>CANSZD010002984.1:740000-2140000 GCA_947648045.1 Beta corolliflora
AACTGTCACGTGGACCGTATACCCAACCACTTAATTGTATCGGGTACATGATGGTCTGGACCCGATACAATTAAGTGGGTTGGCATACGGTCCACGTGGACCTGATACACTTACTTTATGAATTCACCAATTACTTTATTGTGGAACCAATCAATGAAAGACCTCTTATGCTCATTCATCAATGCCCACTCCCCTTTTGACGGGTTTTTGTGGCGCAATTCACGCATATGTCTATCTAAGTATGGATGAACTTCAGTAACATGGTGCAACACAAAAAGATGAGCTTTTTTCAACTCACTCAATGAAGGCGAAATATTTTGCATTCCGACCCCACCCTTGCCTTCCAACCTACCCTCGTGTCTGGAATTTGGAAGACCTATCGTCACAGCCTTAATAAAATGAGAAGAACAATATCCTCCAACCTCTTCAGGAATTGTTCCTTGAATAATACTCGCCTCTGGTCTTGCTGGATTCCTCACTTTCTTTTTCAAAAAACCCATATGTCTCTCAAAAGGGTATGCCCATCTTAAAAACACAGGGCCACACAGTTTAATCTCCCTTACCAAATGAAGGACTAAGTGAACCATAATGTCAAAAAAGGTGGAAAATACATCTCAAATTGACAAAGTGTGATCACCACCTCATTTTGCAAACTATCCAACTTATCAGGGTCAAGTACCTTGTTGCATATGGTATTGAAAAATGAACACAACCTCGTGATGGCAAGCCTGACATGTTTCGGAAGAATCCCGCGTATCGTCAACCCAAGAAAACACTTGCATCATGACATGGCCAGTCATGGGACTTCAACCCAATTAATTTCAGATCAGACATAGAAACAAGTCTTCTCCTGTTAGATGAGTATCCAGTGGAAACCTTAATATCGTATAAACACTCACAGAACATCCGTTTCTCTTGCCTCGACAATGTATAACAAGTTGGAGGCAAATATGTTGTTGTTCCCTTTCCTTTCTTAGCTTTTTCCTTAAGCTTTGGCCACAAATTAGGCCGAATCTTCAATTTCTCCATATCTCCACGAACCTTCAGACCATCTTTAGTCTTCCCCGGCATATTAAACAGAGTACCGATAATTGCATCACAAATATTTTTTTTCAATATGCATTACGTCGAGACAATGTCTAACTGGTAAGTCTTTCCAATAAGGAAGTCTCCAGAATATAGACTATTTTTTCCAAATGACACCATCGTCTTCCGAAGGTTTAACCCCCTTACCAAATATTGTGCCCATCCCCTTAACACGATTATAAACTTCTTTTCCGGTCAACGGTCTAGGAGCTGGAGCATTTTCGACTAACCCGTTAAATGGTGCTTTTTTCTTTCGATATGGATCAGAACTATGTAGGAATTGCCTATTAATGATATAGACATGTTTCCCATAATGTGGCAAATGTGTAGCCTCCATACCATTCTCACAAATTGGACATGCCATTTTTCCTTTGATGTTATACCCCGACAAATTGCCATAAGCAGGATAATCATTTATAGTACAGAATAGCATAGCACGAAGCCTGAAATCTTCATTAGAATACGCATCAAACACCATAACACCTTCGTCCAACATCTTTTTGGGATCTTCGATGAGAGGCGCAAGATAGATGTCTATATCATTTTCCGGCTGCTTAGGCCCAGAAATTAAGAGAGACAACATAATATACTTCCGCTTCATGCACAACCACGGAGGAAGATTGTATATCACTAAAAGAACATGCCAAGTACTATGTTGACTACTCAAAGTACCGTAAGGGTTCATTCCGTCCGTACACAATGCAAGTCTCAAGTTCCTAGCTTGCTGACCTAATCCACTACATTGGAATCTATAGCCTTCCATTGAGGGGAATCTGCTGGATGCCTAAGCATTCCATCTTTATTTCTTCGATCAGCATGCCATCTTTGATTCTTTGATAGAAAAGAGCCTCCTGAACCTTGGGACAATTGGAAGATACCACAACACTTTCGCAGAAGGACCCGTATTGTCCGGCCCAGGCTCAACCCCATCCGGCAATTTGTAGCGGGATTTACCACACCTCGGGCATTCATAAAGGTCTGCATACTCATTTCGATACAACAAGCAATCATTCGGACATGCATCAATCCGCTCATATTCTAATCCCGAAGGACACAGTAATTTTTTGGCATAGTAGGTGGATTTTGGTAATAGATTACCCTCAGGAAACATATCTTGTAAAGCTTCTAAGAGTTCTGTGAAGCCTACATCAGTCAAATTATATTTCGCTTTTATGTTGGAAAGGGTTAAAACCCCACTCAATTGAGTGTATTTTGTACACCCTAGATAAAGGGTTTCCCGGCGGCTTGACAAAAGCGTCAAACACTCGTGGCCGCTCATTGAAATGGTCACGGGCCCCTTCCAACATCTCACCTAATCGATCATCACCTAACTCTTCATCCTCAATGTCACTATTATCTCCGTAGTCATTTTCATCACCTACTACATAATCACCTTCAATCCTAACATGACCTTCAATCACAACTTCATTCAACCCCAACATTCGACATATCAATCTCTAATGTTTTTACTAGTGCCAACATCAACACTAACCCTATCCTGAGTATATTTTCCCTTCTCACCATGCCATAACCAAATATAATACTCAGCCCTAAATACACGACAAATAATATGATCCCTTATAGTCTTAATATAAGAATTCGTATTAACATTGTAGCAATCAACACATGGACAATAAATCTCATCATCGCAAGTAAGTTGTTGATGCTCTATAGCACGTTTACAAAACTCATTCACACCTTGTACAAACTCCAACGTATTCCAAGAGTTATATAAGTTTTAATAATCAAGTCATACACAATATCTCAAAAATACACTTCAAATAATCAAATAACAAATAAATAAATAAATACAACAAAGTTAATACAACATGCTAACTACAAATAGGGTAAAGTTGATAGAATAATTAGACAAACAAATGTACATATGAACTAAAGGATCATCAAAATTAACTTTCAAATCTAAATAAAATAATAATATGAACAATATAAACGATAATGATAACATTTTCAGAATAATATTCTTGATACGTTTGAGGAGGAATTGAACGTAAGTGGATCGCAACCCAGTATTCCTATTTGGTTATAGTATAGGACCCTGCTCGCCTATGTCTAGTATGGCCACACCCTGATGCGAGATAGTACCCTGCTCAGTACTTCTCGACCTCTCAAACGACACCTAACAACCAAGACGGACCTACATACCCTGCTCCGTACGTAAGTATAAACTATGGACCCTGCTCAGTACATAGTGATTGTTCATTCCTAGGAGACCATACTGCCTCACAAGTCATCATCCTCAAACAAGAACAAATAATAGAAAATATATTTTCATCGTCTGCAGAATGCCATTTAAGGTCTTACATCAAACTGCAAGAATCAATGGCCTTAAACCATCAATTCCAAACTGCAAGAATTTTAGGGACTCAGCCCATCAATTGCACTTACATCGAACTGCAGGAATTTTAGGGACTCCACCATCAATTCCAATTCAAAAACAACTTCACAATTTCTCAAAACAGTAATTGTAATGTTACCAATATCATCTTCAAAAAATATAATTTAACTCAACAAGAAACTACAAAATAGTATATATACTTATAGTAGCTTGAAAACAAAATAAAATAATTTCATAAACTTAACAAATAAACAAACAACAACCAACATAAAATAACATGATATAAACTACCCATGATAACCCTCTTCTTATAATGCCACAAAATTATCATGTTTGAGACAAATAGTAACATCAACTTACAAAGAATACAACAATAATGTTTGAGATATAGCTATAATTTAACCATCAGGATCCATCCCCTTACATATCACCATAAACTTATATAACTTTGTATAATATAATAAAACATATAAATACATAACAAAATAGAAAAAAAACACTAAAACCACACAACCAACCATGCTCACCCTACGCATTAGTAATCATGCCATCCACTTTACTAAGTGAGAATATAAATAAGATAAAAGAAAAGAAAAAAAAAAGGAAAAGGCTATTTGCAAATCAGGATCATCCTCATGAACAACAACACAAAACCCACAACAACAACACACACGCAACGACATCAACTCACACGCAGCAACAACAACAACATGAGCAAAGGGGAAAGCGCGCCAAGTATCTCGGCCACTGCCGCCAGCAGGGCTTCGAATGTGGCACAAGACATACCAACTCATGGCTGCAAATACAGCCATAGCAGCTGCAACAAGAAGCCACCATAGTTCACACAATGCTGCATGATGGGTTTTAAAATATATACTGCAAGTGCACGGTGTCTGCTGTTAGCAGAAACTGGCAAATACGGGTCAATCCACAGGGAGAGGAGTTATATAGATTTATGCTCAACTATTTAACTACTTCAAGAGAGAAATTTGATTGAAGATTAATAACTAAACTAGAATAAACAAGAACACAAAAGGATGAAAGTTTATCAAATAATTAAAAACGTAGGGCAATCGATCGGTCCACCATGCTTATACCAATTTAATCACTATAATATAATTCAACAAAACTTGGATTGATGTTCGAATAATTAGAGTATTTCGTTAATCCTACGGTCGGGCCTAAACAACTCTTAGATCAACATATGCCAGTACGGTCGCTCAACATAATCAGACATACCTATTGTAACAAGCCTCTAATGAGTATGATATTTCGATTCTAACTCCTATTAGCTAAGCATAACCCATGATATTGCACAATTACATGAATTAAACAAGCATAACAAATCAATATGAATTATTCTAATTCAATCCAAATATCGAAGAACTTTAAACCACAATCAATTAGGTACAAACATGGCTTCCCTCTCTAAGCCCTAGAAAAAGATTATTCACTCATGATAATAATAAACACAATAAACATAATGCAAGTAGAAGAATTCATTAAAGTAAGCAAAGTAAACAAGAATACCGAATGATTGAAGAACTATAAAAGCAAAATCAATGATCTTTATAATCTTCAAGGGGAAGAGTTCATACAAAGCTATAGAGAAAAAGACTAAGTGTTTAAGCCTAAAACGCAGAATAAAAGCAGATCCAATCAAAAAATACTTAAAGCCTATTTATAGTTTTTACAAAACCGGCTAAAAAAGGCAAAAAATATCCTTCCCGAAAAACCAGCCGGTCGGGCGACGGTGTTTTGAAATTACGACAAAAGGGGAAATTTCGCCCGGTCAACCGGGCAAGGCCGCCCGGTCGGGCGCGTAAGCAGTTTTGGAGCCTCTTTCGCCCGGTTGGCCGGGCTTGGAGTTTGCTGAGTTTTGTGGCTCGCTCGGTCGGGCCAAACCGCCCGGTCGATCGGGCGAGCATGAGTTCTCGCTTTTTTTTCGTGCAATCTTGTCCCAATCACTTGTGCCATCTCTCAGATATTCTATGGGCTATATGTGATCCGTTAGACTTTCGTTCCGTAATTCAAATGAGGGCACTAAACGCCTAATCTACACAAAAACATCTAACACATGGAAACAAGTCCAAACATATCAAATCACACAAAAACGAGCTCAAAAGAGCTCAAACCGGCAATCAAAGCTAGGGGAATTGGGTTAAATACTCTATATAAAATAGACTCATCAAAATCCCCCAAGCTAACCTTTTGTTTGTCCCTAAGCAAAACCACACAAATGAGTTACAAGATATAATTATTTTACCCCATAGAAAATGTAGTTCGAAAGTATTAGTGGACTCAAAATCAATCAAGAAGGCATGCATCATCATCAATCAACTATATCAAGCCAACGACCAATCACCGAGAAAGACAATCAAGCAAGGTCACTGTGCATATCATGCAGATGCTAAGATGGTGCTCACAAGGGGGGACACTCTTATCTCATTTTTGTGGCAAGCAAAAGATGTGCCCGATCACTCTCCATTCCCACCATATGTTCCTTCCCAACTCACAACTCTCGTGTGTTTAGAAGGTAACATAATGACACTGAACCTAGTTCAGTCGACTCAGAAATGACACTTACTCTTTAACTTTGATCCATTGACTTACTTTCAATTCAATAATGCAACACATAAAGATTAAGACTTTTGAAGCTTGTAATGGGGCTGAGGTTAAAGGTATAGAAAAATTTGGGAATGTGGTGGATAAACCAAGCATGAAGGAGCAGAGACTAGCAAAACTAGGCCAAAAAGACCTTCATAACATCACTCACTTATCTCCAAAATATCACAACATTCACTTTCTCAACTCAATCACCATTTTCACTTTCTTTGAACTTGTTTTGCTTTTCAGAGAACACTTTATTCAATATTTTCAAATTTTTTGTTCTTTTTCTTTCCTCTTTTTTTTCTTTTTTTTTCTTTCTTTTGAATTTGTTGTTGTTGAACTTCCTTTCTTTTTTTTTCCAAACACGAAGTAATAAGTCGATCATACACCCATAATAAACTAACTCCAACTAGCACACATCACAACATACATAACTATCAAGACAACCCAATCACTCAAATAATGCTCCCCCAAGCTAGGTTTGGGACAAGAATCAAATAAGGCTAAGGGGCTTGTAATGACGGTTAGTAATCAAAACAGTTAGAAAGGCTTCAGCAGGGCTGATGGAATAATGTAATCAATTACAACTCTGGAGCTAGAAATTATGAAAAGAACGCCTCAATCATGTCAATCTTATATGCACATCAAGTTTTCAAAGAGTACAGGATCAAAATCAAGATCAATGTCATAACCGAGGAACTAATCACACAGCAAAGAGGAAGACTGGATGAAAGATAGGCATCCATGGCTCAAGAAATCTCACAGTATAACCAACTTAGCTCCACGATTAATGCAAGTGCCACAAGTATCATGCAATCAAGGGTCATAGAAGATTGGAAATCAACTCAAGACTAACAAATACTCATGCCAACTATCATAGATTAAGAGTCCAAAAAGTCATTCAAAAATTTTGGGGCACAGGGAAACAATCATGCAACTCATAATGCTCATGTCAAGCTCGTATTTTTGGTATTTTTTCAGCAATATTTGATTTTTTTTAGGAAAGCAATGAAACTAAACTAACTACACTAAAAAGCAGTAAATAGAGAGGAGTGTACTTACAGAAATTCTCCCCCCCCCCCAAGCTGAAATCGGCAATGGCCTCATTGCAGCAAGAGGGAAAGATAGGACTCACTCGTCATCATCAGACATATCCGCAGTAAAACCGTCACCGGTAGTACCTGCATCAACAAAAGCAGCATGGCCAGAAGTACCATATGATAAGACTATATTTTATACATGATTTTTGCCCATGATATTACTTTTTGGTATAAGTTATGAGACTTATAATAGGTTTTCTTCTGATATTATAACGTTTTAAGAGTTACGTTACTTAAGTAATAAAATTGTTAAAATATGAAAAGATGCGCTCAATAAACTACTTGTTTGATTCTACTACTATAATACTTATAATGTTATACATGCTAATTTGGCTTATTTGATATTATAATAATATAATAGTAGTATGTTTTTACTATGCAATTATTTTGTTTTAGAGCCCATTTGTATTTTTATCACTTTATTAATTTGTTTCGTAGGTTACGTTGCAAAAGAACAAAAGAAGAAGAAAGTTTGTAGGTTACAATTGAAGCCCACGAAGGCCCCAAGACACACTCCTATAGCAACCATTAACCATATGATAACAAAAGAAAAGAAAAAGAAAGTGTGCAGCAACTCATAATTGAAAAGAAAGAGCAAACCCTCTTGTTGGGCCAAGAAGCAACAAAACACGAGAAATTTTGGTTTTAGACCCTAGGTCTCATAAAGCAGCGACGTTGGATACAAAAAGGGAGGTCTCACAGCAGCACAAGGTGAAGACGAGAGCACAAGGAGGCAGACGCAACACAACAGAGGAGACTAGAGAACGAGAGCCGACGCGAGAGCGAGGCGTCGTTCATCTGATTTTTCATCTGAATCTGGAGTTTCTTTCTCTCTTCTCTTAGTTTATGTTACTTAATTTCGTCAGTTACTAATGTTTAATTTCAGATTTTTACTTTCAATTAGTTGGGTTAATTTAGTTCCAATGACAACTAAATTTCTTTGTTCTTGGACTAGATGTAGTCTTTTATTTTCTGTCAATGATTTGAACTAAGTTGTTTGTATTGATTTATTTTTATTGCAATTTGATAATCTTGGTTTGTGTTCATATAATTGATTTGGCCAGTTGATTATATGTTTAAGATATTGGATTATTAGCATAAGT
Source organism: Beta corolliflora (assembly GCA_947648045.1). Taxonomy (NCBI): domain Eukaryota; kingdom Viridiplantae; phylum Streptophyta; class Magnoliopsida; order Caryophyllales; family Amaranthaceae; genus Beta; species Beta corolliflora. The sequence continues at coordinate 748,256 of CANSZD010002984.1, forward strand.
GAAATTTCAATATTAGTTCGTGGGATTATCAAACGTCAAGTAGTATAATTTTAGGAATAGTTATACACTTGGAGGTCTCTTATATGAATTTCTTGTTCGTAATGGGTTTATATTAATTGTTATGACCACGGAAGTAGGCGTAAGATGATTATAAATACGTGTTTTCTACCTTGGAAGAGGAGATAATATATTATAGGAAATTCGATCATTGCAATATAATAGTTTTCAATCCGACAACTAGTTTAATTTCATTATAGATGTTAATTGGCGAAATCTAAGTCCTAGAACTATTTCTCATATTTGATTCTTACCTATTATCCGACTTTTTAGTTTTATAATTAGTAGTTCATATTATTTTATTTTAGTTATTATCACTATTCACATTACCCGAATCGTCTAAATAATATTAGATTTTCTTAATGTGGTAGTTGATTATATACCTCCTTGTGGGAAACGATATCTTGCTTACCCTATATTAACTTTAATTGACCCGTACACTTGCGGTATTTTAAGGTATTTTAAGGTATTTTTAGGACCGACCACCATCCCCAGCATGGTCAGTGGGGTCAGGTACGTATGGTGTGTTCCATGAAGGATTGGTGGCATCATGGGCAACAAGCCCCTGGTGAAAGTAGTCATGGTAGATAGGGTACAGGACATGGCGCATGTCGGACTCCACGGTGGTCAACTGTGTGTCCAAGGAAGTCAGGTGAGTCTGGATGGTAGCCTGACCAAGCTCAAGGCGGCCCATCTGTGAGGTAAGGGACTGATGTCCCTGCTCGAGGCGGTGAAGGACTGCCATCATAGGATCCATAGGTGTGGAGGAGGAGGAGGCTTCCCCAACGGGCTGCCTGTGGTAGGTCCGTAGAGGTCGACGAGCAATGGGCTCTTGACCACGTATAGGAAGGAGTTACGACCCCACATCAGGTTCTAGGCGGGTCTGAGCAGGGTCAGGGAGAAGGATAGACTCCTTCTTAGCAATAAACCACCTAAATTTGTTTGCAGATTGGGCGATTATCCATTTAGCATTGGTCATGTAATTAATACCAATCTCAGCGAGACCAGCTACGACATTGTTAATGTCAGGAGTATAACCAAAATGAGCAGCAATAGCGGTAATAAGGTCACCTAAGACAATAGGTTGCCCCATAACACTATCATCATCAAACAAGGTAGGCAAATTAACGGCAATCCGCTTCAGTTGGGAAACAAACAGGTAGGGAAGGCATAAAGAGTAATTAAACTCGGGAAACAAATAACTACCCATCAGAAAAATCTCCTGATTCTGAAAGGAGTGGGGCTCAGCACGCCCAAAAAGAGTAAATCCCTACTATCTCCCAATCAACAACACATCTTCTGAACAAGCCATCTGAGCACTTCTTGTATAGAAGTGGGTCTTCCCAATAGTTCTGCTTTGCATCATGATAAAATTTCTTGCGCTGTTGGTAAGTCAAATCAGGAGGATGAGAACCACCAACACAATAGTTAGCAAAATCAGCATACCATGGGAATTGAGTAGACACAGCAAAAAGATGATCATCAGGAAAAGAATCATCTATGGGACCATCAGCACTTCACTCAAATCTCAATCTGGAGAGATGATCTGCAACGACATTCTCAGCACCCTTCTTGTCGCGGATCTCCAGATCAAACTCTTGTAATAATAGTATCCATCGAATAAGACGCGGCTTGGCTTCCTTCTTAGCCAATAGATACTTCAGTGCAGCATGATCGGTGTGGACAACCACTTTCGGACCTATGAGGTAGGTCCGAAACTTGTCAAGAGCATAGACAACGGCCAATAACTCCTTCATCCAATGTCTTGCTGTCATAGTAAATAGCATGGAGGACCTTGTTCTTCTGTTGGCCAAGCACAACACCAACTGCATAATCACTAGCATCACACATGATCTCGAATGGCAGACTCCAATCTGGAGGTTGTATGATAGGGGCAGTGATCAATGCTTCCTTAATCCTGTCAAAAGAATCCACACAAGCATCAGTAAAATAAAAAATGACATCCTTGAGCAACAATTGAGTTAGGGTTTCGCGATTTTAGAAAAATCTTTTATGAATCCGCGATAGAACCCCGCATGACCCAGAAAACTCCTCACTCCCTTGACATTCACAGCAGGAGGAAGTTTCTCAATCACCTCAATTTTTGCTCGGTCAACTTCAATGCCACGTTCAGACATAAGATGACCAAGTACCACTCCTTCATTGACCATGAAGTGGCACTTTTCCCAATTTAAGACCAAATTACATCAGTACAACGCCTAAGTACTCTAGAAAGATTATGCAAACACACATCAAAGTCAGACCCATAGACACTAAAATCATCCATAAATACCTCCATGATATTCTCAATGAATTTAGATAGATGGCCATCATACATCTTTGAAATGTGGCAGGGGCGTTACACAAACCAAATGGCATTCGGTGGTAAGCAAAAGTGCCATAAGGACATGTGAACGTCGTCTTCTCCTGATCTTCTGGGTGAATGGGAATCTGAAAGAAACTTGAATATCTATCAAAATAACAGAAAAAACTATGTTTTGCTAATCTTTCTAGCATCTGGTCAATTAAAGGGAGGGAGAAGTGATCTTTCAAGGTGGCTATGTTTAATCTGCGATAGTCAATACACATTCGCCAACCCGTATAACGATGCAGTAGGAATTAGTTCATCCCTATCATTCTTAACAACAGTAGTCCCCCCTTTTTAGGAACAACTTGAACCAGGCTCACCCACTTAGAATTTGAGATGGGGTAGATGATGCCCGCGTCAAGTAGTTTCATTATTTCCTTCTTCACTACCTGCTGCATATTAGGATTCAAACGTTTTTTGGGCTGTATGCAAGGGCGGTGATTCTCTTCCAAATTTATTCTATGCATACAAAAATCAGGTTTATACCCGTTAGATCATCAATACTATACCCAATAGCCTTTTTGTGCATGCGAAGCACTGTAAGAAATTGTGAAAGCTGGCTATCTGTGAGTTTAGTACTGACAATCACAGGGCATTTCTCATTATCATCAAGAAATGAATATTTGAGGTGAGAAGGTAAAGGTTTAAGTTATAACTTCTTTACCTATGGCTCGGAAGTAGATCAAATAGTCTCCATTACCTCACATTCGACTGCCTCATCAGTATCAAGGCCATCCAGATTAAGAATTTTCTCCAATGGATAGTCTGATAGAAATTGGTGATAATCACCTCCATAAATCTCTTCTAGTACATCAATCCTGCAGCATGTGTGCTCAAGCATAGGAGACTTAATAGCATTGGTTAGTTTAAAAGTAACAGTATCATCACCAACGCTTAAAGTCAGAGAGCCAGATTTAACATCAATAACAGCACCGGCAGTACACAAGAAAGACCTACCCAAAATAATGGGGATCTGACTATCCTCCTCCATATATAGCATTACAAAATCTACGGGAATATAGAATTTCCCAACCCTGACAAGAACATCCTCTAAAATACCCAAAGGATATTTCACAGAACGATCTGCCATCTGCAAAGTAATCTGCGTGCATTTTAGAACTCCCAAGTTCAGTTTATTACAGATAGATAAAGGCATAACAGATACACTAGCTCCTAGATCACATAAAGCCTTATCTATAAACAATGCACCTACATAACAAGGGATGGAAAAGCTGCTAGTATCCTTTAATTTTGGAGGGATTTTATTTTGCAGAACAACACTACACTCTTCAGTTAGAGCAACTCTATCTATACCACCAAAATCTTTTTTCTTAGTAATCATGTCTTTCAAAAACTTGGCATAAACAGGCACTTGAGAAATTAAATCAGTGAAAGGAACTGTTACCTCAAGATTCTTGACCATAGACATGAACTTACCAAGCCGTTGATCAACCTTGGATTTTTGCATCCTGTGGGGGAAAGGTAGTGGTAGTGTAGGAGAATCAGCAACCTTCTCCTTTTGCTTCTTTGCTTCATCTACTTTCCCTTGCTCAATTTCAGCTTTTGAGCTATCTTCACCTTCATTCTCAGTCACCACATCATTCTTGTATGGAGGTGGCGAATCATCAGTAGGCATAGGAGGAGCATCATACAGTGTACCGCTTCGAAGAGTGATAGCATTATCAGTCTCTTTGGGAATTAGTTGCCCCGGCAAATGACCTGGTTGTCTCTGTGCATTATTTCCGGCCACTTGAGCAAGTTGAGTATCCAAATACTTGGTAGTGTTCTTCAACTCTTTGATGCTCTCTTCATGACTCTTCTGCATAGAAACCATCATCTTCATCAAATTAGACATAGTGGGTTCTAGAGAGCTGGCATTCTGAGAAGGTTGCTGCTGATAGCCTTGGTGTGCAGGCCTATTGAAACCAGGAGGGGGGTTCGGAGGATCCCCTTGGTAGAATTGTTGTCTAGCAGGGTTTTGATGTGGTGGTGGGTAGGAATTTTGTGGCATAGGTTGAGGGATCTGAACATTGTTGCTTTTGTAGGAAAAATTTGGGTGATCCCTCCAACCTGGGTTGTATGTGTTAGAGTATGGGTTGTTTGGAGGTCTCTGTTGAAAAGCATTTGCATGCTCCATCTGAATCGGGTCAGGTTGATTGTAGGAACAATCATGACCAAAACACACCTCACAGTTGGATGAGGTAATAGGAGACATGGAAAACATCGCATTAATACTCATAGGAGGAGTACTAGACTTTGAAGATTTTAGTGCATCCATTTTCATGCTCAGCTGGGCTACTTGTAAAGACAATAGGGCATATGCATCAGCATCCAACTTTTTCTTTGTAATAGTCCTAGAAGAACTATGATCATTTGCTGCTAAGTTGGCTAAAAAATCGTATCCACCTCCTTATCTAGGAAAACACCCCCTGCAGATGAATCAATTATACTCTTGATATGGGCTTGCAGACCATTGTAGAATGCTTGGGTAATGAACCACTTATCAAGGTTGTGGTGTGGGCACTCTCTCTGTAGGTCTTTGAACCTATTCCATGCTTCCTTCAGTGTCTCATCAGGTTCTTGTTGGAAGGTAGCAAGTTTATGTCTGAAATCTGCAGTTTTGGTAGGAGGGTAGTACTATTTCAGGAATGCTTCAGATATAGCACCCCACTCAGTTTCTTTAACATCGTTCAGCCATTTCTGTGCCTTGTCCTTTAATGAGAATTCAAAGATCATGAACTTCAGCTGATCAGGAGTAACCCCTTGGTGCTTAACGGTACGATAGAGTTGTTGAAACCGTTGTAGATGATTGGCAGGGTCTTCAGATGGATGCCCCCCAAATTGGTTCTATTGGATCATGTTAATGAGGGCAGGCTTGATCTCAAAGTTTACTGCTTCTATGGTGGGCATAGTAGGACCTGTGAGAATGCCACTAGGGGAAGGTATCCCATAAGATTTCAATGACTTAGGAGGCATGATTGGCTCTGAAGGACCTTCCGTGGATTTTCCCTGGTTAGCAGACTGCTTCTTCTTCTTATGTTGCTTTTTCAGTTGCCTGACGGTTCTCTCAAGATCAGGATCAGTTGGAACTGGAGTACCTGTTCTTTTCGACCTGGGTATAAAAGAAACAAAGAAAAATGTGCAGTGAGATTGCCTCAATTGGAACTTGCAGTTCCAATGAGACAGCAGAAATAGTTCAAATAATTAATCAAAAAGCTATAGAAACTTGCCGTCTCCCCGACAACAGTGCCGCAAGTGCACGGTGTCTGTTGTTAGCAAAAACTGGCAAATACGGGTCGATCCACAGGGAGAGGAGTTCTATAGATTTATGCTCAACTATTTAACTACTTCAAGAGAGAAATTTGATTGAAAGATTAATAACTAAACTAGAATAAACTTTAACACAAAAGGATGAAAGTTTATCAAATAATTAAAAACCTAGGGCAATCGATCGGTCCACCATGCTTATACCAATTTAATCACTACAATATAATTCAACAAAACTTGGATTGAGGTTCGAATAATTAGAGTATTTCGTTAATCCTACGGTCGGGCCTTAACAACTCTTAAATCAACATATGCCAGTACGGTTGATCAACATAATCAGACCTACCTTATGTAACAAGCCACTAATGAGTATGATCTTTCGATTCTAACTCCTATTAGCAAAGCATAACCCACGATATTAAGCAATTACATGAATTAAACAAGCATAAAAAATCAATAGGAATTATTCTAATTCAATCCAAATATCGAAGAACTTTAAACCACAATCATGATAATAATAAACACAATAAACATAATGCAAGTAGAAGAATTCATTAAACCAAGCAAAGTAAAGAAGAATACCAAATGATTGAAGAACTATGAAAACGAAATCAGTGATCTTTATAATCTTCAAGGGGAAGAGTTCATACAAAGCTAGAGAGAAAAAGACTAAGCGTTTAAACCTAAAATGCAGAATAAAAGCAGATCCAATTGAAAAATACTAAAAGCCTATTTATAGTTTTTACAAAACCGGCTAAAAAAGGCAAAAAATATCCTTTCCGAAAAACCGCCCAAGCGACGGTGTTCTGAAATTACGACAAAAGGGGGAATTTCTCCTGGTCGGGCGCGTAAGCAGTTTTGGAGCCTCTTTCGTCCGGTTGGCCGGGCGAATAAGCCTTGGAGTTTGCTGAGTTTTGTGGCTCGCCCGGTCTGGCCAAACCGCCCGGTCGACCAGGCGAGCATGATTTCAGCTCTTTTTTTGTGCAATCTTGTCTCAATCACTTGTGCAATCTCTGAGATCTTCTATGGGCTATAAGTGATACGTTAGACTTCCGTTCCGCAACTCAAATGAGGGCACTAAACACCTAATCTGCACAAAAACATCTAACACACGGAAACAAGTCCAAACATGTCAAATCACACAAAAACGAGCTCAAAAGAGCTCAAACCGGCACTCAAAGCTATGGGAATTGGGTTAAATACTCTATATAAAATAGACTCGTCACTGCCCGTGAGCAATGTATGCGAGCAACGACGCTGAAAAACGCAGCAAGGCAATAAAATAACCCATACTTCAACTACATACTTATATACCACAAAGATTCATGCTTTGGACATATGATAAACAATAAAACTCTTCCATATAAACCATGATAATCGTGATGAACAAGCTAATATGAACATCAAATGGTGCATATAACAACTTCAGATATGAACCTAAACATAATAATCATGACTGTAAATATAAATTACGGTTTTTTCACCATATACTCCTGATAAATTTTTTTTGCACCATATACCCTTTCAACTTTTGAAATTCACCATATACCCCCCACTTTTAAAAAAATACATCCAATTACCCTTAATGACTAAAGGTGTTAGACTTCCGTTAGTCATTAACCCCTAAACCCTAATTCCCCCTCTAAACCTAATTAAATAACCTAAACCTAACCCCCTAATCCCTAATCAAATACCTTAACCCTAACCACCCAACCACCACCCCCTCCCCCAAACCCACCCCATCCTCCCACCCCCTCCCTCCCACCCCACCCCCCCCCACCACCCCGAAGCCCTCTCCCCCCTCCCCACCCCCGACGCCCCCTCCCTCGCGTCCCCGCAACCGCCTCCCCTCCCCCGGATCCCCGCAGCCCCCGTCCCCGAAGCTCAGCATCCCCCTCCTCCTTCCCCTCCCACGCATCCCGTAGCCCCCTCCCACGCATTTGGGTTCTTCAAATCCGGGTTCGAAAATTCCGGGTTCTTTAAATCGGCTTAGAAAATTTTTGGTTCTTCAAATCGGCTTCGGATGCGTGGGAGGGGGAAGGGGAGGGGGAATGGATGCGTGGGAGGGGAAGGGGAGGGGGATGCATGGGAGGGGGAGGAGGGAGGCGGCTACTGGGATCCGAGGGAGGGGGTGGTAGGGAGGGGTGGTGGTTGGGGGTGCGGGATCCGGGGGTGGTGGGGAGGGGGCTGCGGGGTGGTGGAGGAAGGGAGTGGGGGGGGGGGGGAGGGGTAGTGGTTCGGGGGTTAGGGGGTTAAGGGTTAGGGTTAGTTTTAGGTTAGTTAATTAGGGTTAGAGGGGGGATTAGGGGTTAATGGCTAACGGAAGTCTAACGCCTTTAGTCATAATAGTAGTTTGATGTATTTTTTAAAAGGTCGGGGGTATATGGTGAATTTAGAAATTCGAAAGGGTATATGGTGCAAAAAAAAATTTGTCAGGGGTATATGGTGAAAAAACCGTATATATAACCATTAAACAACTAAAATTCACACAAGTAACCGACCATCATATAATTCATAGAACCAAGACAAACACATATACAACATGTAGTCATTCCCACCCAAATTTCTAAAACAAAACCAACTCAACTTAAGTATTAAAACTAGCATATTTCCTATACGAATTCTAACCGTTCTAAGGTCGCCGTTAGTTAGCTTGGCCAACGTGCGCGGGATCGTTCTCCAAATAGTCACCTCCTAATAATCCAAATGAGTGTTTAGAATTCCCATAATAAAATTGAAGAAAATTGGAGTATTTTGATGAGAAAATGAAGGGAAATGAGTTCTTTTTGTGAAGTAACGAAGGAACTCATTTACTCTCCTTCTTTCGTCTCAAATAGATTGATGAATGGGGAAAGATCCAGTCAAAATACAACAACAAATTTAGGTTGAAGAAGGGGGTTACAAAAACTAAATGATGGGTTATAGGTGGGGAAATTAAGATGGGGGTTACAAGAGGTTAAAAGAGCTTTAAACATTCTAAAAAAATATCTTCTAAAAATCTTCAATTTCGGCCAGCATGAATAACCAAATGGTCGGTCCATCTTTTGTTTCACAAACGGTCCAAATGCGCTCAAATATCGATAAAGTATAATACGTATCCTAAACGCGTATTTTTAACTACTAATATATATATATATATATATATATGTATATGTATATATATATATATATGTATATGTATATATATATATATATATATATATATATATATATATGTATATGTATATATATATATATATACATATATATATATGTATATGTATATATATATATATGTATATGTATATATATATATATATATATATATATATATATATATATATATATTTATATATATATATATATATATAATATCTTCGAGAATAAAATATTCTAATTTTGATGAAAGAATAATAATTAAGGGAAGATAACGCGAATAATTAGGAGCGAAATTTCGGGGTGTTACAGAATGCATGTATCTTTGATTCAAAGTAAAATTCGGCAGCATTTCGCTTCAGTTCTCCAAGTACACGATGAAGATACTCCCTCCGGTCTTTATTAGTTTACCCCTTTTGACTTTTGACACTATTCACATACATGACTTTGACTATCTCTTGTAATTTGTACTTAAGGAAAAATATAGTCATGTGAGATCTTGTTAGATTCATCTCAATGTGTAGTATCCAAATATCAACTTTTTGTAATTTTTGCTTATTGATAATTAGAGATATTAAGGTTCAAATTAGTGTATCGGCAAATGTGCCCCATAGAAAGATGTAAACTAATAAAGGCCGGAGGGAGTAATTGCTTATCTTATATGTACCTAGAGAATAAATTAGGGAAATGACTAACCGTATTTCACTTAGAAACAAATAATCAACACACATTCACGTCCTAAGTGAGATGTGACGTTGAAGAATAGTCCCGAAACAATCGCATTATGATGTACATAAAAAACAATCGCATTCAAGCGATTCCAAGTCATCACCAAACAACAAATACCAAACCATTCCTTAGATTTCCCTTCCCCTCCCCATTGGTGAGTCTATCAATATGAAGGCATTGCAAAAGCAATCGCATTATACATAGAAACAATCGCATTCAAGCGATTCCAAGTCATCACCAAACAACAAGTACCAAACCATTCCTTAGATTTCCATTCCCCTTCCATTGGTGAGTCTATCAATATGAAGGCATTGCAAAAATAATCCCATTGTACATATCACTTCAAATAAAGAACTCATGCAAAAACAATCCTGTATAACATTTTAGGGCATATAAAAACTTAACCAAAATCATCACAAAATTAGTTTTTAATCCTCAAATCTTATAACTAATAATTTTATATATATACATTATATTGAGCATTTTTAACTACTATTTAAGCCAAATTTTCGATTAAAGCACTATTAAATAAGAAAAATGAAAATTAATAAGAATTTATGAAAAACTAACCTCCTATGACAAAGGGAAGGTGGCGCCGGCGGTGAAGAATGGTAGTGGCGGCGGTGAACGGAGGAGAGGAGAGGGGCCGAAAATCAAACCCAGATCTGAAAAAAATGGAAGCCTTGTCACTGGAAATCAATGATTTTGGGCCGGAAATCGAACACTTGTTGCCGAAAACCACCGCGTTTGGGCCAGAAATCGAACACTTGTGTGAGAGAGTGCGAGAGTAGAGATAGAGGGACAGAGTGAGAGAGTCGAGAGAGAAAAAGTGTGAGTGTGAGAGAGAATAGAACACCCGTGTTTTTTTCTGGCAAGAACCGCACCAATAGATTAAAATAATATTTTTTTAATATTATTGTAATCTATTGTTGCGGTTCTTGCCAGAAATCGCATCAATAGATCTGGTCAAATAGTCAATTTTTTTTCAAAAATTTTCTCGTTGAAACCATATTGCTGCGGTTTTCGGCCGAAACCGCAGCAATATCTTTATTTTATATTTTACCTTTTCTTTTCACGTGATTTATTGCTGTGTATGGGTAAAACCGCAGCAATACCACCACAACAATAAGTAATTATTCTACTAGTGGATTTTACTTGACTATAATGGTTATATATGTTGTTTTTAGAACTATACATGACCTAACATGTGGTTAAATGCGGGAAATCAATGATATTGAGCTTGAAAGGCCAAACACGGCCTTAAATGACATTCATTTCCCCAAAACGGGTTTCAAAGCATGTGAGTGGACTTTTAATTGACCCTAAAAGTTATATATGTACCTATTGCAATTATATATGACCTAACATGTGGCTAAATGCGGGAAATTAAGTAAATTGAGCTTGAAAAGCAAAAATCGGCCCAAAGTGAGCTTTTTGTACCCAAAATGGGTCTCAAAGCATGTGAATGGATTTTAGTTGACTCAATTACTTATATATGTACTTATTAGAACTATATATGACCTAACATGTGGGTAAAATGCGGGAAATGAAAGAAATTGAACTTAAAAGGACAAAATCGGCCGAAATCGGCAAAAAAATCGTAAATTGAACGCGACATCTTACTTAGGAAATAACCAAAATTGAATGTGACATTTTATTACAAGGAGAACACAAAAGTTTGAATCAATGTTACTTTGGTTATTAGCCCCCTCCCTCGACCTCCCCACACCCTTGACTTCCCCCACCCGTTGCACCCCACTACACAACACCCCCTGTTGCACCTCTACATAGTCCCCCCCTTCGTCGCACCCCACCTGTACAACCTCGCTCCCCAAGCATGCCGCCCCGCCCCCGCAAAGCCCCCCGCATATCACCTCCCTCCCACGGCCCCCGCACACTCCCCTTCAAACTCCCTTCAAAGTCTACCTCCACCTCTTGCATTCCACCTGCACAACCCTCCCCACCTGCCGCACCCCACCGCACCACCCCCTTCATGCCCCGCCCCACCCCCTACAAAGTCCCCCCCACCTGCCGGCTCCCTTCATAGCCCCCTCCATGACCCCCACTATCCACCCCCCTTCACACTTCCTTCAAAGTCTTCCCCCACCTGTTGCACCCCCACCGCACATCCCCCTCCACTTGCTGCACCCCATGTACATATCCCCCACCCGCCGACCCATGCAAAGTCCCCCGCACCTACTAGCCCCTGTAAAGTCTCCTCCACCTGCCAGCCCTAATAAATTTCCCCCTACCTCTGAAGGAATATGTCCTTAGACATCCCGGCAATTACTAAATATAAAGGAATTTTTATAGAGAGAATTAATTACGTTAGTTTAGTAATCACATTTACTTGCTAGAGAATAAATGTTAGTTAGTAGAACAATATTGATTGTACCTACAACTAAGTTAACCTAATCCTATGAGGTCACACATTGTAGTAACTAATTGAAGTAAGGAAACCGGCCAATAGGAGAAATTAGGGTTAGGTGAGGTCTTTCTCTTATTTTATTCTCTCTCTATTATTAAAGGTTATAATAGGAGAGAGGAATATAACGTTCAATTTGACAATAACATTCAAACTGAAAAGAGAGAGAGAAAACCCTATTATTTCCCTATGGAAATCCGGCCACCCTCCATAAAAAGCAAGAGAGTGAAATCTGTTCATCCTCTTCCGTTCTAGCAAACGTGGGAATTCAATTGGTGCTCGTGGACTAAGTAGAGGGACATCAATTGCTGTTCTTTGATCTCTAGCACTTGCAATCCGGTGGAAAGCACGCTACAAAGGTTGTACATTCTTTTCCTTATAATATGATTCATATTTATGTTATGCATGCGATCTTGTGATAGATGTTAGGAAATTTGTTTCCTGAAATTCCGCTATATGCATCTATATGTTCCTACAGTGGTAACAGTTTTGCCTAATTCATAATATTCATATGATCATGTAATTGTATGCAAAGTTATTATTTTTTATTCAATTAAGGGAGGATTTATTTATGCCTAGAATTTGCATAATTGATATTTGATATTAATTGATTGGAAATTGTAAATAATAGATTTATTTGTGATTTATGCTCAAATAATTTTATAAAGGTCCGAATTTTTTATATGAGGGACGAAATAAATTGTTTAATTCACTCTAAAATTTTCGGATTTTTATAAATATATTTGTTAGTTTTAAAATTATTTTTGTTTAATTCGATTAATCATTGAAATAATTTGTTAACAATTAAAGATTTGATTTTTAATTTGTTAATTAAATCTAATATTCATCACCCACATAGATCTACCATAATATGATGGCTGAAAATAATTTGATTATGTTTCCCACTAATTTTCGAATTTTATCATATTATTTATGAATTTTGGTTAAAATTTATGTTTAATTTGATTATTCATAGAATTTAAGGATAACAATTAAAATATTTGATTTTATTTGTTATGATAATTCAGTAGATCATCCTAAAAATTATTTTAGAATTTTTCAGATTTTAATTGGTAATTTTCTGAATTTTTGGATATTATTTGATTTTTTGCCCTAAATTTGAATTCTTGTTGGATTTAATGTTAATAAAGATTATACATTGAAATCTAATCTCAATAAACTTAAATTTTTTTTAAAATTTGTTGATTGATTCAAAAAAATTGCCATAATTTTCGGATTATTAAAACCCAATTAAATCCTAAATCTTTAAATTAATTGTTAATTAAAGATTAATTGAAATTTTGATAAATTGTTACAAAATTCAAAAGGGTTGCCCACCATGGCTGGGTGGCACCACCTGCACCGGTGGAGCCACGGTGGAGGGCGGTTTTGGGTAGGCAGCAAAAGGGAAGACGCAACCAGCAGCGCACGTTTGACGTGTGTGGATGCTAGCGCGCGCTGGCGAGCTCCTGCCGGCCTGTGCTGGCGGCGGTAGGCTGGTCGGTGGATTCTACTGTGGCCGCCGGCGTTAGTGCAGTGGGTGCTGTGCTAGCGTGTAATAGCTGGTGGTTTTCCAGCGGTGGTTCATGAAGCGTTCTTGGTGATGCTTGATGAAACGCTAAGTTGTTTTAGGGCTGTTGACTGTCATCTTGTTGGTCAACAGTTTCCAGATTATTAAAAAAAAAAAAAATTTGTTTTAAGGGAAAATCTGATTTTCCAAAAGTTGAGTTTAAATCCAAAAGTCTCCAATTTTGCAAATTTGTGAATAATAATGATTATTGCCATGTTTAGATGAGTAATTGAATTAAAATAATAAAGTTTCCAAAATAATTTCTACGGTTATTTCACCAAATACCCCTGACAAATAAATTTATTCACCAAATACTCCCACTTTTTTTCGAATTCACCAGATACCCCTGACCTTTTAAAAAATTCACCAGATGCCCTTAATGACTAACGGCGGTTAACTCCGTTAGTCATTAACCCTAATTAACCCTAAAAAACCCTAATTAAACCTAAAAACCCTAAAACTAACCCTAAAACCTTAACTAACCCTAACCCACCCTAGCACACCAACCCCCAACCCACCTCAAGCCCACCAACCCCACAACTCCAGCCCCACCACCCCCTCCCCGCCGCCGCGCATCCCCATCCCCACCTCCCCCGGGGCCGCGCGCTCTCCCCATCCCCACCTCCCCAAAGCGCCGCGCTCCCCCTTCCCACCACCCCCCGGCCCCGCATTCCCCCCTCGCATCATTTAGTCCCTCCCCGTCGAATCCCCTACAACCACGCAACCCCCGTCGAATCCTCCACAACCACGCAACCCCCGTCCGAATCCCCCACAACCACAAGTTTCCCGCCCTCGGACACCAAAAACAAACCGAGCCTCGGATTTGCCTACGATTGCTCGAGGGGTGGGGATGGATGCGATAATTAGCGGGGGTGGGGGAGGGAAGGGTGGGGGGGTTGCGTGGGTTGTTTGGGGGCCGGGGGGTGGGGGGGGGGTGGGGTTAGGATTCGACGGGGGTGGGGAGGGTGGGGGGTCGATAAGGGTGGGAGGGAGCGGCCCAGGAGGGTCGACGGGGGTGGGGAGGCTGCGGGATGTTGAGGGGAGGGGGAGCCTGCGTGGGGGTTTGGGGAGGGGCGGCGGGCCGGGGGGTAGTCGGGAGGGGAGGCGCGGCGACGGGGAGGGAGGGGGAGGGGGCGGGTGGGGTTGGAGTTGTCGGGGGTGGGGGTGGTGGGGGTGGGGGTGGGGTGGGAGGGTGGTGGGCTTGGGGGTGGGTTTAGGGTTAGTTAGGGTTTTAGGGTTAGTTAGAGTTTTAGGGTTTAATTAGGGTTTTTTAGGTTAATTAGTTAATTAATTAATGGAGCACTAACGTCAGTTAGCCAAAAAGGGCATTTTTGGTATTTTTTGAAATGTCGTGGGTATCTCGGTGAATTTTTTTAAAGGTCGGGGTATTTGGTGAATTTTGAAAAAAGTGGGGGTATTTGGTGAATAAATTTATTTGTCAGGGGTATTTGGTGAAAAAACCGTAATTTCTAGCTTAAATTTGTAAAGTTTTATAATTATTATGGAAAGTTGTATTTGCTTATTAATTGTTAATAAGTAAATAGATTGTGTTTATTTTATTTGATATTATAAATGCGTGGATGTTTAATGTAATATGTATGATATTATATTTTGCATGTTGTGACTAGTATGGCCCAAAACTAGGATAGAAAATACGATCTGCACATCGTTAAATTTTATGTAAATCAAATACGATCTGCGTATCGTTTGTATTTTTGTAATTTAAATTTTCGTTATTTAAATTATAAATGATATGTAATCAAGAATGAAGTTCCATGTAGAATCAAGGATGGAGATCCATAAAGATTCAAGGAGGAATTCATGAAGATTAGTTTTCCTAGGTCTAGGGGCCATACTAGGATCACTTTTAATTATGCATATATTTATTTATGCTTTTAACATGTTTAAATGCTTGTTTATGTTTATATGTGTGGTTATTTATGTTATGTGTTCACTTTTAATTAACCAACATAGTAAACTTAGGTCCCCAACATGTAATATTGAGTTTAATTGCTTTTCCAAACAACACCTATAACGCCTTAGATAGTGAGTAATAGGTTCTCGCAAAAGCGAGGTGTTGCTCATTTTATCCGGGGATAGTAGGGTGGGTTTTTGAAACTTACATGTTAATGTTTGGTTTAACTCAACAAAATCATCAAAAGACAAAGTTTTGGGTTTTGAAGCTAAGAGATAGGAGTAAACAAGGAGTTGTTAACTTGTCTACCAAGAATTATAATTAGTTATAATTAGTAAAGTGTTTACTTACCTCAACTACTATAAATTAAAGGCAGGGCCAAAGTCCGTTTGATTGTAGTGGGAGGGGATCTTGGTGTTTCATTATTCAATAGGGGACTCTTATTTTGAATAAAGGGTAGTAGTTAATTAAAATTTATTTAATTGCTGCTTTCTTGATAAACATTGATTGAATCATGCTTTATTATTCTTTTGCTGTAGTTATCATGTCTGGTTCAAACAACAACAACCACCCCGGTTTTAATTTGCGCTAGACTTAGAAACCCACATCTATAACATAGACAGCAAGAAACCTAAAACAAATTATTCGAACCCGACATATCTATGGCATTGTCGATTAGGCCACATAAGTTCAAAGCGTATTGAGAAGCTTCATAAAGATGGAATTCTCAAATCATTTGATTTCGAATCATTTGATACTTGTGAGTTTTGCTTAATAGGGAAAATGACAAAATCACCTTTCACAGGTTCAAGTGAAAGGGCCAATGACCTTTTAGCCCTCATACATACAGATGGTGCGGACCCATGAGTACTTTGGCTAGGGGAGGGTACAGTCACTTCATTACTTTTACCGATGATGTGAGCAGATTTGAATATGTTTACCTCATGCGGCATAAGTCGGAATCCTTTGAAAAATTTAAGGAATTCCAGAATGAAGTACAAAACCAACTTGGGAAGATAATTAAGGCATTACGATCCGATCGTGGTGGTGAATATTTATCTCAAGAATTTGGTGATCATTTGAAGGATTGTGGAATACTTTCACAATGGACTCCACCAGGAACACCACAGTTAAATGGCGTTTCTGAAAGAAGGAATCGAACTCTACTTGATATGGTTCGATCCATGATGAGTCTTGCTGATCTTCCTATTTCATTCTGGGGATTTGCGCTTGAAACAGCGGCATTCACACTTAACAGAGCACCATCCAAAGCAGTGTAAAAGACACCATTTGAAATGTGGACTGGAAACGTTCCAAAATTGTCTTTTCCAAGGATATGGGGTTGTGGAGCCTATGTAAAACGTTTACTTTTTGATAAGCTTTCACCCAAATCCGATAAATGTATCTTTGTGGGTTACCCAAAAGAGACTAAGGGATACTCTTTCTACAACCAAAGCGAAAACAAAGTGTTTGTTGCTCGTAATGGTGTCTTTCTGGAAAAGGAGCTAATTTCCAGAAAAACAAGTGGGAGAAAAGTATATCTCGAAGAAATTCGAGATGAGCAACAAATGGATGAGGTTAACACCTCATCAGAGGCGGCCCGGCATGAAAATGCTCAGGAGGCGGTGCATTCAATTCATGTACCTCCTACCGTCCCACTTGGAGATACTCCGTGCGAAGTCAATCAACCTAATGAGGTAGAAACTTCTTCTGTTGTTCCCCAACGTAGGTCTAGTAGGACCATCATTCCGTCAAAGAGATATATTGATTTCCTTTTGACTGAAAGTTCTGAAATAACGATTTTAGAATCAGAAGAACCTACTAGCTACAAAGATGCTTTGGAGAGCCAAGACTCCGAAAGATGGCTTGAGGCCATGAAATCTGAAATGGATTCCATGTCTGAAAATCAAGTATGGGACTTGGTTGATTTGCCTGATGGGGTAAAACCCATTGGGAGTAAATGGATTTTCAAGTTGAAAACAGACAAGGATGGAAATATTAGTGTTTTCAAAGCATGGTTGGTGGCGAAAGGTTTCAAACAAATTCATGGTATTGACTATAATGAAACCTTCTCACCAGTAGCCATCTTTGAAGTCCATTAGGATAATCCTTGCGATTCGTTGCCTTTCATGACTATGAAATATGGCGAGATGGATGTCAAAACCGCTTTCTTGAATGGGTTCTTGAAAGAGGATGTGTACATGACACAACCTCAAGGTTTTGAAGATCTAGAAAATCCCGGGGAGGGTATGCGAAGCTTAAGAAGTCCATTTATGGACTAAAGCAAGCATCAAGGAGTTGGAACCTCAGATTTGATGAGGCAGTCAAGAAATTTGGCTTTCTCAGAAATGAAGAGGAATCTTGTGTATACAAGAAGTTAAGTGGGAGTAGTATTACTTTTCTGGTCTTGTATGTGGATGACATACTTCTCATAGGAAATGATAAGACCATGCTTGAGTTAGTCAAGGAATGGCTTAAAAATTATTTCTCTATGAAAGACCTAGGAGAGGCAGAGTACATATTGGGAATAAAGATCTATAGAGATAGATCGAAAAGGCTAATTGGGCTCAGTGAGGAAACTTATATTGATAAGGTTCTTGCAAGGTTCAAGCTGGAAAACTCCAAAAGGGGTTTCATTCCCATGCAACATGGCATTGCACTTGGCAAGACTCAGTGTCCTTCGAGTCCTGATGAGGTCAAGCGTATGAGTAATGTTCCCTATGCTTCTGCTGTAGGATCCATTATGTATGCCATGATATGCACTCGACCGGGATGTTGCATATGCTTTGAGTATATGCAGCGAGATACCGATCAAATCCGGGAGATGCGCCTTTGGATTACGGCGAAAAACATCCTTAAGTACTTGCGAAGGACTAAGGATAATTTTTTGGTTTATGGTGGAGATGATGAGTTGGTTGTTCTTTGGATACACCGATGCAAGCTTCCAGAGTGACAAAGATGATTTTCGATCGCAATCTGGTTTCATATTTTGTCTCAATGGAGGAGCTGTGAGCTGGAAGAGCTCTAACCAGAGTACCATCGCGGATTCTACAACAGAGGCTGAGTATATTGCAGCAGCTGATGCAATAAAGGAAGCTGTTTGGATCAAAAATTTCATTGGTGAGCTTGGTGTAGTTCCTAGCATTGAGAATGGCATTGAGTTGTATTGTGACAACAATGGTGCCATTGCTCAGTCTAAGGAACCCAGATCGCATCAAAGGTCTAAACATGTGCTCAGGAAATTCCATCTCATTCGAGAAATCGTAGGTAGAGAGGATGTGAAAGTAAGCAAGGTTCATACTGAGGATAACATAGCAGATCCTCTGACTAAACCGCTTGCTCAACCTAAGCATGAGTGTCATACTAGGTCTATGGGGCTTAAGCATATGGGAGAATGGCTTTAGGTTGTTTACTTCATGTTTACAATTGTAAAGACATTGATTATGCTTTGGATGTTTATCAATAAAATTCCGTTCTTATTTAATTGTTTGGTTTAGTATTAAATAAAATGTCCAAATATTTTTTGTTTTCAAATAGGATTATCGAAAACGTTTTGATATTGGAACCCTGTAAAGTGAACTGAAAATCACAATTTATTTAGACTCCCTAGCTAGTCTAAATCACTAAATTGGACATAAGTGATTTATTTAAAAGACTAGTATGTAATTAATTGATAGCGCAGTTCCATGGGCTATGGAGACATAGAGATGTCTAATTGATTATATGGATGTATAGTTGATACATTGAGACTTGACCTAATTAGATTCTAAAAGTAGAATCGAACTACTATATTTAGTGGATTCCTTTGACATGAGTATGTCTTAATAACCACAACATAGTTAGTTTAACTTTGATATTGTTAAACGTCGCGCCGTAAATGGAGGTTATAAAGGCAGTGATCAGGTGGGCTAAGAATTGAGTGGGAGTTATGGTCATACAAGAGTGGATAAGTCCTCCAATTAAATAGGAATGGTGTCTGGGCCTCTTGATGAGCGAGAACTGGAAAATTGCATGGCCATGCGGAATAGGATTAAAGAGTTAATCCTTATTTGAGCAGTTCGAACTCATAGATCAAGGAACATAAATTTGAGAATAACATGGTGTTATCAAATTTGGCATTAAGCGACTTAAGGAATTTAGCATTGCGCTCTTGTCTTAGGACAAGTGGGAGATTGAAGGAATATGTCCTTAAACATCCCGGCAATTACTAAATATAAAGGAATTATTATAGAGATAATTAATTACGTTAGTTTAGCAATCACATTTACTTGCTAGAGAATAAATGTTGGTTAGTAGAACAATATTGATTGTACCTACCACTAAGTTAACCTAATCCGATGAGGTCACACATTGTAGTAACTAATTGAAGTAAGGAAACCGGCCAATAGGAAAATTAGGGTAAGGTTAGGTCTCTCTCTTATTTTATTCCCTCTCTATTATAAAAGGTTATAATAGGAGAGAGGAATATAACGTTCAATTTGACAGTAACATTCAAACTGAAAAGAGAGAGAGAAAACCCTATTATTTCCCTTTGGAAATCCGGCCACCCTCCCTAAAAAGCAAGAGAGTGAAATCTGTTCATCCTCTTCCGTTCTAGCAAACGTGGGAATTCAATTGGTGCTCGTGGACTAAGTAGAGGGACATCAATTGCTGTTCTTTGATCTCTAGCACTTGCAATCCGGTGGAAAACACGCTACAAATGTTGTACATTCTTTTCCTTATAATATGATTCATATTTATGTTATGCATGCGATCTTGTGATAGATGTTAGGAAATTTGTTTCCTGAAATTCCGCTATATGCATCTATATGTTCCTACAACCTCACCAAAGTGTGCTCTATAAATCTTAGGGAACCATTGTTTGAAATTTCCCATTCGACCGTGCTCAAAAACCTTTGAATGTTGTCACGATGAGGTGATAAGGCCAAAATCGGCCCTATACGACACTCATCTACCCAAAATGGGGTTTCAAACCATGTGATTCGAATTTAATTGACTCTAATGGTCATATATGTACTTATAATAGCTATACATGACCTAACATATGACTAAATGCGGGAAATTAAAAAAATTGAGCTTAAGAGGCCACAATCGGGCATAAACGATATTCATCTATCCAATATGGGTTTCAAAGCATGTGATTCGACTTTCATTGACTCTAATGGTCATATATGTACTTATAAAAGCTATACATGACCTAACATGTGGCTAAATGTGGGAAATTAAAGAAATTGAGCTTAAGAGGCTAAAATCAGCCCTAAACGACATTCATATACCAAAATGGGTTAGAAATCATGTAATTGGACTTTAATTATCTATAATGGTCATATATGTACTTGTAAAAGCTACACATGACCTAACATGTGCCTAAATGCGGGAAATTAACGAAATTGAGCTTAAGTGGCCAAAATCGGCCCTAAACGACATTCATTTACGAAAAATGGGTTTCAAAGCACGTGAGTATACTTTAGTTAACTCTAGTTCTTATATATGTACTTATAAAAGCTATACATAACCTAACATGTGACTAAATGTGGGATATTAAGTAAATTGAGCTTAAGAGGCCAAAATCGTCCCTAAACGACATTCATCTACCCAAAATGGGTTTCAAAGCATGTGATTTGACTTTAATTGATTCTAGTGGTCATATATGTACTTATAAAAACTATTCATTACCTAACATGTGGCTAAATACAGGAAATTTTGGAAATTGAGCTTAAGAGCCCAAAATCGGCCCGAAACGACATTCATTTATCCAAAATGGCTTTCAAAGCATGTGAGTGGACTATAGTTGACTCTAATACTTATAAATGTATATATAAAAGCTATACATGACCTAACATGTGGCTGAATGTGGAAAATTATGCAAATTGAGGTTAAAGGCCAAAATCGGCCATGAAGGACATTCAGCTACCCAAAATGGGTTTTAAAGCATGTGATTCAACTTTAATTGTCTCTAATGGTCATATATGTATTTATAAAAGCTATACATGACTTAACATGTGGCTAGATGGGGAAAATTAAGCTTAAGAGGCCAAAATTATCGGCCCTAAACGACATTCATCTACCCAAAATGGGTTTCAAAGCATGTGATTGGACTTTTATTGACTCTAATGGTCATATATGTACTTATAATATCTATACATGAACTAACATTTTGCTAAATGCAGGAAATTAAGGAAATTGAGCTTAAGAGGCAAAAATCGACCCTCAACGACATTCATCTATCCAAAATGGGTTTTAAAGCATGTGATTCGACTTTAATTGACTCTAAAGGTAATATATGTACTTATAAAAGCTATACATGATCTAAAATGATATTAAATGACCTAACATGTGGCTAAATGCGGGAAATTAAAGAAATTGAGCTTGAATGGTTAAAATCGGCCCTAAATAACCCTGAATTGCGCGAAAGGGGTTTAGAACGAGTGACTAAAAGCGGGAAATTAATGAAGAATCTATAACTACTTATTAGTTATGTATATACCTTCTAAAGATCCCCGACTTCCTTGCAACTTAAGGTTATATCGAACATGAACCTCAACACATAGTAGCCACACTCGGTTCCCCCGGTTCTTGCGCAAACAAATTATAGAAATTACATAAAAAAGGCATGTAAGAATAAAACATATTTGTCTTTTTCTAAAAGAAAGAAGTCGATTAACTAATATGTGTTACCTTCATTGCTTTCCACTAGTGAAGTTTTCCCGTTCTCTCAAGTTTCTTCAACGAACTGCAGTTCAGTTATTTTCATGTGCGAAGTACGTAGGTGGCCGAAAGATGAAATTAGTAAATATGTGTTATACTAATAAGCATTTTAAATAACAAATATACCTATTTATGCATGATTTGAGGAGTAAGGGTCGTGGTCGATTTCGAGCTAAGGAATCAAAGTGATATAATGTGTTATTTGAAGGACAAATCACATGGAGTGACCAATGGAGACTCCCAAAAAGTTAGGAAGCAATCATTTGAGTACTTTTATCGTATATTGATTAACAGATAATAACGAATACAAGGTTAAGAACTATACCCTTCAAAACAAGGGACAAGTATGAACTTCTCTTTTGCACGAATAAATTCTTTGATACTATACCAAATATACTCCTTCACCTCAGCTGTGTTACTCAAACAGTTGTCAGCTCGGATTAAACTTGGACATAACCACCCAAATTGCTCTGGTATGCAATCGCATCCACAAGGATCAATTTGAAGTAATCTTCAAAGCACAACCAAGTTCGCAACACAAATATATTATTGTTTCTTGCAATGCAATTTATATATTTCATAGTACAAATGTTTTAACTCATGAAGATTTGAATCAAGGAAACATTCAACATTTCTCCGCAAAGAAACTCCTTGATATCATCTTTAGAAATCCATTTTGATGCATCCTCAAGGTAGGGGAGTGGTTAGACTCTTTGCCAACCCCACCGAAGCCAAGCATTATGAGTACTTTGTGCTGGAACTGCCGAGGGATGGGTAACTGTAGGCGTGGATTTTGAATTCCTTTAAACGCCTACACGCGGTGTGAGCACGTTTATTTGACCACCCCATTGTTAAGGTTTTACTAAAAATACGTTTTGAAGTCGCCAACAATTCTTTAGAGGAAGAATCATAAACCTAATTGGATATTGAAACGGAAGGGACATCTTAGGGACTTATCCATTGTAGATTTCCCCGTCATGACTCCATAGATGGCCAAGAACCAAAAAGTGAGTTCGGGGGTGAGGGTACAATATAGTGAGGAACTATATTGCCCATTGCTGTCCTCTACAAAATAACAATTCACATCAGATTTTATGCAATAGAATAATCACACAACTTTTTAAAGCACCCTAAAATAATTACTCTATATGGGTTCGGGAAACACACAAAAAGACTAATTATTTAGTGATCAGTTATTAGGCAATAATTTTACAAGGTTCCTAACAGGTTGTCTAAATTTTATGAATTAATTAGAACAGTTCTTTAGGTCTTGTTTAGCATAATAACATATGGGTGATAAAAAGGCATGCAAGACAATCATAATAATATGAACATTATACACAGAAAATATAAGAAAAGAGGTTAGAATTTACAAAAGAACCACAGTTATTAATTAAGAATCTACATCATGACAAAAAAGAAGGTTAGTAACTTCAATAAAATAAATAGGATTATTCAAGAGCCCTCAGGATTATACCTATGCGGTTTAGATCGAAGAGCGTAGTGACCTTCAGTCGAAGCAATCTTGGAACTAGGAATATAGTAGAATCAGGAACAAGAATTAATGTGGAATATTAAAAGTGTTTGAACGTTTTGTATTCGAAGTATGTTTCGGAGTGTTTGAGAGTATTTGCATGCGTAAAAATAATAATTCCAAACCGTGTTTGATTCGGGAAATCAGCCGTATTTATAGGCAAAACAAAGCGTGCGCTCCACGCAAGACCTGCGCCAGGCGCAGTCCTACGTGGCAGGCGCGAGGACACGCGTCAGGCGCAGGTTGGCCTGCCGGACGTGGTCCGTCCAATTAAAACGTTGCACATGGAAACGCGTATTTTTAAAAGATAAAATTTTAACTAGCGTCTCACACAAGACTTGCGCAAGGCGCAGAACTCTGTGTGAGTCAAAAGTTCACGTGTCAGGCGCTCATTGGAGTGCCTGACGCGATATGGCCAATGTGTTGGACGCACGTGGCGCGCTGAGCGCAGCCGCCGCGTACGGCGCAAATCTTGTAATATTCCAGAATATTCCTTTTTAATGCTACGCGTGCTTTCATGATGCCATTTTTATCCCTAAAAATCCGGAGATCGAATTTTCTGGGTTAAAAATCTGATTTATGGGTTAAAGATAATAATAAAAGTTTTTAAGAAAATATTTATCAAAACAACAAATATTAAGAAAATATTTATCAAAACAATAAATATTAGAAAAATATCTATGAAAATAATAAATATTCAGCTGGGCTTTTAAAATGGACTTTTAAAAAACATTTCATGGGTTGAACTTACATTTAATTATTATGAATGATTAGTTGGGCTTTTATAATATTATTTTAAAACACATATTGCCTGGTTATTCGGACTGCTCCTCCATTGGGCCATACCAAGTAAAACCGCGGTATATTTCATCATTTGACCCTTAAATGGGGAGACACGATTATGTCTACAGAAGCCACCACTTTGACTGAGGTTTGTAAAACCGAATGTCAAAGTATACGTGTCAGGACGGAGAACGACTCTAGATGCTCTGCAATCCAAAATCACTCTTTTGCGCCGGTACCTGCAAAACAAGCAAAAGTTTCAGGAAAAGACATATATGAACAAATTTGCAAAATAAATGTAAATTTGCAAAAATGAAAGGATATAGGTGAAAAGAAATCATGAGCTATTATGGTCCGGCTCATGTCGGGATAGAGCTATTATGGTCCCGCTCCAGGGTGTTGATGAGATGTAGAGCAATTATAGTCCGGCTCACGACGGGATAGAGCTATTAATGGTCCGGCTCATGACGGGATAGAGCTATTAATGGTCCGACTCACGACGGGATAGAGCTATTATGGTGCGGCTTATGACGGGATATAGCTATTAATGGTCCGGCTCACGACGGGATAGAGCTATTAATGGTCCGGCTCACGACAGGATAGAGCTATTAATGGTCCGGCTCATGACGGGATAGAGCTATTATGGTCCCGCTCCAGGGTGTCGACGATGTGTAGAGCTGATGGTCCGCGGACCTAACGGTGTGTTTTCCGCTGCTAATACTCCTGAGTATTTGTTGTCTCTCGAGCAAGATTTGTGTACAATATAGCATGTTGGAATAATGGCAAAATTGTATTTTTATTGTGGATTTGAAAATCCGCTAGTTTGTCGCGCGCAATGTCGTAACGAACATTCGAATTCATTTGGATTTAAGCGTGTGGGCCCCACTTGACTAAGAAGCCCCCAAACGTGTTGTGTAGGACTGTGCGCCAGACGCACATGCCTGAGCTTGGCATGTAATGCTGCGCTCGGCGCAATGTGGCGCATCTGACGCTAGTGTTGCTGACGCGTCAGGCGCATGTGGCGCGCTGGGCGCAGGTCATTAAAACGACCTAATAACACGGGCAACCTTCTTCTCTCCCATTTCTCGCTTTCTCCGCCGTTTTCTTTTACTTCTCTCTCTCTCCTAAGTCCAACTCCATTTTCGAAATTTCGAAGCTTAAAACTCCTTATTTCTCTCGTATTTCTTCAGATCTACTTTGGAGGAGTGATTATTTTTGCTTAATTGTTACTTTTGCAGTATTTTTGGGCATCTTTGAGCGATTTTCGAAGAGCTTGGGGTGCGAAAATTTTCGAAGACTTTGATCCTGAATCCGGGCAGTTTTCCGGCGATTTTCCTGGCGGTTTTCCGGTAATTTAGGTTATTCTTGCTTTTTTTGGTTTTGTTTCATCTTTTTCCCCCCTTTTTTTTTCGGGCGATTTGACCCCCTCTATTTTTTTCAGGCGGAAGACTTTTTGTTGGGCGAAGTGCGCCATTTCCTGCGAGTTCGGGCTACATTTGCCGGCGGGTTTTCGGTGTACTTCGGCGGTTATCGACGATCTCCGGCGAGCTCCCGCCGAGTTTCCAGCGAGTTTTCCGGGCAATTTTGTTGTTCTTCACGATTTTGATACTCGTTTCATGTGAGTTTGTTCATTACTTGATGTAATTTCTAATTCCGGAATGTAGAAATATGTTGAGGGAACTTTGAATGTGTGATGATTCTTGGATCATGAATCTTAGAATCAAGATTAGCGTAGCTTCTAAGTTTGGAACCTAGGAACATGCTTAGGGAACTTTGAATGTGTGATGATTCTTGGATCATGAATCTCAGATTCAAGATTTTCGTAGCTTCTAAGTTTGGAACCTTAGGGAACTTTGAATGTGTGATGATTCAGCTGGTAGAAATAATGTTTTAGGCAATGAATCTATTTTGTTGTGTGAAATGGATTCTGGGAATCTCATGTAGTGGTGACGCATTGAAGCGGTTTTCAGGATTTACCGATTCCTGAAATCTGGTAATTTAGAGTCGGGAACTCTTTTTTGATTCTTAGTTTCCTTTGTGATGTTCAATCCGATCGATTAGCATGTCGTTGGAAGAGTCGGGTGGGGAGGACGATGGTAGGGCAGCTTCAGGATCTAGGAGGGCGTGGAAGGCCGTGGGGTGGACTCCCGACCAGCTGTACTTTGACCCGGAGCATCACAATTCACATCGCCCTCTCTTAGGCGTCGTAAGTATTCCGCGTTATGTCGACTTCACCTTATATGATAACCTAGGCATTTTATTGATTGTTCTTACATTTGCAAGACGAGGGTAATACTCGTTATTTTGAGAATTTTGTCTTTGCCTGGGTCAGGAAAGTCCGAAAGGTCCTCATCGAGGTGAGTGGTTTGTCCTCTTTTCTCGATGTTTATGAGAATATGGGAGAGGTTCATTTCTCTCAGATTGTCGTCCGAGGTTTGTTGGAGTGGTGGTGGGATACTACCAACTCCTTTGACATGCGTCGTGGGAAGTTGACCATCACTCCGCTGAATTTCTCCTTGATTTTTGGCTTCTCTTTTACCGGCGTCCGGGTGCCGATAGGTGATTCGTTGCCGTTGAAGTCGCCGATGGTTCGAGGTTTGATCGGCCCGGTTGCCAATATGCTTCCTCCAAATGCGTCTTACGCTCCCCGGTCTAAAGTGGCTAGAGGACTCACCCTTCAGGGGACTACTGAGGAGCAGAAGGTACGCTATCTGCTGTGGTTAGCCGTATGTGGCCTGTTGCGCACTGATAGGGGATCGCGCGTCTCGACGCGATATCTGCAGCCCTTGAGGGAGTTGTCTCAGGTGTCGACCTATGACTGGGTCGAGCTGGGCTATTGCAGTCTCCTGTACTGCATGCGTACTGCTTGTAGGCAGTTGAGTGATGGTGGGCCAGTCTCCCTTTTTGGTCCATGGAGACTTCTGGAGGTATGACCGTATACTAAGGTGATGTTATTGTTACAGATTTGGTTTTATGAGTATTTTCCGGGATTGGCCACGGAAAGGGTTCGTGACCCTACATTTCCTGCTGGCTTGTCCTGGGCGGAGCGCGGGATGACGCGATATGGTGCTGTGGAGAGTGTTCGGAAGGCTATCCGGCAAGTCAAGGACGACAAGGTAATCGTAGTGAATCAATCTTGTCCCTTGGATGTATGTAGCAGATGTTAACTTTTCTTTGCTCTTATCCTTTGGGGTCGTTTCCGGAGATGTCGTCTTTGGGTCATAGGGCCCGCACTCTGACTCGTGAGAGGGTCATTTTTTACGAAGAGTCATACCCTGTGTGGTATCCGGGTGAGAGGGTGACCAGTCAGCACGACGGGACGAGGCAATTACTGGTGCCGCATGACCCCCCTGTCACCATGATGGATTGGATTGCTCTTGTTCTGGCTATTGAGGGAGGGCGACGCATCGGGTGAGCTATCACGACTTTGTTTTTCGTGATCGCGATTACTAAGCTGTCCGTTTGCCTCGCTTGGCCCCTCCTGTCAAGTTCAACGAGGTATGCACATTGAGTTTGCTTGTTTTTGTTTACTTTGACATGATCAAAGTATTGAATCAATCATGACCCCCTTGTCACCATGATTGAATGTTATTGCTTTTGCAAGGAGGCTGCTGTGGCTCGTATCCCTTTCATTCCGGATCTCAGAATCCGGTATACTGGAAATTCCGGGCTTGTTAAGGAGATGATTGATGTTGCCCCAGAGGCAGAGCATCATGTTGTTCGTGCTATGCCGGCCCATGTGAGCTCGGTAAGTGTTGAAAGTCGGGAACTTTCATTATTCATCTTGCTTGTAGTGACTTATGCACTGTTTATTTCCAGGTTCCTCGGGAGACCGTCGTTCAAATTCTCCGAGTGGTTGACTCGCTGAAGCATGGGATGACCAAGCTGAAGGGGAGCATGTCATGTCGCCGCAGCGACGCGCATAGCCAGATATACTGATATATTGTGCTTTGGTTGTATTTTTTTGTTGCAGTCGTTTTGCTAATGCTTTGTGACATTTTGTGCAGCGTCATCCTCAGGAGAGTGGGCCTCATCCCGAGGTGAGGGTATCGACCCAGTTTAGGCTTTCGGCTCATACTCCCCGAGAGTCGACATTCGAATTCATTTGGATTTAAGCGTGTGGGCCCCACTTGGCTAAGAAGCCCCCAAGCGCGTTGTGTAAGACTGTGCGTCAGATGCGCATGCCTGAGCTTGGCGTGTAATGCTGCGCTGGGCGCAATGTCGCGCGTCTGACGCTAGTGTTGCTTACGCGTCAAGCGCACACTAGTGGAAAAAACATCAAGTGCTCCGGTTAAAAACGCTACAAGTGCTTCGTATTTGACCCGTAGCAGACGCCATACGAGCACTTGAACATTTATCAAATGCTCCGGTTGAAAATCGGAGCACTTAGATTCACAAGTGCTCCGGTTGTGTTAAAAACCGGAGCACTTGCGAATTTTATATGCTCAAATTAAGTCAAGTGCTCCGGTTGATAAGAAAAAACCGGAGCATATGTTATCAAGTGCTCCGGTTTTTCATATCAACCGGAGCACTTGATGTAATTTGTTTTTTAAAAAAAAATCGTTGCTGCTGATATACAACAGCAAAGCATACAACAACAACAACACAAGATGCTTCTCACTGTCACATATCTTACTAAACAATTGAACAGCTGGATGATTAAATTTACTACAGAAAGTAATGCACAAATCCCAATGACAAAAGTAAAGCCATAATAGTACTCAGTTATAAGTTTCCCAACAACAACCATTATTGAGAAATCAAACAAATAAATCACTATATAGAATCCATGTAGAATAAGAATCTTCAAGACTAATGGACAATTCCTAATTCCTATCCTTAGAAAAAGAACCGAAGCACAACCAGATGTCCTTTTTACATCAAGAAGAGAGACCAAATATTTATCGCCTGTAATAGGTTTTTATTGAGACATAGCTAATATATATTAATATAAATCATCAATTTCTCATATGTCAAGTTCTTTTCTACATGAAATATGTCAACTTGGAGTATCCTTTTCTTTTTAAAAAAAAATAACTTCGTAGACCATAGTATAATTTGAGAAAAAAATGTCATATGTAACTTTATAAGATACACCCAAGGGTCAACGGAAATGATTTGATCATACTACAACCTTTACTGATGTCGCCAAGACAGAAGCAAGATGACTTTGTGTATTTGGCTTGAACCCATCACATCATTAACACCCCTGTTCAAAGACAGGTCATTAACATTAGGGACCACTAACTGAATGAAGAAGAAAGAAAGGAACCTCCCAATGAAAAATCCTTAATGATCAGACATATGGGGAGGTACGAAATGCAGTTCAAGACATAACCTGTCTAAGTGAATAACTAAGGTAGGAATTCGCATTATAGGATCTTGAATCCTAACAAGCAGATGAGAGTATGAAGGCGAACCATCTTGCAATTGTTGGAGCACCACACGTCCGGCAACTGCCAAGTCCTAGTCGAACCATGTGTCCAGGATCCACCTCCATATGTTTGGACACCAACCTCTAGATAACCTCTAGTTACCTAGCAAAGAAGGAAATTCTTTACTGAGAAATATATATATTTTCACATATTTCCTCCCCCTTAATTTACTCCAAATAATAGTGTGTTTACTTTCGATATTGACTTCAATTTCAAGCAAGGGCTGTCTGTATGAGCACCAACTATATGAAATCCATTACCAGTAACATACCTATTTGAAATTTTCAGACATCAGATTTCCTTTCACTGAAGTATTAATGATTATAATCTGAAGGAAAGATTACATAATCCTGAAGATATTTAGAAAGCTAGATATACACTATTTAAGAAATATTACATAAAAGGAAACTAGAAAGCCTTAAAAACATACTTTTTACCAATGGCGAAAGCAACAATTGTGGAGTAATTTCTAGTAAAGAAATACTTCTTTCCAGCTTGCAAACTCCAATCTTTCGTCTCTGAAAGCTATTCAAACCCAGCTTCCTTCAAACGTCTCTTAGCTTCATCTGAGATTAAGCATCAATGAGTAGGTTGGTATATACACCTATTGTGGAGTAATTTTTAGACAAATTTTCATCAACAAGCAACGAAACAAATTTATATCCTTCACCAACCATAGACATTAGTAACACTCACATTATAAAACAAAGACCATATCACGTTATCAAGCAACTATAATATCTCCATATAATTATTGATAGGAACATTAAATTTCATATCCATGACAATAAAAAAAAGTTAACTCACAAAGTGAATCCACATAGGAGCTCATGTCAGACAGAATGCTGTCCTATTGAAGGGACTTACTGATCGTGTTGCTAGTTATGTGCATCTCTGCACATTCTATTGGTGGCTCAGGTGCTATAAAATATTACATTTTCTAGTTTGTTATAACCATTTAGCTCCACAAACACCAAAATTTTATCAATGACCTTTGATGATTCATGGTACAGACCATTTGGTTATGACAGAGATGGACCACAAGTATATATGGTTGAGCCTTCTGGAATTTCATATGTAAGTTTGATTTTGATTCAAGTGGAGGCTTTATGCTTTCATAATCCTTTCATTTATGGTTGTTGAAACCTTTTACAATTTTGTTTCTGTTTGCTCTGCAATGTTTCTTGCTTAAACTTATAATTTGACACAGAGGTATTTTGGCGCTGCTATTGGAAAGGGAAAACAGGCTGCTAAAACGTAAGCTGGCCCCAAATACATCCAAATTGGCTATTTTAAAACAAACACAAGCTACACATACTCAATTAGTTAAGTAACAATCAATTAGTTACACACCAAAATGAGCCAAGATGAGCCAAGGTTTCCAGCAGAAAGCCCACATCTAAATCAAGTAACAATCAATTAGCTACACACCAAGATGAGCCTATAATTCAAAAAATGGCAATCATGTAGCAAGTCGAGACGGGGTATGCAAATTTCAATATATACCTTTAAAGTTGATGCACTAAGGATTTGTCATTGGTCCGCAAACTAGATGTCAACATAGTTATACACAAGAATTTGAGTGAATTCAGCAAAGAGAGTCTACAATGTTATCAAGCTAAATTTGCTAAAACAGCTAATTGCAAGACGAGGTCTAAAGAAAGTAAGATACAAAAAGGAAATAGTACAAAAGGATTGTGCCCTTATTTATATGGTTTAATATGATAACTAGAGATACACTAATTGACCCAGTGGAGGTAACTAGCTATATTTAGTACCTTACTTGCCCTCAATCCATTAGACACCTTGAGAACTGGTGCACTGAGGACCAAACTATATCCAAGATAGAAAAAGCCAAGCAAAAATACTAAGATAGCCAAGTATTTGTAACAAAGAAACAAATTAGGTGGTTCCATAGCCAATAAGAAGATAGATCAAATAAAAAATTTCTTCATAAAGCCAATAAATTCCATAGTGCACCAGGTCAATGCAAAGGTATCAGACAAATCATCCAAAAAATATCATAGCTACTCCTAACTATCAAAATTGAAACAACTCAAATTTGACACCTTTTTAAAATAAGAACCACTTAATACACAGAAAGAAAACGTGATGTTTCTCATTTGATAAAATCAACCACCATTAACTCAACTTTAGCTGCTACAAATACACTTGTATTCTCAAGTATATCTATGTTTGGGTGCACATCAAGGTGTTCTATTACTTTTTCAAAAGTTACAGAGAGATCAAACTTTGCCTGATGTTTTTGTGGAATGTGGATGTGAGCAAAAATATTTTCATAGATTAAATTAATTTCTGCATCAAGGCATGCATCAGAACATCATTGTAATCAAAGAGATCGCACACACAAACAATTCTAGGCACACAAAATAGAAGAAATTCAAAAACTTTGATTAAATGTAACAAAATCAGCATCAAGGCATCAGATCTAAAGTCATAATATGATAAAAAAACAACTATATAATTAGAATGCATACACCAAAACAAATTCACAAAACAAAATCAAAAATCACAAAACTCAAGATCCAAACCATAACAAAATAGTAGACTAACATGAAATCCAAAGAATTAAACTAAAAATTCAAATCAACATACAAAATGAAAAACAGATGCAGAAAGAAATCAGATAGAATAAAGTCACAGAAAAGGGGAAACCAAGAATGAACCAAAAAACCCCGAAAATTGCAGCGAAAAACTTCAATTGAAAACCCTAGGTAAGAGAAAAGTGAGGCATATTATGCTGGTGTTGAATAATAAGAGTGAAGAAGACGAAGAGGAAGGAGAAGAGAGAAAGAGGTCGAACCGTTTCACAAAATCCCAACATATTAACCTAATATACATTCAATTCAAGATTTCAAGCCAAAAACATCGACATTTAGCCAAAATATGAAAAAAATGAAAAGTGCGAGATACCCTAAGCATCAGACAGCGGCGTAGTAACCGGCGGAGACATCTCAGTTCGTCTTCCTCGATTGGTAGGTTGTATTCTTGTCGACAGTGCTCCGCTTATCAAGTGTTTTGTGCGCAGCAGTTGAAGACTTGAAGTATTGAAGAAACCAATTGAGAGCCTCTTGAGAGGACGACGGAAGCGAAGGATGATGGAGGAGGTTCGGCGGAGGGAGGGAGGGACAGAACAAGCGCAAGAGAACGAGAGGGAGGAGGGTTTCTTTTCATGAGGAACGAGAGGGAGGAGGGAGGAGGGAGGGAAAATTATAGTGAGCGAAGTCTATAGTTGAAAATTATTTTTAAAAGTAGATTAATTATTTGGAGGAAAACTTTTGCAAGTGCTTGGGTTGACTACGGAGCACTAATTCACAAGCGGAGCACTTGACAAGTAGCACAAGGCGTTTTTTCCACTAGTGGCATGCAGTGGCGTGCTGGGCGCAGGTCATTAAAACAACCTAATAACACGGGCAACCTTCTTCTCTCCCATTTCTCGCTTTCTCCGTCGTTTTCTTTTACTTCTCTCTCTCACCTAAGTCCAACTCCATTTTCGAAATTTCGAAGCTTAAAACTCCTTATTTCTCTCGTATTTCTTCAGATCTAATTCGGAGGAGTGATTATTTTTGCTTAATTGTTACTTTTGCGGTATTTTTGGGCATCTTTGAGTGATTTTCGAAGAGCTTGGGGTGCGAAAATTTTCGAAGACTTTGATCCTTTTTCCGAGCCGTTTTTCGGCGAATTTCCGGTAATTTAGGTACTTCTTGCTTTTTTTTGGTTTTGTTTCATCTTTTTCCCCCTTTTTTTTCGGGCGATTTGACCCCCCTTTTTTTTCGGGCGAAAGACTTTTGGTTGGGCGAAGTGCGTCATTTCCTGCGAGTTCGAGCTACATTTGCTGGCGGGTTTCCGGTGTACTTCGGCGGTTTTCGACAAGCTCCGTCGAGTTTCCGGCGAGTTTCCAGCGAGTTTTCCTGGCAATTTTGTTGTTCTTCACGAGTTTGATACTCCTTTCATGTGAGTTTGTTCATTACTTGATGTAATTTCTAATTCCGGAACTTAGAAATATGTTTAGGGAACTTTGAATGTGTGATGATTCTTGGATCATGAATCTCAGAATCAAGATTAGCGTAGCTTCTATGTTTGGAACCTAGGAACATGCTTAGGGAACTTTGAATGTGCGATGATTCATGAATCATGAATCTCATAATCAAGATTAGCGTAGCTTCTAAGTTTGGAACCTTAGGGAACTTTGAATGTGTGATGATTCAGCTGGTAGAAATAATGTTTTAGGCAATGAATCTATTTTGTTGTGTGAAATGGGTTCTGGGAATCTCATGTAGTGCTGACGCATTGAAGCGGTTTTCAGGATTTACCGATTCATGAAATCTGGTAATTTAGAGTCGGGAACTCTTTTTTGATTCTTTGTTTCCTTTGTGATGTTCAATCCGATAGAGTCGGGGTGGGGAGGACGATGGTAGGGCAGCTTCAGGATCTACGAGGGCGTGGAAGGCCGTGGGGGTGGACTCCCGGCCAGCTGTACTTTGACCCGGAGCATCACATTTCACATCGCCCGCTCTCAGGCGTCGTAAGTATTCCGCGTTATGTCGACTTCATCTTATACGATAGCCTAGGCATTTTATTGATTGTTCTTACATTTGCCGGACGAGGGTAATAGTCGTTATTTTGGGATAGTCCGAAAGGTCCGCATCGAGCTGTCCTCATCGAGCAGCGTGGTCTGTCCTCTTTTCTCGATGTTTATGAGAATATGGGAGAGGTTCATACCTCTTAGATTGTCGTCCGAGGTTTGTTGGAGTGGTGGTGGGATCCTACCAACTCCTTTCACATGCGTCGTGGGAAGTTCACCATCACTCCGCTGAATTTCTCCTTGATTTCCGGCTTGTCTTTTACCGGCGTCCGGGTGCCGATAGGTGATTCGTTGCCGTTCAAGTCGCCGATGGTTCGAGCTTTGATCGGCCTGGTTGCCAATATGCTTCCTCCAAATGCGTCTTACGCTCCCCGGTCTAAAGTGGCTAGAGGACTCACCCTTCAGGGGACTACTGAGGAGCAGAAGGTACGCATTCTGCTGTGGTTAGTCGTATGTGGCCTGTTGCGCACTAATAGGGGATCGCGCGTCTCGACGCGATATCTGCATCCCTTGAGGGAGTTGTATCAGGTGTCGGCCTATGACTGGGCCGAGCTGGGCTATTGCAGTCTCCTGTACTGCATGCGTACTGCATGCAGGCGGTTGAGTGATGGTGAGTCAGTCTCCCTTTTTGGTCCATGGAGACTTCTGGAGGTATGACCATATACATCGTCCATCTTTTGTCTCGTTATCTTGATTAGTACTAAGGTGATCTTATTGTTACAGATTTGGTTTTATGAGTATTTTCCGAGATTGGCCACGGAAAGGGTTCGTGACCATACATTTCCTGTTGGCTTGTCCTGGGCGGAGCGCGGGATGACGCGATATGGTGCTGTGGAGAGTGTTCGGAAGGCTATCCGGCGAGTTAAGGACGACAAGGTAATCGTAGTGAATCAATCTTGTCCCTTGGGTGTATGTAGCGGATGTTAACTTCTCTTTGCTCTTATCCTTGGGGGTCGTTTTCGGAGATGCCGGCTTTGGCTCATAGGGCCCGCACTCTGACTCGTGAGAGGGTCATTTTTTACGGAGAGTCATACTCTGTGTGGTATCTGGGTGAGAGGGTGACCTGTCAGCACGACGGGACGAGGCTATTACTGGTGCCTCATGTAATAGCCCTATTTTTTTAGAGCGTTTAGTCAATGCTGATTATATTTATTAAGTTAATTATGTTTCGAATATTCTTATTTTATTTTGGTTAGAGTATGAAAATTTATTTTTATGGTGTTTGTAATATATTTATTTATTTAATTTTATGAGATTATTATTATTATTATATCTTTTGGGTTTTAAATGAAAAATAAAAGGAGACCCATTTACTTATTCTCTCTCCTCCCTCCTGTCTTTTGGTTCGTGGCTGCACAAGGAGAAGACAGAGCTTCCTCCTTCATGTTCGTGTCTTCAATTGCTAGTGCCAGGGAATTGCTTCACTTTATTCATCACCAAACTACTCAAATTATGGCAATATTCATCTTCTAATTCTTCTCTCAATTGAAAAAAAACAGAATCCCAAATTATCCAAAGAAACCCCAAACCCCAACTTGTTTCTCTCTCCCGATTCCTCTATTCCTCTCGACTTGTTCGGCGCTCTTTCACGGCACGCCGGAGATTGTTTCGCGTGCGCCGTTGCTCTATTGTCTTCATCTCGTTGAGGTTGTGTGTGTGTGTGTGTGTGGTGCTCGTTCTCTCTCTCTCCCTGTCTTCGTTGCGCTTAGGTTGTCCGCTCGTGGTGATGCACGGCGGTTGTCTTCTTCTTTGCAAATCTCCCTTCGGTTCGTCGTGGTGGTGTTGCCGTTGTTGTTGTTGCTCGTGTGTTCCCCTCCCCCATTCTTTCGTTATGCTCGATGTGTTGTTGTTGTGTTCTGCTTGCTTTTGGTTGTTCTGCTTGTTGTGGCATCGTTGGCGCCACCGTGGCCGCTCTTGCTACCGGCGCCTTCTTGTTGGTGGTGGTGGTTGTCGCGCTTGCTTCTTGTGTTGTTGGTGGTGCGTGTCTTTACCTCTTAACTATGAATATAATTTGCTCCTTCAACTATTACGTTTAATGAGTTTCTTG
This sequence comes from Beta corolliflora, assembly GCA_947648045.1. Lineage (NCBI taxonomy): Eukaryota > Viridiplantae > Streptophyta > Magnoliopsida > Caryophyllales > Amaranthaceae > Beta > Beta corolliflora. Next base: position 784,835 of record CANSZD010002984.1, read on the forward strand.
AAACTGGATTTTATTTTCTTTTTAAGCTTTGAATATGGTTTGCAAATGGATTAAGGAGTATTAGTCTAATTGAGAGGAGTTGTGGTGGTTCATTGTGAATGGGTTATTGAATTGTTGTACTGGTTATTGTTGTGTTGCTGTTGGTAATACTACTGTTGTTATTCTCAAAAGGGGTAATGTTTTAACAAGTCTCTTATTTGTTTAGTTAAGTTTGGTTGATTCAGCTCAATGATTTTAGAGTTGTTATGAAGTGAGGATTAAGAGAATGTTAAAGGTAGATAATTTCTGTATTGGGAATTGGTTATTGTTTTGCTTCCTAGTTTAGATTAGTTAGAGAATATTGTTATTGTTGGAGGATGACTATGGAGTTAAAGTATTATAGTTGTAAATTTAGAAGAGGTTAATTAGATTAGTTCATGTATAGTGAGGAATCTATTAATTCTTGTTATTGTGGTTGAGGTGAATCATTATGAAATTCAAGTATCATTTGAAGATCAAGAACAATAAAGGTGGTGTGTTGTTGGAGTTTAGATAAGCGAATAAGGTAACTTTTATGTTTAGTAAAATAATTTACTCATGCCCTTCTGTGTGTGGATCTCTCTATTCTGTTTTTGATAATTAAGTTCGTACTATGGCCATAGATATGAATGTGATGATGAACTGTCATTGATTGATTATGAATGCGCAAATGTTTTGCTGGCTTAGTTTATGAACTGAAAATAGAAAGTGGGCAAGGTATGGGTGGAGGATGGTTACTTCTCTTGACCTGATATGGTCGGCTACGCTCCATAACGAACCTTGGGGGTAGTATTGCTGGGCTCCATAACAAACCTTGGAGGCAGCGTTTGTCCAAATCCCGTACTTGACACTGATTTGTTTAAGAGAATAAGCTATGCCAGCGTTATAACGGAAAAGAAATGATTTGACAAATAAAATGTTTATAACGGGCTGAAGTAAAGGTTACGAGTTTTCCACTCATTTTGGAATTTTGTTGTTTCGTATTTCTTCTCTGAATTTACAGGTTTGGTGTTGTGAGCTCGAAATTGGAAGTGGAGCAAGATAAAGATGTCTTGTGGGTTAAGGATTGTGTTTGTATTTTAGATAGTTGATTCAGGAATAGTTACTGATAATCCGAGAATAGTTGATGTTATTTCATTGTATATAATTTTGGGATTTTAATCAAGATACTAGTGTAATTAAAGGATATTGTTTTGTGGGCCCATAACCCATGGAGTCCGAGGATCGTATATTTCGGGTTGTTTTTCGCGAATGTTATCTAATTCATAAGTGATTTTGAGATTTGTGATTGCTAAGCGAGTTAAGCTAGCAGCTCGGGAATCGGGCTGTTACACCTCATGACCCCCCTGTCACCATGATGGATTGGGTTGCTCTTGTTCAGGCTATCGAGGGAGGGCGACGCATCGGGTGTGTTATCACGACTTTGTTTTTCGTGATCGCGATTACCAAGCTGTCCGTTTGCCTCGCTTGGCCCCTCCTGTCAAGTTCAACGAGGTATGCACATTGAGTTTGCTTGTTTTTGTTTACTTTGACATGATCAAAGTATTGAATCAATCATGACCCCTCTGTTACCATGATTGAATGTTATTGCTTTTTTGCTTTTGCAAGGAGGCTACTACGGCTCGTATCCCTTTCATTCCGGATCTCATAATCCGGTATACTGGAGATTTCGGGCTTGTTGAGGAGATGATTGATGTTGCCCCAGAGGCAGAGCAGCATGCTGTTCGTGCTATGCCGGCCCATGTGAGCTCGATAAGTGTTGAAAGTCGGGAACTTTCATTATTCATCTTGCTTGTAGTGACTTATGTACTGTTTATTTCTAGGTTCCTCGGGAGACCGTCTTTCAAATTCTCCGAGTTGTTGACTCATTGATGCATGGGATTGCCAAGCTGAAGGGGAGCATGTCCTGTCGCCGCAGCGACGCACATAGCCATGTAGACTGACATATTGTGCTTTGGTTGTATTTTTTTGTTGCATTCGTTTTGCTAATGCTTTGTGACATTTTGTGCAGCGTCGTCCTCAGGAGAGTGGGCCTCGTCCCGAGGTGAGGGTATCGACCCAGTCTAGGCTTTCAGCTCATACTCCCCGAGAGTCGACATTCGAATTCATTTGGATTTAAGCGTGTGGGCCCCACTTGGATAAGAAGCCCCCAAGCGCGTTGTGTAGGACTGTGCGCCAGACGCACAGGCCTGAGCTTTGCGTGTAATGCTGCGATGGGCGCAATGTGGCGCGTCTGACGCTTGTGTTGCTGACGCGTCAAGCGCATGTGGCGTGCTGGGCGCAGGTCATTAAAACGACCTAATATCATGGGCGACCTTCTTCTCTCCCATTTCTTGCTTTCTCCGCCGTTTTCTTTTATTTCTCTCTCTCTCCTAAGTCCAACTCCATTTTCGAAATTTTAAAGCTTAAAACTCCTTATTTCTCTCGTATTTCTTTAGATCTACTTTGGAGGAGTGATTATTATTGCTTAATTGTTCCTTTTGCGGTATTTTTGGGCATCTTTGAGCGATTATCGAAGAGCTTGGGGTGCGAAAATTTTGGAAGACTTTGTTCCTTTTTCCGGGCCGTTTTCCGGCGAATATCTTGGCGGTTTTCCGGTAATTTAGGTACTTCTTGCATTTTTTGGTTTTGTTTCATCTTTTTCCACCCTTTTTTTTCGAGCGATTTAACACCCTTTTTTTTTTCGGGTGGCCGACTTTTGGTTGGGCGAAGTGCGCCATTTCCTGCGAGTTCGGGCAACATTTGCCGGCGGGTTTCCGGTGTACTCCGATAGTTTTCGACGAGCTCCGGCGAGCTTCCGGCGAGTTTTCCGGGAAATTTTGATGTTCTTCACGAGTTTGATACTCGTTTCATGTAAGTTTGTTCATTACTTCATGTAATTTCTAAATCCGAAACTTAGAAATATGTTTAGGGAACTTTGAATGTGTGATGGTTCTTGGATCATGAGTCTCAGAATCAAGATTAGCGTAGCTTCTAAGTTTGAACCTAGGAACATGCTTAGGGAACTTTGAATGTGTGATGATTCTTGGATCATGAATCTCGGAATAAAGATTAGCGTAGCTTCTAAGTTTGGAACCTTAGGGAACTTTGAATGTGTGTTGATTCTGCTAGTAGAAATCATGTTTTAGGCTATGAATCTATTTTGTTGTGTGAAATGGATTCTGGGAATCTCATGTAGTGGTGACGCATTGAAGCGGTTTTTAGGATTTACCGATTCATGAAATCAGGTAATTTAGAGTCGGGAACTCTTTTTTGATTCTTAGTTTCCTTTGTGATGTTCAATCCGATAAGCATGTCGTCGGAAGAGTCGGGTGGGGAGGACGATGGTAGGGCAACTTCAGGATCTAGGAGGGCGTGGAAGGCCGTGGGGTGGACTCCTGACCAGCTGTACTTTGACCCGCAGCATCACATTTCACATCGCCCGCTCTCAGGCGTCGTAAGTATTCCGCGTAATGTCGACTTCATCTTATACGATAGCCTAGGCATTTTATTGATTGTTCTTACATTTGCAGGACGAGAGTAATACTTTCTATTTTGGGACTTTTGTTTTTGCCTGGCTCAGGAAAGTCTGAAAGGTCCTCATCGAGCTGTCCTCATCGAGCAGAGTGGTTTGTCCTCTTTTCTCGATGTTTATGAGAATATGGGAGAGGTTCATTTCTCTCAGATTGTCGTCCGAGGTTTGTTGGAGTGGTGGTGGGATACTACCAACTCCTTTCACATGCGTCGTCGGATGTTGACCATCACTCCGCTGAATTTCCCCTTGATATCCGGCTTGTCTTTTACCGGCGTCCGGGCGCCGATAGGTGATTCGCTGCCGTTCAAATCACCGGTGGTTCGAGGTTTGATCGGCCCGGTTGTCGATATGCTTCCTCCAAATGCGTCTTACGCTCCCCGGTCTAAAGTGGCTAGAAGACTCACCCTTCAGGGGACTACTGAGGTGCAGAAGGGATGGTTAGCCGTCTGTGGCCTGTTGCGCACTGATAGGGGATCGCGCGTCACGACGCGATATCTGCAGCCCTTGAGGGAGTTGTCTCAGGTGTCGACCTATGACTGGGCCGAGTTGGGCTATTGCAGTCTCCTGTAGTACTATATGCGTACTGCTTGAGTGATGGTGGTCCAGTCTCACTTTTTGGTCCATGGAGACTTCTAGAGGTATGACCGTATACATCGTCCATCTTTTGTCTCGTTATCTTGATCAGTACTAAGGTGATCTTATTGTTACAGATTTGGTTTTATGAGTATTTTTCGGGATTGGCCACAGAAAGGATTCGTGACCCAACTTTTCCTGCTGGCTTGTCCTAGGCGGAGCGCGGGATGACGCGATATGGTGCTGTGGAGAGTGTTCGGAAGGCTATCCGGCGAGTCAAGGACGACAAGGTAATCGTAGTGAATCAATCTTGTCCCTTGGGTGTATGTAGCAGATGTTAACTTCTCTTTGCTCTTATCCTTGGGGGTCGTTTCCGGAGATGCCGGCTTTGGCTCATAGGGCCCGCACTCTGACTCGTGAGAGGGTCATTTTTTACGGAGAGTCATACCCTGTGTGGTATCTGGGTGAGAGGGTGACCTGTCAGCACGACGGGACGAGGCTATTACTGGTGCCTCATGACCCCCCTGTCACCATGATGGATAGGGCTGCTCTTGTTCAGGCTATCGAGGGAGGGCGACGCTTCGGGTGAGCTATCACGACTTTGTTTTTCGTGATCCCGATTACCAAGCTGTCCGTTTGTCTCGCTTGGCCCCTCCTGTCAAGTTCAACGAGGTATGCACATTAAGTTTGCTTGTTTTTGTTTACTTTGACATGATCAATGTATTGAATCAATCATGACCCCCATGTCACGATGATTGAATGTTATTGCCTTTTTGCTTTTGCAAGGAGGCTGCTGCGGCTCGTATCCCTTTCATTCCGGATCTCACAATCCGGTATACTGGAGATTTCGGGCTTGTTGAGGGGATGATTGATGTTGCCCCAGAGGCAGAGCAGCATGCTGTTCGTGCTATGCCGGCCCATGTGAGCTCGATAAGTGTTGAAAGTCGGGAACATTCATTATTCATCTTGCTTGTAGTGACTTATGTACTGTTTATTTCCAGGTTCCTCGGGAGACCGTCTTTCAAATTCTCCGAGTGGTTGACTCGCTGAAGCATGGGATGGCCAAGCTGAAGGGGAGCATGTTCTGTCGTCGCAGCGACGCGCATAGCCATGTAGACTGACATATTGTGCTTTTGTTGTATTTTTTAGTTGCATTCGTTTTGCTAATGCTTTGTGACATTTTGTGCAGCGTCGTCCTCTGGAGAGTGGGCCTCGTCCCGAGGTGAAGGTATCGACCCAGTCTAGGCTTTCGGCTCATACCCCCCGAGAGTCGACATCTGAGAGTCCTCCGCCGAGTCCGTTTACTGGGCAGTTCGGCGTCGGCAATATGGACTTTATGGGGGGGCCAGGCCCGATCCATGCCCTAGGCCTTCGCCGATGTGGATGGAGCATATGTGGATGCACAGATGCAGCAGATTCAGCAGATGCAGTTCTTGTAGATGCAACAGTATATATTGGGGATGCAGCAACTGTCTCCCATGCGGCCGACTCCGCCTATGACTCCTTTCATGCGGCCTGGGATAGGCTATCACGCGGTCGAGTTGAGCGGGGTCTGGATTGAAGAATCGGAGGCCTCCTCTTCGAGGGAGCAGGATCCTCATTCCTCATAGATGTCTGCATTACTTTACTCTTGTGTACCTGTGGCATGCACTTTTGTTTCGATGTATATCTTGTATGTTGATATGTATTGCGTCTTTTGTTCAAACATTATATGATCATTGGTGCTGTTTCTTTTCCATGTTTGTTAGTGACTTTTATTCTGAAATGCCATGTATAAATGCAATGTAACTGACTCAGTTTAGAGCAAATTTGAATGGAGCGTAGCCGACCTTCTCCCAAAAAAAAAAAGAAAATAGGAGAGCGAAAAGGTGTTGGGCGGGTGGGTTTACAAAAATGGAGCAAAAACGTGGACATTAAGTAAAAAAACAGCTTTTTTTTTCCAAAGTGGAGTGGGAGTGGCCCGAAATCCTGTGAGAGATCATAATCCGAGTCGTCACATGTGAATCGAAGTTGTGCGTTGAGCGCATGTTTGCGGCGCGCGTCACAGCCTTGGCGTCTGGAGCTCGATCGTGCGCTGGGCGCATGTTTGTAGCAGCGTCTGGCGCTCTCTTGTGCGCTAGGCGCAAAGTTAGCGTGTAACGCGTTTTCCGTCTGGAACGGTAAATCCGAATCCGTTTAGAGTTGAGATGCGAAGCCGTTATAAATAGGCGAATATGTACGTTATTTCAGTATTACGAGTTCAATATTATTTTTCTTTGCACTTTTCTCTAGAATACTTCTCTGCCACTTTTGACTGTTTGTCATGGCTTTTGAACCAACTCTAAGTGGGTGGTTGTCATCGCTGACCATTGCTGAGAAACACGAGCTCGACAGGCGGCATATGGATGTATTGGCGTCCTTGAGGTTTGTTCAGTTAGACTATAATTTCCTTTATGCAGCTGTTAATTTTTGGGATGTCACCAATTATTGTTTTTATTTTGGGAATCACGAATTAACGATTTTGCCTGAGGAATTTGGTGCTATAATTGGGTGGTCCTGTAGTCAATTACCCTGTGTCCCTAGTTTGGAGGATTATTATTTTAAGGACTTTAAGAGGTTCATGGATTTGAAGGAAGAAAATATGTCCGAAATCGTGTATGGGAGGAGGGTTAATTTGATTAGGCTAGCTGCAATGTATAGTCCTCCTACTGAAAGGGCTAGACAAACATATCGTATGCGGGCGCTGGTATTTTGCCTGCTTAGTCGTTTTCTGTTTGTGAAAGGGGACAATGGTGCTGGTTTTGCTTCCTTGATTACTGTAGTAGAGCAACTGGAGGTAGGAAGGACACCGATGCCACTTTGCGTAGGGGAGATGATCTCCAGTCTGGATGTTGTGAAGAAGGACCCAAAAGGGCAGATTTCAGGGATATATATGTACATGTACGTACATATATATGTACATGTACGTACATATATATATGCATACACATATATATGTATATATATATTGTACCCCCTCCGTCCCAAAATACTCTTGACACTTATCAATGCACGTAGTTTTAGATGATAAGTTGTTGTTTGGTTATCAATTGTTATTTTATTGAAAAATAGATGTGATAGGAGTTAGTAGTTAGTAAAAGTAGTATTATTTTATTTTAAGGAGAGAGAGTGTGGGCCAATGCTTAAAAGGTAGAAGGATTAAAATAATAGTGGGTCATATCCAAAAATAAAAAGTGTAAAGAGTATTCTGGGACAGATGAAAAATGAAAGTGTAAAGAGTATTATGGGACGGGGGGAGTATATATATATTCCATCTTCTGTTTTTTATTATATTTGACCATATTATGACTCTATGCGAAGTAATAATACATAATAAATTTTTCGGATTATGACGACTGTATGAATAATGGAATTAAGATATTACATCCCGAAAAAATAAACGAAGAAAATATTGAGATGGAATTTGCGCTGGGCGCAGATTGTTGCGTCGGGGGCATGTGGCTGCGTCTGTCGCTCATAAAGCGCGTCTGGCGCAATTTTTTGTGGCAAGCGCGGATGTGGGGTCACTAGTAGTATTACTCTATTGGAAGTAATATGAGATAGTATTTATCATCACTCGTCATGAAGCAATAAAGGTTGTGCGCGTATTATTACTCTTTGAGAAGCAATAATGAAATAGTGTATATGTATTATTACTCGTCATGAAGCAATAATAATATATATTTTATTTGCTGATGCATATCTGGCTTATGGAACATTTGAGGTTGATTGACCCTCCTGAGAATATGGAGAGATATAATAAGAAGGGTTTCATTGGCAGGAAGAAAATCTTCACGAAGAAATCTTTTAAAGACTGGACCCTTTTCTTTGGGGATAATGAGCTGAGTGTCAGATGGGTAGTGCCATGGTGGAGTATTGGGTCCATGGTAGGGATTCGTGATGATTCACCCTATGTGAGGTTGTGTAGTCTATATACCATGACCTTTAATATTCCATCGAGGGTTTTGAGGCAATATGGGTACCGCCAAGTAATCCCTACTGAAGACACTATTGCTCCCAAAATATACGGCCTGACCTGGAGTGGAATTAGGAAGTGGGAGAAGTATTGGGGAGAGCGCCCACTGTGGTATACCATGAAAGAATAGAATATGAAAAGGTGTCTAAGAGTTATATCGTATGGATGCTGACTAGAGATCCTGCTGTAAGGAAAGAGATGAGGGTGAAGGAGTCCGCCGAAGTGGCTAAGAAGCGGAAATTTACTCCCCGGACTGTGGGGAAAACGTTTGAGACTTTAGATAACAGGGGCAAGAGACCAGTTAGACACTCATCTGTAGGTAAGAGCAGCCAGAAGCCTGTAGGCGTGGATTTTGAATTCCATTAAATGCCTACACGCGGTGTGAGCGCGTTTATTTGACCACCCCATTGTTAAAGTTTTACTAAAAAAACGTTTTGAAGTCGCCAACAATTCTTTAGAGGAAGAATCATAAACCTAATTGGATATTGAAACGGAAGGGACATCTTAGGGATTTATCCAATGTAGATTTCCCCGTCATGACTCCATAGATGGTTAGGAACCAAAAAGTGAGTTCGGGGGTGAGGGGACAGTATAGTCAGGAATTATATTGCCCATTGTTGGCCTCTACTAAATAACAATTCACAGCAGATTTTATGCAATAGAATAATCAAACAACTTTTTAAAGCACCCTAAAATAATTACTCTATATGGGTTCAGAAAACACACAAAAAGACTAATTATTTAGTGATCAGTTATTAGGCAATTATTTTACAAGGTTCCTAACAGGTTCTTTAGGTCTTGTTTAGCATAATAACATATGGGTGATAAAAAGGCATGCAAGACATTCATATTAATATGAACATTATACATAGAAAATATAAGAAAAGAGGTTAGAATTTACAAAAGAACCACGATTATTAATTAAGAATCTACATCATGACAAAAAAGAAGGTTAGTACCTTCAATAAAATAAATAGGATTATTCAAGAGCCCTCATGATTATACCTATGCGGTTTAGATCGAAGAGCGTAGTGACCTTCAGTCGAAGCAATCTTGGAACCAGCAATATAGTAGAATCAGGGACAAGAATTAATGTGGAAGATTAAAAGTGCTTGAACGTTTTGTATTCGAAGTATGTTTTGGAGTGTTTGAGAGTATTTGCATGCGTAAAAATAATAATTCCAAGCCGTGTTTGATTCGAGAAATCAGCCTGTATTTATAGGCAAAATAAAGCGTGCGCTCCACGCAAGACCTGCGCCAGGCGCAGTCCTACGTGGCAGGCGCGAGGACACGCGTCGTGGCAGGCGCGAGGACACGCGTCGTGGCAGGCGCGAGGACACGCGTCAGGCGCTGGTTGGCCTGCCTGACGTGGTCCGTCCAATTAAAACGTTGCACATGGAAACGCGTTTTTTTAAAAGATAAAATTCTAACTTGCGTCTCACACAAGACTTGCGCTAGGCGCAGGACTCTGTGTGAGTCAAAAGTCCACTTGTCAGGCGCTCATTGGAGTGCCTGTCGCGATATGGACAATGTGCTGGACGCACGTGGCGAAATGTGCGCAGCCGCCGCGTCCGGCGCAAATCTTGGAATATTCCAGAATATTCCTTTTTATGCTACGCGTACTTTCAAGATGCCATTTTTATCCCAAAAAATCCGGAGATCGAATTTTCCGGGTTAAAAATCTGATTTATGGGTAAAACAAAAAAATAAAAGCTTTCAAGAAAATATTTATCAAAACAGTAAATATTAGAAAAATATTTATGAAAATAATAAATATACAGTTGGGCTTTTAAAAAGGACTCTAAAAAACATTTCACGGGTTGAATTTACAATTAATCATCATGAATGATTAATTGGGCTTTGATAATATTATTTTAAAACACATATTGCCTGGTTATTCGGACTTCTCCTCCAATGGGCCATGCCAACTAAGACCGCGGTATATTTCATCATTGGACCCTTAAATGGGGAGACACGATTATGTGTCTACAGTAACCCTTGGTCAGTTTGTCAACTCCGAAGATGGAGTAATTTTTATACCCCCGACATTATCTTTTGGTCAGAACAATGATAAATAAAAATGCAGTTGATAAAAATGCTTTTAGTGTGGCGTGTCGTGGCAAGGCTGGTGGTCTTTGTATATTTTGGAGGGATAAAATAAACTTCAAACTTGTTTCATTCTCTCAAAACCATATATGTGGTGATGTTGAAGATGGATTTAAAAGTTTGTCTTTTCCGGGGATGTGATGTACCCCCGCATTGGAAAGATGGGACGTGAATTAGCTGGGTGGAGTAAGGAAATTTTTGGGCAGCTTGGGGATCATATAACTAAGGCCGAGAAGAAGCTTCTTGCTGCTCAGCAAAAACCCATCATCTCAGATGAAAATTGTTTTGAATGTGCTGAACTTGAGAAAATCTTTGATGATCATCATGAGAAACAAGAAGCCTACTGATATTTGAGATCTCGAGTTTCCAAAGTTCGAGATAGTGACATGAGCACCAAATATTTTCATCACAAGGCGTCTAAGAGAAGGAAAACGAATTATGTTGGTGGTTTATATGACAATATTGGTGTCTGGAGGGAGGATAATGAGTCGATTGAAATTTTTTTCGGAGATTACTTCAGTAACATTTTCACTTCCACCCATCCTAATGAGTTGAATTTACAAGAGGTTCTGAGTCATATTAGCCCTGTCATTACAGATAGATGCAACCAAAGTCTGCTACAACCATTCACTAAAGATGAGATTTTTTGCTATTCTTCAGCAGATGCACCCATGTAAGGCCCCGGGACCTGGCGGTATGCATGCTATTTTTTACCAGCGTTTCTGGTATATTATTAGTGATGATGTTTCTGAGTTTGTGTGTAATATTCTGCATGGCTTGAACTCCCCTAGTTGTATTAATAATACTAATATAACTTTGATCCCCAAAGTGAAAGATCCCACTGTTGCTGTTGAGTTTAGACCAATTGCTCTCTGTAATGTTCTGTATAAGTTGGTTTCAAAAGCACTTGTGATGAGATTAAAAATTTTCTTGCCTGATATTTTTCTGAAATTCAAAGTGCTTTTGTCCCAGGCCCTCTTATCAATGATAATGCTCTTATTGAAATGGACATTTTTCATTCTATGAAGCACCGAAATCGCAGTCGGAAGGGTATTGTTGCTATGAAATTATACATGAGCAAAGTATATGACAGGGTGGAATGGGGATTTCTAAGGAAACTTCTTCTGACTATGGGATTTGATGGGCGTTGGGTGAATTTGATTATGGACTGTATTTCATCAATCGCTTATTCCTTCATTATTAATGGAGGAGTTTATGGTTCAATTACTCCTGATCGTGGTCTCCGTCAAGGTGATCCTCTTTCTCCACATTTATTTATTTTGATAGTTGATGTTATCTCTAAAATGATATAGAGTAAGGTTCATGAGAAACTGATCCATGGTGCAAAGGCTAGCCGCAGCGGTCCCGAAATCTCTCATCTTCTTTTTGCAGACGACAATCTTTTGTCTACTAGAGCTACTCGATAGGAATGCACTGTTATAGTTGATATTCGCAACCAATATGAATTGGCATCCGGGCAGAAAATTAATTATGAAAAGTCGGAGGTCTCTTTTGGCAGATGAGTTACTATTATGCAGAAGGATGTTTTGATGGGAATTCTGATGATGAGACAAGTTGAGAAACATGAAAAGTACCTTGGTATCCCCTCTGTTGCGTGAAGATCAAAAAAGATGATTTTTGATTCACTCTTGGATATAATTTAGAAGAAACCCCAAGGTTGGATGGAAAAGTTATTATCCAAAGCTGGAAAAGAAGTTTTCCTGAAAGCGGTAATACAGGCCATCCCTGCTTATCTTATGGGGGTGTATAAATTTCCTACTTTGGTGATTTCAAAGATTCATTCAGCAATGGCCTGATTTTGGTGGGGAAAGCTAAGATTCTCACCGGAAGATACATTGGAAAAGTTGGGAATCATTCTGCACTCTAAAATGTTTGAGTGGACTTGGTTTTAAAGATCTAGCGATTTTTAATGATGCTCTTCTTAGGCTTCAAGCTTAGCGACTCACCCGTGAACCAAACTCACTCCTTGGGCGTGTAATGAAGGCAAAGTATTACCCAAATTGTTATTTTCTTGAAGCTTCACTTGGGTACTCATGTAGCTATTCTTGGAAAAGTATTTGGAGCTCAAATGCTCTTCATAAAGAGGGTAGTATCTGGAGAGTTGGTGATGGCACAAATATAAAAATTTGGGATGTTCCTTGGGTGGGTGATGATGAATTGAGGTTTATCACTAATCCTGTTAGTGATGATATCTCTTGGGTGAGTGATTTGATCCAACCTCAGATTCGGGAGTGGAACTACAGCCTCATCGAAGCTCGTTTCAATGAGCGGGATGCACGGTGTATACTTGCGATCTCTCTGAGCTCCAGAAGGTCTTTAGATGAATTGACTTGGAGTTTAACAAAAAATGGCATTTACTCGGTTAAAATAGCCTACATGCTTGGAAAAGGGTGTAATCTTGATCTTTTTCACCAAGCCTAGGTAGGAATATGGGGTATGGAAACAAGCCCCAAAGTCAGGCACTTCTTATGGCGTATCTGTACTCTTTCGATGCCAACATGAGCCCTCCTTCACCATCGTCATCTGATGGACGATGCCTCGTGCCCTTAGGATTGTGGTGCGCTTGAAACTGCTGCCCATGCTATGTTTGAATGCCCTCGGTTTGCTGATTTGTGGCGTGATAGTGGGTGTGATGCTATGTGTGCTGCTGAACCCAATGCCTCGATGTGTAATTTGCTTGAAACCTGGGGGAAATTGGACAAGAAGATGGTCAAGAAGGGCGTGTTTTTAGCTTGGTGCATTTGGGGTGAGAGAAACCAAATGATTTTTGAAGGAAAATGGTCTCCTCATTATGTACTTCTTACTCGAGTAAACCGCTTAGTAGAGGAGTATGGTGAGTATGCTTCCCACATTTATTCAGTAAAAGCGACGAGTTGTGCTGCCAGCTCCAACAAATGATGTGCACCGCCTCAAGGTATGGTTAAAAGCAATGCTGATGCGTCTCTTGTGGTTGATGGTTGGGTGGGCTTGTGTGTAGTATGTCACAATGAAGTGGGGGATGTGCTGTTCTCAGCTACTAGGCGCATGAGAGTCTATTGGTCTCCTGAAGTTTGGAAGCAAATGCCATTGCAACAACGGTCTGGTTGGGTAAGCGCTTTGGTTTTAAAGAGGTGGTCATTGAATCAGATTGCCAAATTGTGATTAATCGTCTGTCGAAGAGTGTCATCATTCTTTCAGATCTTGATAATATTCTTCATGATATCCTATTCTTATGTACTTGTTTCTCTTCTATGATTTGGTCTCATGTTAAACGTGATGAAAATTACGTGGCGCATCATTTAGCTAAGCTAGTTCCATTTGGTGTTGGATAAATATGGGAGAACCACGTTCCTCCGGAAGTGGCGGCTTATGTACTTATGGATTGTTTATCTTTGGAGTAATACTAGCTTGCTTGCTTTTCCCCTAAAAAAAAAAGGTGCATCACCCGGCATATCACGCGCATTTGCATGTAGCAATAAGCATGCCTTAGTGAGACACTCGAGCTTTGGTTTCTCGATCCAAGTATCCTTAGATGTGTTTTCTTGGCAACTTGAACCTTTGGAAGCTTGCATTCCTTTACCCAAAATAGCCTTCTTCGGCCGGCTTGAACCCTCCTTCGCCTTCTGTAGAGGAGGCGAGTCCGCCATGCTTTCCTGGGCTTGTTTATTCTCTCCAAAACCTAACATTTAACTTAGTTGGTTAATATGTATGAAACAAATCAATATGAATATGGATTTTAGTTCCTTCAATTTACCTCGTCTGAAAACCTCACCCACGCCGATGGCCATAACACATAACCAACACGAGCGTCGGTCAAGACAATATCGTATGTCGATTTAGGCACCGGAAGAGCAAAGTCTTCGTAACTAGGCTTGATGGTGAGTATACTAACCCCGAAGTGCTCACTGTCCACATACTCGTGGTCGTGATTGTGCATCGCCTTCAGCTACCACAATCAAACCCTCACCTTTTACATCTAGTAAAACTTGGCAAGGCGTTTCTTCCTACGGAAAGTAAATGAAAATGAGGTAACGAACATGCATTTAAATAATCTAATTTATTAAGTAGTTTTAAAAATTATTAGAAGGATATTAGTTATCTCTAACTCAAGTATAGAAGGTGCCGACTTTGTGTGTTAGGTTGGCTAGATTTGTCCTCCATAGGACGATCCAGTCTAGGTTGACGTATCTCTAGTAAACCAAAATGTGAGAGGACACCGTTGAATCTTTACGTGATTTTCTTTGTGACTCTCTCCGTGATTTCCTCCGTAAGTTTCACTCGTATAGCTTGTGTAATAGCTTCCATATCATGTGGTGCGGAAACATGTGAGTGTGATTGTCTACCCATAGAGTAATCTCTACCATAAGCTTTTGTCACACCGAGACGCATACCACCAAAACTCCTCAGACGTCCATTGTGGTCCTTTAATTTCCCAATATCTTGTACGTGGCATCCTTGTTACCTTTGGGAGTGAAATCGCCACTAACCTCCTTTTGCTTGAGCCACATCTATAAAGAAATTAACAAGTCAAAATGTCAAAAAAAATCACAATTACTGGTCCAGCCCAGCTCCCCCGCTGCCGCTTCCACAGCAGCCGCCTTCAAAGAGTTGGGGGAGCAATTTATTGAAACAAAAGTAATAATTAACAATAAAGTTTAAAATTACGTATATAACATTACGTATGTATGAAAAAGTTAACATTACCTATATATTTGTAAATCAAACAAAACAAAACAAAACAAAACTAAACTAAATTAAGCTAAACTAAACTAAATAGCTAAACCAATAATCAACAACAAAGTTAAAAATTCAAACTTAACTATACTAATCAGGAAGTACAACAACAACAACAACAACAACAACAATCACAACAAAGCCTTAGTTCATAAAACCTAAAAATCAAACTAACTACTTAAACTAAAATTAAATTAACTAAAATCAATCAACTTTAAACCATTTAACCATACAACCTAATTTCACTAATAATTATTCATAACTACTAGTATTAATTATAAACTTGAAAGCTTCAAATATGAGATTAGAACAAAAAGTTGTGAACTTTAATTAATTTATTAACCTAGGAGGAGGTTGTGGTATCTGATTTTTGACTGTCTTAATTAACGGTCTGAATCCCACGAAAGTCTCTCATTGGACTAAGAGTTTTAGAAAACTTGGAAGTCGCCACCCTATTAATATCTGAATAGGGACAGATTTATTTAATAAATCGTTTTAAAATAAATTTCAAGAAAAATCATTTAAAACGATGATGACTTCATATGGATAAGGCTTTTTTGAAAATTGGTATTTCATACCATGAGATAGGGTTCAGGGTTTAGGTTAAGAGGTGCGAACGTCTGGAACTCGTCTCCTCTTCCGTTCTAAAGAACGGGCTCTTACTAAATGCGTTATTTTCCATTTTAAAGTAATCATGGCTATTAAAAAGAAAGAAAATCACGTAATTGGCACATATACACATTAACCATTTTTATTTAGGACCAATATATCAGTTGTACATGGTAGGTTTGACCAATCATTGCGGGATGGGAATCCACTCATGGATCAAAACCGTCGTAGTTCGAGCATATGTCTCACCCTAAATGGCCAATTCCACTGGGGAAAGAAGAGGGGGGAATAGATTATGAATAACTCACTTTTAGAATTAAACAAATCTATTTGAAATGAGGTAATCACTCTAATTAGTGATTAAAAGGGGGTTATGATAATCACTTTAATTAGTGATTAAATATGAAGGATTAAGATAATCACCCTAATTAGTGATTAAACTTAAGAGGAAAGATAATCACCTTGATTAGTGATTAATAATGAAGGTTAGGAAATAATCACCCTAATAGATGATGATTAAGGTTTAAGATAATCACTCTAATTAGTGATTAAATTATGAAAAATAATCGTCCTAATTAACAATCATTAAGGTTTAAGATAATCACTCTAATTGGTGATTAAAGGGAATGAATAATCGTCCTAATTAACGATTATTAATGTTTAAGATAATCACTTTCATTAGTGATTAAATGAGAAGAATAATCGTCCTAATTAACGATTATTAGGATTTGAGATAATCACTCTAATTAGTGATTAAATAATGATTGGAGATAATCACCCTAATTAGTGATTAAAAGAAGTTTGAGTTAACCGCTCTAATTAGCGATTAATCGAGGATTGAAATAACCACCTTAATAGTGATCACATTTATGATTTTCGAGAGGTCTTAGAAGGTTTGCTTCCTAATTGAAGGCTTTCGAGAAATAATCTTTATTGAAGATTATAAAGTCATTTAGAGAGAAATGATGAATTTGAGATTGAATTTGGAGATTTGTGTTTGGCTAATTGGAATTTGGCCATTTAAAGCGAGACACGTATAACGACCTAAAATCAATTCAGAGATCATAATTACCAATCTACACTAGTGCAAAAATGCTCAAATGCTCCGGTTAATAAGCCCACAATTGCTCTGTATTTGACGCGTAGCAGACGTCATACGAGCATTTGAGCATTTTACAAATGCTCCGGTTGAGAACCGTAGCTTTTATTTTCTCAAATGCTCCGGTTCTTCCTAAAACCGGAGCATTTGAGCTTTTTTACATGGATAAAATAACACAAATGCTCCGGTTTTTGGAGAAACCCAGAGCATTTGCGTGCACAAGTGCTCCGGTTTTCCTTAACAACCGGAGCATTTGTATATTTTATATAGTAAAAAAAAATCCAGCTACTGCAGCATGCGTGCTAGCAGCAGCCATACTACAGTAATAAACCATAATTCCCTAATCAACTCACGCACAGTAACAATAATTGATAACCATTTTAACAAAATCTCAGATTAAAACTAACTCTTACAAAATCCTACGAAAAAACATAATTTCTTACTGATGATCGCATCCAAACTAAAACTCACTCTTACAAAATAATATTCCTTTAGGGACTCTTAAAATACTTTGTAATTCAAGATAATTAAACTTGGAATTGAAAACCATAACTTAATGATTCTCCAAAGTAATTTTGGACATCACAAACGAAATCAGACTCAAATCTAAATGGGTTAAAAAAAGAAAGATATAAGTGCTCAGTTTTTCATTCCAGACCTAAGTCTACAAATCCTTAGTACTAGAAATAATAGACTCTAATAATTTCAGAGCTACTTTTTCGGCAATTCAAGGGAAAATGATTAGCACTGATAAAAGAAGATTAACTAGACTTTAGTAATTTCAGACGTTAAGACACAGAATAGAGTATATTGCAACAGTATGACCTATATATTAAGCACCACATACTATTAAGCACCGATCCATTATGTTGGTATATGTAATCTCATCAGAATATCCTTCATGAAGCAATTATTTTCTTATGAAGGGAATTAGTTGGAGTAAACAAAGACATGGGGATTACATAACATAAAAGTCAGCTATAAACTACTTTCGGATGGAGAATGATTAGACATTCAACGCATATCTAAGAATGACACATTATCCATTCCCAAGAAAATACATATCTTCCTTAACAACTATAGATTTGGAGGTGTCATGCAATGCCGGCAACATACATTACTGCATGTACTTGCCAAAGAATCACGAGTCATTCAGGAAGTGAAAGATTTTATTATGAGAAAGATATGTACAGTCTTTATTGTTTTCTTTTTTCCAGTTTGCATGAATTAAAAAAATTCTAATAATAAACAACACAACTATTTTCTAAATTGCAAAAGAGATATAAAAGTAAACAAACAAGAAAGAATAACAACACAACTGACCTCCAAATGAATCGAAGTAATATATAGGAGAAATTAGAGAAGACAATTACAACCATTACCTGAAGACAAAGCTGCAACTTCTTATCCCAATACACAAGGAATACCAGGGGCAGCACACACATAGGTCAGGTCACACAAATATCTTTACTATTGATTGCTAAGAAATGAAGGCTCGTTCAATTCCCATTGTCCAAAAACAAGCCTACACCACACACGAAGTTTCTGAAACAGGAAAAACTAACATTTAGGATCTCTAAGAAAGAACCAAAGAATTTAGTTATTTCATTCAGAATCAATCAAAAGCTAGCTCTTAACAACTTCCACACCTTTTGAGTGGCTAGCTCACTCCCACTACTCAAGTAATTTTCATTATGCAACCTACAAGTAGTAGTAAGATTATTATATGGAGTACTATAGAGCTACAGAGTGTATGGGCACTAGATGCTCTAAATTATGCAACTTGAAAGCATATCTTTCATTAAGAGCTATTTAAAAGGCCAAAAAACAGTATCATTGCCATTCTTCTATTTAACCAAAGCCTTAACTGTAAATCAGAAATTTGAGGTATGAACTGTGCGCACTAAATGAAGTTAGTTATATCTCAAGCAACTCACTAAAACACACATCACACAGCATGAAACCAATCTCGATCACTCCTATATATATTCTTTCGACCTAGTGTCATAAATCACAAACATCATTTGCACTTCAATATTAAAAGTTTTATAAAGACCTCAGACTTGTTGACCACATTTCAAGTGATAATACAGGTCACTAAAGCTGACCACATTTCAAGTGAGACTAATTTATTGAAAAAAGGAATAAAAAACTTATCTTACATTATTATACTTTAAAAATTTATCAAAAAACGAGATGATAAGTTGTGGATGGATTATTAACTGAAGTATTGGAGTTCAGTTGACAAAAATAAACCCAACAACATCTATGAACCCATTATAAACAACATAGAGCCAAGAAACATATTGAGAATTTGTACAGCCGACCAAAAATCTAACAATGACATATCACAACATTTCTAGTTCTGGTATCTTTTTTCAAATTCAAAAAGTATTATTCGCCAATTTCCATTTGAAAAAATGGCATCAGCTTCATATCATATGATGACAAAAATATAAGCTAAGCACAAATTGAGAAACATCATCATATTTGATCAATGTATAAGTTATCTTCTTTGATCAATGTATATGCTTGACACTAATTAACGAAGTGATGCTACCATAATAACCCAAAAAGAGAATATAATTTTCCTCCCCTCACCAAATAATATGAGCAGGTCTCTTAAAACGCATTTAGGAATAACAAACTTAAGAGGTCGGCTTCTCCTGCCAATGGATCAGAATTTTCAGTGGCCATAACTCATAAGTGGGTTTTTCAAACCCTTCCGGCTAGTAAAGATGCTACAGACATACTACGAAATAAACCTAGATCTGAAAATGAAGTATAAGAAAATTACCACAACATATGCAACTTATGTAGGTTCCAGCATGCAAATGCATTTAAATGAAGTATCCGTGCGAGCACAAACATAAAATCTTCACCCAAAAGTAGGACCCGGTTTTTTGACAACCCGTACAACACAAGGTTCACACCCTTCACAAAGAGGTATGTTGTCTTCACTCCTACATAAGTTGTTGAATCCTTTGCCATTCCATCACAAAGAATGATCTTCTTATCATTTGCGGGGCGACAGGGCGGTTGACATGTTAGGCTCTTGAGAAGTAGCACCTTCATCAAAATCACTTTCCCGTTTGGACGTCTGTTGTTCCTTTGCGTAATTAAGAGAATTAGAAGTGCTTTCCTGGTTATTCGATGCATCTTTCGTAAAAGGTTCCATATTCTCACCACCATTTGAAACTTTAAAGAAAAAGATGTCAGTGCAGTTGATTTTGTTTCACTTTCTTCTTCTTTGGAACATCTAGTACTGATCCAATTAATCGATTCCCTACTGTGGCCACATCTTGTATGTCTTTTGAAGTACCAGCGTCATTTTCAGAGGCACTCGTATCCAAGTGAGTGCTTGATACATCGCAAGAAAAGACTAGTCCTTTTACACCTATTAAATCTACATTCTCGATATCCTGCTTTGTAGCTGAACTTGTCAACATACCAACATCAACTCTTTCATCATCTGCCTTTTCATTAAAATTGACACTGCATACAAATCCAGCAGACTTTCGATGTTCGGGTAGTTAGTCGCCTAAATTAAGGATCAAAACACAAGTACTAATTAGTCCCAAGACTACCAAATGAGAGAAAAAGTAAACTATTGTTTAGCATCCGCATTCGAGTCAACCGCCTTACTTACATTTGTAAAGTCGAGATCAATTTAGGATAATGATAATTTTCTTTCATACTCTCCCTTTACTTATAACTCACAACATATACTATACACAATTGCACCACAAAAAGATTGTTGCTAGATTACTGTATTAACAACTAGCTTCATTGCTTGACAAGTGTCACTGTAAACAACTTCTCTTATCTATATTACTTGCCACTTTAAAACTTTGATGCAATAGTAGTAGTAACTTAAAGGTACTAAAGCAATATTGATTGTTAATTTTGGATTCCAAGGTACTAAGCAACAAATTTTTGCATTGACCTTGAAAGACACCATAATGGCAAAAAATAAACAAAGAAACGGGTGGTGAAAAAAGCTTACGTTTCCTGAATAGTGTTAATCCAAGAGTGGGGAAGTTATCAAAGCCACAACAATCACCAATACCACAGAAAAAAATACTTAAAGCAACTCCAGCATAAACTAATTAAAGCTCAAATACTTCTCCAGGCACTTCACTTGCTTCCTGCAAATAGAATATACAAATGAAAAAGAATATAATACCAAATGAGCTTAATGATATGAAAGCATGAAGTCAAGGGCCCCTGCTCAAACTGCAATACTAGCAAAAGATAAATTTTGATTTCTCCTCAGTGTTCTTGAGTAGTTGCTACCACAAGAGTAGTAAGTACTTACTACTCCATTAGTTGTGTCACTCGTTGTGTTGTAGAGCTTACGAACGTCTATAATCTATCAACTTTATCCTATCAGACATGGGTATAAGGATCCAACAAAACAATAGAGCAATTACTTCAGCAAAAGCAACAAACATAAAAGGTGACCACATGTATTCTGACAAACACAAACATGGTTTAAACTGATCAAAAGTTTTGTCTGAGAATCAACAGCAAAAGTAAGATTCAGCACATCATATTAGCGAGTCATGACTACTCCACCTTCATATTGTCACAACCTTTAGGCTTGGTAGACTGATACATATGAAACTTTAGATTTATTAAAACATTATTTACATCCATTTGCTTCGCATCCAACATTGACATAAACCGTGTCTACAATTTTCACTTACCCAACAAGCTCATCTCCATTAGTTATGTGAAAACTGTTGATCAACATAGCTCTGGCTGTCCCACTTGGCCATGTAAGCTTATAGTCCATCACCATAACCTCGAATATCATATAAATTTACAATAATTAGATATCAAGAAGACAAAATTTTAAGACTTCATATAGAGGGACCCAAGTCACTAGGATATTAAACAATATAATGTACCTCATCGATCACAATACAAAAGTTTCTTATATCTATAACAATTAATATCTACTCATGAACTCCCAAAAATCTCTCACCCTTCTCAGGGTAAGGGAAGTCAAATGTTTAAAGTCTGCAACTTCAATACCGAAAAAGATGATAATAACAATATTTAGGGTTTTCAAGCATCAGGATCAAGTGATAGATCGAATTAGTAAGAATCAACAATATTTAGCCACTGCAAGTCCTAATCCCTAAATTCACGAACCCCAAATCAAACAGAAACTCTAATTTCAAAGGTATTGGTGTTAAAACACAAAGAAACTTAAAATTATGCAATAAGATATGCACTCTATAGTACTGTAAACAATCTAATCACAAATGTCATCACCGAATCTAATCACAAATGGCGAATCAGAGGTGAGAGGGAAAGTTTTTGGATCAAAGAAAACCCTAAAAAATCCCCAAATCTAGGAAACCAAAAAACGAACCTAAAATACAGCAATGAAGTTCGAAAGAAATTACCTAGACATGCATTCCATGGAGCGGATCGAGAGCGAAGAGGCGAAGACAGACACAGAGAAGTAGTTTAATGAGGAGGGAGAGAGAGAACACGAAGGGAGGGACGATGGAGAGAGTAGAAGGACGAGGAGGGAGGTTTCAATTGAGCAGGAGACTTGGGAGTTGGAGGGAGGAAAACAAATAGAGGGGAAGACTGATGAGGGTCGAAATAATATTTAGTAATACCCTATGCGAGTTTTAATTATATAAACTTGCCTTATATGCACGCGATGCGTGCGAAGTAGTTTATGAAGTTAAATTATTGCATACTTACATCTAGCTCTTTTTATATAAGTTTTTGAGTTTTATGTATATGCGTGTGAAATCGTTATTATAATTAAATTAGTTGCGTAATCAAATCTAGTATTAATTTATAGAAAAAATTATTTACAAAATTTTACCTAAGAAAAAAATATTCATAATGTAACAATATAATAACAAAGATAGTAAATGAAATCTCCGGTGTTTCAACTATGGAATTTGCCTTCATAGAACTTGGCTAACCACATGCACTCTTCAATTGATCGACATGCAAAGCACATAGCTAACAATATAAGAGAGATCCGGATTGAACTCTTGCATTGGTGGAGGTAAGATCCAAGCGAAGGTTTTGTATCCAAGTTTTGAGAACAATATTTCCATGACTCGTTTGCGTCCATTTGGCTGTAGTAACGCAAACAATTGTGCATTTATTTTCAAGGGTGAGATATGGGATTCGAAATTATGCAATGTATTCAAATGCAATGCGAGTTTGTTTGTAATAGATCGAATACCTGTTGAAGTATTAATTTTATGTTTGTAGAATAAGATAAAATTTTATCAGGTTAAATAAATAATGGTTGTTTGATGATCGTGATCATATGAGATCGAAAATTATACCTTGGAGTGGTTACAGCATTTGTGATAACGCAAGACTCGCATTTGGGAACTCCTTGGAAAATGTTAACCTTTTTGAGAGTCAACATGCTCAAGATGACACGCATGAGCAATAACTCGACAATATTGTACCTGCAAAACAATTTAAAGTTATTTATTCATGTATAGGTTTATTTTAGTTTCAAAAAATAAGGAGTAAGGGTCTAATTACTTATTTTTCTCACTGAATGAAAGGTCGCTAATTGAATCCGAGGAGCATTTGAAATATCAATGGATGATTGTAAGGAGAAAGGAGTTGATCGAAAACAGGCAACCCTTTTTTTCGCTAATTTATCGGATTCATACCTATAAATTTAGAAGATAAAATTATTCAATAAAAAATAGTAATTTAGGATACACATTAATATAATTATCTTGTGCATACCATGTAGACAAAGAAGTAGTTAAGTCATCTACTTTGTTAACATAAATCCTGGAGTAAAATCCTATTGTAAGATATGTCCGGCCTATGTTTAAGATTGAGATAAAAATATGATCAAATATTAATATGTCATTTACTAATATGAAAATGCCGATAATTCAGGCTAGTAGTTCAATAGTGTACCACGGAAGCTCTTTACATGTAGACCACATGCAAAAAGAATTGCACAAAAATCAGCTTCAGTGTTAATGCTTGACAATGTGGACACGTTGTCATTGTAGGCAAATTGAATATAGGCACCCCTTGTGACTCGGTGTAATTTCTTGCACAATTTCGATAACCATGTCACCCACTTTCCAAACCCTTACATCATCAGAGATGAGACTTGATATGTTGTTCGCATGGGATCTATTGGTGTTACCGATTTCAAACAATGGATCAGGCAAACAACTTTCTCTCTCAATCACAGATAAGCGTGGAATGTCTCTTGCATCGGTTATGGGTTCCAACATATCTGCATTTGTTCTACTACTTTCTCCTACACAAAAGTTTCGACTGGGCAAGTTGCGTCCATTTGGTAAGTCCCCGTAACTTTCATTGGGCATTTGAATACGATTCTCAACATTTACCCGCGTGTCGACTGAACGGAGTTCACCAATGGGGTGTGCTGCATGATTGAAAAGGTATATATTTTATGATTACATTAAATGGTGTTTTGTATATTATTACTTTTAATCTATTTACTTTAGAGCTCTTACAATCGTGTATTTCGCATCCATCTCCATTGACAATATGATTGTAGTTAGTAATGTCTGTCATGGGTCTTCTAAGTTCTGAAGAGTTGGAAGCATCGTCACGATTTTGAATCATGCAATGGCCTTGTGCAGATGTTGTTTGAGGTCGACTTCCTTGAGACGCAACGACATCTTCTTCACATCCACGGGCATATTCAGATCGTCTTTTTGCATTCACATGTCCTCTTTGTTCAGGTGTGAATGATTGTCGGTGACGTCTTTTCCTATCACTCCATTTCCTCCTTTGTTGTTGAACTTTTTGTGCTTCGTTTTCATCCATTATGAAATTACATAACATAATCTTAACTTTGTTATTGAGATATACGAAATGCTATTATTAATTTTAGAGTAATCCCTTTATATGTAAGTTATATTTTATAATCCAATTTTGTTACTTTTTTTGTATGTAATTTATAAATCTACTTATCTATCTATAATTAATGTTTAGGAAAAATTGACAAGAGCAGACCCAACTATGACCATTCTTCCATAATAGATCCCAACTTTCGATTATTCCACACCAGTCCCAACTTTGGAGGGTCGTTTACGAAAACGGTACAAGTGGAAGGGTGACCTGCTTAACCTGTAAAAAAAAATTCAACCCATCTCCTTCCTCCTTTTTCGGTCTTTCTCTCTCCTTTCCCCGCCACAAAACCACCAACCAGCCCACCCACACCACCACCTCCAAAATCGCCACCCACCATCACCCCCTTCCACCTTCA
This sequence comes from Beta corolliflora, assembly GCA_947648045.1. NCBI lineage: Eukaryota > Viridiplantae > Streptophyta > Magnoliopsida > Caryophyllales > Amaranthaceae > Beta > Beta corolliflora. The sequence goes on from CANSZD010002984.1 coordinate 809,748, forward strand.
CCGCGTAGCCGGACCACCCCTGCCGCCGACCGTAACCCAGACCCATGAACCCCGACCCTATTTCCCCCCACCTCGACCAACCACCGCACCTCTCTCTCTCCTCTCGTCAAAACCGAAACCCACCACCCACTTCTTGATTCATTTGGCGTTCTTCGGATGACCCAATCGTCCCGTTTCCGACACTTGTCAACAAAGACGGGAGGAGTGGTATGGTCTAGCAACACATCAAGATCAAGTATCAAATCCAGGTTGCACAACTTTTGGATTCAGAAACCGACCGGTGTGGCAGATGCACCGATGGAGATGAGGGTGGTCATCTCGACGGCACAAGCGTGGCGAGGAGAGAGAAAGACACGCAGCGAGAGAGAGTGCGAGGTGCAAACGAGAGAGAAGATAGAGTGTGCGAGTGAGAGGGAGGTTGGGCCGGGAGGGTGGCGCAGGTGTGCTCGCGGACGGTGGTAGGTGGGGAGTGGTCGTTGCGGTGGTTTGAAACCGGGGCGGTTCTGGCGAGCAGGAGATGTTGGTGGTTTGGGTGGCGAAGTGAAAACGAGGAGGGAGAGAGATAATGGGGTAGTGCGAGATAAAACAGGGGAGTTTAAGGGGTTGGTTCTTTGAGTGGCGTTTTCCGGCGAAGGCTCGGGGAATTCCTAGTGAGGTGAATATGGTGGAAGTTGGAGTGTTGTGTGATGAATTGAGGAGTTTTTTGTTTTTTTTTGGTGTTCTTAAAGCTCTATTTTTTTTTCAGAATATGTGTTGGCTGGGCATGGGGTTGCCGGAGGTGGTGGGGGGTAGAGTCGTAGAGAGAGAGGGGGTGTAATTGTTGTTCTTTGTGCGGGGAGGAGTTACGATGGCGGGGAAGGGGTGGCAGGTGCGGGGAGAGGGTGGCAGAGGTGGCAAGGGTGGTGGTTTCAAATGTTTACCTGTTGTAGCAGGTTAGGTGACCTGCTAGGACCTTTAATGTTAAGCACCCCCTAAAGTTGGGACTGGTGTGGAATAATCGAAAGTTGGGATCTATTATGGAAGGGTGGCCATAGTTGGGCCTGCTCTTGTCAATTTTTCCTAATGTTTAAGTACTAATAAACTACTTTTTCAAAGTTTTTGAAATCCTTGTTGTATAATTTTCATATAACTATCTTTCAACATATAGACACCTATAAATTTTTATCTCTGACTAAGGGTTTGTTCTCCCCAACTTATTTTCAATTCAGTTCAGTTCAATTCAGCTCTGGATAATACTTTTACTCTCACATATCACTATTCATTTCAATTCGATTCAGTTCAGTTTAGTTCAGTTGTTTTATGCCGAAGAGAACAACCCTTAACTTATATTTGTGAGGTTTAATAACTTTACTTATAATTTATTTAACAATATTTAGTGATATAATTTCTAAGTTTCTAACAATGAGCTGATAGTTGAAAATAAATTTATTTTTAATCTAATAAACTAACTATAATTAATATACGAAATACTGTTATTAATTTTAGAGTAATCCCTTTATATGTAGGTTAATATTTTATAATTGTATTCTGTTACTTTTTTAGTATGTAATTTTCATCTATATTTTTTTAGATATAGACACCTATAAATTCTTATCTCTGCATAACTAATAATTTTGCGGTTTAATAATTTCACTTATAATTTAGTTAACAATAATTAGTGAATATAATTTCTAAGTTATCTAAGAATGAGGTGTAAGTCGAAAATATATTATTTTTAAAATCTAATTATCTATCTATATTTAATGCGTAGGTACTAATAAACTACTTTTTAAAAGTTGTTGATATCCTTGTTGTATAATTTTCATATAACTATCTTTCAACATATAGACACCTATAAATTCTTATCTCTGACTAAGGGTCTGTTCTCCATAGCTCATTTTCAGTTCACCAAAATTAAGATATGTTCAATTTAGTTCAGTTCAGCTCTGGACAATACTTTTACTCTCACATATCACCATTCATTTCATTTTAGTTCAGTTCAGTTTAGTTCAGTTCAGTTCCGTTCAGTTGTTTTATGCCAAAGAGAACATACTCTAACTTATATTTTTGAGGTTTAATAACTTTACTTATAATTTATTTAACAATAATTAGTGATATAATTTCTAAGTTTCTAACAATGAGCTGATAGTTGAAAAAATATATATTTTTAATCTAATAAACTAACCTTAATTAATGTTTTTTTTGAAAGTAAACCTTAATTAATGTTAAGTATTAACATACAACTTTTTTGAAAATTGTTGCTATCCTTGTTGTATGGGTTCGTATAGGGGTCACTATTCTATTATTAACTCGTTTTTTCGATAATTGTATTTGAAAATTGTAATTTTTCATATTTACCATGATCATTGTAATTGAGGTTGAGGTGGTGGAGTAGTGGTATCGCTTCCCACCTCATATCATTGAGGTCTAGGGATCAAACCTCATGGGACTCATTTGAGGATTTCCCCTTATCCCTTCCACAAGTAAGCCCCCTTCATCTTACCTTAAAAAAAATGATCAATGTAATGTTATTTTTCCTTTTTCAAAATTTTTAAGTAAAGTAGGTAGTTACTCTTTAGTTTTTCTTTGTTTTCTATTTTTTTGGTGTCCTACCCCTATTGAGTCTTGACATATAAAACAGGGATAATATTTGGAAAAGTACAACATATGAAGGTGAAGCAGACATTTCAATAATATAACAAAATACAATAACATAATATTATAGAGATAACATTATTAGTAATAATGTTATAGTCCCCCTTACATAAAACTCAAGGGTCTTCCCATCAAAAAAATCAAGGGTCCGTATCATAATTTGACTGCCTAATATTGTAGTCCCCCTTACATAAAATGAAACTTATCTCCACTTTGAAAATAACTCATCTTAAACTAATGTGAAACTGAAAGCATAAAACTTTTGTGTTTCAAACTCTCTCATTTATCTCACTCTCTCTCTCTCTAAATATCCACTATCTAAATATGCAATCACTCTCTCTAAATATGCAAACAAACACACTCTCTAAATATGCAAATACATCCCACGGCTCATCTGTGTTCTATTTCCATCTCTTCTTCCCATTGAAACTTAATAATTGGAGATAGGTGAAACTTAATAATCAGAGATAGGTCAATCGAAACAGTGAGGGGATTGAAGGTGGAGCAAAAATAAATTGGAGAAGAAACACAGTATTTTCGAATGCAATTGAGCAAGTGAGTTTGAAGTAGTTTCAATTTTTTTTTTTGCATGCAACATAAATGCAAAAATAAATTGGAGAAGAAACACAGTAATTTCGGCTCATCTGTTTTGAAATTATTGTTAACTTTAAAAAAACATTTGTTTTAAAAAACCGATCTATATGAAAATGGTTCATGAAAAAAAAAAATTCGAATTGAAAGTTCATTAAAAAATTTAGTTTGTTCGAACTAAAATTAGTTTTTTCGAATTGAAAAAATCTGTTTTTTCTAATTGAAATAATCAGTAAAGTTTTTTTTTTTGAAAAAAATGAAATATTTATCATGGAAAGAAATCTTTAAAATGAATTATTGGGAGATATATGAAATTGGTTCATGAAAAAATTTTGTTTTTTCGAATTAAAAGTTCATTAAAAATTATAGTTTGTTCGAACTGAAATTAGTTTTTTCGAATTGAAAAATTTGGTAAAGTTTTTTTTTCTGCCCAAAAAATGAAATAGTTTTCATGGAAAGAAATCATTAAAATGAATTATTGGGAGATATTTAAAAATAAAAAAAAACAAAGTGTGTAAATTTATAATGGACAGATTTTTTTTAAAGTTTGTTATTTTCACGTTTTTTGTTTTGAGAAATTAAATTTGGTTTTCAATTCTTGGGAGAAGTTGTAGTTTTAGTCGAAAATAACTTTCCCATTTTTTAGATTTTGTTAGCTTAATTCTTTCCATTCATAAATTATTGTATAACTTGTGTTAAAATTAATAAAGAACACTCTATAGTCCATAGTTTTTGGTTCTTTCATAATTTGCCCAAAAAAAAAAAGATTTGCAATTGAATATTAATACTGATTTGCAATTTTGCACACCTACCGTTTCCCTTGTTTCTTGATTCACCTTGCAAAGTGCAGTTTTTTTTTATGATATTTGGTTGATGGAACTTCGTCTAGTGCCCCGTTTGTGAATGAGAGTTGCCCAGTTGCCCTCTCCTTCTGTCGTGAATAAAAAAAATTATAACATTAAATTATAAAAAAAAAATTCCTTATAATGTGCAAGAGAAATAAGGAAAACCTTGTCTATAGTTGGTTGACAGTTGTGATATTTGTTGATTGTAACTTGTAAGGGTTGCGGAGTGTTCGTGAAAAATATCCTGCATGAAATTTACACTGAAAAAATGAAGACAGGTTTACTAAATTAAATTGTAAAAAAAGTTATGAACCAAATCAATATTTTCTATCTCAATTTGATTACCTGATTTGGATATATTGCCTGTGTTTTTGTGAGTTGTAAGGAGGATGAATTGAAGTGGAGATAATGCGAAAAGAGGAAGGAGAAGAACACGAACTGAAGAAGTGATTTCAGATTATGTGGTTGCAGACTTGCAGTTAGAGTTTTCTCATACAATTAGGGATTGTGTTGAGCAGTTGAATTACATTGTACACGTTCTACTATTTTTTTTTTCTGAATTGTTTTTATTTGGTTTTTGAACATATTAGTTAGTTTCATTTTTTTAAAATTTTTGTGTCATAAAGGATATAGTGTAATTTGGAGAGATTAGTGTGGGTAAAATGGGTGTTTTGTAATTTTGGTGTCCTACCCCTCTTCCCATATAGAATAGAGATACAAAGAGGGTTCAAGTGCTCGGGTTGATCAACCGGAGCAGTTATTCACAAATGCTCGGGTTGATTAGTCAACCCAAGCATTTGATAAGGAGCAAAAGCAGTTTTTTCCACTAGTGCTAATTATGTCAAATTATATGATTAATTCGTTTGAATATGAAGAACACATTTTTAAAATGTAAGATGGATCATCATACCAATTTAACGTAGTTAGATTTGCAATTTTTCCACTTAATTGAGATTAGGTCATTTGATTCATGTACAATGATATATTGGCCCAACATGAAATATTTGTAGCATTGGTTGCCCATTTTATTAAAAAGAGTTGTGGAATTATTTATGAAAATTATGCATAAACATCTCCATGTTTTTTTCTTATTAATTGAATGATGCAATAATTATTTACAAAGAAATTATCATTACAACAATATTTACAAAATCTATGATCTATACAAATCTTCAATCTTGGTCTTCACCATGACGCTCCTTGATCTTCACCTCCTTGAATGGGCTTTGGAAGTCATGTTTATTTGTGAATTTGTGAAAGTTAAAGATTAATTAACTTATTTGTTTTTGATTTTTTATGATAATTTTTATTGATTTTGATTTACATGATAAAATGAGTCATTTTAAGAGAAACTTAAAATTTCATGTTTTTTTTATTCACATTTTCGTATGAAGAAAATACATTTTTTTTATGAAAGGTGAGTTAATCACTTTATTTCATTTTCCAAATTGCCTTTTTGTTCTTGTACTGACTTACCAAAATCATAACTTTCTATACAAAGTGTTAAACTGAGCGTCTGATACATCTATGGATAGATCAGTGAGTTCTTTATGTTGTATCAAAATATAACAAGTTTTTAGTGACCACTTGAATTATGGTTAATTTTATACTCAAACTGGTCAAAACAGGACCTTTATTTTAGTATGAACATTCTATACACTTTGAAGAACTAGACTGGAAATTTTCACTTGAATTGGACACTTTTAAGACCTTTTTTTTATTTATTTCCTTAACCGAAAGGAAAATCAATTTTCTAGAATTTAGTGATTTACATGAATGAGTTTGTAAAAATGATATTAAATTCATATGAACATGATTTTTATATTTTTGAAAAGCTACTGATGTTTGCTTCAAACTTAATGTTTTTACTTTTATCTAAAGGATTTTATTTTATTGACAGAACAAGCATAGGTGGTACTTAACAAAATCAGTTTTGCACAACAAAGTTGTATGATTTTTAATTATTTACACAAAATTCGTTTTTTAGAAATTGCAAAGCCCAGTTGCTGGAAACATCTTTGAATTCATAGGAAAAATATTAAATCCTACAAACTATTCTGATAACACAGACGAAAAATAGAATGCATTACGAAATTAAAACTGATTATAATTACAGCATCACATTATCTTTTTTTATGGAGATGTTTATGCACAACTATCTTGAATTTTTTTATGAAATCATTTTTTTGTGATGAATAACAACTTGATTAAGGAAAACCGCATAATCACATTGTTTCCTAAGAGTCACCCCATTAGAGGTGACTATTCTAGGTGGGGTGATTTAAGGTTGGGAACCTATTAGGACTTCCACATACCCAAATCACTCCAAAGATTAAAAAAATGATAAGAAGAAAACAAGGAAGAAGTTAGTAGATGATTAAGAAGATAATCAAAATAACAAGAATTTCAACTTTACCTTGCTAGCTCAATGATGCACTTCCTATTTGCAAATTTTTCTACCTTTTTTTTGTGATTTTCTTACTTTCTAAGTGAGTTTCTAAATCTTCTTAATTGCTAACTTAAACTCATTTTGTGTTTTTTCTTCTTTTAATGAACTTATTTTACTTATTAAGACTTTTGCTTAGATGAAAATATTAAAGAGGAGAAGAGTATTAGAGAGAGAAGTTGAGAGTGAAGTTGAATTGTGTTTTTTTCAACTTGGTTTTGAAGTGAATTTTGGAGGGAATTTATAGAGAAATGAGGGAAGTGAACTAGTGCTTCAAAGAGGTAGAAAATCATATTTTTCATCCAAAACATCTGATTTTCTTCATCCCTAATTACCCTAATGCCATCACTCTAATGACCTCACCCTAATGACATCATCAAATCTCTTTGGAAACATAAATATTCTTATTCTTTTTTAGATTTGCTCATTAATGAGGCAAGATCAGATTTTCAGAAAATATTCTTCCTAAAACATCCAAATATGCAAAAAAAATGCATTGAAAATCGTGCAAACGAAACTGACCAGAATGCTGCGCCAAGCGCAGGAAGCTGCGCTAGGCACAGCACCTTGCGCCTGGCGCAAGGTCCTGCATCTGGCGCAGGGCTAGCTTGTGCGCTAGGCGCACAATCATGCGTCTGGCGCATGATTATGTGCTTGGCGCACACCTGACCTTTCCGGAAAAAATCCAGATTTCCCCCTCTTACACATGGGATTTGATTCTTATTCTCACATCTTTTCATGATTCTTATTCTCTAACTAATGGATAAAGGATGTGTTTAGTGGATAAGGAATATATTCTTATTCTTTATCCAATGAGCAATGACTTGACCATCAAGAAAACTGATTAATGCCGATTTTGGGATACGACGAAAATCCCGCCGCCTAATCGCGACTTGTTTTTCATTTTAAGACAATTAATGAAAACTCGTCATATTAATGAAGACGAGTATGATTATACTACGAATCATTTTAGTAAAACGGTGGTGGTAGTATTGACTACGACTCACGAAAATTATACTTCTAAGCCGAAAATGCATGATTAATACGCAAAAATGGAAAATCGTGCGACGGAATGAAACTCGCGCTCCGAGGTGCGCACTCCACGCTGCGTGATGATTTTTTTATTTTTATTTTTCAAAACCTTTATTTTTCCAGAAAAAGGGTGCAAAATTTGGTGTCTACAGAATGCCCCATATTGGTCGAATTTCGGAGAAAATGAAGGCCCATGCTTGAAAAGACGCAAAATTTTGACAGAATATATCTTTTGAGATAACATATTCTCCATAGAAAATAGTCATCATCCTATAATTGAGAATGCAACTTTATTGTCGTCTTAGATAGAAAATCCCAATTAATTGTTTAAATTTTGAAAATGCGACTTTATCGTCGTCTTAAGTAGAAAATCCCAATTAATTTTCTTTGAAAATGCGACTTTATCGTCGTCTTAAGTAGAAAATCCCAATTAATTTTCTAAAATTTGAAATGCGACTTTAATGTCATCTTAAATAGAAAATCCCAATTAACTTTCTAGAAGTTTTGAATGCGACTTTAATGTCGTCTTAAATAGAAAATCAAAATTAATTTTCTAGAATTAAAAATGTGATTTCATCATTGTCTCTTTTTTTTTAGTCTTCTGAATTTGTCTTTTGGTAATGCAAGAAATTCCGACAATTAACGGAGTCGACTCCGGTTTTACGGTTTTCATGGCCTTGATGACAAACAAATTGTCAAGTCACCATTACTTACTTTTTATGACTCCATATGTTATCATGTCACTTTAAATTAGGACATTGTCAGGTCACCATCACTCCACGCTGCGTGATGATTTTTTTATTTTTATTTTTCAAAACCTTTATTTTTCCAGAAAAGGGTGCAAAATTTGGTGTCTACAGAATGCCCCATATTGGTCGAATTTCGGAGAAAATGAAGGCCCATGCTTGAAAAGACGCAAAATTTTGACAGAAAATATCTTTTGAGATAACATATTCTCCATAGAAAATAGTCATCATCCTATAATTGAGAATGCAACTTTATTGTCGTCTTAGATAGAAAATCCCAATTAATTGTTTAAATTTTGAAAATGCGACTTTATCGTCGTCTTAAGTAGAAAATCCCAATTAATTTTCTTTGAAAATGCGACTTTATCGTCGTCTTAAGTAGAAAATCCCAATTAATTTTCTAAAATTTGAAATGCGACTTTAATGTCATCTTAAATAGAAAATCCCAGTTAACTTTCTAGAAGTTTTGAATGCGACTTTAATGTCGTCTTAAATAGAAAATCAAAATTAATTTTCTAGAATTAAAAATGTGATTTCATCATTGTCTCTTTTTTTTTAGTCTTCTGAATTTGTCTTTTGGTAATGCAAGAAATTCCGACAATTAACAGGTCGACTCCAGTTTTTACAGTTTTTCATGGCCTTGATGACAAACAAATTGTCAAGTCACCATTACTTACTTTTTATGACTCCATATGTTATCATGTCACTTTAAATTAGGACATTGTCAGGTCATGTCACCTTAGAGTGATGCATTGTTAAGTCATGCCACCTTAAAGGGTTGACCAAAGGTTATTACCCTCTATGGTGGACCAAACCTCATATGGCAAAATTTTATCTGTTTTTTCCGAAATCTTTCAGAATTTTTTTTATGCATCATGCTTATTTGCTTTATCGGAAAATGATGATCACTATATACAATAGATTGATCAAAGTCATTATTTTGAATGATCATTAGGAAAATGGATTGTATTAATGTTCTTGATTCATCATTGACACAGTTTTTTTTATGTTCGATTTTAGCAAAAAAATTGCCATACCACAAATGCTTGGTCATTAGCCATGGTGAAGGATGCTCCTTATTATCCTATGGACAATACTCAAACTCATTATCGATAGCATAAATCATGGATGATCATCTTTTCCATCTATAAAAGGGGCATGGTTCTTCATTTCCAAATGCACCACTTCTACTACTCCAATCTTTTCTCTAAATTTTCCTTTCACAAAAATGGTTCTTACTTATGAAGAAGTTAATGAAATGCAGAGTCGGGAGAAAAAATAACTCTCGGGGATCACAAGAAACTTGGAGCAACCAAGGCAATCCTTTTCCTCTTCCTGCTTCACTAAGGTGCTTATGCCTTTGCTTTCACTTTCTATTTGTTACGACATGATTCATGCTGCTTCCAAATTTTGGGATGAAACTCGCCATGTCTTCCGCTTTGGAGACCGGGAGATTGTGCCTCTTGTTGATGAGGTCGAAGGTTTGCTAGGCTTACCATCCAATGGTCCAGTTATTATAACTAGATCTCCTACAAGGATCTCAGGAGATTTACGATCTTATATCTTCCCGAAAATCTTCATGGCAACTACCTACAATATGGTGAGGTATTTCTTCTCAACTTATTGTTGACTTTTCAATTTGGCACTTGACAATTCTCTAACAATGCCAACTATAGGATTGCTAGAGAAAATGCTTGCATTCTTATGATTTTGGGAAGTACCCTCACTAAATGGTCTTTAAATACATGCCATGTTCGATGTCTTTCACTTATTCCTCAAATTGTTAGCGGAGGTCGTCTTGGACCACTTATTTTGGGGGAAATGTTTCTTGGCTTAGATGAACTTAAAAGAAACCCTCAAAGCTTTGTGAAGATATGTCCATTAGCCCTTCATTTATGGCTATTAGAAAAAATTTCTCTCATGAAACCCCACAAGAGTCTTACCTACAAAACTAGTCATGTCCGGGAGAGAGGCCTTCTTCCTTTCTTCTATCAACTTAGCAAAAATGGTGTGTGGGAAGATTTTTTCTTATATCAAGACATAAAGTGGGTCACAAGCCACCTTGGTATTAGTGCAATTGTATATTGCGATTCGGGTCGCAGAGGTGTACAATTACCCAGGCTTTGCCAAGTCACTTTCTACCTTCCGTGGAGATGTCTAAGGTAAATTGGTTGGAAGCAAGAGCACATTCCTGCCCTCCAGGTTCTTCCATCTTGTACCACATATGAGGCTGATATGAGTGGTATACAGTGAATGCCTGCTATATGGCAGGGGGCTAAAATTATATCAGCGCTACCGAAACCTTCCTTTCCACTGATTGATGAAGATTACCTTCAATGGCTTCTAGCGGATATTGGTCAAGACAAAGATTCAGACGGGCCTACCATAAAGAGGAGAAGGGTTTGAGAGAATTGTCATGTTTATTTTCTATGTTGTTTTTTTTTTTAGTTTTTCCTTTTTTTTTCTTTGAGTTTGTAAGAAATGAAAGCTTTATGTCTTTTTATGTATGAAATGAAGTACCCCAGTTGGGACGAATAAAAGATCTGTTTGTGAGAAATTCAATGTGAACACAATTCTAAACACGTGCACACTTTAACATTAAATATGACATGCAAATCATAATTAACTAATCATATGACACATAAAAGCATAACACATAAACCTTAATAATCAAAGACATGTTTCATCATTTTTCCTTTTTCCTTTTTTTTTTTCGTTTTTCTTCTTTTTCTTTTTCTGTTTTTTTCGTTTCTTTTTTTTCTTTTTTTTTTGTTTTTCTTCGTTCTTTTTTTTTTCTTTTTTTTTTTGCATACATCATATGAATATCTTAAAAACTCATGGTATGTTTATTAAGAATAACCAGATAGGATACAAAACCCACAAACTGCTTGGTTACTTGATCATGACAATTACAATTACTCTGATGCCTAAGCGTAGTATTTCTTTAACTGATCAAGATTAGTGAAATGGGTGAACTGATTCCTATCAAAATCCATTAGCTTCACTGCTCCATCCGTGGTGACATGCTTGACCAGGAATGGTCCAGACAAGTTAGGCTTGAATTTTCCTCGAGGATCATGCAACGGAGCTCTATTTTCTTTTAAAACGAGATCACCTTCTTGAATGCCTCTATCTCGAACCCTTTTGTTAAATGCACGAGCAATTCTCCGTTGATAGAGTTGTATGTTATGCAATGCTTGTAGTCGGCGCTCATCTGCGAATGCAAGCTCATCATAACGAGTTTTGTGCCACTGGTCTTCCGAGATTTCACTTTCTGCTATGACCCTGAGAGATTGTATCTCCACCTCAACTGGTAGGATTGGCTCCATCCCATAAACCAAAGAATACGGGGTTATTCTTGTTGGAGTCCTAATTGATATCCTATATCTTATGGTAGTTTGTCATGCCATTCCCTTGTCTTTTCAGTCATCTTGGCAACGATAGTTTTGATTGTCTTATTGGCTGTTTCTACCGCTCCATTAGTTTGGGGACGATAAGGTGAGGACTGATGATGCTTGATTGCATATTTCGCAAGAGTAGTCTTCAAGTGACCCTCAAATTGTGATCCATTATCAGAGATGATTTCAAAACGTATGCCATACCGACATATGATGTTGTTAATCACAATTTTCGAGACTTGCTTTGCCTCTAGCTTCGAAAATGATGCAGCTTCAACCCACTTCGAAAAGTAATCGATTGCTACAAGAATATACTGATGCCCATTTGAAGCCTTTGGATGAATTTGTCCGATTATGTCTATGCCCCAACTTAAAAACGGCCAAGGAGAAATCATATTATGTAATGACACAGGTGGCATATGATTGAGGTTAGCAAATATCTGACACTGCTTGCAGGCGCGGACAAAGCTGATGCAATCACCTTCTAGAGTGCTCCAATAGAAACCTGCTCGCAAAATTTTACGAGCCAGCATTCTTCCATTCATATGGGGTCCACATTCCCATCCATGAACTTCTTCCATGATGCCTTGCTTTTCGCTGTCATTTAAGCAGAGTTGCAGAGTACCATCAAACCCTTTGTGATACAGTCTGCCTTTTTGTATAAGAAAATGAGCAGCTAGCCTTCAGATGGCTATGCGGTCCTTCTTGCCACTTCCCTCTGGATATTACATTGTTTCCAGAAAATTCTTGATATCTTTGTACCAGACATCATCATCATCATCATCTTGTTGAACCAGTGCGGAGATAATTTGTGCTACCGTCACTGTAGGCCCCTTTCTTTTTTCAATTAAAACTGACTGGATCTTTGTACCATTTTCCCATGTTAAATTAACAGCGAGATTGGCTAAAGCATCAGTGAAACTGTTTTGTTCTCGAGGAAGATGTTTGAAGCTGATGACATCAAAATAAGGGATCAACTCTTGAAGGTACTCAGTGTAGAGCTGAAGTTTCTCATCTCTAACCCTCCAAATTCCTATGGTTTGAGATATGATGAGATTCGAATCTCCATACACAGTGAGATGTCTTGCCCCTACTACCAAGGCGACCTTTACTCCATATACTCATCAGGGAATGCAACATCACCATTGTGGATTGTCGATAAAGCATAAGTACTCATCAGGTTTATGTAGCTTTTACCTTTTCATAATCCACTTTGATGCTGTCTTGACTGACAATGAATCCCAACAACTTCCCCGAAGTGACGCCAAAGACACATTTTTGAGGGTTCAGCCTTAAATTGTATTTCCTGATTCTTTCAAAGAAGGACCTTAATGCAGGAATATGCCCCTCACGATCTTCACTTTTCACAATCATGTCATGTACATAAACCTCCACAATGTCGTGGATGAGGTCATGAAGGATAGTGGTTGCAGCCCTTTGATATGTGGCTCCAGCATTCTTGAGACCAAAAGGCATAACTCGGTAGCAAAAAGTGCCCCATGGAGTGATGAAAGATGTCTTTGTCATGTCTTCTTGAGCCATGAGTATTTGATTGTACCCTGAGAATCCATCCATGAAGGAAAACATTGCATGACCAGCCGTACTATCAACAAGAACATCGATGTGGGGGTAGAGGAAAGCAATCTTTTGGGGATGCAGCATTCAAATCTCGAAAATCAATACATACTCGAACTCCCCCATCCTTTTTAGGTACGACCACTATATTGGCGAGCCAACTTGGATGTTTTACAGCTTGGATGAATTTGGCATCAAGCTGTTTCTGGATTTCTTCTTTCACTTTCAGACTAACCTCTGGCTTCATTCGGCGGAGCTTTTGCTGCTTAGGCTTGCTTTCAGGATGTAACGGAATACGATGTTCAGTTGTATCAAGTGATTAATCAAGAAATAACATCTTGCATGCAAATGTATTTAGATAAAGGTTCACATTCAATTTCCTCACTATCAGGGTCTTCTGACTGTGTATGCAAGGTTGATTGGCTGGAAGATGAGCTATCGTTATGATATCCATCATAAGGAGGTGAAAAGGTATTTTCATGAGATGGATGTGGAGGATGATTTCCTAAAAATATTTTAAATTCTATAGGCCCGTCTTTTGCCTGACACTCAATACTCCAAATATGTTCAATGCTTTCGCCAAAAGGTATCATCAGAGAAACCGGGTTGAAATCACCTTTCCTAGAGGACTCAGAAGCGAAAAGCTTCTTAATGACTCCATGTTCTAGGTTATCCACCCAGTCATTTTCTTTTTTCATGTTTTGTGCTTGGACAAACCAACTTTTGATTAAGTCCAAATTCCTAGCTTCATTGAAGAATATCTCTAATCTCGGTAAAATCCTCTGTTCTTTCCTACTAAGCTAGGGTTCAGGAAACTCATAGTATGGCTCAGTATCTCCTTGCAGGATGAAATGACCATTGAGGGTAGAAGAAGGTTTTTTGGTGTTTTGAGAAGTGCTGCTCTGATCATATCCTAATCCATGTCGGTTCTGCTTGTCTACTACGGGGATTGGTTGCTTCATTCCCCTACCATTATGCCCTAATCCGGCTCCTTGAGTAAAACCCATCTTCATCATAATTTGAAATCCTTTGGACAGAGGTTGCATGGTAATCCCCGCAGGCTCTTTGACCGCATTCGTGGGTAGGGTTGAGGCGTTGGTTTTCTGACCGTAATTGGTCATCCTTATAGAAGGGACAAATTTCTTCTTTTTGGACCTAAAGGAAGAAAAGAAGGCTACATATTGTAGAATGCATTGTAGAGTAAAGAAAATTTTCGAAAACAACTTTGCAATATTTTGACTGGAATGGTCCACCTTCGCAATTTTGCTTTTTTATTATTTATTATTTATTTTTTTTATTTTTTGACTTTATTTTGACCTTTTTAAATGATTTGACTGTCATTGGGGTTGAAAACATATTTTTTCATTCTTCCATTCCCTGCTTAATATTTGAACAAAGACAGAAAATATAGAGATTAGGGCCTGTATCCCCATTGTTGCGTCAATTCAGCATTCTGAAAATGCTCCAGTGATGACTGTCATCTTGAATTCTGATCATATTGCCTGAAATACAATGGTTAATACATTGGGGTCGAACCCGAAGGTTACCTACATATCCCCATTGCTCCAAGTGCATTTTATGGGGAATCAGACTCAGCGTAGTTTTTTATTTAATAAAGCAGCTGCACTCATATTGAGCTACCTACGTACCCCAGGTGTTACATAGGTGGAGTGATTTCACAGTGCAAGTGTAAGTGATAATGGGGATTCAAGCTGCACGTAGTTCTCTAATACTAACAAGCTGAAAGATTTTTTTTCCTTCTTTTTTTTTGTAATTTTTTTTTTGCATATGGGCTACCCCCTACAGGACTTTTACCAAAGATTTTTCTTATGTGAGCTGATCAAGTCGCTTTGCGGTAGACAAGAGCTATGTTGGTGATTTGCTTGATGCGATAGTTGAGAGCATGACATTGGTTTGTGCCGTGACCATGCAACTGATGGTATTGGCAGTACTTGTGAAGACTTGACCCTACAGGACCTACCCCTGGACGTCTGGGAAGTGGATGAATCTTACCTTGTTCAACCAGTTTGCGAAAGATATCGACATGGGATTGCGGTCGCGGACGTGATGACACCATCTTTGCAGGTATTTCTTTGTGGGTTGGACTAATGACGCCTCGATCAATCAGGCTTTGCACTTTGTAGTAAAGGTCATGGCATCGATCAGTTTCATGCCCAAATTGACGACAACAAGCGCAGAGTTTGCTCATGTCTGTTCTAGGAAGGGGTAAACAGTGCACATGCGCTGGAACTTGAAGTATACCTTGCTTCCGAAGACGATCATATACCATACTCAATGGTTCATCCATCTCAGCATATACCCTTGGATTTGTATTGGGAATTTCAAAATCTTCCCGAGGTCGTTTTTCTTGCAATTTCAGAGCATCGATGTCAAAACCATGCTATTCCATGTGGCTGAGGGAGGTGTACATGATAGTAACCATGTGACGATAATAAAAATCGTTCAGCTTCCGCAGCAATATGAGCATGAATTCCCGATCAGTAATAGGGAAACGAAGTTGTGTGCGGATATGAGTGCTTCTTGAACATAAGTGCGAGAAGGTTTCCAAGGCACTCTGACGCAAAGTGACTAACTTCAGCTTCTTGACATCAGTCTGTTTATGCTCGAGAGCCCAATTAACAAAGGCTTGGCTAGCATTTTCCCAACTAGCCCTATCTACACAATCTGAAGAATAGTACCAGTCTAGAGCTGGTCCTTCTAAACTCTTGTCAAACAGCATGGAGTAATCTTCCTCTAATATGGCCCATGGATGCAAGGCATTCACAAATCCCACTAAGTGGACAAAAGGATCACCGTTCCCATCAAATTTTCTGAATTGGGGTAATTCACGATAGTGATCTTCATGTTGATATCCTGGAAAGAGAATCAGTGATTCGGTGTGAACTTCTCGGATAGGATCCACTACGTTAAAGTCCAGGTCAAAATCGTCGGTCCTTGATCTCTTCTTTGAGTCATGATCATCATTGTCTTGAGGATTGCCGATACAAGATTGCTCTAGTGCTTCAATTGAGGTATCATGAGTGTCAATGCTTGGAGCTCCCACTTCTTCCTCGTCATCCTCACTATACTCTGGTTCTATTTCTTCAGAGCTTGCATCTGGTGTGGCAGCTGGAACCTCATTCATCCATGAATTTTCTGGTGTTGCTAGAATACAGTGGATAGTGTAACCATCCAACCTAGTGCCCTCCACTTCGTTCAGATACAATACTGATTTTCCGGCGTTTGAGATGGTCATAATTTCTGGATCACCATAAATAGTCACATCACCCTGATCAGTGAGAAGCTTTACCTTCTGATGTAGAGTAGAGGCTACTGCTCTATTTTCATGCAGCCATGGTCTTCCTAATAAGAAGTTAAAACAGGCTTGTATGTCAATGACCATGAATTCCACCTTCCTTGCCACGGGACCACATTCAATGAGGAGGCTGATCAAACCCAATACTTCTCTCTTAGCATTATCGTATGCTCTGACCACCTGGTTGGATGGTACCTGATCCTCTTTTGAATACCCAAGCCTTGTTAGCACGCGCAGAGGGCAAACATTGATTGTGGAGCCATTGTCGATCAACACCTTAGGTATCTCCCATCCATTACAGCGTATAGTGATGTGTAATGAATTGTTGTGGTTGATATTGTCAGGGAGATCATTGTCTGTGAACATGAGACACTAGAGGAAAAAATGTCAAGGGCTGCAGCGCATGGGCTGCGGTTTTTAAACAACCGCATTCCTTAAGTACAAAGGGTTGCGGTTAGCCCAAAAGCCGCAGCCCTTTAGTACAAAGGGTTGCGGTTAGCCCAAAAACCGCAGCCCTTCATTATGAAGGGCTGCGGTTTTTATACAAACGCAGCCCTTCACCTTTTCATTTCCCCCTTAAAACTTCCCCCGCTACTTAATCCCCTCACTCAAACCACACCCTAGCTACTGAATCAGTGAATCCCCGCCTCTCTCTCTCTAAGTCACTCCCCTGCCTCTCTCTCTCTCTCTCTCTCTCACACTCAAGCGGTCACTCCCCTGCCCCTCTCTCTGACCTCGGCTGCTCTCTCCGACATCGGCTGTGGTCGCCACCTCGTCGCTGCGCCTCCTTCCCTCACTCTTCTCTACTCGATCGCGCTCGCTTCCCTCAATCTTCTCTCTCCTCAGTCGCGCCTGCTTCCCTCACTCATCTCCTCCTTTCGATTTCGTCGCTCGACCACCGGTGCTGCAGTGGTTGTATCGTCAGCTTCCTTCCATTGTTCGCATTTCTCACCCAACTCGCCCTGATACAGCTCGTCGTCCTGGTTACAAGGCCAAGCAGGTAATGTCATCTTTTTTTTTTTTGTTGATGATTTAATTTTCAGTTATTGCTTAATGTAATATGTGGTTTTTTTTTGTGGGTTGATGTATTTTTTTGGCGAATTGAAGTTTTGGATCTGTTTGTTTTATCACAACCTCAAAACACCATCGTAAAACCCTTCTTCCGCTTCACCTCATTTCACCAAACCCTAACTAACAGAGGAGAGAGAACCCAAAAAAACCAAAAAAATGGTGCAGAGGCTGACTTACCGTAGACGGCATAGCTATGCCACTAAGTCTAACCAGCATCGCATTGTCAAAACTCCTGGTATTCTTCTTCTTCACTTTCTCTCTCGTCTTTTTTTTGTTTGTTGATTTTGATGTGAATTTTTCTGGGTTAATCTAATCTAATCTGAGATCTGGTTGTTTGATTTGATTTGAATAGGTGGTAAATTAGTTTACCAGACTACCAAGTAGAGGGCTAGCGGTCCTAAATGTCCTGTTACTAGCAAGAGAATCCAAGGTGTAATTTATTCTTTTCATTTTTTCCTTCTTATTTACATGTAATTCATGCATTTTTTAATGTTATTTGTTGGATTTTATTCAGCAGAAGTTTGATTATTTGTAATCATTTCTGGGTATTTTAGTTGTCATATATTTAGTTGATCATTTGGGTGTTGGTAGTTTGATGCATTTATTTATGTTTTTTATTGGGTATTTTGAGGAAAATTAAGATAATCGTTGACTATATCTGTGTTTTTTTTTAATTCATTTTGTTAATATTTGGTTGATTAAATTTGGTACTTCAAATTGGAGGATGAATATGGCTTATTCTTTTTGTTGCTTGGTTAAGTTTTTTGAATGGTTTGTTTGAAATGATAAGGTTTGCCCTTTTCTTTTCTATTTTGTGGTGATTGATCTTTCATGTGATGGGTTGTTTTTTATGGTTGAATTATGATATTGATAGTTGGTATAGCAATATTGAAATTGGATTAGATTTGAAGCGTGTAAAACCTAAAAATGGTCATCACAATGTAGGACTAATTACGAATTATTAAGCTAGTTCGATTTCCACCCTCTCCCCCAGCAAACATCCACCACATGTACCCCTCACCTGCTGTGATTGAATCCCCCTAACCTGCTGCGTGCACTCACCTTGCTGTTGTATAGATTTGCTGCTAGAGGTTAAGGCTTCATGTTGATGATCCTGTCTGCAGAAACTTTGGCGCCTTGCACTAGTGCACATATAGATGATTGAGGTCTTGTAGGTTGCTTATGAGTATAGTTTGTAGTTCATCTTCACTGTTTCGGTGGTTCTTTTTGTCTGCGAGCAATCAAAAGTTTGTTCATAATGAGTCTGAGAATGCTCATACTTGGTCACCACAATATGATACACGAGCTTATCATTCTGCATTTGGTGATTATAAGTTTCTTCTTGATGTTTACTTGCACTTGCGGGATATGGCACATGCATGGTGACAATAATTTTTTCCATGTTATTGATTAGGGTCTGAAATCCATAAGGGGGAACATGTTGGTTAATTGAAACTCTAAGATTGTCATCAGAGAATTGCATCATAGCCCAATGGTCTACAGGCACGAACATCAGGTTGGAAGCTACCTGTACACACACCCCTCCCACAACCCCTGCACACACGCACCCCTCCCACAGCCCCTGCACACACACCCTCCCATCCACGGACCCCCGCTCCACAGCCCCCCAACCTACTGCTGTAGCCCCCCACCCCCCTACACAACCCCCGCACCCACCCCAATTCCCTGCACCCCCGCCGCACACCCCCCGCACCCCTCGCACCCCCTCCCACCGCCCCCGCACACACACACCCTCCCGACCCCCGCACATACACCCCCCTCCCACAGCCCCTACACACACACACCCTCCCATGACCCCCGCACACACACCCCCTCCCACTGCCCCGCACACACACCCCTCCCATGACCCCCCCGCATACACCCCCCTCCCACCCCCCCCCGCACACACACCCACCCCCTCTCACGGCCCCGCACACACACATGCCAGAGCCCCCCTGCTGCAAACACCCCCTGCACCCCCTCGCACCCCTCCCACAACCCCTACACACCCCCCATTCTTATTTTCTTCATTCTTATTTTTTAATGTTGTAATTTGATTTCATTTTGATTTGGAAAATGTGAATACATGTTGATGAATTGGATGATGTTAATGTCTTTTGGATTATTTCGGTGATAATGTTTGCATGTAATAATTTGCAAAATGAGTTATAGTATGATATTATGTTGGGAGTGTGGTGAATCTTGGTGTTTTCTTGATGGTAAGTTTTAGTGTAATCTCGCTCGATGTGTAATATTGGGAGTTGTAAAGTCGTAATTGGACTTGAGATACTAGGAGAAGTGCTTATGTGATTCACGTTGTTCTAAGTTATTAGATCGGTGCCCCCACCCCCGCCACACCCCCGCCTTGCCTTGCCCAACCCCCGCTAGCCATTTGTTTAGCCATTTGTTGTTGTATTGTAAGCTGCCATGTACTTACAACATCAACAAATTGAAAGTTGTTCTTGTGGAGTGGGTCAACTTCTGCTTTGTAGTACTTGCATAGATATAGTTTCAACTCCAAATTATAGCGGTTTTGGTTTTATTTGCCATGTTCTATCATCTCTAGAAAAGTTGCTTTTGAGGGATTCGGATGCTGGTCTTGGTGGAGTTGTTGTAATGTTTTCATGGCTGTTCTTTGGTTGGTTATTTTTTGATGGTTGTGATCCTGCTCATATATTGCAATTCGAACATTCGATGGCAGCCTCGAACTAATGTAATTTAGTTATTATTTTCTCTATATTCGTGTAAAAAAATAATTTATAATGAAAAATGATACTTATATATATATAACTGTTTGGGAATATTTTTTTTGGGTCACAAGGGCTGCGGTTTTTCCTTGACCGCAGCCCTTAACGCGCTAAGGGCTGCGGTTAAAAACCGCAGCCCTTCCTAAATGTCAAGGGCTGCTAGTCTAATGGCTGCGGTCAAAAAACGCAGCCCTTGGGCCCTTTTTGACCGCAGCCCTTGGGCTTTTTTCCTCTAGTGAGAGTTCGATCTATCCTATGAATGAGCCCCACCATCTGGTCAGGTGTTATAGAAGAGCTTACATAGGCTTCATTAAGATGCTTTAGAGCAGCTGCCCTATGAGGCTTGGAATGCATTAACAATTTCCAGATGGAAACATTAGCATTTACTTCTTTCATGCGCTTGATAACATCATCTTCCTTGTTACCTTCCTCTATCATTGGTTCTTTGCCCTTTTCTTTCCTTCTCTATACCTCCAAAGGATTTTCATCCACCAAATGGGATGGTTTAAAGTGGCGGCCTGCTGTAGTCAAATGAGAGATATCCACATACTCCTCATCACTAAGATCATCGAGGCTGATGGGGCGCCGGTATGTATTTGGAGTGGTGGAATGTCCTCCAGTGTTCTTCTCCACAATTGTTAAGACCAAACATGCATCTTCATCAGCATCGGAGTCCAAAATGAAGAAGGCACCATCATAGTCCAAAGTTCCACACATGTCAGAGAATGGATTTTTGTTGAGAGTGAAGCTTGGGTCTTTACAAGGCCTCATTTTGACTTTTTCTTGAGTGGAATAGTCATAGACCAGGCACTTGTAGCCTACGGCTATTATCATTTCATACATTTGAGGAACTGTTTTGCGGATTAACTGAACTGGATCGCATCCGTCCGAAGCAGCAGAGATGGCATTAATGGCGAATGAGGGTTTATGATTGGGAAGGAGTTTTTTTGTGATATTAGGCTGAGAGTCATTTGGTTTATTAGAGATGGATCCCAGAGAAAGTTTTCCATCATCCACAAGGTTTTGAATTTGATGCTTTAGAGTCGTGCAGTTTTCAGTATTATGCCCGGGGCTTTGATGGTATTCACAGTTTTGATTTGGGTCATAACCAGGGTAAGGATTTTTAGGAGGTGGGCGTGGATTCAAGGGTTGAATGAGATTGGCCTTTTTTAACTTGGAGAGAGCTTGAGAATAAGTCATGTTCAAAGGAGTAAAGTTCCTTTGTGGTCGCAACTGAAATGTAGACGATGCGCCAATGGCATATATCGCATTAGTTGTCTTAGGAGCTGCTGAATCATTGTTTGGGGCTCATTTGTTATTTCCAAATTTCGCATTATAAGTAGCGCCGCTAATAGGTTCATCTTTCGTGATGTCTCCCCTTTTCACAGCATCCTCAACTAAAGTTCCCGTAGCAATCAAGGAATTGAAAGTCGGGAAATACTGGTATGCCGTATGCTTCTGATAGACAGGAAGAAGGTTTTTCACAACCATTTGCAGTTGTTCCTCTTCATTAGGCCTACTCATCATTTTGGAAGCCTTGTTTCTCCATCGAGTGATGAATGAAGAAAATGTCTCATTGAGGTTTTGAGAAGTGGTCTCCAGGTCCCTTCTAGTAACATCAATTTCTTCATTATACTTGTATTGGTTTGAGAACGCCCTGACTATGTCAGCCCAAGTGAATTTCTTTGCATTTTCAAGGTTGAGGAACCAATGTGCTGCAGCACCATCTAAGTATTGTTGAAATAATTGGACCATCAAGGATTCTTCCACTCCCCAGGGACTCATTGCCCCTACATACATTTTCAGGAAATTGGTGGGGCTACCGGTCCCATTAAACCTTGTCAGATTAGACATTTTGAAACCATGGGGTAATCGTGCCTTCGGGAAAAGAGTTAATGCATGAATATCCATCCATGGTTCAGCCTTAGTCATGCCTTTTAAGACTTCTTTAAGTTTGACTAATTCTTCCTCGAGTTTAGTGGGAATTTCTCTCTCATTGTTCAGAGGCTCAAGATGAAAAGGCGAAGCTACTTCCGACTCTGGAGGAGGAGGAGGAGGAGCCATCTGGGCGCTTTGGCGCATTAGGCCTAACACAGTTTGCTCAATATTATCCTGTCGGTCAAGCATGGCCTGGAGTAGTCCTCGGAGCTCAGTCATTGGATCCGGTGAAGGGGTAGAGTTTTGTTGGTGCTCGTTGTTTGGAATTTCAGACATGTTGTTGAGACGTGTAGCAGAGAATACAGCTGATGTAGACAAGGATGACAGTATTACTAACAGAGAACGTTCACTATGGTCAGAACTTCGGCGAATCAGCCTAGATCCTGAGCGGGCCCAGGCGGAGTTCCTGTGAAATGAGATGAAAATGTTAACACAGAAGTTTGTCCAGACTTTGTTTCTTTTCTTTTTTTCTTCTCATTTTTTTTTGTTTTTGCAGGGAATGAAGAAATGATATATTTGAAAATTATTTTTTTTTCTTTTAACCCCCATTTCAGTTATCATTTATCAAAAGGTGTGAAACCTTGACTTTATCATTTGTTTTGGATTTTTCATTAGGTTTATTTAATTTGTTATTCCTTTTTTTTTTAGACTTGGACCTTTTATTTACATTTTAAACTGCCACTCTTGGACTCATTTGTTTTAGGATAATACACAAACATTTTTCAAAATCAATTTGATAATATCCTTCCATTTCCTGCTACTATAGAATTAAGAGAAAAGAGGTATAACGAGCCCTGTGTCCTCATTTTGGCAAATTATAATGCCCCATATATCGTTCTTCTTTGTAGTGATTTGCATCTATTGATTGCTTCTAAGTGCTGAAACCACAAATGAAAATATTAAATGCAAAGCACCCGAAGGTTGCCTACGTATCTCCATAAGTGTATTTGGATTTGGGGAAGTTTTTTTTTTGTTTTGTGATGATGATTTTTTTTTTTAATGGAGAATCAAGCCCAACGTAGTTCTGATATGTGAAATGAAATTTAACATAATTTTTTTTTGTTTTTGCAGCTGCACTCGGAAAATGAGTTGCCTACGTACCCCTTTTTGTACATTACATAGTAGAGAAACTAAGATAGATGCATACAACATTAGACTTTTTTTTAGGGGATCAAGCTGCACGTAGCTCTACCTACAAAATACAATAAAACAATTAAATGATTCAGGTACTTCTTAAAGTTTTCAGTTTTCAATTTGCCGGGCATCCGACCATGTATTCTCCTGTCTGAAGACGGTTGTTCCACATTTCTTTCTTTTTCTTGACATATAAGGGGTTGTCCTCTCGGCTGAGGAGCCATGATGCCCATGCTTTGCACACCAGCATGTAAGAATCTCTTGTCTCATAATCAATCTCATCCAGGATTATATAGGGTTCCATGATGGATTGGATAGCAGCTACTTTGTGTGCTGGACTCTCTTCTCCTTCACACTGAACTGTTCAGGATTCTTTGAAGAGCCAATGGAACTTTTTTTCAATCCTCTCAACTTCTTTCCTATCTGGTACCCAATTCGGTCGATCAAGGTTCTCCTCGGGAATAGGCCAGTGGAAATAGTATTTTACTAGTTTGAGGGGTGGCGTCTCCGTGTGACCATTGTCATTCTCCTCATGATTTAGGTGACATATATGAGGTATGCGGGATTTTTGCATTACCACTCCCATTGCTATATCTGCTGGGACTGTGATTACCCCATGTGGAGTTATCATCTTCATCTTTTGGTGCAATATCGAGATGATAGCTTGGTTCTTGTGGAGCCATGGTCGTCCTAACAACAGAGTGAAAGGCGCTTCGCAACCAACGATCATAAAATTGACCTCTCGTATGGCTGCCCCAATGCGCAAGATCATGGTTGTTGAGCCTATAATTTCCTGTGTCGAACCATCATATGCAACTATGGTTCCTTGGGAGGCTTTTCCTTATGGAGGAGAACACCCGAGCCACTTGAGAGTACTGAGGAGACAAAGATTAGTAGAAGCTCCGTTATCGACCATTACACCTTTGATATGTCTGGCACTGTGATCAACAGTAATGTACAAAGCACTGTTATGAACTGGGTTATCAGGGAGATCTTTATCATAGAAGGTTATGGCAGAGGTGGTTTCAGCCTGATCTGTGTTGAGGGATCCTTTTGGCATGTTCTGAGCACAACAAATGTCGGCATAAGCTATGAGTTGATCAATTGTCATTGGGATAGTGTAAATAGCTTCAGAATTGGATGCTTGGGGTATTGAAGGAACGTTACTTCCTAGCATGCAGGGGTTGAGGGGAACATCCTTAGGACATGTTTCATCCTCTACCGTTGGGGGTGCGGGGGTGGAATTTCTTGGTCGCATAGGATTCCCATGGATAATTATTATTCCCGATGTCGTTGGGCATTTGAGTTTCTAGTGTGCAGGAGAGGCAACAACTTTGTTCGTATGGAGCCATGGTCACCCCAACAACAGAGAAAATGAGGTTAAAGCTTCGACCACTGTGAAATCTGCATCACAAATCCAGTCTTTATACCCCAGTTGAAGATTGATTGTTCCTATAGTCCTTCCTGAAGAATTATCGTATGCTCCCAATATTGTATCAGTAGGACTTAACAACGTGTTGTTATACCCTAACTCATAAAGTGTTCCTTTGGGGCAAATATTGAGTGCCGATCCATCATCTATTAACACATTAGTCATTTCTCGCCCATTGCATTTCAAAGTGATGTACAGAGCTTGATGAGGATCTAGTTCCTTGGAAAGATCAGCCTTAGTGAACGACACAATTGGGGGTACCCATGATGGAGGAATAGGAATCTTTCCATCTTCTATTAGCTGGTGGATGGCATGCCGAAGGTCAACGCACCGGTCTATTTCGTGCCCATACTGATGGCAGAAATTACAGTATATTCCCATGTTCACCCCTGGTGGTGGCAAAGTGTAACAGTGATGCTTCGCTTCTAGAAGACCCTGTCTTTTCAGACGACTATACATGGTTCCCAAAGATTCTTCCGTGTCTGCATAGATCTGGTTAATAGACCTCAAACGGCCTTTGCCCTTTGCTGAAGCTTTAGTTTGAATTTGTTTTCCAGAATCAGACATTGTGAAATGATGCAGGTTTCGGTTTTCTCCTTTTGTTTTTTTTTTTTGAATGTGAAGTACCTGAAATGTACATACTAATAACGTTAGTAAATGACTAATGAAAATTTTCCTTTATATATATTTTTTCGTAGGAAATAGAAGAATCCTTTTTTTTTAAAATGTGATTATCCCTTTTGATTAGACACATTTTTTTGTCGGTTTTTTTTAGACTAGACATCTCGTTTATTTAGACCATGCATTAATTACATTCTAATTCCTAAACATGACACGTTTTGAACTCGTAATTATGACTCTTTTTCATTTTTCATTTTATTTTTGAGATTTCATTTTCTTAGAAATAAATTTTGTTTTTTTCTTTTTTTTGAGAAAAACCAAGTTGAAATTTTTTATTTTGGAAAACAATTACCAATTAGTGAGTTTGTTTTTTTGAAAATAAGTACCAATTTCAATGGAAAAGCATTATGAAGTAAAAAAAAATTTTGAAAATGAGTGAGCACACACACATTTTTTTTTAGGAAAAATGGAAAATAATAATCCCACCTTTTGGTGTTCTGCTCAAAATAATCCCACATTAACTTAATATTAGAATAATCCTAACTTTATAACTAATCTGCTGTAAATGGGTTAAATGAAATGTTTACCTGTTAACCTAGGTTGCACCCCTCATTTAACCTGTTGAAACAACTAACTCCTATTAAATTGTTTAAAAAAAAAAAACAAAAATCTCCCTCACATTCATTATTTTACCGTTACCAACCATTTACCTCCCACCCACCTTAGATTGTTCCATCTCTCTCTCTCTCTCTATTTAACTCCATCATCTTTCTTCCTCCTTCAATTTCGTTGTTCAATTTCTGTCTTCTTTCTTCAATTTTTGTCTTCTTCCTTCAATTTCTTCTTCCTTCAATTTGCTGCTTCAATGGCGTCCCAAAATTCAGGGTCCTCTTCTATGTCCGAGTCAACAAGGTCACTTAGTCACCCTGTTCAAGTGTTGTGCTTCCATGAAGAAATTGCACCTACGAGGACTGTGAGGGTGGAAGGACCAACCAAAGGGAGACGCTTTTATGGATGTTAATCTGGCCTGTAAGTGGGAATGGCTGATTTTAAGTTTTTTGATTGTAATTAGAGTTCTTCCTAATTTGTTTATTTCCAATTTTGCAGAGGACTTGTGGGTTCTTTAAGTGGGCAGATGTGGAGGATGATGTTCGTGAACTGCAGAACATGGTTTTTGTAAGGGATGGGACAATATGTGAGCTTGAAGGACAGCTTCATGTAATGAGAAACAAAGTGAGGAAGTTGAAAATGCATAAGGACAAGTTGGTGGACGAGGTTGAGGAGATGGGCATTGCAACAAGCGAAACAATGTTTGAGTTAAAAAACAACACCACCGAGAAGAAATTGTTGTTTTGCTTTGTTTATTTCTTGGATTTTCTTTGCAATGGTATTGTTGTTCAAGTAATGTGATGGATGAAGATGGTGGGTGATGTAGTTTTTGTTGTGTTGGCTAGGGTGATGGCTAGGGTGATTTAGTTTTTTTTTTTGTTTTGGCTAGGGTGATGGATTATGATGGACTATGTGGTAGGATTAAATTTCTTCGAAATGGTCCCTTTTTGTGTAAATTGCAGCAATATAATATAACAACTTTTGATCATCCTCTTTGTGAGTTCACTTTTTTTTGGTAGTTGACAAATGAAACAAGTGAAATGACAAGGAAATCAAGGTCCACATCACTATGAACTACATACAAGTCAATGCACCTTGCCTTCAGTACAATTTCTCCCATTTCCCTAACCTGAACATCATCAACTACCTTCTTCAAACCAGTTTCTAAGCTCCTCCCAGGCATCAAATAGTACAGTGACTGAATATCCTCATAATTACCACACTTCTTCGCCAAATCTCTTAAATCCCAAAAACAAAGTTCATCAGGGGTCCACCGGTAAATGTCCTAATCGCCCTCCCACATATGCATGACCATTTTTCAAATTTTTGAATACACCACCATGATTAAATTTCAAAGTAACACCATCCATGGCTAAACTAAACAACAATCACAACAAACAGCGCAAAAGCATGAATTAGGGCACAATTACAAATAACAGAAACAACAAGCATAAAAAGCGTTTAACATAAATTAGACCAGATTCTAATGGAACGTAATTTCGCGCACCAAACATTTGAGGGTAATTTCGCAACCAATTTCAAGGAAATAAGGACTACAATTGCACAATTTCAAAATTTTGTTAACTTACCTTAATCCGAAAATGCGAAATCCATTGTGGTGCGCGAAACCCTAAAGTTTGAAACTTTATGCAGCATAAATCCACGAACTCAAGCCACCTTCCATGGAAGTTTTTCGTGTTTCAAAGGGAACAAGAGGAGGTGTTTCGATGGGAAGGGAAGAAGAAAGGTTTAATGAGGGGTTGTTAATGTACTGTGGGTTTTGGAGGGAAATAGGGTTTAATTTACCTAGTTAATAGGTTACCAGTGACTTAACCCATTTACAGCAGATTAGGTATAAAGTTAGGATTATTCTAATATTAAGTTAATGTGGGATTATTTTGAGCAGACCACCAAAAGGTGGGATTATTATTTTCCATTTTTCCTTTTTTTTATGACTCTTGTGATAAATAAACAAAAATACTCTTAATAATTCAATAATCATTTCGGCAGCAATTCAGCTACACATAATGATTACTGAAATATTGTCCGACTGAAAACGGACTGAGGAATTTTTTGAATGTTTTTTTTTCATCATTCAATAACTGAAATAAATAAAGGATATTTGTGCATTGATCCTTGTGTCCTAGAAGTCAACTAAAAGGTGATTCATTTAGGGAGAGATTATGTTAAAGTAGCCTCGAGTCACTTCCATTGTGTCCATCGAGGGTGGACGCTCCTGACAGAGCCGGTCGCAATAGCTCGCGGATGCAGGTTTTATGCCCTTAATTCATTAATTTGTCATTCTAAAATTCTGACTCTTGCCAATAGACAGAGGTATCAGGCCTAATAAGAAAATGGTTAAAAAGAGTGCACGTGTATGGATCGATAAACTACCAAGTACATGTAATTTTCACATAAGCATGCTATATACAAAAATTAAATTGTGAATAGCCATGATTAGCTTTTTTATTATATATACATATGGAAAATAACGCATTGTTCAGGTTTAAACCTCTTATACTTCTAGTGGAAGTAATTTCCCCAGTGGAGTCACCAGCATGTGGTATCCGATTTTTTACTGTCTTAATTAACGGTCTGAATCCCACAAAAGTCTCTCATTGGACTATGAGTTTTAGAAAACTTGGAAGTCGTCACCCAATTAATATCTGAATAGGGACTAATTTATTTAATAAATCGTTTCAAAATCAATTTCAAGAAAAATCATTTAAAACGATGATGACTTCATATGGATAAGGCTTTTTTGAAAATTGGTCATTCATACCATGAGATAGGGTTCGGGCTTTAGGTTAAGAGGTGCGAACGTCTGGAACTCGTCTCCTCTTCCGTTCTAAAGAACGGGCTCTTACTAAATGCGTTATTTTCCATTTTAAAGTAATCATGGCTATTAAAAAGAAAGAAAATCACGTAATTTGCACATATACACATTAACCATTTTTATTTAGGACCAATATATCAGTTGTACATGGTAGGTTTGAGCACTGAAGTTGCACTACGTACCAATCATTGCGAGATTGGAATCCACTCATGGATCAAAACTGTCGTAGTTCGAGCATATGTGTCACCCTAAATGGCCAATTCCACTAGGGAAAGAAGTGGGGGGAATAGATTATGAATAACTCACTTTTAGAATTAAACAAATCTATTTGAAATGTGGTAATCACTCCAATTAGTGATTAAAAGGGGGTTATGATAATCACTTTAATTAGTGATTAAATAAGAAGGATTAAGATAATCACCCTAATTAGTGATTAAACTTAAGAGGAAAGATAATCACCTTGATTAGTGATTAATAATGAAGGTTAGGAAATAATCACCCTAATTGATGATGATTAAGGTTTAAGATAATCACTCTAATTAGTGATTAAATATGAAAAATAATCGTCCTAATTAACGATCATTAAGGTTTAAGATAATCACTCTAAGTGGTGATTAAATGGAAAGAATAATCGTCCTAATTAACGATTATTAAGGTTTAAGATAATCACTTTCATTAGTGATTAAATGAGATGAATAATCGTCCTAATTAACGATTATTAGGATTTGAGATAATCACTCTAATTAGTGATTAAATAATGATTGGAGATAATCACCCTAATTAGTGATTAAAAGAAGTTTGAGTTAACCGCTCTAATTAGCGATTAATCGAGGATTGAAATAACCACCTTAATAGTCATCACGTTTATGATTTTCGAGAGGTCATAGAAGGTTTGCTTCCTAATTGAAGGCTTTCGAGAAATAATCTTTATTGAAGATTATAAAGTCATTTAGAGAGAAATGATCAATTTGAGATTGAATTTGGAGATTTGTGTTTGGCTAATTGGAATTTGCCCATTTAAAGCGAGACACGTGAAATGGCCTAAAATCAATTCGGAGATCATAATTACCAATCCAATTATGTCAAATTATATGATTAATCCATTTGAATATGGAGAGCACATTTTTAAAATGTAAGATGGATCATCATACAATTTAACTTAGTTAGATTTGCAATTTTTCCTCTTAATTGAGATTAGGTCATTTGATTCATGTACAATGATATATTGGCCCAACATGCAATATTTGTAGCATTGGTTTCTCTTTTTATTAAAAAGAGTTGTGGAATTATTTATGAAAATTATGCATAAACATCTCCATGTTTTTTTTATTAATTGAATGATGCAATAATTATTTACAAAGAAACTATCATTACAACAATATGTACAAAATCTATGATCTATACAAATCTTCAATCTTGGTATTCACCATGATGCTCCTTGATCTTCACCTCCTTGAATGGGCTTTGGAATTCATGTTTATTTGTGAATTTGTGAATTTGTGAAAGTTAAAGATTAATTAACTTATTTGATTTTGATTTTTTATGATAATTTTTATTGATTTTAATTTACATAATAAAATGAGTCATTTTAAGAGAAACTTAAAATTTCATGTTTTTTTTTATTCACATTTTCGTATGAAGAAAACACATTTTTTTTATGAAAGGTGAGCTAATCACTTTATTTCATTTTTCAGATTGCCTTTTTGTTCTTGTACTGACTTACCAAAATCATAACTTTCTATACAAAGTGTTAAACTGAGCGTCTGATATATCTATGGATAGATCATTGAGTTCTTTATGTTGTATCAAAATTTAACAAGTTTTTAGTGACCACTTGAATTATGGGGAATTTTATACTCAAACTGGTTAAAACAGGACCTTTATTTTAGTATGAACATTCTATACACTTTGAAGAACTAGACTGGAAATTTTCACTTGAATTGGTCATTTTTAAGACCTTTTTTTTATTTATTTCCTTAATCGAAAGGAAAATCAATTTTCTGGAATTTTGTGATTTACATGAATGAGTTTGTAAAAATGATATAAAATTATATAAATTCATATGAACATGATTTTTATATCTTTGAAAAAGCTACTGATGTTTTCTTCAAACTTAATGTTTTTAGTTTTATCTAAGGGATTTTTTTTTAACTTTATTGACATAACAAGCATAGGTGGTACTGAACAAAATCAGTTTTGCACAACAAAGTTGTATGATTTTCAATTATTTACACAAAATTTGTTTTTTAGAAATTCCAAAGCCCAGTTGCTGGAAACATATTTGAATTCTTAAGAAAAATATTAAATCCTACAAACTATTCTGATCACACAGACGAAAAATTGAATGAATTACGAAATTAAAACTGATTATAATTACAGCATCACATTTTCTTTTTTACATTTTCTTTTTTTATGGAGATGTTTATGCACAACTATCATGATTTTTTTTATGAAATCATTTTTTTGTGATGAATAACAACTTGATTATGGAAAATCAAATAATCACATTGTTTCCTAAGAGTCACCCCATTAGAGGTGACTATTCTAGGTGGGGGTGATTTAAGGTTGGGAACCTATTAGGACTTCCACATACCCAAATCACTCCAAAGATTAAAAAAATGATAAGAAGAAAACAAGGAAGAGGTTAGTAGATGATTAAGAAGATAATCAAAATAACAAGAACTTCAACTTTACCTTGCTAGCCCAATGATGCACTTCCTTTTTGCAAATTTTTCTAAATTTTTTTTGTGATTTTCTTAATTTCTAAGTGAGTTTTAAATCTTCTTAATTGCTAACTTAAACTCTTTTTGTGTTTTTTCTTCTTTTGATGAACTTCTTTTACTTACTTATTAAGACTTTTGCTTAGATGAAAAGATTACAGAGGAGAAGAGTATTAGAGAGAGAAGTTGAGAGTGAAGTTGAATTGTGTTTTTTTCCACTAGGTTTTGAAGTGAATTTTGGAGGGTATTTATAGAGAAATGAGGGAAGTGAATTAGGGTTTCAAAGAGGTAGAAAATCAGATTTTTCATCCAAAAAATCTGATTTTCTTCATCCCTAATTTCCCTAATGCCATCACTCTAATGACCTCACCCTAATGACATCATCAAATCTCTTTGGAAACATAAATATTCTTATTCTTTTTTAGATTTGCTCATTAATGAGGCAAGATCATATTTTCAGAAAATATTCTTCCTAAAACATCCTAATATGCAAAAAAAAACATTGAAAATCGTGCAAACGAAACTGACCAGAATGCTACGTCTAGCGCAGGAAGCTGCGCTAGGCACAACACCTTGCGCCTGGCGCAGGGCTAGCTTGTGCGCTAGGCGCACAATCATGCGTCTGGCGCATGATTGTGTGCTTGACGCACACCTGACCTTTTCGGAAAAAATCCGAATTTCTTTCTCTTACACATGGGATTTGATTCTTATTCTCAAATCTTTTCATGATTCTTATTCTCTAACTAATGGATAAAGGATGTGTTTAGTGGATAAAGAATATATTCTTATTCTTTATCCAATGAATAATGACTTGACCATCAAGAAAACTGATTAATGCCGATTTTGGGATACGACAAAAATCCCGACGCCTAATCGCGACTTGTTTTTCATTTTTCCAAAAGACTAATCTTAAGACAATTAATGAAAACTCGTCATATTAATGAAGACGAGTATGATTATACTACGAATCATTTTATTAAAACGATGGTGGTAGTATTGACAATGACTCACAAAAATTATACTTCTAAGCCGAAACTGTATGTTTAATACGCAAAAATGGAAGATCGTGCGACGGAATGAAACTCGCGCTCCGAGGTGCGCGCTCCAGGCTGCATGATGATTTTGTTATTTTTATTTTTCAAAACCTTTATTTATCCGGAAAAAGGGTTCAAAATTTGGTGCCTACAGAGGTGGAGGAGGAATGTAGTGGTGTAGGGCGGGTCAAGGACCGGTGCATAGGTGGTGGTAGAGCAGTGAAGAGATTGAGACGTAATTCAACCGCAGCGCAGCCAGGCGAGGAAAGTAGGTGGTGGTGGGTACAACCTAATTTCGACCCACAACTTGGAAAGCAGCAGCACAGGAATGAGCCCTAGCTATTGGACCGGTGGTGGTAGGGTTAGTTTGGTGGTGGTGGAACCGAGTGGGGTAGTTGGCGGTGGAAACGTGAATCAGCCCTGGCTAGTTCAAGCGCAAAAGAGAAGCAAGGGAGAAATGAAATGAAGAAGGAGAGGGAGAAATGAAATGAGGAAGGGAAAAAACGTGGGGTAATGAGAATTGAATAACTAATCCGATTTAGTGAACCATATCAGTTAACAGAAAACCGGATCCGTTTTCAGTTAGCTGATCCGGTTCACTACTAGACCGGATTAGTTACTCAGCCCAGTTTTGAGGCCCAAAGTTTTGACGATTTATGGGAACTAGATTTGTTGTGTTGTGATATATAATGTTTTTTCCACTAGTGTGTGGTCGAAATTTTTACTTCCTATTTGGTCTAGGAAGGTTCTCTCTAAAAAAATCTTGTGTACTTGCATTGTTCCTTTTATTGCTCTATAACTTACGTAAAAAGTATTCAAAATTCTACAATTCAACCCTTCTCTTGTAGTGTTCGTTCCTAGTTAAGTAACACTTATAACATAACTTGTCACTTCCAACAACAACAAAATAACTACCTCAAACAACTCCACTAAGCTTATTAAAACTTATGTGAAATTATTTGAACTTGTTTAACATGAAAAAACTTAGTTTTGTTAGGTGAGGAGAGTGCACCGTCATTGTATAAAAAGTATGAAGAATAACATATAGAAGAAGCATGTATATAATCATACATACAAAAGAAGAGTAGTTCAATTTGAAAGTTGTACGTCGACTCTTAAGAAATCAGAATATTGACATGGCCGCCTAAATAAGCTGCAGGGTGAATTGGAACATGTGTTGTACTGTGTACTTTGAATAATGGACTTCTACCAACTCTTGATGTATGTAGGTTGGGATGGTAGGAACATGTACAATATCAATATTTGACGACGACTAGAGCACATTTGGCTTTTAATCAAACACAAATGGAAAAAAAAAACCATACACTATATTAACTCATTATTTATTATCTCAGCATGGCCCCTTTGGTTTTCTTTTCCGTGTAGAATTAGGGGTGAGCAAGATCGGGTATCTGGTCCAATTTTTATGAAGCAAAACCAAAACCGATTAGGATCGAATTCGTAACATCGGAACCGAAACTAGTAAAATCAGAACATAACCACCCATTACCAATTTCGGTTTCAGGAACGTACTTAGTCATTTTGATAATTTGTAATTACTATACCATCACAAGAACTATTCTACTTTCTACATTCTTTTTTAATTGCAACATTTTTACTTTCCACTATTCATTGTTCACCCTTTGACCTTCTACAATGATTTATATGTAATTAAAAACTGTCATATGAGATTTTATTTGATTCGTCTCAATGTGCATTTTCTAAATATGCCATTTGCATAGTTTTTTTTACAAATATATAACTAAATATAATATTAATGGTCAAAATTTTGTCTCAACAAGTGTGAAAAGCCAAATGTTGCAATTAGAAAGAACGGAGGAATATTATTGAGGCCTTGTTTTTAAGAAACAAAAATAAATTGAAATCCACTTAAGTCATGGGAAGCTAATAATAATAAGAGCCTATTATTATAGTCGGCGAAACAAATCCGTACCCGTTGACCCGACCCGAGACCCGTTTTCCACCCGAAAATAATGACCCGAAATGGAATCGAAACCCGAAATAACCCGACCCGACCCAAACCCGACCCGAAAGCAAATAGACCTGAATATAACCCGAACCCGAATTTACCCGACCCGAAATTGACCCTATAATGATGACCCGAACCCAACCCGACCCGAAAAGTTGTCATATTAGTTATTTTTTAAACAAATTTATGGACAAAAATTATCGTGAGATACTACATATGACTTAACCACTTCCCATTAACTATTTAACTTAGTTTTATTAGTCTTATATGTGCTTTATTTATTTGCTAGAATAAAAACCCGACCTAACCCGACCCAACCTAACCCGACCCGACCTAACCCGACTCGTTTTAACCGACCCGATCTAACCCGACCCGATGTGACCCGTAATTTAATGGACCCGAATTTGACTCGTACCCGAACGGACCCGACCCGACCCGAACGTAACCCGAACACAAAGCTGACCCGATTATGACCCGACCCGTTATGACCCGACCCGTTTGACCCGTTTGCCACCTCTACCTATTATTAGTGTGTAAGAACATAATAATGCAATATTGTTTGAAAAGGAAAATTATGAAAATATCAATGTTGGATTAGCTTAATTAGGTACTCATCCGGTTTTTTTTTGGATTTTTTAACTGGAATAATACAAACTTTGGCCGGTTCTCTTGCAATAATACAAACTTTGGATTATTTTTTAATAATACAAACTTTAGGCCAAAATTCCTGAAGTAGGTCATGTTTACAGGTGACCGGTTCATCCTTCCAACATGTGTCTATTGACTTTGTTTAATGAGTTTCCCTCCCAAAATTTTGTTGACTCCTCAACAAAAAACAAAACCCCCAAAAATTCGAACCTCCCCCCTTCACAAACTCTGTCTCTCCTCTTTCTCTCTCCGCCATTACTGAGCTCAGCAACCTCGACATTCACGTTTGAAGACCAACTGGGCATAAGCGCGTTGAGTTCCTTGCAGAAGAACAAAGACGACATCATTCTGTACAAGGTAAAAAAGCGAAACCCTAAAGTTTAAAATTCGTGGTTGAAGATGAGTTAATTTGTGGTTTTTGACTGAATTGTGGAAGTTGTTGGGTTATTTTCATGGAATTGTTGCTTAAAAGTAGGTAGGTTATTCAATTAGGTTCTAATTTGCTAGTAATTCAAGTAAAGCAACAAAATTTTGTTCATTTCCCAATTTATGTTCAATTGAAGAAATTAGGGTATCTGTTTCAAATTGTGTAGATTTAGGGTTTCTGTGTGGATGTTTGTTGTTGATTTTTCTTAATTTTGATGCATAATTGTAGGATGCCTGCTGTGACTGTCAAATTTTGGCATGGTGGTGTTTTTAGGAACCATGACAAAACGTGGTTTAGTTTATGAGGGAGGTAAGTCTAGGACTGTGAGTGTAGACTCTGACGAATTGTGTTGGTTTGACTTAGAAAATGAAGCAAAGATTAGGTTTTGTTAATGGTTTAAGGAGGGTTTATGCAGACAAAGAGGTGTTGGAGATGGCTGAATTGGTTGTTAAGAGTAGGTGTGTTGAAGTATTTGTGTACCATAGTGGCCTTTCACCAGATATTCAGCCCACTGACCCACCTGTTATTCAAAGGTGCTTTCAGTCTTTGCAAAGTGAGCCCAAAACCTCAACTGAAAAGCCCAAAAGCCCACCTCGTAAACCGATACCCGAAGGAGTACAAGATTATCCTATTCTACAGTAACACCAACAGAATCTTCCACATCAGCAGAGTTCATAAATCAGCCATCCTTTGACTCTCCTAAAGTAAGCACAGAGAACCCTAAGCAAACTGTACCCAAGCATACTTCCCATCCTTCACGGCCTTCACCTCCTAGACAACTATCACCTCACAGTCAACCACCACCTCCACCACCTCCTAAGCCATCATCACCACCTCCTAAGCCATCATCGAACCTACTAAAACAAAAAAAAAAAATCAACTCGGGACCAAGAAAACACACCCACGTACTTCACCACCATCCAAACAGCTTTCAACACCACCCAAACAGACTTCACCACCACCCAAACAGCCTTCACCACCACCCAAACAACCTTCACCACCCAAATGACCTTCACCCAAACAATCTTCACCACCCAAAAAACATTCAACACTCAAAGACACAACACCATCCATTCAATGCACCGAGCCCATTCATACAAACTTCATTGATAGTTATGAATGGGAGGACCCAAGGCCGCATACAGTCCAATCCCTTTGAAAGATCTACATGGCCCCGACACTGATGAGTTGACTGATGATAGTGACCCTATTTATGAAGCTGATGATGGTGCAAGCAGTAGTGATGAGGAGGTCAGTGGCCTAGTAAGTGAAAGAGAAGGAGGAGAGACTAATCTAGAGGAGTTAGAAGGTGAAGGTGAAGGTGAAGGAGGAGAGGCTGATCTCGAGGAGTTAGAAGGTGAAGAATTTGTGTTTGATATCCCTGAGTCTGATACTAGTGATGATGAGTTCAGAACGGCTAGGAATAGGGTTAGGGAGTGCAACAACAAGTTGTTGAGAATTGCAAATGAGCTGCAAGAACAAGCAGCAGAAGGTCTTCTTGGTGCTCAACAAGCCACATAACCTGCCCCCACCCTTGAAGAAGGTAATATCAGTGAGTATGAAGAGAGTGGAGATGAGATCCACACACCAGCTGAGAGTGAAGAGGAGGGTGATTTGACTGTTAGAAAAAAGAAGAGGGTGGGTGTAATTGTGGACCCAAACACTGACTTCTCTAAGTTTAAGTGGTGTGTTGGGCAAAGATTCCCTACAAGGGAGGCATTCAAAGAAGCTGTAGCAAAGTGGGCTATATTACAGGGTAGGAATGTGAGAATTAGTCATAGCAACAAAAACAGACAGCAACAAATTGGGATTAAGTGCATTTCTGGATGCCCTTTTTACTTGTATGCAGCTTGGGACACAAGGAGAGCTACCCTAGTTGTTAGGAGAGTTAAAGCACAGCACACCTGCCATAGAAACATGAAAAAGAACAGACAACTTAAGAGTAGTTGGGTTGCTAAGCAATTGTTGGATGTTTTTAAGGCCAGGCCCCACTGGCCAGCTAAAGAAATAGTTGAAACTATAAGGAGGGCTTATAAGATTGTGGTGACAAGGGGTTTTGCATACAAAGTGAAGTATGTTGCACATAAGTTATTGCATGGGAGCATGACAAATCATTATAGGAAGGTTATGCCTTACTTGGAGGCTCTTAAAACATCTAGTCCTGGTACATCTATGGAGTTGGTTACAACAGTTGGTAAAGGTGGTGCACCTGTTTTTCAGAGGTTATTTACATGCTTTGAGGGACTTAAAAAAGGGTTTATGGAGGGATGTAGAAAGGTAATATGTGTTGATGCATGTTTCCTTAAAACTTTCTTGGGTGGACAACTCTTATCTGCTGTGGGGAGAGATGGGAATGAGCAGATGTATCCCATAGCATGGGCTGTTGTAGAGAGTGAGAATAATGAGTCATGGCAGTGGTTTTTTGAGCATATTGAAGCTTGCCTACAACTTGGAGATGGTGAAGGAGTTGCCATCATTTCTGATGAACATCAGGTATCCTAAACCATCTATATTATTACATGTTTTTTTTTTTCATTTTGTTCATTTTAATTGTGTGGTTGTTGTGTTAAGAACATTAACTAGTTGTTGTAATCAAATATAGGCTATACTCAATGCTGTGTCTACTGTGCTACCCAAAGCGTAACACGGTACATTGTGCCAGGCATATATTTGCCCTATGGCACAAGTCTTTCAAGGGTGATGAGTTCAAATTGCAATTTTGGAAAATTGCAAAAGCTTATAATCAAGCTGATTATAATGAGGCTCTTGAAGAATTGGGGGTAATAAGTGAGGATGCTGCAAATGCTTTCAAAGCATACAACCCTAAGTTGTTCTGCAGGGCATTCTTGGACTGTAAGATGAGGACTGATGCCATTACCAATAACATGGCAGAGACCTTCAATGCCTACATTATCAATGCAAGGACAAAGCACCTGCTTTACATGATGGAAGACATCGAGCCGCTCGATGCGTAGACTTGTGCTCAAAAGGCAGGGAAATGGAGAAGTGTACATCCGCATTGTGTCCAAGAATACAAGCCATGTTGGAGAAAGAGAAAGATAATGCTGCAAAGTGTGATGTGCTTCCTTCCACAGACAACTTATTCAATGTCAGCTACTATTTAGACCAGTTGGTTGTGGATCTAAATGCAAGGACATGCACCTGTAGGAAGTGGGAGATGAAGGGTGTGCCTTGTTGTCATGCCATTGCATGCATATATTTTCAGCACAAGGAAGCTGAAGATTTTGTTGATCCTTGTTATAGGAAGGATGTATACTTAGCAGATATGCAGTATATCATTTCTTCTTCTCTATTTTGTGCCTACCGTCTATGAGTTCTAACCTGTTTTTCATTAAATGTGCAGGTTCCATTCCACCATTAGAAGGGGAAAGACATTGGCCAAAGGTGCCATGTGAAGACAACCCCCTCCTATCAAAATAGGCCCAGGTAGACCTAGAAAGAATAGGAGGAGGGACCCTCAGGAAGACCCTAAGAAGCCTGGGACCTTGAAGAGAACTGGATCTGAGATGACTTGCAGC
Organism: Beta corolliflora; assembly: GCA_947648045.1. Lineage (NCBI taxonomy): Eukaryota > Viridiplantae > Streptophyta > Magnoliopsida > Caryophyllales > Amaranthaceae > Beta > Beta corolliflora. Next base: position 849,077 of record CANSZD010002984.1, read on the forward strand.
CTATGCAATGTCAAGGGCCATAATAAAAGGAGGTGCCCAAACAGGGACACCATAACTGTGCCTGAGCCTGCACCAAAAAAACCTAGGGGGAGGCGTAGGAATGATGGCCAACCACCCCAAGCCAGAGGTCAACCTACTGCATCATCATCAACTCATCACAATGCAACTGCACAACCCTCTCAGCTGGGCAGAGGAGGAAGAATGGTGAGAGGTGGAGTTGGCTCTAGGGGAGGTGGAACAAGAGGCAGGGGCAGGGGAAGGGGGAGGGTCCCAGTTGGCTTAGGTGTGTTGATTGAGGGTGATGGTTCACCCATTTTCAATGTAAGTCACTGTGTCTTTTTTTTTTGTTTCAACGTTTGTTGAACTTTAGCCTAACTTTTTGACCTTTTTGTGCAGCCACCAACATATGCTGCTCCAAGGGTGCTTAATGACCAACACTTCCAAGGCTCACAGTCCAGCCAATGCTCCACTCTTCGTCAAGCAACTCAGTAATTTAGGCCTATGGGTTTTTTGGTTAGGAACTGATTTTAGGTTGTGTAATTAAGGCTGTGGTTTTTTGGAACATTAAGGTTATTAATTAGTTCCTAAGTTTATGACATTTGTACTACTGTTTGGATGAGCATTTGACTCTAATAGAATGGATTTTTTGAGCAATTGTTATATGAAATTTCATTTTATTATTGACTCCACTTAGTGTATTGTTATTGCCTCTAATCAGATCATAAAATCATCATCAAATCCAAACATTTTTTTTCATTTCACCAAATGCAAAATAACATGACAACAAATTTGAAGGGTTCCAACAATTTTTTTTTGTATTAACTGACAACAAAGCATCACATTTGTTACATCCACCAATAACAACCTTAAACTAACTTAAGTAAAACAAGAAAATGGCAAAAACAAGCCATGAAACAAACAAAGCCAAGGTCAAGTTCTTCTCATTGCGTGAAGTTTTCAACAACTCAATACGCACTTGTGAAAGCTCAAATTTCATCTCTTGCACATCTTCTTCCAAGTTGTCCTTTTTAAGCTGCAATTTTTTGATTTTTTCAGCCATTAAACTCTTCTCATACTCCATCTCAGCTATGGTAGTCTCCTTCTCAAATAGCTGAAATCTAAGATCATCAATTTCACTCCCTTGCTCAGTACACCACTTAAAAAAATCACACTTAGTATCCTACAATACAAGAACAGTCAATTAGTTGCAAAAAAAAAAACCCTTGATTTCCCATTTTGTCAAAATAATCAATTAAAACCAAATTAATTGCTCACAGGCCATAAAGGGCACCCATAAAACTTCTGCCCAACATTTGCACCACGCTTGGCAGTACGAACAACAGCTTCTTTTCCACAATTACATTTCGTGGAACCATTCGAATTTCCCCTTGAATCAGAGGAACCCACTGACGCTTGTCTTCTAGCAGCCATTTCTGCTTCAGGTTCAAAGATTGCTTTTGGGCTTCGATTTTTTTTGGACGAATTAAAGGCACGACGAAGAAAATATGGAAGAATTTGAGGGAGGAAGAAGAAAATTAATGGAGGAAGAAGAAACAGAACAAAGAAAGAAGACGAAGGGGAAATAACGACAAAAAAAAGCCAAAAAAAAAATTTATAAGGTCCCTCCAACGGTAAGTGCCACGTATGCATTTTACCTACACCAACAAGTTAGGAACCGGTCACGACCTACTTCAGGAATTTTAGCCTAAAGTTTGTATTATTAAAAAATAATACAAAGTTTGTATTATTGCGAGAGAACGGGCCAAAGTTTGTATTATTCCAGTTAAAAAATCCTTTTTTTTTGTACCTAGTTACGGAATAGACATAAATAGTATCTTGTCAGATTCGCGGGTTCCAAACCAATCCAGGGTCCAAAAGCAAGTGCCCAAGTACTTTGCTCACCCCTGTATAAATTGCCAGTAGATTCTCTTTTTAATGTTAGAACATGCTTCAAAAATTATTGTAGTTACTTAGTTCATAATTTTTTTGCATTAAGTTAATAGGTGGTTTTAGATTAAAAAAAAAATGTGTTAAATTAGTTTCTTATTATGGAGAATTGTAGTGGGTCATGTCCTTCACTACCTAGTCATGTTCCTTATTATTAGATTAGTGTTGTTGGATATTTTAGCTTATTTAAAGGCTTCCAATGTACTTTACAATTTGAAATGAAATATGGTCTTCTTTTCCATCTCTCATCTCTATTATAATTTCAACATGGTATCAACGTTAGGTTAGATCCCAAAGAGAGAGAGAGAATAGGAAGTAAGCCATCGTAGGCCATCTTCCAATATTTAAAAAAAAATATGAAGGGCAAACCACCATGGCAAGAGTGGTTGATGATGATTACGTGCATCACGGTGAAGAGAAGTGCTATGTTGAATGAAGGTTGTTGATAATGTGTATCAACAAATTAGATTTATATGTGGTGAAGAGTGCATCATAGAATTTGAGGAAAAGTGCAAATCGAAGCAAGGGAGTGTGTTGCATTATGCTTTAAGATTAGTTCCTAATTTCTTGCATTAATTTACTAGGTGGTTTTAGATTTAAAAAAAACATGTGTTAATTAGTTTCTTATCATGGAGAATATTAGTAGGTCATGTCTTCCACTACCTAGTCATATTCCTTGCTATTAGGTTAGTGTTGTTGGATGAAATATGTTATTCCTTCCCCTCTCTCATCTCTATTAATAATTAAAATATATAATAGACATCTCCTTTATCGTCTTCATCTCTATTAATAATTTCAATATTTAATACACATCTCCTTTATCGTCTTTAGAAGCCACAACACCACATCCTCGCAAAAAAAATAAATCCAAAATGCCCTAAATGCGTCGTATAGGCCCACTTGGCCAAGGAACCTATAACCCATATGGCATACACATAAGAAACTAAAGAGCCCAAATCAATTCTAACATTGTATGAGCTCCTTCCTCCAAAGCAAGTTCTTTATGTGTAGATTCAGTTTGTGATAGTTCCAAACAAATATTGCAATAACTAGTTCCACAGTAAGATCAAAATATACAAGTTGATCGTGCACAGATTAGAATTATATGGGTCTGTTCCATAGTAAAGATTCAACATTAATCACAAGAAGCAAGATATTGCAAATATATATAATAAAAGCTTTATTTTTTGATAATTGTGTAACACCCCAAAATTACATTCCAAACTTTTGGCGTATTATTTCCCTTAATCATTCTTTCCCATTAAACTGGTATATTCTTATTCCTAAATATTTTTTTATCGATGATATTTTCAAACATTATTTAATCTATGTTTATCTTATTTAATTAAATATCATGTTTTTCTGGTAAATAAATTTCGTGGATTACATACGTATTTTATTACATTGATTAGTTGCGCATTTGGACCATTGTGACGATGTTTTAAGCTTGGATTATCAGCTCCAAAAAGCTGTCCAGGAAATAAAAAAATTTGTGCATAAAACTGGCTTTTGAATTTCTTGTAACCCCTTTTATTTGATCAACCATTAAGCCTACTTATTGAGCTTGTAACCCCCTCATTATAATCATCGTAAGAGTACATTTTTAACAGCAAAAACCTATCACTCTTCCCTCATATTTTTCGCCCATTAGAGAATTTGAGGGAGAAGAAACTTCCTTCCATTGTTCCCGTGAAAAATCAATTTATACGTACCACATTTTTTACTCATTTTTCCATCATTCTTCCTTGTCCTTTGGCTTGCTAAGGCTCGTTGTTTGGGTTGCATAAGAGGCACCAAATTTCTCTCTTTAAACTTTTCCTCTAAAAAACCCTAAAAGACTCTCCGCCGCAAACCTTCAACCACAGGTAACCCTAGGTGCTCGACCATCGCATGAGCCGCCTTGGGCTCCTCACGACGGCGGTCGGGCCCTCCTCCCTTTTATTTTTATCCGGTTCAATGCTCTGTTTGTGGTTTAGTTTCGTTATTTTCGCCGTTAGTCCGTCGAGCCCACCGCCGTTGTTCTCTTCCTCCCCACCCCCTATTTGTCGTCCCCAATCCCCCATCCCCTGTTCGTCGTCCCCTTCCCCCATCCCATGTTTGTCGTTCCCCTTCCTTGGTTTAGCGCGTTTCTCCTTCATCCCCTCCCCCACTTCCGTGGCACCTAGTTGCTTCCCCTCCCCGCTCCGTTTTGAGGTTTCTAGTTTTAGATTTTCCTTCCCCGTTCCCCGGTTCTCGGTTCTCGAGGTGTTTACATCCTAGGTTCCCCTTCTCCGTTCCCCTATTCTAGTTTCGAGGTGGTTAGGTCTTAGTCTCCCCTTCTGCGTCCCGTGTTGTAGGTTCGAGTTTAGTTTTAGTGTTCCCTTCCCCGTTCCCCGCTAGTGTTCATTGTTGCCAGTTTGGCCAGTTCGCCAAGGAAGTAATCCTTTCAAATTCCTAAATTAACCATTTTTTGTGCTTGTTAATGGTCTCAAGGTCTTGTGCTTTACAGTCTTCCCAAAATCACCAAGCATTTGATCTTTTTGACGATGACAAAGGGGGAAAAGATAAGGAACAAACTAAGTTAAAAAAATAAAATAAAAAACAAAAAACATTGACAACATGAAAAAATCCTTAATCTGCCATAATTAAATTATATAAATTAATACTTTATCTTTTTCATTCTCTTATGCTATCTGTTATTTTCCTTCATTTGTAACTTTGTTGTCCTCATCAAAAAGGGGGAAATTGTTGAACCCTAGTTTTGATGATGACAAAGGAACAAAGATGCAAACTAAGTATTGGACTAACAAGTTGTTTAAGTGAATGAATTTCAAGGTATCAATGAAAGGAACAAAGAGAATACTAAGTCAAGGAAGAAATCAAGTTGGGATTTTGAAGACTAAGTAAATATGTTTCACGATTTGGTATTGGAGCAGCATTGGAGCAAGAAGACTAAAGCGAGGATTTTTGTTTCTAGTTCCATTGTAAAAGAACGAGTAAGAATGGTAAGGAACTATGGCAATTTAGAATGAGAATGAGTGTTTGTTCCTTTGTAAGGAATAGACGAACTAGCGCTTAACTAATAAGTTAAAGGAACTAACTATTAAAAGGAACTAGACTTAGGATGAAGCATTACAACGGTTTATTTATGTCTGTTTAGTAATTTATGCCTAGATTCTAGGTAACCATTTTATTTAAGGAAAAATATGATTTTAAGGAAAATCTTTTTAAGGAAAAGATTTTATCTGTTTCGGTTTTTATGGAAAATATTTTTAAAAAATATTTTTGGTAAAAGGATTTTTATTTTGGTTTTAATAATTAAAATGCTTTTTAATTAAATTAGATTTTCGAATTAATGATTTAAGTGGTTGCTAAAATTAAGGGAGCAGTAACATAATTAACTCCCACGTTTAACAGTGTTCATGGAGATCATGGGTTGAATGAGGAACGTGTTCCTCCGGGTATGGAACATCATGGGATAATGCTTTTACCACTAACACATATTTTAATCCCACGTTCTAAGTTATTACCACTATAGATACTAATGTCTAATTAAGTTCCAAGTTGTGTCTGACCAAGTGAGTTAGTGAGTTTAACTAAGTAAAGTGTCAGTGCCTTCATTCTCTCATAAAAGCCATTTGTTCTTTGCCTCCTTACTGTAATTCCACTAAGTTTATTTGTTCTATTGTATTTCGGTTTTTGGGGTAAGGGGACTTTGAGTGAAGTTCTGTAAGAGAGAAGCTTTGAGTGAAGCGAGTTAAAGTGAGAAAACTTCAAGTGAAGTTGAGAGGAACAGTTGTTCAGGAACTTGAGTTTAGGAACTCAAGGTGTGGCCCGTGATTAAAATTAGGTTGTAACAAAGTTGTTTGGCCTAATTAGTGAAAGAGTTGAGTATAAAATCCCTAGTGGTCGAGGTTGTTTCTTCTTGTTGGGCCCAAGAAGTTTTTCCTCGTAAAAATCCCTTGTGTTCCTTTAGCTTGTTTCTTTGTTTAAGTTTAAAATTCCGCAAAAAGTTACATTTATTTCTACACATACAATTCACCCCCCTCTTGTATTGTTCCTAGTGAAATAACAACTATGCTAGACACCCTTGACAAATACTCTTGCACCAATTCTTTCTTTTCCATAGAAAGAGACTCAAAATTACCACGTAAAGTTTGCAACTTAACAGAAATACCTTATGTCGCCCCTATACTCCTTCAATATGTTCCATGCTTGTTTGGACGACGACACTGCCGAAATCCGAGGAAAAATGTCATCATCCAATGCGGATTGGATGAGGAACAAAGCTTTTGCATCCAATTTTCGATTCTCACGTAACTTTTTATCGAGTGCCTCCGGTGGCTCCTATGGTTCGTCATACCCGCTCTCAATAATATCCCATAACTCTTGGGAAACAAAGTTTGCATTTTGATGCTTCAAAGATGGTATTTGTCCCCTTTGAAAATTGGAACAGAAGGTTGAGATGAAGAGTTCACACTAGTATTTGCCATAATGTCTCTCACTGTGTTTACACTCAAGGCTCTTCCTTACACACAAGCTACTAAAAAAACACCTAAGAACTTTTTTTTTGTTCAAAAAATAATAATAAAACTACTCTCAACTCACTTAAACAGATAGAACAAGAATGGATCGAAACACGAAGCTCTTAATACCATGTTGGAAATAATTTGTAGAGAATAGAAAAGAAGTTAAACACGTCACAAACTCAAGCTTTTTATTCATGCCTCACGTACAACTTAAACAAGGAGAAAAAATAACTTTAAATAAGAAAACTATAACAAACGTTAGCTAAAATCAAGGAGTACACTCCCATGATCCTAACCAACAAATCACGTTTAACAAAACAATCCCACTAACAAATAACATATCCTAACAAACCAAACCCACTAAAATCAATAACATATCAAACTCCTAATATCAAGTCCCATACTTCCACTAGTCAAATCACATGACTATCAACTTCCTAAACTATAGGAACTAAGTTTTTGAATCAATATCCAACAAAGTCCACCATATCAACCCCATCTTCTCTAGCGCCATCCATCACCGGCTCCGCCCCATCACCTGTCACCATCGTGACCGACACTGCCCAACACCGACCACCACCGTTTTCGTTCTGCCACCATCTTTTGATTTCAGTCAGAATGTCGCCAAACTCAAATAATAAAACGAAGTCAACATTGGATGTGCCACCGTAAACATCAAACAAACGTTAGTTTTATAGTCTTTTTTAATCTATGGTCGGGATCCATGGCCGTGCTGGTGGTGATGGTGACCGCCTTTTTTTCCTGGTTATGCGCCCAAAATATTTGTTAATGCCATGGCACAATAGGAAATTTGGGCGGGTTTGCCATGACAGAACTGAAATACCTGCTGATACCATAAAATTTGAAGAAAAAAAATTTATGACACCCAAGCATCGGAACATTTGTTCTTTTCGGTCGTGCCATGAGTTGACCACCTCTTTTTTTCGGTGGTTCCTGATGTATCATATGTTGGGCTTGTGTGGAGTTTGTGCCAACAAACAAAGAAATCAACAAGCTTGAAGGAAGTCCAAAGCAACGGCCCAGCAGCGAAGCCCAAACATCCCTCGACCCAGCTGCCCGGGTGGGCCAGCTTAGGCTCGGGCGGGCCAGGGGCCCGGGCGGGCAGTACCCCAGCTCGGGCGGGCTGCTGGAGAAGCTCTGATTCTGCCTCCAAGGCAGTTTGTAGCACACATGCCTGCACCGGGCGGGCAGCTTGGTGGCCCGGGCGGGCGTCCCACCCCGGGCGGGCCTGCTCCAGCTCGGGCGTGCGGTTTTGGTGATCCTCGAAGGCAGAATGTGGGTTTTGGCTTGGGCCCGGGCGGGCGACTCTTGGGCCGGGCGAGGCGGCATGGCCCGGCGAGCGGTTTCTCGTGCTCGCCCGAGCAGCGGATCTGTCGGGATTTTTTACGATTTTCATCTTTAATCTCGACCCTTAATTTGTATTAACCCCCTAAAAGTATATAAACCCCCTTCTTTCATGTTTTAGGTGACTATTCACACAAAGAGAGATCAACCAAGGGTTTAGTGAAAGAGGAGAGAGAAAATAGCATTAAATCATCCATTAATGCTTGTATTGTTCATCCATTTTCTTCATTAATCAAAGGTGCTTGCTTAGTGAGTTTTTTCTCCCGGTGCTCGGGTTTTCCCACGTTAATCGGTGTGCTTTTCATTGCTTTCTTATTTGTTCTTAGTTTCATTACTTTTCATTTGATTGTTGATTAGTGGTGATTTTAAGTAATTAGTTGGTTTGCTTAATCTAATTCTCAACAATTGGTATCAAGAGCTAAGGTTTACCTTGGGAAAAGTATTTGAATTAGATTTGTGTGCAAAACTAGTTATTTGGTGATTGGAGTTCAAAGTTTTTTGCTTTGTTGATATAACGTTGTGATTTTTTGAACTTGGGTTGTTGTTCAACAATGGAGGATGGAAAGGTGAGACTTGAGAAGTTTGATGGGAAAGATTTTGGCTTTTGGAAGATGCAAATAGAGGACTATTTGTACCAAAAGAATCTCTTCCTACCACTTGAAGGCACAAGGCCAAGTGGAATGAAGGAGGATGAATGGAAAGTGCTTGACCGACAAGCTCTTGGTGTAGTGAGATTGACATTGGCCCGGAGTGTGGCTTTCAATGTCAAGGAGACGAAAACAACGGCGGAGTTGATGCAAACTCTATCAAATATGTATGAGAAGCCCTCGGCAATTAACAAGGTGTATTTGATGCGTCGGTTGTTTAATCTTGAGATGGTTGATGGAGGTTTGGCCGCCGAACACATAAATGAGTTCAATTCGATTATTAGCCAATTGTCTTCGGTTGATATCAAGTTTGAAGATGAAGTGAGGGCATTGATTTTGATGTCTTCTTTGCCTATGTCATGGGATTCGGTGGTTTCCGCTATTAGCAACTCTTCGGGGAAGGAGAAGTTGGTATGTGACAATGTGAGGGATCTTATCTTGAGTGAGAGCACTCGGAGAAAGGAGTCTGGTGAATCATCGAGCGGAGCTTATCATAGTGGTAATAGGGGAAGAGGAAGACAACAAAAGGGCAATGCCAAGCATGGGAGATCGAAGTCTAAGGGGCGAAGTAAGTCGAAGGGAGGTGCTCATCTTGTGTGTTGGGGTTGCGGTGTGAAGGGGCACACTAAAAGAGAGTGTCCCAATCCCAAGAAGAAGGGTGGTGTGAATCATAAGAATCGGGATGATGCAAGTTCATCCGTTAGTGTTGCATCTGATGAAATTGGTGATGCTTTGATCTTGAGTGTTGATAGCCCAATTGAGTCTTGGATCCTTGATTCGGGAGCTTCATTTCATTCCTCTCCATGCAAGGAGCTATTTCGCAACTTCAAGGGTGGGAAGTTGGGAAAGGTTTATCTAGCCGATGATGAACCTTTGGATATCATGGGGAAAGGGGAAGTTATGATCAAGACTTCAAGTGGGAGCCTATGGAAACTTCAAGATGTTAGGTTTATACCTAAGTTGAAAAAGAATTTGATTTCGGTGGGTCTATTGGACTCATGTGGTTATAGAACCATGTTTGGTGACGGTGTTTGGAAAGTAACCAAGGGAGCTATGGTGGTGGCTCGTGGCTCTAAAATCGGCACAATTTACACTACCATAGGGTGTAAGAGCATGATTGCTACAACCACGGAATGTGACACCAAGCTATGGCATACTAGGCTTGGGCACATGAGTGAGAAAGGGATGAAGATTCTAGCTTCAAGGGGTAAGTTGTCGAATTTGAAATCAATCGACATGGAATTTTGTGAGAGTTGTGTCTTTGGGAAGCAAAAGAAAGTGTCCTTCACAAAAACCAAGAAGTCTTTGAATGATGAGAAGCTAGAGCTAGTGCACACGGATGTATGGGGACCTTCCCCCATCAATTCCCTTGGTGGCTCACGGTATTTTGTGACCTTCATTGATGACTTTAGCCGGAAAGTATGGATTTACTTTATGAAGCACAAGTCCGAGGTGTATGAAACCTTCAAGGTTTGGAAGGCGGAAGTTGAGAATCAATCGGGCAAGAAGATAAAGAGTATCAAGTCTGATAATGGAGGTGAGTATGTGTTGGAAGCTTACAAGAAGCTTTGTCAAGAGCATGGCATTGTTTTGGTGAGGACCATTCCGGGGAAACCTCGCCAAAATGGGGTAGCGGAGAGGATGAATAGAACACTACTTGAGAGGGCAAGGAGCATGAGCATCCACGCGGGTCTTCCCAAGTGCTTTTGGGCCGATGCCGTGAGCACCGCGGCAAACTTGATCAATCGGGGACCTAGCGTTCCCTTGGAGTTCAAGATTCCGGAAGAAGTTTGGAGTGGTAAAGAGGTATGTCTCTCACACTTGAGAACTTTTGGTTGTGTTGTCTATGTTCAATCCGAAAAGTGTGATAAGCTTGACCCAAAGGCCATTAAATGCTACTTCATAGGATATGGTTGTGAAAAATATGGGTATCGTATTTGGGATCCTAAGAACCGTGTGGTGATTAGGCATTGTGATGTGACCTTTGATGAGAAATCCTTGTATAAGGATAATTTTGGTGGAGATTCAATTGAGAGAGGGTGGATTGGAGAAGAGCGAGAAATAGTTGAGGTAGATGATGTTCAAGCTTCTCAACATGATGTTCAAGCTCCCATTATTGATGAATCGATTGAGTTAGAGGATGATCCTCTTGATGACATGGATGATGAGGTTCAAGGTGAACTAAGCACTCCACAAGCTAGCTCCACTCCTCAAGTGAGGAGATCTTCAAGGTCTATCAAGCCACCGAATCGATACTCTCCCTCATTACATTACTTGTTGTTAACCGATGCGGGTGAACCGGAGTACTATGGTGAAGCAATGAAGTCTAGTGAATCGTCTAAGTGGGAGCAAGCCATGAAAGATGGGATGGACTAATTGGTGAAGAACAAGACTTGGGTGTTGTGTGAACTACCCAAGGGAAAGAGAGCACTATTGAACAAGTGGATCTTTCGTAAGAAGGATGAACCGGATGGCACAATCCGTTTCAAGGCAAGGCTTGTGGTAAAAGGGTTTTCACAAAAGGAAGGGGTTGATTATTAAGAGATTTTTGCTCCGGTTGTGAAACTCACCACTATTAGAATCTTGTTGGCAATAGTGGCTTCCGAAATTCTCTTTCTTGAGCAAATGGATGTGGAAACCGCGTTTTTACATGGGGATTTGGAAGAGGATCTCTACATGAAGCAACCGAAAGGGTTTCAAGTTTCGGGTAAAGGGAACTTGGTGTGCAAGCTCATGAGGATCTTATATGGGTTGAAGCAAGCTCCAAGACAATGGTACAAGAAGTTTGACATGTTCATGCTAGGAAATGGATTTGTGAGATCGGATGGCGATCATTGTTGCTACTTTCAAAGGTACGCAAATGGTTGTGTTTATTTGCTTCTCTATGTTGATGACATGCTTATTGCGGGTTCTAGTATGGATCTTGTGAACAAGTTGAAAGAAAATTTGTCAAAGAAGTTTGAAATGAAGGACTTGGGTGAGGCGAAGCAAATACTTGGCATGAGAATCTTGAGAGATAAATCGGCGGGTTTGTTGAGGTTATCTCAAGAGGAGTATATCAAGAAGGTGCTAAAGAGGTTCAACATGGTTGATGCAAAGCCTCGAAGTTCTCCTCTTTCTATTGACCTCAAGTTGTCAAAGGAGGATTCACCCAAAACGGATGAAGAAAAGGAGCAAATGGCCATTGTTCCTTATGCTTCGGCCGTTGGTAGCATGATGTATGCTATGGTGTGCACAAGGCCCGACATCGCTCATGCGGTAGGAGTTGTGAGTAGGTTCATGGCAAATCCGGGTGAGCAACATTGGGAAGCCGTGAAATGGCTCATGAGGTACTTGCAAGGTACTTCTTCTATGGCTCTTTGCTTTGGGAGGAAAGGAGTGATCTTGGAAGGGTTTGTTGATGCTGATTTTGGAGGATGTGTTGATTCAAGCAAGAGCACTTCGGGGTATGTTTTCACTATTGGTGGCACGGCCATTAGTTGGATGTCCAAGCTCCAAAAGTGTGTCTTCATGTCTACTACGGAGTCGAGTATGTGGCTATGTCGGAGGCGGGAAAGGAGATGGAATGGTTGAAGAACTTTCTTGATGAAATGGGCATGAAACAACAACAATGTGTGTTGCATAGTGATAGTCAAAGTGCGGTTCAATTGGCTAAAAATCCTATGTTTCACTACCGAACCAAGCACATAAAGAGGCACTACCACTACACTAGAAGTTTGGTGGATGATAGTGTCTTGGTTTTGAGGAAGATCGCCGGTTCGAAGAATCCGGCGGACATGCTCACTAAGATGGTTCCTAGTGAGAAATTGAGGTTATGTAGGACCTCAATTGGTCTCCATTGCTAAATGGAGTGAGTAAGCATCTTTGGTGATAATGAGTATGGATGATGTTTTTTTGGGTTTGTATATGGTTTGAATATGGGGTTGTATTGGTGGTTTTGGAACTTGGTTGGCCTAAATCTCCAAGTGGGAGATTGTTGGGCTTGTGTGGAGTTTGTGCCAACAAACAAAGAAATCAACAAGCTTGAAGGAAGTCCAAAGCAACGGCCCAGCAGCGAAGCCCAAACATCCCTCGACCCAGCTGCCCGGACGGGCCAGCTTGGGCTCGGGCGGGCCAGGGGCCCGGGCGGGCAATACCCCAGCTCGGGCGGGCTGCTGGAGAAGCTTTGATTCTGCCTCCAAGGCAGTTTGTAGCACACATGCCTGCACCGGGCGGGCAGCTTGGTGGCCCGGGCGGGCGTCCCACCCCGAGCGGGCCTGCTCCAGCTCGGGCGTGCGGTTTAAGTGATTCTCGAAGGCAGAATGTGGGTTTTGGCTTGGGCCCGGGCGGGCGACTCTTGGGCCCGGGCGGGCGGCATGGCCCGGGCGAGCGGTTTCTCGTGCTCGCCCGGGCAAACCAGATCTGTCGGGATTTTTTACGATTTTCATCTTTAATCTCGACCCTTGATTTGTATTAACCCCCTAAAAGTATATAAACCCCCTTCTTTCATGTTTTAGGTGAGTATTCACACAAAGAGAGATCAACCTAGGGTTTAGTGAAAGAGGAGAGAGAAAATAGCATTAAATCATCCATTAATGCTTGTATTGTTCATCCATTTTCTTCATTAATCAAAGGTGCTTGCTTGGTGGGTTTTTTCTCCCGGTGCTCGGGTTTTCCAACGTTAATCGGTGTGCTTTTCATTGCTTTCTTATTTGTTCTTAGTTTCATTACTTTTCATTTGATTGTTGATTAGTGGTGATTTCAAGTAATTAGTTGCACTACAAGAAAAGTGGAAATCAACGACGGCTAAAAGCCGTCGGTGATGGCCCTAAAAGCCGTCGCTAATTAATCAACGACGGCCAACCGTCGTTAATAGGCCGTCGGTAAAACGATGGTCGCTGATACTAGAATCAACGACCGTCAAGCCGTCGTTGATGTATTTAACGACGGTTTCATCACAGTCAGCGACGGATTAATATAGCCGTCGTTGATGGCCGATCGATCGGCTTTAAAGCGACGCGGTCGGCGACGGTTTTAAACGGTCGGTGAGTCGCGACCGTTTAAAACCGTCGGTGAATCGGTCTCGATCTAAACCGTCGTTGATTTCGATCAAATAACGTCTGTTAAAAACCGTCGCTAAGTTATTAAAGCAGTCGTTGATTTCGTGTCCATGGGTACATAGAGAACCTTACAGCGATTGCCTAGCCGTCGTTGATTTAATGTTTAACCGTCAATGTTGTTACAAAAATAATATTATTTAAAATTCAATTGTTCTTAATAATAATTAAACATGTACCTGCACAGCTGCATCAAAATATACCACGCTAAAGCTGTTTCTCCATCGCATTCAATTTTTTCAATTACAAAAAATATGCAATTTTGATATATATTAAAATTTACATAGATACTCGTATAATTACATAGATACTTGTATAATTACATGAAATAATCCGTGCAGCGACCTTTGCCTCCACTTGCGCCTCAATCTGAGAAAAAATGGACGGCTCATATGGTTGTGAAGAGCCACCATCTCCTCGGCCGATGCGAGTTGTAGTACAAATGATCTCCCCGACCCAACCCCCGAACTTTTCCTTTGTTCCTCCCCCAACTTGTCTCCCAATACAACAGATCAGGGTTCGGCTGTGACCCCTGAGTCGCACAATGATCCAGCTTCTTATTGTATGTCTCCTGCATTTGGTTAAATATACTCATATTCAAATAATATAAATTGCCAAAATGGCGTATATTTGGTTCTATCTTTCTTTTTTTGTGTATTTTCAATCAAAACAACTTATAATCACATTAAACTAACTATATATATGATGTTTGAGGTGTTTATAGCTTAAACTAGCATCAAACTACTCGTATTCATTCAATTTCAAGTGAAATGGCCTAAAATGGCCTATATTAGCCTATATTTGGTTCTATCTTTCCTTTTTTGTGTATTTTCAATCAAAACAACTTACAATCACATTAAACTAACTATATATATGATGTTTGAGGTGTTTATAACTTAAACTAGCATCAAACTACTCGTATTCATTCAATTTCAAGTCAAATGGCCTAAAATGGCCTATATTAGCCTATATTTGGTTCTATCTTTCCTTTTTTGTGTATTTTCAATCAAAACAACTTACAATCACATTAAACTAACTATATATATGATGTTTGAGGTGTTTATAACTTAAACTAGCATCAAACTACTCGTATTCATTCAATTTCAAGTCAAATGGCCTAAAATGGCCTATATTAGCCTATATTTGGTTCTATCTTTCCTATTTTGTGTATTTTCAATCAAAACAAATTACAATCACATTAAACTAACTATATATATGATGTTTGAGGTGTTTATAACTTAAACTAGCATCAAACTACTCGTATTCATTCAATTTCAAGTCAAATGGCCTAAAATGGCCTATATTAGCCTATATTTGGTTCTATCTTTCCTTTTTTTGTGTATTTTCAATCAAAACAACTTATAATCACATTAAACTAACTATATATATGATGTTTGAGGTGTTTATAACTTAAACTAGCATCAAACTACTCGTATTCATTCAATTTCAAGTCAAATGGCCTAAAATGGCCTATATTAGCCTATATTTGGTTCTATCTTTCCTTTTTTGTGTATTTTCAATCAAAACAACTTACAATCACATTAAACTAACTATATATATGATGTTTGAGGTGTTTATAGCTTAAACTAGCATCAAACTACTCGTATTCATTCAATTTCAAGTCAAATGGCCTAAAATGGCCTATATTAGCCTATATTTGGTTCTATCTTTCCTTTTTTGTGTATTTTCAATCAAAACAACTTATAATCACATTAAACTAACTATATATATGATGTTTGAGGTGTTTAGAACTTAAACTAGCATCAAACTACTCGTATTCATTCAATTTCAAGTCAAATGGCCTAAAATGGCCTATATTAGCCTATATTTGGTTCTATCTTTCCTTTTTTGTGTATTTTCAATCAAAACAACTTACAATCACATTAAACTAACTATATATATGATGTTTGAGGTGTTTATAGCTTAAACTAGCATCAAACTACTCGTATTCATTCAATTTCAAGTCAAATGGCCTAAAATGGCCTATATTAGCCTATATTTGGTTCTATCTTTCCTTTTTTGTGTATTTTCAATCAAAACAACTTACAATCACATTAAACTAACTATATATATGATGTTTGAGGTGTTTATAACTTAAACTAGCATCAAACTACTCGTATTCATTCAATTTCAAGTCAAATGGCCTAAAATGGCCTATATTAGCCTATATTTGGTTCTATCTTTCCTATTTTGTGTATTTTCAATCAAAACAACTTATAAAAAACATAAGTCTTAAAGATGGTCATTATGAAGAACAACATAAAGAAGTAACTTCTATTATTCTTGGAAAATAGAGTGTATACCTAATTTTTCCATTCATATTTTCGATTAAGGATGGGGAAATGCATCATTGCCGAACATAACGGCGAATGATACATTACACCCGAATGGGGAACACGAGCGGGAACAAATGAAGAAGATCCTCCGAAGCCCCTCCCCCCTGACCCCCTACAGCCCCTCCCCCCTCCGTCACTGACCTCCCCCTCCCCCTCACCGACCTCCCCCTCCCCTCCCCGACCCCCTGCAGCCCCCTCCCCCTCCCTCACTGACCTCCCCCTCCCCTCCCCGACCCCCTACAGCCCCCCCCCTCCCTCACTGACCTCCCCCCCCCCCTCCCCGACCCCCTACAGCCCCTCCCCCCCCCCCGACCCCCCGCAAAGCCCCGACCCCCTGCAGCCCCCCCCCTCCACGACCCCCCTGCACAGTCCCCCCTCCCCGACCCCCTGCGGCCCCTCCCCCCTCCCCGATCCCCCTGCACGGCCTCCCCCTTCCCCGACCCCCTGCAGCCCCTCCCCCTCCCCCGATCCCCCTCGCACGCCTCCCCCTTCCCCGACCCCCCGCAGCCCCCCCCCTTCCCCGACCCCCCCATGGCCCCATATATAATTTACGCCATGAGAGTTGAATTCATGGGATAAAAACTTGCCAAATATAAGGAAGAAAAAGTACAATGATGTCAAAGAAGAACCATACATCAAGAAAAGAGATGACCATTGAAACCCCAAGATGAGTATAATAAGTTAGACCACATCCAACAAATAAAGTGCGGATGAACAATTTTTTTGGGTTTAGTTTCATCACTACACAAATTGTTAAAAAAAAAAAGAAATTAGCACCGCCTACCACCGGCGAAATGTAGGTCCCGGCAAGAGTCGATGCAAGTTCGTCGCCCAAGTTCGTCGCCCGAAGTTCACTTCTCTCCCCAAAAAAAAAAACCCATACTTAGGGTTTGGTTGATGAGTACAAAAATTTTTTTTAAAAAAAGAGAAAAATAAAGCTTACCGCCGGGCGAAGTGAGGTGGAGATGGGTCGGCCGACGTTGGCTGGAGGAAGGAGGAGGCGAGGTGGAGGTGGAGTCGACGGAGTTTCGTCGGCCGCAAAATCGCCCCAAATTCCCTCCTTTTTGTTGTTGAAAAAAAAAACCCGATCGAAAGACTTAAATTAAACCCCCCTTTAGAAATCAACGACGGTTTCGACCAGTCGCCCAAGCTACAAAAATTTCTGCTTTACTTCCACAAAATCAACGACGGCTTTTAGCCGTCGTTATTTATCACCGACAGCTAAACCGTCGTTATATGCTACAACTGCCGTCGGTGATCAACGACGGCTTCAAGCCGTCTTTTTATATACCGACGGTTTTGTTAGCCGTCGCTGATAGGCCGTCGTTATTTTGTGATTTTCTTGTAGTGTTGGTTTGCTTAATCTAATTCTCAACATCATATTTTTATATAGTTTGTAGAAGTATTTAAGTTGCATTTTAGCAGCATTTAGGTGCATTGTAGTTAATAATAGCATATAATTACTTAGGTTGCAAAATAATCGGAGTATTTTTGGACAAGCTTGAGTATTTAGGAGCAATTGGAAGGAAGCTACGTTGATACGGATCGTTATGTATATATTTGAGTGCAAATTAGAGCCAAAACAAAGTGGAATTTGATAAAAGAATTGTGGAAATTGAGTTATGTTTACTCTTTTATCCATAACTTTTGACTCGATAATGATAATTGGACAATACCAACGGCATTGGAAACTAGACTTCAAGAGCTTTCCAATACTAGTTATATTCAGGGAGATAAGAGCTTTGCAAGTTTGCAGTATTTTGCGGAGGTCTCCTACGCGTGCACGGTGTTGTTAATTGCGGCCCTTTAATGATTGAATATTTCCTTATCTTGTAATTTTTATTTCAAGTAATATTAGGAGGCTATTCATTATTGAAGTTACACATTCTTTTTGTTCTCTAGGTTTTCTCTCAAATTTTTCCATATTAGCCCTGTTTTCTATTGCAATTTGGAGATTCAAGATTTTGTCTTTGATTAAGATTTCGGATTCATCTTCTATTCAAGCATTATTAATCAAGTTTTACTCTTTCCATTCTCTTTGTATATTTTAATTATGTTTTCAATTATGTTTGTTGATTTTATTGCTATGAGTAATGAGTAGTCTTTTTATCTAAGATTGAGTTAAGCCCTAGTATGGATTGATCATATGAATGGTCTATAATTTCCATGTTGTTGAATTATATGCTTAGGGTTTTATAAGATTGGTTTTGTAGTCAATTTTGCATCTTGATTTAGCCCTAATTTCATATTGTTAATGAAAGTTGGAGTTAAAATTAGGAATTATTTATTTGTTGCTAAATTGTTATTTGATTAACTGAGTTGATCAACGAAAGTTGGGTCTTAATCTAGATAGTCCTGTATTTTTCTGTGATAATCCCATATGACAACAATTACCAATCATGACAACAACTACCAATAATGATACTTGATGAGTGATATTTATATCACGCAAAACCCCTTAATTCCCTTTGTGTACAATCATTTCTTTCTTATTTTACCCTTTTATAGTTTTGTTTTGCTTAATTTGCACATTTTTTTTGTTTTATTACTAGCTCTTTTTTTAGATATGTGTCGTTTCCTAATTTTCTAGGTACTCTTTACATTGTCTTCTTGGTGTTCTTTGTAGGTCCAATTGATATATAATTTTATTTCACCTAAAAAAGCTCAAGGATGCACTAATGAGGAGTTAAGCATGAATAATGAAGATAAGAAAGCAAATGGGGAGTTGAAGAAGCAAAGTCCACTAAGTGTTTCATGTTTCATAACAGGGTCCACATTGAAAGACCATATCGTCCTAAGTATTGATTTTTTTCAGTGATATAAAGTGGATATTAAACTTTCGCTCGTTAGGTTTCCAACTACTAGTCACATGCTTGATTCGTATAACAACGAGAGAGTTATGGCCATTTGAAGTTGAGTTGTTCGCATAGTTTACTTAGGAGTGTCTGCTCGTTATTTAGAGCGCCCACTCCCCGGTCTTTCCAAGCTCGCTCCGAGCCACTGCCTTGCCCAGTTTCCTTAGGAGCACCAGCTCCTCTATATAAGGGAACGTCCACTCCCGTTGGAATTTCTGCACAACTTCGTTTTTTCGCAACTCATATAATGATGAAATAATTGTTCATAATAGGACAAATTCCCAGTTCTTGGAGAGAGACCTTAGTAGAGGGTGGATTAGTCTCCGTTTGTCTTAGATTAAGATTTTAGTGAGAGAAAGTCTCAAATTTTGAGAAGACAAGTGGAAAAACTCAAAGAGAAATTGAATATTTTGATAGTCAAGGGTGATAATGCAACATGTATTGAAAGTTTCAACAATTAATCAATGAGCACTTCATACTCTCTCTCTCTCCCCTCTTTGTGATTTATTTTAGTTTTTTTATTAGATTATTGTTCATGCCTAGTTTACTTATTTGTGTTTAATGATTTGCATTGTCAATGTTAGATTAATGCTTATTATCCTGTTCTTAGTTGTTAATTTCTCTAAAGTTCTCGTTTGTATGCTTATGGAGTAGTTATTGACTTAGGATTTGGGTAAAAACTCAACTATGATAGATTTGGACATTTGATATTGGATTTTGGTGATTTTGCATGATTAAATTATTCCGTGATTGAGCATATCCGATGTCGTTGCAATCATTTTGGCCATCTAAGTGTTCTTTGGATTCCTTGGAGTAGTCATACTATAGGTTGACAAGAGATTGTGATTTAGCCATGACTATTAGTTGATTTGAGACCTTGATTCACGCTAAGTATGTTAGTATAGAACAAGAGTTCATGCTTGATGCTTTAGGGAAATTTCTGATGCATTCATATATGGTTAGGGCTATTAGTGATATATGTTCATTCATGTAGTGTTTTTGCATTATCATTGTTATTGGATGTTCTTGTGCTTGATCCATGAATGGTTGTGTTTGAACCCTATTCGCCTACCTCGTTAGTCTTTTTAACTTAGTTAAGTAGATTGTAGTTGGTAGTTGACAACTTTAGACTTTTTTTCGGCCTAGCTAGCGTATTATTTAAATCGATAGAAATCAGTGTCATTAATTAAGTACTTGTGGAAGAATGACCCTTACGTGCCACTCTACGTAGTTTAGTGGTTTATTTAGGATTTGTGTGACTCTAGGAGTTCAATAACAACCTAAATTTCCTTTGTCAATGCTACACTCAAACTACAAGTAAATACTCACACAATAAGATGTCATGCAAACACCCTACACATAATACCAAACAAGTACGTAACAAGTAACATGAGGACAATTATCTTTGCATGACACTTAGGGCCGTCTTAAAAAATTTTGGGCCCTATACTAATTTTTAATATTAGTAACTAAAATTAAAATTATTACGTACGCATAATTATAAAATATAAATGTTCATTATCTATAGTATTACCATCAGGGGCAGATCTATTAAGTAACAAGAGGTAGCATATGCTAACCCTAAAAAAAATTTAAAAAAATTTAGATGGGAAAAGAACTTGAGTAAAAACCGTATATAGGAAATAAACTATCAATACTATACTGGCATACTTTGCGTGTCGCAGTGGTTGGCTGTGTTTTCAAGAAGCATTTATGATGTTCCCAGCATCCCAGGTTCGATTCTCCGCTTAGCAGAATTCTTCTAGTTTTTGTTGTTCTTTTTTTTTTCCTTTGCGTGTCGCAGTGGTTGGCTGTGTTTTCAAGAAGCATTTATGATGTTCCTAGCATCCCAAGTTCGATTCTCTGCCTAGCAGAATTCTTCTAGCTTTTGTTGTTCTTTTTTTTTTTTCCTTTTTCTCCTTATCTTTTCCATCTTTCTCAGAGTCTCAAAATACACTTGTAAATTCTAAGTAGTATATTACAACATATTTTACTTTAAGGGAAATTCCCATTACTACTATAAATAATAAGGGAAGTGTATTAATATAAACAGATGAGCAAAACTTGAAAGAAGAAAAACATAGGGACACAAAGTAGAAAACAGAAAACACTAAAACAAGGGGTAAAAACCCAATCTTTTTAGAGTTGTCCTCTCAAATAAAGTTACTAAAATATGTAAAACTCCCTCTTTCCACTTAATAAAAAACTTTTCACATTTTTCAATATACAATTTTGACTATCAATATATCTAAAAAAAAAGTAGTAAGTGTTTTTTAAAAGTTCATATTTTGTTAAAGTTAGTAACATAATAGCACATTTTCTTACCATCAGTACTACAAATTGCACCACATTTTATACCAAACACAACCCATAAATTAATATAAAATAACATATAATTGGTATGAATAGAGAAAAATAAGTACCAAATAACCCCTTCCGAGTAGCCCAAATTTTCACGTACAATTGAAAAAATTAAATGTTTAATTCGGTATTAAAGTTGCAAATGATGTTCGATTTATGATGTTCCCAGCATCCCAGGTTCGATTCTCCACCTAGCAGAATTCTTCTAGTTTTTGTTGTTCTTTTTTTTCCTTTGCGTGTCGCAGTGGTTGGCTGTGTTTTCAAGAAGCATTTATGATGTTCCCAGCATCCCAGGTTCGATTCTCCGCCTAGCAGAATTCTTCTAGCTTTTGTTGTTATTTTTTTTCCTTTTTCTCCTTATCTTTTCCATCTTTCTCAAAGTCTCAAAATACAATTGTAAATTCTAAGTAGTATTACAACATATTTTACTTTAAGGGAAATTCCCATTACTACTATAAATAATAAGGGAAGTGTATTAATATAAACAGATGAGCAAAACTTGAAAGAAGAAAAACATAGGGACACAAAGTAGAAAACAGAAAACACTAAAACAAGGGGTAAAAACCCAATCTTTTTAGAGTTGTCCTCTCAAATAAAGTTACTATAATATGTAAAACTCCCTCTTTCCACTTAATTAAAAATATTTCACATTTTTCAATATACAATTTTGACTATCAATATATCTAAAAAAAGTAGTAAGTGTTTTTTAAAAGTTCATATTTTGTTAAAGTTAGTAACATAATAGCACATTTTCTTACCATCAGTACTACAAATTGCACCACATTTTATACCAAACATAACCCATAAATTAATATAAAATAACATATAATTGGTATAAATAGAGAAAAATGAGTACCAAATAACCCCTTCCGAGTAGCCCAAACTTTCACATACAATTGAAAGAATTAAATGTTAAATTCTGTATTAAAGTTGCAAATGGACCAAATTCAAGTCATGGGAAATAATTTTCTATACTAATATCATACTTGTAGACACAAAATCGTGTCTCCCCATGTAGTACCCAATGATGAAAAATACCATCGTCCTAATTGGTCCCATCCAAAGGAACAACAATCGAACGAGCTAAGCCAAAAAGCATTTCGAAAATATAAAGTGTATTTATTTAATCCAAGCCCAATTTTAAAGCCCAATTAATTATTTCTGATAATTAATTGTATTTTAAATATTCTAATATTAATTATTCTTGATAATTAATTTATAAAAGATATTTCAAAAATCAGATTTTTATTCCGAAAGATAGCTGATTTCAGATTTCAAAGGATAAATTTTATCAAAGGATATAAAAGAATCTTAAAACAATAAAAAACCAGCCAGAAAGCACATGCGCATGACCGAAAGAACTGTTCTAATATTAAATTAACGCTTGTATTCTTCACATGTATGCTTGTATGGTTTAACGCTTTCATCATCTCACATGATTATTTTTGCAAATCAAGACCGAAAGAACTGTTCTAACATTAAATTAAGATAATTGGAAAACTTGTTAGGAACCAGTCATTTGTTAGGAAAACTTGTTAGGAACTTGCTATAATAACATGTCACCCAAAAATTAGTCTTTTGTTTGTTTATTGAACCAACATAGATTAAGTATACATTGTATTAAAATATTATGTGGTTATTTCTTTGCATAAATATAGATATGAATTGATATTAAGTGGAAGCCATCATTGGGCGAATTTAATTCCTGATCTTATTCGTACCCTCACCCCCGAAGTTAATCAATGGTTCATTGACCATTAATGGAGTTATGACGGGGAAATCTACATTGGATAAGTCCCTAAGTTGTCCCTACGATTCCCCAATATCCAATTAGGTTTATGAGTCTTCCTTAGAAGACTTGTTGCGACTTCTCTCTATTTCAAAACGATTTCAATAAAACTTTTACAATGAGGTAGTCAAATACGCGCTCATCCCGTGTAGGCAATAAAAACACGCCAACAATTTGGTGACTTCACTAGGGAGGATTTGAAAAAACGATTAAATTTTTTTAATGAGTGGGGGAAACTCGAAAAATACGATTCATATTTGATTTATGCTTTTAAATAACATTACAGTTTTGCATATGCATGGCAATTTAAGCCACTATGACGACAATCTTCCTTGCCTCATTAGCACATGTTCTATGAGTGAGGCCACCCCTTGGGGTTTGTGCTTTGTCCTTCCGAAAGCTTCCTGAACGATAGTGTTGGATCTTAGTCATAAGCAAACCTACCCAACAATGGCATTGTTCTCTTGTTCACTAGTGGAATAAACCTCATCCGATCCGGTCAAAAAGGGTCTTACTGATCCGGTTTTTTGACCGGAACAAATGAGGTAGCATCAATAATTTTTTTTACTGATCCGGTTCACAACCGGATCTGTAAACATACTAACTGATCCGGTTGGTGGAAAAAACTGGACCAGTTAATATGTTTACTGATCCGGTTTCTTCCAATAACCGGACCAATTAGTGGGAGTGAACAGTAAAAAAAACGATAAAGAGAGTCTATTAGACTCTGCTTTCTCTTTCCATCTTGGCACATTATGACGGAATCCATGTAAATATCAATGAGCCAGCAATAACGAAAAATCAAAATAAAAATTCAATGAACTAAAACACGAAAAAAAATTACATTACATAATTAACAACATAAAAATAAAAATTACAGTAAATAATAATTTTAAATTACATCTGAACTAAGATAATAACAAATTGCATCCTAAAAGCACAAAAAAAGGAAAAATAAACTCAATGAACTAAAACACGAAAAAAACTTAAATAAAAAACGAAAAAAATTAAATAATACCAGATCTTGAACTAAAAAAACGAAAAAAAAACAAACTGAAATTATATAAAGACGACATATTGAACTAAAAACGAAAAAAAAGTAAATAAAAAAATTACAAATCCTAGATATAAACGAAAAAATAAAGTGAATACGAGAAAACAAAAATCTAAAAAAAAATAAAATGGAATTTACTAGTGTGGCGAATGAGATCCAAAAACGCAAAATTCATTCTCGATGGTGGCTAGTGTGGCGAGGCGGTGGTGCATCTGCGAAATTCATTTCGTCGCGTCTTCATTTTCTTCCTTCTTCGATGAGGGAGATTTGGTGGTTGCAGATTTGGGTTGCAGATTCTTTAATTTCAGCGGCGATAATGGAGTCATAAGGAGTAGGCCAAGCGGAAGAAGACGAAGAGGGAGAAGGAGAAGAACGAATTGGTTGTGAGAGTTCGATGAATTGAGAGTAAGCGGAAGAAGACTCCGTTTCGTAGATATTGTCCGCGTTTGAATCAATCCAGATTTTTTAGAGTTTGAGTTTCGGGATGAGAGAAGAAGAAGAGAGAGATGAGAGGGAGTTGAGAAGCGTGTATGAGAGAAGAGAGAGATGAAGGCATTAGGGTTCACTTGGTGATCCGGACTCACGCCTTTTAAAAAAAAAGCCCAATAGCTGATCCCATGACTCACGCCTTTTTAAAAAGGCCCATAAGCTGATCCGGACCATGCCCAACCAGATCAG
The DNA here is from genome assembly GCA_947648045.1 of Beta corolliflora. Classification (NCBI taxonomy): domain Eukaryota; kingdom Viridiplantae; phylum Streptophyta; class Magnoliopsida; order Caryophyllales; family Amaranthaceae; genus Beta; species Beta corolliflora. The sequence continues at coordinate 873,713 of CANSZD010002984.1, forward strand.
TAAATGTTAACTGATCCGGTTCACTTGGTGAACCGGATCAGTTGACCTTAGCTGATCCGTTTTGATGCTGACCGGATCAGTTTTCAAGTGACATTTAGCCTTTTTTGCACTAGTGGTTCCTGACTTAAGAACTGGAGTGCATATTACACATGGCCACCTTTTTAAGCCTTAACCTAAACCTGACCATAGTTGAAACGTAGAACTGGACTTCCGGTTTAGAATTTTTGCATCAATGTTATGTGACATTTGCTTCTGATTGCAATTTTGCCTGTTATTAACTTTTCAAAACATTGATGTGTATTGCACCTAAAATCGCGTAAAAAAAAAAGATCATCAAAATGGCCAAAGCCTCGCCTAAATCGCCAAAAAGCATGTTGGGGAGCAGTGCGCCAAACGCATTAAGTTGCGCATGGCGCACCGCTCTCGCGCCAGACGCACAGGCGGCGCATCGCGCGTAACTATGTTGCGTGGCACGCATCCTGTGCATCTCATGATTTTATCGATTTAGTCGTCATGGTGGTCGATCCTATGTACCAAGGATATGTAGTGATAATTTAAAAACAGGGGAATTATGTCTTTTTCATTACAACTATAGCTAAATCATACATTGAGCAAGTTTTACCTTTAATATTAAAAATCACATAGCTAGAGAGAACTTTAGAGCATATAGAACAATGATGTGGAAAACAAGTTACATATATTATCTCATCCTTCCAAGTAAATTCATGGTAAGCTACTTTATTCCATCCTTCACACATCAACTCATGTACACATCATTGTCTCTTACCTTATCATTTTTCCTCCTCATTCTTGGAAGTATTGGTATCAACATAGTGTTCCGATGAAAGTAGTTAATTTAAAGCAAAGTAGAATATGTCAAGCATATGAACCAAGCTACTTCATATAAAGATATGTTGGAGAAAGAACATTTCAAGAACATGTATGAGACACATATCTATCAGCCACAGATTCAAGGGATTAATGATTTTAGACAAACTTTCTCAATTATGGTTAACGTAAATTTAGGTCATAAAAATACCTACTCCTATGCTCAGGTGTCTCTTTTTCATTTGAGTTCCACCAATTTTAAGAATAATATAATATCCATGAAACCATCGTCATCTCATACGTCCTCTTACAAATAAATTCGACATAATACATTAAACAAATTTTACCTTCATTCTAATCATAGTTTTAGAGAGTAAGTTAAAACATAGAAAATAATTGTATCCAAGACGTTATACATATTCACTATAATCTAAACTATTTGGTTGAAGCAGGTAACTTTTTAGTTCTGCATATTTTACCAATTCATCATTTACATGAAAGAAAATAAGAAGTTCAAAATTTCCTCTAAGAATGTCTCTAACAATCACCTAACTACGGCTCTATGCATTAATTGCTCATTGCGTCTGTGGTATCCGATTTTTGACTGTCTTAATTAACGGTCTGAATCCCACGAAAGTCTCTCAATGGACTTTGAGTTTTAGAAAACTTGGAAGTCGCCACCCTATTAATATCTGAATAGGGACAGATTTATTTAATAAATTATTTTAAAATCAATTTCAAGAAAAATCATTCAAAACGATGATGACTTCATATGGATAAGGCTTTTTTAAAAATTGGTTTTTCATACCATGAGATAGGGTTCGGGGTTTAGGTTAAGAGGTGCGAACGTCTGGAACTCGTCTCCTCTTCCGTTCTAAAGAACGAACTCTTACTAAATGCGTTATTTTCCATTTTAAAGTAATCATGGCTATTAAAAAGAAAGAAAATCAGATAATTTGCACATATACACATTAACCATTTTTATTTAGGACCAATATATCATTTGTACATGGTAGGTTTGAGCACTGAAGTTGCACTACGTACCAATCATTGCGTGATTGGAATCCACTCATGGATCAAAACCGTCGTAGTTCCAGCATATGTCTCACCCTAAATGGCTAATTCCACTGGGGAAAGAAGAGGAGAGAATATATTATGAATAACTCACTTTTAGAATTAAACAAATCTATTTGAAATGAGGTAATTACTCCAATTAGTGATTGAAATGGGATCGAGATAATCACTTTACTTAGTGATAAAATATGAAGGATTAAGATAATCACCTTAATTAGTGATTAAAAATGGAGGTTAAGATAATCACCCTAATTAGTGATTAAACTTAAAAGGAAAGATAATCACCTTGATTAGTGATTAAAAATGAAGGTTAAGAAATAATCACCCTAATTGATGATTATTCAAGGTTTAAGATAATCACTCTAATTAGTGATAAAATGAGAAAAATAATCGTCCTAATTAACGATTATTAAGGTTTTAGATAATCACTCTGATTAGTGATTAAATGAGAAAAATAATCATCCTAATTAACGATTATTAGGGTTTAAGATAATCACTCTAATTAGTGATTAAATGAGAAGAATAATCGTCGTAATTAACGATTATTAGGGTTTAAGATAATCACTCTAATTAGTGATTAAATAATGATTGGAGATAATCACCCTAATTAGTGATTAGAAGAAGTTTGAGTTAACCGCTCTAATTAGCGATTAATCGAGGATTGAAATAACCACCTTAATAGTGATCACGTTTATGTTTTTCGAGAGGTCTTACAAGGTTTGCTTCCTAATTGAAGGCTTTTGAGAAATAATCTTTATTGATGATTATAAAGTGATTTGGAGAGAATTGATCAATTTGAGATCGAATTTGGAGATTTGTGTTTGGCTAATTGGAATTTGGCCATTTAAAGCGAGACACGTGAAACGGCCTAAAATCAATTTGGAGATCATAATTACCAATCTAATTATGTCAAATTATACGTTTAATCCATTTGAATATGGAGAACACTTTTTTAAAATGTAAGATGGATCATCATACAATTTAACTTAGTTAGATTTGTAATTTTTCCTCTTAATTGAGATTGGGTCATTTGATTCATGTACTATGACATATTGGCCCAACATGCAATATTTGTAACATTGGTTGCTCATTTTATTAAAAAGAATTGTGAAATTATTTATGAACATCATGGATAAACATCTCCATGTCTTTTTTTATTAATTGAGTGATGCAACAATTATTTACAATGAAACTATTATTACAACAATATGTACAAAATCTATGATCTATACAAATCTTCAATCTTGATCTTCACCATGATGCTCCTTGATCTTCATCTCCTTGAATGGGCTTTGGAATTCATGTTTATTTGTGACTTTATGAAAGTTAAAGATTAATTAACTTCTTTGATTTTGATTTTTTATGACAATTTTTATTGATTTATATTTACATGATAAAATGAGTCATTTTAAGAGAAACTTAAAAGTTTATGATTTTTTATTCACATTTTCGTATGAAGAAAACAATTTTTTTTTATGAAAGTTGAGTAAATTACTTTATTTCATTTTCCAGATTGCACTTTTATTCTTGTACTGACTTACAAAGATCATAACTTTCTGTATAAAGCGTTAAATTCAGAATTTGATACATCTATGGATAGATCAGTGAGTTTTTTTATGTTGTGTCAAAAGTTCACTAGTTTTTAGTGACCTCTTGAATTATGGTGAATTTTATACTCAAACTGGTCAAAACCGGACCTTTATTTAAATTGTTCTTTGAGATCTAACTTATTGAACTCATTTTAAAGTGAATTTTTGTATGAACATTCTAGACACTTTGAAAAACTAGACTGGAATTTTTCACTTTAATTGGACACTTTTAAAACCAGTTTTTATTTATTTCCTTAACCGAAAAGAAAATAAATTTTCTGGAATTTAGTGATTTACATGAATGGTTTTGTAAAAAATGATATAAAATTATATAAAATTTATAGGAACATGATTTTTATATTTTTCAAAATCTACAGATGTTTTCTTCAAACTTAATGTTCTTAGTTTTATCTAAAGGATTTTATTTTTAACTTTAGTGACAGAACAAGCATAGGTGGTACTGAACAAAATCACTTTTGCACAACAAAGTTGTATGATTTTTAGTTATTTACACAAAATTCGTTTTTTAGAAATTCCAAAGCCCAGTTGTTGGAAACATCTTGAACATCATAGAAAAAATATTAAATCCTACAAACTACTCTGATAAGACAGACGAAAAAATGGAATGAAATACGAAATTAAAACTGATAATAATTACAACATCACATTTTCTTTTTTTATGGAGATGTTTATGCACAACTATCTTGAATTTTTTTATGAAATCATTTTTTGTGATGAATAACAACTTGATTAAGGAAAATCACAGAATCACATTGTTTCTTAAGAGTCACCCCCATTAGAGGTGACTATTCTAGGTGGGTTGATTTAAGGTTAGGAACCTATTAGGACTTCCACATATCCAAATCACTCCAAAGATTAAAAAATGATAAGAAGAAAACAAGGAAGAAGTTAGTAGATGATTAAGAAGATAATCAAAATAACAAGAACTTCAACTTTACCTTGCTAGCTCAATGATGCACTTCCTTTTTGCAAATTTTTCTACCTTTTTTGTGATTTTTCTTAATTTCTAAGTGAGTTTCTAAATCTTCTTAATTGCTAACTTAAACTCTTTTTGTGTTTTTTCTTCTTTTGATGAACTTATTTTACTTACTTATTATGACTTTTGCTTAGATTAAAATATTAAAGAGGAGAAGAGTATTAGAGAGAGAAGTTGAGAGTGAAGTTGAATTGTGTTTTTTTCAACTTCTTTTACTTACTAATTAAGACTTTTGCTTAGATGGAAAGATTAAGGACGAGAAGAGTAGTAGAGAGACAAGTTGTGAAGTTGAATTGTGTTTTTTTCAACTTCTTTTAATTACTAATTAAGACTTTGCTTAGATGGAAAAATTAAGGAGAAGAAGAGTATTAGACAGAGAAGGTGAGAGTGAAGTTGAATTGTGTTTTTTTCAACTTGGTTTTGAAGTGAATTTTGGAGGGTATTTATAGAGAAATGAGGGAAGTGAACTAGGGTTTCAAAGAGGTAGAAAATTAGATTTTTCATCCAAAAAAAAAATCAGATTTTCTTCATCCCTAATTACCCTAATGACATCACTCTAATGACTTCACCCTAATGACATCATCAAATCTCTTTGGAAACATAAATATTCTTATTCGTTTTTAGATTTGCTCATTAATGAGGCAAGATCAGATTTTCAAAAAATATTCTTCCTAAAACATCCTAATATGCAAAAAAAGTGCATTGAAAATCGTGCAAATGAAACTGACTAGAATGATGCGCCTAGCGCAGGAAGCTGCGCTAGGCACATCACCTTGCGCCTGGCGCAAGGTCCTGCGTCTGGCGCAGGGATAGCTTGTGCGCTAGGCGCACAATCATGCGTCTGGTGCATGATTGTGTGCTTGGCGCACACCTGACCTTTCCGGAAAAAATCCGGATTTCCCCCTCTTACACATGGGATTTGATTCTTATTCTCACATCTTTTCATGATTGTTATTCTCTGACTAATGGATAAAGGATGTGTTTAGTGGATAAATAATATATTCTTATTCTTTATCCAATGAACAATGACTTGACCATCAAGGAAACTGATTAATGCAGATTTTGGGATACGACGAAAATCCCGATGCCTAATCGCGACTTGTTTTTTCATTTTTCCGAAAGACTAACTTAAGATAATTAATGAAAACTCGTCAAATTAATCAAGACGAGCATGATTATACTACGAATCGTTTTATTAAAACGGTGGTGGTAGTAATGAATACAACTCACGAAAATTATACTTCTAAGCCGAAAATGTATGATTAATACGCAAAAATGAAAAATCGTGCGACGGAATGAAATTCGCTCCGAGGTGCACGCTCCACGCTGCATGATGATTTGTTATTTTTATTTTTCAAAACCTTTATTTATCCGGAAAAAGGGTTCAAAATTTGGTGTCTACAGAATGCCCCACATTGGTCGAATTTCGGAGAAAATGATGGCCAATGTTTGAGTAGACACAAAATTATGACAGAAAATTTCTTTTGAGATAACATATTCTCCGTAGAAAATAGTCATCATCAGTGTTATTTTGAAAACATGATTTGCGACATCTGTTGACGCTTTAAGTAGAAAATCCCAGTTAATTTTCTAAAATAGGAGATGCGACTTTGACGTCTTCTTTAAATAGAAAATCCCAATTAATTTCCTAAAATTGAGAATGCAACTTTATTGTCGTCTTAGATAGAAAATCCCAATTAATTTTCTAAATTTTGAAAATGTGACTTTATCGTCGTCTTAAGTAGAAAATCCCAATTAATTTTCTAAAATAGGAGATGCGAGTTTGACGTCGTCTTTAAATAGAAAATCTCCATTAATTCCCTAAAATTGAGAAAGCAACTTTATTGTCGTCTTAGATAGAAAATCCCAATTAATATTCTAAATTTTTAAAATGCGACTTTATCGTCGTCTTAAGTAGAAAAGCCCAATTAATTTCCTAAAAGTTTTGAATGCGACTTTAATGTCGTCTTAAATAGAAAATCACAATTAACTTTCTAAAAGTTTTGAATGCGACTTTATTAGAAAAATCACAATTAACTTTCTAAAAGTTTTGAATGGGACTTTAATGTCGTCTTAAATAGAAAATCAAAATTAATTTTCTAAATGTTTTGAAAATGCAACTTTATTGTCGTCTTAAATAGAAAATCAAAATTAATTTTCTAAAAGTTTTGAAAATGCAACTTTATTGTTGTCTTAAATAGAAAATCAAAATTAATTTTCTAAAAGTTTTGAAAATGCGATTTATCATCGTCTCTTTTTTTTTAGTATTCTAAATTTGTCTTTTGGTGATGCGAGAAATTCCGACAATTAACAGGTCGACTTCAGTTTTTACAGTTTTTCATGGCCTTGATGACAAACAAGTTGTCAAGTCACCATTACTTACTTTTTATGACTCCATGTGCTATCATGTCACCTTAAATTAGGACATTGTCAAGTCATGTCACCTTAGAGTGATGCATTGTTAAGTCATGTCACCTTAAAGGGTTGACCAAAGGTTATTACCCTCTATGGTGGACCAAACCTCATATGGCAAAATCATCTATTTTTTCCGAAATCTTTCAGAATTTTTTTTTATGCATCATGCTTATTTGCTTTATCGGAAAATGATGATCACTATATAAAATAGATTGATCAAGGTCATTATTTTGAATGATCATTAGGAAAAGGGATGGTATCAATGTTCTTGATTCATCATTGACACAGTTTTTTTTTATGCCCGGTTTTAGCAAAAAAAATGCCATACCACAAATGCTTGGTCATTAGCCATGGTGAAGGATGCTCCTTATTATCCTATGGACAATACTCAAACTCATTATCCATAGCATAAATCATGGATGATCATCTTTTTCATCTATAAAAGGGGCATGGTTCTTCATTTCCAAATGCACCACTTCCACCACTCCAATCTTTTCTCTAAATTTTCCTTTCACAAAAATGGTTCTTACTTATGAAGAAGTTAATGAAATGCTGAGTCAGGAGAAAAAACCACTCTCGGGGATCACAAGAAACTTGGAGCATCCAAGACAATCCTTTTCCTCTTCCCGCTTCACTAAGGTGCTTATGCCTTTGCTTTCACTTTCTATTTGTTACGACATGATTCATGCTGCTTCCAAATTTTGGGATGAAACTCGCCATGTCCTCCGCTTTGGAGACCGGGAGATTGTGCCTCTTGTTGAAGAGGTCGAAGGTTTGCTAGGCTTACCATCCAATGGTCCAGTTATTACACCTAGATCTCCTACAAGGATCTCGGGAGATTTATCAACGATCTTCTATCTTCCCGAAAATCTTCATGGCAACTACCTACAATATGGTGAGGTATTTCTTCTCAACTTATTGTTGACTTTTCAATTTGGCACTTGGCAATTCTCTAACAATGCCAACTATAGGATTGCTAGAGAAAATTGTTAGCGGGGGTCGTCTTGGACCACTTAGTTTGGGGAAAATGTTTCTTAGCTTAGATTAACTTAAAAGAAACCCTCAAAGCTTTGTGAAGGGATGTCCATTAGCCCTTCATTTATGGCTATTAGAAAACATTTCTCTCATGAAACCCCACAAGAGTCTTACCTACAAAACTAGTTATGTCCGGGAGAGAGGCCTTCTTCCTTTCTTCTATCAACTTAGCAAAAATGATGGGTGGAAAGATTTTTTCTTATATCAAGACATAAAGTGGGTCACAAGCCACCTTGTTATTAGTGCAATTGTATATTGCAATTCTGGTCGCAGAGGTGTTCAACTACCCGGGCTTTGCCAAGTCACTTTCTACCATTCATGGAGATGTCTAAGGCAAATTGGTTGGAAGCAAGAGCACATTCCTGCCCTCCAGGTTTTCCATCTTGTACCACTTATGAGGCTGATATGAGTGGTATTCAGAGAATGCCTACTATATGGCAGGGAGCTAAAATTATATTAGCGCTACCGGAACCTTCCTTTCCACTGATTGATGAAGATTACCTTCAATGGCTTCTAATGGAAATTGGTCAAGACAAAGATTCAGACGGGCCTACCATGAAGAGGAGAAGGGTTTGAGAGAATTGTCATGTTTATTTTCTATGTTGTTTTTTTTTTCTTTTTTTTTCTTTGAGTTTGTAGGAAATGAAGGCTTTATGTCTTTTTATGTATGAAATGAAGTACCCCAGTTGGGATGAATAAAAGATCTGTTTGTGAGAAATTCAATGTGAACACAATTCTAAACACATGCACACTTTAACATTAAATATGACATGCAAATCATAATTAACTAATCATATGACACATAAAAGCATAACACATAAACCTTATCAATCGAAAACATGTTTCATCATTCTTCCTTTTTTCCTTTTTTTTTTTTCTTTTTTTCGTTTTTCTTCTTTTCTTTTTCCGTTTTTTTTTTCTTTTCTTTCTTTTTTTCTTTTTTTCGTTTTTTTTTCTTTTCTTTTTTTTATTTTTTTTTTCATACATCATATGAATATCTTAAAAACTCATGGTATGTTTAGGGTTTAGGGTTTAGGGTTCAGGGTTTAGAATAACCAGATAGGATACAAAACCACAAACTGCTTGGTTACTTGATCATGACAATTACAATTACTCTGATGGCTAAGCGTAGTATTTCTTCAACTGATCAAGATTAGTGAAATGGGTGAACTCATTTCCATCAAAATCCATTAGCTTCACTGCTCCAGCCGTGGTGACATGCTTGACCAGGAATGGTCCGGACCAGTTAGGCTTGAATTTTCCTCGAGGATCATGCAACGGATCTCTATTTTCTTTTAAAACTAGATCACCTTCTTAATGTCTCTATCTCGAACCCTTTTGTTAAATGCACGAGCAATCCTCCGCTGATAGAGTTGTATGTTATGCAATGCTTGTAGTCGGCGCTCATCTGCGAATGCAAGCTCATCATAGCGAGTCTTGTGCCACTGGTCTTTCGGGATTTCACTTTCTGCTATGACCCTGAAAGATTGTATCTCCACCTCAACTGGTAGGATTGGCTTCATCCCATAAACCAAAGAATACGGGGTTGTTCCTGTTGGAGTCCTAATTGATATCCTATATCCTTAAAGGGCATATGGTAGTTTGTCATGCCATTCCCTAGTCTTTTCAGTCATCTTGGCAACAATAGTTTTGATTGTCTTACTGGCTGCTTCTACCTCTCCATTTGTTTGGGGACGATAAGGTGAGGACTAATGATGCTTGATTGCATATTTTGCGAGAGTGGTCTTCAGATGACCCACAAATTGTGATCCATTATCATAGATGATTTCGAAAGGTATGCCATACCGACACATGATGTTATTAATCACAAATTTCGAGACTTGCTTTGCCCGAGCTTCGAAAATGATGCAGCTTCAACCCACTTCGAAAAGTAATCAATTGCTACAAGAATATGCTGATGCCCATTTGAAGCCTTTGGATGAATTTGTCCGATTATGTCTATGCCCCAACTTGAAAACGGCTAAGGAGAAGTCATATTATGTAATGACACAGGTGGCATATGATTGAGGTTAGCAAATATCTGACACTGCTTGCAGGCGCGGACAAAGCTGATGCAATCACCTTCTAGAGTGCTCCAATAGAAACCTGCTCGCAATATTTTACGATCCAACATTTTTCCATTTATATGGAGTCCACATTCCCCTCCATGAACTTCTTCCATGATGACTTGCTTTTCGCTGTCATTTAACCTTCTGATGGCTATGCGGTCCTTCTTGCCACTTCCCTCTGGATATTGCATTGTTTCTAGAAAATTCTTGATATCTTTGTACCAGACATCATCATCATCATCATCTTGTTGAACCAGTGCGGAGACAATTTGTGCTACCGTCACTGTAGGCCCCTTTCTTTCTTCAATTAAAATTGACTCGATCTTTGTAACATTTTCCCATGTTAAATTAACAGCGAGATTGGCTAATGCATCAGTGAAACTATTTTGTTCTCGAGGAAGATGTTTAAAGTTGATGTCATCAAAATAAGGATCAATTCTTGAAGGTACTCTGTGTAGAGCTGAAGTCGCTCATCTCTGACCCTCCAAATTCCCATTGTTTGAGATATGATGAGATTAGAATCTCCATACACAGTGAGATGTCTTGCCCCTGATACCAAGGCGGCCTTTACTCCATATATGCAGGCTTCATACTCGGCTGTATTGTTTGTTATTGGAAATCCAGCTTGACAACAAATGGAATATGAACTCCATCAGGATCTACTAGCAAAACACCTGCTCCATTACCTCTCCTATTAGAAGCTCCATCAAAGTACATGCACCATTGTGGATTGTTAATGAAGCATAAGTACTCATCAGGGAATGCATCGTCATATTCATGTCCTAACATTGGTCCTTCTGCTAGGGCTTCAGATATGGCTCGTCCTTTAATAGATTTCTGGCTGACACATTGAATATCAAACTCAGAAAGCATAGCATGCCATCTTGCCAATCTTTCACTAAGAATGGGTTTTTCAAACAGATACTTGATTGGATCCAGTCTTGAGATCAGATAGGTAGTATGAGCTTGAAGGTGATGCCTCAACTTCTTCGTGGCATAAACCAAGGAGATACATGTTTTTTCCAGTGGGGTATATCTTGTCTCATACTCATGGAATTTCTTGCTGAGATAGTATATGGCAACCTCATTCTTTGTTCCCTCTTGATATTGGGCTAAGAGAGCTCCCATAGCTGTTTCTGTGATAGTGAGGTACATAATCAGAGGTTCTCCTGGTCTAGGTGGCATTAGAACAGGTGGATTTGAAAGGTATTCTTTCATAGAATCAAATCTTCCTGACATTCTTCATTCCACTCATGGGATGCCCCTTTTCTGAGCAGCTTAAATATGGGTTCACATCTCATAGTGAGTTGTGAGATGAACCTGCTGATGTATTGAATTCTGCCGAGAAATCCTCTTACTTCTTTTTTTGTCTTTGGAGGAGGTAGCCCTTGAATAGCTTTTACCTTTTCAGAGTCCACTTTGATGCCGTCTTGACTGACAATGAATCTCAACAACTTCCCTGAAGTGACGCCAAATACACATTTTTGAGGGTTCAGCCTTAAATTGTATATCCTGATTCTTTCAAAGAAGGACCTTAATGCAGGAATCTGCCCCTCACGATCTTCACTTTTCACAATCATGTCATCTACATAAACCTCCACAATGTCGTGGATGAGGTCATGAAGGATAGTGGTTGCAGCCCTTTGATATGTGGCTCCAGCATTCTTGAGACCAAAAGGCATAACTCGGTAGCAAAAAGTGCCCCATGGAGTGATGAAAGATGTCTTTGTCATGTCTTCTTGAGCCATGAGTATTTGATTGTACCCTGAGAATCCATCCATGAAGGAAAATATTGCATGACCAGCCGTACTATCAACAAGAACATCGATGTGGGGTAGAGGAAAGCAATCTTTTGGGGATGCAGCATTCAAATCTCGAAAATCAATGCATACCCGAACTCTCCCATCCTTTTTTGGTACGACCACTATATTGGCGAGCCAACTTGGATGTTTTACAACTTGGATGAATTTGGCATCAAGCTGTTTCTGGATTTCTTCTTTCACTTTCAGACTAACCTGGCCTCTGGCTTCATTCGACGGAGCTTTTGCTGCTTAGGCTTGCTTTCAGGATGTAACGGAATACGATCCGCAATTTCTCTATTAACACCAGGCATATCAACATAAGACCATGCGAACACATCTACATACTCTTTTAATAATGCATTAAACATAGATTGTTCAGTTGGGGAGAGGGAAGATCCTATTTTGACTTCTTTTACAGCATTTTCTGTACCAATATTAATTACAATGGATTCTTCCATGGGTTTTATGTATGTTTCAGTTGTATCAAGTGATTCATCATTATTAAATTCACTGTCAGAAATAACATCTTGCATGCAAATGTATTTAGATAAACGTTCACATTCAATTTCCTCACTATCAGAGTCTTCTGACTGGGTATGCAAGGTAGATTGGCTGGAAGATGAGCTATCGCTATGATATCCATCAGAAGGAGGTGACAAGGTATTTTCATGAGATGGATGTGGAGGATGGTTTCCTAAAAACATTTTAAATTCTATAGGCCCGTCTTTTGCCTGACACTCAATACTCCACTTATGTTCAATGCTTTCGCCAAAAGGCATCATCAAAGACACCGGGTCAAAATCCCCTTCCTCAGAGGACTCAGAAGTGAAAAGCTTCTTAAGGACTCCATGTTCTAGATTATCCACCCAATCATTTTCTTTTTTCATGTTTTGTTCTCGGACAAACCAACTTTTAACTAAGTCCCCAAATTCCTAGCTTCATTGAAGAATATCTCTAATCCCGGTAAAATCCTCTGTTCTTTCCTACTAAGCCAAGGTTCTGGAAACTCATAGTATGGCTCATTATCTCCTTGCAGGATGAACTGACCATTGAGGGTAGACGAAGGTTTTTTGGTGTTTTGAGAAGTGCTGCTCGGATCATATCCTAATCCATGTCGGTTCTGCTTGTCTACTACGGGGATTGGTTGCTTCATTCCCCTGCCATCATGCCCTAATCCGGCTCCTTGAGTATAACCCATCTTCATCATAATTTGAAATCCTTTGGACAGAGGTTGCATGGCAATCCCCACAGGCTCTTTGACCGCATTCATGGGTAGGGCTGAGGCGTTTGTTTTCTGACGGTAATTGGTCATCCTTAGAGAAGGGACAAATTTCTTCTTTCTGGGCCTATAGGTAGAGAAAAAGAAATAAAAGAAAAGAAGGCTACACATTGCAGAACGTATTGTAGAGTACAGATAATTTTCGAAAACAACTTTGCCATATCTTGACTGGAATGGTCCACCTTCGTAAATTTTTTTATTTTATTTATTTATTGACCTTTTGAAATGATTTTACTGTCATTGGGGTTGAAAACAGATTTTTTTCATTCTGCCATTCCCTGCTTAATATTCAATTAGAGACATAATAATGTAGAGATTAGGGCCTGTATCCCCATTGATACGTCAATTCAGCATTCTGAAATTGCTCCTGTGATGACTGGCATCTTGAATTCTGATCATATTGCTTGAAATACAATGGTTAATACATTTTAGTCGAACCCAAAGGTTGCCTACATATCCCCATTGCTCCAAGTGTATTTTATGGGGAATTAGACTCAGCGTAGTTCGTTATTTTAGAAAGAACTAAAGTTTTTTATTTAATAAAGCGGCTGCACTCATATTGAGCTACCTACGTACCCCAGGTGTTACATAGGTGGAGTGATTTCACAGTGCAAGTGTAAGTGATAATGGGGATTCAAGCTGCACGTAGTTCTCTGATACTAACAAGCTGAAAGATTTTTTTCCTTCTTTTTTTTTTTTGCGTATGGGCTAACCCCCTACAGGACTTTTACCGAAGATTTTTCTTATGTGAGCTGATCAAGTAGCTTTGCGGTAGAAAAGAGCTATGTTGGTGATTTGCTTGATGCGATAGCTGAGAGCATGACATTGGTTTGTGCCGTGACCATGCAACTGATGATATTGGCAGTACTTGTGAAGGCTTGACCCCACAGGACCTTCCACTGGACGTCTGGGAAGTGGATGAATCTTACCTTGTTCAACCAGTTTGCGAAAGATATCGACTTGGCATTGCGGTCCAGGACATGATGACACCATCTTTGCAGGTATTTCTTTGTGGGTTAGACTAATGACGCCTCGATCAATCAGGCTTTGCACTTTGTAATAAAGGTCATGGCATCGATCAGTTTCATGCCCAAATTGACGACAATAAGCGCAGAGTTTGCTCATGTCTGTTCCAGGAAGGGGTAAACAGTGCACATGCGCTAGAACTTGAAGTATACCTTGCTTCCTAAGACGATCATACACCATACTCAATGGTTCATCCATCTCAGCATATGCCCTTGGATTTGTATTGGAAATTTCAAAATCATCCCGAGGTCGTTTTTCTTGCAATTTCAGAGCATCGATGTCAAAACCATTCTGTTCCATGTGGCTGAGGGAGGTGTATTTGATAGTAACCATGTGACGATAATAGAAATCGTTCAGGTTCCGCAGTAATATGAGCATGAATTCCCGATCAGTAATAGGGAAACGAAGTTGTGTGCGGATATGAGTGCATCTCGAACAAAAGTGTGAGAAGGTTTCTACGGCACTCTAACGGAACGTGACTAACTTCAGCTTCTTGACATCAGTTTGTTTATGCTCGAAGCCCAATTAACAAAGGCTTGGCTAGCATTTTCCCAACTTGCCCTATCTACACAATCTGAAGAATTGTACCAGTCCAGAGCTGGTCCTTCTAAACTCTTGTCAAACAGCATGGGGTAATCTTCCTCTGGTATGCCCCATGGATGCAAGGCATTCACAAATCCCAATAAGTGGACAAAAGGATCACCGTTCCCATTAAATTTTTTGAATTGGAGTAATTCACGATAGTGATCTTCATGTTGATATCCTGGAAAGAGAATCAGTGACTCAGTGTGAACCTCTCGAACAGGGCATACTACATTAAAGTCCAGATCAAAATCGTCAGTCCTAGATCTCTTCTTGAGTCATGATCGTCATTGTCTTGAGGATGGCCGATATAGGATTCCTCAGGTGCTTCAATTGAACTATCATGAGTGTCAATGCTTGGAGCTCCTACTTCTTCCTCGTCATCCTCACTATACTCTGGTTCTATTTCTTCAGAGCTTGTACCTGGTGTGGCAGCTGGCACCTCATTCATCAAGGAATTTTCAGGTGCTGCTAGGATACAGTGGATAGTGTAACCATCTAACCTAGTGCCCTCTAATTCGTTCAGATACAATACCGATTTTCCATTGATGGTCATAATTTCTGGACCGCCAGAAATAGTCACAGCACCCTGATCAGTGAGAAGCTTTACCTTCTGATTTAGAGTAGAGGCTATTGCCCTTTTTTCATGCAGCCATGGTCTTCCTAATAAGAAGTTAAAACAGGCTTGTATGTCAATGACCATGAATTCCACCTTCCTTGCCACGGGACCACATTCAATGAGGAGGCTGATCAAACCCAATACTTCTCTCTTAGCATTATCATATGCTCTGACCACCTAGTTGGATGGTACTAGATCTTCTTTTGACTACCCAAGCCTTGTTAGCACACGTAGAGGGCAA
Source organism: Beta corolliflora (assembly GCA_947648045.1). NCBI lineage: Eukaryota > Viridiplantae > Streptophyta > Magnoliopsida > Caryophyllales > Amaranthaceae > Beta > Beta corolliflora. The sequence goes on from CANSZD010002984.1 coordinate 889,269, forward strand.
ACATTGATTACGGAGCCATTGTCGATCAACACCCTTGGTATCTCCCATCCATTACAACGTATAGTGATGTGTAATGAATTGTTGTGGTTGATATTGTCAGGGAGATCATTGTATGTGAACATGAGAGTTCGATCTATTCCATGAATGAGCCCCACCATATGGTCAGGTGTTATAGAAGAGCTTACAGAGGCTTCATTAAGATGCTTTAGAATAGCTGCCCTGTGAGGCTGGGAATGCATTAATAATTTCCAGATGGAAACATTAGCATTTACTTCTTTCATGCGCTTGATAGCATCATCTTCCGTGTTACTTTCCTCTGTCATTGGCTCTTTGCCCTTTTCTTTCCTTCTCAATACCTCCAAAGGATTTTCATCCTCCAAATGGGATGGTTTAAAGTGGCGGCCTGCTCTAGTCAAATGAGAGATATCCACATACTCCTCATCACTAAGATCATCGAGGCAGATGGGGCGCCAATATGTATTTGGAGTGGTGAAATGTCCTCCTGTGTTTTTCTCCACAATTGTTAAGACCGAAGAGGCATCTTCATCAGCATCGGAGTCCAAAATGAAGAAGGCACCATCATAGTCCAAAGTTCCACACATGTCAGAGAATGGATCTTTGTTGAGAGTGAAGTTGGAGTCTTTACAAGGCCTCATTTTGACTTTTTCTTAAGAGGAATAGTCATAGACCAGGCACTTGTAGCCTACGGCTATCGGCATTTCATACATTTGAGGAACTGTCTTGCGGATTAACTGAACTAGATCGTATCCGTCCGAAGCAGCAGAGATGGCATTAATGGCGAATGAGGGTTTATGATTGGGAAGGGGGTTTTTTTAGGCTAAGAGTCATTTGGTTTATTGGAGATGGATCCCAGAGAAAGTTTTCCATCATCCACAAGGTTTTGAATTTGATGCTTTAGAGCCGTGCAGTTTTCAGTATTATGCCGCGGCTTTGATGGTATTCACAGTTTTTATTTGGGTCATAACCAGGGTAAGGATTTTTAGGAGGTGGGCGTGGATTCAAGGGTTGAATGATATTGGCCTTTTTTACCTTGGAGAGAGCTTGGGAATAAGTCATGTTCAATGGAGTAAAGTTTCTTTGTGGTCGCAACTGGAACGCAGACGATGTGCCAATGGCATGGATCGCATTAGTTGTCTTAGGAGCTGTTGAATCATTGTTTGGGACTCTTTTGTTATTTCCGAAGTTTGCATTATAAGTAGTGCCGCCAATAGGTTCATCTTTCTTGATGTCTTCCCTTTTCACAGCGTCCTCAACTAGAGTTCCCGTAGCAATCAAAGCTTTGAAAGTCGGGAAATACTGGTATGCCATATGCTTCTGATAGACAGGAAGAAGGTTTTTCACAACCACTTGCAGCTGTTCCTCTTCATTAGGCCTACTCATCATTTTGGAAGCCTTGTTTCTCCATCGAGTGATGAATGAAGAAAATGTCTCATTGAGGTTTTGAGAAGTGGTCTCCAGATCCCTTCTAGTAACATCAATTTCTTCATTATACTTGTATTGGTTTGAGAACTCTCTGACTATGTCAGCCCAAGTGGATTTCTTTCCATTTTCAAGGTTGAGGAACCAATGTGCTGCAGTACCATCTAAGTATTGTTGAAATAATTGGGCCATCAAGGATTCTTCCACTCCCCATGGACTCATTGCCCCTACATACATTTTCAGGAAATTGGTGGGGCTCCCGGTCCCATAAAACCTTGTCAGATTAGGCATTTTGAAACCATGGGGTAATCGTGCCTTTGGGAAAAGAGTTAATCCATGAATATCCATCCATGGTTCAGCCTTAGTCATGCCTTTTAAGACTTCTTTAAGCTTGACTACTTCTTCCTCGAGTTTAGTGGGAATTTCTCTCTCATTGTTCAGAGGCTCGAGATGAAAAGGCGAAGCTACTTCCGACTTTGGAAGAGGAGGAGGAGGCATCTGGGCGCTTTGGCGCATTATGCCTAACACTGTTTGCTCAATATTATCCTGTCGGTCAAGCATGGCCTGGACAAGTCCTCGGAGCTCAGTCATTGAATCAGGTGGAGGGGTAGAGTTCTGTTGGTGCTTGTTGTTCGGAATTTCCGACATGTTGTTGAGACATGTAGAAGAGAATACAACTGGTGTAGACAAGGATGCCAGTATTACTGACAGAGAACGTTCACTATGGTCTGAACTTCGGCGAATCAGCCTAGATCCTGAGCGGGCCCAGGCAGAGTTCCTGTGAAATGAGATGAAAAGTTATTACGGAAGTTTGTCCAGACTTTGTTTCTTTTCTTTTTATATATATATATATATATATATATATATATATATATTTTTTTTTTTTTTTTTTTTTGCAGGGAATGAAAGAAATGATATCTTTGAAAATTTTATCTTTTTTTTTTTACCCCAATTTCAGTTAGTATCATTTATTAAAAGGTGTAAGACCTTGACTTTATCATTTGTTTTGGATTTTTCATTGGGTTTCTTTGAATTGTTATTCTATTTTTTTTAGACTTGGACCTGTTATTTACATTTTAAACTGCCACTCTTGGACTCATTTGTTTTGGGATAATCCACAAATATTTTTCAAAATCAATTTGATAATATCCTTCCATTTCCTGCTACTATAGAAATAAGAGAAAAGAGGTATAACGAGGCTTGTGTCCTCATTTTGACAAATTATAATGCCCCATATATCGTTCTTCTTTGTAGTGATTTGCATCTATTGATTGCTTCTAAGTGCTGAAACCACAAAAGAAAATATTAAATGCAAAATGGGCCGCACCCAAAGGTTGCCTACGTATCTCCATAAGTGTATTTGGATTTGGGGAAGTTTTTTTTTCCGGTGATGATTGATTTTTTTTTAATGGAGAATCAGGCCCAACGTAGTTCTGACATTTAACATAATTTTTTCTCTCTTTTTTTTGCAGCTGCCCTCAAAAATGAGTTGCCTACATACCCCTTTTAGTACATTATATAGTAGAGAAAGCTAAGATAGATGCATTACAACATTGAAATTTTTTTTTTTAGGGGATCAAGCCGCACGTAGCTCTACCTACAAAATACAATAAAACAATTAAATGATTCAGGTACTTCTTAAACTTTTCAGTTTTCAATTTGCCGAGCGCCATGCCATGTATTCTCCTGTTTGAATACGTCTGTTCCACCTCTTAGGATTAGACTAATGTGAAGTATTCGGGTTCTTCTCAACCTTTTTCCGAATTCAGTCTGCTAGGCGCCAGACCATGTATTCTCCTGTCTGAAGACGTCTGTTCCACCTCTTAGTATTAGACTAATTTGAAGTACCTGAAATGTACACACTGACAATGTTAGTCAATGACTGATGAATTTTTCTTTATATGTGTTTTTAGCAGGAAATGGAAGAATTTTTTCTCTGTTTTTTTTTTGAAATGTGATTATCCCTTTTGATTAGACAAATTTTTTGTTAGCCATTTTGTTAGACTAGACTTCTCGTGTTTTAGACTATACTGTTTTGATTACATGACACGTTTCGTACTCCTGATTATGACTCTTTTTCATTTTTCATTTTTTTTTTTGGGATCATATTTTCAAAACATGATTTTTTCTTTTAAAAATCAAATTTGTTCTTGGTAAAACCGATTTGAATGAAATAAATGTGAATTTTTTGAAAATGGGTGAACACACACTTTTTTTTTACATGACTCTTGTGATAAATAAACAAAAATACTCTACATATTTCAATAATCATTTCAGCAGCAATTCAGCTAGCCTTAATGATTACCGAAATTTTGACTGACAGAAAACGGACTAAGGAATTTTTTGAAAGTTTTTTTTTCACATTATTCAATAAATGAAATAAATAAAGGACATTTGTGCATTGATCCTTGTGTCCTAGAAGTCAACTAAAAGGTGATTCATTTAAGGAGAGATTATGTTAAAGTGGCCTCGAGTCACTTCCATTGTGTCCATCGAGGGTGGACGCTCCTGACAGAGCCGGTCGCAATAGCTCGCGGATGCAGGTTTTACGCCCTTAATTCATTAATTTGTCATTCTAAAATTCTGATCCTTGCCAATAGACAGAGGTATCAGACCTAATAAGAAAATGGTTAAAAAGAATGCACGTGTATGGATCGATAAACTACCAAGCACACGTAATTTTCACATAAGCATGCTATATACAAAAATTAAATTGTGAATAGCCATGATTAATTTTTTTTATTATATGTACATATGGAAAATAACGCATTGCTCAGGTTTAAACCTCTTGTACTTCAAGTGGAAGTACTGTCCCTAGTGGAGTCGCCAGCCTATGGTATCCGATTTTTGACTGTCTAAATTAACGGTCTGAATCCCACGAAAGTCTCTCATTGGACTTTGAGTTTTAGAAAATTTGGAAGTCGCCACCCTATTAATATCTGAATAGGGACAGATTTATTAAGTAAATCGTTTTAAAATCAATTTCAAGAAAAATCATTCAGAACGATAAGGCTTTTTTGAAAATTGTACTTTCATACCATGAGATAGGGTTCGGGGTTTAGGTTAAGAGGTGCGAAAGTCTGGAACTCATCTCCTCTTCCGTTCTAAAGAACGGGCTCTTACTAAATGCGTTATTTTTCATTTTAAAGTAATCATGGCTATTAAAAAGAAAGAAAATCACATAATTTGCACTTATACACATTAACCATTTTAATTTAGGACCAATATATCATTTGTACATGGTAGGTTTGAGCACTGAAGTTGCACTACGTACCAATCATTGCGGGATTGGAATCCACTCATGGATCAAAACCGTCGTAGTTCGAGCATATGTCTCACCCTAAATGGCCAATTCCACTGGGGAAAGAAGAGGAGAGAATAGTATATGAATAACTCACTTTTAGAATTAAACAAATCTATTTGAAATGAGGTAATCACTCCAATTAGTGATTGAAATCGGATTGAGATAATCACTTTACTTAGTGATAAAATATGAAGGATTAAGATAATCACCTTAATTAGTGATTAAAAATGGAGGTTAAGATAATCACCCTAATTAGTGATTAAACTTAAAAGGAAAGATAATCACCTTGATTAGTGATTAAAAATGAAGGTTAAGAAATAATCACCCTAATTGATGATTATTCAAGGTTTAAGATAATCACTCTACTTAGTGATAAAATGAGAAAAAAATAATCGTCCAAATTAACGATTATTAAGGTTTTAGATAATCACTCTGATTAGTGATTAAATGAGAAAAATAATCGTCCTAATTAACGATTATTAGGGTTTAAGATAATCACTCTAATTAGTGATTACATGAGAAGAATAATCGTCCTAATTAACGATTATTAGGGTTTAAGATAATCACTCTAATTAGTGATTAAATAATGATTGGAGATAATCACCCTAATTAGTGATTAGAAGAACTTTGAGGTAACCGCTCTAATTAGCGATTAATCGAGGATTGAAATAACCACCTTAATTGTGATCACGTTTATGATTTTCGAGAGGTCTTACAAGGTTTGCTTCCTAATTGAAGGCTTTTGAGAAATAATCTTTATTGATGATTATAAAGTCATTTGGAGAGAAATGATCAATTTGAGATCAAATTTGGAGATTTATGTTTGGCTAATTGGAATTTGGCCATTTAAAGCGAGACACGTGAAACGGCCTAAAATCAATTTGGAGATCATAATTACCAATCTAATTATGTCAAATTATATGATTAATCCATTTGAATATGGAGAACATTTTTTTCAAATGTAAGATGGATCATCATACAATTTAACTTAGTTAGTTTTGCAATTTTTCCTCTTAATTGAGATTGGGTCATTGATTCATGTACTATGACATATTGGCCCAACATGCAATATTTGTAGCATTGGTTGCTCATTTTATTAAAAAGAATTGTGAAATTATTTATGAACATCATGCATAAACATCTCCATGTCTTTTTTTTATTAATTGAGTGATGCAACAATTATTTACAAAGAAATTATTATTACAACAATATGTACAAAATCTATGATCTATACAAATCTTCAATCATGATCTTCACCATGATGCTCCTTGATTTTCATCTCCTTGAATGGGCTTTGGAATTCATGTTTATTTGTGAATTTATGAAAGTTAAAGATTAATTAACTTCTTTGATTTTGATTTTTTATGACAATTTTTATTGATTTATATTTACATGATAAAATGAGTCATTTTAAGAGAAACTTAAAAGTTCATGATTTTTTATTCACATTTTCGTATGAAGAAAACATTTTTTTTATGAAATTTGAGTTAATCACTTTTGTTCTTGCACTGACTTACAAAGATCATAACTTTCTGTATAAAGCGTTAAATTCAGAATTTTCACTTGAATTGGACACTTTTAAAACCATTTTTTATTTATTTCCTTAACCGAAAGGAAAATTAATTTTCTGGAATTTAGTTATTTACATGAATGATTTTGTAAAAATGATATAAAATTATATAAAATTCATATGAACATGATTTTTATATTTTTGAAAAGCTACTGATGTTTTCTTCAAACTTAATGTTTTTAGTTTTATCTAAAGGATTTTATTTTTAACTTTATTGACAGAACAAGCATAGGTGGTACTGAACAAAATCAGTTTTGCACAACAAAGTTGTATGATTTTTAATTATTTATACAGAATTCGTTTTTTAGAAATTCCAAAGCCCAGTTGTTGGAAACATCTTGAACTTCATGGGCAAAATATTAAATCCTACAAACTACTCTGATAAGACAGACGAAAAAATGGAATAAAATACGAAATTAAAACTGATAATAATTACAGGATCACATTTTCTTTTTTTTATGGAGATGTTTATGCACAACTATCTTGAATTTTTTTATGAATTCATTTTTAGTGATGAATAACAACTTGATTAAGGAAAATCACATAATCACTTTGTTTCCTAAGAGTCACCCCATTAGAGGTGACTATTCTAGGTGGGGTGATTTAAGGTTGGGAACCTATTAGGACTTCCACATACCCAAATCACTCCAAAGATTAAAAAATGATAAGAAGAAAACAAGAAAGAAGTTAGTAGATGATTAAGAAGATAATCAAAATAACAAGAACATCAACTTTAAATTGCTAGCTCAATGATGCACTTCCTTTTTGCAAATTTTTCTACCTTTTTTGTGATTTTTCTTAATTTCTAAGTGTGTTTCTAAATCTTCTTAATTGCTAACTTAAACTCTTTTTGTGTTTTTTCTCTTTTGATGAACTTCTTTTACTTACTTATTAAGACTTTTGCTTAGATGAAAAGATTAAAGAGGAGACGAGTATTAGAGAGAGAAGTTGAGAGTGAAGTTGAATTGTGTTTTTTCCAACTTCTTTTACTTACTAATTAAGACTTTGCTTAGATGGAAAAATTAAGGAGAAGAAGAGTATTAGAGAGAGAAGTTGAGAGTGAAGTTGAATTGTGTTTTTTTCAACTTGGTTTTGAAGTGAATTTTGGAGGGTATTTATAGAGAAATGAGGGAAGTGAACTAGGGTTTCAAAGAGGTAGAAAATCAGATTTTTCATCCAAAAAAAAAAATCTGATTTTCTTCATCCCTAATTACCCTAATGACATCACTCTAATGACTTCGCCCTAATGACATCATTAAATCTCTTTCGAAACATAAATATTCTTATTATTTTTTAGATTTGCTCATTAATGAGGCAAGATCAGATTTTCAGAAAATATTCTTCCTAAAACATCCTAATATGCAATAAAAATGCATTGAAAATCGTGCAAACGAAACTCATCAGAAAGCGCAGCAAGTTGCGCTAGGCACAACACCTTATTTGGCCACAAATGCTCAAATGCTCAAATGCATTGAAAATCGTCTCACTAGTGGAATAATGCTCAAATGCTCCGGTTAAAAAGCCCACAAATGCTCCGTATTTGGCCCGTAGCAGACGTCATACGAGCATTTGAGAATTTTACAAATGCTCCGGTTTTCAACCGGAGCATTTATTTCCTTAAATGCTCCGGTTCTCGGCAAAACCGGAGCATTTGAGCTTTTTTTACAAACAAAAAGGCTCAAATGCTCCGGTTTTTAACGGAAAACCGGAGCATTTGTGTTAATAAATGCTTCGGTTTCTCCTTACAACCGGAGCATTTGTATATTTTTAAAAACAAAAAAAATAATTCCAGCCACTGCTAGCAGAACAGTAGTAGAAACAACAGAAACAATAGTTCACTAGCAAAAAACCAACTGATGTAGAACTACTGGGATAGTTCATCATAATTAAATGTAGCACACTGCACTTAGCAATATACTGTAGTATGTAATGCTAGCTGTATAACGAAGTCAGAAATGAATCTGACACTAGTTTATCTTTCCCTTAAAAAATGGTCACATAGATTATCTAGCAAAGTTATATAACCTAATGGACGAACTTGCTAAGAGAAATATACAAGACAAAAGATAATGAAAGCTCAACATGCAATATAATAATTGCATCTTATAAGCTAAAAATAAGTTCTCAACTAGAAAATAAAATTTGAATACAAACCACCGGGATGACCAATCAAATTATACATCAAGATTACTGGAATCAGTTAAGTGGAGCTGCACCACTGCCATACCAGATATATTACATAGCATCTCAAAAATCCATAGCTTGATATTCATACCTGCAGTGATTCATAAAATTTCAGAAGATATATAAGTCAATATACGCACCAACGAGGAAACCAAGCAAGAAGGAGATGAGTACCCTTTCCTCTCCTAAATATAAGAAGATGGGTAGCTAAGGAGTTTTGGCATCCACTTAACCAAAAACTTGTAATTAATGGCTTAATGCACAGAAAACATATGGAATGCAATTGACATCTAAATGAAGACATCAAACTGAAAGAACTAAAATCACAGTAGATTCTACAATTTTGCTAATTACCTTAATTAACTCCACAAGCTGGTCAACTCCACTCTCACCAGGGAATAAAGGCTGAAAGCAAACAAACATGGTAATGATATATGTAGCCATAACACATTATCAACTATTTAACAAAAATCACTAAAGTCGAAAACCTAATTTTCCAAGCAGCAGTTCGGTAAGAAAATAGCCAGCAGACCAAATGTCAACTGCAGTTGTGTACTCAGTTGCTCCAAATAACAATTCTGGTGCACGATAGTATCTACAGCATATATAAGATATATTTGGCTCTCCTTTCACCTGCAATTAATTTTGAAGCCTGGAAGGGGAAGATAGAAATTTGATTGAGAAATCAATTTGTAAAGCCAAAATATTTAAAGAAAATCTCCAAGTATATACTACTATATTCATCAAGATAGAGAAGCTTTTAAATAAATCAAACATAGAGAAATAAATCAAACATTAACAGAAGTAATTTCTCTAAGAACAATGTGACTACCTCAACACTTGTAGTGTAGTATCCACCAGCAAACTTCTCCATTTCACTCTTCTTGCCCTTGAAAACTGGAACAACCAAAAATTCTTCATATATTCACCGGTAGAGTTCCAATAAATCTACAACCTAATGCAGCAATTAAAAGATCAGACAAAAAGAAGAAAAAAATTCGGCTACTAATGAATGGATGAGATTATTTAACAACTATATTGAATTTTAAAAAAAGAAAAAGGATTATTTAGTTCCATTTGTCCTTCAGAAGGTGTAAAAATAAAGTTACCCATAAAAGTTACAACAAAAGTATAATACAAAGTGACCAATAAAAAAAAGTATAATACAATGTACAAAGCCAATATTAGATTGGTTTACAGAGTACCTTACGAATTCTTAAATGGAGTTGTTTAAAGAGTAACTACGACACCCTATTTAGTTAAAAGTAGTCATCCACTAGTGTAGTAGTGTGTACTATGGTTTTCTCTCTGTATGCTAATACCTATTTCTATATACTTCCTCTATGTAGGGTTATGCTATTAGAGCAAAGGTAGCTAATACATCTGAATAAGGCCCATAGCCAGAACTTTGGAAAAGGCTATAAATGGACGTCTTCAATATATTGAGATGATTAGTGCATATTATTAAGCCCTTTCATGTTTCTTCCCAAGCTGGGTATATTAACTAAAGGAGATGCTCAACAAAATTCTAGATGTAAATGTGTGATCAAGCGAATGAAGAAAGAAGCCCTCTCTCTCCCCTCCCGCACCAGGAAAAAAATTACAGACAAAAAAAAGATCAAATACTTTTAACATAGCCAAAATACAAATTCACAAATTGTAGAATGCAAATATTGTTTATTCCTACTATGGTCTGTCATATATATAACAACTCAAAATGTGAAATTAGTCGCGTTTCTATATCGAGAGTAGCTCGTAATTAACACTAGTAGGTGACTTATTGAACAACTATATTTCACAGATGTAAGGCTCTAACATTAAAGTAATTAAATATAGAAGTACTTGTTAATACATAGCTAGCTAGGTAAAACAATATCATACCTCACCATCTGCCTCTTCCTGTGTTGGCATGTTGCAAAAGCTGTATGGCCTTCTTGCCAGAGAATTTCACGACTCTTTCAAACACATGAAGAAGCACTATTAGTTGGTACATGATACAATTAAATCAGCAAGCGTTCAAATCCCCAAAACACCCGAATGCACCAATACAGTTATTATAATACTTGGTGCTAATTATAAAAAGGTCATATTATGTTAATTGTACAGAGTCATAGATCAAAACCTTAGACTAAGTAATACCTCAAAGCTGTAAAATCCAATGGTATACATAAAAATAAAGAGGTCAAAACCTCCTCACTTTACTCATTTACATATCAAAATCGCGAACCAAGTGAATCCAGCTAATCGCAAATAGAATACATTTACATGGAAAAAAAGCTAAAACTCCTCACAATCTTCCAAAATTACACCAATGAATCAACCAAACTCAACTTTGAACCAAAGACGCTAAAATGGTCTAAATTTTACTGAATGACGGATCAATTCTACGACTAAGTAAATCAAGCAAACTAAAATTTAAAAATGACTAGTTAAGTTACAGAAAGAGCTAGATCACAATCTTTATGGAAACTTAGTCGAACTCTAAAAACATTTTGTGTAGGTTGGGATGGGAACCGAGACAACAGAAATCAACAAGTCAGTTCATGTAAAATTTCAGCTGAAGAAAGAGTGCCAATTTTGTGATCATTTCCACATAGTAGGAGATGACCCAATTATGGGATCATGGAACCCATCAGAAGCCATACCATTCAACTGTCAGAAGGCCACATCCAGAGTCTTGTGTTGGTAAGAGTCCCTAGGAAAAGGATTTGTATATGCTTCTGGAAATTCGAATCAAAATTTGTTGATGGGAGTTTCTTGTTCTACTCATGTTCATTAGAATTTACCCATCAAGAAGCCAATCCAGTACAAATTATTGCTTAAGAAAAACACAGGTAACATATTATGGCAACCAGACGCAGACACGAGTTTTCGAGCATGGGAGACCAAAAAAGTTATAACTGCAAGTGAAGAATGGGAATATGGGATAATGCAGAAGCAAAACGTATAAGTGAAGAGCAACAGATTATTAAAGACAACGAGGAACTGATAGGTTCCTACAGTGAGGAACATGCACTTACAGTGAGCAATCGTGTGGGAGATTCGAGATCTGATGAGAATGCAAGTGCTGCAGACAGAAATCCATCTTCGAAGACAGTCAAAAACAGTAGGTCAGTAGAAAGTCCGATCCTTGTGCCGAGGCTTGACTCGCCATCATCATCTTCGATGAAGCTCTTGTTTAAGTAAATCAGAAGTTCACTTGGTGCTGAGCATCAAACAAAAAACATATCACCATAAAAAATTTAAAATAAAAACAGATTGAACAATTTCATAACAAACCTAGGGTACAATTCTCACAAAGAAATTCCAGATCGAACAGCGAAAATCGAAAAAATCAGAGCACAATTTTGCAAAAAAAAACCTATATTCAATTTCTCTGCACGAAGAGTAGATGTGGAGCGGGTGGCGGCGTCGCGCGGCGAGGATGGTGGAGGGGCGGTACCGGAAACCGTCTATGGAAGGGTCGTGGTGGGAGAATTCGGCGGCAATTTCGGCAGCAAAAATTAGGGTTTTGGAAGGGGGGCGATTGAAATGCGGGAGATCTAGTTTCTTGTTGATGTTGTTGGAAAGGGAGGCGGAGATATTTTGGAATGCAAGAGAGTTTGGAAGCTAGGGTGGAGAAAGAAAATGGGGGGGGAGAGGAGATTAAAGAGAGGAATGACTAGAGAAAGGAATGACGAGAGAAAAGAGATGAGAGACGAGAGAGAGGGGGGATGCAACAGGAGGGAGCGAGGGTAAATAAAAAAAGGCAGGAATCATAAATGCTCGGGTTGATTAGTCAAACGGAGCATTTGACCCATCAAATGCTCCAGTGGATTAATTAACCCAAGCATTTGTGAATTTTTATATTAAATTTTCACAAATGCTCGGGTTGATTAGTTAACCGGAGCATTTGATAAGTAGCAAAAGCAGTTTTTTCCACTAGTGTCTGGCGCAGGGCTAGCTTGTGCGCTAGGCGCACAATCATGCGTCTGGCGCATGATTGTGTGCTTGGCGCACACCTGACCTTTCTGGAAAAATCCGGATTTCCCCCTCTTACACATGGGATTTGATTCTTATTCTCACATCTTTTCATGATTCTTATTCTCTAACTAATGGATAAAGGATGTGTTTAGTGGATAAAGAATATATTCTTATTCTTTATCCAATGAACAATGACTTGACCATCAAGGAAACTGATTAATGCCGATTTTGGGATACGACGAAAATCCCGACGCCTAATTGCAACTTTTTTCATTTTTCCGAAAGACTAACTTAAGATAATTAATGAAAACTAGTCAAATTAATGAAGACGAGCATGATTATACTACGAATCATTTTATTAAAACGGTGGTGGTAGTATTGACTACAACTCACGAAAATTATACTTCAAGGCCGAAAATATATGATTAATACGCAAAAATGAAAAATCGTGCGACGGAATTAAACTCGCGCTCCGAGGTGCGCGCTCCACGCTGCATGATGATTTTGTTATTTTTATTTTTCAAAACCTTTATTTATCCGGAAAAAGGATTAAAAATTTGGCGTCTACAGCGTCATATTAGAATTTGGTCAAGGCCAAACTCTTTACTAAACGTTTCTTCATTACAAAGCACGAGGGAAAATATTAATTCATAGTACATAAAAAAAGAAAAACAGCAAGAAAAACAAGACTGATTATAATATTTTTTAATCAACAATTAAACATTATATGGGAATACATGTCCTATCCTCCATCCCTCTCTTCTTCTTTAGCTTCCACTTCCTGTATCCTTTCTCTCTTTCATTCCCTCGAGGCAACTAATATATTGATAACACGTACTATAAGATAAATAGCGAAAAAAACATAGACCCACTTATCAAATATCAATACAGCCACTTTAGGATTTCCCATCTAGAAATGAGACATCAAGTTTTCATCATCGAACAGAGGCGCAAGGGTAAGACAAGATTCACGCAAGTCACATTTTCACACACACACAAACTCACACACTCTCTCTCTATCTCTCTCTATATATATATATATATATATATATATATATGTATATATGTATATATGTATATATGTATATATGTATATATGTATATATGTATATATGTATATATGTATGTATATATATATATGTATGTATATATATATATATCTATTTTTTTTGGGCCCCACTTCGGGAACCCCATGGTAAGAAGAATTTTTCCTCTAGACTACCCTCGCACAAGACACTTACCTAGTGGCCCAACAAGCACCCCCAACCCCCCCCCCCACCACATTGAAATTTTTGCTTCCACCAAGATTTGAACCTTGGTCTCCCATGTGGGAGATAGGAAGCTGTTCCGGTATGGAATAAATGCTGTTGGGGTGAACCGGCATCCTTTTATCATGTATGCTAGTTTGAAGTCCTGCAATATAGAACACGTAAACTCACCTCGGGGGTTAATCTGAGGAACACCCCTCCGATGCCTAAGTCAGTAAGGGTAAAAGCTGGTATATCTCAAGTAGAGTGTATTAGTGTTTGTGAACGTACTTATGACTCAAATCATGGGGTATTTATAGGAGCTGGCAGTGTCCCAAGCTAGGTAGGACACTACTCCAATTGGTTAAATATAATTATATCCTCTTTTGATACTTATCTTTATGCCCATAGGCCTTGTTGAGTAAGTACTAGATCAGGCCCAGGCTCATTAAGAATGGACCAGGTGCTTAACAACGGTAAGGTGCCTGCCAAGGACCGGTATAATAGGAATACCAGTATCGCGCACATCTTAACCCTAGTCATCAAGGAAATCTAGGATGGTTTAATCATGTCGGTCAATGGCGGTCTAGTTGAACCGATATGGAACTTGGGAAGTCCCCATACAAGTAGCCCCCATGCCTGGTATGACTTGTTCAGGCGGATTTGGCTTAATCCGGGTAAGCCGGTATTATGCTGGGCCGCTAAGAGAAAACCCAGGATAACCATATGGGTGGTGAAACGACGTCACGATCTTCGTGGCGCATGTTGATAGCCCCCAGGTAACTGTTTGATTGATGGGGTATCATGGGGCAACACGTGGTGCCATTCGGTCGAGGCAGTTGAGGGGGTACTTTAATCGCAACCGTTCGCCCCCTGACATAAAGGACTTTTCCCCCCCATTTCTTCCATCACTCAAAAATTGAACTCTCACTCAGGCCATTTTTCTCTCAAACTCCATTTTCTTCTCTTGCTCATAAATCCCCTAATTTTTGCTTAAATCCATCAAAAGCAAGCACAGTTTGTTCATCGTCACATTTCGTTTAATAATTGTCCACTTTCAGAAGGTTTCTTGCCGGTTTTGGATTATGCTTCATTTCTGAGCATTTTCGAATTGGTTCATGCATATCGCCTGATCTTGTCTTTTCCAGGTACACATTCCCCACAAATTTTCCGAGCTTTAATCTTCCAATTTTTGCTTTTTAAACATGTCTTATGATTCTGACTCCCAAACCAACTCTGAGAGTCTCCAGTCTGTGACCGACAGCGACTTTAGCTCAGGTAGGTCTGCTACCGCCAATCCTGGCTCTTCCTTAGGGTCCCAAAAACCACCATTAGTAGATGTGACTAAATAACGTCGGACCAAATCTGGTAGGGACTGTAGTACTTCAGGTAGGGTTGAACTGATAACCTCTATGCCGGTAACATCATCCATTGCCTTGTCCATCTCTCCACTAAATGCTGTTAAGACGTGCGGGAACCTTATAGTCGTCATCCCACACGACGAATATGGTTGCATGGTAGGTTTTGCAAGAAAATCTCCCGAACTTTTTCCTCACCTCGCCGGGAACATTACCTTGACCACTCCCCCTGTTGAGGCTTCATCCTCGAGGCCGGTAAATGTCACAGATGAAGAAGACTCAGTAACTGATGGACCCTTGATGAGGAGGATGAGTAGACCGGTAGCCTTGATGAGGATGACATCAATGAGGACGATGTCCTTAGTGTTGAACGGAAATGATGGAAGGTGACGAGTCCACCGATGTGGAGGTCGAAGATGATGTTGAAGATCCACAGGAAGTGATACCGGAGGATGATGATGATGATGATGATGATGACCTTCTTCGTCCATTCTTGCCGTTTTGCGAGAAAGACAGTCCTTCCATTGAAGAGATAGATAATAAATGGAGAGAGACTTTCCTGTCTCAGGACTTTTGCCGCAAAGGGGCAGTGGCCTTTGCTTTCCCGGACGATTACGCCCTGGTACTGCCTACTGAGGAGAGCGTTGTAACTGATTGCCCTGCCGGCCATGATACCGTCTATGCTCACCAGCTCCATTTTGGGCTTCGGTTTCCCCTTGCTCCCTTCATTGCTAAAATTTTGAACGCTTTCAACGTTTGCCTTGCTCAACTAACATCGCTGTCATAGCACAACCTGATTGCTTATGCTTGGACAATGCGGTTTAAGAAGTTTTCGGAAACTTTAAATGTTTTCCGCAAGTTGCACTGGTTGAAGGGGAAGGTTCTGCCAAGGGTAAGGGAAAGAAGAAGCGCTCTAAGGCCGATAAGGAAGATGGCTTTGGTGGAGGTTGGCTATCTCTGTATACCTGTCACCACAAATTGACGGTGTCCCCCAAGCTGACCTCCCTGAAGGAGTGGTAGTACCGGTTCTTCTGGCTGCGAGTGCCGGATGACTTTCTTCTTCGCCGACATTTCACTTGGCCGCGAACAAGGATGGACACATCCCTGATCGGGGCTTCACACCCGGGGAACTTGTAGCCTTCAAGTACTTTGATGGCATAACTGTGCCGGCACCCAAAAGATTAAAATCGAAGCCGGTGCCGAAGACTTGGCTACCTCATGCGTTCTACATCCTGACCAATCCAGCCTTGTCGGCTTTGGGATTTTGCTTGGCGGCCCCTCAGGGTAAGGTTCAAGAGTTGTTGTGGAAGTCCGTTACCGTCTTTTCCTTCCGCACTTTTTGCTTGTGATCTTAATGTTTGTAATTTTGTCTATATTTCTTGTTTTTGCAGGCAAGGAACATCTCATCCGTGAAGCATTGCACCTGAATCACCATTGGATTCCGATATCCAATATGCCTCCCAAGCCGACAAGAAAATTTACTTCCATCCCTTCTAAGGCGCTGGCCGAGGTGACGGGAGCAAAGCCGGTGATGGTTCGGTAGGTCAGCCTTTAAAGGCCGCCGTTAAGGCTCCCCCAAAATCCAAATCCTCTAGCACCGTTGTGAAACGTAGCCTGGAGGAATCTGAGAAAGATGCCGACAAACGGCAAAACAAGATGCCGCACTCTGTGGCGGAGACGAAGCTTGACGAGGGCAACCTAGCCTCGTCTTCTCAGAACGTCCTCTCTGTGGACGATAACATTCCTCCTCCTCCACCGCCAGGTCCCTTGTCTCCTCTGAGGCCAAAGACTTACAATCAGCTCCAGCAGCCGGATATGGTACCTGAGCTGGCCGCCATTAAGAGGCGCAAGCAGCCAGGCGTCCTCGAGAGGATGCTGGTGCCGGTTCCTGAGCCAGTTAAGAAGTTTTGGGCCCGCTCACCGATTAGGCCTAGGGGTAAATTTAACCTGGTCTTGGATGTGTGTGATGACGAGTCCTTGCTGCTGGACCGTCCTTTGAAGGGCGGTACCCTGGGCTACCTGTTGCTCCGGGCAATGCAGCTGAAGCTGGATATGCCGGAGCCTAATATTCAGGATGTGGCTGCTATGCACGCCCATCATTTGGCTCTGGTAAGCCTCTCACCCGGTATCTATTCCTTGTTATGATTATTATCCCTTATTTTGCTTTGTCTTTGCATTGACAAATTTGCGTTGTTTGTGGTTGCAGTCAGCCTAGTCTGGTAAGGAGCTACTAGATCTCGACCGGTTTTATCAAGGCGGATATTTCACCGACCCGGAAGATAAAATGGCCAACACCTAGCAGATCTGCAAGCAGAAAGAGGAGTTGGAGGAAATCCGTCTTAAGCTTGCTGAGGCGGTGGCCCTCAAAGAAGAAAACAAGAGGCTTCAGGAGAAAGCCGACAAGTATGAGGAAGCCGCCTCGAAGGTGACAGAGCTTACCAGGAAACTTCAAGCCCGTGAAACCTTGAAGCAGGAGTTGGAGCTGGAGAAAGGGCTGAAGAGGGCGAAGCAGGCTCGTCTGGCGGAGCAGGTCATGTCCGAGTACTGGCGCTCAGATGACTTCGTCACACGTCTCCAGAACCAATGTAATGGCGGGTGGGCCGCCGCTATGCGATGTGTCAGGCATACTATTGCCGACATCTCCTACCAGGACGTGGAGAAGGCTAATGAGAACCGAGCCTTCAAAACTCCTTTGGAGGGCGAGGTCCTGGATGACGGGGTCACTATGGATGATATTGCGAACACTGATCCTCGAGCCGAGTTATCTGAGCCGAAAGATAAGGATGTTCCTGCTTAGTTTACTTCTTTGTTGTTTAGCTTCTTTTGCCATCCCGACTTTGTATTGTGTACTCTTGCCCTTAGTGGCTTTAGTAATGATGATAATTATTTTTTGTGATGCTTTTGATTCAACTGTTATATCGGCTCTTGGCTCTTTTGTTGTTTTCCTTGTTATTTTTCCTCTTATCAACTTGCTAATAGTTGTGTGCTGCAAATAAAAAGAAATAAGCAACAAACTCGCATAACGGTAGATCCGCGTAGGTCGTAGGCCGTTTGATAGATTTATATTTTGGCATTCTTGTGCCGACAGACCCGCTTAGGTCGTGGACCGGCAAAGATTATCTTTTGCCAATGCAAGCACCTCTCTTACCGGCAGATCCTCGTAGGTCGTAGACCATTAAGAAAGTTGCAAGGTCATTCCCCCCTTGTTGGCAGATCCGAAGAGGTCATTGACCGACAAGGGCTATGACATTGCTTGTGCTTCTCTTCTGTCGGCAGATCCATTTAGGTCATTGACCTGCAGTAGAGATAGTCACTCGTTGTTTTAGTTTCTCATGACGGCAGATCCAAGTAGGTCATTGGCCGTCAGGGAACTTGCTTAAACTGCAAACGAAAATAGGTAAGAAGATTTTCATCTAATTATAAGTGGCTCTTCCCGGTTACACCAAAATTATTGTAACTAAGCAATCATCAGTACTACAAGTTTTGGCTACAATGTCGTTTTAAGGACTAAACTTAACTAGAAAAGCATTAAACAAAGTATTTTTTTAAGCACGCTCGCATTCCAGCTGTTCTTGAGTGGCTTGCCTGCCATGTCCTCTAACCGGTAGGCTCCTAGGACGATTTCCTCCTTTACCAAATCGAGACCTTTCCAGTTAGCCGTTAACTTGTCCTCAGTATGGGCCTTGCCTGTAGCCACCGTACGTCTTAGGACTAAGTCTCCTTTCTCTATAGGCCGACTTCACACTCTCTTGTTGTAAGCCTTGCTTATTCGATCTATGTATGCGGCTGAACTTAGCTCTGCGGCTAGTCTAACTTCCCGTAGCAGATCGAGATCTTGCTTGTGCAATTTATCATTCAGCTCAGGGTCAAATTTAAGGATCATCTAGTTTGGTACTCCAACTTCGACCTGTAACACTGCCTCGGCCCCAAATGCCAGCCTGAAAGGGGTTTCCCCTGTAGCTTCTTTCTCAGTGGTCCGGTTTGACCGTAGTATTGCTGGAACCATGTCGGCCCACACCCCTTTCAAGTTGTCTAACTTCTTTTTTAGTGCATTCAAGATCTGCTTGTTACCGGCCTCAGCCTGACCGTTGCTCTGTGGATGGCATACTAATGAGTATGCGAACTTAATGCCGTAAGGACTCGGGAAGTTCTTTATCGTCCCACAATCGAATTGGACGTCGTGATCCATTACAATTCCCATTGGGATTCCGAACCTCGTAATGATATTTTGCCGGATAAACTTCTTCACCTGCTCTGCTGTGATCTTTTACAGTCGGCTCTGCCTCAATACACTTTGTGAAGTAATCAATTGCTACTATCAGGAACTTTCTACTACCTGATGCCGGTGGAAATAGTCCTATCATATCCATCCCCCCTGACTTAACGAGATTGGGTTTAGGATAGGATGCAGATCGTTTGCCGGTTGGTGGATGACAGGAGCAAATTTCTGACACTTGTCGCACTTTTTTACATAAGCCTGCGCATCTGCCAACATTGTCGGCCAGTAGAAACCGGCTCTCAAAGCCTTTAGTGCCAGCGTCTTTCCACCGATATGGTTTCCACACACTCCTTCGTGGATTTCTTCCATTATCTTCGTAGCCTCGTGGGTCAATACGCACCTTAGGAGTGGGAGTGAGAAACTTTTTTTTACAACTGCCCCTGAAAGATGCAGTACCAAATTGCTTCTCTTTTAACTTTTTTTGCCGCCATCTTATCTTCCGGTAAGCTGTTAGTCAGTTTGTATGCAAGTATCTCATCATACCATTCTTTTCCCTTGCTGATCGTGTTTACCTCAGATTGGGCGGCATCTATGCTCCTTTCCGGTAATATCTCGATCATGACACTTCTCTTTAGATCGGTTGTACTCGAGCTTGCCAACTTAGACAAGGCATCCGCGACCATGTTCTCTGCTCTTGGTACCAGGACTACCTCGAAACTCTGCAATGGAGCCGTTATCTGTTTCACCCTGCTTAGATACTTCTGCATTATTGGCTCTCTAGCCTCGTATGTCCTTTCTATCTGACTCGCTATAAGCTGGGAGTCCATTGTCATTTTCTCTTTTTTCGCCCTGTCGCGATGCTCAGATTGATCCCGGCAATAGTCGCCTCATATTCTGCTTCATTGTTCGATGCTTTGAACCCAAAGCGGACGACATACTTAAATGTATCCCCCTCTGGAGATGTCATGACTACTCCAGCCCCAGCTCCTGTTTGGGCTGCAGAACCGTCGGCCGATATTTGCCAAGTGCCGGCAGGTTCCTCGGTATCTTCGTATGTAGTTTCAACTATGAAGTCGGCCAAAGCCTGTGCATTGATGGCGGTGAGTGGCCGGTACTCTATGTCGAACTCTGATAATTCAATTGCCCACTTGAGTAACCTGCCGATTGTGTCTAGCTTATGGAGGGATTTTCTAGCGGCTGATTGGTGAGCACCTAGATGGTGTGAGAGTCAAAATATGGCATGAGCTTTCTTGCCGCTATCAGCACGGCATACACCATTTTCTCTAACAACTCATACCTCTGCTTTGCTCCTGTGAGTACATCGCTGACAAAGTATATGGGATGATGCTGCTTTTCTTTCTCTACTAGTAAAACTGCTGCTCATGTTTTCACGGACACTGATACATAGAGTTAGAGCTTATCCCCCGTTTTGGGTCTAGTGATGGTTGGTAGCTTCTTAAAGTGCTCCTTCTCGGCTTGAATGCCTGCCTCTGCTCATCCCCCCACTCAAACTTTTTATTTCCCCTCAGAACCTTAAAGAACGGCAGGGCCTTCTCTGCTGATTTGGAGACAAACCAAGTTAGCGCTGCCATTCTGCTGGTGAGTTTCTGGATGTCCAGGATGCTCTTTGGCTCTGGAAGCTCGCTTATTGCCTTGATCTTGTTAGGGTTCACATCTATCCCCCTTTCACTCACCATGAAGCGCAGGAATTTGCCGGATCTTACCCCAAATACACACTTCTTGGGGTTCAGTTTCATGATGCTTTTGATGATGTTATCATCCACACATACTTCCACATTCCGGCCTTTTTGAGCCGCGAATATCTTGTCGACCAGCTTTTGATAAGTAGCCCCTGCGTTCTTCAGTCCGAACGGCATGGCTTTATATGCATATACGCCGGCATATGTAATGAATGTGACTTTGCTCTTGTCAGACTCCAGAAGGCTGGTCTGATGATATCCTGAGAAAGCGTCCATGAACCTCAGCAATGCGTGACCGCTAGTTGAGTCTACTAACTGGTCAATTCTTAGCAACGGGTAACAGCCTTTCGGACAAGCCTTGTTCCAATCTGTTAAATCAACGCACATTCTCCATGAACCATTGGCTTTCTTAACCATTACCACATTTGCCAGCCATTCAAGGTAATCATAGGGTTCGATGAAATCTGCCGCGAGTAGTTTATCAACCTATTCCTTCATTGCCGAATTTTATTCAGCAGAAAAGTTTCTGCTCTTTAGCTTTATCGGTCTCACATCTTCGTTGACATTTTTCCGGTGAACCATAAACGCTGGGTCAATCCCCGGCATCTAATCTGCCGAGAACGTGGAGACATTTACATTGTTTCTTAGCAAACTTATCAAGTTTACTTTTACATCTTCCCCCAAGTCGGCCTCTATCTTGACCGTTCTTTCTGGTCGATTGACTTCGAGACTTAATTCTTCTATTTCTCCCTTAGGGCTAGGTCGCGGCAAGCCTCTTTCTTTCTGATGGCGGAGACTCTGCCGGTCTTTTGTGAGATGAAGATTTTAGAGCCGTCAAGTAACATACTCTAGCTGATTCCTGGTTTCCTTTCAATATAAACCGGCTTTCCACTATTTGACGTGTATATCATTATCAGGTGATATGTTGACACTACAGCTTGAGCATCGTGAATAGGTAGGCGCCCAATAATGGCATTATAGGCTGCCGGTACATCGAAGACCAAGAATTCTACCATAAGATCTCGTGGTTGGGGTCCTTCACCCAATTTTACCGGTAAGCGAATGATGCCTTCTTGGACTACCGACGCCCCTGTGAACCCAATCACCGGGTATGAGACCGACTTCAAGCATAACCTACCTAGACCCATTTTTTCGAATGTTGGCATGAACAGGATGTTGGTGGAGCCGCCGCCATCTACAAGGACGCGATGTACCATCGTGTTAGAAACATGCAGAGATACTACCAAAGGGTCATCATGAGGAAAGATAATCCCCTTGGCGTCCTCTTTCGTAAATGCTATAGACGGCATCTGAAGTGGTGCCGGCCGTTTTCCAGTGTTGTGGTAGTTAACCCGGTGTCTAACTTCCTTCAGACTAGCCTTGGCCCCATGTATACTTCCACCATGAACTGGCCCTCCCGAGATGACATGTATCTCGGTTATTCTCTCCTTTGTCGACCTACTCTCACTGTCTTCTTCTCTAGGTGACCTTTCCTGGCCTGTTTGAGCTTGATACTGCTTGAAATAGCCTCTCCGTATCAAGTCTTCAATGCCATCCTTCGGATCCTTACAGTCATCTGTGACAAGGTCGTAATCTCTATGGAAATCACACCACTTCGATTTATCACGGCCTTTATAGAGCATCTTTCTGGGTCGCTGCCACTTATCATCCTTCTTGTGCATCTCATAGAATTCTACTCTGCAAACCGTTAAAGGAGTGTAATTGTGGTAGCGTTTTGGCCTTCTTTCATGGCCCTTTTTCACCGAGTTGCTTTCCTCTCTTCTACCAGAGGTGTCGTACATCTTGTCTTTCCAGTATTTATCTTTGTCCTTCTCCTTCTCCTTCTCTTTTTCCTTACCATCTCCCTCAGACTGTTTAGACGTTGCTGCCTTGTTTAATTCTACCCCTCAGATAAAATCATTGGCTTTACCGAGAACTTTAGTCAGGCTGGTCAACTTCTTACGGCCCAAGTAGCTTCTGAAGACAGTGCCTTCCTTCAAACCAGTCATCAATGCCAGGACAGCAACCTCTTGTTGTAAGCTTGGGATAGTAACGGCTTTAGAGTTAAAAAGGCCGATATAATCCCTCAGGCTTTCTTTTTCCCCTTGCTTGATGGACATCAGCTCTGCAGTTGTTTTCTCCCTTTCGCTTGTTGCTGACGAAGTGTGTGACAAACATAGCCGAGAGTTGCCGAAAATCATAGATTGTTTGCCGGCTGAATGCTCTTGAACAAAGTTTGTGCTAAACCAGACAAAGTTGAAGCGAACACTTTACACCAGACAGAGTCCATGTCGGTGTATAACAGCATGTGTCCCTCATAAGGAGATATATGATGCTCAGGATCTATTTTGCCATCATACTTACTTGTCGGCATTTTGATTTTCTCTATGGGCTCTTGGAGTATGGTAGTGGAGAATGGAGAGGAAGGAAGTGATACCAGTGCTCAACGCCGGACAAACTCATTCTCCCTTCTAGGCTGGGATGATTGTTGGATCTCAGTATCATGATGATCCTCTTCGTCTTCGCCTCCAACTGGCTCCGTGGCGGTCTTCGAGTTTTCCCCCTGATCCTGATCATGCTTGCTTTGTTCACCCTGTTGGCCACTAAGGAGAGATCGAATTTTCCTAACAGGTTTATGTGGCTTATTCAGGGGACGCTTGGGAGAACGACCGACCGGTGGAGTTTGACTCGCCATAGCTTGGAAGACTTTAGCAGCACTCAGAAGTTGAGCTGAGGGGTTTCAGTAGCCCTCTTGCCCTTCTCAGCTGATGGTTTGGAGGATCCAACTACTGATTGCGGGGTTTTGTAACCGGGTGGGCCTCCTTCAGTAGCATTGTTATTCTCGTCGGTTTTCGACATTCTGAAAGGTTACTTGCCGGCAGCTGACGACTGCTTAAGATCCATGGGGCAGGTTGGCTGGCTGGATCGTGGCTTAAGACTATGGTATAGTTCACCCCTCCTTCTAGCGCCAATTGTTCCAATATGGAATAAATGTTGTTCGGGTGAACCGGTATCCTTTAATCACATATACCAGTTTGAAGTCCTGCAATATTGAACACGTAAAGTAACCTCGGGGGTTGATCCGAGGAACGCTCCTCTGATGCCTAAGCCAGTAAGGGTAAAATCCTGTATATCTCATATAGAGTATATTAGTGTTTGTGAACGTACCTTATGACTCAGATCATGGGGTATTTATAGGAGCAGGCAGTGTCCCAAGCTAGGTAGGACACTACTCCTATTGGTTGAATACAATTCTATCCTTTTTTGATACTTATCTTTAGACCCATAGGCGTTGCGGAGCAAGTACTGGATTAGGCCCAGGCTCATTATGAATGACCCATGTGCTTAACACCGATAAGGTGCCTGCCAAGGTCCGGTATAATAGGAATACCGGTATCGTGCACATTTTAACCCTAGTAATCAAGGAACACCAGGATGGTTTGACCATGTCGATCAATGGCGGTCCAGTTTAACCGGTTTGGAACTGAGGCCGTCTCCATACAGAAGCGATACTACTGGACCCAAGGGTCCTTGGTATATATATATATATATATATATATATATATATATATATATATATATATATATATATATATATATATATATATATATATATATATATATATATATATATATATATATATATATATATATATATATATACACACATTATAACCAAATGTAAAGGATGATCTTGATTGGGTAGCAAGCTCATAATTAGAACAAAAGTAAACTGAAGAGTAGATACTAGATAGCATCCAATATGCATAATACTATACTTCTTTCTAAAATATTTACAATGCATTTGAAGTAATATTCATTATGCCTACCAACAAAATATAGTATAAAACAGAAAAAATATTGATAAAACAGAGAAAGTAATCATTCTCTGCAAGACACCCAATTGCGAGTATAATAGTTCTAAACCGAACTCCTATTAGCGAGCACTACAAAAATTAACCACTGATAATAAATGACAATATATCAAACCATATAAGCCACATAAATTACTCTTCTGTCATGACCATCATGACTTTCTAGCTTCTTGTGGATGTGAAGACTTGACTTTGATATTTGGTAAAGTGAGATAAGGCTCTTCTTCTTGAGCAACTTGAGCCTTGACCATGTTGTGATGCCTTGTTGTAATTCTTTTGGTGCTCTATCATGCTTTATGCGTTTGTCCCCTTTCATTGATACATATTCCCCAAAAAACATGATTATTACTTGAAAAGAAACATTGAAAAAAAATAATTTCAACATGGCTTCTTGAGCAGCTACTAATATATGAAGACAAGAAACTCACCTGTTTTAAATTTGAGTGTAGGATCTAGAAGTATCAACCTTGCTAATGGTCATATTCCCCTTCAATGTGTGCTTAAAGAGATTCCTGTCATATCTTTTTCTCAAACTCAAATGTAGTCCCTGGAAGCCATGGAAACAAGGGCGAGTAATAGAAATAGCTACAGAACAATATTTTGATGATGAAATAGTGTACCTAACATAAGTTGGATTGCATGCAAATAACAAATCTTACACATGTACTCCACAGAGTCATACAATAAGAAATTAGGAGATAACATGGAAATACTGAAACTAAAATGTTTTGCAAGGGTAATAACTTTTACAGGCACACAAGAGTTCATTCAGTTAATACAAAGCAGGAAATACGGAGTACGAATACCAACACTAAATCTAGCAAATAACAATCAGGTTGTACCTTCTTCCATGGTACGAAGACCATGAAGAAACAAATAATTATTTTTCGTACGTCCCATCCAAAATTTCCACACCACTCATGACTCCCTCCTATACCACTAAACCATCTTCCCTTACTCTTTCTCTTGTCTCTTCTCTATCTTCACCAAACATTTCTCCAATTAAAGAAACCCACGATAGCAAATAATCCCCCTTCTCTAACTCTTAAGTTCACAATACAACCAAATACTCTTTTAAACCTACCATCCTTCACTTACACCTCATATTGCTTCCTATAAACCCTTTCTCCATGGAAAAAATAAAATCAGCCTTGAGTTGTTAAACTTCACAGACTCACAACCGCTGCTTTACACACACATATAAACTCATTAACCATAAAAGATGCAGAATCACCACTCAAATTAACCATAAACTTAACTTTTACAGGGTTATTTTAAAAAGAAAAAATTGTTATTTAGAACACTCCTATTCTTGAGGCTGCCATGCTGGATTCGGATAACCGGGAGTGTAGATGAACCTGAATCTAAACTAATAAAACAAACACGAAATCAAAAAGTTAAGCTAAGTTTATATAATAATGGAATATGTTTACACGTCAAAGCCAGAGATTAGTGTTACTAATGACCGCGTGCATAATAACAGAAGACCTCACAATGTATGAGGGGCAACTGCTAAATGTTGCTTCGTTAATTTTGGTCTTCGTAATCATCAATGTGTAACCTCAATGACATGGCAGTACACAAATGATGCCAAAGAAAAGAGTTATACTCACATTTAACCTGTTGCAAGTATTGTTGTTGGATAGAATCTTTAAAAATCATCAGCTGATACATCAGGCCATCCCACCATCCTAGTGTGTTAAAGGGTCATAAGGAGTTGGAGAACAAGAGTAAGCAAAAATAAAATAAAAATCTCACAACCAACTTAATATTCACTATTGAACATACATATCAGAGACATTAGTTCAGAAAAAAGTATCACAATGGAATAGGATATATGATGATCGAACTCACAGAAAATAGAGGAGAGAAAACGAGATATTATCGGCTTATATATTTGTTAGCACAACTACAACAGGCATGTGACCCTGTCTCTCCCACTTTTGGTTGCTCCGGCTAGGAAAAATATGAAAATATGATATTAGATTATCACAGTACAATAGCATTCAACTTTGATTTCACTGAATCTTTGTGAATGTCTTTGCAGACTACAAAACTTCAACAAGTGCTAAATGGAACCAGAAATTTTACTCAATTTTCAGAAACAAGCAGTGAAGCGCCTAAAGATGGATACTTGCATTACGAAGGTCAAAACTTATAATTACATGTATGGCTATGGCAGAATTAAATTAACAAGAATTGCAATGAAACCAAATTAGCTGTCAAATTTATTGAATTGATTGATGATAATAACAGAAGATTCACTAAAACTCCGTTTGGATGGGCGTAAAATATTTTCAGTGTAAAATAATTTTCATGGAAAACAATTTACAATGGAAAACACAATTTCAAAATTAGTTTTCCGTTGTTTGGTTCCATGTAAGAAAAATGATGAAATGAAAGTGAAAGTAAGGAGGTAGGTAGAGGAGTGTACAAGAGAGATAAGGAAAAGGAAGGAAAATAGTTTTGCTTTCATTTTGAAGGGAAAATGGTTTTCCATCATTGGGAGAGCAATTTCACTCCAAGGGAAAAATAGTTTTACACTCCTTTGCAAACCAAACAATGTAAAATTGAAAATAGAGGAAAATAGTTTTTACAGGAAAATATTTTACGCCCTACCAAACGGAGCCTAAATAATCATATTTCCAACGGAACACTTACCTAAAATAGCCTTGCTCCCTTACCTATATCATTCAATCCATGAATTGCTCCCAAAATCAGCGGTCCTAATTCCAACCACCCCATGATCATAAAATTTAACCAAAAAAAAGAAAAATAAAAAAGAACCAATAGAGTAATCATTAAAAGACTAATCAAAATTTGGTACTCGTTGATCATATGGTTGATCAAGAAGGTGCCTGAAAACGAAGTTACGGAAAACAACAGAAGCAGCAACAAAGAGAAACATTAATTATAGGGTTTGCGGAATATTGAAACAAAAGCGCAAAATGGGATCTTTAATTACAAAAATACCAAGATGAGTAGATTTTTTGGAAAAGAGGAGAGAGAAGATGGAAAAAGAGGGTACTATCAAGAAACTCTAGGCCTCATTGCAGTAGCTTCAAAATCTTCAACAAATTTAAATCCATAAATCGATTGTCAATCCCAACCCTCATTGCAGTAGCTTCAAAATCTTCAACAAATCCAATTGTGATAAAATCGAAACCCTAAAACACGAAATTAAACAATACATATGAGAATTGTATGTTTCTCTCTTTCTTCCAATCCTCATCAGAGAAATTACTAAACTGAAAAAGACAGCTGGTAGAATTGAGAAGGAGGTAAGGAAAGAGAAAATAAACAGGAAATAGAGAAAAAGAGAAGACAACCATGGAACAGGGGAGAGAGAGGGCAGACACTGAGGAAAAGGAAATGAGAGGAAGGGAGGGAATCCTAGTAAAGCAAGACAAAAAATCAAGCGAAAAGGAACGGAAAAAAAAAGCGAAAAAAGAAGGGGAGAAAATGGGAAAATGAGGCAATTACATGATGAATATTATTCTTCATCCTTTTGTGACTCATATCACTATCCTAAGAAAAGTGAAGGCAATCCTAGCTTTTATATAGGTTTAAGAATCAATCCTACACCCTATTCTATTCTATCGAAAACATTTACTAATCATCATCCTAACACATGTACAAAAAAAAAAATCTTTTTTCAAAAATTTAAATTTATCGATCTTTAATCATCCATTATCTTTTCCCAATAAATGATAAAAACAAGGGGTCCCTTTCAAAATGAATTTCGAAAATTATAAGCCTATTCCAAATACCTATAATCCATTCCAATCAACCAAAATCCAATTCATTTACATTCATCTTAGGCCCATCTGAGTTTGAGTCCTTGCATTTATTTTAGGCCCATGTGCATTAGAGTCCATTTTGCATTCATCCTAGGCCCATCAAAATTTGAGTCCATCCATTCATATAGGCCCGCTAGCACAAGAGTCCATCTTAGGCTCATATAAGTTTAGCCCATGTCAAAATCTAGGCCCATTTGCATCTTTATGTGAACCCTAGTACATGTCAAGCCCAGTCTAAGTCTAATCCCAGTCGATTCCAATCTAAGTCCAATGCTAGTCCATTTTCAATGTCAAGCCCATGTGCATCTCCAAGTCTAACTTCAAGCCAATATAGGACTAAGTCCCAAATTAGGTCCATATAAGGCCCAACTCATATCCTAAGTCTAGTCAAGTCCAATTCCAAACCAATACATGACGAAGTCCAAATTCAAAAACTCTAAACCTCTAAGTCTAGAGAAGCTAGCACTTCTTAAAAACCACATAGGCAAATCCGAATTTTAGCGAAGCTACACACCCTTTAAGACCAAAATGGCAACCTTTGACCTAGCGAAGCTAGTCATCCCTAAGACCATAACGGCACCCTTTGACCTAGCGAAGCTAGTCATCCCTACGACCATAACGACACCCTTTGACCTAGCGAAGCTAGTCATCCTTAAGACCATAACGACACCCTTTGACCTAGCGAAGCGAGTCATCCCTAAGACCATAACGGCACCCTTTGACCTAGCGAAGCTAGTCATCCCTAAGACCATAACGACACCCTTTGACCTTGCGAAGCTATTCATCCCAAAGACCATAACGACACCCTTTAACTTAGTGAAGCTAGTCATCCCTATGAACATAACGGCACCCTTTGTCCTAGCGAAGCTAGTCATCCTTAAGACCATAACGACACTCTTTGACCTAGTGAAGCTAGTCATCCCTTAAACCATAAAGGTACCCATTGAATTTAGCGAAGCTACTCATCCGTTAAGACCATAACGGCAACCCCTAAGTCTAGTGAAGCTAGCATTCCTTGAGTCCACATCGAAAATCTTTGAGTTTATCCTGCTTAGACTAATGTATCTTTAAAAGTCTAGTTGTCTAGCCTGCTCACTCACCTGTAAGTTCAAAGGCTAGTATTCACCAAAGCCCATTCATGAAGTCCAGTCTGCTTGCGTAGTCCAGTCCAGTCTAGTACTTATTTGCATTTGCATATAATTAGGCCCATTCTACTCCAAAGCCCATACCTTTTCCCATTTCTATCTCTCATTTCTATTTCCCATTTCCCATTTTCATTCCTCATTTCCATATCCTATTTTCCATTTTCCATTTTCATTTCCCATTTCCATTTTTCATTTACATTTCTCGAATCCATTTTCATCTCTAAAAATAAAAAACCATTTCTTAAAATTTACTAGGTCCATTCGATTTCTGTTCAGGACAGGTCGTGAGATTATAACTTGGGAACGTCCAACAGAGAGGAAGCAACGTAAACCTATTCCCAGACTTGTCAAACGAATTCTCACTTTTTCAAACGAATTTTTCGAAACTTTTGAATCATCACCCGAGATGGGAGACAAATCTAAACAACTCAATGCAATCATGGCTTAGCTCCAACTAATGAACTCTCATCTTGAGGAACAACATAAAGAGATCAAGGCGCTGAGAGAAGAACGTACAAGTGAGGAAAGTGAAGAGGAAGACACTCCACCACTACCACATCCTATCAAGTCCAAGACAGATTTGAGGTTCGAAAAACTCGAGCAATTGATCCAGTCAATCCCTACACTCGAGAATCACGCTCATGGCCATGCCATCATTGATCCTGAACTGAGGGAAAAGCTCCCTAAAAAGGTAGCATTGCGTGACCTCCCAAAATTCAAGGGGGTTGAAGACCTAGATGATCATTTGAGAGTCTTTTCCACCTCTATGGCTCTCAAAGACATGAGCAAGGACATGTTTGCTTATGTCTTTCCCTTAACCTTGGATGCACATCCATCCAAGTGGTTCAGATCACTGAACAAAACAAAGCTGAATGACTGGGACTACATCATTGAATAGTTCCTCAAGCAGTACATGCACATACAACACTCAGCTTCCTATTGTTCTTCGTGAGTTGGAATTAACTAAGCAAAACTCCAATGATGATTTTATCACCTTCCATAACAGAAGGAGGGAAACGGCCGCACAAATGACTAACAGGCCATCTGAAGAGGACCAAGTCTGAATGGTGATCCGTACCCTGCAGTCTAAGTACGGAGAACACTTTAAATTCCAACATATAGAGTCTTTCACGAAGCTCTACAAGGTCAGTCTACTAATTGAGGAAGAGGTGCAAGCCTCTAAAAATAAGGGTGGTAATAATAACAACTCTTTCAAGACGAGTAACAACAACCCTTCTGGCTCCAAGTGAAATGAAGTCAATACCCTAACTACAAAAAGGAGAGGTTATCAAAAGCCTCAATGAACCTTTACTCCTTTAGCCATGTCTCTAAAAGAAGCCTTCTGCTTAATGCAAAGGGAGCACTTCAGCCTCTTGGCCTTATGCCAGACCCTGCTCATGAATCCTAATGCCTACTGCAAGTACCATCAAGGAAACGGGCATATGACATCGCAGTGCTAGACTTTGAAGCACGCCCTATAGGAAATGGTTGAAAATGGTAGACTGCCAGTTTCGCCCCTAACAAAAGTCAGCAAAAACAGCTGCCCCTTGGGCAGTGCCTAAAAAATAGCGGGGCGTAGTCATTTAACGTTAGTCTTCCAGATTGAGTAGGAGAGTCTATGTCATTTAGGACTTTGATTCTAATCAGCCCTTAACTTGCCTTCAGTATGGGCCTTGCCTGTAGCCACCTGTGCGTCTTAGGTTTAAGTCTCCTTTCTCCATAGGCCGGCTTCGCACTCTCTTGTTATAAGCCTTGCTTTTTCGTTCCTTGTAAGCGGCTGATCTTAGCTCTGCGGCTAGTCTGACTTTCGGTAGCTGATCGAGATCTTGCTTGTGCAATTTATCATTCAGCTCAGGGTCAAAGTTTAGGATCATCTAGTTTGGTAATCCAACTTCGACCGGTAACATTGCCTCGGCCCCAAATGCCAGCTTGAAAGGGGTTTCCCCTATAGATTCTTTCTCAGTGGTCCGGTTTGACCATAGTATTGCTGGAACCATGTCGGCCCACGCCCATTTCAAGTCGTCTAAGTTCGTTTTCAGTGCATTCAAGATCTGCTTGTTAGCGACCTCAGCCTGACCGTTGCTCAGTGGATGGCATACTGATGAGTATGCGAACTTAATGTCGTAAGGACTCAGGAAGTTCTTTGTCGGCCCACAGTCGAATTGGACGTTGTGATCCATTACGATTCCCATTGGGATTCCGAACCTCGTAATGAGATTTTGCCAGATAACCTTCTTCACCTGGTTGGCTGTGATCTTTTGCAGTCGGCTCTACCTCAATCCACTTTGTGAAGTAATCAATTCCTTCTAACAAGAACTTTCTACCACCTGATGCTGGTGTAAATGGTCCTATGATATGCATCCCCCACTAAGCGAAGGGGATTGGATTTAGGATAGGTTGCAAATCGTTTGCCGATTGGTGGATGACAGGAGCAAATTTCTGACACTTGTCGCACTTTTTTACGTAAGCCTGCGCATCTGCCAACATTTTCAGCCAGTAGAAACCGACTCTCAATACCTTTAGTGCCAGTGTCTTTCCTCCGATATGGTTTCCACATACTCCTTCGTGGATTTCATCCATTATCTTCGTGGCCTCGTGGGCCGTAACGCACCTTAGGAGTGGGAGTGAGGGACTTTGTTGTACAACTGCCCCTGAAAGATGCGGTACCACAATGCTTCTCTTTTAACTTTCTTTGCCGCCATCTTATCTTCCGGTAAGCTGTCAGTGAGTTTGTATGCAAGTATCTCATCATACCATACTTTTCCCTGACTGATCATGTTTACCCCTGATTGGGCGGCATCTATGCTCCTTTCTGGCAATATCTCGATCATGACACTTCTCTTCAAATCGGCTGTACTCGAGCTTGCTAACTTAGACAAGGCATTCGCGGGCATGTTCTCTGCTCTTAGAACCAGGACTACCTCGAAACTCTCCAATGGAGTCGTTATCTGTTTCACCCTGCTCAGATACTTCTGCATTACGGCTCTCTAGCCTTGTACGTCCGTTTGTCATTTTCAATTTTTTAGCCCCTGTCGTGATGCTCAGATTGATGCCGATAAGAGCCGCCTCATATTCTGCTTCATTTCTCGATGCTTTGAACCCAATGCGGACTACATACTCAAATGTATCCCCCTCTGGAGAAGTCATGACTACTCCAGCCCCAGCTCCTGTTTGGGCTGCAGAACTGTTGACCGATATATGCCAATTGCCGGCAGGTTCCTCAGTATCTTCGTATGTGGTTTCAACTATGAAGTCGGCCAGAGCCTGTACTTTGATGGCGGTGAGTGGCCGGTAGTCTATGTCGAACTCCGATAATTCAATTGCCCACTTGAATAACCTGCCGGTTGTGTCCAGCATATGGAGGGCTTTTTTTAGTGGTTGATTGGTGAGCACCTGCATAGTGTGAGAGTCAAAGTACGTCATTTTCTCTAACAACTCATACTTATGCTCATCCCCCCACTCAAACTTTTTATTTCCCCTCAGAACCTTAAAGAACGGTAGGGCCTTCTCTGCTAATTTAAAGACAAACCTAGTTAGTGCCTCCATTCTACCAGTGAGTTTTTGGATGTCCCGGATGCTCTTTGGCTCCGCGAGCTCGCTTATTGCCTTAATCTTGTCATGGTTTGCATCTATCCCCCTTTAACTCACCATGAAGCCTAGGAATTTGCCGGATCTGACCCCCGAATACACACTTCTTAGGGTTCAGCTTCATCTGGTATTTCCTGAGAGTCGCGAAGGTTTCCTCTAAGTCGGTAATGTGAGCTTATTTCGTGATGCTTTTGACGATGCTATCATCCACATATACTTTCACATTCCGGCCTTTTTGAGCCGGGAATATATTGTCGACCAACTTTTGATTTATAGCCCGTGTGTTCTTCAGCCCGAACGACATGGCATTATATGCATATACGCCGGCATCTGTTATGAATGCGCCTTTGCTCCTGTCAGACTCCAGAAGGTTGATCTGATGATATCCTGAGAAAGCGTCCATGAAACTCAGCAATGCATGACCGCTAGTTAAGTCTACTAACTTGCCCATTTTTGGCAACGGGTAACAGTCTTTTTGTAACACCCCATAATTTTGCTCCTAGTTTTTCGCAAAAGTTTTCCCTAAAACTATTATTTTCTCTAAATTAATGATTTTATTTTTATAAATGGGAGCCGAAATATTTTTATTATTTGACGCGCAAAGTATGTGTATTATATTTATATTTATAATATAATTTATTAGAATTATTTTCGTTATTAAGTATTTTTAAAGTTTAGGCGCGATTTAAGAATTTACTCCCTCCGGTTCCTAAAGATCTTCCCTTATTTACTTTTCACGCATGCCAATGCAAAACTTTAGATACTAATATCTTTAATTGTGTATTTGAAAAAATTATAAAAAGTGGATATTAATAAAATACATATTGAGATGAATCTAACAAGATCCCACATGACTATATTTTTTCTTACGTATAAGTCATAAACAACAGTCAAAGTGAAACTTGTGAATAGTGAAAAATGTTAAATAGGGAAGATCTTTCGGAACCGGAGGTAGTATCGATTTATCGCGTAACGGACTTTTGTCGCATGGATCGTTGATGATTGGGCCGAAAATCATTTGTGTGGTTTGGGCTTGGGTCAGCCAGCCATGTGGAGGGAAAGGGGATATATTTTCTTCACTCATTTTTGGTGTCTCTTTGCATTTCATAACCTCCATAACCTCCCTCTTGATTTCACCTATTAAACCTCTTTTATTTATTTTTTTAAACCACCAAAAATCTGATTAAAATTATATTACCATTGCTGTCATTCTTACAAAAATATTCGGCCATCATCATCATCATTTTCTCTCAAATTTTCTACTTCTTTTCTTCATCAAATTGTTCTTAACTTATTCTACTTGCCTATTTCTCGTTCGTGGTGCTTTGGGGGTTTGAAGAAGAAGTGGAGTGCATGCATAATTCGGGATTATCACAGTAGTTTTCAGCTCTCCTCCGACGATCCAGGTAACTAGTAGTTATCTTAGAAAGCTAGAGATTAGGGTATATTTCGGTATTAGATTATTACGTTAGGAATTGTTTTAATTACTTTTTATATGAAATTATTGATGAAAATTTACGTGAGTGTTCATTATGTATACTGTGAGTATGTTATGTGCAGCAAATATTTTTTAATTGAGTTTTTCCTATTTCATTAATTTAATTGGTAATTCGTGGGTTTATGGCTTATTTATAAAAAAATTAGTGAACGAGTTTTATAATTGTAAAAAATATTTTTCATGCAGCTTGTTATGTGTGTAGTATGTTTTTCATGCCTTAGAATAATTTTGGCCTACTGTTTACGAATTTAATTAATTAAATTTTCTATTTTTGCATTTTCGTGATTGTTGGTATTTAATTCATGAATATTATATTTTTACGCTGAAAAATCTGTTTCTTTACATAATCTATATTACCGTGGGTTTATGCATGTTATGTAAATTTTTTGGTAATTTTGGGGCTTCTATTTCTAATTTGCAGTATTTTATTGGCTTTATTGAGTATTTTGAAAATTAATGTCTAAAATTACTTTTACAGTCCTAAAATTAGAAATAAAATTTGTACTATGTCAGTAGAGTTATGATGATTGTATGTTGATTTTTGTGAGATTTTACGATTTGGTTTTATTTGTTTAATAATTTTTGTTGTGGTTTTGTTAAGAGTTTGAGTTTATTCTTTTTAATTATTTAAGGGAATAATAATCAGGATTAAATTGAGATCTTTTATATTCTTGGAAGCTGATGATTTGTAGGTTACTGTGGTTATAATTGAGTATCATTATATTTACGTTTAGTTTTTGTAAAAAAGATTAATTGTGTACGTTTTGCTCAGTTAATGAGTCTTGGTGTTAATTGGTGGTGGCGTCAGACGCACACTGATGCGTCAGATGCAGGATGGTCCGTGTGCCAGACACACTGGTTGGCGCTGAGTGCAAGCTCATGCGCCGAGCTCACAGTTTTGTGTTGTATGATTTTTCGTATGTGCTTGTATGTATGTTTTACATGGAGTTGGTGATCTTATATGATGTGATTCATTTCTGGTTGATACTGTTAGTGCTGTAAAAACTCTATTATTATCATTGTTTGTGCTTAGTGGTGTTGAATGTATTTGTTGATTGAGACATTTGTTGAAAGTTCGTAAGTTACTACTTTGAGGAATTTTGAAGAGATATCTATTGATGAATTATGGGTATAAGGTCAGGTGGCATCCCTTTGACGAACAGTTTTTAGATGAATGATACTTTTATGTTATTTATGATTTTATTTTTGAGATAAGAACATCCGGTGGGATAGATGTAGTACCCGGTGAAGAACATGTCACCAACCTGGTTTGCGAACTAGGGGTTAACCTGGGTTAATTGTTGTCGTCCGAGAGGTAGGCAGTGGGGAACGTAAGCCCATAGACTGACCTGGAGATTGCGATCTGACAAACCTTAGGAAGTGAATTGCGATTCACTGGCGTTCGAAATCTGACTCAATAACTTGGTTTACCTATGCTTTTAGTATTATTTAAGTACTCTTGTGATGATTTATTCATTTTATCATATTTACTTGTTATTTACTTTTCATTTGTATTACTTGTGAGTTTTATGGATATGGATGCATGTTATAGTTGTCTTGACCTTATGTTTTCCTTTCCTACTAATCTACGTCTGATTTACACTTTGATTTCTTTTGTTATGGGAGAACTGCTATTTACTCCCCACTAACAGTGGAATTATTTAATAATATATTTGTCGATGGAAATAATGACCTCTCGACTTGTGACTGCTTGGGCTAGCAGAGTGTGGGTCGGAAATGCGAGGAAGCTTCT
This sequence comes from Beta corolliflora, assembly GCA_947648045.1. Lineage (NCBI taxonomy): Eukaryota > Viridiplantae > Streptophyta > Magnoliopsida > Caryophyllales > Amaranthaceae > Beta > Beta corolliflora. Next base: position 925,913 of record CANSZD010002984.1, read on the forward strand.
CATAGTCTGCTTGGGCTAGCAGAGTGTGGGTCGGAAATGAGAGGAAGCTTCTCATTGTTTTTCTAGTAGATGAGTTCTATGAAGACAATATAGAGTCTTATATAATGCTAGGTCTCAAGGACATTTAGACTTGTTTGGGTTTTTGTGGGAGACTTACATGTCTCGTAGCTTTTGAATAATGTTATGGTTTGACTATGGTTTGGGATGTTCCTTTATGTTTAGAACTATATTATTTTGAGATATTTTCTTTTGGAAGCTATGAAAACTTCAGTTTGAGTTTACCTTTATTTAATGTGTTTGAGTAGCATAACCGTCCTGACGTTATTTCCGCTAACGTCTTCTAGTCAATTTAATGTAGATATTGTTAAGTATCTTAGTAGTAGAAGGACGGGGTATTACAGTTGGTATCAGAGCAAAGTTACCCAAGACCCTTTCTTAATCACTAAGAAACTCCCGAGAAATGTGTAGTTAAAGTAACTAGGATTATTAGAATCTTAGGCTTCACGAAAAGTAGTAGTGAGAGGGTCACTTGGGTAGGAAACCATGAGAAAATATTTTCTTACATTGATGAGATAAGTTGTTATTTACAACTATTGATGTGTTAAGTAATGAATGTTTAACTTGTATTTGTAGAATGCCGCCTCGAGGATTAATTAGTGCTAGAAAGGAGGCTGCCCGAAAAAGGCGCCACGCACTTTAGAATGCTATAATAGCCATGGCTAATCAGTCTACTACTCCGTCTAATGGGCAATCTGTCTTCGATCGATTAAACCGTCACCGTCCGCCTACTTTTGATGGGACTTCTGATCCAGTTGTGCTCGAAGGGTGGATAAGGGAGATGGAGAAACTGTTTGCTGAAACTGGTTGCCCTGCTGCAGAAATGGTGCCTATTGGTACCTACTATCTGAAGCTAGAAGCTAATAACTGGTGAAACACTATTCGTGCAAGCTGCATGGCTACACCGGGTTTTGGATGTGATCAGTTTTGGGTTAAGCTGAAAGAAAGGTTTTATCCTGATGAGCTCCGTTGGCAGAAGCAAGAAGAATTCCTAACTCTGTCTCAAGGTACTCTGAGTGTGCAGGAGTACACTGACAAGTTCACCGAGCTGTCCAGGTTTGCTACCACTGTTGTACCTACTGATGCTGAGCGTGTGAAAGGGTACATCAAGAATATGGATCCTAGGGTGAGGACCCATGTTCTGAGTTCGGGTGCTTCGACTTTTCAGGGAGCCTATGAGATATCCCTGAGCATTCATGCTTCTTTGAAAGAGGAAGTTTCGCGAAGGTGGTTCGCTGCAAAGCAGGTTACTACCTATGTTCGATTTCGCCAAGAAGCCGAGGTATGAGTCGTCTGGTCGAGGAGGTTATCAATAGGGTTCTGGATCTGGTTATCATCTGAGCTTTGATCCGAGCAAGTGCCGAATCTGTGGTAAGGCTGCTCATCCAAGGAAGAACTGTGATGGATCGACTGTTGTTTGTTTATATTGCAAGGAAGTGGGGCACAAGTCTTTCCAATGTTCTAAGAATCCTAGGGCTCCGTCTTATTCTGCTGGTCTAACTAAGCCAGTTGATTTTTCTGCTCCTCCGAAGAACTGGATTTATGTGATGATGCAAGCTGAAGTCGACGTCCATCCTGATGTCATCTCTGGTACTTTTCTTGTAAATAATACTCCTGCTTATTCTTTGTTCGATACTGGTGCTACGGTATCTTTTGTTGCTAGTTCCTTTGTTCGGAAAGCTAGTCTCTCCTCTAGATCTCCTGTTAAGACTCTTATATCTCTTCCGTCTGGTGAGAATTATCCCTGTCATTCTGAGTTTAAGGGCGTGCCTGTCAGCATTATGGTTCTGAGTTGCCAGCTAATCTTAAGGAGTTTGCTATGTCAGAATTTGATGTGATCCTCGGAATAGATTGGTTATCGAAGTATCATGCCTGCATTCAGTGCCGTGATCAGAAGGTGGTGCTACGAGATTCTATGGGTAAAAGGATTTCTTATTCTGGCATTGTGGTGAAGAAGGGTGTTAAGTGGGTGTCCGCTCTGAGAATGCGGAAGATGCGTCAGAAGGGTGATGTGGTATACCTTTGCATGGTAAAGGATTTGTCGTTTGAAGAGCAGCTCGAGGGTATACCGGTGCTTCGGGATTATCCTGATGTATTTCCTAAAGAGTTGCTAGGTATCCCTCCTGAAAGAGATGTGAAGTTCTGCATTGATTTAGTGCCGGGTACTGCTCCTATATCCAAGGCTCCGTATAGAATGGCGCCGTCTGAGTTGCAAGAGTTGAAAACTCAATTGCCAGAGCTGATAGTTAAGGGCTTCATAAGGCCTAGTATGTCTCCTTGGGGTGCTCCTTTTCTGTTTGTCAAGAAGAAAGACGGGAGTATGCGTCTGTGCATTGATTACCGTGAGCTGAATAAGGTAACGATCATGAATAAATATCCGTTGCCTCGCATTGAAGATCTGTTTGATCAATTGAAAGGTGTTGGGGTATTTTCCATGATCGATCTGTGATCCGGTTATCATCAAATCCCTGTTAAGAAGGAAGATTTTGGAAGACTGCTCTCCGCACCAGATATTGGCACTATGAATTTAAAGTGATGCCTTTTGGTCTCACGAATGCTCCTGCGATTTTCATGGATCAAATGAATCGCTCTTTCCACGAGTACTTGGATACTTGTGTAGTCGTGTTTATCGATGATATTCTCGTTTACTCTAAGGACGAAAAGGAGCATGAGAAGCATTTGAGACTGGTGTTGGATGTTCTGCGAAAGCAAGAGTGGTTCGCAAAGCTGTCTAGGTGCGAGTTCTGGCTGAAGAAAGTTGCTTTTCTGGGGCATGTAATCAGTAAGGAAGGAGTTAAGGTGGATTCCGCTAAGATCAAGGCTGTTGTCGAGTGGGACAGTCCTAAGAATTTGACCGACCTTCGGAGTTTTTCTGGGTTTTATTGGCTATTATAGGAGGTTCGTCCAAGATTTCTCCAAGATAGCTCAACCTCTGACTCGCTTAATGCGCAAGGACTGCAAGTTCGTCTGGTCTGAGGATTGTGAAGGATCATTTTAGAAGCTGAAAAAGAGTTTGACTTCTGCTCCTGTTCTTACTCTGACATCTGAGGGTGTGGGGTATGAACAGTGATGCATCGAAGATTGGTCAGGGTTGTGTTTTGATGCAGCAAGGGAAGGTAATAGCCTATGCTTCGAGGCAGCTGAAGGTGCATGAGAGAAATTACCCGACCCATGATCTAGAGTTAGCGGTTGTGGTGTTTGCACATAAGATATGGCGACACTATCTGTATGGTGTTCCGTGTAACGTGTATACTGACCACAAGTGCCTGAAGTACATCTTCACTCAGCGTGATCTTAACATGAGGAAGAAAAGGTGGCTTGAATTGATCTAGGATTATGATCTGACTCTGGATTACTAAGAGGGTAAGGTGAACAAAGTAGCGGTTGCTCTAAGTCGCAAGAATAAGCATTCTTTAAACGCTGCTATGGTGGTGCCTCGTGAATTATGTGAAGAGTTTTGTAAGCTTGATATCGAGGTTGTTCCTTAGGGTTATGTGTCTGCGATATTGGGTTCTATGAGTGCTGAGCCTGAGTTGTTCCTTGAGTTGAGAAGCAAGCAAAAGGGTGATCTGAAGCTAGAGAAGATCCGTGAAGCAAAGATGCAAGGTCGTGCAGAGAATTTTGAGATCTGTGCTGATGATAGCTTGAGGTTTATGGGGCGTTGGTGTGTGCCCAATGATGGTGAGCTTAAGAGAAAGATTCTCGAGGACGTTCATAATACTCCTTATTTTGTTCATCCTGGTGGTGACAAGCTTTACAAGGATCTGAAGGTAAATTTTTGGTGGCCTAGTATGAAGAGAGAGATCGCCGAGTTTGTCGCTAGGTGTCTGGTCTGCCAGAAGGTGAAAATTGAGCATCAGTGGCCTGGTGGTTTGTTGCAACCTCTGCCTATTCCTGCTTGGAAATTTGACTCTATCTCGATGTATTTCGTGATGGGTTTGCCTAGGGCTACTGGTGGGAAGAATGTTGTGTGGATGATTGTGGATCGCTTGATCAAAGTGGCTCGTTTTATTGCGATGAAGAACACTTGGTCTATGGAAGAGTTGGCTTAAGCTTATGCTAATGAGATTATTCGTTTTCATGGGGTTCCCAAAGACCTCGTCTCTGATCGTGATCCGCGATTTCTATCCTATTTCTGGACTGCATTGCAGGAGGCTTTTGGTTCGAAGTTGAAGCTCAGTACTGCATTTCATGCGGCTACCGATGGTCAGACTCAGAGAACTATTCTGACCTTGGAAGATATGATTTATGCTTGTGCCTTAGAATTTCAACAGTCTTGGGTCAAGTCGCTTAGCCTGGTGGAGTTCTCTTATAACAACAACTATCAAGCTAGTATCCAAATGGCTCTGTATGAGGCTCTCTATGGAAGGAAGTGTCGTAGTCCTACTTGTTGGAGCGACATCAGTGACTCATTGATTTTGGGCCCGGAGTTAATTCAAGATACTGTTGAGTAGGTGAAAGTAATTCAAGCTAAAATGAAGGCTGCTCAAGATAGGCAGAAGTCGTATGCAGATTTGCTTCGGAAACCTATTTCCTTTGAGGTGGGAGATAAGGTGCTTCTGAAGGTTTCTCCTATGAAGGGAGTGATGCGGTTTGGTCAAAAGGGCAAGTTGAGTCCAAAGTATGTGGGTCCCTATGAGATTCATGAAAGGATTGGGGAGGCCGTGTATCGTTTGGCTTTGCCGCCAGAGCTGTCGAAGGTGCATGATGTATTCCATGTGTCGCAGTTACGCAGGTATCGTAGTGATCCTTCGCATGTGATTCCTGTTGAATCGGTCTCAGTCGAGCCGAATTTGACTTTTGAAGAGCGTCCTGTTTGTATATTGGACCGTCAGAACCGTGCTCTGAGAAGGAAGGTGATTCCCTTGGTTAAAGTACTTTGGAGAACTCAAAAGTACGAAGAAGCTACTTGGGAAACCGAAGAGTCGATGGGACTGAAATACCTGAAACTATTCGTTTCAGGTATTCATTGTGTGTTTGTCTTATTTGTTTGTGTTTTCTAAGTTTCGAGGACGAAACTTTATTTAAGGAGGGGAGATTGTAACACCCCATAATTGTGCTCCTAGTTTTTCGCAAAAGTTTTCCCTAAAACTATTATTTTCTCTAAATTAATGATTTTAATTTTTATAAATGGGAGCCGAAATATTTTTATTATTTGACGTGCTAAGTATGTGTATTATATTTATATCGGTTTTTTCACCATATACCCTCGATAAATTGAAAAATTCACCGTATACCCTCAATGTTTCAAATATTCACCATATACCCCTGAGTTTTCGAAAATGTTTACCATATACCCTTTTGCTAACTGCCATCAACTCACCGTTAGCTTTATTTACGATTTTACCACCATTAACCACTAACCCTAAAATCCTAATACCTTAATCCTAACACTAATCCTAATTATAACCCTAATACTAAACCCTAACCCATCCTCCCCTCCCCCAAACCCTAACCCACCCAGCCCCACCACCCCACCCACCCCAGCCCCCATCCCCCCTCCCCCCCCCCTCCCCCTCCCCCACCACCTCTCCCTCCACCGCCGCTGCCCGTCCCCACGCCCGTCGATTTCCCCCCCCCCCTTCCCCTTCCCCGTCGATCTCCCCATTCCCCTTCCCGTCGATCTCCCCCTCCCCCTCCCCCTTCCCCGTCGAACAGTGGCCGTAGATTTCCCCTCCCCCTCCCCCCTTCCCCGTCGAACCGGCCGTAGATCTCCCCCTCCCCCTTCCCCGTCGAACAGTGGCCATAGATCTACCCATCCCCCTCCCCCTTCCTCGTCGAATTCAGCTAGCCGTAGATCTCCCACTCCCCTCCACTCAGCTTTATGGTGAATTTCTTGATTTGTTAGGGGTATATGGTGAAATAACCGTATTTATATTTATAATACGGCTTTTTCACCAAATACCCCGACAAATTAAAAAATTCACCATATACCCTCAATGTTCCAAAAATTCACCATATACCTTTGACATTTCGAAAACGTTCACCGGATGCCCTTTTTCTAACTTCCGTTAACTTACCGTTAGCTTTATTTACTAATTTGCCATTATAAACCCTAAACCCTAATTATAATCTAACCCTAACCTTAATCTAACTCTAACCTTAATCCTAATCTAACCCTAATTTAACCCCTAACCCACTCTCCCCTCCCCTCTACCCCCATTGCCCCCAACTCCTCCCCTCCCCCTCGGGCCGCGCCCCACCCCCCCCCTCCCCCCCCCTCCACCGCCGCAAAGACCCTTCCCCCTCCTTTCCCCCTCCTATAGAGCAATCATTAAAAGACTAATCAAAATTTGGTACTGCTGGTTGATCAGATGGTTGATCAAGAAGGTGCCTAAAAACGAAATCGCGGAAAACAACAGAAGCAAAGAGAAACATTAATTATAGGGTTTGTCGAAGATTGAAACGAAAGCGCAAAATGGGATCTTTAATTACAAAAATACCAAGATGAGTAGATTTTTTGGAAAAAAGGAGAGACAAGATGGAAAAAGAGGGTACTATCAAGAAACTCTAGCCCTCATTGCTGTAGCTTCAAAATCTTCAACAAATTTAATTCCACAAATCCATTGCCAATCCCAACCCTCATTGCAGTAGCTTTAAAATCTTCAACAAATCCAATTGTGATTAAATCGAAACCCTAAAACACGAAATTAAACAATACATATGAGAATTGTATGTTTCTCTCTTTCTTCCAATCCTCATGAGAGGAATTACTAAACTGAAAAAGACAGATGGCAGAATTGAGAAGGTGGAAAGGAAAGAGAAAATAAATAGGAGAGAGAAAAAGAGAAGACAACCATGGAAAAAAGGAGAGAGAGAGGGCAGAGACTGAGGAAAAGGAAATGAGAGGAAGGGAGGGAATCCTGGTAAAGCAAGACAGAAAATCGGGCGAAAAGGAACGGGAAAAAAAATGGAAAAAAGAAGGGGGAAAAATCGGAAAATGAAGCAATTACCTAATGAACAGTATTCTTCATGCTTTTGTGACTCATATCACTATTCCTACGAAAAGTGAAGGCAATCCTTGCTTTTATATATGTTTAAGAATCAATCCTACACCCTCTTCTATTCTATCGAAACATTTACTAATCATCACCCTACCACATGTACAAAATAAAAATCTTTTTTCAGAAAAAAAAAAAAATTAATCGATCTTTAATCATCCATCATCTTTTCCCAATAAATGATAAAAACAAGGGGTCCCTTTCAAAATGAATTTCGAAAATTATAAGCCCAGTCCAAATACCTATAATCCATTCCAATCAACCCAAATCCAATTCATTTGCATTCATCCTAGGCCCATCTGAGTTTGAGTCCTTGAATTAATTTTAGGCCCATGTGCATTAGAGTCCATTTTGCATTCATCCTAGGCCCATCTAAATTTGAATCCATCCATTCATATAGGCTCGCTAGCACTAGAGTCCATCTTAGGCTCATATAAGTTTAGCTCATGTCAAAATCTAGGCCCATTTGCATCTTTATGTGAACCCTAGTCTATGTCAAGCCCAGTCTAAGTCTAATCCCAGTCGATTCCAATCTAAGTCCAATGCTAGTCCATTTTCAATGTCAAGCCCATGTGCATCTCCAAGTCTAATTTCAAACCAATATAGGACTAAGTCCCAAGTTAGGTCCATATAAGGCCCAACTCATATCCTAAGTCTAGTCAAGTCCAATTCCAAACCAATACTGGACGAAGTCCAAATTCAAAAACTCTAAACCTCTAAGTCTAGCGAAGCTAGCACTTCTTAAAAACCACATAGGCAAATCCAAAGTTTAGTGAAGGTACTCACCCTTTAAGACCATAACGGCAACCTTTGACCTAGCGAAGCTAGTCATCCCCAATACCATAACGGCACCCTTTGACCTAGCGAAGCTAGTCATCCCAAAGACCATAACGGCACCCTTTGACCTAGCGAAGCTAGTCATCCCTAAGATCATAACGGCACCCTTTGACCTAGCGAAGCTAGTCATCCCTAAGACCATAACGACACCCTTTGACCTAGCGAAGCTAGTCATCCCTAAGACCATAACGACACCCTTTGACCTTGCAATGCTAGTCATCCCTATGACCATAAAGGCACCCTTTGACCTAGCGAAGCTAGTCATCCATAAGACCATAACGACACTCTTTGACCTAGCGAACCTAGTCATCCCTAAGAACATAAAGGCACCCTTTGAGTTTAGCGAAGCTACTTATCCGCTAAGACCATAACGGCAACCCCTAAATCTAGTGAAGCTAGCATTCCTTGAGTCCACATAGGAAATCTTTGAGTCTATCCTGCTTAGTCTAATGAAAGTTGATAATTTTTAGTTGTCTAGCCTGCTTACTCACCTATAAGTTCAAAGTCTAGTGCTCACCAAAGCCCAGTAAGAGTAACAACAACCCTTCTGGCTCCAAGAGCAATGATGGCAATACCCTAACTACTAAAAGGAGAGGTTATCAAAAGCCTCAATGAAACTTTACTCCTTAAGCCATGTCTCTAAAAGAAGCGTTCACTAGGCTTCATGCAAAGGGAGAACTTTAGCCTCTTGGCCTTATGCCTGACCTTGCTCTTGAGAATAGGCCCAAGAAGTGGAATCCTAATGCCTACTGCAAGTACCATCAAGGAAACGGGCATATGACAACTAGGTTGAGTAGGAGAGTCCCACGCCTAGCTTCTTTATTTCTTTCCTGTCGAGTCTATGTCATTAAGGACATTGATTCTAATCAGCCTTATGTGTTATTTCTTTCTAATTAATAGAATAACTGTATTTTTTTTTTTTCGTTGGCCTTCCATCGTTTTATGTAGGCATAATTGATTCTAATAATACAACCTTTCACCGATTAATTTTTAACAAGTTAACCTTTCAATTATTCTTAAATAATGCTACCTTTTGGAGGTATTTGCTTTTAATGGGCTTTGACGTGTTAATAATCAGTTTGTTTGGTAAGTCGCATTTTCCAGTCCGGCTATTTTCCACCCTTTGCCTCCATGCCCCTACTTCTATGGTAAAGAGTTAATGTTTTAGACGCTTTTATGTCATTTTCGCTCAAGAGAAGTAAATAGGATATAAAGGTTGCATTATTTTGGAATAATTGAAAGGTTGTTTTATTAAAAATTAATTTGTAAAAGGTTGTATTATTATAATAAATTATTCCTTTTATATATGCTTCTAATGCAATGATGAAACTTCAATCACCTAATGATCTTGATTAATAAACAGAATAAAAACGAATAAAAAATAAAAAATAGACATACTTTGGATTAAGAGTTTTTTCCTTCTTCTTCCATCACCTTCCATAAGCCATCATCCATAAACCATCTCATGCAATCAAAATAAAGAAAATATCCCTTAAGCCATCATTCTCCATGATCCTTAGCCAAATAGCCTTTTTAATCAAAAGTCCACAAATGACCTTCAAACCTTCCAATACCCTAAATCATAAAAAACTTGTGTGCAAGCCTCAGTACATAAAAAATCCAATGCCAGACAAAAATAAAAAATAAAAATTGAAAAAATTCGAAGTGCGAAAAAAAAAGCAAAAGAAAACGCACAAGACAAAATTAAAAAAATGCAAAAAATGCAAAAAGAATAAGCCAATGGCAAGAAATAATAAAAAGTTAAGCTAGGGGGCTTGCACACAAGTTATATCCCTCATTCAAATCCTTCAATCCATCAAAACTTTTACCATGTAATCCAAAATCCATGATCCTTAACTTAGCCTAACCAAATTGAACCTTCATCCAAATCCTTAAACATCAAAATTCAAACCTTTCAACCATTCATATCCAATCCTAACTCCTTCTCCAAGGTATGTCCAAGCCGCTAGGTTGAAAACCCGAACAAGCGGCCTAGGAAAAAGTTAGGGCACAAAAAAAAAGAATCAATCAGATCTAGAACTACGAATGGTCTGATTCCGCAAGGATACGTAGGAATCCTCATCTCAAGGTCCGACCGCTCCAATTAAATAAATTTATCAAGATCTCATGATTTGACTCTCTAGAATTTAGAAGCATACTCTTTGATAGATCCTGACATAGACTCGAGTCTGAACCTAGCCGCGTTAAAGCCTTTTACCACCTACATTCAAACTCTCATTTTCCCTGAAGGACTCTCTGATAATTCCATGATCTCTGCAATATCTGACTTTGCCTGTATTAACTCCCGAAAGAAGAATCTCAAGTGAAGAACTCTAAATGCTCAATACAGATAAAGTATAACCCAATTCGGCTCAGAATGCCTAATTCAAGACAAGGTTACCCAAACTAAATGCTTTCTATATTTGTGGTAGTTCCTCCAAATCAAACTCCCAAAAAGTTGTAATATGCGAATTTCACTTACTAAGCCCGATTATTTACCAAAACAGTTTTCAAAAATCAATCTATCTATTTCTAATCATTCTATCTCTCTACCAATCCAAACATCCTAATCTTGTATAACCCTGACCTTGCATAACATTTCATCTTCCCTAGCCTTGTATAACCCTGACCTTGCATGATTTCATACCTTAGCTTTGCATACCCCTGATCCTTGCATAACGTCTCGTGCATCCTTAGAGAATCTAAGTTTGCATCTTTGCATCATTATGCGCATTATTATCAGAGTTGTTTGACCTATCTACTAACATCTTTTCCTGTAGGTAATCAAATTACTTTTATTTATCGTCTTTAGACTAACTTTGTTTTACAGAAACTGGCGATATATAGATCAGTTCTAAACTGCAGAGCGTTTAGAATCGTTCTCTGTTCCGACACCGTATATTTTGAGTTTTAGTTTCCTGAACCTCAGTCAAAGTGGGGGCTTTTGTAGACAGAAAATTATGTCTCCCCATGTAGTACCCAATGATGAAACATACCGTTGTCCTAATTGGTCCGGTCCAAAGGAAGAGCAATCGAACAAGCTAAACCTAAAAGCATTTTGAAAATATAAAGTCTATTTATTAAATCCAAGCCCAATTTTAAAGCCCAATTAATTATTTCTGATAATTAATTATATTTTTAATATATTAATATTAATTATTCTTGATAATTAATTTTTAAAGGGGATTTGGAAAATCAGATTTCTATTTCTAAAGATAGCCGATTTTGGATTTCAAAGGATAGATTTTATCAAAGGGTAAAAAAGAATCTTAAAACAATAAAAAATCGGCCAGAAAGCAAGTGTGTGTGACGCACATGCTGTGCGCCTAGCGCACAGGCTGTGCGTCAAGCACAAAGTGGTGCGCCAGGCACACAGTTTTATTTTATATTTTCGATTCGTTTTCGGTTTTCTTTGCCTATAAATATCTCGTTTCTTCAAACTCATATTCAAACACTGAAACTCACATTCAAACACATTCATACCTTCGAATTTCTTATTTCTTATTTCAAGCTTAAGATTGCTCATCCTGCAGACTGTAATACAAGACCCAGGCAACAAAGATCTTAAAGGAAATTAGCGCTATATTGTACATCCTTCTCTAAACCTTTTCTTTTTTATATTTCCTTGCAATACATTATTATTCTTCATATGCATGATTGTATGATTTAATACTTTCATCATCTCACATGATTATTTTTGCTAATCAAGACCTAAAGAACTGTTCTAACATTAAATTACGATAATTGGACAACTTGTTGGGAACCAGTAATTTAATTTCTATAATAACATGTCACCCAAAAATTAGTATTTTGTTTATTTATTGAACCAACATAGATTAATTATACATTGCATAAAAATATTATGTGGTTATTTCATTGCATAAATATATATATGAATTTATATTAAGTAGAGGCCATCAATGGTCGAATTTGATTCCTGATCTTATTCGTACTGTCACCCCCGAGCTCAATCTATGGTTCATTGACCATTAATGGAGTCATGACGGGGAAATCTACATTGGATGAGTCCCTAAGTTGTCCCTAAGATTTCCCAATATCCAATTAGGTTTATGACTCTTCCTTTAAAGACTTATTGGCGACTTCTCTCTATTTCAAAACCTTTAGAATGAGGTAGTCAAATACGCGCTCATCCCGCGTAGGCAATAAAAACACGCCTACAATATCATATTTTTAAAAAGGGTTATAACTGTTTAAGGGGAATTATGTTTCTGTATTATGAACCGCTATTTGGATATTTTTTATGCTACCCTTGATTGAGAATCCTGGCTCCACCACTGATTACCATATAATACTAATTGTAGACACATAATCGTGTCTCCCCATTTAAGGATCCGATGATGAAACATACCGCGGTCATAATTAATCTGGCCCGAAGGCATAGCAGTTTGAAAATCCATTCAAAACCATTTCGAAAAGTGTTAAAGTCCTATTTTAAAGCCCAATTAATTATTCATGATAATTAATTGTATTTGAGCCTAATTCTTTGAAAAGCCCAATTAATTGATAATTAATTTATTTAAATAAATAAATATTTTCAAAAGATATTATTTATAAGTTTAAATCAGATTTTATCCCGTAAAATCAGATATCCGTAGTTAAAAGATAAAAGAAAATTTTTTAGAACGCGTTTTTATCAAAAAACTGTCAAAACGTGTAAAAAACAAGCTCTGCGCTGAGCGCAACTTCCTGCGCCGAGCGCAAGGCCTACGCCGGGCGCACATGTCCTGACACGTGACCTTCCACGTAAGCCGCGCCTAGCGCATAGCCTGTGCCAAGCGCACCAGAACTGCCACGTAGACTTCTGTTTCATGTGGAGTCCTGTGTCAAGCGCAGTTCTCTGCTTGAGACGCATATTTTCTTTCTTATCTTTTTCAAAGCGCGTACCACGTGTATGCTTTTTACTGGTCATGCTGCGTCATGCGCTTGACACGTCAGCTGCGCCAGGCGCAGTGTCGCTTTCCTTAAAAATAGGCCTGATTTCCGTACAGATTTCAGAATGGATTTTTCACATAACACTCGACGAATACTTTACGAACACAATTGCGAATTCTCTCTACGAACTACAAAATCTCCCTACAAAACTCATACCTTTCAAACACAAATACATTCAATCTACATACATCCATACATTCAGATTTGCAGGCTTCACGATTGCTCGTCCCGAAGGTTGTCAATCTTGCAGACCTAAGCCACGGTATAATCTTGAGGGTCCTTAAATAAATTATTTTTATATTGAAGTTACAAAAGTTTTCTGTCCTAATGTAGATCTTTAATGTAAAATCGATATACAGTATATTCGAACCCTTTTTCTATACTTTCTTTTATTTTATTTTATTATTATTCATGCCTTTGTATATTATATGCCTGCCTGATCATTCTATGCATATTATATGATTATCCTGTTTTATTGCTTTTATCACCCACATGTTATTTTTGCTAATCAAAGACCTAAAGAACTGTTCCAATATTAATCAGATAATTTTACAACCTGTTACGTTCCCTGTAATTTTGATTGCATAATAACATATCACTAAAAAATAGTATTTTTATGTGTTTCCTGAACCAACTTTAGACTAAATATTTTTAGGGTGTTTAAAACGTTATATGATTATTCTTTGGCATAAAATTTGCAATGAATCGATATTTAGTACAGGCCAACTTTGGGCGAATGTGGTTCAATATGACTATATTTGTACCCTCACCCCCGAAGTCAATCTTTGGTTCATTTTGACCATCTATGGAGTCAAAACGGGGAAACCTACAGTGGATAATTTGTCCCTACGATTTTCCCATATACGATTAGGTTTATGATTCTTCGTAAAAAGAATTGTTGGCGACTTCTTTCAAAATAATTTTCAATAAAACCTTTATAGTGGGGTAGTCAAATCTAATACGCGCTCACACCGCGTAGGCGAAATAAAAACACGCCTACAATTTAGCGACTTCATTGGGGAGGATTTAAAAAAATTAATTTTTTTAAATGAGTGGGTGAAACTTGATTAATACGATTCATTCTTATTTTTATGCCTTAGAATAATACACAGTTTTGCATATGCATGGCTACTGTTCAACCACCATAAAGACAATCTACCTTGCCTCACTAGCACATGTTCTATGTGTGAGGTCACCCCCGGGGGGTTTGCGCTTTGTCCTTCCAAAAAGCTTCCTGAGCGATAGTGTTGAATCTTAGTTATAAGCAAACCTACCCAACCATGGCATTGTTCTCTTGTTCCTGACTTGAGACTGGAGTGCATCTTACACGTGGCCACCTCTTTAAGTAGGGGTATGAAGCGTGGGATCAATCTCTTAGTCATGGAACCTTTTCAGACTTAACCTAAACCTGACCAATAGTTTCAAACATAGAACTGGGCTTTAGGTGGGTACTTTTTCATCCATGTTATATGACATTTGCCTGTGATTATCTTGTCAAATTGTCGTTATTATGTGTCGTTCTCAAAATCGCGTCTAACAAACAAGAACAAATTCGTCAATCGGCCAATTCATCGCCTAAATCCCCGAAAAACGTGTCGGGGAGTAGTGCGCCAAGCGCATTAAGTTGCGCCTGGCGCACCACTCCCCCGCAAGACGCAAGCATGTGCGCCGCGCGCAGCAATGCTGCGCGGCACGCAGTCTGTGCATCGCGCGCTTTTCGTCGATTTAGTCGCTATAATGGTCGATCCTACATTCAGTCCTATGCTAGTCTATCTGCATCCGCGTAATACATTGTCATTCTAGGAGTCTCACCTAATCAAACATTCAAAAATCAGTCTTTTCATGCAAGGTCGAGTCTGTCCTAAAAAGTGCATCTAAACTGGTCATTGTAGAGTTAGAGTTGTCATGCATGTCTACCTCTTCCCATTTTCTCCTTGCTATTTAACTAATCTTCTCTATCAATCTTACCTTACCACATTCTACAATTTCAAAAACATACATTTTTTTTTTAAAATCAATCATGCACTTTCTTCTGTTCTACCTTTTTCAAAAAGCATTTACTAAACATCATCATACCACGACATTTCAATAAAAAAAATATTTTTTCAAAATTAATCCATCATCTTTTCCTAACAAAAGATAAAAACAAGGGGTTCCTTTCAAAAAATGAATTTCGAAAATTCTAAGCCTAGTCTAAACACCTTCAATCCAATCCAATTTAATCCAATCAACCAAATTCAATCCAATTCATTCTAGGTCCGTATGTAGTAGAATCCATTTTGCATTCATTTAGGCCCATGTGCATTTCAGTCCATACATTCGCTAGCATTAGAGTCGATCTTAGGCTCATATAAGTCTTGTTCATTTCAAAATCTAGGGCCATCTGCATCTTTATGTGAAGTCTAGTCCAAGTCTATCCTTAAACAATTCCAATCTAAGTCTAAGTCTAAGTCTAGTCCAATCCAAATGTTAGGTCCATTTAGGCCCAATTCATTCCCAAGGTCTAGTTTGCATTATATGCAAACCTTAGCCAATCTTCGAACTATAAAAGCCCAGTCTTAGGACTATAAAGTTATTCTACGGACTATAAAAGCTCATTCTTAGGACTATAAAGTCAGTCTACGGACTATAAAAGCTGAGTCTTTGGACTATAAAGTCAGTCTACGGACTATAAGAGCTGAGTCTTAGGTCTATAAAGTCAGTCTACGGACTATAAAAGCTCAATCTTAGGACTATAAAGTCAGTCTACGAACTATAAAAGCTCTGTCTTAGGACTATAAAGTCAGTCTACGGACTATAAAAGTCAGTCTTAGGACAATAAAATTTCCATGCATCTAGTCTGCATGGCACAACTCACACTTATTAACTCTCGTCTTGAGGAACAAGACAAAGAGATTAAGGCACTGAGGGAGAAGCTAACTGAAGAAGACGAACAAGGCGACACTCCACCACTAAGCAAGACCAACACAGAATTGAGGTTCCAAAAACTCGAGCAATTGATCCAGTCAATTCCTGCATTCGAGAGTCAGGCTCATGGCCATGACATTTTTGATCCTGAACTGAGGGAAAAACTCCCTAAAAAGGTAACATTGGGTGACCTCCCAAAATTCAAGGGGGTTTGAGACCCAGATGACCACTTGAGAGCTTTCTCCATCTCTATGGATCTCAAGGGCATGAGCAAGGACCTGTTTGCTTATGTCTTACCCTTAACCTTGGATGCCCATCCATCCAAGTGGTTCAGATCACTAAACAAAACCAAGCTGAATGACTGGGACTACATCAGAGAGGAGTTCCACAAACAATATGTATATAATACTCAACTTCCAATTGGCCTGCGTGAGTTGGAGTTAACTAAACAAAACTCGAATGAAGATTTTGTCACCTTCCCTAACAGATGGAGGGAAAAAGCTGCACAAATGGCTAACATGCCATCCCAAGAGGATCAAGTCCGATTGGTGATCCGTAACCTGCAGCCTAAGTATGGAGATCTTATCAAGTTCCAACCCATAGAGTCTTTCACGAAGCTCTATAAGGTAGGCCTGCTGATTGTAGAAGAGATACAGGCCAACAAGAACAAGGGTTCCAACAACAACAACTCTTTCAAGAAGAGTAATAACAACCCTTCTAGCTCTAATGTCAATGCCTTAACTACTGAAAAGGGAGGTTATCAAAAGCCTCAACGAACATTCACTCCATTGGGCATGACTCTAGAAGAAGCCTTCACTAAGCTTCATGCAAAAGGAGTGATATAGCCTATCGGTCCCACTCCAGACCCTGCACCTGAAAATAGATCCAGTAAATGGAACCCTACTGCCTATTGTAAGTACCACCAAGGGAATGGACACCCAACATCTGCGTGTTGGGCATTAAGGAATACTCTGCAAGACATGGTTGAAAGTGGCAGACTTCCGATTCCGCCGGCAACAAAAGTCAGCAACAACAGCAACCCCTTGGGCATCGTGTCAATAGTACAGGGAGCTTAGTCATTTAACGTTGGTTTTCTAGGTTGAGTCGGAGAGTCCCTCCCCTAGCTCCTTCATTTCCCTTCCTGTCGAGTCTATGTCATTTAGGATTTTTATTTCTAATAAGCCTGGTTCCATTCATTTTCAATTAATAAAATAATCGCAATTTCTGTTTCATCTTCATTGACCTTCAATCACTTTATTTATGCTTCTAATTCAATGATGAAACTTAAATCACCTAATGAACTTGACTAACAATAATAATAAAAAAGATTTGGGAAAAAAAGAAGAAGACATACTTTGGATCAGGAGTTATTCCCCTCTCCCTTCCATTACCTTTCATAAGTCATCCTCATGCAAACCAAAATAAAAAATCCCTTAAGCCATCATCTCCATTAACCAAACAATTCCTTCAACATCAAAGATCCACAAATAGCCTTCAAACCTTCCAATACCCATAACCAAACTTGTGTGCAAACCTTACTACATAAAAAATAAAAAAAATCAATGCCAGGCAAAAATTAAAAAGTTAAAAAGTTCAAAGTGCGAAAAAAAGATAAATGGAAAAGAAAACGCACAAACAAAAAGAAAAGAAAAAGAAAAAGCCAAAGGCAAAGAAATAAAAAGTCAAGCTAGGGGGATGTAGACACCAAATTTTGAACCCCTTTTTGGGTAAATAATGATTTTGAAAAGAAATAAAAATAACGAAAAATCATCATGCATTGTGGAGAATGCGTGTTTCGCCCCGGAGCGCGAGTTTCATTTCGTCGTATGGTTTTCCATCTTTGCATATTAGTCATGCAATTTCGGCTTAGAAATAAAATTTTATGTAAGTAGTAGTCAATAACTACAACCACCGTTTTAATAAAATGATTCGTAGTTTAATAATGCTCGTCTTTATTAATTTGACGAGTTTTCGTGAATTGTCTAAAGTTAGTCTTTCGAAAAAACGAAAAAAAAAAAACGAGTCGCGATTAGGCGTCGAGATTTTAGTCGTATCCCAAAACCGGCTTTAATTAGTTTTCTTGATGGTCAAGTCATTGTTCATTGGATAAAGAATAAGAATATATTCTTTATCCATTAATCACACCCATTATCCATTATTTAGAGAATAAGAATCATGAAAAGATGTGAGAATAAGAATCAAATCCCATGTGTAAGAGGGGGGGGGGAATCCGAATTTTTTCCGGAAGAATCGAGTGTGCACCTAGCACACAATCATGCGCTAGACGCATGATTGTGCACCAAGCGCACAACCATGCCCTGCACCAGACGCAGTACCTTGCGCCTAGCGCACGACACAGTGCCTAGCGCATGCTTCTGTGTTTGGCGCAACGTCCTAATCAGTTTTGTTTGCAAGTTTTTCGATGCATTTTTTTTACGTATTAGGATGTTTAAGGAAGAATATTTTCTGAAAATCTGATTTTGCTTCATTTATGAGAAAATCGAAAAAGAATAAGAATATTTTTGTTTCCAAAGAGATTTGATGATGTCATTAGGGTAATTAAGGATGAAGAAAATCAGATTTTTTAGGTGAAAAATCTGATTTTCTTCCTCTTCGAAACCCTAGTTCATTTCCCTCATTTCTCTATAAATACCCTCCTTTTTTTTACTTCAAAACCAAGTTGAGAAAAAACACAACCCAACTTCACTCTGATCTTCTCTACTACTCTTCTCCTCCTTAATCTTTCCATCTAAGCAAAAGTCTTAACTAGTAAGTAAAGGAGTTGAAAGGAATTCAACTTAATTTGACTACTTCTCTCATCACACTTAAGAAAAGAAAGTAAAAGTTAGTAAGATAATTTGTAAGAAAAGAAGTTCATCAAAAGAAGGAAAAAACACAAAAAAAAGAGTTTATGTTGGTAATTAAGAGGATTTAGAAACTCACTTAAAAATTAAGAAAATCACAAAAAAGGTAGAAAAATTTGCAAAAAGGAAGTGCATCATTGAGCTAGCAAGGTAAAGTTGAAACTCTTGTTATTTTTTCTTCTACAAACTTTCTCCTTGTTTCTTCTTATCATTTTTTTTAATCTTTGAAGTGATTTGGGTTCCCAACCTTAAATCATCCCACCTTGAATAGTCACCTCTAATGGGGTGACTCTTAGAAAACAATGTGATTATGTGATTCTTCCTTAATCAAGTTGTTAATCATCACCAAAAATGTTTTCATAAAAAATTCATGACAAGTTGTGCATAAACATCTCCATAAAAAAAAAGAAAATGTGATGCTGCAATTAAAATCAGTTTTAACGTCGAACTACATTTCATTTTTCGTCTGTATTATCAGAATTGTTTGAAGGATTTAATATTTTTCCTATTAAGTGCAAGATGTTTTCAGCAACTGGGATTTGGAACTTCTAAAAAACGAATTTCGTGTAAATAACTAAAAATCATACAGCTTTGTTGTACAAAACTGATTTTGTCCAATCCCACATAAGATTGTCATGTTAATAAAGTTTAAAATAAAGTCATTTGGATAAAACTAAAAACATCAAGTTTGAAGAAAACATCAGTAACTTTTTAAAAATATAAAAATCATGTTCATTTGAATTTTATACAATTTTACATTATTTTTACAAACCATTCATATAAATCACTAAATTCCAGAAAACTGATTTTCCTTTCAGTTAAGGAAATAAATAAAAAGGGTCTTAAAAGTGTTCACTTCTAGTGAAAATTTCCAGTCTAGTTCCTAAAAATGTCTAGAATGTTCATACCAAAATTCACTTCAAACTAAGTTCAATAAGTTGGATTTCAGAGAACAACTTCAATAAAGGTCATGTTTTGACCAGTTTGAGTATAAAATTCACCATAATGTGAGTGATCACTAAAAACTTGTGAAATTTTGACACAATATAAAGAACTTACTAACCTATCCATAAATGTATCAAATTCTCAATTTAACACTTTATACAGATAGTTATGAATTTTACAAGTCAGTATAAGAACAAAAGTGCAATTTAGAAAATAAAATAAAGTGATTAACTCAAGTTTCATATAAAAAAATGTTTTCTTTTCACACGAAGATGTTGATTAAAAATTATGAAATTTTATGTTTCTCTTAAAATGACTTATTTTATCATGTAAATAAAAATTAATAAAAATTGTCATAAAAAATCAAAATCAAAGAGGTTAATTAATCTCTAATTTTTCACAAGTTTACAAATAAACATGAATTCCAAAGCCCATTCAAGGAGATGAAGATCAAGGAGCATCGTGGTGAAGATTAAGATTGAAGATTGTATGGATCATAGATTTGTACATTTTTGTTGTAATAATAGTTTCTTTGTAAATAATTATTGCATCACTCAATTAATAGAAAAAACATGGAGATGTTTATGCATAATTTTCATAAATAATTCCAGAATTCTTTTTAATAAAATGGGCAACCAATGTTATAAATGTTGCATGTTGGGACAATATATCATAGTATATGAATTAAATGACCCAATCTCAATTAAGAGGAAAAATTGCATATCTAACTAAGTTAAATTGTATGATGATCCATCTTACATTTTAGAAATGTGTTCTCCATATTCAAATGGATTAATCATATAATTTGACATAATTCGATTGGTAATGATGATCTCCAAATTGATTTTAGGCCATTTCACGTGTCTCGCTTTAAATGGCCAAATTCCAATTAGCCAAACACAATCTCCCAAAGTTTGGTCACAAATTGATCATTTCTCTCTAAATGATTTAACAATCTTCAATTTAGATTATTTCTCAAACGCCTAGAATTAGGAAGCAAACTTCTTCTTCTAAGACCTCTTAAAAATGATAAGGGTGATCACTAATTAGGGCGATTGACTCAATTTTTCATTTAATCACTAATTAGGGTGATTATCTGCAATCCCCGACTAATCGCTAATTAGAGCGGTTAACTCAAACTCTTCATTTAATCACTAATTAGAGTGATTATCTTAAACCTTGGTTAATCACTAATTAAGGTGATTAATTTAACCCTTTTTATTTAATCACTAATTTTAGTGATTATCTTAAACCTTAATAATCGTTAATCAAGACGATTATTCTTCTTATTTAATCACTAATTAGAGTGATTATCTTAAACCTTAATAGTCATTAATTAGGACGATTCTTCTTCTTATTTAATCACTAATTAGAGTGATTATCTTAAACCTTAATAATCGTTAATTAGGACGATTATTTTTCTCATTTAATCACTAATTGAAGTGATTATCCTAAACCTTGAATAATTACCAATTAGGGTGATTACTTTTTAACCTTCATTGTTAATCACTAATCGAGGTGATTATCTTCCATCTTAAAGTTTAGTCACTAATTAGGGTGATTATCTTAACCTCCATTTTCTAATCAATAATTGAAGTGGTTATCTTAATCCTTCATATTTAATCACTAATTAAGGTGATTATCTTAACCTCATTTCAATCACTAATTGGAGTGATTACCATAATCCGAATAGATTTGTTTAATTCTAAAGGTGAGTTATTCATAATCTATTTCATTTTCTTCCCCAATGGAATTGGCCATTTAGGGTGAGACACCAGATCGAACTACGATGGTTTTGATCCATGAGTGGATTCTAATCCCGCAATGATGGGTACGTAGTGCAACTTCAGTGCTCAAACCAACCATGTACAAATGATATATTAGTCCTAAATAAAAATGGTTGATGTGTATATGTGCAAACTATGTGATTTACATTAAAATGAAAAATAACGCATTTAGTAAAAGCCCATTCTATAGAACGGAAGAGGAGACGAGTTCTAGACGTTCGCACCTCTTAACCTAAACCCCGAACCCTATCTCATGGTATGAAAGACCAATTTTCAAAAAAGCCTTATCCATATGAAGTCATCATCGTTTTAAATGATATTTCTGGAAATTGATAATAAAACGATTTATTAAATAAATCTGTCCCTATTAAGTTATTAATAGGGTGGCAAATTCAAAGTTTTCTAAAACTCATAGTCCAATGAGAGACTTTCATCAGATTCAGACCGTAAATTAAGACAGTAAAAAATCGGATACCATAGGCTGCCGACTTTACTTGGGAATCTACCTCCACTTGAGGTATAAGAGGTTTAAACCTAAGCAATGCATTATTTTCCATTCCATATGTGTGTATATAACAAAAAAGATAATCATGGCTATTCGCAATTTAATTTTTGTATATAGCATGCTTATGTGAAAATTACGTGTGCTTGGTAGTTTATCGATCCATACACGTGCACTTTTTTTAACCATTTTCTTATTAGGTCTGATACCTCTGTCTATTGGCAAGGGTCGGAATTTTAGAATGACAAATTAAGTGCGTAAAACCTGCGTCCGTGAGCTATTGCGACCGCCTCTGTCAGGAGCGGCCACCCTCGATGGACACAATGGAAGTGACTCGAGGCATTGTGAAAAGTGAAGATCGTGAGGGGCATATTCCTGCACTAAGGTCCTTCTTTGAAAGAATCAGGAAGTACAATCTAAGGCTAAACCATCAAAAGTGTATATTTGGCATCACTTCAGGGAAGTTGCTGGGATTCATTGTCAGTCACGACGGCATCAAAGTGGACTCTGAAAAGGTAAAAGATATTCAAGGGCTACCTCCTCCAAAAACAGAAAAAGAAGTAAGAGGATTTCTCGGCAGAATTCAACATATCTGCAGGCTCATCTCACAACTCACTGTGAGGTGTGAACCCATATTTAAGCTGCTCAGAAAAGGGGCATCCCATGAGTGGAACGAGGAATGTTAGGAAGCTTTTGATTCCACGAAAGAGTATATTTCAAATCCACCTGTTCTAATGCCGCCTAGACCTGGGGAACCTCTGATTTTGTACCTCACTATTACAAAAATGGCTATGGGAGCTCTCTTAGCCCAATATCAAGAAGGAACAAAAAAGGAAGTGGCCATATACTATCTCAGCAAGAAATTCCTGGAGTATGAGACAAGATATACCCCACTGGAAAAAGCATGTATCTCTTTGGTCTAAGCCACGAAGAAGTTGAGGCATCACCTTCAAGCTTATACCACCTATCTAATCTCAAGACTTGACCCAATCAAGTATCTGTTCGAAAAACCCATTCTTAGTGAAAGATTAGCGAGATGGCATGCTATGCTTTCTGAGTTTGATATTCAATGTGTCAGCCAGAAATCTGTTAAAGGAAGAGTCATATCTGAAGCCCTAGCAGAAGGACCAGTGTTTGGAGATGAATATGATGATGCATTCCCTAATGAGTATTTATTATTCATTGACAATCCATAATGGTGCATGTATTTTGATGGAGCTTCTAATAGAAGAGGTAATGGAGCAGGGGTTTTGTTAGTATATCCTGATGGAGTCCATATTTCGTTTGCTGTTAAGCTGGATTTCCGAACATCAAATAATACAGTTGAGTACGAAGCCTGCATATATGGAGTAAAGGCCGCCTTGGTAGCAGGGGCAAGACATCTCACTGTATATGGAGATTCTAATCTCATCATATCTCAAACAATAGGAATTTGGAGGGTTAGAGATGAGAGACTTCAACTCGACATAGAGTACCTTCAAGAATTCATCCCTTATTTTGATGATATCAGCTTCAAACATCTTCCTCGGGAACAAAATAGTCTCACCGATGCTTTAGCCAATCTCGCTGTTAATTTAACATGGGAAAATGGTACAAAGATCCAGTCAGTTTTAATTGAAGAAAAGAAGGGACCTACAGTGATGGTAGCACAAATTGTCTCCACACTGGCTCAATGATACGCTCAAGTTATACGACGTTTTAGTGATATTTGAGGTGCACTTTGCTAAGGGTTTGATTGTAATTGTTAACATTCGTGTTTTATTTAGCCTTTAGCGGAAATTCGGAGCGTTGCGAGATAAGTTGTGTTAATGTCATGTATTCCGAGCTTCCAAGGTGAAGTGCATTTGAACCGACCAAAGCCCAAGCATCACCGCAAGCCCAAACATCATCGCCAAGCCCAAGCATCATCGCCCATCCAGCCGCATCGCAAGCATGCCCAGCACCACGTTTGCCCAGCAAGCTCAGCACCGCACGCTCATCGCCCAGCTCGCACAGCCCAGCGCTCGCACAGCAGGCACGAGAACCTGCCCAGCAGCAGGCTCGCGACTCGCGAGGGATGTCGCGACTCGCGACCCCTGCTTGTCGCACCTCACGATGTTCTTCGCGACTCGCGACCTGCGTGCCAGCCATTTTGTGCGCGGGGAGACAGAGTCCTCGTCGCGACTCGCGATCAGTGTCGCGACTCGCGACGCTTAAGTCGGCTTGGGGCCACGATTTTGTGCGGGGTTTAAATGCTTCCTAAAACCTAATTTTTGGGGGAGACGAAGAGAAGGACGAAGAGGAGAGCTGAAATGTAGATCTTGGAGTGGCAAGCTTGAGGGGAGAGCTCCTCTCCTCATCCTTCCTTCTTCATGATTCTCTTTTCATCTTTCCTTCTTCATTTCTCTTTGTTCTTCATTTCTTAGTTTTTGTTCTTCATTTCCTAGTTTTAGTTTTCATTTCTTAGTTTAGTTTTTAGAGATTTCAATTATGGAATTGGCTATTGCTATGCCGATTGTAGCTTGAACTGTTCTTGAACGAGATTAATATGAAGCTTCAAGCATTATTGTGAGATCTTTCCTCTCTATCTCTTTTCCTTGATTATGGTTCAATTTCTATGCTTGTGATTTATGATTATTGCATAATTATGCTAGGAACGTTACTAGTTTGATTGTGTAATTAATCTAATGCTAGATTTAAGAATAGAATCGGATTGTTTTATTCTTTTATCAATTGGTAGCAAACTAGGGAGTAATTAAGATGCTGATCATCTTGGTTATTTCTTAGGGAAATTGAATCAACTGTTGAATGTTTATCGCGTGTATGACATTAGCGGGTCTATTGGTTCTCTCGTGTTTATTCTTTGCTATTGGATTGAACTTAGACGCAGATCGACTAGGTTATCCTTTGGTTAGGGTTTTATAGTCACGCTGATCGTGCTATTCAACTAAGAATAAGGAGAACACGAGATTAATTCTCGACAATAGATAATTATGGAAATAATTAGAGTGGAGGTTCGAGGATCGATAATGAATTGAAGTGGATGTTAATCGGATTCAAGATCTTTCCATAATTGATTTCTCATTTTGTTTATATGCTAGTTAGTTGTAGTTTGTTAGTAAACCTACTCGAAACCCCCCCTTTGTAATTATTATTAGGTTTCTCGGCCCTTAGCTTAATCTAGGTATTGAATCACGCTGAATATTAAGCTCGTCCCTGTTTCCCTGTGGATACGACCCCTACTTCCACTATACTACCTTAGTGTAGAAGAGAGTAGGAGAAATTTTATCTTTGGCCGGGTGCGGTGCACACGACGACACATCCGCGCCCGCCCCACTCAACAAGATGATGATGATGTCTGGTATAAGGATATCAAGAATTTTATGGAAACAATGCAATATACAGAGGGAAGTGACAAGAAGGACCGCATAGCCATCAGAAGGCTAGCTGCTCATTTTCTCATACTAAAAGGCAGACTATATCACAAAAGGTTTGATGGTACCATGCAACTCTGCGTGAATGACAGCGAAAAGCAAGCCATCATGGAAGAAGTTCATGGAGGAAAATGTGGACCCCATATGAACGGAAGAATGCTGGCTCGTAAAATTTTGCGAGCAGGTTTCTATTGGAGTACTCTAGAAGGTGATTGCATCAGCTTTGTCCGGGCCTGCAAGCAATGTCAGATATTTGCAGTTTGGGGTTTTGTATCCTATCTAGTTATTCTTAATAAACATGCCATGTGTTTCTAGATATTCATATAATGTATGCAAAAAAAAACAAAAAAAGCGAAAAAAAAGAGCGAAAAAAAACGGAAAAAAGAAGAAAAAAGGAGAAAAAGAAAAATGATGAAAGGTGCTTTTGATTGTTAAGGTTTTATATGTTATGCTTTTATGTGTCATATGATTGATTAATTATGATTTGCATGTCATATTTAATGTTAAAGTGTGCATGTGTTTAGAATTGTGTTCACATTGAATTTCCCACAAAGCAGATAATTCTCACAAACAGATCTTTTTATTCATCCCAACTGGGTACTTCATTTCATACATAAAAAGACATAAAACCTTCATTTCCTACAAACACCAAAAAAGAAAAGAGAAAAAAATAAAAAATAAAATAAAACAATATAGAAAATAAACATGATATTTCTCTCAAACCCTTCTCCACTTCATGGTAGGCCCGTCTAAATCATTGTCTTGACCAATATCCGCCAGAAGCCATTGAAGGTAATCTTCATCAATCAGTGGAAAGTGAGGTTCAGGTAACGCTGATATAATTTTAGCTCCCTGCCATATAGTAGGCATTCTCCGAATACCACTCATATCAGCCTCATAAGTGGTACAAGGTGGAAGAACCTGGAAGGCAGGAATGTGATGTTACCTCCAACCAATTTGCCTTAGACACCTCCATGGAAGGTAGAAAGTGACCTGGCAAAGCCCCGGTAGTTGTACACCTCTACGACCAGAATTGTAATATACAATGACACTAATGCCAAGGTGGCTTGTGACCCACTTTATGTCTTGCTGCAGTAAAAAATCCTCCCACCCATCATTTTTGCTAAGCTGATAGAAGATAGGAAGAAGACCTCTCTCCCGGACATGACTAGTTTTGTAAGTAAGACCCTTGTAGGGTTTCATGAGAGAAATTTTTTTACAATAACCATAAATGAAGGGCTAATGGACATCCCTTCACAAAACCTTGGGGTTTTCTTTTGAGTTCATCTAAGACAAGAAATATTTCCCCCAAAATAAGTGGTCCAAGATGACCCCCACTAACAATTTGAGGAATAAGTGAAAGACACCGAACATGGCATGTGTTTAAAGACCATTTAGTGAGGGTACTTCCCAAAATCATAAGAATGCAAGCATTTTGATCTCTATCAATACTATAGTTGGCATTGTTAGAGAATTGCCAAGTGCCAAATTAAAAAGTCAACAATAATTTGAGAACAAATACCTCACCATATTATAGGTAGTTGCCATGAAGATTTTCGGGAAGATATAAAATCGTTGATAAATCTCCCGAAATCCTTGTAGGAGATCTAGGTGTAATTACTGGACCATTGGATGGTAAGCCTAGCAAACCCTCAACCTCTTCGACAAGAGGCACAATCTCCCTGTGTCCAAAGCGGAAGACATGACGAGTTTCATCCTAAAATTGGGAAGCAGCATGAATCATGTCATAACAGATGGAAAGAGAAAGCAAAGGCATGAGAGCCTTAGTGAAGTGGGCAGAAGAAAAAGATTGCCTTGGTTGCTCCAAATTCTTTGTGACCCCCGAGAGTTGTTTTTTCTCCCGACTCCGCATTTCATTAGCTTCTTCATAAGTAAGAACCATTTTGTGAAAGAAGAAAAATTAGAGAAAAGATTGGATTAGTGGAAGATGGTGCATTTGGGAATGAAGAACCATTCTCCTTTTATACATGGAAAAGATGATCATGGCCATGGATAATAAGTTTGAGTATTGTCCATAGGATAATAAGGAGCATTCTTCACCATGGCTAATAACCAAGCATTTGTGGAATGGCAATTTTTGCTAAAACCGAAAAAAAAAACTGTGTCAATGATGAATCAAGAATATTGATACAATTCTTTTTCCTAACTATCATCCAAATAATGACCTTGATCAATCTATATAGTTATCATCATTCTCTAATAAAGCAAATAAACATTATGCATGAAAATTTTCTGAAATTTTTTGGAAAAAACAAATAAAATTTTGCCATTTGAGGTTTGGTTCACCATAATTTGTCTAGAGAGTAATAACCTTAGGGCAACCCTTTTAGGTGACATGATTTAACAATGCATCACTTTTAGGTGACGTGATAGCACATGGAGTTATAAAAAGTGAGTGATGGTGATTTGACAATTTGCTTGTCATCAAGGCCATGAAAAACGGTAAAAAAAAAAACTGGAGTCAACCTGTTAATTGTCGAAGTCTCTCACATTAACGAAAGACAAATTCATATGACTAAAAAAGACGACAATAAAGTCACATTCAAAATTTCAGAAAATTAATTGGGATTTTCTACTTAAGACGACGATAAAGTCACGTTTCAAATTTTAGAAAATTAAATTGGATTTTCTATCTAAGACGACGTTAAACTCGCATTCAAAATTTCAGAAAATTAATAAGGATTTTCTACTTAAAATGACGATAAAGTCGCATTTTCAATTTTAGAAAATTAATTGGGATTTTCTATCAATGACGACGATAAAGTCGCATTTTCAATTTTTGAAAATTAATGGGGATTTTCTACAATGCAAATTATAGCACTGATGATAACTATTTTATATGGAAAATATGTTATCTCAAAAAAAATTTCTGTCAAAATTTTGTGTCTTTTCAAATATTGGTCATCATGTCCTCCGAAATTCGACCAATGTGGGGCATTCTGTAGACACCAAATTTTGAACCTCTTTTCGGGTAAATAATGATTTTGAAAAGAAATAAAAAAAACGAAAAACCGTCATGCATCGTGGAGCACGCGCTCCGTCAAATGCGTGTTTCACCTCGGAGCGCGAGTTTCATTTTGTCGTATGGTTTTCCATCATTGCGTATTAGTCATGCAATTTCGGCTTAGAAATAAAATTTTCCGTGAGTTGTAGTCAATAACTACAACCATCGTTTTAAAACAATGATTCCTAGTGTAATCAAGTTAGTCTTTCGAAAAAACGAAAGAAAACGAGTCGTGACTAGGCGTCGGGATTTTAGTCGTATCCCAAAACCGGCTTTAATCAGTTTTCTTGATGGTCATGTCAGTGCTCATTGGATTAATAATAAGAATATACTCTTTATCCATTAATCACATCCTTTATCCATTAGTTAGAGAATAAGAATCATGAAAATATGTGAGAATAAGAATCGAATCCCATGTGTAAGAGGGAGGGAATCCGGATTTTTTCCGGAAGAATCGAGTGTGCGCCAAGCACACAAGCATGCGCTAGACGCATGATTGTGCGCCTAGCGCACAACCATGCCCTGCGCCAGACGCAGTGCCTTGCGCCTAGCGCACGACACTGTGCCTTGCGCCTAGCGCACGACACTGTGCCTTGCGCAGACTCCTGCGTTTGGCGCAGCGTGTTAATAAGTTTTGTTTGCACGTTTTTCGGTGCAATTTTACGTATTAGGATGTTTTGGGAAGAATATTTTCTGAAAATCTGATTTTGCTTTATTTATAAGAAAAACCAAAAAGATTAGGAATATTTGTGTTTACAAAGAGATTTGATGATGTCATTAGGTTGAGATCATTAGAGTGATGTCAGTAGGGTAATTAAGGATGAAGAAAATCTGATTTTTTAGGTGAAAAATCTGAATCTCAATAATATATGAGATGAAACAAAAACAAAACGAAAAATAGCTAAAACCCTAAACCTCTACTGGCGTAGGATAAGGTGAGTTCTATCGTGCGCCGGTGTAGCATATGGGCCGGAAAAAGAAATCTTTCGGGCAGGCGAGTAGCTCGTCGACTCCGGGAGACCCTAGTAATGGTGAGTAAGGACCAAAAAAATAAACTTTGATTTCTAGTGAAGGTGATATTAATGGAACAGTAACGCGAGAAGTGGCAGCTCCTGTTGTTCCAGTGGTGGAGGCTTAGGGAGTTGAAGGCACAGAGGGTGAGCAACTGAACCACCAAGAAGCTGCAAAACAGAAGTGGAAGGAGTTTACAACGTCTACCCGTATCTCTGAGAAAGGTATGGGTCTGAAATTTGTTGATCCGTCTATTATCAATGCCAATCCAATTGCAAAACTTGATAAACTAGAGGTTAAAAAGATGAGTGAATGTTGGATGAATGATGTAGTGGTGTATGTAGTGGGTCAAAATCCTACATTGACAGCCATTACTCAGTATATTAATGTTAACTGGAGTTTAAATGATGAACCAACAATCTTCAAGCATGATGAGGGTTTCTCTATTATTAGATTAAAATCTAGGGAGGAAAGGGATAACATATTATATGCTGGGCCTCATCTGTTCTTTGGGAAGCCAATGATTGTCAAGCCTTGGAGTGCAACTTTAAATTTTCATGAAGAGATACTTAAAGTGATTCCTATATGGGTGAAACTGCCTAACCTTCCTCTTAATTGTTGGGCAGAAGACTCTTTAAGTAGGATAGGAAGTGTTCTTGGGGTTCCTTTGTATGCTGATGACTGTACTAGTAAGAGTTTGAGAGTTTCTTTTGCTATACTGCTAATTGAACTTGATGTGACATAAGATATTCCTAGAGAGATTTCTGTTGAGGATCCTTCTAGAGTTGTGTTTAAGCAAAAGGTGGTGTTTGATTGGCTCCCACCATTTTGTAAGAAGTGTCAAATGGTTGGACATAATTGTGGAGCTAAAGTTCCAATTAGGGCTCCCGTTAAGGTAGTGCAGAAATGGGTTGTCAAGAATGGTTCAGAAGTTCAAGATGATGGCAAGAAGGTACACAATAGTATACAGGATAATGTTGAAGCTAGTATTCCTATTGATATTGATGAAGACTCTGTAGCTGCTGTCATTTCTACTGTCACTCCTGTTTCTACTCCTGATGCTTCACAAGAGAAAGAACCAGAAGAGGGGATGTGGAAAATGGTTACTAGGAAGAACAAAGATAAAGGCATGAGTGTGGTGCAAAGTGGGATTCATCTTCAATTTGGCTCAGGGCTGCCTGGGGGTGCTAGGGGACCTCAGCCCTATCTGTCTTAGTGATTGTCACTACCTGGAATGTCAGGGGAATGAATGATCCCCTGAAGGTGAAGGAAATTAAACATTTCCTTCATGCTAATAAGGTTACTATCTGTGCTCTTCTTGAAACTAGGGTTAGAGTTCATAATTGCAAAAAAATTCAGAAAAAATTTGGTAATGGTTGGAGCTGGGTTTGTAATTATGAACATTCTAACAAAGGGAAAATTTGGCTTGGGTGGGTTACAGGAGAAGCTAAAATTGTTGTTCAATTTGTTTCTGAACAGGTGATTATAGCTGAGGTTCAGAATGGTGTTGGGGCTTTTATGTTCTACATGGTGGCTGTGTATGGCTTACATACTATTGTTACTAGGAAAAGTCTTTGGACTGAAATTTCAAATTTTATAGGTGGTATTAATCAACCCCGTATTATGATGGGTGATTTTAATGCTATTTGTAGTGCTGTTGACAGGGTAAATGGTGTGGATGTGACTAAAGCTGAAACTGCTGATTTCAGTAGCTTTATTCTTGACAATCAGCTCATGGAAGCTCCCTCGAGTGGTCATTTTTATTCCTGGAACAATAAAGGAGTGGCTTTGGAGAGGATTTCTAGTAGAATTGACAAAGCTGTTGTCAATTGTGATTGGATCAATCATTTTTCTGAGGTTGTGATTAAGTATCTTGCAGCTGGTATTTCTGATCACACCCCTCTTCTGTTTGACACTGGTGATTCTCAACCTCAGGGTGGTAGGCTTGGCAGATCAAAATGGTTTTATTGAAGTAGTGCAGGAAGCTTGGCATTCTACTTCAAGTCCTCACAAGATGAAGAATGTTTGGGATAAGTTGAGTGCTGTTAAGCTTGCTTTAAAAAGCTTTCATTCTAAAAGCTTTTCTAAGGCTCATTTCAAGGTAGAGGAGCTTAGAAAGAAGCTTGCTGCTATGCAAGCTCTCCCTAAGATGGATTTTGATTCTGATGTTCAGCAAGATGAAAAATTAATTGTAGAGCTGTTAAGGAAATGGTCTAGGATTGAGGAGAGTGTTTTGTAACAGAAAGCAAGAATCAATTGGATTACTTTGGGTGATTCCAACTCGAAGTTCTTTTTTACAGCAATGAAGGTGAGGAATGCAAGGAATAAAATTGCAGTTATTTATAATGCTCAGGGTGATGTATTGACTGTAAATACAGCTATTCAAGATGAAATTAAAGGTTTTTATAGGAAGCTGTTGGGTTCAAGGTCTGAGAATTTGGAGGCTATTGATTTAAATGTTGTTAGAGAAGGGCCTAGGCTGAAACATGAAGTTTCCTGTTTGTTGACTCAAGAGGTGACCACTGCAGATATTAATCTTGCACTGAATTCTATTGATAACTCAAAAGCTCCTGGCTTAGATGGATTCAATGTAGTTTTCTTTAAGAAAGCTTGGCATATCATTAAATAAGATATCTATGATGTTGTCTTAGATTTCTTTGACAATGCTTTCTTTCACAAGCCTGTCAACTGTACTGCTATTACTCTGGTTCCTAAACTGGAAAATGCTTTGTATGCAAAAGACTATAGACCTATTGCTTGTTGTTCTACTGTCTACAAGCTGATTTCCAAAATTTTAACTCATAGGTTACAGAAGGTTATTACAGAAGTTGTGAGTTGCTCTCTAACTGGCTTTCTCCCTGGCAGACAGATAGTGGATAATATTTTACTTGCAACTGAGTTGATAAGAGGATACAATAGGATTCATATGTCTCCTAGGTGTGTCATCAAGTTGGATATTAAGAAAGCCTATGATTCTGTTGAATGGGTTTTCTTGGACAGTATGCTTAAGGAGTTGGGATTTCCTGAAAAGTTTAATCAATGGGTTATGGCTTGTGTCAGTTCTGTGTCCTACTCTATTCTATTGAATTGTATGCCTTCCATTCCTTTTGCTGCTAAGAAGGGATTAAGACAAGGGGACCCTTGTCCCCATTTCTTTTTGCCTTAAGTATGAAGTACTAAAGTAGGTGCTTGGGTGTTATGAGTAAAAACCCTGATTTTTAACTACCATCCCAAATGTGAAAGAATCAATTTGACTTATATTATGTTTGCTGATGATCTGCTCATGTTTGCTAGAGCAGATCATAGCTCAATTGGGAAGATTATAGATGCTTTTCACAAGTTTTCAAGGGCTTCAGGGCTTGAAGCAAGTAATGAGAAAAGCTGCATTTATTTCTCAGGGGTTAGTCAGGATGATGCTGCTCAACTTGCTGCAAGGGTTCATATGCCTGTTGGCTTGCTTCCTTTCAAGTATCTTGGTGTTCCCTTGGCGGCAAAAAAAACTTTCTTTCTCTCAGTGTAAACCACTCGATTGATAGAATTACACAGAAGGGCTCAAGGGGGATGGTCCACTTTCCGTCATATCTTTGGTAGGCTTCATGTGGTTAAATCTATTCTAGGCAAGATGCGTATCATCGGGGAAATCTTCCCTTTGCCTAAGAAGCTGATTAAAGCTGTTGAATCAATTTGCAGAAAGTTTATGTGGACAGGAGGTATAGATCAGTCTAAAAAAGCTCTTGTGGCTTGGTCTTTCATTCAGCAACCAAAAACTGCAGGGGGACTTAATGTTGTTAATATGGTGCTTTGGAATAAAGCTGCCATTTCAAAGCAGCTTTAGGCCATCTCCTTTAGACAAGATAAGCTTTGGGTGCGTTGGGTGAATGCTTATTATATCAAGAGAGGTAGTATTGATACAGTTACTGTTAGCAGTAACACAGTAACACTTCCTGGCTTTTCAGAAAAATTCTTGAAGCTAGGGAATTGTTGGCGAGAATTGGTGGTTGGGATAAGGTGAGCACTCTACATGAGTTTAGCATCAAGAAAACTTATAAATTGTTACAGGCTTCCCTTGATAGAGTGAATTGGAAGAGAATTATTTGTAATGATGAAGCTTCCCCTAAGAGTAAATTTATTCTTTGGTTAGCTTTATTAGATAGGCTTGCTACTGCTAAAAAGATCCATAAATGGAATAGTGACTGTAGTCTCACTTGTAGACTTTGTGATGAGAAGGAGGAGACTGTGCAACATTTATAGTTTGAATGTAGTTAGAGTATGACTGTGTGGAAAGCTGTTCTTCAGTATATTGGTCTACTTCCTCAAAGCAATGCTTATGAAGAGCTTAGAAGAAGTATGCAGAAAGCTAGAAATAAGAGAGGTAAAGACAAGGTTTTCATTATGATGTTTACTGAGTGTATCTATGCTATTTGGCTTCAGCGTAATAGCAAATGTTTTAGGAACACTCTGATGGCCCCTCATGCTCTTGTTAAGGAGATTATCTTTAAAGTTGCTTGTAATTGTAATGAGCAAGAAAGAACTAGACTCATTTTGATTTAGTTGTGTGTTGGGTTGGGTGTTTTAGGAGCAGCTTGTTGCTCTATTCATCCTTAGATTGTACCCATTTTTTTGGTTATCAATAAATATTTTGAATGGCCAAAAAAAAAAAAATCTGATTTTCTACCTCTTTGAAACCCTAGTTGATTTCCCTCATTTCTCTATAAATACCCTCCTTTTTTTACTTCAAAACCAAGTTGAGAAAAAACACAACTCAACTTCACTCTCATCTTCTGTACTACTCTTCTCCTCCTTAATTTTTCCATCTAAGCAAAAGTCTTAATTAGTAAGTAAAGAAGTTGAAAGGAATTCAACTTAATTTGACAACTACTCTCATCTTCTCTACTCTTTTCCTCTAAAAAATCACACTTAAGAAAAGAAAGTATAAGTTAGTAAGATAATTAGTAAGAAAAGAAGTTCATCAAAAGAAGGAAAAAACATAAAAAAGGGTTTAAGTTGGTAATTAAGAGGATTTAGAAACTCACTTAAAAAGTAAGAAAATCACAAAAAAGGTAGAAAAATTTGCAAAAAGGAAGTTCATCATTGAGCTAGCAAGGTAAAGTTGAAACTCTTGTTATTTTGATTATCTTCTCAATCATCTACTAACTTTCTCCTTGTTTCTTCTTATCATTTTTTTTAACCTTTGGAGTGATTTGGGTATGTGGAAGTCCTAATAGGTTCACAACCTTAAATCACCCCGCCTAGAATATTCACCTCTAATGGGGTGACTCTTAGGAAACAATGTGATTATGTAATTTTTCTTAAATCAAGTTGTTATTCATCACCAAAAATATTTTCATAAAAAATTCAAGACAAGTTGTGCATAAACATCTCCATAAAAAAAAAAAGTGATGATGTAATTAAAATCAGTTTTAATTTCGTGCTACATTTCATTATTCGTCTGTATTATCAGAATAGTTTGTAGGATTTAATATTTTTCCTATGAAGTGCAAGATGTTTCCAGCAACTGGGATTTGGAGTGATTATCTTAAACCTTAATAGTCGTTAATTAGGACGATTATTCTTCTTATTTAATCACTAATTAGAGTGATTGTCTTAAACCTTAATAATCGTTAATTAGGACGATTATTTTTCTCATTTAATCACTAATTGAAGTGATTATCCTAAACCTTGAATAATTACCAATTAGAGTGATTACTTCCTAACCTTCATTGTTAATCACTAATCAAGGTGATTATCTTCCCTCTTAAAGTTTAGTCACTAATTAAAGTTATTATCTTAACCTCCATTTCTAATCACTAATTAAGGTGGTTATCTTAATCCTTCATATTTAATCACTAATTAAGGTGATTATCTTAACCTCATTTCAATCACTAATTGGAGTGATTACCTTAATCCTAATAGATTTGTTTAATTCTAAAGGTGAGTTATTCATAATTTATTTCCTTTTCTTCCCCAATGGAATTGGCCATTTAGGGTGAGACACCAGATCGAACTACGATGCTTTTGATCCTTGCGTGGATTCCAATCCCGCAATGATCGGTACGTAGTGCAACTTTAGTGCTCAAACCTACCATGTACAAATGATATATGTGCAAACTATGTGATTTTCATTCTTTTTAATAGCCATGATTACTTTTAAATGGAAAATAACGTATTTAGTAAGAGCCCATTCTGTAGAACGGAAGAGGAAACGAGTTCCAGACGTTCACACCTCTTAACCTAAACCACGAACCCTATCTCATGGTATGAAAGACCAATTTTCAAAAAAGCCTTATCCATATGAAGTCATCATCGTTTTAAATGATATTTCTTGAAATTGATTTTAAAATAATTTATTAAATAAATTTGTCCCTATTCAGATATTAATAGGGTGTCGACTTCAAAGTTTTCTAAAACTCATAGTCCAATGACAGACTTTCGTGGGATTCAGACCGTTAATTAAGACAGACAAAAATCTGATACCACAAG
Organism: Beta corolliflora; assembly: GCA_947648045.1. NCBI lineage: Eukaryota > Viridiplantae > Streptophyta > Magnoliopsida > Caryophyllales > Amaranthaceae > Beta > Beta corolliflora. Next base: position 961,695 of record CANSZD010002984.1, read on the forward strand.
GGCTTGCACACAAGTTATACCCCTCATTGAAATCCCTTCGATTCATCAAACCTTTAATCCTTATCCCATATAATCCATGATCCTTATTTTATTCCAAACCAATTAGACGTTCATCGAAGCCTAAAGCCTTCAACCTTTCCACCTTTCATATTCAACCTTAACTCCTTTTTCAAGGTATGTCCAAGCCCAATAGGCTGAAAACCCGAAAGGGCGACCTAGGCAAAAGTTAAGGCACAAAAAAAAATCAGATCCAGAGCTACGAATGGTCTGATTCCGCAAGGATACGTAGGATTCCTCATCTTGAGTTCCGACCGCTTCAATAAAAATAAATTAATCAAGGTCTAATGATATGATTTTCTTGAGTTCAAAACCTTATTCTTTCTAGATTTCGACACAGACTCGAGTCTGAACCTAGCTACGTCAAAGCCTTTTCCCACCAACATTTATTTGAGTCATAAATTAAACCTTTTTATTTCAATCCAAGCTCTCCTTTTCCCTCAAAGACTCTCTGACAATTCCATGGTTTCTGGCGATATTTGACATTGCATGTATCAACTTCCCAAAGAAGAATCCCTAGTGATAACTTTCAATATCAGATCAACTACAATATCAGATCAACTACATTTCAATCAAGGCTCAAGATGCCTAATTCAGGCAAGCTCACCCAAAGTGGGGGCTTCCTATGTGTGGTGGTTCCTCCGATCCAAATCAAACTCCCGAGAAGTTGCAATCTACGGACCTCGATTATGGACCCGATGTTTACTAAAAAACAGTTTTCGAAAATCGTTCAATTTATTTCATTTTATCATTCTACATATCCACATCCTCTAGCCTTGCAATATCCTGACCTTGCATTGCAGCCTTGCAAAACCCTGACCTTGCATTTCATTTCATACATTCTAGTCTTGCATAACCTTGACCTTACATGACGTGTCGTCCCTTAGCTTTGCATAACCTTAATCCTTGCATAGCGTCTCATGCATCTTTAGAGAGTCTAAGTTTGCATTATTGCATCATTATGTGCTTTATGTGAGTTGTTTGCACCTATCTGCTAACATCTTCTTCTACAGGTAATCAGATCGCTTGTAGTTATTGTCCTGCATACCAACTTTGTTTCGTAGAGACCGACGTATATAGACCAGTTCTAAACTGCAGAGCGCTTAGAATCGTTCTCCGTCCCGACACCATATACTTTGACTTTCGCTTTCCTGAACCTCAGTCAAAGTGGGGGCTTATGTAGACACATAATCGTGTCTCCCCATTTAAGGATCCGATGATGAAACATACCGCGGTTTTAATTGGCCCGACTCGAAGGAAGAGCTGTTTGAAAAGCCATTCAAAACCATTTCGAAAAGTGTTAAAGTCCTATTTTAAAACCCAATTAATTATTCATGATAATTAATTGTATTTGAGCCCAATTCTTTGAAAAGCCCCATTAATTGATAATTAATTGATTTATTAAAATAAATAAATATTTTAAAAATATATTTTTTATAAGATAAGATCAGGTTTTATCCCGTAAAATCAAATATGCGTAGTTAAAAGACAAAAGAAAATCTTTTAGAACGTGTTTTTATCAAAAAAACTGTCAAAACGTGTCAAAAACAAGCTCTGCGCTGAGCGCAGCTTCCTGCGCCGAGCGCACGTGTCCTGACACGTGGGCTTCCACGTAAGCTGCGCCTAGCGCACAGCCTGTGCCAAGCGCACCAGAACTGCCACGTAGACTACTGTTTCATGTAATGTCCTGCGTCAAGCGCAGTCTCTGCTTGAGACGCAGATTTTCTTTCTTATCTTTTTCAAAGCGCATACCACGTGTATGCTTTTTACTGGTCATGCTGCGTCATGCGCTTGACACGTCAGCTACGCCAGGCGCAGCTGGCGCGTGAGGCGCAGTGTCGCTTTCTCTATAAATAGGCCTGATTTCCGTACAGATTTCAGAACGGATTTTTCACATAACACTCGACGAATACTTTACGAACACAATTAAGAGTTCTCCCTACAAAACTCATACCTTTCAAACACAAATACATTCAATCAACATACATTCATACATTCTGATTTTCAGGCTTCACGATTGCTCGTTTCGAAGGTTGTCAATCTTGCAGACCCAAGCCACGGTATAATCCTGATGGTCCTTAAATAAATTATTTTTATATTAAAGTTACTAACAGTTTTCTTTCCTGATGTAGATCTTTAATGTAAAATCGCTATACTGTATATTCTAACCATTTTTCTATACTTTCTTTTCTTTTATTTTATTATTATTCGTGCCTTTGTATATTATATGCCTGCCTGATCATTCTATGCATATTATGTGATTGTCCTGTTTTATTGCTTCAATCACCCACATGTTATTTTTAATAATCAAAGACCTAAAGAACTGTTATAATATTAATCAGATAATTTGGACAACCTATTAGGTTCCCTGTAATTTTGATTGTATTAATAACATATCACTAAAAAATAGTCTTTTTATGTGTTTCCTGAACCAACTTTAGACTAAATATTTTTAGGGTGTTTAAAACGTTATATGATTATTCTTTGGCATAAAATTTACAATGAATCGATATTTAGTAGAGGCCAACTCTGGGCGAATGTGGTTCATTATGACTATATTCGTACCCTCACCCCCAAACTCAATGTTTGGTTCATTTTGACCAACTATGGAGTCAGGACGGGAAAATCTAAATTGGATAATTTGTTCCTATGGTTTTCCCGTATCCGATTAGGTTTATGATTCTTCCTAAAAATATTGTTGGCGACTTCTTTCAAAACTATTTTCAATAAAACCTTTACAGTGGGGTAATCAAATCTAATATGCGCTCACACCGCGTTGGCGAAATAAAAACACGCCTACAGTAATTATTTACAAAACAAAAGTACCTAATGTATGAGTATAAGGATGTTATATTTTGACTAAAATAAATAATAAATTTAAAAATTTGGGGTCCTATAACCCTCTTTAAAAGAGAGATATGATGTTATAGGTCTCTTTACACTCCCTCATAGATGACCCTGATAACATAATTTTCCATCAGAGTATTATTCTTTAATTATCTAATCCTACCTGTTTACCACTTCAGTTTTCTAAATAAACCTAAATGAGATAACCACTAGTTACTTTTTTTTTTTGAAAGGCACTAGTTACTTTGATCAACTAGAGACGTGCAGAAATATACGTTCTACCCCTCGGAAGGATGATATTTTTGTGTGCCACAAAAATTCCACAAGTGTTAAAAAGTTTATATTGTAAGCTAGTTCTAGTCCTGGGAGATGTCCGAGATTATTTACCAATGTACATTTGAAGTTTTAAATCAAAAACTTGAGAGAAATGGAAAAAAAGAGTTGCAGTTATTGATTGTGCTCAGAAAATGATCTTGCAACTCTTTTTAAATTTTCTATATAGCAAATTATAATATGAATTATTCATCAATATAACCCTCGACGTCACGAGAGTACATACATACATATATATATATATATATATATATATATATATATATATATATATATATATATATATATATATATATATATATATATATATATATATATATATATATATATATATATATATATATATATATATATATATATATAAATAATTACTTACAAAGAATATAATACAATCTAGTTTTTGAAATTTAGGTTAATGTTTAAGAATATAAGCGATGCAATTCAATTATGTAGTAGTGTTAAATACGAAGGTTATAAAATTTGAAGAGTTTTTGTAAATATAAGAGTACTAAAAGGTAGGAAACGCTATTATTATCATTAGCTTAATGAGTATTAATATATACATTTGTATTTAATATAATTATTTTGAAAATAGAAATATTATCTTGTCTTTAAATGAATTTTTTCCCTCACAAAGACCAACATGAGATTGTAGAATAGTTTGTTAGTGCATCTTTATCTCAAATGAGGGGGGAGTACATTTGGCAACATGTCATGTTTTTGCTTTGGATTTTAGATATATATATATAGATTCACTTACCTTTTAATGTAAAGTTTACTATAATTATCTATGACTAGTTAACTTAATAATTAAGCTAGGTTTTAGATTGATGTGAATTATGTTAATTAGGAGTATAGTAAAAACTGCTTCTTGTACGCAAATGTTTTGTGTCGTATTATATTTGTACTTATTGAAAGACTAATAACCCTATTACTGGAGCTTATGACATGGAGGGATTATAGTAAGAATATTTTATACCATTGATATATTGGTCCTAAATAAAAATGGTTGATGTGTATATGTGCAAGCTATGTGATTTTTCATTCTTTTGAATAGCCATGATTACTTTAAAATGCAAAATAACGCATTTAGTAAGAGCCCGTTCTGTAGAACGGAAGAGGAGACGAGTTCCAGACGTTTACACCTCTTAACCTAAACCCCGAACCCTATCTCATGGTATGAAAGACCAATTTTCAAAAAAGCCTTATCTATATGAAGTCATCATCGTTTTAAATGATATTCCTTGAAATTGATTTTAAAACGATTTATTAAATAATTTTGTCCCTATTTAGAAATTAATAGGGTGGCGACTTCAAAGTTTTCTAAAACTCATAGTCCAATGAGAGACTTTCGTGGGATTCAGACCGTTAATTAAGACAGTAAAAAAACGGATACCACAGCCTGGCGACTTCACTGGGATCTACCTCCACTTGAGGTATAAGAGGTTTAAACCTGAGCAATGCATTATTTTCCATTCCATATGTATACATAATAAAAAAAGTTAATCATGGATATTCGCAATTTAATTTTTGTATATAGCATGCTTATGTGAAAATTACGTGTGCTTGGTATTTTATCGATCCATACACGTGCATTGTTTTAACCATTTTCTTATTAGGTCTGCTACTTCTATCTATTGGCAAGGGTCAAAATTTTAGAATGACAAAATAATGAATTAAGGGCGTAAACTTGTATCCGTGAGCTATTGCGACTGGCTCTGTCAGGATCGTTCACCCTCGATGGACACAATGGAAGTGACTCGAGGCCACTTTAACATAATCTCTCCCTAAATGAATCACCTTTTAGTTGACTTTTAGGACACAAGGATCAATGCACAACTGTCCTTTATTTATTTCAGTTATAGAATAATGTGAAAAAATTTCAAAAAAATCCTCAGTCCGTTTTTAGTCAGTCAATATTTCAGTAATCATTAACAGTAGCTTAATTGCTGCTGAAATGATTATTGAAATATTAAGAGTATTCTTATTTATTTATCATAAGTGTCATGTAAAAAAAAATTGTGTGCTCACCCATTTTCAAAAAAAAAATTCACATTTACTTCATAATTCCTTTTCATTCAAATTGGTTTTACCAAAAACAAAATTGATTTTTAAAAAAGCAAAAAATCCCGTTTTGAAAATATGATCCCAAAACAAAAAAAAATTAAAAAATGAAAAGAGTCGTAATCACGAGTTCAAAACGTGTCATGTTTATGAATTAGAATCTAATTAAAACGTGGCTCAAAACATGAGAAGTCTAGTCTAAAAAAACAAAAACAAAAAAAAATTGTGTCAAAAGGGATAATTGTTTTCGAGAAAGAGGAGAATTCTTCCATTTCTGCTAAAAACACATATAAAGAAAAATTCATCAGTCGTTGACTGACATTGTTAGTGTGTACATTTCAGGTACTTCAAATTAGTCTAATCCTAAGAGGTGGAACAGACGTATTCAAACAAGAGACTACATGGTCTGGCGCCTAGTAAACTGAACTCGGAAAAAGGTTGAGAAGAACCCGAGTACTTCACATTAGTCTAATCCTAAGAGGTGGAACAGACGTATTCAAACAGGAGAATACATGGCTTGGCGCCCAGCAGACTGAATTCTGAAAAAGCTTGAGATGTACCTGAATCAGTTATTGCTATTATATTATATTCTGTAGGTAGAGCTACGTGTGGCTTGATCCCCTAAAAAAATAAAAAATAAAAAATTCAATGTTGTAATGCATCTATCTTAGATTTCTCTACTATGTAATTAACTAAAAGGGGTACGTAGGCAACTCATTTTCTGAGTGCAGCTGCAAAAAAAAAAGAATAAAATTACGTAAAATTTCATTTCTAAAATGTCAGAACTACGTTGGGCCTGATTCTCCATTCAAAAAGAAAATCATAGCAAGAAAAATTTCTTCCTCAAATCCAAATATACTCATGGAGATACGTAGGCAACCTTCGGGTGCGGCCCCTTTTGCATTTAATATTTTCTTTTATGGTTTCAGCGCTTAGAAGTAATCAATACATGCAGATCACTGCAAAGAAGAACGATATCTGGGGCATTATAATTTGCCAAAATGAGGACACAGGCCTCGTTATACCTATTTTATTTTTATTTTTGTAGTAGCATGAAATGGAAGGATATTATCAAATTAATTTTGAAAAATGTTTGTGTATTATCCCGAAATAAAATGCCAAAAAAGTGGAAGTGTAAAATGTAAATAAAAAGGTCCAAGTAAAAAAAAAAATAATAACAAATCAAAAAATGTAATGAAAAATCCAAAACAAATGATAAAGTCAAGGTTTCACGCCTTTTAGTAAATGATAACTGAAATTGGGGTTAAAAGAAAAAATAATATTCAAAGATATCATTTTTTTCATTCCCTGCACCAAAAAAAAAAGAAAGAGAGAAAAAAAAAGGAAAAAACAAAGTCTGGACAAACTTTTGTGTTAACTCTCATCTCATTTCACAGTAACTCTGCCTGGGCCCGCTCAGGATCTAGGCTAATTCGCCGAAGTTCTGACAATAGTGAACATTCTCCGTCAGTAATACTGTCATCCTTGTCTACACCAGCTGTATTCTCTGCTACGCGTCTCAGCAACATGTCTGAAATTCCGAACAACGAGCACCAACATAACTCTACCCCTCTACCTGATCCAATGACTGAGCTCCAAGGGCTTGTCCAGGCCATGCTTGATCGACATGATAATATTGAACAGACTGTGTTGGGCATAATGCGCCAAAGCGCCCAGATGCCTCCTCCTCCGATCCTCCGGAGTCGGAAGTAGCTTCACCTTTTCATCTTGAGCCTATGAACAATGAGAGATAAATTCCCACTAAGCTCGAGGAAGAAGTAGATAAGCTCAAGGAAGTTTTAAAAAGCATGACTAAGGCTGAACGATGGATGGACATTCATGGGTTAACACTTTTCCCAAAGGCACGATTACCTCATGGTTTCAAGATGCCTAACCTAATAAAGTTTGATGGGACCGACATCCCCACCAATTTCCTGAAAATGTATGTAGGAGCAATGAGTCCCTTGGGAGTGGAAGAATCATTGAGGGCCCAACTCTTTCAACAGTATTTAGATGGTGCTGCAGCACATTGGTTCCTCAACCTTGAAAACACAAAGAAATCCACTTGGGCTGACATAGTCAGAGAGTTCTCAAACCAGTACAAATATAATGAAGAAATTAATGTTACTAGAAGGAATCTGGAGACCACTTCTCAAAACCTTAATGAGACATTTTCTTCATTCATCACTCGGTGGAGAAATAAGGCTTCCAAAATGATGAGTAGGCCTAATGAAGAGTGATCATCATTTTTCCTAACGATCATCCAAATAATGACGTTGATCAACTATATAGTGATCATCATTTTCTGATAAAGCAAATAAACATTGTGCATGAAAATTTTCTGAAATTTTTTGAAAAAAACAAATAAAATTTTGCCATATGAGGTTTGGTTCACCATAATTTGTCTAGAGAGTAATAACCTTAGGGCAACCTATTTAGGTGACATGATTTAACAATGCATCGCTTTAAGGTGACGTGATAACGCATGGAGTCATAAAATGTGAGTGATGGTGATTTGACAATTTGCTTGTCATCAAGGCCATGAAAAACTGTAAAAAAAAAAAACTGGAGTCAACCTGTTAATTGTCGAAGTCTCTCACATTAACGAAAGACAAATTCATAAGACTAAAAAAGTCGACAAATTCAAAATTTTAGAAAATTAATTGGGAATTTCTACTTAAGACGACGATAAAGTCGCGTTTCAAATTTTAGAAAATTAATTGGGATTTTCTATCTAAGACGACTTTAAAGTCGCATTCAAAATTTCAGAAAATTAATAAGGATTTTCTACTTAAAACGACGATAAAGTCGCATTTTCAATTTTAGAAAATTAATTGGGATTTTCTATCTAAGACGACGATAAAGTCGCATTTTCAATTTTTGAAAATTAATTGGGATTTTCTACAATGCAAATTATAGCACTGATGATAACTATTTTATAAGGAAAATATGTTATCTCAAAAGAATCTTTCTGTCAAAATTTTGTGTCGTTTCAAACATTGGTCATCATGTCCTCCGAAATTCGACCAATGTGGGGCATTCTGTAGACACTAAATTTTGAACCCCTTTTCGGGTAAATAATGATTTTGAAAAGAAATAAAAATAACGAAAAACCGTCATGCATCGTGGAGCGCGCGCTACGTAAAATGCGTGTTTCGCCCCGGAGCGCGAGTTTCATTTCGTCGTATGGTTTTCCATCATTGCGTATTAGTCATGCAATTTCGGCTTAGAAATAAAATTTTCCATGAGTCGTAGTCAATAACTACAACCACCGTTTTAATACAATGATTCCTAGTGTAATCAAGTTAGTCTTTCGAAAAAACGAAAAAAAACGAGTCGTGATTAGGCGTCGGGATTTTAGTCGTATCCCAAAACCGGCTTTATTCAGTTTTCTTGATGGTCATGTCATTGTTCATTGGATAAATAATAAGAATATATTATTTATCCATTAATCACATCCTTTAACCATTAGTTAGAAAATAAGAATCATGAAAAGATGTGAGAATAAGAATCAAATCTCATGTGTAAGAGGGGGGTATCCGGATTTATCCGTAAGAATCGAGTGTGCGCCAAGCACACAAGCATGCGCTAGACGCATGATTGTGCGCCTAGCGCACAACCATGCCCTGCGCGAGACGCAGTGCCTTGCACCTAGCGCACGACACTGTGCCAAGCGCAGGCTCCTGCGTTTGGCGCAGCGTCCTAATCAGTTTTGTTTTCACGTTTTTCGATGCAACTTCAGTGCTCAAACATACCATGTACAAATGATATATGTGCAAACTATGTGATTTTCTTTCTTTTTAATAGCCATGATTACTTTAAATTGGAAAATAACGAATTTAGTAAGAGCCCGTTCTGTAGAACGGAAGAGGAAACGAGTTCCAGACGTTCACACCTCTTAGCCTAAACCCCGAACCCTGTCTCATGGTATGAAAGACCAATTTTCAAAAAAGCCTTATCCATATGAAGTCATCATCGTTTTAAATCATATTTAATGAAATTGATTTTAAAACGATTTATTAAATTAATCTGTCCCTATTCGGATATTAATAGTGTAGGCGTAGAGTTTTGAATTCCTGTAATGCCTACACGCGGTGTGAGCGCGTTTATTTGAATACCCCATTGTTAATGTTTTATTAAAAATACGTTTTGAAGTCGCCAACGATTCATTAAAGGAAGAATCATAAACCTAATTGAACATTGAAAAGGAAGGGACATCTTAGGGACTTATCCAATGTAGATTTCCCCATTATGACTCCATAGATGGTCAAAATGAACCAAAGATTGAGTTCGGGGGTGAGGGTACAATATACTCAGGAACTATATTGCACATTGCTGGCCTCTACTAAATACCGATTCATTACAGATTTTATGCAAAAGAATAATCATATAACGTTTTGATACACCCTAAAAATAATTTGTCTAGATGGGTTCAGGAAACACATAAAAGACTAATTTTTAGTTGTATGTTATTAGACAATCAATATTAATGGGTTCCAAGCATGTTGTCCATGTTATCTGAATTAGTTAGAATATTTATTTAGGTCTTGATTAACAATAAATACAAGTTGATAAATATTGCAATCAGGCATGAAAAATAACATTTTCATTAAAATAAATAAAAATAAGACAATAAAATACTGCAGGGAGTTTGTATAATATATACAATACTTACAGTCGCAGGGACGAGTTAACAATCTACATCATGAATAGACTGTTAATAACTTCAAGAAAATAATAATAAAAAATAAATAAAGAAAATAAAATAAAGATGGTTAATTTAGTTGACCCTCAGAATTTATACCACCGTCCGGGGTCGTTAATTTGTACGGATCTTGGAAAATTGAATGCCGAACAAGCCTTTAAAAAGTTGTGTCTTTTTCGTAATATAGCAAGGTTTGTATTATTGCTTTTGATTAATATGATGATGCTGCGCTAATAATGGGCGCTAGTATTAAGTGATATGATGAGTATGATAAAGAAACAAGAATATTTATATGGTAGTGGTGTTAAACGTGGGTTTTCTGGAGGTACATTAGTATTAGGGAGTAGTATGAGTGGTGATGATAATCAAATCAGGTGAGGAAGTTTTGGTATTTTGCAGTGCAGGTGATGAATTGAGATGATGATGTGGCGATGGAGGATGATATGGTGGGGGTGTGAAGGATGAGAGTTGTCGAGAGATTTTATAAGCAGTGCCAGGTGATTTATGAGAGTTGCCGAAGGAAATTGGGTGTGGTGAATTGTGTGTTGTTGCCGTGTTATTTTGTTATGTGGTCCAGTGATTATAAGGTAGAGATGGGTTATATAGTGTAGGTTTAGGTAGTTAAGTTGCAAAAGGGTTTTAAAAGATAATAGAATTCTAAAAGATTTTTATTAAAAAAGATATAAGAAAAGAGTTAAATAAAAGATATTTAAAAACAGTTGGGAAAAAGATGATTTTTTGTAGAAGATATTTTTATTAATAAAACTAATCAATGTAATTAATTAATTTTATTAATTAAATTGGGCTAGAAAAGAGGTTTTATAAATTGGGCTTTTATAAAAACTATTTTTATATGGTTTTCAATGATGGGCTTTTAAAAAGTTAATTTAAAACGTTTTAGGAAATGGGCTTATTAAAATTGGTTATAAAAAGGTTTTCAAAAATGAGTTAATAAAAAGGGTTAGAAAATGGTTTTGGGCTTAAAACATTTTATTTTAGACTCGTTCTTTATTCTTTCCTTGATCCAGACCAAATGGAGCAGGGTATTAGTCATAATAGGGTAAAATGGGGAGACACGATTATGTGTCTACAGAAGCCTCCACTTTGACTGAGGTATGTAAAACCGAAAGTCAAAGTATACGTGTCGGGACGGAGAATGATTCTAGATGCTCTGGAATCCAAAATCACTCTTTTGCGCCGGTACCTGCAAAACAAGCAAAAGCTTCAGGAACAGACATGGGTGAAACATATTCGCAAAATAATTGTAAATTTGCAAAAATGAAATGATATATGGGAAAAAGAATCATGAGCTATTATGATCCGGCTCATGTCAGGGTAGAGTTTTTGTCCAGAGCTTTTGTCCCGCTCCAAGGCGATATGTGTAGAGCTTTTTTCCGCTCCAAGGCGATTGTAATGAGCTATTGTCCCGCTCCCAGGCGATTGTAATGAGCTATTGTCCCGCTCCAAGGCGAGTGATGAGCTATTGTCCCGCTCCAAGGCGATTGTGATGGCTTGAGCGTGTGATGAGCTATTGTGATGAGCTATTGTCTGGCTCCAAGGCTATTGTGATGAGCTATTGTCCCGTTCCAAGGCGATTGTGATGAGTTATTGTCCCGCTCCAAAGCTATTGTAATGAGCTATTGTCCCGCTCCAAGGCTATTGTAATGAGCTATTGTCCCGCTCCAAGGCTATTGTAATGAGCTATTGTCCCGCTCCAAGGCTATTGTAATGAGCTATTGTCCCGCTCCAAGGCTATTGTAATGAGCTATTGTTCCGCTCCAAGGCTATTGTAATGAGCTATTGTCCCGCTCAAGGCTGTTGTAATGAGCTATTGTCCCGCTCCAAGGCTGTTGTAATGAGCTATTGTCCCGCTCCAAGGCTGTTGTTGTAGTTGATTCACGGAGTAGCAAGGTTGCGTTTTTGCCAACTTTTGAAACTAAGTTTAATTGTCGCGCGCAATGTCATAACGAACATTTGAATGCATTTGGGAATTAGGTGTGTGGGCTCCACATGGCTAAGAAGCCCCCAAGCGTCTTTACTGAGGTTGTGCGCCGACGCACGCATGTGCCGCTGCGCTTAGCTTGGTATGCTGCGCTGGACGCAGATTGTTGTACGTGACACAACGCTGTCGGTGCGCTGGACGCACCATGTATATAACACTTGTCTTCTGCTGTTAATTTGTAGGGGTCCGCATACCTTGGCGGAATATAGCTCATATAGAGCCGTTTAATGTTGGGTACCTGCGAATACCAATAACACACAGATATACAGACAACAACTAGGGGACATGCATGTGTCCCGCAATGTGGGTGCTAGTGTATGGATAGGAAAAGACTTGACCTATAAAGAGTGACCTCTAATACTCTAGACTTAAAGGTGCTACCGTGTGTGCATACGTGTGTGTGTATGTGTGACTCGATGATTAATGCTAGAATTCTATGGCTAAGGACGAAGGATGCAATGCTTTGACGCAATGTTTGGACGATGCAGATATGTAATGCAAATGCAGATGATATGACACTAATGCAGAGATATGACACTAATGCATATGATATGATTTTTTTGTTGTTGTTCCTCTAAGCTCAATTTTTTTTTGTTTAGAAAATTGTTCTTTTTTTTTTGAAAGAGGAGAAATGAGAAGCCCCCAAAGATGATCCGCGTAGGTTATGTTTGATTCGAAATGTGTTGTAGTTGTTACGGACCTACGTGAGCCCATAAAACAGTTAGGATCTCGTATAGGTCTGGAGCCCACAATATTTTGTATGGACTCGTAATTAAGTCCTTATCAAGGTACACATGGAGCCTATGAAGGATGATCTGTTGGATTTGAAATGCATTGTAGTCCTCGTAATGCTTGAATTGTATGCGCTTCGAGGTTTGTATGTCAAGGGCCTAAGTGAGCCCGTGAATAGGTGCAATGTTGCATTTGTGCGGGTTTAAAACCCAAGATTTCACTTATGGACTCGTAATGAAGTCCCTGTCTCAATAGGTCTGGACTCGGAACCTATGATTTTGTAGGTGGACCAGTGATGAAGCCCTCAGCAAGATGCGGTTGATGAAATATCCAACTTGATTGCTTGATTTTGATGATATCTCGTCACGCTCAGTGGAAGTTTCGACCAAAGATTCCATTTAGGGTCCCTAAGGTGAGAAGACAAGAATGGCCAAAGAAAGGAACACTCAATAGATGAAGCGCGGTCATAGCGCTGAGTGTTGAAAGGTTATGCTAAGGTTGGCTTAGAAGCGATAATGTGGCTTAGAAAAAGGAAGTGATTAGAATAAGAAAAGGCAGAGTCATAATGAATCGACTCACGCAATGAGGTAAGCTAATGATGCAGGTTCAAATCCCAGTCTAGTTTTAAAGGTAGGGATGAGCATTGAAAATTCATGATTTGACGATCACGCTTTTCTCATGGGCCTAGGCGAGCCTTAAAAATATGTTTTGAATTAAAATGGCTGGGCCTCAAAAGAGGATGCCTACGTATACTTGATGGAATCAGGCTAGTCGTAGCTCTTAACATTTTAGTTGGTGGCCTAGAATTTTGCAATGGAGCCATTTGCAATGAATTAAGCATTGAATTAATCATTGATTTGGAAGAGGTCTTTGGCAAGGGTGGATAGTGATGTTGGTTTGGTTTGGTCTAAAGCGGTCGGACCTCAGGGTGAGGTTTCCTACGTATCTTTAGCAGAATAAGACCATTCGTAGTTCAGGCTAGTGAATGAGAAGATGCCTTGACTTTTGCCTAAGTCGCCCTTATGGGTTTTCGACCTAGCGGGCTTTAATTTGTCTTTTATGGCTTATTGGAATGCAACACATGGATGGTTATGGATTGCTTGAGGGAAGGTTTGTCAGATATATGATTTGGCTTGTAAAGATTTCTGGTTAAAGTTTTGGTTGAAGGTTAAAGGTTTTGAAAGAAATACCTTTGACAAAGCTATTGATGGGCTTGTTTGCAACACTTCCTTCAATTTTTTTTTCATACATATTTTGCACTTTTTGCATGAATTTTTTTTTTTTTTAGCTTTTGCTTTGATTTTCGTTTTGTTTCTCTCATTTTTTTTTACTTGCCCTTTACATCAAGTGTACCTCCACTAAGGTAGGTTAGAGGGAAAAGGGTGTTATGCATGATAAGGATTGGAGAAATCGTTGCGGGGAAGGGGAGGAATGCCTCTTTTATATATGCCAGTTATTCATTGCGTTTATCAGACTAGTCATGAGAATTAAAAATTCATTTCATTTAAGGCGACAATCGGGATTTTCAGTGATGCTCATTTGTGCAGGGTTAGAAAAGAAATACTCATTTATTGATTAAAAATTATGAGTACATGCAATAAGAGGGGAAATCCTATATTAGACTGGGAAAAATAAGAGAAATGAAACAGAAAATGAAATTTTAAGTCTAGACTCCCAAGTCGCATGACAAGACAGCTTTGTTGCTTCAATCTTCATGAGGTCTCTTTCTAAACGAAAAGAGAAGTGTATTTTTTTTTTTTGGCGTTAATTGGACCTAAGCGAGTCCAAATGCTTTAACGAGCGATTGGGCTTATATGTCTATTTCTATGGCATTGAGGTCATTGTCTTCGGAATTTTTGCAGCAGTAGTGATTGTAAGCCTCCCATTGTCTACCATATCTTGGATAAGTTGTTTTAACTTGTAGCAGGAAGTAGTCTTATGCCCATTGCCTCTATGGTATTTGCATTAGGCACCCTATTGTATATTTGCATTACAATTCTCTTGAATAACAGGGTAGTGTGCCTCTAGTCTGATGACAAGTGCTACATGATCTACCAGTGTACCCTTCAACTCATCAACTTGTTCTTGAAGTGTTCTTGACATATTACGTATTTCCTACAATGGATCATCCAACAGGGGTGATGATGGAGATAAAGGAATGGAATGGGAGAATGTGTGTTTATTTTAAAAGAGTTGAGCTTCTATGAACGAATCTGAATATCCTAAATGCATGATTTTTTTTATTTTATTTTTTGGATGCACCTAGACCAAATGCATGTATGTATGACTCTTTTGGATGCACCTAGACCTAATGTATGTATGCATGACTCAATCTATGTGTTCGAACCTGTAAAGGCTGCCTACATATCCCGAAAGAAGGAATCAGATCGCTTGTAGTTCAGGACTACTAAATGCGGGATGCATGAAATGGAACGGAAAGTATGGATGCAATGAGACTCCTAAATGCCTATGAACTCTATCATGCATGAAGTGTATGAATGATGGACTATGCAGTGCAAAAGGATTCTAGTATGAATGCAGTCCTAACAGATATGAAATTCTAATTACTTCAGAATCATAAACTTGATAGACTTCTAATGAGGCTAGAATTCTAGATTCGACAAACTTTTAAGGATGCTAGACTCCTAATATGCATTAAACTCTAGTGGACCTAGACTCCTAAAGTGAATGAAACTCTAGACTCCTAAAAGGAACGGAATTCTAATGGATTTAGACTCCCAAGATGGACAGAATTCTAATGGTTTTAGACTCTTATTAAGCATGGACTTTCTATGGATTATAGACTTCTAAGATGGATGGAACTCAAGCGAATGAAGACTCCTAACATGGACAGAGTTAGACGGGGTTAAGAGCTCTAAATGCAGTGAAACTGGATGAACCTAGACATATGAGCTAGACGGATTTCTAATGGAGTTAGAATTCCTAGGTGGATGAGACTTTTACAACAAGATGGTCACTAAAGGAAATCCTAAATTATGTGCACATAAAGGATGGATAACATACATGGAAGGATAGGGTAGAGAAAAATGATGAATTTTCGAAAAAGATATGTGATAGGAAAAAGAAGGATATTTTTTTTTTGAAAAAAGGAGAAGATAGAATTTTTGAAGTAGATAAGAGATCGAAGATGGGATGAAATTTTGAAAAATATAGGAGAATAATTTTCGAAATAAGATAGGTGATATATCTTGAAAAAGATGGAGAAGGATTTCAAAAGAAAAAGATATTTTTTTCGAAAAAAGTATGGGGATAGAATTTTCGAAATAGATAGGAGCTTCGAGATTGAAAATATTTTTGAGATGATATTTTTTTTGAAAGAAAAAAAAAATAATAGAGTGATAAAAATGGAAAAATAAAAATAAAAGAGGATAGGAAAACCGAATGCCCATGAGTATTACGTGCCACAATGAGCACAAAGCAAGAATGCCTGCGCGGCACGCAGATAAAGTGCGCGGAACGCATGAGAATGGTGCGCAAGACGCACATTGAAGCGTGGGACGCCATAGAAAGAGAGCGCAGAGCGTGGATCACAGTAGGGATCGTGGGACGCAGCCAAGTCGCATCAGACGCTGATATCGTGCGCCAAGCGCAGCTTAAGCTTTTTACTTTTTGCTCTTCGCGATCATTAGTTCGATAGTTTAGACTCGAAACATCGGTAATACGAACAAATTAATGACACGCACAAAAAAGATGCACAGATATGCACAAATAGGATGATAATATGCAAAGTTTTCAACCTAAAGTCCAGTTCTACGTTCAACTATGGTCAGGTTTAGGTTAACGCTAAAAAGGGTCTATGACTAAGAGATTGATCCCACGCTTCGTACCCCTGCTTAAAGAGGTGGCCACGTGTAAGACGCACTCCAGTCTCAAGTCAGGAACAAGAGAACAATGCCATAGTTAGGTAGGTTTGCTTATGACTAAGATCCAACACTATCGCTCAGGAAGCTTTTTGGAAGGACAAAGCGCAAACCCCCCGGGGGTGACCTCACACATAGAACATGTGTTAATGAGGCAAGTTAGATTGTCCTTATGGTGGCTGAACAATAGCAATGCACATGCAAAACTGTATATTATTCTAAGGCATAAAATAAGAATGAATCGTATTTTTCAAGTTTCTCCCACTCATTAAAAAAAAATTAATTCTTTTTAAATCCTCCCCAGTGAAGTCGCCAAATTGTAGGCGTGAATTTTGAATTCCTTTAATGCCTACACGCATTGTGAGCGCGTTTAAGGTTTTATTAAAAATACATTTTGAAGTCGCCAACAATTCTTTAGAGGAAGAATCATAAACCTAATTGGACATTGAAACGGAAGGGACATCTTAGGGACTTATCCAATGTAGATTTCCCCGTCATGACTCCATAGATGGTCAAAATAAACCAAAGATTGAGTTCGGAGGTGAGGGTACAATATAGTCAGGAACTATATTGCCCATTGCTGGTCTCTACCAAATACCGATTCATTACAGATTTTATGCAAAAGAATAATCATATAACGTTTTAATACACCCTAAAAATAATTAGTCTAGATGGGTTCAAGAAACACATAAAAGACTAATTTTTAGTGGTATGTTATTAGACAATCAATATTAATGGGTTCCTAGCATGTTGTCCATGTTATCTGAATTAGTTAGAACATTTATTTAGGTCTTGATTAACAATAAATACAAGGTGATAAATATTGCAATCAGGCATGAAAAATAATATGTTCATAAAAATAAATAAAAATAAGAAAATAAAATAATGCAGGGAGTTAGTATAATATATACAATACTTACAGTCGTAGGGACGAGTTAACAATCTACATCATGAATAAAATGTTAGTAACTTCAAGAAAATAATAATAAAAAATAATTAAAGAAAATGAAATAAAGATGGTTAATTTAGTTGACCCTCAGAATTTATACCACCGTCCGGGGTAGTTAATTTGTACGGATCTTGGAAAATTGAATGCCGAACAAGCCTTTAAAAAGTTGTGTCTTTTTCGTAATATAGCAAGGTTTGTATTATTGCTTTTGATTAATATGATGATGCTGCGCTAATAATGGGCTCTAGTATTAAGTGATATGATGAGTATGATAATTAAACAAGAATAATTATATAGTAGTAGTCAGTGGCAGATCCAGGAATTTATGAATGGTGGGTCACTACCGACTAGGTTGTACAGAGACGGATACGGGGGGTTCGGATACGGGTACGGGTTCGGATACGCACATCCATAACGGATAATCAATGAATTTTTTTTGAAAAAACTACTTGAAATAAAACCATTTTCATGACTAATAATAGTTCATATTACAATAAAATAGTACCTAATGCAGGTATTAGTGTGGTTTAAGCAAAAAAAAACTTGAGATATTCAGTTGCGTTTTCTTTCTTTTCATTCTGATATTTAAATTATAATTTGTAATTAGATACAACAATTCAATTTGTCAAATATATCAATCAAATTCACTTAAACGATGCAAATTTAATCTCATATCAACGCATTATGCATATATACCAAATAATTCCATCTCCAACTAATTCCACCAGCACATAAAACACATAAAACCAAAGGCTCATTCATGGCCTCTCCGTAAACTTCACATGATAGGTCCAATTCTAAAAATCCTAAAACAAGGGTTTTAGTGCATTACCTGAACACAATCAATCAAACCTTCAAAGCTAATCCAATGTTCATAACGTCATAGTCATCATTTACCAATTAGCCACTGTAACAAATTATATTAAATTAACAACAATAAATATAACAATAATAAATTAACAATAATAAGTCAATAATATAACAACAATAATATATGTTATATCAGCAATTACCAACAATAATATAAATTAACAACAATAAATTTAGGCAGTAAAACTAAACCAAGAAAAAGTAAAAGCTAAACTAAATCTCTAAAAACTAAACACCATTACCAGCGGCAGTAAGGCAGCAACTAAGTGTCACAACAATTTCTAACACCAAAATTCAAAAACAATATTCTCCCCATGATTAAAACCATGTAAAATCAACAAACTAACCCACATAAAAAAAAAACCGATCCAATCAAAACAACTAAAACCCAACATTCCCAATAAACAGATCTAACGCCCCAACAACACAAACCCCCAAAATCAACACAAACAAAACAAATGGCCACCACCTGTTCGACGAAATTCCCCAACCAAAAAAAATTACAAAAAAATCTAACCAGCCTTAACAGAAGCCTCAGCTTGCGCAATCCCATGTTCAGCAGCCGCAACAGTGTTAGCCGTCGCCGTCGGCGCATTAACAACCAAACACCCATGTTCGGTCGACCGTCACTGCACCCAGATCTACATTATCAATTCCAACACTTGCACGTCCAACCACCTTCAACAGTCCACCAGAAGATTCAAACACATCACGGAAGAGAGGAGAGAAGAGAGAGAGAAAGGAGAGACTTTTTTGACAGGAGAAAGGAGAGACTTAGCTGTCTTTCTTTCAGTTAGCGTGCGGTGGTTTGTATTTTTTTTTTAAAAAAAATTGCTCCATTTTTTTGCAAAATAATGGTGGGTCACGTGATCCACCAGGACACAACGTGGCTCCGCCACTGGTAGTGGTGTTAAACGTGGGTTTCCTGGAGGTACATTAGTATTAGGGAGTAATATGAGTGGTGATGATAATCAGATCAGGTGAGGAAGTTTTGGTATTTTGCAGTGCAGGTGATGAATTGAGATGATGATGTGGCAATGGAGGATGATATGGTGGGGGTGTGAAGGATGAGAGTTGTCGAGAGATTTTATAAGGAGTGTCAGGTGATTTATGAGAGTTGCCGAAGGAAATTGGGTGTGGTGAATTGTGTGTTGTTGCCGTGTTATTTTGTTATGTGGTCCGGTGATTATAAGGTAGAGATGGGTTATATAGTGTAGGTTTAGGTAGTTAAGTTGCAAAAGGGTTTTAAAAGATAATAGAATTCTAAAAGATTTTTATTAAAAAAGATTTTAGAAAAGAGTTAGATAAAAGATATTTAAAAACAGTTGGGAAAAAGATGATTTTTTGTAAAAGATATTTTTATTAATAAAACTAATCAATGTAATTAATTAATTCTATTAATTAAATTGGGCTAGAAAATAGGTTTTATAAATTGGGCTTTCATAAAAACTAAAGGTTTCCAAAGATGGGCTTTTAAAAAGTTATTTTAAAACGTTTTAGGAAATGGGCTTATTAAAATTGGTTATAAAAAGGTTTTCAAAAATGAGTTAATAAAAAGGGTTAGAAAATGGTTTTGGGCTTAAAACATTTTATTTTAGACTCGTTCTTTATTCTTTCCTTGATCCGGACCAAATGGAGCAGGGTATTAGTCATCATAGGGTACTAAACGGAGAGACACGATTATGTGTCTACAAATAGGGTGGCGACTTAAAAGTTTTCTAAAACTCATAGTCCAATGAGAGACTTTCGTGGGATTCAGAAATCGGATACAACAGGGGCTTGCACACAAGTTCTACCCCTCGTTCAAATCCCTTCGATTCATCAAACCATTAATCCTTATCCCATATTATCCATGATCCTTATTTTATTCCAAACCAAATAGGCATTCATAGAAGCCTAAAGCCTTCAACCTTTCCACCTTTCATATTCACCCTTAACTCCTTTTTCAAGGTATGTCCAAGCCCGATAGGCTGAAAACCCGAAAGGGCGGCCTAGACAAAAGTTAGGGCACAAAAAAAAATCATATCCAGAACTACGAATGGTCTGATTCCGCAAGGATACGTAGCAATCCTCATCTCGAGGTCCGACCGCTTCAATAAAAATAAATTAATCAAGGTCAAATGATTTGATTTTCTTGAGTTCATGAGCATATTCTTTGTAGATTCCGACATAGACTCGAGTCTGAACCTAGCTACGTCAAAGCCTTTTCCCACCTACAGTTATTTGAGTCATAAATTAAACCTTTTAATTTTTCAATCCAAGCTCTCCTTTTCCCTCAAAGACTCTCTGACAATTCCATGATTTCTGGCGATATTTGACTTTGCCTGTATCAACTTCCCAAAGAAAAATCCCCAGTGATAACTTTGAATATCAGATCAACTACAATATCAGATCAACTACATTTCAATCAAGGCTCAAGATGCCTAATTCAGGCAAGCTCACCCAAAGTGGGGGCTTCCTATGTGTGGTGGTTCCTTCGATCCAAATCAAACTCCCGAGAAGTTGCAATCTACGGGCCCCGATTATGGACCCCGATTGTTTACTAAAAAACAGTTTTCGAAAATCGTTCTATTCATTTCATTTTATCATTCTACATATCCACATCCTCTAGCCTTGCAAAATCCTGACCTTGCATTGCGGCCATGCAAAACCGAGACCTAGCATTGCATATCATACATTCTAGTCTTGCATAACCCTGACCTTGCATGACGTGTCGTCCCTTAGCTTTGTATAACCTTAATCCTTGCATAGCGTCTCATGCATCTTTAGAGAGTCTAAGTTTGCATTATTGCATCATTATGTGCTTTATGTGAGTTGTTTGCACCTATCTGCTAACATCTTCTTCTGCAGGTAATCAGATCGCTTGTAGTTATTGTCCTGCATACTAACTTTGTTTTGCAGAGACCGACGTATATAGACCAGTTCTAAACTGCAGAGCGCTTAGAATCGTTCTCCGTCCCGACACCGTATACTTTGACTTTCGGTTTCCTGAACCTCAGTCAAAGTGGGGGCTTCTGTAGACACATAATCACTAATTGAAGTGATTATCCTAAACCTTAATAGTCGTTAATTAGGACGATTATTCTTCTTATTTAATCACTAATTAGAGTGATTATCTTAAACCTTAATAATCGTTAATTAAGACGATTATTTTTCTCATTTAATCACTAATTGAAGTGATTATCCTAAACCTTGAATAATTACCAATTAGGGTGATTACTTCCTAACCTTCATTGTTAATCACTAATCAAGGTGATTATCTTCCCTCTTAAAGTTTAGTCACTAATTAGGGTGATTATCTTACCCTCCATTTCTAATCACTAATTGAGGTGGTTATCTTAATCCTTCATATTTAATCACTAATTAAGGTGATTATCTTAACCTCATTTCAATCACTAATTGGTGTGATTACCTTAATCCTAATAGATTTGTTTAATTCTAAAGGTGAGTTATTCATAATCTATTTCATTTTCTTCCCCAATGGAATTGGCCATTTAGGGTGAGACACCAGATCGAACTACGATAGTTTTGATCCATGAGTGGATTCCAATCCCGCAATGATTGGTACGTAGTGCAACTTCAGTGCTCAAACCTACCATGTACAAATGATATATTAGTCCTAAATAAAATGGTTGATGTGTATATGTGCAAACTATGTGATTTTCTTTCTTTTTAATAGCCATGATTATTTTAAAATGGAAAATAACGCATTTAGTAAGAGCCCGTTCTGTTGACAGAAGAGGAGACGAGTTCCAAACGTTCGCACCTCTTAACCTAAACCCTGAACCCTATCTCATGGTGTGAAAGACCAATTTTCAAAAAAGCCTTATCTATATGAAGTCATCATCGTTTAAAATTATATTTCTTGAAATTGATTTTAAAATGATTTATTAAATAAATCTATCCCTATTCAAATATTAATAGGGTGGCGACTTTAAAGTTTTCTAAAACTTATAGTCTAATGAGAGACTTTCGTGGGATTCAGACTGTTAATTAAGACAGTAAAAAATCGGATACCACAGGGGCTTGCACACAAGTTCTACCCCTCATTCAAATCCCTTCGATTCATCAAACCTTTAATCCTTATCCCATATAATCCAAGATCATTACCTTATTCCAAACCAATTAGACATTCACCGAAGCCTAAAGCCTTCAACCTTTCCACCTTCATATTCAACCTTAACTCGTTTTACAAGGTATGTCCAAGCCCGCTAGGCTGAAAACCCGAAAGGGGGCCTAGGCAAAAGTTAGGGTACAAAAAAAAAATATGATCCAGAACTACGAATGGTCTGGTTCCGCAAGGATACGTAGGAATTCTCATCTCAAGGTCCGACCGCTTCAATAAAAATAAATTAGTCAAGGTCTAATGATTGATTTTCAAGAGTTCAGGAGCATATTCTTTCTAGATCCCGACATTGACTCGAGTCTGAACCTACCTACATCAAAGTCTTTTCCCACCTATATTTATTTGAGTCATAAATTAAACCTTTTTATTATTCAATCAAAGCTCTCGTTTTCCCTCAACGACTCTCTGACAATTCCATGGTTTCTGGCGATATTTGACTTTGCCTGTATAAACTTCCCAAAGAAGAATCCCCACTGATAACTTTCAATATCAGATCAACAACAATATCAGATCAACTACATTTCAATCAAGGCTCAAGATGCCCAATTCAGGCAAGCTCACCCAAAGTGGGGGCTTCCAATGTGTGGTGGTTCCTCCGATCCAAATCAAACTCCCGAGAAGTTGCAATCTAAGGACCTCGTTTACGGACCCCGATTGTTCACTAAAAAACTGTTTTCGAAAGTCGTTCTATTCATTTCATTCTATCATTCTACATATCCACATCCTCTAGCCTTGCAGAATCCTGACCTTGCATTGCAGCCTTGCAAAACCCTCACCTTGCATTTCATTTCATACATTATAGTCTTGTATAACCCTGACCTTGCATGACGTGTTGTCCCTTAGCTTTGCATAACCTTAATCCTTACATAGCGTCTCATGCATCCTTAGAGAGTCTAAGTTTGCATTATTGCATCATTATGTGCTTTATGTGAGTTGTTTGCACCTCTCTGCTAACATCTTCTTCTGCAGGTAATTAGATTGCTGGTAGTTATTGTCCTGCATACTAACTTTATTTTGCAGAGACCGACGTATATAGACCAGTTCTAAACTGCAGAGCGTTTAGAATCGTTCTCCGTCCCGACACCGTGTACTTTGACTTTTGATTTCCTAAACCTCAGTCAAAGTGGGGGCTTCTGTAGACACATAATCGTGTCTCCCCATTTAAGGATCAGATGATGAAACATATCGTGGTCTTAATTGGCCCGACCAAAATGCAGAGAAGTTTGAAAAGCCATTCAAAACCATTTCGAAAAGTGTTAAAGTCCTATTTTAAAGCCCAATTATTTATTCATGATAATTAATTGTATATGAGCCCAATTCTTTGAAAAGCCCAATTAATTGATAATTAATTGATTTATTTTAATAAATAAATATTTTCAAAACATTTTTATAAGTTAAGATCATATTTTATCCCGTAAAATAAGATATCCGTAGTTAAAAGATAAAAGAATATCTTTTAGAACGCCTTTTTATCAAAAAACTGTCAAAACGTGTCAAAAACAAGCTCTCCGCTAAGCGCAGCTTCCTGCGCCGAGCGCACGTGTCCTGACACGTTGGCTTCCACGTACGTCGTGCCTAGCGCACAGCCTGTGTCAAGCGCACCAGAACTGCCACGTAGATTTCTGTTTCATGTAGAGTCCTGCGTCAAGCACAGTTCTCTACTTGAGACGCAAATTTTCTTTCGTATCTTTTTCAAAGCGCGTACCACATGTATGCTTTTTACTGGTCATGCTGCGTCATGCGCTTGACACGTCAGCTGCGCCTGGCGCAGCTGGCGCGTGAGGCGTAGTGTCGCTTTCCCTATAAATAGGCCTGATTTCCGTACAGATTTCAGAACGGATTTTTCACATAACACTCGACGAGTACTTTACGAATTCTCTCTACGAAATACAAAATCTCCCTACAAAACTCATACCTTTCAAACACAAATACATTCAATCTACATACATTCATACATTCAGATTTTCAGGCTTCACGATTGCTCGTTTCGAAGGTTGTCAATCTTGTAGACCCAAGCCACGGTATAATCCTGAGGATCCTTAAATAAATTATTTTTATATTGAAGTTACTAACAGTTTTCTTTCCTGATGTAGATCTTTAATGTAAAATCGCTATAATGTATATTCTAACCATTTTTCTATACTTTCTTTTTTATTTTATTATTATTCATGCCTTTGTATATTATATGCCTGCCTGATCATTTTATGCATATTATGTGATTATCCTATTTTATTGCTTTTATCACCCACATGTTATTTTTGCTAATCAAAGACCTAAAGAACTGTTCTGATATTAATCAGATAATTTTGACAACCTATTAGGTTCCCTGTAATTTTGATTGCATAATAACATATCACTAAAAAATTGTCTTTTTATGTGTTTCCTGAAACAACTTTAGACTAAATATTTTTAGGGTGTTTAAAACGTTATATGATTATTCTTTGGCATAAAATTTGCAATGAATTGATATTTAGTAGAGGCCAACTCTGGGCGAATGCGGTTCATTATGACTATATTCGTACCCTCACCTCCAAACTCAATCTTTGGTTCATTTTGACCATCTATGGAGTCAGGACGGGGAAATCTACATTGGATAATTTGTCCCTACGGTTTTCCCATATCCGATTAGGTTTATGATTCTTCCTAAAAGAATTATTGGCGACTTCTTTCAAAATAATTTTCAATAAAACTTTTACAGTGGGGTAATCAAATCTAATACGCGCTCACACCGCGTAGGCGAAATAAAAACACGCCTACACTAATTATTTACAAAACAAAAGTACCTAAAGTATGAGGATAAGGATGTTATATTGTGACTAAAACAAATAATAAATTTAAAAATTTTGGGTCCTATAACCCTCTTTAAAAGAGAGGTCTGATGTTATAGGTCTCTTTGCACTTCCTCATAGATGGCCCTGAGAACATAATTTTCCATCAGAGTATTATATTTTAATTATCTTATCCTACCAGTTTACCACTTCAGTTTTCTAAATAAACCTAAATGAGATAACCACTAGTTACTTTTTTTTTTTGAAAGGCACTAGTTACTTTGGTCAACTAGCGACGTGCAGAAATATACGTTCTACTCCTCGGAAGTAGACCTGGTTATTGGGCGGGGCGGGTCAGGGTCAGTGCGGGTCGGAAGCGGGTCGGGCCAAATGGGTAGCGGGCCGATAGCGGGTCGATAATGGGCGGGTCGGTAAACGAGCAAGAAAAACATGGAACAAAGAGAGCCAATAGTGAGTATAAATGAATGCGAATCCGAATATGTAATTGTTTTTGCAAAACCTATTTTATTTTTCAAAATTATTGGGTTTCTTTGTTGGCCCTATAATGGCCCTGTCCAATAATAACCCTATCCAATAAAGCCCTGTCCAATAAAAGCCCTGTAGATTTGACCCTAACCCTTTAATCATCGGGCTACCCTATCCAATAACCAGGTCTACTCGGAAGGATGATATTTTTGTGTGCCACAAAAATTCCACAAGTGTTAACAAGTTTATATTGTAAGCTAGTTCTAGTCCCGGGAGATGTCCGAGATTATTTACTAATGTACAATTGAAGTTTTAAATCAAAAACTTGAGAGAAATGGAAAAAAAGAGTTGCATGTATTGATTGTGCTCAGAAAATGATCTTGCAACTCTTTTTAATTTTCTATATAGCAAATTATAATATGAATTATTCATCAATATAACCCTCGACGTCACGAGAGTACATATATATAAATATATAATTACTTACAAAGAATATAATACTATCTAGTTTTTGAAATTTAGGTTAATGTTTAAGAATATAACCGATGCAATTCAATTATGTAGTAGTGTTAAATACGAGGGTTATAAAATTTGAAGAGTTTTTTTAAAATATAAGAGTACTAAAAGGTAGAAAATGCTATTATTAACATTAGCTTAATGTGTATTAATATATACATTTGTATTTAATTATTTTAAAAATAGAAATATTATCTTGTCTTTAAAATATTGCAGAATAGTTTGTTAGTGCATCTTTATCTCAAATGAGTGGTCATGGTTTCGAGTCTTAAGACACACATTTATATTATTTAATATGTCTCATTTGATTGTGTGGGGTAGGGGGGTACATTTGGCAACATGTCACGTTTTTGCTTTGGATTTTATATATATATATATATATATATATATATATATATATATATATATATATATATATATATATATATATATATATATATATATATAGATTGCCTTAACTTTTAATGTCAATTTTACTATAATTATCTATGACTAGTTAACTTAATAATTAAGCTAGGTTTTCGATTGATGCGAATTATGTTAATTAAGAGTTTAGTAAAAACTACTTCTTGTACGCAATTTTTTTGTGTCTAATTATATTTGTACTTATTGAAAGACTAATATCCCTGTTACTGGAGCTTATGACATGGAGGGATTATAGTAAGAATATTTTATACCATTGATAGTAGAATATGGAATTTTGAAGAGGAAATGCTAAGAATTTTTAGAGAAATAAGGTGTTAAAAAATGAGATATTTGGGACAGGCTATGGCGTTTATTGGAAAAGGATAAAGAGATATTTACTTGATTTATTTCTCCAATGTGTGGTTGATTAAGCTTGAGAGATTAGATTTTGGGTTAATTATTTTTTAAGAAAGGATTAAGAGGTGAAAAGTATATCTAAATAAGGATCAAAATTTTCTGATTAGACCAACAATGGGAAATTACCATTTTAATTATCCTAATTAATCTAAACTCTACAATTATGCACACATGGTTTTCTATATTCTAAATGCTTGAGGATTATAGTTCTTATCACCTAAAAGAAAATAAAAGCCTCGCTACCTAGAAGCTTTTTCCAGGCCCTCTTTGTAATAGCCCTGCTATTAGGTAGGAATTAAGGACGAGTGATTTCGATTAATTAGCATGATAATTATGTGTATTACTAATAAGTCTCTAATAAAGCATGTTAGAAAATATAACAACTAAAATATTATATTATTTGGTGGTATGTCATATATGAATTTGTGAAACTTGTGCAATGAGATTTCTTTAATGTTCTGTGATGGAACGAGATATGTCTACGCTGTTAATAAAGCTTCTTTTCTGTGATTAAGTGGCTTATTAAGAAATTATATATTTTTTTAATATATTGGAAAAGATTAGAAAGTAAAATGTGAATGATAAAGTATAACTCACGTGATTAATGTGTTAATTAGGGAGTATTAAGGAATGTGTTATAAAATATTTTCCTTATACTATAAGTTCAATAAAAAGCGAGTAGATCATGTAGTTTGGTCTGCGTAATTGTGAGCGATAAAAAGTATGTGATTAAGTAGCCAACGGAAGTTGTGTAACGTAGTATTAAGTGCCTTCATGTATTAGTTATGTGTGATTTAAAGAAAATAAATATTTGAAAAATTATTAGAAATAAGAGTAGTTAATTGTTAAAAGGGAATTTTATATACCTATATGAAGATTGTCATTTAAGGAACCTTTGAAGGGGATAAGGACTTAAGTTTAAGTAAGCAAGAGAATCTATCCTCACTTAAGGAAGGTGGTAGACCATGTGGGGGCCCTAAACCATTAATAAGAAGGAGAATTGTATAACTAAGATTGATTAAACACAAAGAGAATATCAGAATATTTGCTCATTGACCACTTGAGATGAAATGACCAAAACACCCTCATTAGAGGAACAAAATCCACGAGATAAAGCTACTCTAACCTTTCTAATATTCACCATTACTCATTAAAATTTTCATCCTAAATCTCTCCTAAAACCCATTGCCTAGAAGTGAACCATTTATTCCTTCCTCTCTCGCCATTCCAGCAGGCGTAGCAGGAGTTCGTCTCCGCTTCTTCTTCTTCCATTTCCTCTTGAAATTTCCTGCATGAAAGTCTTGAATATTGTTCTACACATCCGAGTGCATAATGTGCAAGCTTTATTTTAAGCTTAAAGGCTAAGGAACTTTAATAAAAAGAGTCATCTTCCTCAATAAGGAAAACAGTAAATTTCGTCAAATTTTTGGGTTAATTAAGCCTTTTATCTTAGGGGATATCTTATGAAAATTTGTGTGAATGTTAATGCATGATTGAGAATACTAAGGAGCCAAAGAAAGCAGTTTGAGGAGAAGGAATTAATCAAGTTATAAGCTTTGGAGTTAAGGTACACCAGAACCGCCATCTTAGTGCGATTTTTGGAGTGATTTTAAGAAGTTTTTAGTATACAAATTTGTTCTTTCGATTATGTGTGTTTGCATGTGTTTAAAGACTCGTTGAATGTGTAATACTCTGTATTTATAAGCAGTAAAGAGCTTGCATGCAAGATTCCTACCTTAGAATATATGAAATGAACTTTAGATTACCTAACTTTGTCTAAAAACTAAATCTTTGTGATGTATCTTGTGATAAATTCTTATGAAGAATGTTTATAATGTTTTATTTTTGAATTCACTTGTTTTGAAACTGTAATTTCACGTTTTTCCCTTGGTCCAAGTTATGAGATTTAAATCCAAGATGTAGTTAAAGAACTACGCCTAGTTTTATTGGTAAAAACAATGTAATCTTCTCATAATTGTGATTTGTATTGTAAAATATTTTGTAAATATTAAAAAACACTATGATAATACTATATTTGGGCAGTAGATAAGGTTTAGGGAAAGTATTTTAATATTAAGTTTCACCCTTTTATTTTAGCTAGATATTTCCTAAACACCGTAAACTAATTCCACTAACTCACTAAGCATTATTTTGAGAGAAGCTTCTATAATACTCCCTCCGTTCTTTTTAGATGTGACATTGGACTTTTCACATTTGTCGAGTCTCAATTTTGACCGATAATATCTCTAATTGTATAAAAGTAAAAATTATAAAAAATATATATTTGGAAAGTGTATACCGTGACGAATCAAACAAGATCCCACATGACTATATTTTTTCTTATGTATAAAAAATAATTAATGGTCAAGTGTATTGGATGAATAGTGCACAAAGTCAAGATGTTACATCTAAAAAAAACGGAGGGAGTATCAAAATTTTTGCACTTATACTTTTAAAAACCGTCATAAGGAAACAACTAAATTACTTTTTATTGATTTCAAATATTATCTTAAGAAAATAAGCGATTGTTTAGAGAAATGACAAGAATTGAGTGTTACATTTTTCGTTTAGTCGATTTTTTTTTGAAATATATGTCTTTTAAGTTAAGGTGGAAACTTAGCATGGCAAGCATGGTTTTAGAAGATAACTCAGTTTAGGTTACTGTGTTTAAGTATTTGAGTATAATGATTATTTAAGTATAAGTATTTTACCATAAGTAATTAAGTATAAGTATTTGAGTGTAAGTATTTAAGTATAAGTATAAGTTTGGTTTTATGTGGGAACTAGCCGCGGGAGCAGTGATGAACAATATTTATGGAGCGAGTTTTCATTATGTAGTTATGGAGCGTAAGGTCATTTATGTAGGATCATGACCTAATAGTGTTGCAAGCAAAGTATAAAAAGGTGGGGAGACGTCCCTCAAATGGTTTAGAGACATGGCCAAGACCCCTCTCTAATTGTATTTTCTTCCCCATTGGGTCGGATTTTGTTAAAAAACTACTATTATGATTCAAGTTCATGTGTAGTGTTGTTCAAAAGATGTGTTCCATATTACGTAATGAAGAAATGGTTTCAGATAAAACAAGGAGATCAACACAGGAATTTCTATGAAAAGTTTTAGGTATTCCTAATGGATTTTGTGTACAAATAAGTTACTTTTTGAACTTATGTATCAATTGTGATTTCAAAATTTATTTAAGGAAAGAATGGGAATGAGAATAAGATTAACTTATATTTCTTAGATCCTTAATAATGTTCTTATCAGAAAGTAATTAAAGTTAATTTCAGCCACCTTACTATATTCGAAAATGTTGGGACTTGTGTACTTGCTTTGCTAATCAGGTTTGCTCTGTGAACCTATCCTGGTGAGGGCAGCTTCACTTGTTTTGCTGGTTAAGCTGGTAGAAGATTGTATGCATTATACGTGAAGTGGATTAATGTAACTATGGTAGCTAGGGTGTACTTATTTGGCGAGGACGTAATTTGATCAACTAAATTATTTTATTAATGGGTTGAGAATCCATCAGAAATATATTTGTAATTTATATGTTTTTATGATTTAATGATTGTGAATGGTTTTGATACTCTTAGGTACATTTGCCCTTATCTTAAGTGGATGAGGTCGGTGTACACTAGTAACAACTTTCTAATTAGTTGTTTAAGTTCGGGGATTAGACTAATTAGGTTTTAAATAGCTAGCTAATTGGGAGGGATGTTACACTTTGCCCTTATGCATGCCATTTTCTGGCTCTACTCTATGGTGGAGGTTCTCTCCTATTTTCGTCCTTAGCCTATACATATTTGCATGCAATTTGATACCTTGCTTATTATAGAGGTAAAGTTGCATATAAGGAAGAAGTTATTTCGAGCAAAAAGCTGTAGAAGGCAGCAAGAGAGAAGGAAAGCAATCGGTTAAAGTAATTAATATTGAACATAACCTAATAATTAAGTTTTGGGTTAATTAACTAACCTTTTTAGGGTTTTCTCTAAAGTTATTAACATGTGGTTTATATGGGTTAAGGAGGCGGTCAATCAAGTGGAAGGAGATGACTTTAGAAAAGGAAATTGTTGGTTATCCATCCTAAAGATTTTTTTTTTCAATTCAAAATTGTTATTGATGGCCAAAAAAATAATGTTCCGAGGAGCAAATTAAAAAAGCACCAACAACACAACCAGCCTACACAGAGGCTAAACACCAAAGTCTACAAAGAGGCAAAATAAAAACCAAGCATCAATAAACAAGTAAATGCCTATCTGCTTCTTTACAGTTACAAGCTACTCTAAAAATTATCTCCTTCACCAGATTATGTGGAGGGACACAACTATCATTGAACACCTTGTTGTTCCTTTAAATCCAAACAACATGAACTGTTTCAGTGAACATCATCACATACAACCTAGAGAACATGCTTTTCCCATGAGCTTTTATACAAGCTTTCCTACACTCTCTAGAGAAAGCTTTCTTCTGATAAGTAAGCTTGAAATTGACATGAATGCTCTCCCAGACTTCAGAGGTATATGAACATTGAAAAAGCAAGTGTTGAGTGCTTTCATTATCCTCCTGACAAAGTGGACACAGTAAACTACAATTCACGTTCCACTTGCCGACTCTATCAACTGTGGCTAGCCGGTTTTGAATAGCCATCCACAGAACAAACTTACTTCGAGGACTTGCCATGTTATTACAAGCAAGTCTCCTCCAATAAACCTTCTGAAAACTCCCCAGTAACAAAGAGTAAGCCTTTTTTATACTGACTTTACCATTAATCATCACAGAATCCCAACTTCCAATCACTTGTAATATATCTCTACTTTTCACAATTTTCCTGAGATGTCACGAAATGTTATTGCTGATAGTAACATTATAAATAGTTTGCCTTCTCAAGTAATAAACATGAATACACTCAACCCACAGCTTATCAGTTTTAAAAGCTACAGCCCATAACAACTTAAGAATAGCAGCTTTATTCCATGATTCCATGTTTATCAAGAATCAAGCCCCACCCTCCTACCACCCTAGGATCATAGAAATTATTCCAAGCAATTGGAGCCTTCTTTGAATCTAAAGTCTTACCAGTCCATAAGAACTTCCTACATACAGCTTCAACAACATTAATTACTTTTTTTGACAAAGGGAATATCAGAGCCCAATAATTCTGCATACTACTCAAAATGCTCCAAACCAGTTGTAATCTTTTAGCATAAGAAAGTTTTTTGGCAATCCACCCCTAAGTTATTTCTGTTATCTTGTTAATCAGCACTTTGCATTGAGAGAAATTTAACTTTTTGGAAGATAATGGCACTCCCAGGTATTTAAAGGGGAACTCGCCCATAGGTAAGTTCACAACATCAGCAAGATTAATTAGCTGCTTCAGTACCTATAACACCAGCAATATAAATGTTACTCTTTTCAATACTTGCTTCTAAGCCTGCCATTATCTTTGTAACATAACTAAGATCAGCCCTAGCAAAAAGCAATAAATTATCAGCAAACATTAGGTGAGTAAGATAGATCCTTTCACACTTAGGATGAAAATTAAAATCAAGGATCTGCTTCAGCCCACCAAGGCATCTACTCAAATATTCCATACTTAAAGCAAAAAGGAAAGGAGATAGGGGGTCTCCTTGCCCTAGCCCTTTCTTAGCTTGAAAAGGTGGGGAGGTGTAGACACCAAATTTTACACCCCTTTTTCGGGTAAATAGAGATTTTAAAAAGAAATAAAAATAACAAAAACCATCATGCATTGTGGAGCGCGCGCCCCGTCTAATGCGTGTTTCGCCCCCGGAGCACGAGTTTCATTCCGTTGTATGGTTTTCCGTTTTTTGCGTATTAGTCGTGCAGTCTCGGCTTAGAAACGTAATTTTTCGTGAGTCGTTGTCAATAGCTACAATCACCGTGTTAATAAAATTATTTGTAGTATAATCATGCTCGTTTTCACTAATTTTACGAATTTTCGTTAATTATCTTACGGATTTTTCACCATATACCCCCGACAAATTGGAAAATTCATCATATACCCTCAATGTTTCAAATATGCACCATATACCCCTGAGTTTTCGAAAACGTGCACCATATACCCTTTTTCTAACTGCCGTTAACTCACCGTTAGCTTTATTTACCGTTTTGCCATCATTAATCCCTAACCCTAAAATCTAAACCCTAATCCCTAACCCTAATCTAAATCTTAACCCTATAATCTATACCCTAATCCTTAACCCTAAGCCAAGCCCGACCCCCTCCCCAACCCTAAGCCCAAGCCCAGCCCAACCCCCCTCCCCAACCCTAAGCCCAGGCCCCCCACCCCCTCCCCCCTCCCCTCCCCCCTCCCCGCCGTAGCCCCCACCCCCTCCCCACCCCCTCCCCTCCCCCCGCCGCCCCCCCCACCCCCCTCCCCCTGCCGCAGGACCGCCATTCGATTTCCCCACCCCGGTGCACCAAACCGCCACACCATTGCATCACCGTCGACCAGCAGAACACCAACCAATGACGACCCAGTCGAGCAAGCGCGAGAACCACCGCATCACCGGTGGATCGCAAACCAACTCCAACGGCGAGTGCAGAGCTTGAGGAACTTGAGCGACTTGTAACAATGGCTTCCCAAACAATTTCGAAATGAATTTTCGATTCACCAATGGCCGAGAACCATCGATATTCACAACACCATCATCAATCTTGCCACACTCCCTTCGCAAATTCACCAAAAAACACCACCACCACCACCGAATTTTCGTTTCGAATTCTACCCAGATTCAGCAGGGGAAGGGGGGGGGAGGGAAGCAAGCGACGGGGAAGGGGGGGGGGGGGGGAGGGGAGATCGACGGGGAAGGGGGAGTCGACTGGGGAAGGGGGAGGGCGGTGGGGATGGGGGATTTCAATGGTCAACGAAGATGGGGTGGGGAGGGGGAGGGAGAGATCGACGGGGAAGGGGAAGGGGGAGGGGGAAATCGACGGGGAAAGGAGAGGGGGAGGGGGAAATTGACGGGCAGTGACGATGGAGGGGGAGAGGGTGGGGGAGGGGCTGCGGTGGTGGAGTGGAGGGAGGAGGAGGTGGGGGCTAGGGTGGTGGGCTGGGGTGGGATGGTGGGGTTGGGTGGGTTAGGGTTTGGGGGAGGGGAGGATGGGTTAGGGTTTAGGATAAGGGTTATAATTAGGGTTAGGGTTAGGTTTAGGGTATTAGGATTTTAGGGTTAGTGGTTAATGGTGGCAAAATCGTAAATAAAGCTAACGGTGAGTTAACGGCTGGGGTATATGGTGAATTTTTGAAACATTGAGGGTATATGGTGAATTTCTTGATTTGTCAGGGGTATATGGTGAAATAACCGATTATCTTAAGTTAGTCATTCGGAAAAACGAAAAACTAGTCGCGATTAGGCGTCGGGATTTTAGTCGTATCCCAAAACCGGCATTAATCAGTTTTCTTGATGATCAAGTCATTGTTCATTGGATAAAGAATAAGAATATATTCTTTATCCACTAAACACATCCTTTATCGATTAGTTAGAGAATAAAAATCATAAAAAAGAATAAGAATAAGAATCAAATCCAAAGTGTAAGAGCCAAGGATCCGATTTTTTTCGGAAGATTCGAACTGTGTGCCAGGCACATGACCATGCGCCAGACGCATGACCATGCGCCCAATGCACAACAGGCTTCCGCGCTAGACGCGGGCCTGTGCGCTTAGCGCACGGTGCTGTGTCTAGCGCAGGACGTTACGATAGGCGCAACATCCTGATCAGTTTTATTTACACGTTTTTTGATGCATTTTTTTTACGTATTAGGATGTTTAAGGAAGAATATTTTCTGAAAATCCGATCTTGCTTCATTTATGAGAAAATCCAAAAAGGAATAAGAATATTTGTGTTTCCAAAGAAATTTGATTATGTCATTAGGGTGAGGCTATTAGAGTGATGTTATTAAGGT
The DNA here is from genome assembly GCA_947648045.1 of Beta corolliflora. Classification (NCBI taxonomy): domain Eukaryota; kingdom Viridiplantae; phylum Streptophyta; class Magnoliopsida; order Caryophyllales; family Amaranthaceae; genus Beta; species Beta corolliflora. The sequence goes on from CANSZD010002984.1 coordinate 996,774, forward strand.
GATTAAGGATGAAGAAAATTAGATTTTTTGGGTAAAAAATCTGATTTTCTACCTCTTTGAAACCCTAGTTCACCTCCCTCATTTCTCCATAAATACCTTCCTTTTTTCACTTTAAAAACCAAGTTGAAAAAAACACAAGTCAACTTCACTCTCATCTTCTCTATTACTCTTCTCCTCCTTAATCTTTCCATCTAAGCAAAAGTCTTAATAAGTAAGTAAAAGAAGTTCATCAAAAGGAAAAAACACAAAAAATAGTTTAAGATAGTAATTAAGTGGATTTAGAAACTCACTTAGAAATTAAAAAAATCACAAAAAAGGTAGAAAAATTTGCAAAAAGGAAGTGCATCATTGAGCATGCAAGGTAAAGTGGAAACTCTTGTTTATTTTTGATTATCTTCTTAATTATCTACTAACTTCTTCCTTGTTTTCTTCTTATCATTTTTTTAATCTTTGGAGGGATTTGGGTATGTGGAAGTCCTAATAGGTTCCCCACCTTAAATCACCCCACTTAGAATAGTCACCTCTAATGGGGTGACTCTTAGGAAACAATGTGATTATGTGATTTTCCTTAATCAAGTTGTTATTCATCACCAAAAATATTTTCATAAAAAAATTTAAGACAAGTTGTGCATCAACATCTCCATAAAAAAAAGAAAATGTGATGCTGTAATTATAATCAGTTTTAATTTCGTACTACATTTCATTTTTCGTCTGTATTATCAGAATAGCTTGTAGGATTTAATATTTTTCCTATGAAGTGCAAGATGTTTCCAGAAACTGGGCTTTAGAATTTCTAAAAAACAAATTTTGGATAAATAATTAAAAATCATAAAACTTTGTTGTGCAAAACTGATTTTGTCCAATACCACTTATGCTTGTTCTGTCTGTAAAGTTTTAAATAAAATCATTTAGATAAAACTAAAAACATCAAATTTCAATAAAACATCAGTAGATTTTCAAAATATAAAAATCATGTTCATAAAAATTTTATACAATTTTACATCATTTTTACAAAACTATTCATGTAAATCACTAAATTCCATAAAATTGATTTTCTTTTCAGTTAAGGAAATAAATAAAAAAGGGTCTTAAAACTGTCCAATTCAAGTGAAAATTTCTATTCTAGTTATTCAAAGTGTCTTGAATGTTCATACCAAAATTTACCTCAAAATAAGTTCAATAAGTTGGATCTCAAAGAACAACTTCAATAAAGGTCCCGTTTGACCAGTTTTGGCATAAAATTGACCATAATTTGAGTTGTCACAAAACATTTATGAAATTTTTAAACAACATAACGAACTCACTAATATATCCATAGATGTATCACATTCTCAATTTAATTCTTTATACCAAAAGTTATGATTTTTGTAAGTCTGTACAAGAATAAAAGTGCAATCTGGAAAATGAAATAAAGTAATTAACTCAACTTTCATAAAAAAAAATACATTCTTCATACGAATATGTTAATTAAAAATCATGAAATTTTATGTTTCTCTTGAAATGACTCATTTTTATCATGTAAGTAAAAATCAATAAAAATTGTCATAAAAAAAAATCAAAATCAAAGAGGTTAATTAATCTCTAATTTTCACAAGTTTACAAATAAACATGAATTCCAAAGCCCATTCAAGGAGATGAAGATCAAGGAGCATCATAGTGAAGATCAAGATTGAGGATTTGTATAGATCATAGATTTGTATATTTTTGTTGTAATAATAGTTTCTTTGTAAATAGTTATTACATCACTCAATTAATAAAAAAATCATGGAGATGTTTATGCATAATTTTCATAAATAATTCCACAATTCTTTTAATAAAATGAGAAACCAATGTTACAAATTTTGCATGTTGGGCCAATATGTCATAGTATATGTATTAAATGAGCCAATCACAATTAAGAGGAAAAATTGCAAATCTAACTAAGTTAAATTGTAAGATGATCCATCTTACATTTTAAAAATGTGTTCTCCATATTCAAATGGATTAATCATATAATTTGACATAATTAGATTGGTAATTATGATCTTCGAATTGATTTTAGGTCGTTTCACGTGTCTCGCTTTAAATGGCCAAATTCCAATTAGCCAAACACAATCTCTCAAAGTTTGATCTCAAATTGATAATTTCTCTCTAAATGACTTAATAATCTTCAATTAAGATTATTTCCCAAAAGCCTTCAAATTAGGAAGCAAACTTCTAAGACGTCTTGAAAATCATAAACGTAATCACTAATTAAGGTGGTTATTTCAATCCTCGATTAATCGCTAATTAGAGCGGTTAATTCAATCTTTTCATTTAATCACTAATTAAGGTGGTTATCATAAACTTTAATAATCGTTAATTAGGACGATTATTCTTCTTATTTAATCACTAATTAGAATGATTATCTTAAACCTTAATAATCGTTAATTAGGACGATTATTCTTCTTATTTAATCACTAATTAGAGTGATTATCTTAAACCTTAATAATCGTTAATTAGGACGGTTATTCTTCTTATTTAATCACTAATTAGAGTGATTATCTTAAACCTTAATAATCGTTAATTAGGACGGTTATTCTTCTTATTTAATCACTAATTAGAGTGATTATCTTAACCTTAATAATCGTTAATTAGGACGATTATTTTTCTCATTTAATCACTAATGGGAGTGATTATCCTAAACTTTGAATAATCATCAATTAGGGTGATTACTTCCTAACCTTCTTTTTTGGTCACTAATCAAGGTGATTATCTTTCCTTTTAAGTTTAATCACTAATTAGGGTGATTATCTTAATCTTCATTTTTAATCACTAATTAAGGTGATTATCTTAACCCTTCATATTTTATCACTAATCAAAGTGATTGTCTCAATCCCATTTCAATCACTAATTGAAGTGATTACCTCATTTCAGATAGATTTGTTTAATTCTAAAGGTGAGTTATTCATAATCTATTCCCTCCTCTTCTTTCCCTAGTGGAATTGGCCATTTAGGGTGAGACATAAGCTCGAACTACGACGGTTTTGATACATGAGTGGATTCCAATCCCGCAATGATTGGAACGTAGTGCAACTTCAGTGCTCAAACCTACCATGTACAAATAATATATTGGTCCTAAATAAAAATGGTTGATGTGTATATGTGCAAGCTATGTGATTTTTCTTTCTTTTGAATAGCCATGATTACATTAAAATGCAAAATAACGCATTTAGTAAGAGCCCGTTCTGTAGAACGGAAGAGGAGACGAGTTCCAGACGTTTACACCTCTTAACCTAAACCCCGAACCCTATCTCATGGTATGTAAGACCAATTTTCAAAAAAGCCTTATCCATATGAAGTCATCATCGTTTTAAATGATATTTCATGAAATTGATTTTAAAACGATTTATTAAATAATTCTGTCCCTATTTTGAAATTAATAGGGTGGCGACTTCAAAGTTTTCTAAAACTCATAGTCCAATGAGAGACTTTCGTGGGATTCAGACCGTTAATTAAGACAGTAAAAAATCGGATACCACAGCCTGGCGACTTCACTAGGGATCTACCTCCACTTGAGGTATAAGAGGTTTAAACCTGAGCAATGCGTTATTTTCCATTCCATATGTATACTTAATAAAAAATTTAATCATGGCTATTCGCAATTTAATTTTTGTATATAGCATGCTTATGTGAAAATTACGTGTGTTTGGTATTTTATCGATCCATACACGTGCATTTTATTAACCATTTTCTTATTAGGTCTGATACCTCTGTCTATTGGCAAGGGTCAATATTCTAGAATGACAAATTAATGAATTAAGGGCGTAAAACCTGCATCCGCGAGCTATTGCGACCGGCTCTGTCAGGAGCGTCCACCCTCGATGGACACAATGGAAGTGACTCGAGGCCACTTTAACATAATCTCTCCCTAAATGAATCACCTTTTAGTTGACTTTTAGGACACAAGGATCAATGCACAAATGCCCTTTATTTATTTCAGTTATAGAATAATGTGAAAAATTTTCAAAAAAATCCTCAGTTCGTTTTCAGTCAGTCAATATTTCAGCAATCATTAACAGTAGCTCAATTGCTGCTGAAATGATTATTGAAATATTAAGAGTATTCTTGTTTATTTATCATAAGTATCATGTAATAAAAATGTGTGCTCACCCATTTTTTTAAAAAAAATTCACATTTACTTCATAATTCCTTTTCATTCAAATTGGTTTTACCAAAAACAAAATTGATTTTTAAAAAAGAAAAAAATCCTATTTTGAAAATATGACCCCAAAACAAAAAAAATTGAAAAATAAAAAGAGTCGTAATCACGAGTTCAAAATGTGTCATGTTTAGGAATTAGAATCTAAATAAAACGTGGCTCAAAACACGAGAAGTCTAGTCTAAAAAAACAAAAACAACAAAAAATTGTGTCAAAAGGGATAATTGTTTTCGAAAAAGAGGAGAATTCTTCCATTTCATGCTAAAAACACATATAAAGAAAAATTCATCAGTCGTTGACTAACATTGTTAGTGTGTACATTTCAGGTACTTCAAATTAGTCTAATCCTAAGAGGTGGAACAGACGTATTTAAACAGGAAAAAAGTTTGAGAAGTACCTGAATCAGTTATTGCTTTTATATTATACTTTGTTGGTAGAGCTACGTGTGGCTTGATCGCCTAAAAAACAAAAAATTCAATGTTGTAATGCATCTATCTTAGCTTTCTCTACTATGTAATGTACTAAAAGGGGTACGTAGGCAACTCATTTTCTGAGTGCAGCCGCAAAAAAAAAGAAAAAAAAGAACGTAAAATTTCATTTCTAAAACGTCAGAACTATGTTGGGCCTGATTCTCCATTCAAAAAGAAAATCATAGCAAGAAAAATTTCTTCCTCAAATCCAAATATACTCATGGAGATACGTAGGCAACCTTCGGGTGCGGCCCCTTTTGCATTTAATATTTTCATTTATGGTTTCAGCGCTTAGAAGTAATCAATACATGCAGATCACTACAAAGAAGAACGATATCTGGGGCATTATAATTTGCCGAAATGAGGACACAGGCCTCGTTATACCTCATTTCTCTTATTTCTGTAGTAGCAGGAAATGGAAGGATATTATCAAATTGATTTTGAAAAATATTTGTGTATTATCCCGAAATAATATAAGCCAAAAAAGTGGAAGTGTAAAATGTAAATAAAAAGGTCCAAGTGAAAAAAAAAATAACAAATCAAAAAATGTAATGAAAAATCCAAAACAAATGATAAAGTCAAGGTTTCACGCCTTTTAATAAATGATAACTGAAATTGGGGTTAAAAGAAAAAATAATTTTCAAAGATGTCATTTCTTTCGTTCCCTGCACCAAAAAAAAAAAGAAAGAGAGAAAAAAAAAGGAAGAAACAAAGTCTGAACAAACTTCTGTGTTAACTCTTTATCTCATTTCACAGGAACTCTGCCTGGGCCCACTCAGGATCTAGGCTAATTCGCCGAAGTTCTGACCATAGTGAACGTTCTTTGTCAGTAATACTGTCATCCTTGTCTACGCCAATTGTATTCTCTGCTACGCGTCTCAGCAACATGTCTGAAATTCCGAACAACGAGCACCAACAGAACTCTACCCCTTCACCCGATCCAATGACTGAGCTCCGAGGATTTGTCCAGGCTATGCTTGACCGACAGGATAATATTGAACAAACAGTGTTGGGCATAATGCGCCAAAGCGCCCAGATGCCTCCTCCTCTTCCTCCTCCGGAGTCGGAGGTAGCCTCACCTTTTCACCTTGAGCCTCTGAACAATGAGAGAGAAATTCCCACTAAGCTCGAGGAAGAAGTAGTCAAGCTCAAAGAAGTCTTAAAGGCATGACTAAGGCTGAACCATGGATGGACATTCATGGGTTAACTCTTTTCCCGAAGGCACGATTACCCCATTGTTTCAAGATGCCTAATCTGACAGAGTTTGATGGGACCGGTAGCCCCACTAATTTCTTGAAAATGTATGTAGGGGCAATGAGTCCCTGGGGAGTGGAAGAGTCTCTAATGGCTCAACTCTTTCAACAGTATTTAGATGGTGTTGCAGCACATTGGTTCGTCAACCTTGAAAACACAAAGAAATCCACTTGGGCTGACATAGTCAGAGAGTTCTCAAACCAGTACAAATATAATGAAGAAATTGATGTTACTAGAAGGGATCTGGAGACCACTTCTCAAAACCATAATCAGAAATTTTCTTCATTCATCACTCGGTGGAGAAATAAGGCTTCCAAAATGATGAGTAGGCCTAATGAAGAGGAACAGCTGCAAATGGTTGTGAAGAACCTTCTTCCTGTCTATCAGAAGCATATGGCCTACCAATATTTTCCGACATTCAAAGCTTTAATTGCTACGGGAACTCTAGTTGAGGACGCTGTGAAAAGGGAGACATCAAGAAATATGAACCTACTAGCAACGCAACTTATAATGCAAAGTTTGGAAATAACAAAAGATCCCTAAATAATGATTCAGCAGCTCCTAAGACCACTAATGCGATCCATGCCATTGGCGCATCTTCTGCATTCCAGTTACGGCCACAAAGGAACTTTACCCCCTTAAACATGACTTATTCCCAAGCTCTCTCCAAGCTAAAAAAGGTCAATTTCATTCAACCCTTGAATCCACGTCCACCTCCTAAAAATCCTTACCCTGGTTATGACCCAAACCAAAACTGTGAGTATCACCAAAGTTCGGGGCATAATACTGAAAGCTGCACGGCTCTAAAGCATTAAATTCAAAACCTTTTGCATGATGGAAAGCTCTTGTTATGATCCATTTTCCAGTAAACCAAACGACTCTCAGCCCAACATCACAAAAAAAATCCCTTCCTAATTATAAGACATCATTTACCATTAATGCCACCTCTGGTGCTTCAGATGGATGTGATACAATCCAGTTAATCCGCAAAATAGTTCCTCAAATGTATGAAATGCCAATAGCCGCAGGTTACAAGTGCCTGGTCTATGACTATTCCACTCAAGAAAAAGTCAAAATGATGCCTTATAAAGACCCCAGTTTCACTCTCAACAAAGATCCATTCTCTGACATATGTGGAACTTTGGATTATGACGGTGCCTTCTTCATTTCGAACGCTGATGCTGATGAAGATGCCTCTTCAGTCTTGACAATCGTGGATAAAAACACTGGAGGACATTCCACCACTCCAAATACATACCGGCGCCCCATCTGCCTCGATGATCTTAGTGATGAGGAGTATGTGGATATCTCTCATTTGACTAGAGCAGGCCGCCATTTTAAACCATCCCATTTGGAGGATGAAAATCCTTTGGAGATACTGAGGAGGAAAGAAAAGGGCAAGGAACCAATGACAGAGGATAGAAAAAAGGAAGATGATGTTGTCAAGCGCATGAAAGAAGTAAATGCTAATATTTCCATCTGGAAATTGTTAACGCATTCCCAGCCTCATAGGGCAACTGTTCTAAAGCATCTCAATGAAGCCTCTGTAAGCTCTTCCATAACACCTGACCAGATGGTGGGGCTCATTCATGGCATAGATCGAACTCTCATGTTCATAGACAATGATCTCCCTGACAATATCAACCACAACAATTCATTGCACATCACTATACGTTGTAATGGATGGGAGATACCTAGGGTGTTGATCGACAATGGTTCCACAATCAATGTTTGCCCTCTGCGTGTGCTAACGAGACTTGGGTATTCAAAAGAAGATCTGGTACCATCTAACCAGGTGGTCAGAGCATATGATAATGCTAAGAGAGAAGTACTGGGTTTAATCAGCCTCCTCATTGAATGTGGTCCCGTGGCAAGGAATGTGGAATTCATGGTCATTGACATTCAAGCCTGTTTCAACCTTTTATTAGGAAGGTCGTGGCTGCATGAGAATAGAGCAGGGGCTTCTACTTTACACCAAAAGGTAAAGCTTCTCACTGATCAGGGTGCTGTGACTATTTCTGGTGATCCAGAAATTATGACCATCTCTAACACCGGAAAATCGGTATTGTATTTGAACGAAGTAGAGGGCACTAGGTTAGATGGTTACACTATCCACTGTATTCTAGCAGCACCTAAAAATTCATGGATCAATGAAGTTCAAGAAGCCACACCATATGTAAGTGCTGAAGAAACAAAACCAGAGTATAGTGAGGATGACGAGGAAGAAATAGGAGTTCCAAGCATCGGCACTCATGATACATCAGTCGAAGCACCGCAGGAATCCTGTGTCGGCAATCCTCAAGATGATGATAATGACTCGAAGAATAGATCTAGGACTGATGATTTTGACCTGGACTTTAATGTAGTAGGTCCTATTCCGAGAGGTTCACACTGAATCACTGATTCTCTTCCCAGGATATCAACACAAAGATCATTATCGTGAGTTACCACAGTTCCGGAAATTCGACGGGAACGGTGATCCTTTCGTCCACTTAGCTGGATTTGTGAATGCCTTGCATCCATGGGGCATACCAGAGGAAGATTACCCCATGCTCTTTGACAAGAGTTTAGAAGGACCAGCTCTGGATTGGTACTATTCTTCATATTGTGTAGATAGAGCTAGTTGGGAAAATGCTAGCCAAGCCTTTGTTAATTGGGCTCTCAAGCATAAACAGACTGATGTCAAGAAGTTGAAGCTAGTCACTTTGCGTCGGAGGGCCTTTGAAACTTTTTCGCACTTTTGTTCGAGATGCACTCATATCCGCACACAGCTTCGTTTCCATATTACCGATCGAGAGTTCATGCTCATATTGCTGCGGAACCTGAACGATTTCTATTATCGTCACATGGTTATTATCAAGTACACCTCCCTCAGCCACATGGAACAACATGGATTTGACATCGATGCTCTGAAATTGCAAGAAAAACGACCACGGGAAGATCGTGAAATTCCCAACACAAATCCAAGGGTATATGCTAAGATAAATGAACCATTGAGTACGGTGTATGATCGTCTTCGAAGGCAAGGTATACTTCAAATTTCAGCACATGTGCACTGTTTACCCCTTCTTGGAACAAACATGAGCAAACTCTGCACTTATTGTCGTCAATTTGGGCATGAAACTGATCGATGCCATGATATTTACTACAAAGTTCCAAACTTGGTTGACCGAGGCATCATTAGTCCAACCCATAAGGAAGTGCCCACAAGGAAAGTATCGGCGCGCCCTCATCCTCAATCCCAAGTTGATATTTTCCGCAAATTAGTTGAGCAGGGTCGGATACATCCACTTTCAAGACGCCCAAGCGCAAGTCCCGTAGGATCAGAGCTTCATAAGTAGTACTGCCAATATCATCAGTTGCATGATCACGGCACAAACCAATGTCACGCTCTCAGCTATCGCATCAATTAAATCACCAACATAGCTCTTGTCTACCGGAAGGCTACTTGATCGTCTCACAGAAGGAGAAAAATCTTCGGTAAAATGTCTTGTAGGGGGTTAGCCCATCAATAAAAAAAAAAGAGAAAAAAAAATCTTTCAGCTCGTTCGTATTAGAGAACTACGTGCAGCTTGAATCCCCATTATCACGTACACTTGCACTGTGAGATCACTCCACCTATGTAACACCTGGGGGTACATAGGTAGCTCAATATGAGTGCAGCTGCTTTATTAAATAAAAAACTTTAATTCTTTCTAAAATAATGAACTACGCTGAGTCTGATTCCCCATAAAATGCACCTAGAGCAGTGGGGATATGTAGGCAGCCTTCGAGTTCGACTCAAATGTATTGACCAGTGTATTTCAGGCAATGTGATCAGAACTCAAGATGCCAGTCATCATATATAGGAGCAATTTCAAAGTGCTGAATTGACACATCAATGGGGATACAGGCCCTAATCTCTATATTTTCTGTCTTTGTTCAACACTTAAACAGGGAATGGAAGAATAAAAAAAAATATTTATTTTCAACCCCAATGATAGTAAAATCATTTAAGGGAATCAAAATAAATAAATAAAAAGGAAAAAAACCAAAATTGAAAAGGTGGACCATTCCAGTCAAAATATGGCGAAATCGTTTTCGAAATTTTCCTTATTCTGCAATGCATTCTGCAATTTGTAGCTTTCTTCTCTTTTCTTTTAATTATTTTTTCTCTACCTTTAGGTCCAAAAAGAATAAATTTGTCCCTTCTCTAAGGATGACCAATTACCATCATAAAACAAACACCTCAGCCATATCCACAAATGCAGTCAAAGAGCCTGTAGGGTTTGCCATGCAACCTCTGTCCAAAAAATTTCAAATCATGATGAAGATGGGTTATACTCAAGGAATCGGATTAGGGCGTGATGGTAGGGGGATAAAGCAACCAATCCCCATAGTAGATAAGCAAAACCGACATGGGTTAGGATATAATCCGGGCATCACTTCTCACAACATCAAAAAACCTTCTTTCACACTCAACGGTCTGTTTATCCTACAAGGAGATACTGAGTTGTACTATGAATTTCCAGAACCTTGGCTTAGTAGGAAGGAACAGAAGACTTTACCGGGATTGGAGATATTCTTCAATGAGGGTAGAAATCTGGACTTAATCAAAAGTTGGTTTGTCCAAAAATAAAAAATGAAAAAAGAAAATGACTGGGTGGATAATCTGGAACATGGAGTCCTTAAGAAGCTTTTCACTTCTGAGTCCTCTGAGGAAGGGGATTTTGACCCGGTGTCTTTGATGATACCTTTTGGTGAAAGCATTGAACATAAGTGGAGTATTGAGTGTCAGGCAAAAGACGGGCTTATAGAATTTAAAATGTTTTTAGGAAACCATCCTCCACATCTATCTCATGAAAATACCGTTTCACCCCTTTCAGATGGATATCATACTGATAGCTCATCTTCCAGCAAATCTACCTTGCATACCCAGTCAGAAAACTCTGATAGTGAGGAAATTGAATGTGAACCTTTATCTAAGTACATTTGCATGCAAGATGTTATCTCTGACAGTGAATTTAATAATGATGAATCACTTGATACAACTGAAACACATATAAAACCCATGGAAGAGTCCATTGTAATTAATATTGGTACAGAAAATGCTGTAAAAAAAGTCAAAATAGGGTCATCCCTCTCCCCAATTGAACAGTTTGTGTTTACTACATTGTTAAAAGAGTATGTAGATGTGTTTACATGGTCTTATGCTAATATGCCTAGTGTTCATAGAGAAATTGCGGAACATCACATTCCGTTACATCCTGAAAGCAAGCCTAAGCAGCAAAAGCTTCGCCGAATGAAGCCAGAGGTTAGCCTTAAAGTAAAAGAAGATATCCAGATCCAGCTTGATGCCAAATTCATTCAAGCTGTAAAGCATCCGAGTTGGCTCGCTAATATAGTGGTTGTACCCAAAAAGGATGGGAGAGTTCGTGTGTGCATTGATTTTCGAGATTTGAATGCTGCATCACCAAAAGATTGCTTTCCCCTACCCCCACATCGATGTTCTCATGGATAGTACAGCCGGTCATGCAATGTTTTCCTTCATGGATGGATTCTCAGGGTATAATCAAATACACATGGCCCAAGAAGACATGTCAAAAACATCTTTCATCACTCCGTGGGGCACCTTCTGTTACCGAGTTATGCCTTTCGGTCTCAAGAATGCTGGAGCCACATATCAAAGGGCTGCAACCACTATCCTTCATGACCTCATCCACGACATTGTGGAGGTCAATGTAGATGACATTATTGTGAAAAGTGAAGATCATGAGGGGCATATTCCTGCACTAAGGTCCTTCTTTGAAAGAATCAGGAAGTACAATCTAAGGCTAAACCCTCAAAAGTGTGTATTTGGCGTCACCTCAGGGAAGTTGTTGGGATTCATTGTTAGTCAAGGTGGCATCAAAGTGGACTCTGAAAAGGTAAAAGCTATTCAAGGGCTCCCTCCTCCAAAAACAGAAAAAGAAGTAAGAGGATTTCTCGGCAGAATTCAATATATAAGTGGTCGGTCCTAAATGTACCTTAAAATACTGCAAGTGTACGGGTTAATTAAAGTAAATATAGGGAAAGCAAGATATCGTTTCCCACGAGGTATAATCAACTACCAAATTAAGAGACACTAATATTATTTAGACAATCCGAAAATAGTGAATGGTGGTGATAAACTAAACTACTAAAAATAAGAACTAAACTAATTCTAACTCTAAAAAGGGTCGGATAATAAGTATAACGAAATATGAGAGAGATATTTCTAGGACTTAGAATTCGCCAATTACTTTCTACAATAAAATTAAACTAGTTGTCGGATTCAAAATTATTGTATTGCAATGATCGAACTTCCTATGATATATTATCTTGTATTCCAAGGTAGAAAACGTGTATTTATAATAATCTTACGCCTACTTCCGTGGTCATAACAATTAATATAATTATAAACCCATTACGAATAAGAAATTCATATAAAATACCACCCCAAGTGTATAACTATTTCTAAAATTATACTACTTGACGTTTGATAACCCCATGAACTAATATTGAACTTTCACTTCCGCTAATAATTCAATACCTTAAACATACAATCAATTGGCCAAATCAATTATATGAAAACAAACCATGATTGTCAAACTACAATTATAATAAATCAATCCAAACAACTTAATTCCAATCATTGACAGAAAATAAAAGACTACATCTAGTCCTAGAACATGAAAATTTAGCTAGTCATTGAATCTGAAATTAAACAACTAATTAAAAATGAAAATCTCATAATTGACATTATAAAAATAGTATCTAATAACATAAATCAAGAGTAAAGAAAGAAAACTTCATATAGATGAATTCGGCAGTCAGTCTTCTTCGTCTTGCGTCTCCAGTCTCGTGCTCTCTCTCTCCGTTGTTTTGCGTCTGTTTCCTTCTTATACTTCTCTTCTCTTTTTATCTCTCCTTTAGTCTTTTAGGTTTTTGTTTTTTTTTCAATTGCTGCGTGAACTTGGCAGTATTGGGCTTGCCCACTTGTTGCAAATGTTGGGTGAGTTGTGAGTACACAAAGGAAAACCCAAAATTTCCTCTACTGATTGCTGATTTATTTCGTGGGCTTCAATGAAACACTCCCCTAAACTTTCTTTCTTTTATTTCTTCTTTGTTTTCTTCTAATGGGCTCCAATTGTATGACTCTTGTTTTTTTTTTACTTTCTTTCTTTTGTTTCTCCTTCTAATTTTCCTATAAAACAAACCAATAGGGTAATGAATAAATGGACTCTAAAAATAAAATATTTGTATAATAAACACATACCACTATTATAAATATTAATTAAACCAAATTATCATGCATTAAAAATACTAGAATCAAGCAAGTAATTTATTTGGCGTATTTTTCATATTTTATTACAACTTTATTACTTAAGTAACTTAACTCTTAAAACGTTAAAATATGAAAAGAAAACCTATTATAAGTCTCATAACTTATACCAAAAAGTAATATAACAGCCCAAACATATATAAAATATAGCCTTATCAACTCCCCCACACTTAAGGCACTAGTGGAAAAATGCTCAAATGCTCCGGTTAAAAAGCCCACAAATGCTCCGTATTTGGCCCGTAGCAGACGTCACACAAGCATTTGGGCATTTTACAAATGCTCCGGTTGTTAACAACCAGAGCATTTGTTAGCTCAAATGCTCCGGTTTTCTGATTAACTGGAGCATTTGAGCTTCTTAACATGGATAAATGCCTCAAACGCTCCGGTTGTTAAGGTAAAACCGGAGCATTTGTGAGCAAATGCTCCGGTTTTTTCTTAACAACCGGAGCATTTGTGGCAAATCTAAGAATAAAAAAACACCAAAGAAGCTACGGCTACCGCCGACAAAGAAGATGCGTGCTAGCAACGAGCCTACTAGTGGATTAAAATTAGCATAAGAGGATCACATTTGCCTATGTACAGTCACAAAAAACCCAACTAGCTACTGCTCCTGCATATTTTTTTATCAGTTGTCTATGTACAGTCACAAAAAGAAACCCACCTAGCTACTGCCAGTGCATATCATTCTTATCATTTGTCTATGTACAATCACAAAATACCAAGTGTCATCATTCATCCTACTTGAGACTTTAGAATACAAGCAAACAATATCAAAATTCATTACAAAAGGATAATATCTAAAATGGATATGCTTACTGTATCCAAATCTAGTAACATGAAGTATGAATCATTTAAACAAGTAGAGTGAGAACAACCACCAAAATATTAAGAGGATTTGGGCATTTTACAAATCAGAATATTCTACCATCTAAAACCAATTTTGAGGAATCAGGGGCAAGAAAAGTATAAAAAACAGAAAATAAAGCAATTGAGGAAGTAAAGTATACCTATTTTTGCAGTTAATCTTCTGGTATTATAGTTAGTCGTCCAATACAGGGTACATGTTATGTACAGTTGCTGGACAAAGCATCTGTACAGAATACAAATTGGATAAATTCAGGGATAATAGGTTTTGATAAAGCAAATTCAAGTAAAGTGGCACACCTTACATGTTTCAAGATGCCTTCAGAATCACCCACAATATCACAACATATGATCTAACCTAAATCAAAAGCAACAAGTTTAGTACACACCTGTCAGGCATGCCAGTGGGAATATGTACGATATATCAGCCAAAAAAATGGATGTTGGGCAGAGTTAGAACCTAATCATTAAGGAATAGAGCATATCATCACTGATGGTCACAAATTTACAACCATAAATCAAAACAAATACGTTCCAGGTTGTAGATCTTTACCATAAAAACAGTTGATAAAGGAAGCAACGAAGCAGACCCACCTTTGTGAATAATTGCTCCACTGTGGGAAAAAAGTATCATTGTCTCATCAATGAACGCATTACTTATATACCTTGTATCAAGCAGAGTGACCAATTACAACTTCAATCCTAACAAATCCTTTAATGTGAGACTAAGTGGAAAATTACATTAAACATGATACGGGACCGGGGAGGAGATGTATCTAGCATTCAATACCTTCTTACTTAACCTTAAGTCTGATTGGCTATTGTCCCTCGAATCTCTTATCTTAAGAGACGGAGCATATACTTCAACATAAATCAAAGGTTATCAAGATATTAGGACAAAATAAGCAGCAAAATATTTTAAAGTCACTCTTAATACATAAAAAATCTAGAGAAAATAAAAGAACCCATGGCCAAATCAATGTGGTTTTGCTTCATACTTAAGTAGATACTTTACATATTGGCTTTTATTGCAGTTATATAGTTTCAATAAAGTCCATCGATGTGTTTGAGTCTTATAACACTTTGCAATACTATGTATGGTTTAGGCTGAAGCACTGCAAGTGACACCCATGCCATGAGTCTGCTAATTTGTGTGATTAGACTTCAGGACATGTGTGATGAAGTCTTAGGCAGCAAGCTTGCTTCACGACTATGGAATGGTTGTGTCGTTGAGATTCTAAATTCACGATTAGACAATTAATGATGCAAAATCTTTGCCTTTTTTTGTAGTAGTGTTCATAAGAGTTGCAAAATCTTTTCAACTTTCTCTTATTATCTTGCATCAGTGATTGTTTTCCTTTGTCATATGAAAGAAGAGAGAGAAATTGAATCATTTACATGTTTGCAAACTAAAGAAGTAATTCCAAATTCATGATTAGGCACTTAATGATGCATCAAAAACTATTTCAACTGAAGCCATACCAACATAGGTGAAGCCAAAGTTGAAGCTGCATACCTTTCTCTGCGGCAGCTCTAATATGTTGGCAGTGGGATCCTGGCTGGAGCAAGTGGGTTCCTAGCCTGCCCACCAATAGCAGCAACAGAAGTTCGAGTAAGTGGGGAACTTTAGCTTGCTCAGGAATTCCCTAATGATTCAAGATATCCTCATAAGTTTAGCTATTCATAATTAATGTAGAAAGCCAACCAAGGTTCTTCTTCAGCAGGAACCATAAACAATTAGAACGCAACCATGACAAGGGCAACAAGTTGTACAATATCACTTGGAAAATTAGCTTGTAATGATAGCATATACTCACTTAGAGAAACCTAGAGAGCTAGGTACAGTACTGTGCAAACAAAAATGGAACTTTTAGTTCTCCACTATGTATTTACTATTAATTATCCAAATAAATAGCAAGCAATCAAGCAACATTCCGCAGATAGCCCACCATCAGACACACACAACGATACCCAAAAAGGAAACATATTAGTAATCCAAAAGTTCATGAAAACACCGTAATTTATGGAACACCAAAACCTCTTTTATGTAATTTGAACCTCTTTTCTTGGTCAGTCCATTGGATTTAACTAGAAGTGTCACTTGCTTTTATGCAATTTGAACCTCTTTTCTAGGTCAGTCCACTGGAAGAAAAGAGGAAAAAAAAAGTAACTAAGAAATAAACCAAAACGTCAGAAACAGTAGCAGTTACTTCGGCTTGAGTAATCAGGACTGTTGAGAAAAGAGTAGACCAAAGAACAGTGTACAGTTTAGTACAAACCCAAAAATGTAAAACAAAAATTAAAAATCAACTAGAAAACAAATTTAAAATAAAAATGTGTACATTACATTGGCCTTAGTAAACATAAAACCCCAACCGGACCTTGATAGGAGCATTATTAGACGTAGTATTATATGGATTTACAGGAAGGAAAATATATAAAACGAAAGGAAAGGTTAAAGTTCATTACTCACCCAAAATCTGAAGAGAAGAAACCAACCACTGGGCATAACTCTCTGCAGAATTATATGTATTTAATCAGTGCTCCATGTAGTCAAAAATCACACAACTCTTTTTCATTAATCAAAATATTAACGTAAAGTTTACCGCTTTGGCAGTCAACAGAGAAACTCCATTGTCACCTATAATTCATCTTCATATAAAATCACCTGTTCTCATCAAAGAACAAAAACAACTCGAGTAATGAGCCATCCACTCGATACATTAAAGAAAAGAAACTAGTATATAGCTCATAGCAGCAGAGAGGGGATACAGCATCCAAGACACAAATCTAACTTAAGATTTTCAAGAAACACTGAAAAGTAGAAGCTCTATTCCATGGAATCAATATACTGATGCAAAGATGCAAACAGCTAATAAGCTTAGTGAATACTGTGTGTTTAAAAAACACATCCTACTTTGCAACCAAAAGAAAGAAGTCCAACTATATTAAACTACAACACAAGCAGAGAGGGGATAAATGAAGGCCAAATATCAAGTTCAATAGACAAAAAACATACGTTAGGACACTAGCACTCTAGAGTCTGAACTTTTAAGATAATGTACTATGTTACTCTCACTCTTTAGCACGCCATACCCATGTCCAGCATTCATCCTCTTAAACACATGAATCCTTGGTATATCTCTTAAATTTAATCGGAAAAAAATGTACATTCTTCGTTTCTAAATATATGCAAAACTTTGACTTTCGTATCAATGGAAAATCAAGATGCAAAGTTTGGGTAACAATGGATGGTGTAGCAAATATTCTTTCATGTACTTATGGAAATGGAGAAGAAGCTTAATTACAAGGGTTTGTAATAGACTTATTTGCAAGGAGCTGGAACTGTCCGATATGTAGAAGTGTAGAACTCTGAGTAAAACAAGTCCTTAGCGGAATTGAGAAGTCTAGTGCCCCCAGTCAAGGTCTGCATAAAGTCTTGCATACATTTATCCTATAAATATAAAAATGAGTGCTTGTATTAGATAACTCTGTGGTTCCACTTCATCAAGACAATCCACCTATATGAAGCATTAAAGTAAAGATCAGCAAACTCGTGTACTTTTGGGGTAAGGGCTCCAGAGCGCTCTTCTATGTGTGAAGGCTTTAAGTGAGGCATGAGTCATGATAGATGATCTCTTTACAGATTAGTGAGAAACAATGCTTTAAGGCAACTCGAGTTCATGAAGAAACTCAAAAAATAGCCAAGTTAGTAATAGGTTTGTCATAGAGTTGTTTGGTCTATTGTAGTAAAAGAGATGAGCCAAAATCCTACATGGTCGAGAATTTCCTTCCTATTGTAAAAAGGGTTTTCTCGTTTAAATCTCTCACTTTTATATTATACAGAGTACCATTTTGACATTGAAGAAGACGCCAATGCTTCCGAGAGAATACTTGATTATTAGTACTTTGAGATAGATCAGAGTCTATTTTACGAGTCCAATCGAAAATAGCCTCTGGAGGTCCTAGATGTTGGAAAGGGTAAACAAAGATTGACTCGAGATAAGCAAGAGTTCTAACACGAGACCACTAGGAGAAGAAAAGAGAACCGACCATTTCCAATTGTTGTTCTCCTCAATAAGTTAGCACCATCCTCCTCGCCTTCCCGCGCACTAAGTCCGCAAAGTTCCAAGAAACAGAGTGTTCGTAAAATACAAAGTCTAGTGATCGTAAAATAGTAGATTCAGCCTGAAAGGTGAATTTTCTTCTTTTCTCGAAACCCAACAAAAAGGAAAAGAAAAGAGGGATATGACTATATTAATTAGTCAACAAAACAACACTGTTGTGCTAACTTTTGTGAATTGATAAATGATAACAGAGCCTACAGGAAACAACTCAGCTTGGTCACATTATAGAATTTTAGAGTGCAATTGTGTCAGTATCTCACAGAGAGTGGATTTTACACCTTTAAGGCAGAAGAACACAGCAGAATAAAATAAAAACAGCAACTCAAACTATTTATAAACTACGTCCATAGTAGTACATTTAGAAGTATTGGGTGATTCTAAATTGATTGGTTTTTACACACTGATAATCACTGGGGAAGTTTAATAAAAGATAACTGACAAGTACTACAATACTCTAACTTAGGAAATATTAAAATCGCTATCGAATTTGGCATCATACCACACACGTAAATTCAGCTTTGTTTCACACCAATAGATGAAGAACATACAACACTATATGAATATTCGACATAGAAGCACTAAAAAATCTACAACATACGAACACAAAATGAAAAATACACATAACACCAATAATAAATTGCATAAACAAATCGCATAGACAACTGATGAAGAACAACAAACAGGATCAAATATTTTCATGACCTAAATTAAAAATGTAAACCCTAACCAAATTAAATCACCGATTAGAAAAAATCAATAAAAAAAAATTCAGATAATCAATCCATAATCAAAGGAAACAAACGGATCTTGCAACGAATTACATAAAGGAATGACGACATCTTCATATTGCTCGATGATCGGTATAACCCATAAAAGAAAGAGCAGTGTTGTCATTCTCCCATATTTAATGGCAAAAAATCACCAAAACTAGTCACAATTTACACAAAACTACTACCAAGTTTCTAATTTGGTGTATGTCATGCTAAAAGCATCCTACTAGATTAGAGTTAGATAAATGATTGAGGAAATTAATTATATTAAACCCTAGAATTATTTTGAGTAATTCAGGAAAACCTAGAAATTATGATAAAATAGAACCTGAAGGAGTGAGGGAAATTGAAGATACATCAAATCCGAACCCGAAGGAGTATGCGGCAGACCGATTCGAGTGCGACAGATCGATTCGAGTGGCCGGACTTGCGCTAGCGACCCGAGCCTGAAGGGGTTAGCGATCCGAGTGGCCGACTTCGCCGAACAAGTTTCGAACCTGCGGCAGACGGCGATAGAGAGGACTTGAGCGAGCGAGTTCCAATCGAACTCCGCTGAGGAAGCGGTAGAGAGGGTCTAGCGAAGTCTAAACTCTATTGAATGAACTGACTTGAGAGATGTTACGAGGGACTGACTTGGGAGGAAGCGGACGACGACGACGGAGCCCTTAACCGAATAGATGGAGGACGGCTGAGTGGGGGAGCGAAAATTGATAAGAGAGGGAGGGACTGAACTATAGGGTCGATTAATTAATACTTCATTTGATTAAATTAGCAGTGGGGAGAATTTTACCAAAGAAACAAAAACTACCGCTCAACAATCCAAGTGCTCCGTTGATTTACCGGAGCATTTAGTTACAAATGCTCGGGTTGATTAGTCAACCCGAGCATTAGATGTCAAATGCTCCGGTTGACTAATCGACCCGAGCATTTGTGAATTTTTTTTTCTAAAATTATCACAAATGCTCGGGTTGATTAGTCAACCAAAGCATTTGATATGTAGCAAAAGCAGTTTTTTCCACTAGTGAGGTTTGCTAGTCCTCGAGCAAACTAGGACTATAATAGCCGGATCTATGTGTCATTATAAATTCAACTTCCTAACTGACTGACTTTTTAGGCAAATTCTAATGTCATTTATTGAAACAGTTTTAGTTCGAAAACGGTATTCATGCGTCGCAAGCAAGCAGGCAAAAGATTAACCAACTCTTCAAATCGCATAGTAATTTATGTATTATCGCTTTCAACACATCTTACCACAACCATATTCAAGATTTGAGTAATGTAAATAAACTTGGTGAACCCTCACTTTAGTTGTGCAAATAAAAACAAATTTATAATCACTCATGTGTTTAGGGTGTAACAATTATCACTCAGAACCTAAGAAGTCGACTCGAAATGAAATATGTCGTCTTTAAATTTGCATATCGTTCAATCCTCCACTACTTAGTAAGACATAGAACATACAAAAATCAAAAGGACTTAGTAAGGTTGTAATGTAAGGCTAAGGTGAGAGGGTAGGAAGTATTCGGGATTTGGTGCTCAAAAGCTTTAAGAACTAGTGGAGTGAAAAAATAATTATAACAAGGCCAAAAGTAATGGCCGCTATCAAAACTCCAACTACTCAAATATAAGCTAACTTCTTCACCATAATAATATCAATGGATAGCAAACACCAATAAAAATATTCACTTTCTTCATCTTCTTCTTTTTTTTCTTTTTTTAAACAGTCTGCTTTATTGTATTTTTCACAATCTCATAATAATCATTGATATAGAATATAAAACACCACCTCCATAACAATTACTTTTTTTTTATACCCTTCATAAACAATACTCCAAACACCAAATTATATTCCACTAGCTCAAAGCTTTGGTAAAAGTCATGTGTTTAGGAAATAAGCTTGTAATGTGGTTTAAACAAAAGAAATAGGCTTAAGACTCAGAGGGGCTTTAGAAAGAGATATGATAATGTAGGAGGCTTAGGCTAAATGTGGTTCAACAAAAACGAACGCCTTAATCATTTTTATGCATGCTCATGCTTTGATGTAGTCTCGACGAAACCAATGCAAATTTAAGAGTCTATACTTCACCAGGAACTAACACACATTCTCATGAAAAAAAAAATATTGAGACTAACATAGATGTTTTAGTCTATTAAAAGGCTCAAGAGTCTCACAATGGCTATAGATGTTCACCAAGTCAATCACAAATCAAATCATAAATAACCATTCTTACCACTTGCCAAGCACTTAGACAATGATGCTATGCAATTCTCCAAATCAGTCAACATAAAAAACCCATTAACTTGCAACAAAACTAGACAAATGTTTTTTTAAAAATTCAATGATTTTTTTTTTCAGTCAAATTAAGCTAACGGAATTTGCCTTCAAATCAATATTAGACATGAAAATTATAAAATTCTGCGCAAATTTTGACAGCACCTCCCCTATATCCAATTAGATTTCCTCCTTTTCTAGACTGTTCCTTCATACAAATTGATTCCAGCATTAAAGCAATACACTAAATCCAGCAATCCAAGGCTTATGCCTCTCCCCCACACTTATAATAAACATTGTCCTTAATGTTTGAATATACTCAGACTATATGAGAAAGGGGAAATTGTAGCAATAACCATGGCAATATAAAAGACTTGGAGAGAAACAACCTGGGTGTAAGACGACTTCTCTCGTGCAACGCAGTAAGAGAGCGGCAACAAGCTAGCTACTCTATGTCAACTCTTGTGATAATGGTGCACGCACACGGTAGCACAACACAACAAAGAAGAACACATAGTAGAAGGAGTAGCAGGACATAGCAATAGCCTCGGTGAATGTAGAGTACATAAATGCTCTCCTCTAATTAGTTGTTTTCTAGTCCAGTCACTATAAGTGGTTGAACATGACAGAACACACAATTCGAAACTGACTTATGGCTTTTTAAGTAGCTATGTACTTGCATTAGTAAATGGAAAAACAAAATAGAAATAAGATATATAATAATGCTGATAAAAGAAATAAAATAAAAAGTAAACAGAGAGTAACTTGGGTTGCCACCCAAGTAGCGCGTGTTTAAAGTCACGAGCTTGACTATCTTGAAATTCATGTTGCAGTAGAATCTTCTAAAGAGTAAGTCACTCCTTTAGGTAATAATTCACCTGTAATATATGGTTTAAGATGGTGACCATTTACCTTAAAAATATCATTTTGACCTTGTAATTCAACCGAACCATAAGGGTAAACTTTAACAATAGTGAAGGGGTCGGACCATCTAGATCTTAACTTTCCAGGGAACAGTTTAAGTCGCGAATTAAAAAGTAAAACTTGCTGACCTACTTCAAATTCTTTAGGTTTGATGTGTTTATCATGCCAAAGTTTTGTTTTTTCTTTATATAATTTAGCATTCTCATAGGCATCTAGTCTGAATTCTTCTAATTCACTTAGTTGTAACTGTCTCTTAGCTCCAGCAGCTTTAAGGTCCATATTTAACTCTCTAATTGCCCAATAAGCTTTATGTTCTATTTCGACAGGGAGATGGCAAGATTTTCCATACACTAGCCTATAAGGAGACATGCCTAAAGGTGTCTTAAAGGCTGTCCTATAGGCCCAAAGGGAATCATCTATCTTACTAGACCAATCTTTTCTAGAGTTATTAACTGTTTTCTCAAGAATTTGCTTTAACTCCCTATTAGCAAGCTCTACTTGACCATTTGTTTGAGGGTGATAAGCAAAAGCTACTTTATGAGTTACCCCGTATTTTCTTAAAAGACTATCAAGTGGCTTATTACAGAAATGAGAGCCTCCATCACTTAATATTGCTCTAGGAACACCAAATCTAGAAAATATGTTCTTTTTGATAAAATTCATAACAACCTTTGAATCATCAGTTTGAATGGCTATAGCTTCAACCCACTTTGATACATAGTAATATGTATCTATTGTTTAGCGAAGGAGGAAAAGGACCCATAAAATCAATTCCCCAAAGATCAAACAGTTCAACTTCAAGAATAATATTCATAGGCATTTCATTTCTCTTAGATATATTACAAACTCTTTGACATCTATCACATTTAGCAACAAAATTTCTTGCATCTTTATACATAGTAGGCTAATAAAATTCAGAATCCCAAACTTTAACTACTGTCTTGTTAGTACTAAAATGACCACCACACTCTAAAGAATGACAATGAAGCAATATTCTTTCTATATCTTCTTTAGGAATACAACGTCTAATTATACCATCAGCACAAAACTTGTATAACAAAGGTTCTTCCCAAAAATAATGCTTAACATCCCATATAAATTTCTTCTTCTGTTGATAACTAGAATCAGGGGGAATAATACCACGCACCAAATAGTTCACCAAATCAGCGTACCAAGGGGGGTTAAAAACTACCAGCAAACGCTCATCAGGGAAGCTATCGTTAATGGGTATTGCATTACCTTTTTCATGAATTTGCAGTCTAGATAAGTGGTCTGCCACTAGATTCTCAACACCTTTTCTATCTTTAATTTCTAAATTAAATTCTTGTAGTAGAAGTATCCAGCGAATAAGTCTAGGTTTAGCATCCTTTTTATCTAACAAGTATTTTAAGGCAGAGTGATCTGTGTAAACAATTACTTTAGACCCTATAAGATATGATCTAAACTTATCCATTGCAAAAACCACAGCAAGTAATTCTTTTTCAGTAGTTGCATAATTTAATTGAGCATCATTAAGCATTTTACTAGCATAATAAATCACATGCAACTTTTTATCTTTTCTTTGTCCTAGTACAGCACCAAGAGCATAATCGCTCGCATTGCACATCAATTCAAAAGGTAAATTCCAATCAGGGGCTATTACAATAGGTGCTGAAATTAACTCATGTTTTAACTTGTTAAAAGCATGCAAACAATCAACATTAAAATCAATGGGGGTGTCTTTGTTCAATAAATCACATAGGGGTTTAGAAGTTTTAGAAAAATATTTAATAAAACGCCTATAGAAACCAAGCATGTCCGAGAAAACTTCGAATTCTCTTAACATTAAGAGGTGGAGGAAGTTTTTCAATTACTTCTATTTTTGCAAGGTCCACCTCAATACCACTCTTAGATATTTTATGCCCGAGTACAATCCCTTCTTGTACCATAAAATGGCATTTTTCCCAATTTAAAACCAAATTAGTTTCTTCACAACGTTGCAAGACAAGAGACAGATTAGCTAGGCAATTATCAAAAGAAGATCCAAAAACAGAGAAATCATCCATAAAAACTTCCATGATTTTTTCAATATAATATGAAAATATAGACATCATACAACGTTGGAAGGTAGCAGGTGCATTAAATAATCCAAAAGGCATTTTACGAAACGTATAGGTACCATAAGGGCAAATAAATGTGGTTTTCTCCTGATCTTCAGGAGCCACCGGAATTTGGTTAAACCCAGAGTAACCATCAAGGAAACAATAGTATTCAAATTCGGCTACTCTTTCTAACATTTGATCTAAGAAGGGTAGTGGAAAATGATCTTTACGAGTGGTACTATTAAGTTTTATGTAGTCAATACATACTCTCCAACCAGTGACTGTCCTAGTGGGAATTAGTTCATTATTATCATTAGGCACTAATGTCATTCCACCCTTTTTAGGTACAACTTGAACAGGACTAATCCACGAACTATCAGATATAGGATAAACAATTCCAAAGATCTAACCATTTCGTAATTTATTTCTTAACTACTTCTTGCATATTGGGATTTAGGCGTCTTTGATGTTGGACAGAAGGTTTAAAATCATCTTCCATTAATATTTTGTGCATGCAAACAGAAGGGCTAATTCCTTTTAAATCTGAAATACTCCAACCTAATGCTCTTTTTCTTTCTCTTAAAACACGCAGTAGCTTATTCAATTGTTCATCAGTTAATGAAGCATTCACAATAACAGGCAATGTATTATTATCACCTAAATATGCATATTTCAGATGTGCAGGTAAAGGCTTTAGCTCAAGAACAAGAGCTTGCACTAAAGAAGGAGGGGGAAGAAGATTACCTTTACCGAGTTCTTCGAAATAATTACCTTTTTTCTTCCATGGAGGACATGCCTCTAATGCATGAGCCGCCTCACTTACCTCTCGCATCATTTCCATAATGTTCACCTACTAAACATGTCTCAAGAGGATCGTTAAAAGTAATCTTGTTAAACTCTTCGCATCTAATTCATCATGCAAATCAACTCGAAATACATGATCGAGAAAAGAAGGATATTTAGAAGATTGGAATAAATTGAACCGCACCTCTTCTTCACCAATTTTAAAGGTTAACTTACCGTTTTTAACATCAATTATAGCACCAGCCGTAGCTAAAAATGGTCTACCCAAAAGTATAGGTACATCAACATCCTCATCCATATCAAGAATAATGAAATCAACATGAATGATAAATTTATCGACCTTTATTAATACATTTGCGACTACTTCTAGAGGATATTTAATAGATCCGTCGCCAAGTTGTAACGAGACAAGTAGTGCGTTCTAAATCAGTTAGTCCTAGCTTCTTGCATATAGACAACGTCATAAGTGACACACTCGCACCTAAATCACAAAGAGCCTTAGAAAAATTAATATCATCAATAGTACAAGGAATAGAAAAACTCCCTGGATCTTTTAATTTAGGCGGAAGCTTATTCTGAATAACAGCACTACATTCCTCACTTAAAGCAATGGTTTTCGTAATCTTCAAGTTTTCTTTTCTTAGACATGATTTCATTAAGGAATTTAGAATAAGAAGGAATTTGCATTAAAGCATTAGCAAAAGGAATATTAATTTGTAATTCTTTAAACATTTTCAGAAATTTCTCAAATTGATTATCCAACTTATTCTTTTTAAGTCTTTGAGGAAAAGGAATAGGAGGTACATAAGGTTTAACAGGAGAAAAAGAGGGTGATTCTAGATCTTTTTCAACTGATTCTTCATTGTTTTGCTCATTTTCTTTTAACTCCATATTCTCCTTAGACTTGTCATTTACTTCAGATAACTTTGTACCACTCCTTATAGTTATGGCTTTAATTTGCTCCTTAGGATTGACTTCTGTTTTACTAGGTAGGGCTCCCTGGTTTCTAGAGCTAATTGCATTAGCTAATTGTCCAAGTTGCATTTCCACATTTCTATTATAAATAGCTATCTAATCAACTTTAGTTTCCAATTTTTGTAGCATTAGCCAATTTTTCAATAGCCAACTCCCATGATGATTTACGTTCTTGTTGAGGTTGTTTTGGGTGAAAGCCAGGTGGGTTTGGTGGTCTAAAGTTGGCATTTTGGTGTCCTTGGTCTCTCCAAGAGAAATTAGGGTGATTTCTCCAACCTGGGTTATAAGTATTAGAGTAAGGATCATTTTGTGGTGGCCTATCAAAATTAGAAACATATTGAGCTTGTTCCATATTAGCACATTCTGTAGGTAAATGGCCACCACCACATATATTACCACCACAAATTTACTAAGTTGTCCACTTTTGCATTTAACATGTTTATTCCTTCTACTTCATACTTACCACCAGTTCATTTTGGTTTATTTCGATCATTAGACCGTTGATAATTATTTGAAGCCATTTCTTCTAATAATTTATTGGCTACCTCGGTTGTTTTACCCATTATAGCACCTCCTGCAGCATCAATAGTGATTCTAACAGATTCATTCAGACCATTATAAAAAGTTTGCACAAGCAACCAATCTGGGACACCATGGTGAGGGCATTGACGTTGTAAATGTTTAAACCTTTCCCAAGCCTCATATAAAGACTCCCCATCATTCTGTATGAAACTAGTTATATCATTTCTTAGTTTAGCAGTTTTACCAGGGGGAAAGTACTTTCTAAGAAAAGCTCCAGATAAATCTTCCCAAGTAGTAAAAGAATTAGCAGGATTAGATTTTAACCATATTTTTGCTTTATCTTTTAGCGAGAAGGAGAAAAGTCCTAATCTAATGGCATCATTGGTTACTCCATTCAGCTTAAGAGTATCACATTTTTCTAGAAAATTACCTATATGGTCATTAGGATCTTCATTATCTAGTCCACTAAATTGTTCTTGTTGAATTATACGAATTAAAGCGGGACTAATTTCAAAATTATTTGCAGTACTTGAAGGGGCTCCACTAAATTGGTCTTACAATACTTGAAGGGGCTCCACTAGCATTCGGCATTGCGTAGTCACATAGAGGCTTTTCATTGTTGTCATCCCCCATCGCTACTGGTTTACTGTCAGATTCTTCAGAAAAGATGTACTCCAAATCAAAATCAGGCAGCTTTTGTATTTGCTCTAACCTCTTTTGTTTCCTTAGTGCACGAGCTGTTCTTTCAATCTCTGGATCAAATGAAACCAAAGAACGATTAGTACGTGGCATACACTGATAAATATCAGAAAGTTTGAATTCAAATTAATAATTCTGTGAGCAAAAGGAAGATCACCAAAAGTGAATCAACTTCTACGTTAAATAATTAAGAAACACAACTACTAGTGATTAGGAAAAGAAACTAATTATTAAAAAAATTTAATACTACTAACTCAAGAACACAAAGATATCACTAACAAAACGTTTATGAAAGGGGGAAAAATTGTAATGAAAAATAAAACAAGTGCTAACAAGAAAATAAAGTCTAAACTAATATTAAAATCCCTCTAGTATGATATTGAACTATTGCCTCCCCGGCAACGGCGCCAAAAACTTGGTATGTCCTAAATGTACCTTAAAATACCGTAAGTATACGGGTCAATTAAAGTAAATATAGGGTAAGCAAGATATCGTTTCCAATAAGGAGTTATAATCAACTACCAAATTAAGAGACGCTAATATTATTTAGACGATCCGAAAATAGTGAATGGTGGTGATAAACTAAACTACTAAAAATAAGAACTAAACTAATTCTAACTCTAAAAGGATCGGATAATAAGTATAACGAAATATGAGGGAGGGAGTTCTAGGACTTAGATTTCACCAATTACTTTCTACAATGAAATTAAACTAGTTGTCGGATTCAAAATTATTGTATTGCAATGATCGAACTTCCTATGATATATTATCTCCTCTTCCAAGGTAGAAAACGTGTATTTATAATAATCTTACGCCTACTTCCGTGGTCATAAAAATTAATATAATTATAAACCATTACGAACAAGAAATTCATATAAAAGACCACCCCCAATGTATAACTATTCCTAAAATTATACTACTTGACGTTTGATAACCCCATGAACTAATATTGAACTTTCACTTCCGCTAATAATTCAATACCTTAAACATACAATCAATTGGCCAAATCAATTATATGAAAACAAACCAAGATTATCAAATTAAAATTATAATAAATCAATCCAAACAACTTAATTCAAATCATTGACAGAAAATAAAAGACTACATCTAGTCCTAGAACATGAAAATTTAGCTAGTCATTGAATCTGAAATTAAACAACTAATTAAAAACGAAAATCTCATAATTGACATAATAAAACTAGTATCTAATAGCACAAATCAAGAGTAGAGAAAGAAAACTTCATATAGATAAATCTGGCGGTCAGTTTTCTTTGTCTTGCGTCTCCAGTCTCGTGCTCTCTCTTTCCGTTGTTCTTCGTCTGTTTCCTTCTTATACTTCTCTTCTCTTTTTATCTCTCCTTTAGTCATTTAGGTTTTTGTTTTTTTTTTCAATTGCTGCGTGAACTTGGCAGTATTGGGCTTGCCCACTTATTGCAAATGTTGGGTGAGTTGTGAGTACACAAAGGAAAACCCAAAATTTCCTCTACTGATTGCAAATGAAACACTCCCCTAAACTTTATTTCTTTTATTTCTTCTTTGTTTTCTTCTAATGGGCTCCAATTGTATGACTCCTGTTTTTTTTACTTTCTTTCTTTTGTTTCTCCTTCTAATTTTCCTACAAAATAAACCAATAGGATAATGAATAAATGGACTCTAAAAATAAAATATTTGTATAATAAACACATACCACTATTATAAATATTAATTAAATCGAATTATCATGTATTAAAAATAGTAGAATCAAGCAAGTAATTTATTTGGCGTATTTTTCATATTTTATTACAACTTTATTACATAAGTAACTTAACTCTAAAAACGTTAAAATATGAAAAGAAAACCTATTATAAGTCTCATAACTTATACCAAAAAGCAATATAATAACCCAAAAAATATATAAAATATAGCCTTATCAATCAACAGGTTCATCTCACAACTCACTGTGAGTTGTGAACCCATATTTAAGCTGCTCAGAAAAGGGGCATCCCATGAGTGGAACGAGGAATGCTAGGAAGCTTTTGATTCCATGAAAGAGTATCTTTCAAATCCACCTATTCTAATGCCGCCTAGACCAGGGGAACCTCTGATTTTGTACCTCACTATTACAGAAATAACTATGGGAGCTCTCTTAGCCCAATATCAAGAAGGAACAAAGAAGGAAGTGGCCATATACTATCTCAGTAAGAAATTCTTGGAGTATGAGACAAGATATACCCCACTGGAAAAAGCATATGTTTCCTTGGTCTATGCCACAAAGAAGTTGAGGCATCACCTCCAAGCTCATACCACCTATCTGATCTCAAGACTTGATCCAATCAAGTATCTGTTTGAGAAACCCATTCTTAGTGAAAGATTGGCGAGATGGCATGCTATGCTTTCTGAGTTTGATATTCAATGTGTCAGCCATAAGTCTGTTAAAGGAAGAGCCATATCTGAAGCCCTAGCAGAAGGACCAGTGTCAGGAGATGAATATGATGATGCATTCCCTGATGAGTACTTATTATTCATTGACAATCCACAATGGTGCATGTATTTCGATGGAGCTTCTAATCGAAGAGGTAATGGAACAGGGGTTTTGTTAGTAGATCCTGATGGAGTTCATATTCCATTTGCTGTCAAGCTGGATTTTCCAGCAACAAACAATACAGCTGAGTATGAAGCCTGTATATATGGAGTAAAGGCCACTTTGGTAGCAGGGGCAAGACATCTCATTGTATATGGAGATTTTAATCTCATCATATCTCAAACAATAGGAATTTGGAGGGTTAAAGATGAGAGACTTCAGCTCTGCATAGAGTAACTTCAAGAATTGATCCCTTATTTTGATGACATCAGCTTCAAACATCTTCCTAGGGAACAAAATAATTTCACCGATGCTTTAGCCAATCTCGCTATTAATTTAACATGGGAAAATGGTACAAAGATCCAGTCAGTCTTAATTGAAGAAAGGAAGGGGCCTAGAGTGACGGTAGCACAAGTTGTCTCCACACTGGCTCAACAAGATGACGATGATGTCTGGTATAAGGATATCAAGAATTTTCTGGAAACAATGCAATATCCAGAGGGAAGTGGCAAGAAGGACCGCATTGCCATCAGAAGGCTAGCTGCTCAGTTTCTCATTCTAAAAGGCAGGCTATATCACAAGCGGTTTGATGGTACTCTACAACTCTGCTTGAATGACAGCGAAAAGCAAGCCATCATGAAAGAAGTTCATGGAGGAGAATGTGGACCCCATATGAACGGAAGAATGTTGGCTCGTAAAATTTTACGAGCAGGTTTCTATTGGAGTACTCTAGAGGGTGATTGCATCAGCTTTGTCTGTGCCTGCAAGCAATGTCAGATATTTGCTAATCTCAATCATATGCCACCTGTGTCACTACATAATATGACCTCTCCTTGGCCATTTTCTAGTTGGGGCATAGACATAATCGGACAAATTCATCCGAAGGCTTCAAATGGGCATCAATAAATTCGTGTAGCGATTGATTACTTTTCGAAGTGGGTTGAAGCTGCATCATTTTCAAAGCTAGGGGCAAAGCAAGTCTCGAAATTTGTGATTAACAACATTATCTGTTGGTATGGCATGCCTTTTGAAATCATATCTGATAATGGATCACAATTTGAGGGTCATCTGAAGACCACTCTCGCAAAATATGCAATCAAGCATCATCAGTCCTCACCTTATCGTCCCCAAACAAATGGAGCGGTGGAAGCAGCCAATAAGATAATCAAGACTATTGTTGCCAGACTATGGAATGGCATGACAAACTCCCATATGCCCTCTTGGGATATAGGATATCAAACAGGACTCTAACAGGAACAACTCCGTATTCTTTGGTTTATGGGATGAAGCCGGTCCTACCGGTTGAGGTGGAGATACAATATCTCAAGGTCATAGCAGAAAGTGAAATCTCAGAAGACCAATGGTACAAAACTCGTTATGATGAACTTGCATTTGCAGATGAGAGCCGACTACCAGCATTGCATAACATTCAACTCTATCAGCGGAGAATTGCTCGTGCATTTAACAAAAGGGTTCGAGATAGAGACATTCAGGAAAGTGATCTAGTCTTAAAGGAAAATAGAGCTCCGTTGCATGATCCTCGAGGAAAATTGAAGCCTAACTGGTCTGGGCCATTCCTAGTAAAGCATGTCACCACGGCTGGAGCAGTAAAGCTAATGGATTTTGATGGGAATGAATTCACCCATTTCACTAATATTGATCAGTTGAAGAAATATTACGCTTAGGCATCAAAGTAATTGCAATTGCCATGGTCAAGTAACCAAGCAATTTGAGGATCTTGTATTGTATCTGTTTGTTCTTAATAAACAAGCCATGTGTTTCTAGATATTCATATGATGTATGCAAAAAGCCAAAAAAAAATAGTTAAAAAAAGAAAGAAAAAGAAAAGAAAAAAAAAACGGGAAAAAAACGAAAAAAAAGAACAAAGAAGAAAAAAAAGAAAAAGAAAAAGGATGAAACATGCAAGGATGTTTGTGTTTTATTTAAGGTCTATATGTTATGTTTTTATGTGTCATATGATTGATTAATTATGATTTGCATGTCATATTTAATGTTAAAATGTGCACGTGTTTAGAATTGTGTTCACATTGAATTTCCCACAAAGCAGATAATTCTCACCAACAGATCTTTTTATTCATCCCAACTGGGTTACTTCATTTCATACATAAAAAGACATAAAACCTTCATTTCCTACAAACTCAAAAAAAAAAAGGGTTTTTCCATGATATACCCCTGTGTTTTTTAAAATTCTATAAGGTATCCCTAATGTTTTTTTTTATTCTACATTGTATCCCTGTGTTTTTTAAGTTTTCTACATAGTACCCCTACGTTAAATGAACGTAACGTTTACCGTTATCTCTTTGCATTTCTGGGCTTCTCTCTCAACCCTCCCACCTGCCAGCCCCGCAGCCCCTCCCTTCCACTCCCGCAACCACCATAACCGCCGCCAGCCTTGTCCTCCACCGCCGCAACCACCATGACTGCCGCAACCGCCAATGTTGTTATAAAAATCAACCCGCATTCTACGGGGGAAGGGGGTGGGGGCAACGGGAAATCGAAGGGGAGGGGGTAGGGGCTGCAGGAAATCGAAGGGGATGGGGTTGCAGAACGGGAAATCAAAGGGGGAGGGGGGGGGGCGCTGAAATCGAAGGGGAGGGGGTGGGGGCTGCAGGAAATCGAAGGGGGGGGGGGTTGGGGGGCCGCGGGAAATCGAAGGGGAGGGAGTGGGGGGGCTGCGGTGGAGGAGATGGGGAAGGGGTCCGGGCTAGCGGGGAGGGGTTGGGAGGCTGCGACAGTGGAGGGGATGGAAGGGGGGGGGGGGGGTGGGGTCAGGGGGGGGATGGGGAGGTTTGGATGGGAATTCAAAAATGTTTAACGTCCGTTTTCATTAATACACACTAGGGGTACTATGTAGAAAACTTAAAAAACATAGGGGTACAGTGGTGGGGTGCAGATGTGTCGTGTGCACCGCACCCAACCAAAGATAAAATTTCTCCTACTCTCTTTTACACTAAGCAAGTATAATGGAAGTAGGGGTCGTATCCACAGGGAAACAGGGACGAGCTTTATATTTAGCGGGATTCAATACCTCGATTAAGCTAAGGGCCGAGAAACCTAATAACAAGGGGGGTTTCAAGTACATTATAAACAAACTAAAATTAACTAGCAAATAAATAAAATGAGAAATCAATATGGAAAGATCTTGAATCCGATTAACATCCACTTCAATTCATTATTGATCCTTGAACCTCCACTCTAATTATTTCCATAATTATCTATTGTCGAGAACTAATCTCGCATTCTCCTTATTCTTAGTTGAATAGCACGATCAGCGTGACTATAAAACCCTAACTAAAGGATAACCTAGTCCGATCTGCGTCTAAGTTCAATCCAATAGCAGCAATAAACACAGAGAACCAATAGACCTGCTAATGTCATACACGCGATAAACATTCAACAGTTGATTCAATTTCCCTAAGAAATAACCAAGACGATCTGCATCTAAGTTACTCCCTAGTTTGCTACAAATTGATAAACGAATAAAACAATCCGATTCTATTCTTAAATCAAGCATTAGATTAATTACACAATCAAACTAGTAACGTTCCTAGCATAATTATGCAATAATCATAAATCACAAGCATAGAAATTGAACCATAATCAAGGAAAATAGATAGAGAGGAAAGATCTCACAATAACGGTTGAAGCTTCATGTTAATTTCTTCAAGAACAGTTCAAGCTACAATCCGATAGCAAAAACCAAATCCATAGTTGAAATCCCTAAAAACTAAACTAAGAAATGAAAACTAAAACTAGGAAATGAAGAACAAAGACTAAGAAATGAAGAACAAAGAGAAATGAAGAAGGAAAGATGAAAAGATGAAAAGAGAATCATGAAGAAGGAAGGATGAGGAGAGGAGTATCCTCTCTCTCTCCTCAAGCTTGGTGCTCCAAGGCCTACATTTCAGCTCTCCTCTTCGTACTCTTCGTCTCCACCCTTCAAAATAGGTTTTTGGGAGGCTTTTAAACCACGCACAAAAGTGGACCCAAACCGTCATAAAGCGCCGCGAGTCGCGACAGTGATCGCGAGTCGCGACGAGCTCACTGACTCTTCGCACACAAATTGCATAGCATTGGCATGACAAGCAGGTCGCGGGTCGAGATAAGTATCGTGAGTCGCGAGCGCAGGGGAGTCGCGTGTCGCGACAGGGCTCGCGAGTCGCGAGCTACTGCTGGGCAGGCTCCTGCTGCTGGGCTGTGCGATGGCTGCTCGAAGGGCTTGCTACGAGCATGCGTGAGAGCTGGGCGACGATGCTGCTGGGCGATGAGCTGCTGCCGAGCTTGCGGTGCTGCTGAGCTTGCTTAGGCTTGCGGTGGAACTTGGTTGCTGTTGGTGAGATGCAATGGTACAATGTTGTTAAGCCTCTCGAACACTTCCAAGTATATCGCTCAAACCCATTTTACCATAAAAGCTCGGAACATAAGACGTTAACACCATTTTAACTCACAAAACTCCGAACTTCCGCTAAGGACTAAATAAAATACGAATGTTAACAATTACAATCAAACCCTTAGCAAAGTGCACCCAAAATAACGTAAATACAACGGATAACTTGGGCGTATCAAATACCCCCACACTTGAACTTTACTCGACCTCGAGTAAACTCAAAATGAGGATCACCCATTAAATCTTCACCCAAATTATCAACGCCAACCTACACTCTCCACCATCTATATCATCATCATCACATCTTAACAACATCCGCTCAAAATCTAAATGTAAGGGACGACGACTCCCCCACACTTAGCTTCGAGCTCACCTGAAAGATACAAAGACGCGACAACAATAATAACCAGCAACACCAATAGGTTTAACCAGCAACACCAGCAAAAATCAAAATGTCAGCTCACGACACACTAAACTATTAGCTCTCCCAAACCTCAAATGAAAATCTAAAACTACTACTACTTACAACCGACCTAGATAAGCAAGTCATGGAACAAAGACAAACAGGGATAAATTCCATGCTTACTCCCAAAAATAAACAATCAACCAAAAGAATGTGAAAGCCAATTATAAACAAATCTTCACAAAATCAAGGATGAAATAACCAACCCAACCCGAAAGCGCCTTCCGCCTTATGACACCATCTCCGGCAAATGAGTTTTCAAAGTATATAATTCTCTCTTAATCTCTCATTTTGCCTAGGAGCCCTTTCGGGTTTTCATGCTAGCTTCACACATTTCTTTTTGGTTGCATCTCACCATCTTACCCGCTCAATATAAGCCACTTTTTTGCATAGGTTGCCCTTTCGGGTTTTCAACCTATCCGGGCCCCCATTTTTGCCTGAGTCGCCCACCCTTGTGGGTTTTCAACTCAGCGGGTTTCATTTCATCACTTTTTTTTCATTTTTTTTTCATTTTTTTTTTCAAATTGAAAGTAATAAATACAACATAGATACATGAGAATGAGAATACCCTCCCCCCTACTTAAACTACACATTGTCCTCAATGTGACGACAATTAGAAGAAAAAGTAAACTGAAAATGGGGGGGAAAATGGAAAATCGGGCACATCGAAGATCGAATGATCAAGACTCATGACCAAACAATCCGTCAAACTCAAATTTCGTAACAACACCAACTTAATTCTCATAACTCAACTTACAACCCTCTCCCTCGAATCACTCAAACAAATGACAAATTCAAATTTTTAAATTTTTGAGATTTGCACCTAGCTTAAGAGATCGAAAAGATTCATTAACAATCTCAACCCTCTAGTTGTACCAACTCCTAGCTATTGAACTCCTCCCAATGGGTTTTCTTTTGTGGATTTTGGCTCCAAGTGGATTAAGATTGGTTGTGGATCTTTTTAGTGGGTGGGCGGTGGGTGAAAGAAAATTTATTGTGGTGGTGGAAATTTGATGAGAAATAAAGGAAAAGAAAGAAAATAAAGAGGGGTCTCGGGTTGCCTCCCGAGAAGCGCTGTTGTTTAAAGTCGTTAGCTCGACTTAGTACCTTAAGCTTAATCATTGGGATTGTGCTCCATGTGTGACAATGGTGGTTCCATGTCAATCTCCACTTCAAGTACCTGCAAAATTGATTGAGAAGAACTCTTGCAATGCATCGTTAATACCTAGCTTACTACAACATGGTTGAGCATATAACATCAGATTATATCCAAAACCTAGCATTAAGTCAACAACAAACATCAACTAGTAGTACTCCTAGCTAATCCAAGTCATGACCATTAATATAAATATTTAAAGCTAGACAATAACCAAGATATAGAGTAAATCTTACAATAACCGTCAAAAGCTTCAATCAACCATTCCCAAGAGAGTTTAAGCAACAAGTTCCATGCTTCTTGTCCAAAATACAAAAGAGAAATACATAGAGCTCAATGGAAGATGAAAACTAGAAACTAAAACAAAAGGGGAATTCTTTATATGAGTGGCCAACCAAAAACAAAGAGCACAAGCAATACCATCCAAAAATCACGCTAAATACAAACTAGTAACACCGTTTCCCCGGCAACGGCGTCAAAATTTGGTGGGGTGCGGATGTGTCGTGTGCACCGCACCCAACCAAAGATAAAATTACTCCTACTCTCTTTTACACTAAGCAAGTATAATGGAAGTAGGGGTCGTATCCAAAGGGAAACAGGGACGAGCTTTATATTTAGCGGGATTCAATACCTAGATTAAGCTAAGGGCCGAGAAACCTAATAACAAGGGGGGTTTCAAGTAGATTATAAACAAACTAAAATTAACTAGCAAATAAATAAAATGAGAAATCAATATGGAAAGATCATGAATCCGATTAACATCCACTTCAATTCATTATCGATTCTTGAACCTCCACTCTAATTATTTCCATAATTATCTATTGTCGAGAACTAATCTCGCATTCTCCTTATTCTTAGTTGAATAGCACGATCAGCGTGACTATAAAACCCTAACTAAAGGATAACCTAGTCCGATCTGCGTCTAAGTTCAATCCAATAGCAAGCAATAAACACGAGAGAACCAATAGACACCGCTAATGTCATACACGCGATAAACATTCAACAGTTGATTCAATTTCCCTAAGAAATAACCAAGACGATCTGCATCTAAGTTACTCCCTAGTTTGCTACAAATTGATAAAAGAATAAAACAATCCGATTCTCTTCTTAAATCTAGCATTAGATTAATTACACAATCAAACTAGTAACGTTCCTAGTATAATTATGCAATAATCATAAATCACAAGCATAGAAATTGAACCATAATCAAGGAAAATAGATAGAGAGGAAAGATCTCACAATAACGGTGAAGCTTCATGTTAATTTCTTCAAGAACAGTTCAAGCTACAATCCGATAGCAAAAACCAAATCCATAGTTGAAATCCCTAAAAACTAAACTAAGAAATGAAAACTAAAACTAGGAAATGAAGAACAAAGACTAAGAAATGAAGAACAAAGAGAAATGAAGAAGGAAAGATGAAAAGAGAATCATGAAGAAGGAAGGATGAGGAGAGGAGTATCCTCTCTCTCTCCTCAAGCTTGCTGCTCCAAGGCCTACATTTCAGCTCTCCTCTTCATACTCTTCGTCTCCACCCTTCAAAATAGGTTTTTGGGAGGCTTTAAAACCACGCACAAAAGTGGACCCAAACCCTCATAAAGCGTCGCGAGTCGCGACACTGATCGCGAGTCGCGACGAGCTCACTGACTCTCCGCACACAAATTGCGCAGCATTGGCATGACAAGCAGGTCGCGGGTCGAGATAAGTATCGCGAGTCGCGAGTGCAGTCGCGAGCTACTGCTGGGCAGGCTCCTGCTGCTGGGCTGTGCGATGGCTGCTCGAAGGGCTTGCTACGAGCATGCGCGAGAGCTGGGCGACGATGCTGCTGGGCGATGAGCTGCTGCCGAGCTTGCGGTGCTGCTGAGCTTGCTTAGGCTTGCGGTGGAACTTGGTTGCTGTTGGTGAGATGCAATGGTACAATGTTGTTAAGCCTCTCGAACACTTCCAAGTATATCGCTCAAACCCATTTTACCATAAAAGCTCGGAACATAAGACGTTAACACCATTTTAACTCACAAAACTCCGAACTTCCGCTAAGGACTAAATAAAACACGAATGTTAACAATTACAATCAAACCCTTAGCAAAGTGCACCCAAAATAACGTAAATACAACGGATAACTTGGGCGTATCATACAGTGTAGAATAAAAAAACATTAGGGGTACATTATAGAATTTTAAAAAACACAGGGGTATATCATAGAAAAACCCAAAAAAAAGAAATAAATAAAAAACTAAAATAAAAAGAAAAACAACATGAAAAAAAAGCAACGTGATATTTCTCTCAAACTCTTATCCTCTTCATGGTAGGCCCGTCTAAATCATTGTCTTGACCAATATCTGCCAAAGCCATTGAAGGTAATCTTCATCAATCAGTGGAGGGTGAGGTTCAGGTAGCGCTGATATAATTTTAGCTCCCTGCCATATAGTAGGTATTCTCTGAATACCACTCATATCAGCCTCATAAGTGGTACAAGGTGGAAGAACCTGTAGGGCAGGAATGTGATGTTGCCTCCAACCAATTTGCCTTAGACACCTCCATGGAAGGTAGAAAGTGACCTGGCAAAGCCCCGGTAGTTGTACACCTCTACGACCAGAATTGCAATATACAATTGCACTAATGCCAAGGTGGCTTGTGACCCACTTTATGTCTTGCTGCAGAAAAAAATCCTCCGACCCACCATTTTTGCTAAGCTGATAGAAGAAAGGAAGAAGACCTCTCTCCCGGACATGACTAGTTTTGTAAGTAAGACTCTTGTGGGGTTTCATGAGAGAAATTTTTTCCAATAACCATAAATGAAGGGCTAATGGACATCCCTTCACGAAACTTTGGGGTTTCCTTTTGAGTTCATCTAAGCCAAGAAACATTACCCCCAAAATAAGTGGTCCAAGACGACCCCCACTATCAAATTGAGGAATAAGTAAAAGACACCGAACATGACATGTGTTTAAAGACCATTTAGTGAGGGTACTTCCCAAAATCATAAGAATGCAAGCATTTTCTTTAGAAATCCTATAGTTGGCATTGTTAGAGAATTGCCAAGTACCAAATTGAAAAGTCAACAATAAGTTGAGAAGAAATACCTCACCATATTGTAGGTAGTTGCCATGAAGATTTTCGAGAAGATATAAAAACGTTGATGAATCTCCCGAGATCCTTGTAGGAGATCTAGGTGTAATAACTGGACCATTGGATGATAACCCTAGCAAACCTTCGACCTCTTCAACAAGAGGCACAATCTCCCGGTCTCCAAAGCGGAAGACATGACGAGTTTCGTCCCAAAATTGGGAAGCAGCATGAATCATGTCATAACAGATGGAAAGAGAAAGCAAAGGCATAAGAGCCTTAGTGAAGTGGGAAGAAGAAAAAGATTGCCTTGGTTGCTCCAAATTCTTTGTGACCTCCGAGAGTTGTTTTTTCTCCCGACTCCGCATTTCATTAGCTGCTTCACAAGTAAGAACCATTTTGTGAAAAAAAATTAGAAAGAAGATTGGAGTAGTGGAAGTGGTGCATTGGGAAATGAAGAGCCATGCCCCTTTTATAGATGGAAAATATGATCATCCATGATTCATGCCATGGATAATAAGTTTGAGTATTGTCCATAGGATAATAACGAGCATCCTTCACCATGGTTAATGACCAAGCATTTGTAGTATGGTAATTTTTGTTGAAGCCGAACATAAACAAAAATAGTGTCAATGATGAATCAAGAACGTTGATACAATCCTATTTCCTAATGATCATCCAAAATAATGACCATGATCAATCTATTTTAAATAATGATCATCATTTTCCAATAAAGCGAATAAGAATTATGCATGAAAATTTTTCTGAAAGATTTCAGAAAAACAGATAAAAAATTTTGTCACATGATGATTTGGTCCACCATAGTTTATCTAGAGGGTAATAACCTTTGGTCAACCCTTTAAGGTGACATGACTTAACAATGTTTCACTCTAAGGTGACATGACCTGACAATGTCCTAATTTATGGTGACATGATAACACATGGAGTCATAAAAAGTAAGTAATGGTGACTTGACAACTTGTTTGTCATCAAGGCCATGAAAAACGGTAAAAACTAGAGTCGACCTGTTAATTGTCGGAATTTCTCACATTAACAAAAGACAAATTCATAAGACTGAAAAAAGACGACAATAAAGTCGTGTTTTCAATGTTTAGAAAACTAATTGGGATTTTCTATGTAAGCCGACGTTAAAGTCACATTTTCAAAATTTAGAAAATTAATTGGGATTTTCTACTTAAGACGACGATAAAGTCGTGTTTCAAATTTTAGAAAATTAATTGGGATTTTCTATCTAAGACGACGTTAAAGTCGCATTCAAAACTTTAGAAAATTAATAAGGATTTTCTACTTAAGACGACGATAAAGTCGCATTTTCAATTTTAGAAAATGAATTGTGATTTTCTATCTAAGACGACGATAAAATCGCGTTTCCATTTTTAGAAAATTAACTGGGATTTTCTACTTAAAGCGTCAACAGAAGTCGCGAATCATGTTTTCAAAATAGCACCGATGATAACTATTTTCTATGGAGAATATATTATCTCAAAAGAAATTTTCTGTCAAAATTTTGTGTCTTTTTCAAACATTGGTCATCATTTCCTCCAAAATTCGACTAATGTGGGGCATTCTGTAGACCCCAAATTTTGCACCACTTTTTCGGGTAAATAAATATTTTGAAAAGAAATAAAAATAGCGAAAACCATCATGCATTGTGGAGCGCGCGCCCCGTCTAATGCGTGTTTCGCCCCCGGAGCGCGAGTTTCATTCCGTTGTATGGTTTTCCGTTTTTTGCGTATTAGTCGTGCAATCTTGGCTTAGAAACGAAATTTTTCGTGAGTCGTAGTCAATAGCTACAATCACCGTGTTAATAAAATGATTCGTAGTATAATCATGCTCATTTTCACTAATTTGACGAATTTTCGTTAATTATCTTAAGTTAGTCTTTCGGAAAAACGAAAAACGAGTCGCGATTAGGCGTCGGGATTTTAGTCGTATCCCAAAACCGGCATTAATCAGTTTTCTTGATGGTGAAGTCATTATTCATTGGATAAAGAATAAGAATATATTCTTTATCCACTAAACACATCCTTTATCCATTAGTTAGAGAATAAAAATCATGAAAAAGAATAAGAATAAGAATCAAATCCAAAGTGTAAGAGCCCAGGATCCGATTTTTTTCGGAATATTAGAACTGTGCGCCAGGCACATGACCATGCGCCAGACGCATGATCATGCGCCTAGTGCACAATAGGCTCCTGCACTAGACGCAGGCATGTGCGCCTAGCACACGGTGATGTGTCTAGTGCAGGACGTTGCGCTAGGCGCAGCATCCTAATCAGTTTTATTTGCATGTTTTTCGATGCATTTTTTTTACATATTAGGATGTTTAGGGAAGAATATTTTCTGAAAATCTGATCTTGCTTCATTTATGAGAAAATCCAAAAAGGAATAAGAATATTTGTGTTTCCAAAGAGATTTGATGATGTCATTTGGGCCGAGTGAAGTCATTTGGGGTGATTAAGGATGAAGAAAATCAAATTTTTTGGGTCAAAAATCTGATTTTCTACCTCTTTGAAACCCTAGTTCACCTCCCTCATTTCTCTATAAATACCTTCCTTTTTTCACTTCAAAAACCAAGTTGAAAAAAACACAATTCAACTTCACTCTCATCTTCTCTATTACTCTTCTCCTCCTTAATCTTTCCATCTAAGCAAAAGTATTAATAAGTAAGTAAAACAAGTTCATCAAAAGGAAAAAACACAAAAAAGAGTTTAAGTTAGTAAATAAGTGGATTTAGAGACTCACTTAGAAATTAAGAAAATCACAAAAAAAAAGGTAGAAAAATTTGCAAAAAGGAAGTGCATCATTGAGCTAGCAAGGTAAAGTTAAAACTCTTGTTTATTTTTTATTATCTTCTTAATCATCTACTAACTTCTTCCTTGTTTTCTTCTTATCATTTTTTTTAATCTTTGGAGTGATTTGGGTATGTGGCAATCCTAATAGGTTCCCAATCTTAAATCACCCCACCTAGAATAGTCACCTCTAATGGGGTGACTCTTAGGAAATAATGTATTATGTGATTTTCCTTAATCAAGTTGTTATTCATCACCAAAAATATTTTCATAAAAAAATTCAAGACAAGTTGTGCATCAACATCTCCATAAAAAAAAAATGTGATGCTGTAATTATAATCAGTTTTAATTTCGTACTACATTTCATTTTTCGTCTGTATTATCAAAATAGTTTGTAGGATTTAATATTTTTCCTATGAAGGGCAAGATGTTTCCAGCAACGCGGTTTTGGAATTTCTAATAAATAATTAAAAATCATACAACTTTGTTGTGCAAAATATATTTTGTCCAGTACCATCTAATCTTGTTTTATCAATAAAGTTTAAAATAAAATCATTTTAATAAAACTAAAAACATCAAGTTTGAAGAAAACATCAGTATCTTTTCAAAAATTTAAAAATCATGTTCATATGAATTTTATACAAGTTTACATCATTTTTACAAAACCATTCATGTAAATCACTAAATTCCAGAAAATTGATTTTCCTTTATGTTAAGGAAATATATAAATAAAGGTCTTAAAAGTGTCCAATTCAAGTGAAAATATCGAATCTAGTTCTTAAAAGTGTCTAGAATGTTTATACCAAAATTTACTTCAAAATAAGTTCAATAAGTTGGATCTCAAAGAACAACTTCAAAAAAGGTCCCGTTTTGACCAGTTTTGGCATAAAATTGACCATAATTTGAGTTGTCACTAAACGTTTATGAATGTTTTACACAACATAAAGAACTTATTGATTTATCCATATATGTATCACATTCTCAATTTAATGCTTTATATAGAAAGTCATGATTTTTGTAAGTCAGTACAAGAACAAAAGTGTAATCTGGAAAATGAAATAAAGTAATTAACTCAACTTTCATAAAAAAAATGTTTTCTTCATACGAAAATGTTAATTAAAAATCATGAAATTTTAAGTTTCTCTTGAAATGACTCATTTTTATCATGTAAGTAAAAATAAATAAAAATTGTCATAAAAAAAATCAAAATCAAAGAGGTTAATTAATCTCTAATTTTCACAAGTTTACAAATAAACATGAATTCCAAAGCCCATTCAAGGAGATGAAGATCAAGGAGCATCATGGTGAAGATCAAGATTGAATATTTGTATAGATCATAGATTTGTATATTTTTGTTGTAATAATAGTTTCTTGGTAAACAGTTATTACATCACTCAATTAATAAAAAAAAGATGGAGATCTTTATGCATAATTTTCATAAATAATTCCACAATTCTTTTAATAAAATGAGCAACCAAAGTTACAAATTTTGCATGTTGGGCCAATATGTCATAGTATATGAATTAAATGACCCAATCTCAATTAAGAGGAAAAATTGCAAATCTAACTAAGTTAAATTGTATGATGATCCATCTTACATTTTAAAAATATGTTCTCCATATTCAAATGGATTAATCATATAATTTGACATAATTAGATTGGTAATTATGATCTCCAAATTGATTTTAGGTCGTTTCACGTGTCTCGCTTTAAATGGCCAAAATCCAATTAGCCAAACACAATCTCTCAAGGTTTGATCTCAAATTGATCATTTCTCTCTAAATGACTTAATAATCTTCAATTAAGATTATTTCTCAAAAGCCTTCAAATTAGGAAGCAAACTTCTAAGACATCTTGAAAATCATAAACGTAATCACTAATTAAGGTGGTTATTTCAATCCTCGATTAATCGCTAATTAGAGCGGTTAATTTAAACTTTTCATTTAATCACTAATTAAGGTGGTTATCTTAAACCCTAATAATCGTTAATTAGGACGATTATTCTTCTTATTTAATCACAAATTAGAGTGATTATCTTAAACCTTAATAATCGTTAATTAGGACAGTTATTCTTCTTATTTAATTACTAATTAGAGTGATTATCTTAACCTTAGTAATCGTTAATTAGGACGATTATTTTTCTCATTTAATCACTAATTGGAGTGATTATCCTAAAAATTCGAATAATCATCAATTAGGGTGATTACTTCCTAACCTTCATTGTTAGTTACTAATCAAAGTGATTATCTTTCCTTTTAAGTTTAATTACTAATTAGGGTGATTATCTTAACCTCCATTTTTAATCACTAATTAAGGTGATTATCTT
Organism: Beta corolliflora; assembly: GCA_947648045.1. Taxonomy (NCBI): domain Eukaryota; kingdom Viridiplantae; phylum Streptophyta; class Magnoliopsida; order Caryophyllales; family Amaranthaceae; genus Beta; species Beta corolliflora. The sequence goes on from CANSZD010002984.1 coordinate 1,040,848, forward strand.
AATCCTTCATATTTTATCACTAATTAAGTGATTATCTCAATCCCATTTCAATCACTCATTAAAGTGATTACCTCATTTCAGATAGATTTGTTTAATTCTAAAGGTGAGTTATTCATAATCTATTCCCTCCTCTTCTTTCCCCAGTGGAATTGGCCATTTAGGGTGAGACATAAGCTCGAACTACGACAGTTTTGATCCATGACTGGATTCCAATCCCGCAATGATTGGTACGTAGTGCAACTGCAATGCTCAAACCAACCATGTACAAATGATATATTGGTCCTAAATAAAAATGGTTGATGTGTATATGTGCAAGCTATGTGATTTTTCTTTCTTTTGAATAACCATGATTACTTTAAAATGGAAAATAACGCATTTAGTAAGAGCCCGTTCTGTAGTACAGAAAAGGAGACGAGTTCCAGACGTTCGCACCTCTTAACCTAAACCCCGAACCCTATCTCATGGTATGAAAGACCAATTTTCAAAAAAGCCTTATCCATATGAAGTCATCATCGTTTTAAATGATATTTCTTAAAATTGATTTTAAAACGATTTATTAAATAAATCTGTCCATATTCAGAAATTAATAGGGTGGCGACTTCAACGTTTTTTAAAACTCATAGTCCTATGAGAAACTTCCGTGGGATTCAAACCGTTAATTAAGACAGTCAAAAATCGGATACCACAGGAGGGAATCCCATTCAAAAGTATAAAGTATGAAACACCTCTTACACTAGCCATAATCCATCTAACACAAAATTCAGGATCATAAAGAGTAAAATACCAAGAACAATATTTTAAGTAAACTTTAAGCTGCTTTTTGGAAAGTATTTCATTATGAAAAATATATGGAACGCCATTATGGTTTTGCATGTACGTGTATGTTTATTCTTAAAATAAGTAAATTATGTGTATAAGTAGATAAAATGTTTGAATGCAAGTTCCTACAAAAGATAAGTATGAAATATGACCTTATATATGTAAATTTTCGCATAAAAGAGTAATCTTTCGTGTATAATTTGCTATTATTGCTTTAAGATTTTGGATAAGAAAAGTTTATTGTTTTAGTTCATATTTAGAAATATTGAAGCTACAGTTTCCATTCCAGCTCAGCACATAGCAGCTACAGCTCATCATCAGGATATTACTACACAAACTCCATGTTTTTGAGTAGGGGTTTGTGGGTTTTAGAGGTGGTGAGGTGCTTTTGGGTGGGGTCTGGTGGTGGTGTGGTGCTTTCGAGTGGGGTCTCGTGCTGGTGAGGTCGTATCAGATGTGGTTTGGTGGTGGTAAGGTGGTTTCCAGTGGGGTTTGATGCTTGTGTATAATATTGGATGTAGTTGGAGTCAGGTGGCAGTCATACAAGGGAGGGGAGGAGAGAAGAGAGAGAAAAGAAAAAGAATTTAAAAAAAATAGATTTTTTTACCAGTTAAACCGGTCTCAAGTAATTTAACTTGTTTAAAATTGAAGAGTGCAAAAGGTAGACTTATTCAGAGATAATCAAATGAATGACTTATTTACAGTGGATGGCTTAAAGGTTGACTTATTTATGATAATTTTTCCTTTAAGTAAAGTATTGGAATACAAGTATGTGAGAATAAACATTTGAATTTTATTAATTAAGCATAAGTATTTGAATAACATGAATAAAGTATAAGTATTATGATTTATTTTTTATTTTATGGGGAAGTGAACAACATTTGTGGAGCGAGTTTCTCTTTATGTGTTATGGAGCGGGTATTGCTCCTTTGTGTAGGGTCATGACCTAGAATTCTTGCAAGTAGGAAATAAGAAAGGTGTGTAGACGTCCCTCAAAAGTCTGGAGTTGTGGATTAGCCCTCCATTCGTGTTCCTTCCCAGAGTTAAAAATATTTTTAGGTTTGAGTATGAAAAGAGTTTAAATGATTGTTGAGAATGATGCAATGGATATTCATGGATAGTTTTTATTGGATAGTTGTGGATTAGTCAAAAGTCTCGATATACTCATGATATCATTGTTGCTTCAACAGTATTTAATACAGAATAATATCTTTATGATTTAATAAAGTGAAAGTATTTGAAAAATCAGTTATGTTGTTTATGTTGAAGTAAATGCTATTTTGAGCCACCTTATTATTTTGAAATTGGTGGGACTTGTGTACCAGCGTAAGCTGACCCGGTTTGTTCTTTGAACCTGTCCTGGTGGGGACAGATTCATCTGTTTTGCAGGATTAGAGGAAGTGTCGGGATTAGCTCCTGTGTGCAAATGTGAAGTTGTGATTAGTCTGTTTATTTCCACTGCTATAAGATAATCAATTGTACACGGTGATTTTTAGCAAGTTAAACATGTACTTCAGATTTATAATTTAAGTATTCGAGAAATGATGTAATAACTATTTTACTACAACTTATCTTCTTAATATGCTTGGATACTATGTGATTTCCTAACTTTACCTATCATGGAAGGTGCGGAAGTCCGTCGTAAGAGTCTCTGTAATTAGTAGATTAACTCCGTAATTAGCAGTAATAGGTCTTAATTAAGCTGCTCTTTGGGGCGTGTCGTTACACCTCACGCACGCCGTCTCTCAGTCCAGACTCCACTCTCTGCTTAAGTCTCTCTTATGCGGCTCTGCTCTACTCTTCGCACCGGCTGAAATGGAAGAGATGAATGTATGGGACAATTCTGCCAAGTGGCCCAACAGCCACTTATAGTTCATGGGCCAAAGTGGGCTGCCACCTGCCAGCACTAAATTGCAATATTATGTATGAAATGAGTGGGCTGCCACCTGCCAGCACTAATGCAATATTACAATGTGATGTAGGTTGCTAGCGCCCAACACTTTGCAATATTATGTATGTTATCAGTGGGCTTTGGATCAAATAAACATAAAGAGTCAAATCAATTTTCGAATATTCAGATCGGATATCGAATCCGATCTGATCCAATCCGAAATTTTCGGATCGGATTCAGATCGGATTTTTGGCAATCCAAAAATTCGGATATCCGATAATGCACACCCCTGCTATCTACTACATACATCCTTCTGAAAAGCCTAATCTTCCTCTAGTTACTGATAAGTTTAATGGTGAGAACTTTGCTGATAAGAAGAGAGGCATGATTTTAGCATTGTCAATGAAGAACAAAATCTTTTTTGTAGATGGAAGCCTCAAGAAACAAGAGATCACTGATCCTCTTTACACTGTTTGGGAAAGGAGTAATAACATGATTATACCTTACATTATGAGATCTTTGGATACTGCTCTTGGTAAGACTTAAGAGAGTGTTGTACTTCTCAACAACAAGTGAGATCTGGAAGGATCTTGATGATAGTTTTTCTATCATTTTAAGTCCACAATTATATTTAGTTCAACAATCTCTTAGACATATTGAACAAGGATCATCTTCTATATTGTTGAGTATTTTACTAAAATCAAAATGATTTGGGATCAAATCAGCCCTCCAATGTCCAACTCTACAATATACTTGCAATGGACTAGGCATCTTTGCTGGAGGAAACACAATAATTCATTCTACTTCTTCTTTCTATTGAGATCATTGCAAGATTTCTAGGTCATACTGTGGATAGATGCTGGGAAATCCATGTAAATCCTTGATTCTAGGTTCACCAATATAAGGTAGGGAAGAGGAAAGAAGATTGCAGTTGTAGTCCATGGTGATGATAGCGATGATTTTAATTACAATGAAGCTGATACTACTTATCTTACCAAAGAGCAATATCAGCACTTGATGTCTCTGGTGAAACAGAACAAGGAAGAGATTCATACTCTTAACACCACCTCCAACATTCAACCTGCTTCCGTTGCTATTGTGGCAGGTACTTATCTCATCACCTGTTTAAATTCAAAATGGATCATAGACAGCGGAGCTACCTATCATATATGCTAGCTCACGTCTTTATTTATTTGATTACTATCATTCATTTGATAAAGAGCCTAACACAATCATTGTTACTGATGGTAGAAGTGTGGAAGTAAAATACATAGGCATTATGAAAATGGAGAATGGTGTATTGTTGAATAAAGTATTACATGTTCCAGGCCTACACTCAATTTAATATCTACACACAGGCTATGTGCAGATATGATTTGTGTTATATTATCTTCTCACATGATAAGTGCATACTTGAGAGACCTTCACAGATAAATTCTCTAGTTTTTAGTAAATTGGATGATGGACTTTATGCAGTTGACGCTGGTGCATCCTCCATTCAGTGTTCTATTAGCTTAGCAATTTAAGAAGAAGCCAAGCTCTAGCACCTTCAGACTTGGTCATTTGCCATTCAATAAGTTGCATCATGTGAATTCTATGTTTCTTGTTAATAGATGTTGCCATGACAACATCTGTCAAGTATGTCGTCGAGCTAAGCAGACTAGGATATCTTTTCCTACCAGCACCAGCACTAGTTCTATGTGCTTTGACTTACTTCATGTGGATGTGTGGGGACCTTACAAGGTCAATACATATGATGATTGTACATATTTTCTCAATGTTGTTGATGGCATGTCTAGGCATACTTGAACTTTTCTCATGAAGAATAAAACTAATGCAATTGAGATTTTGGAGTACTTGGTGACTATGATTACACTCAATTCAATGATTCTGTCAAATACATGAGAACATATAATTTTAAAGAATTGTGTGAAGGTAAAATTCTTTATCTCTACCATACTTATGGCATTTTGCATAAGAAAAGTTGCACAGACACACCACAACAGAATGGTCTGGTTGAAAGGAAACATAGGCATCTTATTGAGACTGCCATAGTACTTTTCTTCAAATCCAAGATTCCACCTAAGTATTGGGAGGAGTGCTTCCTTATAGCTACTCATTTAATCAATAGGACGACCGTGAGTTCGCTTGGTTTTGTGTCACCTTATGAGAAGTTGCATGGTCATAAGCCTAACACACTTGAGGGTGTTTGGGTGCCTTGGAATTGCTTCCACTATCAAAACACATAGAAATCGGTTTGATCCTATAGATGTTCCTTGTATTCTTCTTGGGTATCCAATTGGTCAAAAGGCTTACAAGCAACTTAATCTAGAAACTAACAAAGTGTTTGTTTCTAAAGATGTTACCTTCCATGAAAAATATCTTCCCTTTCACCTATCTAATTCACCAGACCAGCCATCTTCTTCCATTTTTATTCCATCAAACACATTTCGATCTAAACCTTTTGGAGCCTATTGATTTACCTTATGTTTTCCTTCATACTGTTGATCTTTCTACAAATGATTCCTCACTCGAAATGCACTTTCACATTTCTTCACCTGAAACACATTCTCACACTCCTTTACCTAAAACACATTCTCACACTCCTTTACCTAAAACACATTCTCACCCTCCTTTACCTAAAACCAATTGATACACATTCTTCCCTTGAATCACATGATTCATCATATATATCTTTATAGAAGACCTGCTAGATCTCACATACTCAACTAGCCTGGATGCAGGATTACATGTGTATAGTCACCTATATACCAACACACTGGTGTAATCTAGTGAAATATGAAGATATGCCATCTTCTTCCAAGGTTCTTATTTCTAAAATTTCCACCCTTACTGAACATGTCAGCTATCTTGAAGCATCTCAACACCAAAAGTGGGTGGCTGTTATCAACAAAGAGTTAGAGGCATTAGCTTATAACCACACTTGGTTGGTGATTGATCTTCCTAAAGGGAAGAAAGCAATTGAATGTAAGTGGGTTTTCAAGGTAAAACTCAAGAAGGATGGAAGCTTGGAAAGGTACAAAGCCAGACTTATGACTAAGGGTTTTACCCAAAGGTATGGTCTTGATTATGTTGAGACCTTTTCACCTGCTGTGAAAATGGCCACCATTAGGTGTATCCTAGCTCTTGCAACAAGTAATCAGTGGGAAATACATAAACTTGACATTATTAATGCCTTTTTACATAGCAGATTGGATGAAGAGGTGTACATGAGGATGCCTGAAGGAGTGCATAACCCTGATAACAACGTGTGCAAGCTGGTTGAGTCTTTGTATGGGTTAGAATAGGCCAGCATACAATGGTTTGCTAGGTTGAATTCAGAGCTGGAGCAACAAGGATTTGTTCAAAGCAAGAATGATTATTCACTCTTCATGGAACAAGTCTAGTCAGGATATGTGCATTGCTGTTGTGTATGTGGATGATATCATCCTAACAGGTCCTAATTTGCCCCTTAGTGTTTCACTTAGATAACATTTGACATCATGTGTTCAACATCAATGACCTGGGTTTCCTAAGTTATTTTCTTGGCATTAAAATCTCTAGATTGACTAATGGCATCATTCTCGGTCAAAGAAAGTTCACCAAAGAGATTTTATATTAGCAGATTGTTCCTTGGATCTTTCCAAACCAGCTAAGACACCATTACTCTTGAACTTGAAGCTCTTGATAGAAGATGGCGATTTTTGTTCCAATCCTTCTCATTATAGATGCCTAGTGGGCAATGTGAATTTCGTGACTCATATTAGGCCTGATCTCTCGTTTGATATTCAAACACTTAACCAATTCCTTCATGCTCCCCACTCTCATCATTTTTAAGCCTTACGTCATCTCTTGAGATATGTTGCTTGTACTATTGGTCAAGGCATAATGCTACAAGCTTCCGCTCAGCTTACTTTGCAAGGATATATAGACTCTGACTAGGAAGCTTGTCCCAACTCCAAGAGATCAGTTACTAGATATATGTCATGCTCTTGGATAATAGTACCATCTCTTGGAAATGTAAGAAGCCATTTGTTCTCTCCAAACCTTCCTCTGAGGAAGAATACAGAGTCATGGCTACTGTTGCCTTAGAGCTCACCTGATTGGCAAGATTGCTCACCGAACTTGGTGTCATAAACTTAACATCAGTCAAGCTTAGTTGTGATAATTAGTCTGCCATTCACATAGGCAAAAAATCGAGTTTAGCATGAGAGAACTAAGCATACTGAGATTGACATACACTTTACCAGAGAAAAAGTTCGACAAGACCTACTTGGACTTACTTATGTTCCCACTGGCGATCAATTGGCTGATCTTTTCACCAAAAACTTGCCCTCACCACAGCTTACAAGGCTAATGACCAAGCTAGGGATGTCTCTTACTTCCACCACTAGCTTGAGGGGGGTGGGTATTGATGCTACAACTTCCACTCCAGCTAATCACACAGTAGCTACAGCTCATCACCATGCTATTACTACTCGAGCTCCAGCTTTTGGCATGGATTACTAACCAACCTTCCTGAAATCTAGGGAGTTAATAGTTAAATATTTATTTGTAGGAGAATTTGTGGATCTTTCCTATGTGGCATCTTATCTCTTTTCTCCAAGGTCTCTAAAATCCTTAATTGCTGTAATCTATGGTGATTCAGACAGTTACACAAGAATGAGAAGCCTAATTTTCTTCTTTTCTCATTTTTCTCTCTGAATTCTTCTCAGGAAATCATTAAACTTATGGATGAAAACCTAGTTTCAACAAGTAAAACTCACTAATTTCCTCATTGTTTCTTTAATTTGCCACTCTATTTTCTAAGTATGAATTTTATGAAGTTCTGAAGTATTGACGAACCTAGATTCAATATTTTTTTATTCCTAAACGAATTATGACTTATTTGAATAGTTAATTCATATAACTTACCTAGCTTGTAACTGTTATTTTCACTAGTAAATATTTTCAATAAAAATCTATCTTAGTGGTAACTCTTACAGAACTCAATTTTGGAACAATCATTATGCAGTAGCTAAATTTAGTTCTTCGATTTCAAAATAAGTTTAATGAATAAGTGATCGATTCATAAAATCAACAAGTGTTAGACACCTCACTACCTTATATTGCACAAGAATATTGAATAAGTGTATTATCAAGTTGTTGTGGGAACATGGCATGGCAAACATGGTTTCAGGATTATTTAAGCTTTAGCTTCTTGTGTTTAGGTTATAAACTTCATTTTTGGAATATGTATTTTAGAATATAAGATTGTGAAATGAGTTAACTTTGTTTTATGGGGGAAGAAGCTGCATAAATAGTGATGAACAACATTTTTGTATTGTGTATATATTGTGGGGACATGTCCTAGAAGTCCTGCAAGCAGTATGTGAAAAGTTACGGAGACGTCCTCAAAAGTCTAGTCACATGGCTTACCCCTCTCTATTCGTGTTCTCTTCCCCAAATTTGTGTAATTGAATTGTGTAAAAGCTTTTGCAACTTGTGTAGAAGTTGTGTTACGAAATCTCTTTGGGAATATTTGTAATAACTCTCATGATTGCTTTAAAGGGATTCAGCAGGCTACTCATTCCAACAAGATGCATCTTTCTTTTAGGGAGCTTTTATCCTTAGTTACTCCACAGTTAAGCATGCTTGGCTAGGAGTAGCCTAGGGATCAGTGACCTCCTGGATGTTTCTCAGGGTGCGCATGAGTGGGGAAAAAGTGCACCAGAAGAACTTATGTTGGTTATTGAGGACAGTTATTCGACCTAGATGCGCATTGGTGATGATAGACTCGACTCAGTATGGGTCGGTGATGAGTGAGAATTTAGTCTCACTCATGTACATATTTTGATAGTTTTTGCATGAAATTTTTGCATATAAGTGCACTTTCTCCCTCCAATTTCCTCATTTTCATCCTCTAGCGGTGCATGCTAAGTATTTAGGATTCCTTGACTTTTCCCGATCCCCTTTGATCACTAACATCTTGTTTAGTGTTGATTTTTGAGAAGAAAAGAGCAAAACAAGGGACGAGCGAGCTCTCCTAGTAAAATAGGAATCGACACTCCTACAAGTTCTAAACCAAGGTAGAATGAGGAAGGAAGTTTGGAGCGAGGAGGGAGCTACCCAGGAGTTGGCGCTCCTAGCATGGAGAAGAGAGAAGCGGGCGCTCCATAGGAAATAGGAGTGGGTGCTCCTATATGTGCTGAAGGACACCAAGGGAAGTAGTAGCTTGGAGCTACCCAGGAGCTCCCATTGAGCAAGCGCTCCTGGCGCGCCTTTGCTAGGAGCGGGCGCTCCATTTTACAGAGGATCGGGCGCTCCTCATGAGCTGAGCAACCAACCGGTTGGCAGTAGGGATGGAGCGACTCAGTAGCTCTCCATGAGCACTCGCTCCATTGCCTACTTTTGTTAGGAGCGGGCGCTCCTTGTTATTTTCTCGACTTTTTCTTTTTTAAACGCTGCTTTTAGCACGTTTATGTAATAATATAAATACTCTGTCCACTTAATAACAGATTAACTTTTATTCCAGAAAATCATTTTTACAGAGTTATTAGCTTAATCTAGTGAGAGAAAGTGAAACCCTAGAGAGAGAAAGTAGATGTTTAAAGTTTTGTAGCTTGGATTGTGGCAAAAATTGTGTTTTTTATTCAAGATCTTTATTTCTTCTTCACGGTCTAAGTAATATCCCTTCTTCTCATCAGTAGTGTATTTTATTGCTATTGGATCATGATATTCATTTTTTTGGTTCAGACTTTTAGAGTCGAGGAAAGGCGGTGAGGAATCGGGTGGGGAGAGAGAAGAATCAAAGTAGAAGGGGCGTTTATTTTTTAGGGTTTGGAGGAGAGTTTGGGCCTTTGGGGAACTTTTATATCAGGAAAATTGAACCATTTACGTCAGTTCTGGGATTGAGTCCGACGCAAATCACGATTTTTAAAGAGCTTTGGGCCCTCTTCATCTGCGTCGAACATATAACAGCATCCGACTCATATGATTCTCCCACCTATTTGCTTTAAGTATTTGCGTCGGATGCTCCTCAAATCCAACGCACATGAACCATGATTTGCGTTGCGTTCATCCCGAATCTGACGCAAATGATACGCCCCTAGCCTTCTGCGTCGATTTTCCTATTGTACGACGCAATTGATGAGACGCAAATCAACGTATTTCTACTATTGCTCTCTCCAATTTCCTCATTTACATCCTCTAGCAGTGCATGCTAAGTATTTAGAATTCCTTGACTTTTCCCCCTCCCCTTTGATCACTAACATCTTGTTTAGTGTTGATTTTTGAGAAGAAAAGAACAAAACAGGGCAGGGGCGGGAGCTCCTACATGTTCTAAACCATGGCAGAATGAGGCAGGAAGTTTGGAGCGAGGAGGTAGCTACCCAGGAGCTGGCACTTCTTAGCTTGGAGAAGAGAGGATCGGGCGCTCCTATATGTGCTGAAGGACACCAAGGGAAGCAGTAGCTTGGAGCTACCCAGAAGCTCCCATTGAGCAAGCGCTCCTAGCGCGCCTTTGCTAGGAGTGGGCGCTCCGTTTTACAGAGGAGCGGGCGCTCCTCATGAGCTGAGCAGCCAACGTGTTTGTAATCCCCCATAATTTGAAAGGATTTTATAAATATATTTTATCATATATATATATATTTATATTTTAGTTGAAATGATTTTTATTATTTAAATTTGGTTGACTATTTTAAAAGTCAAATGAAATTATTTTAAGAATTTAAGAAAGTTGAAAATATTTTAATTAGGCATGCTTTGAAAAAGGTTTGAAATACGAATTTGATTTGGAAAAGAAGTCTAAGTGGACTTGAGGAACCCAAATTCTAAGTAGATTAGAAAAAGGAGTAATATTGATGCTAGGAGTTCTAATTTATCAATCCTAGTTGTCATCAAATTCTATTCAACTCAATCTCCTTTTCCTAAGCCCAAAAAGAAAACCCTACTTATAAATACCTTAGACCCAATTATTTTACCCCACACAAAGATTATTTTCTCTCTCCTCTCTCAAACTCACGGCATTCTCCTCCTTTCTTCCTCTCCACGTGATTTTTAGTGTTCTTCCTCTCAAGTTTCTTTCTTCTTCTTCAAGTAACGCTTTCTTCTTCGCTAAGAAACGTCACCACCACCGTCAAACACCAGTGCCGCCGCCACTGCTGCTGCCGATTGCTCTTCTTGGGCCGGCGCACCATCCCACTTCTCTCTTGTGTTGGTTTAATTCTTTTCTTCTTCCTAAGTTTCCATTAAAGACTATGTTTTTATGCTTTATTTTAATGTTAATCATGATTATTGATTTTAATTTACTGTTTTAATAAATAATCTTGATTCATATATATTATATATTATAAGAATAAAAATTCAGATTTGTTTATTATTGTTAGATGGAAGTTTTAATCATTAAAGCATGGATTTTTAGGGTGTTGATTATTAGAAAACCATAGTAGCATGTTATATACTATGAGATTGATTTAATTTATGATTTTAAGCATGTATAAGTGGATTTAAAGAGGGTTTTATGATTTTATAAGTTGCTGGAATTTCATAAATTATTTTATTTATGGAGTTTTAGGAATTTTAATTACTAGTATGGTAGTACTATGCTAGGAATTAAAAATAATTAAAGTTTTGATAGTAAAATCATCTTTTGAATATGTTTAAAGGGGATTTTAAAAATATTAAAGTTGCTGCCTTTTTATTTAAGAGTATTGATTTTGGTTTATATTGATTTTCTAGGCGGAGAATATTCTGCAGGACACTTTTAAAGGGTTAAAAGTGGTTTGCCGATTAGTTTACACAAGGTACGTACATACTTGTGTGAATATATGATTAGTATCATGATTTAAGGAGGGAAAAGTTGTAGTATCATGTATAGGAACTTTATAAGTTCATATGTGATTTCTAGTATGAATGAATTTTACATGTTTTATGTCTGTGTGCAAGGATGTTAATTATGAGATTGATTATAAGTTAGAGATTGTCATGTATGTATGGAATTATTGATGCAAGCATGTGGATGGGAACTTTATTTATTAATTCACATGGGGGAATTAATATATTATTGAGATTGAATCATGTTTATTCATGTGTTCCCTTCTATTATTATTTTCACTACTTTATGAGGACTGTGGGCCTTATTTGGTAAGTTGACCAGTTATGCCTTTAAAGATAAGATTGATTGTTGGCTAGGTTCAACAAAGTAAGAAAGGTTGGAATTAAAGAAAGTAATCTTGGATTGTAAGTTGTGTCATAACTTATTTTAATCCTAAGATAAAAGAAGTTTAGTTGTGACTGTCTGATTTGATGTTGATGGTATTACTTGTGTGTTATAATAAGTAATAAATTGTAAATCACGTAAAGTGTAACGTGGATAGTAATAAACTTTAGACTGGTGCACGTCTGAACTTGGACAATCAGGAGTTGGGGTACATGGTGAGCGTGCCATGGCTTTTTCTGGGAATTAGATTGATCACTGTTCCTCTTTTTATTCAAAGGTTCCTCGATATCGCAGGTCATTATGGAATACGGAGTCGCGCCCGTATTTCGTCTTCCTAGGTGAAGGCTGGTTTTTAGTTAGACAACTCGGTCCAATAACTATTCCATTAGAGTAATAAAAAGATGTTTGGAGTTTAGTTCAGTAAAAGTTGTCTGCAGGAATGTTATATTGTTATATTATTATTTATCCCTGCATGTTTATTATTTCTTAGTAGCATGTTAGGAATGTTTATGTATTATTATGTAGTACTCAGCTTTGCTGATTACGTGCTTTGTTTGTGTGTGTTGATCATGTCTTTGCCTTATTGATCCTGTGATGACCCAATTTTGGTGAGCAGATTCTCTAGAGCATTGACATTTACAGGTTCGCACATGTAGCATCATTGGGGAATCTGGGAATGGAGAGCTTGTGTAAATTCATATCATGTTTTCTCATTAGTAGGAACTTATTATTATAAGTTGTTTGAGTAGACATTATAGAGTGTTGTTTTTGAAGTATTTATTGTTTATTATTTATGGTAATGAAGTATAAAGTTTTGTTAGATGTTTTCCGCTGCAAAATTCTGAATAAGCCGATACGTTATCACACGGGCGATAATACTTGGGTAATTCTCTAAGTTTTATATTATAAAGGTATTTCTGAAAAGAGAGAATTATCGGGGTATTACAAAATGGTATCAGAGCTTAAGGTTATTTTCAAAAAATTTTGGCGCCTAACTAACTTACCAGTTATTGGAATAAACTTTAGAATCGCTCTTACTTATTCATTTGAAAATTTATAGGAATATATTATTATATAAGTTTCGGAGGTCCAAAATTTTTTTTAGTAGACCGAAATTTTTTGTTTTTCTTTCCGAAAATTTTGTGGTCGATATTTTTTTTTTTTTATTAATTCGAAATGTTGGAAAGTTAGAAAAACAAATTGAATTTCCGAAAAAAAAAATCTAGAATCGAAATTTTTGTTTTTCGATTTTTATATGTCCGAATTTTTTTTTATGTTGAAATTTTTTTTTAGACACTTAATTATTATTATTTTATAAAAGTGTCTGCATTATTTTTCATGCCTTGAAGTTTTACTTGTTGCATTGTGAGAATGGGTAGTATAGGAAGGGCATATAGGATAGAAATATTATATGCATGCATTGAATAGTTAGTTCAGCATGTTAATATTTTTCTTCCCTGCTAACTATTCTTGATTATATTTCTTCCCTGCTAACTACTCATGATTATATTTCTTCCCTGCTAACTGTTTATATGTTTCTTCCCTGCTGATTGTTATATTTTGTGTCTATGATGTTGATGGCATCTTTTATTATTATTGTTGGGAATTGCGTGCAGGGAGAGTACTAAAAATGTTATTGAATATATTCATTTGTTGTAGATCATTAATCATGTCTGCCAGATTAGGAAGCTATTATAACCCCATTGTCCTGAGTGACGATGAAAGTGATGAGGACATTGCACCTGTTGAGGACAATAACTATTCCAGTCTAGATTGGACTATGCGTACAATATTAAGGAGGGAAGTAACCAGTGATGATGAGCTCATTGTGGAATTCGACCACGCTAGAGGCCAAACTAGAAAGGATATCTATCGTGCAAGTTTCAGGTTCGAAACTGATTCAGAGTCAGAGGATGAAGAGCCTCAACCTTCAAGGAGATCTAAACGACAAAGGAGATATGTCGAATATTATGATGAGGACATAGATGAGTTTGAAGATGAGATCTTCGTACCTGGGCTATACATAGAATTTGAGGACAAAAATGATAATGTGGTACCTTAGGTTACTATTTATAGTTTGTTGCGTTTACAGGAAATAATATATTATAATCAGGTTGGTTAGCCGGCCAACAGTGATAGAATAGTTTTATACAACCATTGTTTTCTTTTTAGGAAGGTATGATATTATAGCAACATTCATTTATTTAAATACCCGTTATGGAAGAATAAAAGTTATTATTTATTTATATGAGTGAGTAAGAATTTAATTTGGGCACGTGTTGGGAATCTTTTATTATTTAAATTTTATTATGTGATTAAATTCTTGTTTGTTCTACTTATGTGATCTGACGTGAATATTTTCCTCATGTACGATTATGTGGTTACTAGAGGACATTTTATGTTATACTTGAACTGTTTGAGAAATTGTTTGTTGATGCGGTCTTAGTTGACCAAATCAAATATTGCCTTCTTAGATTGTCACATAACCTATATTGAAACCTAAAGTAGAGTTATATTACTTACAGGTCCCGAAGTAGAATGGCTAACAACAACGAACTAGCTGCTGCTATTCGCCTCTTGGCGGAGAAATTGACTCAGGAGAGAGCTGAGGTCCTGAGGGTGCTGGGGAGATGTTTGAAAGGCTAGCTAAGGTTAAGCCACCATACTATAAGGGGCAAGCTGACCCTACCTTCCTAGAAAACTGGATTAGGGAGTTTGAGAAACTATTTGGGGCTGCAAACTGTCCTAAAAATTTGAGAGTGGGTCAGGCTGTGTTGTATATGGTGGAGGGAGAATGGAGCTAGACTGAGTGCTATAGAAGGATTCAATTGGGATGCTTTTGTGACTGCCTTGAGAGGGAAGTTTTACCCTGCGTTTATGAGGAAGCAGAAGGCCCAGGAATTCATTAACCTTAGGATGGGTAGTATGACCATTTCTGAGTACTACAGTAAATTCATAGCACTGTCGAGGTTTGCACCTGAGGTTGTAGCTACTGAGGAGTTGAAGACTCAAAGATTTGAACAAGGGTTGACTGATGAGATACGACAACTGGGGTTAGGAGGTGAGACCTTTACATCCCTAGATATTGTGTATGGGAGAGCCGCCCACATTTATGGACTCCAGTCGAGGCGGGATAAAAAGAATCATGTGGTAGGTGAGAAGAGGAAGGACTTTAATGCTGGGGGAAACCAGGGGAATTTCAAGAAGAATAGGAATGGTAATGGGAATTTCCAAGGAAACAACAACCGAGGATAACCGCAATAGGGGCTGGGCCGAAAGAGTGTATCATCGCAAGAAGTGTAGCAACAACCACCCCTGGTAGAGACCGTAAGGGGGACCCAGTGATTTGTAACTACTGCCAGAAGAAGGGCCATAGGGAGTATGAGTGCTTTGCTAAGCAAAAGAAGGAGCAAAATGGCAATGGGGGTAGTAACCAAGTGAGGTCTGAATTTAACCAGTCAGGAAATCAGGGTTCGAAGCCTGCAGGGGCACAGAACAATCAGGGAAGCTATAGCAAGCCTGCTAGTGAGAACAACCAGAACAAGGCTCCGGGCAAACTGTTCGTGATGAGTCGCAATGAAGCTGAACGATCTGCTGACGTAGTGTCTGGTACTTTTTCTATTAACTCCGTGCTAGTTAAAGCATTATTTGATTCGGGGGCGACTTATTCTTTTGTCTCGTCGTCAGTTATTAAAAGTATGGGGTTAGTAGATTTTGAAGTGATTGATTTGCCTGTTAGTATACCTACTGGTGAGACCATAAGGTGTACCAAGATGTTTAGAAACTTGCCTCTAAAGATAGGAGACTGTGTTTTTCCTTCTGACTTGATAGAGTTTAATCTGGGAGACCTAGATGTAATTCTGGGGATGGATTGGCTAAGTTTATACAAGGCCAAGATAGATTGTGAAGTTCAGAAGGTAGCTCTAAGGAATCCTTTGGGTAAGCTGACTGCGTATAGACGTTTTGGGAAATTCAAGAACTTTGGGGTTATCTCCGCCATACAAGTAAAGAAGTTGATGAAGAAGGGGTGTGAGTTATATTTCTGTAGTGTGCAAGATGTGAGTAAAGAGGTTGGGGTAGGTATTGAAGATGTTCCGATTGTGAATGGGTTTATGGATGTGTTTCCGAGTGAGATTTCGGGTATGCCGCCTGTTAGAGCTGTTGAGTTCACCATAGACTTAGTCCCTGGAACTGCACCTATATCTAAAGCACCATATAGAATGGCACCTCCGGAGATGAGTGAGTTGAAGACGCAGTTGCAAGAATTGTTTGATAAGGGTTATATTAGGCCTAGTGCATCACCTTGGGGAGCTCCTGTGTTGTTTGTTAAGAAGAAAGATGGGAGTATGAGGTTGTGTATCGATTATAGGGAATTGAATAACGTAACCATCAAGAATAAGTACCCTTTGCCAAGGATAGATGACCTATTTGATCAATTAAATGGAGCGAGTGTGTTCTCGAAAATTGATTTGCGTTCGGCGTATCACCAGTTGAGAGTAGCTGATAAGGATATACCTAAGACTGCATTTAGGACTCGTTACGGTCATTATGAGTTCACTGTAATGCCTTTTGGGTTAACCAATGCACCTGCCATATTTATGGACCTAATGAATAGGATTTTCCATGAGTTCTTAGATAAGTTCGTGGTTGTATTCATTGATGATATTCTGATCTATTCGAGGAATGAAAAAGAGCATGATGAGCATTTGAGGATCATATTGGAGACGCTTAGGAAAAACCAATTGTATGCCAAGTTCTCTAAGTGTGAATTCCGGTTGGAGAAGGTAGCATTTTTGGGTCACTATGTGTCTAAGGAGGGAGTCTCAGTAGATCCTGCCAAGATTCAAGCTGTGAGTGAGTGGCCAACTCCAAAGAGCGTGTCATATATCAGAAGTTTCCTAGGTCTAGCTGGTTATTATAGGAGATTTGTGAAAGATTTCTCAAAAATAGCAAGACCTATGACCAACTTGATGAAAAAGGAGTCAAAATTTGAGTGGAGTGAAAAGTGTGAAGAAGCCTTTCAGATTTTGAAAGATCGTTTAACCTCTGCACCTATTTTGACCCTACGTGATGGGAATGAGGGATTTGAGGTATATAGTGACACTTCGAAGAATGGTTTGGGATGTGTGTTACAACAGAATGGGAAGGTGATTGCGTATGCGTCGCGTCAGTTGAAACCTTATGAAGCTAATTACCCTACCCATGATCTGGAGTTAGCTGCTATTGTATTTGCTTTGAAGATCTGGAGACACTACCTGTATGGGGTAACCTGTAAGATCTTTACCGACCATAAGAGTTTGAAGTATATCTTTACCCCAAAAGACCTCAATATGCGGCAGAGGAGATGGCTAGAGCTGATAAAGGATTATGACTTAGACATCCAATATCATGAGGGGAAGGCAAATGTAGTCGCTGATGCGTTGAGTAGAAAGTCGAGTCATAGCATGAATGCCTTGATAGTTCCTGAGGAGTTGTGTCGAGATATGCAAAGACTTAGCCTAGAAATCCTAAATCCTGGGGAGATCGAGGCCAGATTGAGTGCGTTGTCATTGGGATTGTCAATTTTCGACGAGATCAAAGAGGGTCAAGTTGGGGATGAGCAACTACAGAAGGTTAAGGAAAAAATGGGCCAAGGTAAGAAAAGTGATTTTAAGATCCATGATGATGGTAGTCTGAGGTTCAAGGGTAGGTGGTATATACCACAAAAATGTGTCGAGCTTAAGAGACGTCTTATGGATGAGGGTCATAATACACCGTACTCTGTGCACCCTGGGGGTGACAAGCTGTATAAGGACCTTAAGCAGATCTATTGGTGGCCAAACATGAAGCGAGAGGTAGCTGAGTATGTGTCCAAGTGCCTAACCTGCCAGAAGGTGAAGATAGTTCACAAGCGACCCATGGGGAAAGTTCAACCATTAGAAGTTCCGGGATGGAAGTGGGATTCCATATCGATGGATTTTGTGACTGCTTTGCCTAGAACAAGGAATGGCAATGATACTATTTAGGTTATTGTGGACGGTCTGACGAAGTCAGCCGTGTTCATACCAATCAAGGAGACATGGAAGAAGAAGCAACTTGCGAAGACGTATGTTAAGCATGTAGTGAGATTGCATGGAGTTCCAACTGATATTATTTCAGATCGTGATTCGAGATTCCTCTCGAAATTTTGGCAGAAGGTCCAATTAAATCTTGGGACAACATTGAAGATGAGTACCGCCTTTCACCCAGCGACTGATGGTCAGACTGAGAGGACTAGCCAAACTATGGAAGATATGTTGAGAGCCTGTGCTATCGATTTTCAGGGTAGTTGGGAAGACCAATTAGATTTGATTGAGTTTTCATACAACAATAGTTACCATGCGAGTATTAAGATGGCACCTTTTGAGGCACTATATGGGAGAAAGTGTAGGAGTCCCATCTGCTGGAACGATTTTAGTGAGAACATAGTATTGGGGACCGAATTTATTGAGGAGACTGTCAAAAATGTGAAGTTGATTCAGGCTAGAATTCAAGCTGCTCAAGATAGGCAAAAGAGTTATGCCGATTTGAAGCGAAGGGAAGATGAGTTCGAAGTGGGTGATAAAGTATTTTTGAAAGTATCACCAACTAAGGGTGTGATGAGATTTGGGAAAAAGGGCAAATTGAGTGCCAAATGTGTAGCTCCATATGAGATTCTGCAAAGAATTGGAAAAGTGGCTTATAGGGTGGCTTTGCCAATGGAGTTCGAGAAAATGCATGACGTATTTCATATTTCCCAACTCAAGCGTTACGTCCCTGATGAATGTCATGTCCTAGAGCCTGAGCGAATTCAGATCGATAGTAGCCTCACATATGAGGAGAGACCTGTCAAGATTCTCGACAGAAAAGTGCGTAGTACACGCAATAAGGACGTCCACATCGTGAAAGTACTTTGGTCTAACCACGAATCTGAAGAAGCAATGTGGGAAGCCGAAGATGAAATGAAAAAGAAGTATCCAGACTTGTTCCTTGAGGTGAGTTACGAGGGCGTTACTCGTTTTCTTTAAGGGAGATAGAATGCGATAAATTTCGCGCTTTTTGCCTATTTTTTATGAGATTTTAATGCATATGTACGCCTATGTTGGGCAATTTGCACACGTTAGTGCTAAAGAAGTAGATTCTCCGCATAAGAAAGCGTGTTCATAAGTAACACAAGTGTTTTAAGTTAGCAAAAGTGTGCACGAGTAGCACAATCCTTTGTAAGCTTTTGAAAAGAATAGTTCAAGTTTTGAAAAATATATGCGTTTTCGTGTCAAGTTTCGGGACGAAACTTCTTTTAAGGGGGGTAGACTGTAATCCCCCATAATTTTAAAGGATTTTATAAATATATTTTATCATATATATATATTTATATTTTAGTTGAAATGATTTTTATTATTAAAATTAGGTTGACTATTTTAAAAGTCAAATGAAATTATTTTCAGAATTTAAGAAAGTTGAAAATATTTTAATTAGGCATGCTTTGAAAAAGGTTTGAAATACGAATTTGATTTGGAAAAGAAGTCTAAGTGGACTTGAGGAACCCAAATTCTAAGTAGATTAGAAAAAGGAGTTATATTGATGCTAGGAGTTCTAATTTATCAATCCTAGTTGTCATCAAATTCTATTCAACTCAATCACCTTTTCCTAAGCCCAAAAAGAAAACCCTACTTATAAATACCTTAGACCCAATTATTTTACCCCACACAAAGATTATTTTCTCTCTCCTCTCTCAAACTCACGGCATTCTCCTCCTTTCTTCCTCTCCACGTGATTTTTAGTGTTCTTCCTCTCAAGTTTCTTTCTTCTTCTTCAAGTAACGCTTTCTTCTTCGCTAAGAAACGTCACCACCACCGTCAAACACCAGTGCCGCCGCCACTGCTGCTGCCGATTGCTCTTCCTGGGCCGGCGCACCATCCCACTTCTCTCTTGTGTCGGTTTAATTCTTTTCTTCTTCCTCAAGTTTCCATTAAAGACTATGTTTTTATGCTTTATTTTAATGTTAATCATGATTATTGATTTTAATTTACTGTTTTAATAAATAATCTTGATTCATATATATTATATATTATAAGAATAAAAATTCAGATTTGTTTATTATTGTTAGATGGAAGTTTTAATCATTAAAGCATGGATTTTTAGGGTGTTGATTATTAGAAAACCATAGTAGCATGTTATATACTATGAGATTGATTTAATTTATGATTTTAAGCATGTATAAGTGGATTTAAAGAGGGTTTTATTATTTTATAAGTTGCTGGAATTTCAGAAATTATTTTATTTATGGAGTTTTAGGAATTTTAATTACTAGTATGGTAGTACTATGCTAGGAATTAAAAATAATTAAAGTTTTGATAGTAAAATCAACTTTTGAATATGTTTAAAGGGGATTTTAAAAATATTAAAGTTGCTGTCTTTTTATTTAGGAGTATTGATTTTGGTTTATATTGATTTTCTAGGCGGAGAATATTCTGCAGGAGACTTTTAAAGGGTTAAAAGTGGTCTGCCGATTAGTTTACACAAGGTACGTACATACTTGTGTGAATATATGATTAGTATCATGATTTAAGGAGGGAAAAGTTGTAGTATCATGTATAGGAACTTTATAAGTTCATATGTGATTTCTAGTATGAATGAATTTTACATGTTTTATGCCTGTGTGCAAGCATGTTAATTATGAGATTGATTATAAGTTAGAGATTGTCATGTTTGTATGGAATTATTGATGCAAGCATGTGGATGAGAACTTTATTTATTAATTCACATGGGGGAATTAATATATTATTGAGATTGAATCATGTTTATTCATGTGTTCCCTTCTATTATTATTTTCACTACTTTATGAGGACTGTGGGCCTTATTTGGTAAGTTGACAAGTTATGCCTTTTAAAGGTAAGATTGATTGTTGGCTAGTTTCAACAAAGTAAGAAAGGTTGGAATTAAAGAAAGTAATCTTGGATTGTAAGTTGTGTGATGACTTATTTTAATCCTAAGATAAAAGAAGTTTAGTTGTGACTGTCTGATTTGATGTTGATGGTATTACTTGTGTGTTATAATAAGTAATAAATTGTAAATCACGTAAAGTGTAACGTGGATAGTAATAAACTTTAGACTGGTGCACGTCTGAAGTTGGACAATCGGGGAGTTGGGGTACATGGTGAGCGTGCCATGGCTTTTTTCGGGGAATTGGATTGATCACTGTTCCTCTTTTTATTCAAAGGTTCCTCGATATCGCAGGTCATTATGGAATACGGAGTCGCGCCCGTATTTCGTCTTCCTAGGTGAAGGCTGGTTTTTAGTTAGACAACTCGGTCCAATAACTATTCCATTAAAGTAATAAAAAGATGTTTGGAGTTTAGTTCAGTAAAAGTTGTCTGCAGGAATGTTATATTGTTATATTATTATTTATCCCTGCATGTTTATTATTTCTTAGTAGCATGTTAGGAATGTTTATGTATTATTATGTAGTACTCAGCTTTGCTGATTACGTGCTTTGTTTGTGTGTGTTGATCATGGCTTTGCCTTATTGATCCTGTGATGACCCAATTTTGGTGAGCAGATTCTCTAGAGCATTGACATTTACAGGTTCGCACATGTAGCATCATTGGGGAATCTGGGAATGGACAGCTTGTGTAAATTCATATCATGTTTTCTACATTAGTAGGAACTTATTATTATAAGTTGTTTGAGTAGACATTATAGAGTGTTGTTTTTGAAGTATTTATTGTTTATTATCTATGGTAATGAAGTATAAAGTTTTGTTAGATGTTTTCCGCTGCAAAATTCTGAATAAGCCGATACGTTATCACACGGGCGATAATACTTGGGTAATTCTCTAAGTTTTATATTATAAAGGTATTTCTGAAAAGAGAGAATTATCGGGGTGTTACAGTGTTGCCAGTACTCATGGAGCGACCCAGGAGCTCTCCATGAACACTCGCTCCATCGCCTACTTTTGTTAGGAGCGGGGGCACTTAATTAACAAGGAGCGGGGGCACTTAATTAACAAGTTATTTTCTCGACTTTTTCTTGTTTAAACGCTATTTTTAGCACGTTTATGTAATAATATAAATAATCTATCCACTTAATGACAGATTAACTTTTATTCCATAAAATCATTTTTAGAGAGTTTTTAGCTTAATCTAGTGAGGGAAAGTGAAACCCTAGAGAGATTAAGTAGATGTTCAAAGTTTTGTAGCTTGGATTATGGCAAAATTTGTGGTTTTTATGCAAGATCTTCATTTCTTCTTCACGGTTTAAGTAATATCTCTTCTTCTCTCTACCTTTTATACTTTTTTTTGTTTAGTTAACTTTTGTTTACTTAGTTTAATCCATGTTTAGATTTTCGTTTCTGAGCTTAATCTCGTGTTAAATGTTCTGTTGGTTGCTTTATTTGTTCATGTTTGATTTATTTTCCACTTTTATTAGTATTACTATGATTATTAGTGAGTAGTTAGTTAGTTGGGAGTTGGGGTGATAACCCAACCATGATTGATTTAGGTGTTTGAATATGAAATTAGGGGTTTGATTAGGCTTCTTAATTGATTAATAGCATGATTACTATATTGCTTGCATTCTAGTTGGCCACTTGGATGTTTGTTTTATTGATGCTTTAATCAAATCGAAAGAGGAGTTTAAGGTTGACATTTATGCTATTATCTTGCTTAATTGCTCATGAGAATGAGATTTGAGTGAGCGTTTTGTGGATTGACATTGTGCTTATCCCTTGGTTGCATTTTTGAGACCATGAGAGTGGCTAAGTTATGTGATCTAGGTAGTTTTATGCACCCTTGAGAGAGGGCTTAGAGCTAGTTAAGAGTCAATAACCTCAATTAGTTGCTTGGTTTTCTTTCCTACATGTTTCACCCTTCTAATTGCCTAAATTATGATTTGGTTGGTGTTGGATCCCTTTCCCTAATCCTATTTGTTCTTTGGTAGTTAGTTTAATTTAATAGACTTTAGTTGGTAGTTGACACCTTCCGACTCTTTTTCGGCCTAGCTTATTGTTTTATTAACACATTTCGGTGTTCCTTAGTCCTTGTGGAAGAATGACCCTTGCTTGCCACTTTACTTAGTTTAGTGGTCTAGTTAGGTTTTGTTTGACTTTAGGAGATTAGTAACGACCTAGTTTTTCCTTTGTCAATTGGGTGTTACAAATGGTATGAGAGAAACCCTCCAACCGCGTGCTGATCATGTGTGTAATACCCCATATTTTTGAGTATTTATTTAAATAATTAAATATTTATTTTCTAAGATAAATATTTTAAGCAAAGGGTCTTTCAGTATTTTCACTGGTTTGAAATTATTTTGGCAGGAGATGGCGCCAAACTAGAATTTGTCAAACTTTTGAAATTAAAGCCAATTCAAAATTTTATTAAACTATGTTTTTTAAAACATTTAAATGATGTAGTTTTTAAAACCAGAAAAAACAAAAAAAAAATAGGCCTTATGGTCGGCCACCCTATTGATGGGGTAGGGGTTTTGTTTTTTTTTTAAAAAACTTCCAAATTTTTGAAAGAGGTTACAAATTTTGGTTTAATCTCCTAATTTATGGTGAAGGTTACAAACTATTTATTTTAGAAATTAAGTACTACCTATTCTACTCCAATAAATACCCCATACCTTAAGCCATCTTTTCCACACAAAAACTTTGAATAATCCAAACTCTCTTACTTCAAGGAGATCGCTCAAGCATAAGACTAAGTGAAGATACTAGTATACTCTTTGTGCAAGATCAAGGTACGTTATGTAGCTATAGATCTTTTGAAATGTGGTTTTATGTGTTAAAGTTGTCTATTGGTTTAATGGTTGAATGGATTTAGAAATTTGGTTTAAAATAGTTACAAATTTTATTATTCACTCTTGGAAGTGAAAGGAAGAAATTATTTTATCCATCATTTTTATATGAAGGTTTTGTTATCCTTTTTGAAAAATTAAATTATTATTACAAGGAATAGTTTTATTGGTTTTTATGAACTTTGAATGTTCAAAAATTTATTTATGAGAAAAGGAGATTTATTCATGACTTACAAGTCATATTATTATTATTATTATTACCGCTTGATTAACATCAAGAAGGGTTTATGCTTCAAAGTCCACTTGTTGGCAATTGTTGTTACCCCTTGATATAGATCCGTGAAGGGATGACTAGCTTGGGGGGTGTGCACACTTAGGAAAAGGAAGGGGAGATAAGAAGAGGAATTGTTTTCAAGATTATTTTAATCCAAGTTATTTGGAAAGAGTTTGTTTTTAAAGGTTACTCTCGAATTATTAGTAAAAGTGTTGGAAAGAGTTTATTATGAAAAAGTTATTCGTGAATTACTAGTAATGGAGATTTCAAATGTAAATTATTACGAACTAGCAAATGTGTTACTTATCTAGTGCATTTCGTACTCAGTTTTATACTGACGCGTATTTCCTTTTTCCTATTTGGCTTTGCCCTGTTTACCTTTTTGGTATGCAGTTTTGCAGGTGAACGTTGGATGTGCATGGGAGCATACTAGGGAGGGGATCTTCACCTAGTATAAGGATGTTTTATTTGTTTTAAGTTTGAGACAATATCTATTTTTAATAATAAAGAAGTATTATTATTTTTGGTTAAAGTCCTCCGCAAATTTTTGGTCAGTTAGTAGTTGGTTGCCAAAAGCGTGATAGTCACGTGGCGGTAATACTCCTAAATTACTCAAATTTATTTATCTATTATTTATTTAAAAGTGAGTAATTTGGGGGTGTTACAGTGTGCCTAATTAATCCAAGGTTAGACGCCTGGAGGGCAGGATTATAGGACTATATCACTGGTTGCGGTCGAATATGTGATAGTTTCCAGGCTGGGGCGTCCCACAGGTCGTTGTAGCCGAATATGTGGAGTCCTTAGGCGCAACGAGGGCGCTTTTGTCCTCAAGTGGGGGATGTGTGTAATAACCCTCATGATTGCTTTAAAGAGATTTAGCTGGCTACGTACTCATCCTAGCAATATATATCTTTCTTTTAGGGAGCTTATTTCTATACTTACTCCACAATATAATTAAGGGTGCTTGATTGGGAGTAGTCCATGGACGGGTGACCTCCTGGAAGCATCTTAGGGTACGAATGAATAAGGAAAAAAATATGCCATAAGAACTTATGTTGGTTATTGACGACACTTGTTAGCCCTATATGCACATTGGTGACGATAGACTCGAATTCGTATGGGTTGGATGTGACAATATTGTTGAAATGAGTATTTACGTTAAGTCATATTTATTAAGAGTGATTTTAGAGGAAATAAAATGTACTTTCAGTCACCTTACTATGTTAATGAACGATGGGACTTATATACCAGCTATGCTGATTTGTTTTGTTCTTTGAAACATGTCCTGGTAGGAGCAGGCTCCTCTATTTTTGCAGGTTTCCGCTAAGTGAAGGTTATAAATTAGCTTTTGTTATGAACTAGGGTATGTAGTGCTTTTGTCATGCACTTATATATATATGGATATACATAAATATAATTGTAATAAATAGTGAGTTGGAAGCACTTGGTATTTTGAATTTGGCTAGCTAAGTAGTTAGTTAATGATGTAATGCCATTTGGTAAACTTAGTTTTACCTATATTATGCATGGGTACATCCAAACTTTCTAGATTTTCTCTACTTAGAGAAAAGGCACAGGTAGGGGCGAAGCCAGACTTGATTAAGGAGGAGGGCCAAGTCTAATTAAAATTTCTAACATTAATAAAATAACCATAAAGCTTAAGTAAAAAATAACCAAAATAAGAGAAAAGTCAGTTAACTTCACATTGCATATCAAGTTAAGTTCCTAACAAATAGAGGATTGAACAATGTTTTCAATTCCTTACAAAAAAATGTCATCAACTACAGTTAAATTCGCACATCACAAATTTTAAGTAATAAAGTCATAGTAGTGCTTGACGCTCCTTCATGTCTCGAAATCCATCAATAATAGCATCCACTGACAACTTTTTAGCTAAATCTCTTTCAATGTAGATGACCAAACAATTCTCAAGAAACTCATCATCCATCAATAATAGAAGCTTTTAGTCGTAGTTTATTTTCTACAATTTGCTTTGATGTTTGTCTCATAAGTACTTGTGGCATATGTAGAGCTTGGTTCAGCAAATCTTCACAAGCCTTTTCACAAAGTTTATGAGAGGAATTTGGATCTTTACCCACATGATTTAAGAAAGGACATCTCTTCCCATCATTAACTTTTTTCCAATTTCGAAATCCATCAATTGTGAAGGCCCTCTGTCCTGGATGGCCATTCGGCTTATTAAAAAGAAAACAGGGAAGACAAAATGCTGCATCAAATTCAGGTGAGTACTCTAACCAAGACTGATATAAGTCAAACCATGAAGATTGAAATCGACGTTGGTGAGATAATGGTCCAGACTTCTTATACTCATAAAGTATAGGCTGGTAGGGACCTAAGCATAAATAAGTTCGTCGAATAGCATCTCGTTTCTCAATAGGATATTCCCAAATTTGTTTTCTCTTTCCAGGATCACGTTCAACAAGATGAGTACCCATTTCTTCCCTTTCTACCCTTTGTGATTTTGAAGGTCTATATTTTGGCAATGGATTTTTAACTGTTCCAGTAAACAAGTCTTCATTCCCATTGTTTTCAAAACTTGTAGTGCTTTTTCGTTTGAATATGAAGTCAATTTTAGTTTGTTCTCCCATCCCAACAATTGCTTGACAACAAACAACTACAATCAAAATTCAAAATATAAATCTTTTCACAACCAAATTAAAATTAAATTATAAAAATTCACTGATTCACAAATAAATGTTTGAGTAAAAGAAAGAAGAGTACTTGTGCACGCAGGGATGAGGGATGTAGCCAGTAGGAAAATTTACTAATCATTGACAGAGAGGTGAGACCTTGAGAAGCAGAGAAGATGAAAGGAAACTGATGAACAGTAAATTAGTATAGCTAGACTAGACTACTAGAGGGTAAAGTAAATTACTACAGCTATAGTGGTTGGAACTTGGGAAGTCTAAAGGTCTTTACTCTCTCTCATCTTTAATTGGACGTAAGGTAAAACATTTTTGAGGGGCTAGTGGGGCTCTTTATTAGCTTTTTAAATTTTCTTTTTGGGCCCTTATATATTTTATAGGTATTGTTGGGCATTTAGGAGGGGCCATGGCCCTCTTAGGCCCCTCTATTGCTTCTCCCCTGGGCATAGGCGTTTGGGTAACAGGTACCTTGGTTAGGAGCCTAATTTTGTAATTAGCGATATTTAGTCTTTGGTTAAGCTGCTAATTGTGCATGCTGTTACACATATCACAATGACTTTTTTGTGATTTATATATAAGAAAAAAATTCAAACTTTCTAAAACACGCCACCTATGTTGATTCGAGCTCCCTATGATACTCGTAATTTTTTCTAAAATTATACAAATTAAATGCTCCATTGATATGCTACAATTTTAAATCATCGTGATAAATTATGACAAACTCGTTTATACAATTGCCCTAGAATAATGGCAGGGGGATTGGTTCTTGTTGAAGGGGTTAATAAGAAAGCTCAACCCAAATACAGTAAAATGGTCATAACTCTTTCCTCTATTTTTTTTTCTTTTCTTTTCCAAGTTTTGCTCCTTAATCACCAAACAATTTCAAACCCTACTAATCCCTTACACCAGTAACACATTTTAATATCAGAGATTCTTTAATATTTGAATATATTTCAACAGTATGAGGGAATATGAGATAGAGGAAATGGAGTCAAAATTAAGGATAATTTTTTAAATTGGCATGTATTTAGATAAGAAGAAAATTAGTACATCAGAAATAAGTTAAGTTCAGCAAAAATAAGTTAAGTCAGAAAAAATAAGTTCAGTAAAAATGAGTTAAGTTCAGTAAAAATGAGTTAAGTTCAGCAAAAAATAAGTTAAGTTTAGCAAAAATATGTTAAGTTCAGAAAAATAAGTTAAGTTACGCAAAAATAAGTTAAAATCAATAAAAATAAGATGCGGAGAACATAGCCTTCGTCTTCTATATTTTAGCTGATTTGCTATTTCTCTTGTAAATTTACAACATTTCTAAAAAAATAATACAGATTTAGACAACTTATACTTCACTTCATATATATGTTATTATCACATTTTTAATTAGAATACCGTATACTTTTACAAAAATTCAATGGATCTCAAGTTGAGACACATTTTATGTCGCAACTTTCTATTAGTGGTAATTTTAACTATTTTTTCAATTTTTATATCTAATAAAATAGTACTTCTATTGTTAGAAAATAGAAAGTAAAGACATGACTACTGTATCTCAACTTGAGACCTAGAGCATATATCCCCCCTTTTTTTTATATCTACTTGGCCAAGTAACTACAGTGTCCGCAGCTTTTTAGCCTTGCGTTATTGTTTATGTGAATTATGTCTAAAGGCTAAGCCGCCCGCTTGGACAACTTATCTAGAATAAGCGATGGCTAGCTACGTTCGCTGCTAGCCGCCTGCTTTGACGAGTTGGTCTGTCGTTTAGTGAGGACAAGAACTGTATAAATACTTCCATTATCACACTACTTCACTCACAACTCACACTTAGCCACCTTCACAAGTACTTCTAGTTCTATATCAATCTCGCAATAGCAATGGATTCATTCTTGCAATCTACCTTCCTACTCGCTGTGCTGCTTTTCTCGGTGAGTATTTCTCAACCTAGTTAGTCAAAGAAATTTACCGTTTTACTTTCTGTAATTTTGTAATTGCGACATTTTGAGCTCTAATAGTTTTGAAATACTAATTTTGACCAAATAATATGTGGTTGGATTAGTTGCAATGTAAAGTTTCAAAATGTAACTTATACTATAATTTTTACTTACTGAATGTTAAATATATAAGTAATTAAAGGTATGTATTGACAAGTATGAAAGTCAAAATGCTACAATAACATAAGAAAGGAGCAAGTGTTATACCATTCCATGCAAATCTAATTCCCTGTATGAAAAGCTAAATTGATGCTGATTTGATGCAGGTTGGACTAACATCAGCAAACTCGGCTACTAAGTTCTACTGGAAAGCAAACCTTCCTTTGACCCCAATCCCAAAATCAGTAATGGATTCTCTAGCTACCGAAGGTAATGTCAAACATAATTTTCTGGTCCTTTTTACCTTAATTCATATAAATTAGAATCACTATAATACTGAGTCTAACGAGCCAAAACTGACTAAGCTCGAGTTTAGCTCACAATTCTGGACCAGGCTCGACTTGGACTCGACCTATTGGCTTGAGAGGGCTCAAAGAAGGAGGAAACTCAAGGTCTCACTGGTATTATCTCAAAACCTTTATCTGATGGTTCTACTTCTAACTCTTTGGACCTTTTTTTTGCAAAAATGGGGCCCCTCATTTCACTGGGCCCTGGGCAACCGCCCCTTGAAACAGCCCTCAGGGTCGGGCCTGCCTATTGCCACTGCAAATATCCTATGTAATTGTTGTATATCTTACGTTGTGTTACCAACTACTCATTAAAATTTGATTGCCATATTTTCAGTGTTTAGGCCCTGTTCTTTTGGACTTATTTTCAGCAAAAATAAGAAAAATAAGTTCAGTTCAGCAAAAATAAGTAAAAATAAGTTTAATTCAGCAAAAATAAGTAAAAATAAGTTCAGTTCAGCAAAAATAAGTTTAGTATACTATAATGTTGTAATTATTATATTTGTTTTCAATATTACTATT
The DNA here is from genome assembly GCA_947648045.1 of Beta corolliflora. Classification (NCBI taxonomy): domain Eukaryota; kingdom Viridiplantae; phylum Streptophyta; class Magnoliopsida; order Caryophyllales; family Amaranthaceae; genus Beta; species Beta corolliflora. The sequence continues at coordinate 1,070,443 of CANSZD010002984.1, forward strand.
AATATTGTTATTATTATTAATATTATAATAACGAATTTTTATTTTTTTATTTTTTATTTTTTTATTTTTATATTTTTATATTTTTTTATTTTTTTATTTTAATATTTTATTTATTTATTATTATTATTATTATTATTATTATTATTATTATTATTATTATTTATTATTATTATTATTAATTTATTATTATTTATTATTTACTATTTAATATTAATTATTTATCATTAGTATTTAGTATTTATTATTTATTATTTATTATTTATTATTTATTATTTATTATTTATTATTTATTATTTATTATTTATTATTTATTATTTATTATTTATTATTTATTATTTATTATTTATTATTTATTATTTATTATTTATTATTTATTATTTATTATTTATTATTTATTATTTATTATTTATTATTTATTATTTATTATTTATTATTTATTATTTATTATTTATTATTTATTATTTATTATTTATTATTTATTATTTGTTATTTATTATTTATTATTTATTATTTATTATTTATTATTTATTATTTATTATTTATTATTTATTATTTATTATTTATTATTTATTATTTATTATTTATTATTTATTATTTATTATTTATTATTTATTATTTTATTATTTATTATTTATTATTTATTATTTATTATTTATTATTTATTATTTATTATTTATTATTTATTATTATTATTTATTATTATTATTGTTGTAGCCTAAAATGTACGGTTCCTCTTACGGCACTTGGGCTCATCTGAGCCGTACATGTGTCCCCCCCTGATGAGTAGGGGAAGAAGATCTACCCTTTAGGCTAGGCTCAGTATGGTTAAAAGATAACTTTTCCGGCCCAAAAGGAAATCGAGGCGCCACCGTGAGGTGGGGCTGCGTAGAGAGTGGTTGATAAACCCTCCCAAATCATGGCCCGCCACGTGTCATGATCCGATTCTTCACCAATCGAAGCCACTATTCTAGGTCAGATTTTAAGGTTAGCTGTCATCTTGCTATCACTATAAATACCCCTAAAATCAGGAGAAAGATCATTCAATGCAAACAGTGCAATGTTACTCTGTAAAACTACTCTCTCACTTTCTCTCTCTAGAATTACTTTTCTCTTACAAACACCGATATCCGACTTAAGCTTCGGAGGGGGAGCCACCACCCAAACCTCCGTGGTGGGTCCCTTTTGCGGAGTTCGGGAACGAAGCTCAAGCTTGGACTTGGTTGATTCGAGACATTGTTGCACAAGTCTCCAAAGAAGAACATCTAAGGGATACTAGTTTACTTGCTCGACAAAAAAGCACCATATGCAGCTTACTTGTCGGACAAGGGACAAAACATTTGGCGCCGTCTGTGGGGAGACGCAACGATGACTGATTGTCAATTGTCCAACCTTGCCAGAAACCGAGTCTTGAGGTTAATGTCGAAGACACGAGTAGAACACGAGAGACCGCCTCGAGGAAGGGATAGGCCCCGTCCATCGTCCAAGTTACTTGGACTAAGCCCCCACCAACCGGTCATTCAAGAGAATCTTGAACGACCAAAGGATCGCCGCCCATCAAGAGAACGCCTTGAATGATTTCCGTGCAAAGATGGTCGCGATCGCCCAGAATGCATCAAGAGCAATATCTTTCGTTTTTCCCGCTTAACCTCGAGCCATTGCTAACAATCCACCTCCTCCTAGGGGACGTTCCCAAGAAGATCGTCCAGTGCCCTAGCCGACATGTTCGTCGAGAACCTTCTAGGTGAATGGCAAGAGGAAAGCAACAAGAGGATAAGGATCGGCGAAGAAAGATGGATTGGAACCCGGTGGTAAGGACCCGGGACCATGTTCGCTCAAGTGGGCACCGAATGGAAACAGATGCCGGGGAATATCTAGAAGCAAAGAGAGCCGCCGCAATACAACAATCAGCAACGTGTTCTACATCATACCTCAGAGACCCTCCCTTGAGGTTGTCGTCAAGAGGGGAGGGACGGAGTTTAAGTCACTATCTTGTTCATCCACGGCAGGGGAAGACGGTGGCTCGGCCCATGGTCTATAGGCGTCCATTGCTCGCAAACACATCGTCCGATCCCGGTGTTAAAGGAATATCGTAAGGAGTACATACCCATTGAGGGACGGATGGGAGCCCTCCAGATTGACCGGCCCACTCCATTCTCGGCCGGGATAATGGAGGCGCCCCCTTCCCAAAGGTTAAACTCCCTACTATAGAACCTTTTGATGGAACAACAGATCCCGATGATCACTTATCTCGCTTACAAACACCGGATGTACGTTCAAGGAGTAGATGATGCTACGTGGTGTAAAAACTTTCCAAAGAACCTCAAGGGAGTTGCTCGTAAATGGTTTAACAACCTTCCCCCAATTCGGTCAACAATTTTCTTCGAACTCGGTTTCTTATTCACTAGTCACTTTGTTGCCCAACAAGCAAGAGCAAAAAACAAGCATGCACCTAGGCAAGGTCGTCCAGGGTCCTAAGGAGGCTCTTAGAAGCTTCGTTAAGAGATTCAATCTAGAAGCTCTTCAGATTCAAGATCTTAATGCTGGAGTGGCCTTTGACGCCTTCATTAGGGGTCTAAGGCCAGGAAGCTTTAAGTTTGATCTTGTTAAAAAGAAAGTCTCCACTCTTGCCGAAGCTTTAAGGGAAGCCGAAGCGTTTATTCACGCTACCGAAGTGTGTGCTGAGGCAAAGCATCCCGAGTCTAAGAAGCCTGAAGAGGTTGCTCAGCCAAAGAAGAGCAACCCCAAGAAGGTCGAGACTTGGGCTATAACCTCCACCACCACTTCGTCCAGAAGGAGCAAGAGAAAAGAGGCTGAGCCATCCTCATCTAATCCTATTGAATTTAACAAGGATCAATACTCCATTCTCATGGAGATTAAGGATCAGTATGAGTTGAAGGCCCCAGCTGAAATAAAAACCCCTTATAGAAACAGGGATAAGAGCAAGTATTACCACTTCCACAAGGATTGCGGTCACGAAACTAATGAATGCAAGCACCTTAAGAAGGCTTTGGAGGAATTAGCCCGAAAGGGAAAGATGAACTCCTATATGCCCCAAGGGGGAAGGAAGTCTCAGAGGAAAGACGACTGGCATACTAAGAAGAAAGATAGTGTCAGCACAGACGAAGATGTTGTTCTCGTAATCTCAGGAGGATTTGCTGCTGGAGGACCAACCAACAGAGGACATAAAAACTACCTTAGGGAGCTTGGCCAGGTTTTGTTAGCTGACCAAACAAAGGCAGAGCCCTTCCCAAAAGTGGTAGTTAGTGAGCAGGATCAAGGCAGGTTGAGGACTCCCCATGATGATCCTTTGGTTGTGGAAATGAAAATAGCAAACTTGAAAGTGAGAAGAATTCTTATCGATACCGGAAGCTCGACGGATATCATTAGTGCTGACTGCTTGTCCAGACTAAAGTTTGATGAGAAGAACTTAGTTCCCGTTCACCATCCCATCATAGGGTTTGGGGGAGGAGTCATCCATCCAATGGGAACTGTTACTTTACCCGTTCGAGTGGGAGAGAAGGATGCAGCTAGAACCTTGTTTATCAAGTTCTTGGTGGTCCGAGACTTGACAGCCTACAATGTCATTCTTGGACGACCAACTCTGAATCTTGTCAAAGCAGTCATAGTAACTCACCAGATGTTGATGAAGTATGAGTGTGATGATGGCCAGATTGGCTCATTATATGGAGACCAGCAGGTGGCTAGGGAATGTTATTTGACTACCCTCAAGTCGTCATCATGGAAAATAGGCAGCGAAGATCGGACGAAGGTTGCGGCGAAAGGAGAACGTCCTGGAATAGAGAAAGATCGGACGAAGATGGCTAGCGAGAGGAAAACGTCTGGATTAAAGACGACCATTGAGAGCCCTCAGACGCCTCTTGCTCCCTCAAGGAAAGCGTCTGAGCACCACCCTAGCAAGAAGAGGAAATATGAAATCATCAAGGAAGAACCCTCCTCGCCTGAAGAGGTCATGGCCATCATGGGACTAGCAGTAGAACGTCCAGAGCCAGTAGAAGCCCCTGAAGAGGTACGTCTGGATGAAGCTCGGCCCGTAAAGGACCCTCAAAATCGGGTCTTCACTCGGTCCCCGGTTCAAGGGTCATCTAGTCCACTTACTTGAAAGAGTTTCAAGATGTGTTCGCCTATTGCGTTGAGGAAATGCCTGGAATTGATCCGGAAGTAGCCGTCCATCGGTTGAATGTTGATCCAAATTTGAAACCTGTTCGTCAGAAGAAGAGGCATTTGGGACCGGCTAGAAACCAGGCAGTCGACCAAGAAGTTCAGAAGTTGCTGGAGTCCAAGTTCATCAAAGAAACCTATTATCCTGACTGGATAGCAAATGTGGTCATGGTGCCAAAGCCCAATGGCACCTGGAGAATGTGTGGACTACACCGATCTCAACAAGGCTTGTCCTAAGGACAGTTTCCCCTTGCCTAAGTTGGATCGTCCTGGGTAGACTCCATGGCCGGCCACGCATTGCCGAGCTTCATGGACGCTTATTCAGAGCTTTCATCAAATCCCAATGTGGCGGGAGGATCGGGACAAAACGTCCTTCATTACCGAAAAGGGTCAGTATGGGCCGGGCCGAGGATGCCATTCGACCGCGCAATGCCCCGGCCACTTTTCAAAGATTGATCAATAATGTTTTTCACCGCAGGTTGGGACGAAATATGGAGGCATATATTGACGATATGATAGTCAAGAGCCGTCAAGAAGAAAGTCATGTTAGTGATTTGAGAGAAACTTTTGAAACTCTCAGGAAATACAAGTTAAAGCTGAACCCCAGCAAATGTGTATTTGGGGTTTTGTCAGGGAAGTTTTTAGGATTCTTGGTGGATTAGAGGGGAATAGAAGCCAACCCTGAAAAGGTTCAAGTCGTTTCTAGACATGAAGTCTCTTTCGAAGGTAAAAAGAGGTACGGCGGGCGACGGGTTGCTTGGGTCGCGCCTTGGGACGATTTTTGTCTAAGTCGGGCGACAAGTGCCATCACTTCTTTGCCACGATCAAGAAAAAAGGCAAGTTTGAATGGACAAAGAGGCGGAGGAAGCCCTTCAAAGACGTCAAAGATCATCTTCGAAGAGTTCGCCTAGGTTGGTCGGCCCGCCGAGGGGGAAAAATTGTTTGTATACTGGGCCGTATCCACTCAAGCCGTGAGTGCCGTCTTGTTGGCCGAAAGAGAATCCGTCCGTATCCCAATATACTTCGTCGATCACGTGCTCAAGGATGCGGAAAATCGGTATACTCCCGTTGAGAAGTTTAGATTGGCTCTCGTCATGGCGCCAGAAAAGTTAAGGCCCTATTTCTTGGCGCACGTATACTCGTCTATATCGATCAACCTTTGAAGCAAGTTCGCGAGAAGATGGAAGCCGCCGGGCGAATGTTAAAATGGGCGGTTGAGCTCAACATGTTTGATATATCATTTGAACCGAGGAAAGCCATTATGGGGCAAGCCTTGCCTGATTTTATAGTTGAGCTTACTCGGCCAACCATGGAGCCGATATATGATCCAGCTGAAGGAAGGAAGCATTGGACGCTCATGGTTGATGGATCGTCCACAGTTAATGGATGTGGGGCAGGAATCATTTGTCAATCTCCCGAAGGGGACAAGTTTGAATATGCATTAAGATTCCAATTCAAAGCGTCCAATAACGAAGCCGAATATGAAGCACTCTTGGTCGGAATCAAAATGTGCAAGGCGGCTGGAGCTGTAGAGATTGAGGCAAAATCGGACTCTCTCTTAGTTGTCGCCAGTGTCAACCGGAGATTTTGAATGCAAAGAAGCATCAATGAGCAAATATATGCGACTGATCAAGGATGAGATTGAGCCATTAAAACGATTTGTCCTCGACCAAGTACCAAGGTCAGAAAATCATCAAGCAGATGCTCTCTCGAAATTGGCCGGCTCTACGAAGGTGATGTGCCAAGAACGCATTTTTGGGAAGTCAAACCCAAAAAAAGCATCGACCAAGAGGAGATTATGTTTCTCAGCCGAGGGACTGTCTGGATGGAGCCGATCATAGAATACAAGAAGACGGGACGATTGCCTTCAGATCCTGTAGAGGCCAAGTATGTGAAGGCCAGAGACAAGTGGTTTGAGCTATGGGACGAGGCACTTTACAAGAAGTCGTTTAACCGGCCTCTACTCAAGTACGTCACCAGAGAAGATGGTCTGGAAATTCTGAAAGAACTCCATGAAGGAGCTTGTGCTTCTCACATTGGGGGAAGAGCCTTAGGCGAGAGGGCTTTAAGGACGGGGTATTACTGGCCTACCTTAAAGGAGGATGCTTTAGTCTATGCAAAGAAGTGTGACAGTTGTCAGAAGCATGGAAATGTGCATCAGAAGCCGTCCAATTATTTGACCCCCATCTTGTTCCCTCTGCCTTTTGCCAAATGGGGCATGGATATCCTAGGTCCTTTCCCTGTGGCCGCTGGGCAAAAGAAGTTTGTGATGGTAGCAGTGGACTATTTCACTAAATGGATAGAAGCTGAAGCCATGCGAGGAATAACAACAAACGACGTCAAGGGCTTTATCTGGAAAAACATTATAACTCGATTTGGCATGCCTCAGTCAATCGTCTTTGATAATGGTCCACGGTTCGAAACGCCTAAGCTGAAAGAATGGTCTGTCGAAAAGAGAAATCAAAGCTCACTTTGCGGCCGCCCACCCACAAGCCAATGGGCAAGTCGAGTCCTTCAACAAGATTCTATCAAATGGAATCAAGAAGAAGCCGGATAACGCCAAAGGGCAATGGGTCAAGAACCGCAATTGGTGTTATGGTCCATTTGAACAACTGCTAAGAATTCTACAAGCGAGACGCCCTTCATGTTAGTTTATGGCACTGAAGCCGTCTTGCCCATTGAGGTTGAGGAGCCCACCCTACGAGTCATGTTATACACAGAGGATGCCAACTGGGCCGCATTGCGTACGGCTTTGGACCAAGTCCCGAAGTCGGGGGGCAATGCCTTGCTAAGAATGCACATTGTACAAACCGCGTATGGCTCGAGAGTTTAACAAAAGAGTTGTTAGACGACCGCTAAAGGTGGGGGATCTTGTTCTAAGAAAGATGGAAGCGATTGGACGAGCTAAAGAGTTGGGGAAGCTAACACCAAATTGGGAAGGACCTTATCTCGATTGTCGGGAGATACGCAGTGGGACTTTTCGTCTACAGGATCTAGATGGACGACCTATTCGGCGCACTGGAATGTCGAGACAACTTAAAGAAGTACCACGTCTAGCTCGGATCTTCGTCGGATATATGTATGGTAATTTGTAGTCACTCCAAAGTGCCACGGCACACGTTAGTAAGAAAAGAATTGTATACATGCATCTTGGCTTTCAGCCAAGCAAAATCCATATAATACAATTCCTACTTTCTTATCTCTTTGTTTATTTTCACCAAGTTACTTCACTTTGGGGCATTAAATCAGTTACTCGTCTAAAAGTGACAATAACTTGGACAAAAATACAAACAATAGCAGAACGTCAAAATTGCTCACATTTACGCCGAACATCACTCCCTCAAAATGACCGGCCAAAAATATAATGCATATATGGCCCTCAAATTGACAAAACCTCTAGTAAGAGTAACGTCAAAGTCTCTGAGAGAAAGTTGGCCTGAAATAAGACCTTAGTAAAGGATACTTACTTTCAAAAGCACGGACAGCTAAGTAGTCCAGACCCTAGTAAGGGATCGCTACTTAATGACGAGTGTGGCTCCCTCAAGGAAGCCGGCTAAAACATTCTTTGAACATGCATCTCAAGCTCGTCCATCAACTTCGAGCAGCTCGGCCAAGTCTCGCGCTCTCCTTCTTGGACTTTGGCTCCCCTTCAATATACGATTGAGCTAAGTCCAAGAATGGGGGGATAATAGAAGCCAATAGGACGAGATAAAGAGAGCAGGTCGTCCAAAAACCAGGAGGACCTAGGCAATAGATGCCCTTGTGATGGTTTGATAGTACAGGACGATCGATAGTAGCTCGAGTAAAACGGCTAGAACGTGGCTCGTCCATAAAGCAAAAATTTAGGACGAATCTCACTAAATACTTGGTTACATTATGGGACGAATGATAATCGTCCAAGCCTGGGATGGCAATCCTCTCATTTTGCGTTTGACAAACCGCCCCAGACGAGTCTCTTTTGGTACTTGGATGCATATGCATTTATCAAATGCTCTAAGTATTGTGGACCGTCCAATAATATCAGGACGAGCCACATTTTTACTTGTGCATTTTGGATAGATTATCGAAATCTTCAGAAAAAAGCAGATCGTCCGATAGTTCAGGACGAGTTACGATTGTCAAAAGCCAAGCACGCTGCTCTTTCATTAAGCATCTGTGCTAGACGTCCAACGATCATGACGAAGTTAATATTATACTTAGTCAAATTGGAATTCAGAAAGAAAAAAGACAGGCAATTGGCAAAATTTCTCCTTCATATATGATTGATCAAGAATTACAACCTAAGAGCTGAAGAGTTCAAAATACAGCGGCAAACAAGCCATGAAACGTGAAAATAAACCTAAACTTAGGTTTCGTCTTCAGCACGAGTTTCTTGGTCGTCCTCTGGGTTCTCCTCCTAAGCCGCAGCTTCGTCGTCTGACTCCGAAAACTCTGGAGGTTCCTCGGCACATACCATAGCCTGATGGACGCTCTGTTGGTACTCCAGACGACGAACGAAGCTGGGGACCTCAGCTTCCTCAGCTAACATCTCAAAAGCTTTGATGGCCCAACCCTTGGATGTTTCAACAACTTGAGACAATCCCAGCAAGGGGCATCTGGGAGACCAGTTTTGCTACCGAGCCGCTGATGCCCGGATAGTTTTCGACAGCCGTCTCCTGCCCCGGCACCACCAAAGCCAAGGCTGACTCTGGTCTGACTTCAGCCGAGTCTGGTCTGATGTTGGCCGAGCCAGAACCTTCTCGCACTCCCCCACTCGGAGCAGCAGCAGAAGGTCCCTCCCTAAGAGCTTTATCTTTAGGGGGAAGCATGGTCTTTGCTTCCACTCTAACACTCGGAGTAGCTTTCTCCGTTTTCTTTTTTACAAAGCCCTTGGGCTTTTTGGCTTGCGGCTGGTCCGTGGCCGTGGTAGGCCTCTTCTTGGACGAAGGTGACTTCCCAGGAGGAAGTTTGTTTGTAGGAGCATTTTTCTGCAAGAGAAAAAAAAAAACAAAAAACAATCAAGTTAAAATGACAGACGTCCACAGATCACAATCTAAATCAAAGTGCAAACCTTTAGACGAAAATCACCCAAAGAAGGAAGGCGTCTTAAAGTGAACACTTCCCTTCCTTAGGGTCGTCCAAACAAAAATCTGAATACAGACGAAAGCGAGGCAAAGACGGAAAACGTCTAAAAATTGGACAAGCTAACCTCTCAGACGGATATGGCCCCAAGAAGGTAGTCGTCCTAGCATGGACGCTCTCCTTTCTTGGGCTATCCTCGTCCATGGATAGGTACTAAAGCTTGGACGAGCCAGACGGTACTCGTCCAAAGACTGCAAAACCTCCAGACGAGTATGGTCCCAAGAAGGTAGCCGTCCTAATATGGACGCTCCCTTTCTCGGGCTATCCTCGTTCAAGGATAGGTACTAAAACTTGGACGAGCCAGACGGTACTCGTCCAAAGACTGCAAAACCTCCAGACGAGTATGGTCCCAAGAAGGTAGCCGTCCTAATATGGACGCTCTCCTTTCTCGGGCTATCCTCGTTCAAGGATAGGTACTAAAACTTGGACGAGCCAGACGGTGCTCGTCCAAGGACTGCAAAACCTCCAGACGAGTATGGTCCCAAGAAGGTGGACGTCCTAATATGGACGCTCTCCTTTCTCGGACTATCCTCGTCCAAGGATAGGTACTAAAACTTGGACGAGCCAGACGGTACTCGTCCAAAGACTACAAAACCCCCCAGACTGAGTATGGTCCCAAGAAGGTAGCCGTCCTAGTATGGACGCTCTCCTTTCTTGGCTCATCCTCGTCCAGGGATAGGCACAATTTTTTGGACGAGGCCGAATTGTACTCGTCTAGCTACTATGAAAATCTCGGACGGGAATTTCCGAAAGGTGAACGTCCATGCTTGGACGTACTCCTTCTTTGGGTAGTTCTCGTCCAAAGTTTGGATAGCAATTCCAGACGAGTCGAAATGATCCTCGTCCCAAAAAAAAAAAAAAAAAAAAAAAAAAAATCTTACCAGCGTCTCGGCCCTCTTCTCGGCGCTGCTCTTGGCGTATTCCTTCCAAAGATTGTCTGTGAATTTAGACATGCTTATGTCTCCCGTCCAAGAAGCCTTGAGACGTGTTCTTGCCAACTCTGCAGCAAAGAGATGAAAGGTTGGTTAGTTTAATGGGTTATGGATGAAGAGTATTACTTGGGATTTGAATGGATACCTTTATCTTCGGCTAACCGCAGGCCGGCGGCAACCAAGAAGTCGTCATTATAAAACATTTCCTTAAAGGGTATCCAGTTAGCTGGTCCTTTAAAGGATTTTTTGCCGGGTCTGGAGTACTTCTTTATTTTGAAGTACTCCACTACCTCCTCGTCATACTTGTCCTCCAGCTCCAGCCAAGATTGCTTTCGTCCAGTATTTGTGACGGCTCGATTATAGAAACGATAGCTCTCCGTGGCCGAGTCATTGGCCGCCCTTAGATATATAAAGTCGGCTTTCCATTCATGCATCTTTGACGGTTTGCCCCTGGCTGTTAGAAAGCCAGGACGGTTGCAGATGCTAAGCCATGTTCCATCCACGGCACCAGGAATTTTGGCCGCGTAATGAACGTGGGTTAAAGCTTGAAGAGAGAGAGCCAAGCCGCGCAACTCGCAGACGGCTATAAACGTCAGGACGTTGTGCCAGGCGTTGGGAGCCAGTTGGTTGTGGCCTATGTTGTAATACTGGAGCACTTGCTCTATAAACTCATGAAGGGGAAACCTTAACCCCGCGCCCGAGCGCCTTATAGACAATGAAATGATTTCTAGGAGTGCTCAAAATAGTGGCCTCCTTATTAGGGATTACGAAGGAAAGGCCCGGCATGGGCATATAGTTGGATAAGTAGCCAAGGTCCGGCCCTATTTTTTCTAACCATTTGCGATTGGCTAAAATAAAAGCGGGGTCAGAAAGGGGACCTAATCCTTTTCTAATCTCAGACGAGGTAGTAGAGGCCTCGTCTGACTCATCTAGCACGCGGAATCCCCGCCGTTATCGTCTTCACCAGTTTCCTCCATCTCAGTGTCCCGGCCGTAAGGACTGGCTTCAAGGTTTATTTGGGTCTCCTCAAAGCTGCGGCTAGGGGAAAGGGGGTCTCTTATAGGCCCGGCACTTTGGACCTCCCTCGTCTCATCTGGAACTCGTCCAGTAGATTCCTCCATATCTGAACTGTTTGATGGGATTATTACTCTTCGTCTTAGACGGGCCGTTTGCTTGACGCGCGCCAGATTACCCTGCACGGTAAAGACTGGGTCGTCTGACTTTCTCGGCCAAAACTATGAAAAAATATGTACTCGGCCAGAAGAGGTCCAACTCTAGAATGTGCCGAAGAAGAAGTATCGGTTCTAGGGTCGAGACAAGCTCTTGGTCGGCTAGGATTGTTTGACGAAGAAGATTCCATTTTATTGCTTTTCTAAGAAAGAATAAAGAATAAAGAAGAAAGAAATGAAACGATACCGCTAAGAACGTCCTGGACGATTCGGTGAAGAATGCTTGAAGTCGGACGATCTCCTCTCTCTCTAGAAAATTCGCAGAGCTTCTCTCTCTAGAAAAATTCGTTCAAGGTGTGAAATGATCAAATGTTTTCACACCAAGTTTATTTATAGAGGAGAAAGAAACTCCGGGAGCCGGTCAAAAATGACCGGGAGAAAGGGTACAACGGTCGGTTATGACCGGTAAAACCTGTAAAAGGCGCGTCCTTTCATTCATTCAACTAAAGCTACCTTGGGTTAAAAAAGCCTTAACCGTCGATGGGCCTAATGAATCTACCTTGGGTAAAAGGGCCTTAACCGTCGATGGGCCAACAAAGAAAAACCCTTTTAGGGGCAAATGTTGTAGCCTAAAATCTACGGTTCCTCTTACGCACTTGGGCTCATCCGAGCCGTACATGTGTCCCCCCCGATGAGTAGGGGAAGAAGATCTACCCTTTGGGCTAGGCTCGGTATGGTTAAAAGGTAACTTTTCTCGGCCCAAAAGGAAGTCGAGGCCGCCCGTGAGGTGGCCGCATGAGAGTGGTTGATAAACCCTCCCAAATCATGGCCTCGCCACGTGTCATGATCCGATTCTTCGCCCAATCGAAGCCACTATTCTAGGTCGATTTTTATGGTTAGTTGTCATCTTGCTATCACTATAAATACCCTCGAAATCGGGAGAAAGATCATTCAATGCAAACAAGGCAAAGTTACTCCGTAAAACTACTCTCTCACTTTCTCTCTCTAGAATTACTTTTCTCTTACAAACACCCGATATCCGACTTAAGCTTCGGAGGGGAGCCACCACCCAAACCTCCGGGGTGGGTCCCTTTTTGCGGTGTTCGGGAACGAAGCTCGAGGGCTTGGACTTGGTTGATCTCGGACATTGTTGCACAAGTCTCCAAAGAAGAACATCTAAGGGATACTAGTTTACTTGCTCGACAAGAAAGCACCATCTGCAACTTACTTGTCGGACAAGGGACAAAACAATTATTATTATTTATTATTATTTATTATTTATTATTTATTATTATTATTATTATTATTATTTATTATTATTATTATTATTTATTATTAATATTATTTATTATTTATTATTATTATTATTATTATTTATTATTATTATTATTATTATTATTATTATTATTATTATTATTATTATTTATTATTTATTATTTATTATTTATTATTTATTATTTATTATTTATTTTTTATTATTTATTATTTATTATTTATTATTTATTATTTATTATTTATTATTTATTATTTATTATTTATTATTTATTATTTATTATTTATTATTTATTATTTATTATTTATTATTTATTATTTATTATTTATTATTTATTATTTATTATTTATTATTTATTATTTATTATTTATTATTTATTATTATTTATTATTGTTCATATTCTACTTCTATTTTCTTTCTCAAAAGTAATTCTGGAAATAACTGTGAATATTCTTTAGTAATCTTCTTTTCTAATATTTCATAGCCTTGTTCCTCTAATTCAATTGGTAACTTAGTATTACTTGACTCTGGCTTGTCTAGTTTATTTTTATTTTCTTTTAGTAATTTTATAATTAATAAAATATTTGTATTAATAATTTTTAGATTAATTCCAAGATGTTCTTCGTTTTCTAATTCACTCATATGTATAAGGTTGGTTTTTTATCTAATGTATAATTAATAAAATCTTCTGTTACCTTGTTAGCTATGTCCTCTTGTTCTTTTATTTTTATATTTAGCAAGTCTATTTGGTCGTCAAAAGGTTTTAGCTCTTTGTCTATTTCTTCATGATTACGATTATTATTTAATGTTGCTCGTTCTAGTATTTGTATTTTATTTATGATAGCTATTTGTTTTTGATTTCTTAATTCCAAATTTTTTATATCGCCTTGTATAGTTGATATGAAATAGTCACGATTAACTCGTCGCTAGTTTCTTTTATTTGTGATTTAGTACTCATATGTATAATGAATTTTGTAAATCTCTAAGTTCTTGTTTAGCTATTAAGTTTTTATTTTTCTTGTTTTGTAGATTAGCTAGATATTTCCTTAAGGCATCTCTTAGTTCAATATCTTTTCTTCTATTAGCTTCATATAAATAGTTTTCGTATTCATCTATTTTATCTTGTTGGATTCGTATCTGAAAATTTAACATATTTTGTCGCATTTCAATGTCTTCTAAGGCGTTTCTAAATTGTGATTTAGTCATATTGAAATTATTAATTGTTCAAATTCTATTAGTGATTGTCTAAGTTCTAGTTGTTTTAGGAAATCTATTAATTTTTCAATTTCTAGTTGTACTTGTATAACTTTATTTATCTTATTGTGTTCTTCTTCTAATAAATTCAGTACAATATTGGCTAATTCAAGATCTTCTATTCTAGCTGAGTGATTAAGAGAAATTCTTAGTTGTTCTTTTAAGCTATCGATTTTAAATTGTAAAGCATAATTCATACATTCAATTCGTAATCTAACATTCATTATTTGAGAATTCATACTGATCAAGTAAATAATTAAGCAAATATGTAAGCAAATAAACAATTGAGTAGATAGGTAAACAGTCTGTGTCTTTATGAACTGTTTTTTAAGACTCAATCCCTTTTGCTCATAATAAACCTTAATCGGTTAATAACAATTCTATCAGCTTTCATATAAGTACTGCTAATCCGCTTTGACAACCCTTAAGCACTTAAGCAGAATTAAATAAATTCATGTTTTTCAACCTCACCACATAGGTTTTATGCATCACGCCCTCAACGCCTTCTCATTCTCAACGGCTAAACGGGCTCCTGCTACCAATTGTCTCTTGGTTTCTAAACATGATTTTACTTAATCGGGGAAAGCATAATTAAGATAGCATACATCCTATATGAAATTATAGAATCGTCTTAACAGATCTTAGTATTATTATAAACTAGGGGATTGAATTTAAATTCAGTTCATAAGGAAAGGGATTACCTTATCTGCTTCCATAGTTACTTGTGAAATATCTTCTATTGATTGCAAATGAGGAAAATTCAAAAAATCAGAACTTTCATCATCAATTGATTGCAGAGAAGCATTTGAACCTTTGTCGTTGATCGAATTCATCCATCAATTATTTGTTTAATTCATCAATTCATACAACCTTGTTTTTACAATCACTAGGTTCGAAAATCAGAAAACTAACCCAAAATTTTGTTTGCTGCAATTGAATTATAAACCTAGATTATAGACATCATTATTTGCTGCAATTGAGTCGAAAAAATTAGGAATCATGCACCTTACTACCCTCCTAGATATTAGTAAATGCTGGTTGCTGGACCTTCAGAGGATGTCGAATTTTGCTGGTCACTGATATCGATTAGTGTAAATATTGTGTGGACTCAAAAGACTGATTTATTCTTAGCTATGGGTGATGAGATGCTACAATTATTTTTCCTATTATTGAGTGATCATTCTCTGATCCTTCCTAGAAGATTTGCTCGGGAAGTCAGTGTTGCTGTGGGTTTTGTTACAGGACTTGTTGGTTTTCTTAGCTTTCTTTTATTAAAGTGTGATGGAGAAAAGTATAGATCTGTGTGTTGGGTATTTGTTTTGATTGTTTCTATGTAACTAAATATAGCCTGAAACTTGTAGAATTTTGACTGAAATATATAAAAGGGCAAGGTATGACGTATAAACCTAGTTCATGGAATTTGATTTTTTTTCAAAATTAATGTACTTGCGTTCTATTCTGAATTCATGAATTCCTAATTATAAGCTATGTTTTTCACTTCTTTTAATCGATAATTAGGTCTTTTAGAGACTAATACTTGATGGTGATTGAATATTACTAGAATTTCTGTTCATACTCTTCTTTTTCTCTCTTTATATATTTAGTAATTTGCTTAGTTTGAGGTCAGATTTTGTATCTTTTGTTCTGTTCTTTACGAATTCAATGAGTGGTTCGTGTTTTTGGTGGATTCATTTATTATTTAGGTTATCATGCACTATCTTTTCACTTGACATGTCAGTTTGTGATTTGAAGAATTTGATCCACTATCTTTTGTGTTGTGGTTGTGTAGTGTTGGGGAAATTTTGTTCTAAGTATGTTGCTTTTGAAGAATTTGATCATCTTTGTGTTTTGTTTAGCTGGGTAATGGGTACATAATGGGTACAATCAAATGAGTTTGGTCAGGTTCATCGTATGTTCACTACATGTACACCAGTGCTACACTACATGTACATCAGTGCTATAATGACTAATGGTAGAAATTATTAAGGTTTTTAACATCTGTTGGAGTGCACGTACATAACATGTACTGAGAATCCTGAGAAATCTATGTCATTGGATCTGCAAAGGGTATATAATCAGAAGCCCTGGGTTTCTGCTGTCAAAAAGCGTGGTTCTGGGAATGGTAGTAGTATAGGAAACTTGGGTGAAAGAGGAGGCAAGTTGAATGGCACTTCAGACTGTACTTTGTCACAGAATGGCAATGCTAATGGGAAATTGCCTCAGAATGGTGAATCTGAGGGTACTTCTAATGGCAATGTCGTAACGAAGGTCAAAAGGAAAAAGAAATCTCATGATCATAAAGAAAATAGGTCTAGTGGTCTTGACTTGCTCCGGCATTTGGAGAGAGATGATTCTCATTCCTCTTTACATGATGATTCAGAGACGAAGAAAGCTAGAAAAAATCGTAAGAAAAAAACACAGTACCAAATTTAGCACTCGAGCTGAGCTATGTTATGTACATCAGTGCTACACTACAAGTACATTGTAAAGACACTACATGTACATCAGTGCTACACTACAAGTACATTATATTTTCCCTTTCTTTAGTCAATTACGTTCTCATATAAAGACACTACCACCGATCCGGACTCAAAAAGCGATTTATTCTTAGCTACGGGTGATGAGATTCTACAATTGTTTTTCCGTCGCACCCAACCATATAAGAGAGGGAGTCCGAAAAAAAGAGAAAGAGTGTCGAAGAAACAGAATGCATAATGTTAGTATCAAAAGAGGGGTCTAGACTCCACACAACGTAATAGTATTGCATAATGGAATTTATTAGTGTTGTATGGCAAATTAGCTATGTTGATATTGATTAATTTCTAGCCACATTCCTTAATCTACACACTCTTTTAGGCAAGGGAAAAGCATATAAAAGGAAGAAAATGTTATAGACTAGTAGTACAAAGGAGGTAATAATCATGAGGGTGTCTTTGCTCGAGAAGGGTAGCCTATCTAGTATCTAAGAGGTAGCTAGCTTAATATTCTTTGGTATCTCTTTTAGAAAAAGTTAGTCCCCACCTTTTAGTGTATGATGCATGGCTAGTGTTTGGTTTTTAGCATTTAGTGTACAATACAGCTCGTGTACATCAGATCTTTGCCATATATACATCGTCGGTAATATAAGTACATCATATCTCTTATAAATATAGAAGTTGGGTTTTGGTCAATATCATACACAAACATGAAATGTGATTTATGCATATCTAATTTATTCTCGTGATTCTCTAAATTAAGTTATTTATTATGTCTTTCGATAAATTATTGTGTTCCTTTTCCAGATTAATTTCTGGATTTCATGGAAACTCAACCTACAATTATGGAAGACCCTAATCAACATACTCCAACAACACAAGTAGCAGGTGAATTATTGGCTTTCTCCTATGTGAGAATAAAAATTTCAATCATGAATGTTTATCAAATTTCAAATCAAAGATTTTTCCAACTGAGTTTGATGGTAATAGTGTTCATATTTTCATGATGAATTAGTTGGTTAGATACTATTTCACTTGGTTAAAATTTTGTTTTGCTATATTTTTGTGCATACATAATGCGTAAGATGAAACTACTGTTTGCATTTAAAGCAACTATATGCATTCTTGTCTACTATTTTGCATAAGTTAAGCTTAATTCATATATGATATATGCTTTCCTTGATATATGCTTTCCTTTTCAGCTCCAACTGCTCCAGTACATAGTTCTTTCAATACCACTACATGGGTTACTTCTAGAGCACGCCCTTTTGTTACCCCGAGAGGAACAAGGGAGTGGATGCCTTTGTGCTCTAATGAGTTAATACATGTGTTAGGGAAGAAGTTTGATACTTTGCAAGAAGGGATTAAATTCTATGATGCTTATGCTCTACATTGTGGCTTCAACACTCGAAAGTCGACGACTAACAAGAACAAAAGTGGTGTTGTTGCAATAAAATATTGCCTATGCAATAAGGCGGGTTTTAAAGAGAAGCGTAAGGCAAATAATGAGGATAAGCCTAAACAAAAGGAGGGTGAAAAAGCGGCTACTAGAAGGAGGTTGGTGACGAGAGTGGGGTGTAAAGCTCAGTTAGTTCTGAAGATTCGCGAAGAAGGGGGATATTTTGTGAAAAACTTCTATGAGGGACACACCCACCCTCTTTACACACCGAGTTGTAGGAAATTCCAAAAGCAAGGTAGGAAAATGACAATTTTGCACAAGAAGTTCATAGTTGACAATTCCAAGAAGTTCACAGGAAAATGACAATAAAAGAGAATGTTGGTGGATATGACAATATCGGAGTTTCAAAGCAAGATTTCAAGAACTTCTCAAGAGATCTAAAAGCATATATTGATGGCTCTGATGCTCAAATGTTTGTGGACAACTTTAAAATGAAAAAGTTGTTTTGGGGTGCATTATTTTATAACTTTGAGGTAGATGATGAGCAGTGTCTTACTAAGGCTTTTTGGGCGGATCCCATTTGTAGGAAAAGCTATGCTTTGTTCGGGGATATGGTCTCCTTTGATACCACTTATGAGACTAATCGGTACAATATGGTCTTTGGGCCTTTTATCGGTGTCGATCACCATAAAAGATGTATCACATTTGGTGTGGTTTTACTCGCCAAGGAGGACATAAGCTCCTTTGAGTGGTTGTTTACCACTTTCTTGAAGGCAATGGGAAATAATGAACCCACTTGTTTGACAACGGACCAAGATCCAGCGATGAAAGTTGCAGTGAAGAAAGTTTTTAAAGAAACGGAGCACCGGTTTTGCATGTGGCATATTATGGAAAAGGTGCCACGTCAAAATGGACAAAAATCTTTTGAGTGAGACAGACTTCCATGAAAAGTTTCGGTTATGTGTGTGGGACCTAGGGTTGGAGCCTTTAGAATTTGAAGAAAAATGGAAAAAACTGATTGTTGAGTTTAAGTTGGAAACACATGGGTGGCTGACTGACTTGTATGAGATAAGACATATGTGGATCCCTGCTTATTTCAGAGATTTATTCTTGGGTGGGATCATGAAGACAACTTCGAGGTCCGAAAGTGAAAATCACTTCTTCACCTCCTTTACTAATCCCCATGTTACTCTTGTAGAGTTCTACATGCGCTTCGAAACTGCAATGGATTCGCAAAGACACTCACAAGGAGAATTTGACAATGACTCAAAGAACAAATTTCCAGCATGCAAGACACCGTTGCTCATTGAGAAGCATGCTTCAGAGGTATTTACACACTCCATATTTTATCAAGTTCAAGAGGAGTTGTATAGTGCTTGTTTTTCTTGTGGGATTGTAGAGTTCAGAATAGAAAATAACTTAGAAATGGCCAAGATTAATGAGGTGGATCGTAAAAGAACTTTTCAGGTGGTGTTTAATAACACCAATTATGAAACAAATTGTTCATGCAAGATGTTTCAGAGACATGGGTTACCTTGTAGGCACATGATTTGGGTATGGAAGGCAAAGAACCTAGCCATGATTCCTGAGAAATATGTTCTTAATAGATGGACTACAATGGCAACAAAAAAGCCAATATTTGAGTTGGAAGGCAACATTCTAGACCAATGCAAAAGAATGGTGGACAGGAAGAAGGTTTTGAATGAGTTATGGTCAGAAATCTACAATTGTGTAAGTGTGGCTGAGCAGAATGAAGAAGATCTTACTGAACTTGTTAAAAACCTTCAGGTCTTGAGATTGGACATTGAAGCCAAAAAGAGTGCAAACAACACTCGTAGCAAAACACAAGACATAGAGCTCCTAATTGGATCAGTGGCTCCTAGTGAAATAACCATCAAACCCCCTAAGATATCAAGTAACAAGGGTAGTGGCACTAGAAGTGGAAAAAGGATAAAGGGAGAGAAGGAGAAGGAAATTGAGCAACATCAAAAGAAAAAGAGGCTATGCAGCGCATGTGGAGAGCTTGGATACCATGACTTCCGAAATTGCCCGTCAAAGTAACCTTCATGATCTAAGGTAACTTGAAACTCATTTGTATTCTGATTTGTCGATGTCTATTATGTTACCAGTCCTTGAATGTTACCTTTAACTGATGTCTATCTACTTTGTCTAATATACATAAGATCTTTACTGCACATACATCACTTATACACTATATGTACATTGCCAGTCTTCTACGAGTACATTTACATTGTCATTTTAATACCTACCTTTTTCATCATAGAGGCATCATCTTCTATGTCAGTGTCACTGCTGTGAATCGTAAGTGTATAGTCTGTTGTACCTTCTCAAGTCTGATAGTAAGGTCAACAACAGAAACATCAACAGTTGGAACACGGAAAGCCATTCCTGTCAGTTTTTCGTTCAGAGCTAGCAGAACCTTTCCAACAGCCTAAAGAAAATGCAGCCATAGATCAGATCCATTAGGAAAATAGAACTAGACTCCAATAAATGAGTACTTTTAGATGATAACCTGAACCATATATCAACAAGATTTTAGAAACAACAAGAATATAATAGAACTAGACTCCAATAAATGGGCCCAATACACCAACAAAAATAGTTAGCAGGAACAGACCTCGGCCAAGGGAGCAAGGCAATTGGTGGTACAGCTGGCATTGATTATTTGCTCTTTAAACCGACTACGAAGTTACTTAAGGCTAAGAAAGTTAAAGAGTACCTCAAGGTTAGTTGGGATCATAAGCTATGGGCAATTTGCTGTAGCTTTTGGCTTCAACCACAGCAAATTTTTGATCCAAAATTAAAATTGTTTTCATGTGCTGCGTTTAAGCAAAACCGCTGCAAATTAACACCAACTAATTTTCTTTTTCATTACTAGCGAACCATGACAAGATAGGTTGCATTTTACGATAGGAATCACTCTTCCATATCAAGCTAAGCTATATGTAACTGAAAATTGAAAACATGCTTCCTTGTGTGACACTTCCCTAACATTTTAGTATCTGAGTTTGGAGATTGGAGTTGCTGAATATATTCTCTATATTACATATACTTAGTCCCCAGTAGGTATGTCCGTCTGTGGTACCAATTGAAGAAACAAAGAATCCCCAGTAGGTGACTGCTATAGTACAAAATACGATGTAGTATATTTTTGCACAGCTAATCCTTGGGATTTTGAATGGTATTCCAGTCCTTCCCTTTAAATTCAGGACAGCAAATAGCAGTAGCAGTAAACATGCTCCAATGAGTATTAAGTGATAATATATAAAGTACTGTTATAGTAAGTGACTAGAATGTGTCATCAAGCTCATCATCGATTTCAGATGTTGGATGGACTTTCGACGCATTTATCTATACAATAGCAAACTGGGATCACTTCTAAGTATTGCCACAATGTCCACATCTTTTTGAAATCAACCAGAGAAATGCAGAACAGTAAACTCCATGAAATGTTAGGCTAGAAATTGCAAATATCATGTAAACTGAACTTTGTGTTTCTGTATTTTGGGGTTGCAGGATCATAGCAAGTTTGCTATTGCTGCTCCTGCTGTAGGTGTTGCTGCTGCTTCTAGTGGTGGTGCGGCTGCTGCCAAGGAGGAAGAAAAAGGAAGAGCATGTTGAGGAATCAAATGTTCCATTAGGAGTTAATGTCCCAAAAAGCTTTGTTCGAAGGAGCTATAAAAACTAAACTAGTTATTTGTTAGCGAACTAATTATATTTGTTAGCCAAAATAACATTCTTTATTCCTTTATAGAAACTAAACTAGTTATTAGGCATAAAATACCCTTAAAAAGAGCGCCACGTGGCACTATTTCTTGTTTAGGAACGCCTTTTAATATATTAGTAGAAATATATGTATCTCTAACTTTCTAGAACTGTATTTTTTTATGTTAGCTTTGCAAATTGTGACATGGTCTGCAATAGGTGGTGCTATACGCGTGCCAAAAAGTTAGTAAAATGTACGTCAAGGACTTTTTCCTTGCTGGTTTTCTTAGTAAGGGGACTTCAAAGGAAGAAATTAGAACCAATTTCAATGTATACGGTGCACTAAAAATATCGAAGGTTGATTTTACTATCCATTATATGAATAATTAAACAATATATATAACTCATTTTGAAATGTAAGATATAATAATACATGAGGTGTGAGCTTGGCTCAATGAAACTAACTTCAAATTATATGGGTTATATAACTTTATGAGTTATAAGGTACATCACCAATGACTTGAATGTACATCACCGATGACTTAAATGTACATCACCAATGGCTTGAAAGTATATCACTGATTGAAAGCATAACTAAACTTAAAATTATATGGGCCATATAACTATATGAGTTATAAGGTACATCACCAATGACTTGAATGTACATCACCGATGACTTAAATGTACATCACCAATGGCTTGAAAATCAAAGACTGAAAGTACATCACTGATAGCTTGAATGTACATCACCGATGACTTGAATGTACATCACTGATTGAAAGCATAACTACCAAAACACAAGGAAATTTTAGTCGAGAATCATACTCCACACTATAAGCATGAAAAGCATAATATGTCTTACATAGACCAAACTGTGTTATGACAATTCATGCACAACCAAAATTCTCAAAAAAGGCTTATACACATGAAATTTCAAATACATCTTGTAAAAGTATACATCTCTTCACTTCATTTCCTTACAAAAGATATGGAAAATTTCCTCGCAATACAAATTCTTCTAAGTTGCTCACTCATTTCATCGCCTTAGCATTCTTCAACATAAGTTGTTTGACCACGTTAGAGTCATCCTTCAAGATCTCACAACAATACTTGGCTCTCAAAGTTTTCAGTAAATGAGCCTAAAATAAACATATATTTTATTAGCTTTAGCATCAAATATAAGTAGGAAAAAGAACTTAAAAGAAATTTTCTTACATTGTTTCGTAAGCAAGTATCCCATGAAGAAGTTCCTTGCGCCATATACATTTCTAAGCACCTCATTGCATACACACCACTATCAACATCATCATGCTCATTTGATCTCCATTGCATCTTGATTAGCTTTAGATCGGAATTCAATACCTTTGCGGCTCTTGGATCACCACTTGACTCCAAAAAGTTAGAAAATGCCCTAGCCTACAAACACACATTATTAATACTATTATAAACTATGTTCATAAAAAGAACAAAGTAGTTGAGATGAATATAAATAAAGTACCAATATTGTCGCATAGCCGCCATAATTTTCATTCAATATTCCAGTAAGCATCCTTTGGTCAATAATATCAATTTTGGAATGCTTGAAGTTAAAACATAACACTACATAAGAACCACCTTGAAGAATAGGACAGAAGACCTGCGATAAGACAATATGTGATTTAGATTTATCTACGATTCCATTGTCTAATACTAATAATTTCACTCTAATCTGGGAGGCTTCCTATTTTACAAATTCAACATGATTGATGATACTATGATCACAATTTACAGCCACATAGAGATAAGGTGACTTCTTTCTTGTTCTCCTTTAGTTATGCATAGTGTTAGAATTGCGGGTTAAGTGAGCAGCAGAATCAAACTGGTGCGAAAATCATGCCTTTATTCTTGTTGGATATTCATAGTGTGAGATTATATATGGTTTTGACTTCTTGTTGTGGAAACTTCTTTAATGTAAGTGAAGTAAGACAGGGACTAGAGACAGAAAAGGTGGATAAAGGTACACTACCATTATCATTATATTTTGCATATCCATACTTCACTAAAGCCATATTCATGGCTAGGTTCATGTCCTGAAATTGTACATAGTCTGATTTCAGCTTCTTATTTTACCCAAGAATAGTAGCAAAACTTTTACCTTATAAATCTTCTCCTGAGGGCTTGTGGTATTTGCTTTTCTAGGAAGAGAGAGAAAAATACCAGAAAGACTATATGGAGGCAGTAAAGAAGCTTGAGGAGCAATGGGCAATTAATCAGCGAAAGCAAAGTAATGAAGCTAGTAGAGATAAGCGTGGAACTGAAGCTAGATAGTTGAAGCAACATAACTTGACAGCTACTTTGGAATTATATCTTAAAGACACAACATTCACTTCAAGCATGTTAAGGCTATTGTTCACTAAATACAATATTTGCCTTGGCTCCAATCTTTTTTTTGTTTTTGTTTTGCTGGTTCATTGTAATTGTTTGGAAGAGAAAATAGTCTTGAGTATTTTGTGTGGTCATAATTTTTTGCTCATCTCTACACTTGAAACAACTGACTTTTTTTAATGCTTCTGTGGCAAGGGGCAGTTGAAAATTTGCTCATCATCTAAACTCCAGCCACATTATCTAGGAAATTATAAATAAGACCCAACATAGTTACTTACAAGATCGACATATGACATATTTCCATACTCGGAGTAGTTGATCATGTTCAACAATCTCTTATGGAACTCAAGCTCACATTGTAGCACCGGTTTTTTCCTTCCAAGAAGTTCTTGAATCAAGTTAACCTATAAGTTAAATATAAATATTAAAAAATCATTATCTAGACTTAGAACAAACTTAGATATTTAATTGATTAGAAACTTACACAAGCTGTAGGAGGGATAAAGAATATCTTTGGGGACCCTAACCCACGACCTGATTCCTTCCGATTTAAAAGCAATGACCATATATCAATGACACCAGTGTCCACATACTCTTCCAAAAGTGATGAGAAAAGATGGCGTTCACCTTGGCATCCTTTGTAATGATACAATACTTCACTGAAGACACATGATTTAAAAAAATATGACAATGAATTGAAGTTTGTAATGTATAGATCAAACAATAAACTAGACAAAAGAAGTAACATAATCATCTTACTTTCTATCTCCGAATGTCATAACATATTTGCATATTTGCTTCTCAATTATAGTCAATTTCTTCAACACGTGAACATATCGATCATAGTATGGAGACCTATATGGCAAAGGCAGGTTCTTTGGCTTCCTTAGAGGACGTTGTCTCTTATTTTCGAGTTTTCCCTCTAATTCCGTATCAAAATGCACAACTTTGTTCTTCCACTTTTTGTTGCTTAGTCGACCTTGTAAAGCAACAACTATGGGTCTCTCGGTCTCAATCTCAGGTGCATCAATCTCAGGTGCATTAGGGGATGGAATTAGATTGATATCTTTACTTTGAGGCGCCCGAACAAACGGTGAAAGTTCAAGTCCAAGGTCAAAACTAGGAACATCCGGTTGTTGTGGAGTAGCACAAATCTCATTTGGAATGTTCGTTTCCTTCCTAGTTTCTTGTTGATTATGCGTTCCACAAGTTTCTTGATAAGCATTCACAAGGGCATCAATTGCTTCCAGAACTCCGGGTTGATCAAAGAAAGCATCAAACTCTTCTGAATTGGAATTACCATTACGATTGGAAACGGAAGGCTCTACTTCCGGTTGAGGTTGTTGATTCTCTGAAAATTTAGTGAACATGTCAACAGCGGTGCTTTGTATTTTCTTTATACATTCACTACCCGGGTATTGTTTCTGAATCATGGAGAGAACTTGCCCAAATTGAACAAAGTTTGTAGCTAAATTCTTTGTAACACATGAAAGGGTATCAATCAAATCCTATAATAAAGACAATTCAACAAGGATATTAGTGCATAGCTTATGTAATAAATTGAACAAAGTTCTTATCTTGCTTAGGAACATAACAAACTAGTAATAGATTTGCATCTTTGTGATCAATCTGTTTAAACTTATTTTTATCTCTACTAGTTGATCCATGATAAGATAATAAATTTTATACTGATATAAAAAGAGAAGTTTTCTAAGGTTCTTTACTTCCGTATGAAGTGTCAAGTGAATTGCAGTCACAAATATAACAGTGACAGGACATTAACATTTTGATAATACTAGGTTGCTATTCTGAAACAAGAGTTGGAGAAGACAAGAACGGCTTTGCAAGTTTCAAACAAGAAGCTACATTTGTAACTGCAATGGATGTTGAAAATAGTTATTACTCGTAACTGGGAGTTGTAATAATTAGAACGAGTTATTTTCTCTGTTGCTAAAGGCAACACCACAGGATACCATGATACAAGCACTAATTTGCATGTTAATTAGTCTCATCATTAACTAGACAACAAACGGAATCAAATCAACAGTCTTTTAAGTGAGTTGTTCCTACTGCTCTTCTATGTATGATGATGTCCAAGTAGAGGATAAGTGATAACATAGGAAAAGGAAAGAAAAAGAGAATTAGCCTATATAAACATCATGACTTAGAAGAAGTTTATTCTAATTGATAAAAGTAAGAATTCTGCTCATATCGAATTCAATGAGTTAAGCACTAAGAGATTATTCAGTTTAAATTTGATTCCCCTTATGTTAACATAGACAATTATATATTACCAAGTTAGTGCGGAAAACTTGAGATATTTGGTTGACTTATACAGTTGAACTTCACAGATCCAAGTGCAAAAAAAAGCAGATAGACCGAACACTAGAAGTAAATCCATGCTATCCTTAAGAGCATGAAGCAGAGATATTGGGTTGTGGCTTTCAGGGCACTAACTCTCTGGTATGGCTGACAGTAGGGTTGTAGGACTTCTGGAGAGGATTGAAGAACTCACAAGGCAAGTGGAAGAAACTGTAAACAGTCAGAAAAAAAAACAGGCGTAGGATGAGGCGGATATGGCTGACAGTTTTTTTTTTTCTGTTGATCCTTTTTATTTGTTTATGAACAACTGATTAATATACAAGTTAATGGACAGTTTGATAGCTAACCTATAACACTGTTTGGATAGCAACATAGAAGGGAAGGGAAGGGAAGGGAAGGGAGGGGAAAGAAAAGGGGGGAGTCAAGGCCTATATTTTAAATTGTTGATAATATCTAGAATTTTGCACGAACTAACCAATAAAGCAATTGTAATACGTAATTTTGCACTAACTAGTTATAGCTTAAGTGTACATCACTAGTGACTTAAAAGTACATCACTGATCGCTTAAAAGTACATCACTAAGCTAAAGTACTGTTGGGGGTGTGGGGAGCTCGATATAAATTTATTATGGAAGGAGAGCTTCCTTTTCTAGAAGAAACATGTGCCTATGTGATGAAAATAGCCCATGAGATGCGTTAGGCTGGGAGAAGTGGATGAGAGGTCGCGGGGGCAGGTCTGACCTGCTGCATGTGAAGTGGCAACTTCCACAAACGTCATGGCTAAACCTAGAATGTGATGCAGGATGTCTGGTTGTGCAGGGGTTGTGTTTGGCCTTCGCAATTAGAGATGAAAGGGGGGAGCTGGTGTGATGTGGGGTGGAGTAGGCTACGGAGGATATCTCAAACTTAGAGAGGTTAATTGCAAATGATTCAGGGATAAATGACGAAAAGTTGGTAATGTTATACATGTTAGACTAAGATATCTCAAGCTAAGTATAGGTGCACCAGTTAAAAGTACCTCTGTAGATTTTTGTGATGAATCTCCTTGATCATTTGTTGTAGAATGGACTGGTACAACCTCGTTAATAATTATATCGGCATCACTTTTGCTTCGTATAGGAGGCAAAATCCTTCCAAACCCAAAATTTCCGGCCTTCATCTCTGCCTTACATCTTTCTTATATAGCCTTAGCCTTCCAACAACTTAGAATCGGAGCCTTCCTTTCAATTTGCGATCCTATAAATTCCACCCTATCCAAGTAGAATAACTATTGAACAATAAAAATGAATTAGTAATGATAAAAACAGAGAAATAATATATATGCATATCACAAAACAACATGTACATCAGATATCTACAATATGTACATCAGATTTCTACTACATATACATCACCAATACCGCTTATTTCAAATATATATATATATATATATATATATATATATATATATATATATATATATATATATATATATATATATATATATATATATACACCTTCTATATACACCTTCTTGGGAAAAAGAATGAAGCAAGCATATATCAACATGATCTAAAAGCGTATTTTATAAATTATACAATAGGGTATATCAAAGTGTCATTACCGTGAGAAATAATAGAGATCCCGTGAAAAAACCACATGGATTTTTCTTCCAAATCAGGATTGCATCGATCAAACAATCAATTGTATATTGACACCAATCCATATGACTTATTTCACTTGTATGCATGAGTGAAAACAAAATCTTGTAGTTGCAAAATTGATTCTTATGCCATGCAAACACGAGGAAACAACAAAAACCACATACTTCTCTTGAAATCATCTTCGGCCCCCAAAGTAAGAATCCTCTCCGGCATTTTTGTAGTTTTAGGGCATCCTTTCTCCAAACCCCATATACTCCTCCATTGTTCCAAAAGAATACTAAATTCTTCATTGTCATCATCCTTCATTGCTTCCTTCACAGCCTTAGGACCCATAGGAAGTCCAAGAGTCACTTGGACATCTTCTCGATCAATCGTGATCTTCCAATCTCGTACATATAATGTACGACTATATGGGTCAAAGTTCTCAATAAGCCAAAGACTTAGCTTGTTGTTTAGAGCTCCAAAGCCCAGATCAAGAAAAACACCAAACCCGATATCTTTTACAGCTTGTCTTTGTTCATAACTCATATTTCATAGAATGAAGTCCAGATGGAGACATACGACTTCCAAACTTACGAACATAATTTTTTCTTTCAACTTCCTCCATTGAAATATGATATACAAAACCAAACCTGATGAAAATCATATAAACAAATTATATAAACTCATAACCAATATACAACAAGTGAAATATAAAGTATGTGATATGGCTATAAGCATATATGCAACAATCTGTGAATGAGTATATGCAGATTTATTAGATTCCCTCCAGAATGAGAATTGAATCTGTTATAAACTGGGCAGAGCTGGTAAAATAATTGTGGATGATTTAAGGTGGCTTAATTTTCTCTGTAAAAAGTTGATTTCTTCAGATTTTCTGGAAAATCTATTTGTAGCAATTAGTGAAGACAAATTTAATTTGAATTAATCGTTCAGAATCTCTCTCAAAGCTTTCGATGTCATCTGTAATTATACATGAGCTCCTTTATATGTTTTCAAACAAATTTGTCAGCAAGCGAAACCGACCTCCCCTAGGTCCTAACTGACCACTTAGCCAAGTGGAACTAACTGAGAAAATGAAACCAGAATATACAAGTACAGTATCTTCTACATTATCCCTCATTGATGAAGGGATACTAAGGGATACTAGGGAACATCCAGTTTGCTGCAAGAAAATATGCATCACACTTTCATCAATTATGGTAATTTATGGGCAGTAACTTTCTATGCCATGCTAGCTTCATAATTATACATCATGAATTGCCTAAAAGCACATCACAAGTTGCCTACAAGTACATCTCCAATTATACATGTTAAAAAGAGACAATGTCATCATACTTACAATTCTCAATTTTCAAAGTCAGACCAATTCATAAAAATCCTCCCACTAATTCCAGCATCGGCAACAACTGTATTTTACACCCAAAACACAAAAACTTCAAAATATATACAGAGAAAAGATGCAGATAGAAAAAATAAAAGATGAAAATCCACTGTTACCTTAGAATTAGAGCATAAAAAATAGAGCATTAAAAGTTCGAAAAACACCACAATAAATTCCAGACAGATTTTACCTTAAAAAGTTGTAAATCCAAAACGAATCAACAAAAACAAATAGGTCTACTTTCTAATCCACAACTGCCTCAACTATTTCAGCTTTTCGTCTATCTTTGTGATCAGATCCACCTCTACACTAATGATAAACAAAAGAATTTTCCAAGTAACAATGCCTAGTAAGAAGGTTGAACTCTGACTTTTTTCTTTCTTTCCCTTTCTAAGTTCCAATGCAGAATTTTTATGCACAGTCGTGTCTCCTAGAGCTAAAATATGATCCACCAAGAGCATACGAACTTTAACAATTCTTTTAAGCAAAAATATAACTAATGGTGGCTAAAAATACATCACCACTAGCTTAAAAGTACATCAAGAGTGGATTAAAAGTACATCATTGTTTTATTACTCAAAAACAACAAACAAGCAAAGTTTATCCACTACATTTTATTACTCAAAAATGATATCTAAATTCCTTCCAGATTTTCATCCATGAATTCCAAGAACAATCCAAATTTATCCACTACATTTTATTACTCAACAATGAATTCAAGAAACGAAAATTTATTAGCAATAGGAGCTACAGATCCTACATTAATTTAGAAAAATTGCATATTAACATCATATTATGAAAAACGAAACCCTAAAATCTGACAAATAACTAAAATTTTAAGCTTAAAAAATGCGAAAAATCCGAGATGTAACTGAAATAAAACGAAACAACTAAAGCAAATAGGCAAAATGAGAATGACATTTTCCATAGCTTAATTTCAAAGTAACAACATCAAATTATCAAATTGAAATTCTAAAATTCGAGATGTAACTGAAAAATAGAGCCAAAAAAATCCGAAAAAATACCATAATGAAATAAAACGACAACTAAAGCAAATAGGCAAAATGAGAATGACATTTTCCATAGCTTAATTTCAAAGTAACAACATCAAATTATGAAATTGAAACCCTAAAATCCGAGATGTAACTGAAAAATAGAGCCAAAAAATCCAAAAAAATTACCACTTTAAATCATTATTGAGCTTCAATGTAGAATTTGGAATCTTGTTCGAGCTTTAATTCAGGATAAATTGCTAGTTTTGGATGTTGTTGAAGCTTCAACAATGGACGAAAATGGCGAGCTTCAGTTGGGTTGCACGAAGAAGATGCACGACATTTTGGGGATTCAGTGGTTTTTTTTTGGGATAAATGAGCTACAGTAGGGTCGCTGATTTCTTTTGATTAATGAAATGTCAGCCGTTAGATGAGAGTGATCTAAGGGTAGAGATCTATTCTCATATAATTAAATATTCTCACATAACTATGGTATTCTCACTTGAGCCCAAATCTATGTATGTATATATATATATATGTATATATGTATGTATGTATATACATACATACATATATATATATATATATATATATGTATATATATATATATATATATATGTATATATATATATACATATATATATGTATATATATACATATATATATATATATACATATATATATATATATACATATATATATATATATATGTATATATATATATATATGTATATATATATATATATATATATATATATATATATATATATATATATATATATATATATATGTATGTATATATATATATATGTATGTATATATGTATGTATATATATATATATGTATGTATATATATATATATATATATATACATACATATAATATATATATATATACATACATATATATATATATATACATAAATATATACATATATATGTATGTATATATATACATATATATAAGACTAACTGATCCGGTTTACTATCATAACTGGATCAGTTTATGTTGTATATGCATACAAGAGCTTGGCGCTAATATATAAACTGATCCGATTTTGGACCGGATTAGTTGATCCCTAAGAGTTGCTTCATGCCCACCAGATCCGGACAAAAACCGGATCTGTATGTCCGGTTTTGACCGGATCCAATGGGCTTTTTTCTACTAGTGACAAGGGGTTTAAATTCAACTAGATATTTCACTAATAATATGCCAACCACTCAGTACAACCTATTATACTAGAGCTACTACTCCTGTTCCTTTAGGAACACTAATCCCAGCAACAATTCCCACAATTGTTGTTCTTGTCTTGACTTCACTCAAAATCCTCTCTTTTGCTTTACTAAAAGTTTACTGAAATACAGTATTTCACTCAAGATCTCAACCCTTAAACAATTACAAAATATCGAATAAACACTAAGGAAATAAACAAGCAAATTAGGAACAATGGCACCAACTAAATTATACAATATATGCTCTGATTTGCTCGGTCAGTGATACTTCTAAATGAGGATCAAAATTATCTATTTATAGATACAAGTTAAGTAACTTAAAATTTACAAATGTTACCCCTAAACAACTGACCATCTTAAGCAACAAATTGATAAAGGAACATTGATTATAAGATAAAAAAATTATTTTACCTAACTAAAGGATAAAATCGAGTTTTAATAAACTAAAAGATAAACTTAGGAAAACCAGCTAATTATAAGAAATTATAATTTTCCAAAAGATAAATAATCTTGGGTAAAACTATTTGAAAGATAAAGATAAGTTTTATTTTATTTAACTACAAAGATAATATCTTTTCCAAGTGGAAAATCTTATGCTTAAGAGCAAATCTGGAAATCATCTTTTATTTCCTAAGATAGTGTTCCTTCCTGAATTATTGTGCCATATAATTGTTCTTACTTTGCTGCATTCCCAGGGCTTAGAAACTGCTCTGTTAATTCCTAAATTGGGGGAACAACCACTTGTTTCAAGTAGATGTGTGTTCTTTACAAAAACTCTTAGGAACATTCTAATGAACTTAGGAACTTCACTTTAACAGATTCATCAAGGTTTTCAATAATTCAACCTTTCGTGGTCTTTTAAAGTCCTTAAAGTATACTTCCTCCGTTCCAAAATAAGTGAAACACTTCTCTCATTTATGTGAGAGCTTTTTGAGACAAGTGTTTCACTTATTTTGGAACGGAGGAAGTATGTTTTACCATAACAACACTTGTAAATCATTAGAACATATTAGTATGTCTTTGTTGTATGTCATCTTCAAATTTAGGGTCAACAATGAGAGTATTCATTAATAGGTGGATATAAATAAAATAGAAGGGTCAAACCCACTTATTTGCAGTAGGTGATCTTTGTTGGAGTATTCTAGCTACTGTCGTCGTTCATTATATTAGTAGCAAATTTTTAGTAAAAATGTTAGTAAGCAAATTAATTTAAACTCCCTGTCCCAAAATGATTTCAATACTTGTTTAAGGTGACAAGTTGTAATTTGATAATATCACATTATTTTATTAAAAAAAAATTGATAAGAGTTGGTGGGATTTTTTTTTTAAATAAGAGATAATGTTGGGTTTTCCCAAAATAGGTGGTCTCTTAGGTTTTCCCAAAGTAACTAACCACTTCTGCAAATTAATATAGGTGGTCCCTTAGGTTTTCCACAAAGTAACCACTTTACTAAAGAAGTGTTTTCCTTGATCTCATATGTAAGAGACTGGTCCATGTACATACATTTTGGGTTTATATCTCTGTTTCTTCATCTTTGATAGATTGTTATGATTATTTGTGCGTATGTTTAGGCTTGGAAAAATTGTCAAGAACAGGCCAACATTTGGCTTGTCTAATTAAAATAAGTCAAACTTTTGATTAATTTAAAATAAACAAAGCTTGTGGAAGTATTACCTTTTAATAGGCTCAGATGACTAGTGACCTAAACAATGGGTATTTTTTGTTTTTTTTCCTTTAGTTTACTATTTCTCCTCATGTTTCTCTCTCCTCACTCACTCCATCACCACAAAGACCACATCTTCCCCACCAAGTGAGAGAGAAAGAGAAACAAGGTTTAGAAGTTGCCGGTGCGAGTGAGAGAAAAGGAGGGCGATAGGGTGAGTTTTGGGGAGGGCTGGTGTCTGAAAAGGGGTGGTGGAAGGGTAGGGGGTGGCATGGGAGGGGTTGAGGAGGGTAGGTAAAGGAGAGGAGAGAGAAGGAGAGAAGATTTTTTTTTTGGTTTTTAATTGACATTAAGAAATAAATTAAGCTTCTCAAAAAAAATGTAAAATTTAAACCAATATAAAAAAAACACTTGGATGAGTTATCTATAATAACAAGTTGTTTACCTGTTAAACATATCAAAAGCTAATACCCCCACAAGTTTTGCTTATTTAGAGTTAATCGAAAGTCTAACTTATTTTAAACGAATCGGCCAAAGGTTGGCTTATTCTTGACAATATTTTCTTTAGTTTTTATAGTTAATGATATGATGTTGAGTTAGTTATACCTTGTGTTGTTGTGCCTGTCACTCTTTGTAGTTGTTATTGTGAGTCTTACGGGTTGAGGAACTCGGTAGGTAGGTTTTTTTTTTTTGAAGGGGCTGGGTAAGTAGGATTAAAAACGATTCTTTGGTTTTCCCTTTTGTTAATTATAAATAGTTATAGGTTAGATTTAAATTTATATGCTCGTGAATTGAGATAGCATTGTGTTTTTCTCTTCCAAAAAGCATTGTCAACTTGTGATCAGGTAAATGAATTATGAAGGTAAAAATAATATATAAGTACTATTTCCAAAAGTAAATGACAGAAAACAATTGATAATGTACATTGAGAACTCTCTTATGAGTTATGATAGGCGACCGAATAACTCTTAGCATGTTAGTAGGACATTGACTTTGGCTATGATTATTGCCTCAGAAGTTATGGACCGTCCAAGTATTTGTTCTTATTTTGACAATAATGCCACTAGCAAATCATATTTATTTTGCATTAAATGTTACTCTACTTCTCTCTTCCATGTTCAATTTCCCATCAACAAATATAAGTCCTTCAAGCCTCCTTTCAGACATGATTGGCCATGTGGTGATAAGCACTCCAAGTAACGATTGTGTTTTTGTGTGAAAGGGTGACTGCCAATTTATCATGCTTGCAATTAAACCATGTGATGAAAGGACAAATGCAACCCTAAAGAATCAGCAATGTAGGGTCACGAATCTGAGGCAGATGTGAATATGTGATATGGATAATGCACTTTGTGGCTTGAATCCTTGAATCCTTGAATCACATTACTCCATATGAATTCTATGAACATAGCATCCAATTTGGTTCAAGTACATTTCTGAGTGTCGGACTGTCGGTCCATGTTTGAGATAAAAGAATAGCCATTAATTCGTGTGGTCATGTCATATATATAATGAAAATATATAAATTTTTTGTGGTTGGCTACAGAACTTATACTACAATCCACATCCTGATTTCGTTTTATTGGTAACCAAAAATCCAAAATTATTGATATACGCCGCTTAAGGGAGGTTTCGGGTTCGAGCCTCATCACCGTATGCAGAAACTCTTGTTGCGAGAATGACGACCCATCAATTCATTAGCTAGGTGTGCGACCCGGGTCGATCCGGATGTAGTCGGAGTTAAACTCCGATGAACTGGGTGTGCTCTGCGTAAAAAAAATTATTGATATATTTTTCTTTTTCGCTAAGCAAGTGAAGATTTTAGTACTAAAAAAACACACAAGGAAATTATTGATACTTCGTTATATAATGCTCCCTATGTAATTTTCTAATTTTACCATTTTGACCTTCAACGCTACCAAAAATTTCACTTTGACCATTTTATATATGTGAAAAAAACATTATCATGTGGGATCTTGTTGGATTTTTCTCAATATATATTTTCAAATATTAACTTTTTTTAAATTTTTTACTTGTACTTAATTAGAAATGTTGATGCTCTTACATGTGCATTGACAAATGTAAACAAAGCAAATAATAGACTAAAAAACCAGAGGAAGTAATTTAAAAAACACTTATATCCTACTTTTATACAAGAATTTAGTTTTGTTTCTCTTCTGAAGACAACGTTTTAATTTCGGAAAGGATAAGGGAATCTAATTCCCAAAGTGCTTCTGGTGAGGTATGAAGCCACATGAGATACAAACCTTACCATTAGACCAAGTACTACTTGAGTGAGAGTATGTTTATGTATAATTTTGGTAGTTAAACGAAATTCTAAGATTTGTATTTTTATTGCACATTTATTTCATGATAATATATAAATTTCGGTTTAAAAAGTTCTTATTCATAGGTGTTGTGGATATGTATAGATAGAAGAGATAGCTTCTAAAAAGGAGTCTTGTATGTATAGTAGGAATCATTTTCCTTGTAGGATTCCTAAAATAGCTTGTATAATATGTTGTGATAACCTAATGAGAATACAGAACTTTTGAGTCCTAATCTTATTTTTCATGGTATCAGTGCGTTTGTCTGATTCTATTACTCTCACAAATGTTTTGTTCCTCAATTCAGTTGCAATTTACTTTACATTTCTTAGTTATCTCATGATATGTCATGTATTGTGCAATTTAACTCTTCTATGTGTGCTTTACAGGACCCAATGAGGGAGCTAATTGGAACGGGGCATAGGAGGAATGGACTTTACTACTTCTGTAGGGATGAGCAACCGACGCGCGTTTTTATCAACAGTATCACTTCAGAGTTTGAGCTTTGGCATCGGCGTATGGAACATCCTTCGGAATGAGTGGTGAAGTTACTTCCTCCTCTTTGTGGTCATAAGGGTAGTTTGAATAAAGCATGTGAAATTTGTTTTCATGCTCAACATACTAGAGACAAGTTTGCTTTAAGTGATAATAGAGCTAGTAGGATTTTTCAGAAAATAGACTGTGATTTATGGGGTGCTTATAGACATGTTTCTTCTTGTGGTGCGCGATATTTTCTTACTATAGTTGATGATTTTTCTCGTGATGTGTAAAATATTTCAAATGTTTATGGCTTTTCTTGCTATGGTTGATCGTCAATTCTCTCAAACCATCAAAATTGTTCAAAGTGATAATGGCACTGAATTTATTAATTGTCTTCTTGATTATTTTTGTGCCACTGATATTATTTTCCAAATTTCTTGTGTTGCCACACCTCAACAAAATGGGAGGGTTGAGAGAAAAAATAAACACATTCTCAATGTATGGAGGGTTTTGCGTTTTCAAGCTCATTTACTTATTTGTTTTTGGGGGGAGAGTGTTCTTGCTGCTGCTCATCTTATCAATCGAACTCCTTCTGTCCTTTTAAATAATAAATCTCCCTTTGAAGTCCTTCATGGTTATTCTCCTGCTTATAAGGCTATTCGCAAATTTGGTTGTCTTTGTTTTTTTCATAATCACAAAACTAAGGGTGACAAGTTTGCTAGTCGGAATCGAAAGTGCATCTTTATGTGATATCCTTTTGGTAAGAAGGGTTTGAAGTTGTTTGATTTGGATACTAAAGAATTATTTGTTTCACAGGATGTGAAATTTTTGGAAGAAGTGCTTCCATTTGAATCGCCTAAAGATACCAACATTACTCCATCAACTCTCTTTCCCATAGACACACATCCCATTATTCACCCGGATTTTGCTTGAATTTCCTCCTTTTTTCTCTAACCCGAGTCCCCACAAATTAAACCCACAAATTCCTCCTAAAACCCCCAACAATTCCCCCTACCGCTCGCCCAAACCCAGCGCCCAATAACACCCCCCTCTCATCACAACGCCCCTGCCCCACCCGCTGATGGGCTAGCGCCCGATGATACTCCCCTTCTCCTTTGGATCTATCTCTCTCCACCGCTGGCCCAGGCCCAGCACCTAACTCCTCTATCCCTTCCCCCCTTCCTTCAGCTTTCCCAGATGCAGGCTCCTCGTTGTTGGTTTGCCAAATTCGTCTCTGCCTTGAAATGTTATGGTTTCCTGCAATCTTATTCTGATTATTCTTTGTTTACTTACACTCGTGGCTCTGTTCAGCTCAATGTGTTGGTTTATGTCGATGATCGCATTATTTATGGGAATGATTTCGCTGCACATACTGTGATTAAGGCTTATCTGAGTGATTGTTTTAAAATGAAGGATCTTGGTCCATTGAAATACTATCTTGGTATTGAAGTGGCTCGCAGTTCATCTGGTCTTTTTCTGTGTCAACGTAAATATACGTTGGAAATTATTTATGAAGCAGGAATGTTATGTGAGCCCCGACTTCCGTAGGTCCTTGGTTTGACTTCCTTTCGTCGAGTGCTCTTCCCAGTTCACTGGATTGTTAGCCTACCAAGCACTTGCCTGCTGCTCCTGCCGCCCGCCAACCGGGCGTAGTGCTCATTATCCTTAATGTTCTCTCTAGGGGGCCTCCCATTGCCCTAGCCATAAGCAATGGCAGCTCCAGCTTGGAACCACAGGGGCTTGCCCTTCAAGGCCAGGGTGGGCTCAGTAGTCAGCCTCCATTCGAATTACGCTAGGGGGTCTTTCGCTTTTGCCAGATCTAGAGAGATATACTACGAATCCTCCGTCCCAGATTCTATCGCCGCGACCATCTGGTTCACCGGTACGACCAAAAAGTCTCATGCTTATGTTACTCTTATTGATGGTTTTATTATCTTAGACCATGAAGACTCCGGTCGTGCTTCTCGTTTCTATTCTCATCATCATATTGATGATAAATCACCTCGTGCTCTGCCATAAAAACTTGGAGTATGTATCATGGTGAAGGTAAGGTAACGCTGTGATTCTTGCTCAAAAAACATATCGAAGGCGTTCGAGTTATTCGCTTGTTCGATCTGGCAGCATTCATGAGTCGCTCATTCAACTGTAGCCTCGGAGACACGGTTGAGAAATGCCATTACCAGGGCAACCTCCGTCCCTTCTTTATCTCCGTCTCACCCAACAAGATACGGCTCAGCCAAAAAACATGAGCGCCCCTGCGCGATCCTTATTTTAAAAGCCATGATTTGGCTCCCTAAAGACAAAAGAAATGGATAAAAAAGGGGGGGGAAGTTCCGCAACGGGCTATGCCACCCAAACCAACTGAGGGAAGTTGCATTCGTCCCATCGCAAGCACCTACAATGTCATGATCACATTGGTTTACCCTTTTTTCTTTTGTAGTTTAACGGATGGTCGCCCCTCCAACAAGAAAGGGTATAAATATGAAATGCCCCTCAATAGCCTAGTGCCTTTCCTGTTGAGCAAAATCATCGACTCGCTCATGTAGATGGTCTGGTTATTGCTGATTCTGCATCCTACCAGCGCCTTGTTGGTTGCCTCATCTACTTGGCAGTCACCCGTCCGAATTTAGGTTATGTGGTTCATATATTATCTCAATTCATGCAGGAGCCTCGACAGGCTCATTGGGGAGTTTCCCTTCGTGTTGTTAGATATATGAAAGGCACTCCAGGTCAAGGCATTCTGTTACGTTCTAATAGTGAGTTATCTCTACAGGGATGGTATAATTCTGATTGGGCTACCTGCCCTCTTACTAGGCATTCTTTGTCTGACTGGATTGTTTTCTTAGGTCATTCTCCAATTTCTTGGAAGACTAAGAAGCAACATATTGTTTCTCGCTCCTCTACTGAAGCAGAATATCGTTCTATGGCTGCTATTACCTGTGATCTCAAGTGGTTGGAGGGAGTTCTATTGAGTTTAGGAGTTCATCATCCCAAGTCTATTCCTCTTTTCTGTGATAGTCAGTCTGCTCTTCATCTTGCTAAAAATTCTGTTTTTCATGAACGCACAAAACATATTGAGGTTGATTGTCACTTTGTGTGTGATGCTTTATTGATGGTCTTATTGAGCCTTTTTATGTGTCTACTTCAGTTCAGTTGGTATACATTTTTACTAAGGCACTTGGGAATTCTCAGTTTGAATTTTTATTGTCCAAGTTGGGCATTCTTAAACCCCATGCTCCAACTTGAGGGAGGGTGTTGATGATATGTATAGATAGAAGATATAGCCTCTGAAAAGGAGTATTGTATTTTTTTTATAAGGTAAGATGAAGTGCCTTGCAAGTAGGAGGGAAATTGGGGATCCCTCCCGTGCAAGGGGTGAGACTCGATCCCAGGACCTCAGGGATCGTAGGTGATGCCAACACCACTAGGCTATCACCTGCTGCTAAAAAAAAGAGTATTGTATGTATAGTAGGAATCCTTTTCATTGTAGGATTCCTAAAATAGCTTGTACTATGTATTGTGATAACTTAATAAGAATACAGAACTGTTGAGCCCTTATCTCATTTTACAATAGGTAAATGACGAAAGTCTAAACATAGTACAGAAATAAGAAATTTTTCTAAAGAATGAATGTTATTTTTATAGACGGAAATTATATGTTTGGTAAATTTGTAGAGACATCTTCTAAAATTTAGATGGACTTACATTTTGCTTCTTGGAATCTCATAGTGATGCATTAAACGAGTATAAAAACTACTTATGGTCAATAAGCCTTATTAGTTTAACCTTCCAATCCCGGCTATCCCAAATTTGAAGAAAGCAGAATGTTTATTTAGGCTTATCATAAGTTTCAACCAGAAAAATCTAGTAAAATTAACGAAATATATATTTCATTTCATGATATAACAAATAACATGTAAGTAATATAAATATTTGACTCAAAGCCAAATAACAAAGATTACAACTTATGTGAACCTTGATCTAATTGCCAAGGTTGAAACTGACAGCATGACTCATGCATTATTTCAAAACCATACTAAACAAAGTGAGTGATTCATACTCATGATTTCTAATGCCACAATTTGGCAAACTAATAAATAATTAAGACAAACCCACTTTTATGGATTCAAACTCAGATCAAGATAATCAAGCTTTTGGGGTGAAACTCTTGAACTTAGTTTCAAGCTCATACCAAGATTCTAAACTGATCATATCATTAAATTCATTGAATGTGACCATTTGGTCAAAATCATCCCTAGTAGTTCCCTTCTCCTTAAGAGTCCTCAAGATACCCATCAAAGCCTTGGTTGTAGCATAGAGTGTTGAGAGTGAATGAGCAATCAAGTGGAAACCCATTTCTTGAAATTCAGCTGGTGTGTGCAATGGAGTCTTTCCACCTTCAATCATGTTTGCAATTCTCAAACCTTTAACATCTCTAACAACCTCTTTTAGCTCCTCCATGTTTGCAGGTGCCTCAACAAAAGTGGCATCAGCTCCAGCCTGTAGATCATTTTGGATAACGTCATATATAAACCTCCATATGATTTACAAGTTGTAAAGACAACTTTTATTCACTAATATGGAAAGATGCATGATATCTATAAGTGAATTTCCCATATGTGATAAGTTTGTTCAAATCATGTATCTGATGACCTGTATCTAAGGCTAGGGTTGATCTATTAAGTAACAACATTTATATAGAGAAGAAAGAGTAACACTATTACTAGATAGTTCGCGTGTCTCAGTGGTGGGATTCCTTTCCTAGATGTATTTATTGACTCGGCAGCCCCGAGTTCGATTACCCAGCGTAGCAGTAAGAGTGCTAATTTTTTTTTTTTGTGGGCAATGACTGCTAGTTATTGCTGTTCTTTTTTTTTTTTTTCCTTTTCTCCATTAAAGCATGGAGGGAATTGTCTAGATAGGGGCATTTATTGTAGTTTTTCCCGTACTGGCTGATGATACTGACATTAGTTAACAGAAGTTAATCCTAATTAATAAAGGCAAAATTGGCATCAACACCCTGAAGTATAGCTCGGGTGCATCTAACACCACCAACTACGACTAGTAGCCTAAACACCACCAACTATGGGGTGACATTAGTTAACAGAAGTTAATCCTAATTAATAAAGGCAAAATTGGCATCAACACCCTGAAGTATAGCTCGGGTGCATCCAACACCACCAACTACGACTAGTAGCCTAAACACCACCAACTATGGGGTGGTTTGTACCATAAATGAGGCCGGAGCCTAAAATGTTCTTAAGACGGTGGGTTTTTATGTGGACCGCACCCCACTCCGTAGTTGGTGGCACAGACCGCACCCCACCCCGTAGTTGGTGGTGTTTAGGCTACTAGTCATAGTTGTGTGTTAATTTTGCCATTAATAAATGGTTCATGGTAGTCAAGATATTATCGGTAAATGTAAAATGTTAAATATGGGGTGTCAAAGTTGTAAATGAACCTAGAATCAAGAGTGCTAATTCTTTTTTTTTTGTAGTCAAGATATTATCGGTAAATGTAAAATGTTAAATATGGGGTGTCAAAGTTGTAAATGGACCTAGAATCAAGGTTGGCCTAGTGGTTGTGAGGCCCTCCTTCCACCCCTGTGACAGGGGTTCGATTCTCACCCCTTGCAAGAAGGATCCCCAATTTCCCCCCTTCTTGCAAGGGATTTCTCCTTACCAAAAAAAAAAAAAAAAAAAGTTGTAAATGGACCAAATTCAAGTCATGGGAAATAATTTCCTATAATAGTGTTGTACCATATTTTTTAAAAGGGGTTATAAGTGTTTAACGTGGATTATGTTTCAGTATCATGAATGATGA
Organism: Beta corolliflora; assembly: GCA_947648045.1. Taxonomy (NCBI): domain Eukaryota; kingdom Viridiplantae; phylum Streptophyta; class Magnoliopsida; order Caryophyllales; family Amaranthaceae; genus Beta; species Beta corolliflora. The sequence continues at coordinate 1,112,201 of CANSZD010002984.1, forward strand.
ACCGCTATTTAGTACTCCCTCCGTCCCATATTATAGTGCTTGATTCTGTTTTTTCACGGGTATTAAGGTAAATAGAATCTAAGAAAAATGTAAAGAGTATTTGTGTATTGAAAATAAATGTTATGGGGAAAAAGCTGATTTTAGGAGAGAGAATGATAATAAGTGGTGAAAGAGCATTAAATACATGACTAATTCAACCCTTGGGTTGAATAAACAAAGCAAAATACTATTTTCAAGAAGCAAATAAATAATGGTGGCACAATTTTTGTAGGAAAATCATGAAAAGGTGTGAAATAAAAATAGAAACAAGAGTTATATTTTGGGACACTTTAAAAGGAAAGAAGCACTATAATATGGGACGGAGGGAGTAGTTTTTTTTATGCTACCCCTGATTGAGAATCCTGGCTCCGCCACTGTCTAAGGCTAACTAGTAATTAAGATCAAAGTTAAATCAAACTTTACCTAGTGAGAGTCTCGGATCTAGATCCATAAATCTCATATCTAGATCAAGATTTCGTGGATTCATTAATGAATCTAGTATGACATCCTATATACTTTTTCATAGGTCAATGACTTTAAAGCTGAAATTTATATTTTTTATTTGTTTCATTTTACTAATTGCACAAGCTTTTAGAATTTAGATAAGTGAAAAAGTACAAAGAAAAAAGTAGGTGGTAAAAAGGACAGGGACCCAACTAAATTGCAATTAAACTATAAGTAGAAAATGTATGTGGCAAATATATTACAACAACGCGAATATGTGAAACATATTGAGACTATAGAATATTATATAATGATAACTAGCAAGAGATGATTAGTAGTGGTGACATTTCAAAAGAAGAGTAGAACAATAATGATAGCTAGTACATGTCAATTTTAATACAGATCTATACTAATTTATGAGAGATGATACCTCTCTGTAAAGGTTTGCCCTTCGAATAGCTTCTTGAAGGCCATGGGGTGCTCTTGCATCAGTCCTTGCAACTAAGAAAAAATCAGAATCGGCAATGGCATCTCTTGCTGCTGCTATTTTAAGTGCATGTTCCTCTGCTGGTACAACCATCTTACCACGCATATGACCTAACATAGATAATTAAGACATACAAGAAGTGAATTAGTATCTATATGGAGTACCAAATTACTGCATTTGCAAGGTGGCAAAAATGCTAAAATACTTACCACATTTCTTTGGCCATACTTGATCCTGTAGAGAAGTTAATTCCAGTTATTAGTATATAATTGTTAATTGTGTAAATTTCTATAATTGAAACTCTTCCTTCTTATCCGTATATTTTTTTGTAAACAATTATATACTAAGAATTTAGTGACTTATGAAAACCTTTTACCTCAAGAAAAACACCCTTTGCACCAGCTGCAATCAAGTCTTTGATGAACCTTTGAACATTAAGAGGGCCACCACCTCCGGTGTCTGTCATAAACCAAGAAATTACCCTCTTGTTAATAAACTACTTCTTTATATTGTAGTATATGGAAAAAACAATTTCATATTGTGTTTTACCTCCATCAACAACAACGCACAAACTTGGAGCAGCAGCAGTTATTCTACGAACAACATCTACAACTTCTGCAGTTCTGCATCATATAACGATCATATATTATATTTGGTTTTAACTTTTATATTAGTTCACATATATTACAATATAGTATAAGTGTCTCCGAAATATACTTTTTCTGAAATTATGACTTCTAAAATAGTTACTAGTAGATATTACTCATAAATATATAAAGGATATGTCTATAGAGTAGATCGAGCTCAACAACTAACGAGTATGTAATAAATATGTCCAACCTTACGAATTTTTTTATAAAAAAGTGGCATACTACTAGTTACATTACCTTGTTACTTAGCATAATAATGTACTATTATAAACTCTTTAATGTGTTACTCCAAAAACCAATTTAATATATTGTGTCAGTTGTTACTCAGTCTTTTTATACCAAAACATAAATAGAAACGACTCTAAAAGACATTATTATAAGAATTGATCGAGTAATAGGAATATCTAATAAGTCGAAGAACCTCTACTCTCCACTATTAGTTTATACATAATTTCAAATCAAACTCGATGATAACAAAAAAAACATTTGTCCATCTAGTGGGAGGATTACGTAATATGTATTCGCAAAGGATTGACTTGATTAACATGAATCTTTTTATATAAAGAAAAATAATATATGCAACACTAAATCTTAAGTTAATATTATTTCAGAAAGGGTTTTTTTTGTCAGAAATGACCTAATAAAATACAAGTTTTGTAGGTAAGGACCTAATAAATTTTAATAGGTCCTTTTAGACCAAAAAAAATTTATTAAGTCATTTCCTACAAAACTTGTATTTTATGAGGTCATTTATGACAAAAAAAACCCTTTCAGAAAATGTATTTAATACGCTAGCAATTAGGGCGATATATAATATAAAAAAACATTTAATAAATACTATTTTTTGGCAGGTAGTTGGGAAGATAAAAAAAAATATAAAGAATAAAGATGAGAAAAATATACGTGAGCAAACCAAAGTCTGGTAAGCCAAGGAGGGCAGCGGAAACACCAAAGCCAGAGACAAAGCAAGCCTTAAACCCAGTTTTGGCACAAATGGCTGCTGAGAAAGCGTCTTGGATACCCGGCATCAGAACCGATCCTTCCTCCGCGATCAAGCGGTGCATGGTTGTCTTCCCAACAGCCTCAAGTGAACCCATTTTTTCTTAGAGTAGAGCTAGAGAATATAGAGAGAGAATCTATAGGATAATTAATTAGTGAGATGATCACTTGAAAGTAAGTTGTGTTTTGTTGCTCTGTTAGCTATTCAATTTATAGTAACAAACTAGCAAGGATGCATTGCCAAGGATGTTGGTACATTTTGTAATAGTATATTAGGATTTTTTAAAATAATGTAAAAAAATGTTGGGTGGGAAATTTCGTGGGAGTTATTTTTGGTTGGAAAATAAAGGAAATTTCGTGTTTTGTATTTTGTATTTTGTATTTTGTAATTGTGCTTAGATTAAAATATAGGAGGGTGGAAAATGCAGACATCTTTGTGGGTCCCTTCTTAGGTGAGTGATTACTTGGCATTTCCATCTTTTGCATTATTGTAGTTTATGAAATAATATGGGCACGTAGGGACATGTGTGTTTCATTATGCTGAACTTCTATTCATCGCCCTAAAAGTACTTAAAATCGCCCCAAAAAAAGTTGAAATTACATCTCTAACCTTTTCCTTCTTTTTCCCTAAACCACCACCACCACCCACCTCACTCCACCACCATCCACCTCCTGCCACCACCACCCCATCGCCACAGCCACCCACCACCACCTCGAAGCAGGCGAAATTTTTTTAGGCCGATGGGCGAACGTCTGGCCTAGACGTTCGCTCCATGGGGCGAACGTCCCGGCTCGGACGTTTGCCCCATGGAGCCGTCCGGGGCAGTTAGCTCCATGGAGCGAACGTCCGAGCAGACGTTCTCCCATCGGCCTAAAAAAATTTCGCCTGCTTCCAGGTGGGTGGTGGAGGAGGTGGTGGGTGGCAGTGGGGAGGTAGGTGATGGCGGGTGGTTGCAGGGGTGGTAGGTGGTGGTGGGTGGTGTGGAAAAGAGGAAGGGTAAAATAGTCTATAAAAATAAATTTGGGGCGATTTTAAGTAATTTTGGGGCGACGTTTAACAAATCCCTTCATTATGTTATAGAATGCTGAAAAGTGATAGATCATAGATTGATCATTGTAATCGAACTTCAAAAAGTCCAACCTAAGGTCCACCTAAATATTATAAATTTAAAAGGTTTTCGTTTAGTAGAAGGAAAAAAAATTGCTACTAAAGAGGATAGGATTCATTAGAACTTACGGCGTATTTGGTAGTTGATTATAAATGGTGGTAATGGGAATGAATTTGTAAGTAAATTTATCAAGAAAATCATTGTCCATTCCCATAATGGTAATGCTAATCTATCATAAAGTGTCTATTTTTATTCTTAAACTCTCATTCCCATCCAATACCACCTTATAGGTGGTAATTAGTGGTAATGAAAATTGCTTCCCCTTAGAGAAAAAAACACAAGTTTAGGGGTGAGATTGCTTTCCCATGGAGAAAAAATCACAAACTTGGGGTTAAAATTGTCTCCCCAAGGAGATTTTAAGGGTCCTACCCTTGTAACATTACAGTTAAAATTCATTCTCATTACCATTATTTATTAACGCCTACCAAACAGACCGTTAAGTGTATCGACTATTCAAAGGCACTTTACGATGAAGATAAGGTTAATTTCCGTAATTGAGTAAAAGTGGCTTCCTATTTAATTTTCATCCTCTCAATAAGATCGCCCTTGACTTATAGTGTTTCAAGCTAGAAGGGCTACAGTATTCAAAAAGTTTATTAATGTTATTGTTGTTCTTTGTTCTTGTTGTTGTTGCTGCTGTATCATGAAAAAAAAGATTAACATATTATCAATACATGTTCAAAATAAAATATGAAGGAGTTCAACACCAATATATATGGGTTGTTGATCACCAAAATCTAATTAACCAAGAACTCATATAAATGGAAAAACGTTAGTGTTTGGGCTAAATATGATAACAATCCAATAAAGGCATAAAGGCCCCCTAAGGTTTCGGACAGGTGGCGACAGTGGGTCCCACTTGAGAGTTGATCTAACCTCGGAAGTCTAGGGATCCACTAAAAAAAGGCTGAAATGATCATTGCCTGGAAAGGCAACATAGCCATTGATCCCAAGGAGGCCCATCCCATCATTGTTTAATTTCCTGTCTGGGAATTCCCAACACTATAAATACCAACAGTCTCATCAATGAATAGGTATTCAATTCTCACCTAACAAACTAGAGCATCTCTCTCTAGATTCTCTCTCTACCTCAATCACTTATTGACTTGAGCGTCGGAGGGGCGATCCCGAAAACACCCCCGGGGTAGTCTAACCTTCTTTTTCAGGATTCCGGCGTACGGATAACGGAGCTCAGGCGAACGCTCTTGGGGCCCACATCACATCACACAACCTATTATAATCCTTAATTTCTTAGCAGAAATAATTTGGCGCCGTCTGTGGGGAAGTTACAATCAAAGTTACTTCGCCTCCACTCAGCAAGATTCATCTCGTAGTTACTCAGCAATGGCCCCAGCCAAGAGCACTCGCACCAGACAGCCCTCGGCACAGGCTCAGAGGTCCGAACGAGACCCCTCACCATCTCACCACCGAAGGTCCGAGCGACCACCTTCACCTTCACCTATACCTCGCAAAACGCCAACCGTTCAGACCATTGATGGGTTTTAAAATATACCGCAAGTGCACGGTGTCTGTTTAGCAGAAACTGGCAAATACGAGTCGATCCACAGGGAGAGGAGTTCTACAGGTTTATGCTCAATTATCTAACTACTTCAAGAGAGGAAATTGATTGAAGAATTAATAACTAAACTAGAATAAACTATAACACAAAAAGATGGAAGTTTATCAAATAATTAAAAACCTAGGGCAATCGATCGGTCCACCATGCTTATACCAATTTAATCACTACAATATAGTTCGACAATACTTGGATTGAGAATCGAATAAATAAAGTATTTCGTTAATCCTTGGTCAGGCATTAACAACTCTTAGATTAACATATGCCAGTACGGTCGCTCAACATAATCAAACCTACCTATTGTACACGCCTCTAATGAATATGATCTTTCGATTCTAATTCTTATTAGCTAAACATAACTCATGATATTGCGCAATTACATGAATTAAACAAGCATAACAAATCAATAGGAATTATTCTAATTCAATCCAAATAACGAAGAACTTTAAACCACAATCAAAAAGGTATAAACATGGCTTCCCTCTCTAAGCCCTAGAAAAAGTCTACTCACTCATGATAATAATAAACTCAATAAACATAATCAAAGTAAAAGAATTCATTAAATAAAACAAAGTAAAGAGGAATACCGAATGATTGAGGAACAATGAAAACGAAATCAACGATCTCTATAATCTTCAAAGGTAAAAGTTCATACAAAGCTAGAGAGAGAAAAAATAAGTGTTTAGCCCTAAAAACGTAGAAAATAAGATATTCCAATTGAAAATACTAGAAACCTATTTATACTTTTTACAAAACCGGCTAAAAAAAGCAAATAAACCCGTCTCGAGAAACCGCCCGGTCGACCGGGCGAAATCCGCCCGGTCGGGCGACGGTGATTGAGAAACTACGACAGAACAGCAAATCCGCCCGGTCAACCGGGCGAGCCCGCCCGGTCGGGCGCGCAAGCGGATTTTCTTCTTTTCTCGCCCGGTTGGCCGGGCGAAAAAGTCTCATATGCAGCTGAGTTTTGTGGATCGCCTGGTCGGGCTAAATCGCCCGGTCGACCGGGCGGAAGTGATTTTCGCTCTTTTTTTGGTGAAATCTTGTCTGAATCACTTGTGCAATCTCTTGGATCTTCTATGAGCTAAATGTGGTCCGTTGGACTTCCGTTCTGCAACTCAAATGAGGGTGATAAACGCTTAATCTGCACAAAAACGTCTAACACACGAAAACAAGTCCAAACATATCAAATCACACATAAACGAGCTCAAATGAGCTCAAACCGGCACTCAAAGTTAGGGGAATTGGGTTAAATACTCTATATAAAATAGACTCATCAAAATCCCCCACGCTAACCTTTGCTTGTCCCTAAGAAAAACCACACAAATGAGTTACAAGATATAGTTGTTTCACCCCATAGAAAATGCAGTTCGAAAGTATTAGCAAACTCAAAAATCAATCAAGAAGGCATGCATCATCATCAATCCTTTATATCAAGCCAACGACCAATCACCGAGAAAGACAATCAAGCAAGGTCACTGTGCATATCATGCGAATGCTAAGATGGTGCTCACAAGGGGGAACACTCTTCTCTCATTTTTGTGGCAGGCAAAAGAATTACCCGATCACGCTCCATTCCCACCATATGTCCCTTCCCAACTCACTACTCTCGTGTGTTTAGAAGGTAACATAATGACACTCAACCTAGTTCAGTCGACTCAGAAATGACACTTACTCTTTAACTTTGTTCCATTGACTCACTTTCAATTCAATAATGCAACACATAAAGATCAGGAGGTCTTTTAATGGTTGTAATGGGGCTGAGGCTAAGGGTATGGAATAATTTGGAAATGTGGTGGATAAACCAAGCATGGAGGAGCATAGACTAGCAAAACCAGGTCAATGAGACCTTCATAACTTCACTCACTTATCTCCAAAATATCACAACATTTACTTTCTCAACTCAATCACTATTTTCACTTCCCTTGAACTTGTTTTGCTTTTCAAACAACACTTTATTCAAAAATTTCAAACTTTTTGTTCTTTTTCATTCCTCTTTTCTTTTGGATTTGTTGTTGTTGAACATTCTTTCTTGCTTTTTCCCAAACACAAAGTAATAAGCTGATCATATACCCATAACGAACTAACTCCAACTAGCACACGCCACAACATACATAACTATCAAGACAACCCAATCACTCAACTAATGCTCCCCCAAGCTAGGCTTGGGACAAGAATCAAATAAGGCTAAGGGGCTTGTAATGACGGTTAGAAATCAAAACAGTGAGAAAGGCTTCAGTGGGGCTAGAAATGGAATAATGTAATCAATTACAACTCTGGAGCTTGGAATTGTGAAAAGAACGCCTCCATCATGCCAATCATGTATGCACATCAAATTTTCAAAGAGTACAGAATCAAAATCAAGATCAATGTCATAACTGAGGAACTAATCACACAACAAAGAGGAAGACTGGATGAAAGATAGGCATCCATGACTCAAGGAAAACTCACAGTCTAACCAACTTAGCTCCTCAAGCAATGCAAGTGCCACAAGTATCATGCAATCAAGGGTCATGGAAGATTGAAAATCAACTCAAGACTAACAAATACTCACCCCAACTATCATAGATTAAGTGTCCAAAAAGTCATTCAAAAATTTTTGGGCCACAGGGAAACAAACATGCAACTCATAGCCCATGTCAAGCTCGTATTTTTGGTATTTTTTTTTCAGAAATATTTGATTTTTTTATTTTTTTTTACTAACTAGCTACACTACAAAGCAGTAAAAAGAGAGGGGTGTACTTACAGAATCCTCCCCCCAAGCTGAACTCGACAATGGCCTCATTGCAGCTAGAGGGAAAGAGAGGAATCACGCGTCATCATCAGGCATATCGGCAGTAAAACCGCCACCGGTAGTACCTGCAGCACCAAAAGCAGTATAGCCATAAGTACCATCCCTAGCATGGTCAGTGGGGTCAGGGACCTGTGGTGTGTACCATGAAGGGTGGGTGGCATCATGGGCAACAAGCCCTTGGTGGAAATAGTCATGGTAGATAGGGTACAGGGCATGGCGCATGTCGGACTCCACGGTAGTCAACCGTGTGTCCAACGAAGTCAGGTGAGTCTGGATGGTAGCCTGACCAAGCTCAAGGTGGCCCATCTGTGAGGTAAGGGACTGTTGTCCCTGCTCGAGGCGGGTAAGGACCGCCATCATAGGATCCATAGGTGCGGAGGAGGAGGAGGCTTCCCCAACGGGCTGCCTGTGGTAGGTCCGCAGAGGTCGCCGAGCAATGGGCTCTTGACCCCGCATAGGAAGGAGGTACGACCCCAGACCAGGTTCTAGGCGAGTCTGAGCTGGGTCGGGAAGAAGGATAGACTCCTTCTTAGCAATGAACCACCTATATTTGTTCGCAGATTGGGCGGTTATCCATTTAGCATTGGTCATATAATCAATGCCAATCTCAGCGGGACCAGCTACAGCATTGCTAATGTCTGAAGTATAACCAAAATGAGCAGCAATAGCGGTAATGAGGCCACCTAAAACAATAGGTTGCCCCCTAACACTACCATCATCAAACAAGGCAGGCAAATTGGTGGCAGTCCGCTTCAGCTGGGACACAAACAGATAAGGAAGGCACAAAGAGTAATCAAACGCTGGAAACAGATAACTACCCATCAAAAAGATCTCCTGTTTTTGACAGGAGTGGGGCTCAGCACGCCCAAAAAGTGTGAATCCCAAAAATCGCTGTAAGTAGCGAAGGCTGGGAAAATGGAGGTGGTCTGCAGTCATATGCTGGGTGTTGACATCCTCATCACTTGTGAATGCGGTCCACAAGGTATTAATGCGAACAGTGGGAGGGGGGCGGTGATCATCAGTGACAGGGAGGCCAAAAATAGCAGCTAATTGGCCTAAAGTGAGTTCACGATCCTCATTCATGAGGCGAAAACGGAGAACTTGATTTTTATTGCCTACTTCTAATGAGCTCAAGAATTCAAGTGTAAGATGCCTATATGTCCAGAAAAACATGCCAAACATTGTGCCCAATCCCAATTTCTCAAATAGCGTCTTAGTTTCACCATATATACCCAAAGCATGCAAAGAATTGGTATCAACAAAGCGGGTGGGGATGATATTCCGAAATTTCAACTTTTCAAATCTTTGTTTTTGCTCTAGGGATTTAAAAATTACCTGTGGGAATGTCGAATCTGGTGGAATTTGAGTGCTTGATTCCCCTCTTGAGCTTTGCTTCCTCTTGCTTGGCCTTGACATGGGTAAGGAGTGAGTGAATTGAAGTGGGATGATGGAGGTTTAATGGGAGAAAGATGAAGAAAAGTATTGGGAGAAGAAGAAAATTGAAGGAGAAGATGGAATTTGTGAATGGTGGAAGGGTAGGATGGAGTTTAGCTATGGAGATTTTGAGGAGAGAGAGAGAGAGAGATTTGAGAGGATGAATAAGAATGAAAGAAGATGAAAGAAGTGAAGTGAGGGAATAAAGCCTCGACGGATTTAACACGGGAAAAACTGATTCAGGGCTCCCGCCCGGTCGGGCTATCTCGCCCGGTCGACCGGGCGAAGATTTTTCCTTTTCTATTTCATCGCAGCGCTGTAGCCAGGAGAGGAGATTCAGCAGCCCGGTCGGGCGACTTCGCCCGGTCGGGCGACTTCGCCCGGTCGACCGGGCGAAATTCGCTTCTTCAGTACTCTAAAGGCAATCCGCCCGGTTGACCGGGCGAAAAAATCACCGAAAATGCTTGCGCGTCCGGGCGGGCGGCCTAGCCCGGTTGACCGGGCGAAAATCACTTCGTTATTTTTTCTGGAAATTTTTTCCGCCCTTCTTGGAATCAGCTGGGCGCCCTGTCCGGCAGACTCGCCTGGTAGGGCAAGTTGAGAGGCCCGGTCGGGCGAAATAGCCCGGTTGACCGGGCGGCTGCATTTCGCGCTATTTTTTCGTCAAAATTTTCCCATGTTGTGATATTGACCCCCTGCACACACTAAACTCGTCCAAACGTCAGTACACTCTCTCTCACCTCTCTAAAAAAATAAGAAAACTAAACTAAACTAGTAAAGAAAAAGAAAAGTAAAGACGGGTTGCCTCCCGCAAAGCGCTGGTTTAAGAAGGTCCCGCACGACCGTAGTACCTTTGATTTCAAAGTGAGGGAGCATCGAAGTAGATGACCTCTACTTGGCCTATGAAAGCGCCCTCATGATACAGTTTTAAACGTTAACCATTCACTTTAAACTTCGTCCCCTCTGCATTGGCCACTTCAACGGCTCCATGTGGCTTTACATCATTGACAACAAAAGGTCCAGACCACTTTGACTTAAGCTTTCCAGGAAAAAGCCTTAGTCTAGAGTTGTATAATAAAACCTTATCACCAACATGAAACTCGCGCTTCTCAATCATCTTGTCATGAAACCTCTTTGTCTGCTCCTTGTAAAGCTTGTGGTTCTCATATGCTTCCAGTCGAAGCTCATCTAACTCATTCAACTGAAGAAGTCTTGTTTCATCTGCAGCCTCTAAATCCAAGTTAATTTCTTTGACTGCCCAAGCTGAGAGATACTCCATTTCAACTGGTAAATGATAAGCTTTGCCATAGACCAATCGATATGGGGTGGTGCCGAGAGGTGTCTTAAAAGCAGTTCGCAGTGTCCACAAAGTGTCATCCAACTTTTGTGACCAATCTTTCCTTGACCTGTTGACTACCTTCTCTAAAATGCGCTTGATCTGACGATTGGAGACTTCAACTTGGCCACTAGTCTGAGGGTGATATGCCAAGCCAACCTTATGAGTAACTCCATATTTCTTCAGTAAAGCTTGGAAGGTTCTCTGATGAAAATGAGACCCCCCATCACTGATCAAGACTCTCGGGACTCCGAAACGAGGAAAGATAATCTTCTTGAAGAGCCTCATTACCACCTTAGAATCATTAGTAGGGGAAGCCACAGCTTCAACCCACTTAGTCACATAATCCACAGCTACCAAAATATACCTGTTCCCACAAGAAGAAGGGAAAGGTCCCATGAAATCAATTCCCCACACATCAAAGGGCTCAATCTCCAAAATTCCCATCTGCGGCATAACTTGTCTCTTGGAAATATTGCCCGTTCTTTGACACTCATTACAAGAGAGGCAAAAAGCACGGGCATCTTTGAAGATAGTAGGCCAGTAGAACCCACTCTGGAGAACTCTATAAGCTGTAGCCTGTGAGCCAAGATGTCCACTACAAGGCATACTATGGCAGTGTTGTAGGATTCCAGCTATCTCCCAATCGGCAACACATCCACTGAACAAGCCATCTTAACACTTCTTGTATAGAAGTGGGTCTTCCCAATAGTAATGCTTAGCATCATGATAAAACTTCTTGCGTTGTTGGTACGTCAAATCTGGAGGAGGAGAACCACCAACACAATAGTTAGCAAAATCAGCATACCATGGGGATTGAATAGATACAGCAAAAAGACGATCATCAGGAAAAGAATCATCTATGGGACCATCAACACTTGACTCAAATCTCAATCTGGAGAGATAATCTGCAACGACATTCTCAGCACCCTTCTTATCACGGATCTCCAAATCAAACTCTTGTAATAAGAGTATCCGAATAATAAGTCGTGGCTTGGCTTCCTTCTTAGCCAATAGATACTTCAGTGCAGCATGATCGGTGTGGACAATCACTTTCGAACCTATGAGGTAGGTTCGAAACTTGTCAAGAGCATAGACAATGGCCAATAACTCCTTCTCTGTAGTAGCATAGTTGACCTGAGCTTCATCTAATGTCTTGCTGGCATAGTAAATAGCATGGAGGATCTTGTTCTTCCGTTGGCCAAGCACAAGCACCAACCGCATAATCACTAGCATCACACATGATCTCGAAGGGGACACTCCAATCCGGAGGTTGTATGATAGGGCAGTGATCAATGCTTCCTTAATCCCGTCAAAAGACTCCACACAAGCATCAGTAAAATCAAAGGTGGCATCCTTGAGCAACAATTGAGTAAGGGGTTTCGCGATTTTAGAAAAATCTTTTATGAATGCGATAGAACCCCGCATGACCTAGAAAACTCCTCACTCCTTTAACATTCACGGGGAGGAGGAAGTTTCTCAATCACCTCAATTTTTGCCCTGGCCAACTTGGATGCCACGTTCGAAACAAGATGACCAAGTACCACTCCCTCATTGACCATGAAGTGACACTTTTCCCGGTTTAAGACCAAATTAACATCGGACAACGTCTAAGTACTCTAGAAAGATTATGCAAACACACATCAAAGTCGGACCCATAGACACCGAAATCATCCATAAATACCTCCATGATATTCTCAATGAAATCGAAAAGATGGCCATCATACATCTTTGAAATGTGGCAGGGGCGTTACACAAACCAAATGGCATTCGGCGGTAAGCAAAAGTGCCATAAGGACATGTGAACGTCGTCTTCTCCTGATCTTCTGGGTGAATGGGAATCTGAAAGAAACCTGAATATTCATCCAAATAACAGAAAAAGCTATGTTTTGCTAATCTTTCTAGCATCTGGTCAATAAAAGGGAGGGGAAGTGATCTTTCAAGGTGGCTATGTTTAATCTGCGATAGTCAATACACATTCGCCAACCTCGTAATCGACGAGTAGGAATTAGTTCATCCCTATCATTCTTAATAACAGTAGTCCCCCCCTTTTAGGAACAACTTGAACCGGGCTCACCCACTTAGAATCTGAGATGGGGTAGATGATGCCCGCATCAAGTAGTTTCATTATTTCCTTCTTCACTACCTCTTGCATATTAGGATTCAAACGTCTTTGGGGTTGTATGCAAGGGCGGTGATTTTCTTCCAAGTTTATTCTATGCATACAAAAATCAGGACTAATGCCCCTTAGATCATCAATACTATACCCAATAGCCTTTTTGTGCACGCGAAGCACTGTAAGAAGTTGTGAAAGCTGGCTATCTGTGAGATTAGTACTGACAATCACAGGGCATTCCTCATTATCATCAAGAAATGCATATTTGAGGTGAGAAGGTAAAGGTTTAAGTTCTAACTTCCTTACCTGTAGCTCAGAAGTAGAGCAAATAGTCTCCATTACCTCACATTCGACTCCCTCATCAGTATCAAGACCATCCAGTTCAAGAATTTTCTCCAATAGATCATCTGACAGAACTTGGTGATAATCACCTCCAGAAATCTCTTCCAGTACATCAATCCTGCAGCATGTGTGCTCAAGCATAGGAGACTTAATAGCATTGGTTAGTTTAAAATTAATAGTATCATCACCAACACTTAAAGTCAGAGAGCCAGATTTAACATCAATATGAAAGGCCTAAAGTACACAAGAAAGGCCTACCTAAAATAATGGGGATTTGACTATCCTCCTCCATATCTAGCACTACAAAATCTACAGGAATATAGAATTTTCCAACCCTGACAGGAACATCCTCTAAAATACCCAAAAGATATTTCACAGAACGATCTGCCATCTGTAAAGTAATCTGGGTGCACTTCAAAACTCCCAAGTTCAGTTTATTACAGATAGATAGAGTCATAACAGATACACTAGCTCCTAGATCACATAAAGCCTTATCTATAAACAATGCACCTACATGACAGGGGATGGAAAAACTACCAGGATCCTTTAATTTTGGAGGGATTTTGTTTTGCAAAGCAGCACTACACTCTTTAGTTAGAGCAACTCTATCTATACCACCAAAATCCTTTTTCTTAGTAATCATGTCTTTCAAAAATTTGGCATAAACAAGCACTTGAGAGATTAAATCAGTGAAAGGAACTGTTACCTCAAGATTCTTGACCATTGGCATGAACTTACAAAGCTGTTGATCAACCTTGGATTTTTGCATCCTGTGAGGGAAAGGTAGTGGTGGTGTAGGAGAATCAGTAACCTTCTCCGTTTGCTTCCTTGCTTCATCTACTTTCCCTTGCTCAATTTCAACTTTTGAGCTATCTTCACCTTCCTTTTCATCCACTGCATCATTGTTGTTTGAAGGTGGCGAATCATCAGTAGGCATAGGTGGAGCATCGTATTGTGTACCGCTGCGAAGAGTGACAAGATTGATCTCTTTGGGAATTGGTTGCCCCGCAAATGACCGGTTGCCTCGTGCATTATTTCCGCAACCCGAGCAAGTTGAGTCTCCAAATGTTTGGTAGTATTCTTCAACTCTTTGATGCTCTCTTCATGACTCTTCGCATAGAAACCATCATCTTCATCGTGTCGGACATGGTAGGCTCGAGAGCCGGCATTCCGAGGAGCTTCTTGGCCGATAGCCTTGGTGTGAAGGCCTATTGAAACCAGGAGGGGGATTCTGAGGAGCCCCTTGGTAATATTGTTGTCTGGCAGCATGCTGTGGTGGGTTTTGATGAGGTGGTTGGTAGGATATTTGTGGCATTGGTTGGGGGTTTTGAACATTATTGTTTTTGTAGGAAAAATTAGGATGATCCCTTCAACCTGGGTTGAATGTGTTGGAATATGGATTGTGTGGGGGTCTCTGCTGAAAAGCATTCGCATGCTCCATCTGATTCGAGTCCGGTTGACTATAGGAACAATCATAGCCAAAGTGGCCTTGAACACCACACACCTCACAGAAAGAAGAGGTAATAGGAGCCATGGAAGACATAACATTAATACTCATAGGGGGAGTATTAGACTGTGAAGATTTAAATGAATCCATCTTCATGCTTAACTGGGCAACTTGTGCAGACAACAGGGAATATGCATCAGCATCCAACTTTTTCTTTGTAATAGTCCTAGAAGAACTATGATCATTTGCTGCTAAGTTGGCCAAAAAACTATACCCTTCATCTACCTCCTTGTCTAGGAAAACACCCCCTGCAGATGAATCAATTATACTCTTGATATGGGGTTGTAGACCATTGTAGAATGCTTGAGTGATGAACCACTTGTCTAGATTGTGGTGTGGGCATTCTCTTTGCAGGTCCTTGAACCTATTCCATGCGTCCTTCAGTGTTTCATCGGGTTCTTGTTGGAAAGTAGCAAGTTTATGTCTGATTTCTGCAGTCTTAGTAGGAGGGTAGTACTCTTTCAGGAATGCTTCAGATATAGCACTCCACTCAGTTTCATTAACATCGTTCAGCCATTTTTGTGCCTTGTCCTTTAATGAGAATTCGAAGACCATGACCTTCAACTGATCCGGAGTAACCCCTTGGTGCTTAACGGTACGACAAAGTTGTTGAAACCGTTGTAAATGATTTGCAGGGTCTTCAGATGGATGCCCTCCAAACTGGTTCTGTTGGATCATATTGATGAGGGCATGCTTGATCTCAAAATTGGCCGCTTGAATGTCAGGCATAGTAGGACCTGTAGAAATGCCACCAAGAGAAGGTACCCCATAAGATTTCAATGATTTATGAGGCATGATTGGCTCTGAAGGACCTTCTGTGGATGTTCCCGGGTTAGCAGACTGCTTCTTCTTCTTTTGTTGCTTTTTGAGTTGCCGGATGGTTTTCTCAAGATCGGGATCGGTTGGAACCGAGTACCTGTTCTTTTAGACACGGGCATAAAAGAAACAAAGAAAAATGTGCGGTGAGATGGCCTCAGTGGAACTTGAAGTTCCAATGAGACAAGAGAAATAGTTCAAATAATTAATCGAAAGCTATAGAAACTAGCCGTCTCCCGGCAACGGCGCCAAAAAACTTGATGGGTTTTAAAATATACCGCAAGTGCACGGTGTCTATTTAGCGTAAACCGGCAAATACGGGTCGATCCACAGGGAGAGGAGTTCTACAGGTTTATGCTCAATTATCTAACTACTTCAAGAGAGGAAATTGATTGAAGAATTAATAACTAAACTAGAATAAACAATAACACAAAAAGATGGAAGTTTATCAAATAATTAAAAACCTAGGGCAATCGATCGGTCCACCATGCTTATACCAATTTAATCACTACAATATAGTTCGACAATACTTGGATTGAGATTCGAATAAATAAAGTATTTCGTTAATCCTTGGTCAGGCATTAACAACTCTTAGATTAACATATGCCAGTACGGTCGCTCAACACAATCAAGCCTACCTATTGTACACGCCTCTAATGAATATGATCTTTCGATTCTAATTCTTATTAGCTAAACATAACTCATGATATTGCGCAATTACATGAATTAAACAAGCATAACAAATCAATAGGAATTATTCTAATTCAATCCAAATAACGAAGAACTTTAAACCACAATCAAAAAGGTATAAACATGGCTTCCCTCTCTAAGCCCTAGAAAAAGTCTACTCACTCATGATAATAATAAACTCAATAAACATAATCAAAGTAAAAGAATTCATTAAATAAAACAAAGTAAAGAGGAATACCGAATGATTGAGGAACAATGAAAACGAAATCAACGATCTCTATAATCTTCAAAGGTAAAAGTTCATACAAAGCTAGAGAGAGAAAAACTAAGTGTTTAGCCCTAAAAACGTAGAAAATAAGATATTCCAATTGAAAATACTAAAAACCTATTTATACTTTTCACAAAACTGGCTAAAAAAAGCAAATAAACCCGTCTCGAGAAACCGCCCGGTCGGGCGACGGTGATTGAGAAACTACGACAGAACAGCCAATCCGGCCGGTAAACCGGGCGAGCCCGCCCGGTCGGGCGCACAAGCGGATTTTCTTCTTTTCTCGCCCGGTTGGCCGGGCGAATAAGTCTCATATGCAGCTGAGTTTTGTGGATCGCCCGGTCGGGCTAAACCGCCCGGTCGACCGGGCGGGAGTGATTTTCGCTCTTTTTTTGGTCAAATCTTGTCCGTATCACTTGTGCAATCTCTTGGATCTTCTATGAGCTAAATGTGGTCCGTTGGACTTCCGTTCTACAACTCAGATGAGGGTGATAAACGCTTAATCTGCACAAAAACGTCTAACAAACGGAAACAAGTCCAAACATATCAAATCACACATAAATGAGCTCAAATGAGCTCAAACCGGCACTCAAAGTTAGGGGAATTGGGTTAAATACTCTATATAAAATAGACTCATCAACCATCGACCCTGAAGAGGAGCAGTCTATTGAAAATGGACCTACCCCTTCACAATAGCTACAGCATGCAGACCCCCAACCTATATCTACAGCAGATATAAACTTGATAGCCGCTCGGCTACAGCAGACCCTACAACGTAGCTTGATGGACATGTTGGCCAATCTACAGCAGGGGCGCCCTCTCCAGCAACCTAAAGACCAAGCCTTGGTCCCTTTCCATCGGGCGGAAAACCTTCACCGATCTGCCCGCGGTCAGCCTAGCCGGCAACGATCGGGGGTAAGGGAACACAGTCAAAATGATCGGCAACGATCCAGACAAGGGGAGGAGGACCGCCATCTGTCTAAAGGAAGAACCGCTAGACAGGGAGAGGAGACTCATGTGTCCAAGTCACCATGAGGCAATGTCGGGCAAAAGCACGATGATGCTTGGCATTTCTTCAACGAGAAGCGCCTCAGCAAAGGATACGACGCAAGACACATCCTCAACAAGAAAGTTGCTCAGCGGGAGGGGCATAGTGTCTCTGCCCAATCGAACCCCATTCGGATCAATAGTGGGGCACTTAAGTTCATGGTCCTATTCAGTCAGGCCATACTAGAGGCGCCCAGTCCGGGAAAGATCAAAACACCGACTATTGAACCGTTCACTGGCCTAACCGAGCCGGATGATCATATGGCAACATACAAGGCACAAATGAGTGTCCAAACCGGCTGTGAAGCGACTTGGTGCCGCTTCTTTCCCACAACACTGAAAGGACTGGCTCTGAACTAGTTTCAGGAACTCCCTGCTGGGATCATAACTGATTTCTCGGTACTATAAGACCTATTCATCTTCATTTGATGGGGGTCAGGCTGGAGAAGAATGAAAGCCTGGCCGATTACATCAAAAGATTCAATGAGGAATCCCTAAAAATCTCAGATCTACATGACGCGGTGGCATTTGCCGCCCTAATGTCCGGACTTCAACTCGGTCGGCTAAGATGGTCATTGGCGGAAAACGAAGTGAAAACCTTCTCCGAAGCAATGAGCAAGGCTCAACGATTCATCCAGGCAGCAGACATATGTCGCCACTCGGATGATGGAAGCACAAAACAACAAAAGACTGGGCTAAGCTCTTCAGATTTCTTTCCTTTGGATCAGACCTAGTAAAATGACGGTATAAATCATCATCAGGTACTAAATTGGGGAGACAGGATTATATGTCAACACTTATACATAACTAGCAATTTATGCACGCGATGTATGCGTGAATTTAAAGTTTGCGCTTTATTTTTTTAAATCTAAAGGTTTTTTTATATAATTTTTCATAGGGTTATAGTATATCATATCACCCCTTTCCTTTATATTAAAGAGTTCTGCATGTGATTTATTAAATAGTTCATGATCAACACATACTTTTACATGATCTATAGGCTGTAATTGATAAAACAACGATTTCGTACACTACAATGTTCAGAGGGATTAAACACAATATGTACGGAGCAATAAATTGCCAATTTTCGATTGTATTTCGACTTTTAGTTGTTTGATAGTTGTTAGATACCCGATTTGCACAGAGTTAAACAAACTTGTTGTAGGGACGATGGCGAATTATGAATGTATGTTATGTAAGAATTCAATTTTATTGTAATTCAGATTTTAAGTAAAATAATGGTGTTTGTGTTATATGGAGTAATATTTTTGAATTGTAGTTTCAAGGTTTTTTCATTCATATAACAACTTTCCTCATTATTCAAAGATTTGGAATCAATGTTAAATGGAATATGTTATGAAACTTGTATTGATTGACAATTATGGCAAATAGATAATTATGGACTTACTGAATATGGTTGATTTTTTTCTTTTAAATTTACTCTTTATTAATAAGTACATGATTAATTGTGTGCGTAAGGGTAGGGGGGTCATTTCATGTGGACATCATTTGCACCCTCTTCCCTTATATAATAGAGATACATGTCGAGCTAATCTTGGGCCAAAGAATAGTCGAAGTTTTCCATAATTTGTCTTGAGTAATTTATGTGGCTACGTTATCATATATAATATTAAAGCAAGAAAAAATTCAGCCTACGTGGCAGCCTCTTATTCTTTCAAGCCTCTCATTGCTCCAAGGTTTTTCAACCCCTCTCATTTACTTGCCACGTGTCATTGAAATTTGAATGCAGTGACAAAATAGCAAATCGTGGTGATTGAATTATATAGGGCAACAGTATATATTGCAATGACATTTAAGGAAATAAATCATTGACTTCTATAAGCTAATCCGTAATTATAGCAAACTGAATATTGGCATTTATCTCACACATTTTTAAAAATAATAATCGGTTATGTTACTGATTTGTAAATCAATTATTTCTAATAATGACCGTTCCCTAATTTCAGCTCAATATATCTCTATCTATATATGATTAACCGGTTGTGCAAGTTAATTGCAATATGAGTTATTTCCAAAAATGCAAACCCTACTTTAAGCACAATAACTCTATACCTTTGTACTATAAATATTTGAATCAAATTTGAATCACGATCAACAATGCAGTAACGTACAAACGGCGGAACCAAAGATCATTCATAATCATATTCGAAAAATTAGAGGGAGAAGCACAATAGCGGGGAGCAGACCACCAGTAGCCGCGCTCATGGCAGCAGCAACTCCCCGTGGCAGAACAGGCAAAGAGCAGAGTAAATTGATCCAGTAAATTGGGGACTTGGGGGTCTCTAAATAAGTGAATATCATGTATTTGAAAAAAAAAATCTTTTCTTTTGCTTATAATAGCTGCCTTGAAGATATTTTAGATCAGTTATAAATCTAAATTTACAATTTAGGTTTTTTCTTTGTTTTTTTTATTAATAGATACAATCATATAATCACTTATTGGTAATTTCTTAAAAAAAAGATACTAGAGGTATTTTTTAGGCCCATTTTGTAGAAAATATCGAGAAAAAAAATCCTTGACTCATTATATACTTTATTTATATCAACATGCAACATATAATAAAGGCAAAGAAACAAAATACCATTCTTATGATCTTATCAAATGATGAAATTACACAAATTGTTATATATTTTGTGGCGATATACTCAAGGAAAGACATTGATCAAATGATTTATGAGAATTAAAAATTTTGATAATGAATTCCATTGGATATATACACGTGCAAATAGGTTTAGTGATTGAAATAAAAGTTTTTAAATTAGGAACCTAAGATGAAGGGCATGTAATTCGAAACCTATGATCAAAGCTTACCTTTCGATCTCTTTGAATAAACTTTAGTCAAGAACTCATTTTTCTTTGTATTTTATCAATACATTCAAACCGAAAAGTATAACTGATTACTGATTTTTCTTCATGCCATAGAAATATTGTGGTTAATATTTGAAGAGATCTTAGACATTTTCAACATAAAAAGGAGGGTTAAATATTCGAGATTTTTTTGGGGAGATGATGAGAAATTTTTACTTCAATGGAGTGAGGGGAGGGGAGAAGAGAAGACAAATGGGGAAAAGGCCCATGAAATGATAGCAAAAAATAAATTGGATGGAATTAACTAGGCAAACTAAAGTTTATCCCTACTATAGTCAATACATGCCATAATAAAAATCCTAACTACAAATATGAGGCAGACAAATGCATCATACCTATAATTGGTTTAGGTTGTGTTTTGAATTTATTTTTTTTAAAATAAACATTGATACTACATATTTTAGTAACTGTGCTATCAATTGGTCCTTTTAACTACAATTAATAAGTGACTTGATTCAATTTACAATTTGCTAATGATTTTTTTGCGTTTTTAATAGCTTGGTCAAAGTGTTTATAAGTAGAACCTACCTTTTCAAAGTGGATATCCCTCATTGTAATAGTGTATGTCAGAGTACAACTTTCACAGTTATCAACTCTACCGATGATCAAAAGCTTATTGACAAATGAATGGGAATATATATGAGATAGAGGTGTTTGCTACTTATTTAAGCTACTTTTTACCATATTTATATATAACTTTTCATGCATTATGCACGTGTCCAAAAACTAGGTTTTGGGATTGATTTTGAGTAATAACGCATGTAATTATGTGATAACGCTGGTGTACTCATAACTCAAGTAAAGTCATTGTCCAGAGGATCTCAATTCGCTCATAAAATAGAATAACATACATAAACAAAGTAGGTGTTTTTATTTTAATATCAATTGTAGGGAAGTAATAACACTAATACTATTTTTTATAAATAAGTCATAGGTCGTAACTTTACAGAGTACGGGTCGTAAGTCAATGTTAATTATTCTCGATACAAGAACATATATATATCACAAAGTAATTCGTTTTAAAAGTTGGATAGAATTGTTCTTGTGTAGTTCTCAAAGTTTGGAAGCGTTGACAATAGCCAATGAAGTTGATGGATGTGTAAAAAGCATTTCTTCCTTCTCTAGAAGTCCATTCACTTCTTCTTTGTCATTGTCAAAATTTGAAAATTTGTAGTTAATTTTATCTTAGTACTCCGTATGTATTAAAATATCGTATAAGATATGTCTAAGTCTATTTGCCAGGTATATTACAAAAAATTAATTATAAAAAATGTGCACCTAAGACCCTGAGGAACAAGCAAAGAGAACATAATTAAAGAATTGAGTGAGTCATCTTTTCTTTAAAGAGGTAAATAATCATTCAATTATTGATTTTCTATAGAGGATCACTCATGTATTCATGTTATATAAAACCTATACACGGGTGTACGCTCTTTTTGCAAAAATAGTGAAAAATTACTTTTCAAAATGTATATGTATTTAATTTTTACATTCTTCTTTAAATCATCACTTTTATATGTTTAAGGGTTAGATATAGTTCCACCATATTTTAGGGGAAACAATCTAAAATTAAATATTGAATTTAAGAGAATTTTCTAACCTACATTTTCCTCATTTTGTGCCTAAATATATTCAATTAAAAATCTAAATTTAATTACTAAAATTAGCCACAATTAAATAAAATGAGTTATTATTTTTGATTTTGGATAAATACTATTACAATTATTAAGTTTTCTTTCAACGAACTTTTTACATCATATATAATCGTTAATTATTTTCATCATTCAATATTTTAATTCGTAGAAAGAACGTCATAAAAAACAACTTATATAAATTATTTTAGAAAAAAATTATAAAAGTTATTGGAATTATTTTTTGCCTCTATTTTCATAATTTTTAGTAATATTTGGTGATTAAAAAGACATAAAACATATTAAACGGGTAGATGAATGGGTGACGAATGGGACATAGTACCACCCGAATCTAATCCAATATGTCACCAGCTCCATCCATCACCCGTTTTTCATATATATACTACAGGTTTTCATCTGTTTTAGAAATTTGGGTGAAACAGATAACCAAATATCCATTTAAAATGACCATCCCTATCTACACCATGATTTTAGGGAAAATAACTTAAGATATAAATTTTTATCAACTTTTAACGTTCATTAACTATAAATATGCAGCAAAAGGAGTATAAAACAAGTGAATAGTGTTACTCTAGAACAAATGGGTATTTAGAATTAATTTACATTAAATTTCATGTAACATACAATGATAACGGACTATCAGACAAGTATCTGTAACGAAAATAATATGATGAGTCTGTTGTGACAGGTCATTTAAGATCGTCACTTATGTGCATTTTATCCCTTAATTGTACAATATGCCAAATATTCTATAATGATAATGCCTTCCAAAATTCCCCGTTGGCACATGGTGTTCTGGTGGGTGGTGGGCTGGTGGCCAGTGGGTGGCCTTGCAGTGCAACCGTGGTGTAAGATAACAAGAGAGAGGGGGTGGATAAGACTGCGAAAAGCAGGATTGAAATGGTTGCATGGTTGAGTGCCAGTAGTGGTACGCATTGTGATTTTATCTGAGCCTTTGAGTGAAGCAAGGGGAAAAGCGAAAAAAATTTAAACCAATTTTTTTTTTTTTTGAAAAATGGTTTGGTAACGTATTCCACCATAATGTTAACCATATTAGTCACTGAACGAACAAGTCATAAGCCAATTTTAATCACGATGTTTTTTGGAGAAACATCCTCAAAATCTTAAATATATAAAACATAAAAATCAAGTGCATTTTTGCACGGGTCTAAAAACAATTACTAAATAACTATTCAGTTTATTACTGAACTGATGATACATTTTTATGGATCCCTATATTATCACGTCTATGTGCTAGATTATATAATTTGTTTAATGATGATAGCAAGAACTATTTACTAAAAAGTTCCGGTGCAGTTTGCACGGGTCCACGAACTAGTGATTTAAATAAAAAGCTATATAGAAAGTAGCGAGTACATGTAGCACTTTTTGAACTTCATTCAGCTACAAATATAGCAGGAAAAATAATTGCTAACATAGCCCAAAAGGCTATGATGATAAAAAAAAATTTGAAAAAAAAAAACTTATAAATTGCATAATTATGTTGTTGAGATAATTAAACAATGCTACAATGATTCTAATATTATCTTTCATGAAATTCAGTGATGAAAAATTAATTTTGAAAACAATAATGGTGCCTTGCATTATGAAATAAATTGAAAATCTATATATTATTATTTATAAATACTAGAGTTTAGAATCAATCTAATACTCAATTCTTATTAAATCTCGCCAGAATAATTTTAAATCCACCACTAACTTTAAGAAAAACCCTAATACCCCAATGCTCAGTTTAGGAAATATAGTACTCGCTTGGTATTTATATTTTATTACATAGTAGTAAATTAAAATCATAACGATTGAATTATAATAATAAAGTACTCATTGATACGAATCAAACAAGACCCCATATGACTATATTTATTTTTATATATTGACAAAAATTTTGAAGATTCTCTCTGACTGTGAATAATGTCAATGATCCAAGTAGGAAGAACAAAAAAATGCAAAGGATATCAGTAATTGAGGGAAAAATCATGCATCAAGAGACAAGTACTTTTATCTTTCGTGCATTATTTATATTTTTCCGGAAAAAATCGATATACTAATCAATCTTACATGCACAATAATCGAAAGGAAGACTAAGATATACATATTTCAAGTTCAAGTTTAAGCAAAAAGGAACCCTCTCATCATTCATGTTTATTTTTTTCAAATTAATAAGTATACGAATTGAGTTGCAAGTTACAATTATACATATATACTAGTATATTCTAAGTAGGAATTGGAGTTGGCACAAGTGGTGAGCTTTCTCATTTTTCCTAGTAAAGTATGGGGTTCAATTCCTACCCCAAGCATTTGCTTGGGATTTAAGGAGGATAGGGTTGTGGTGTATGGCTTGTAATTGGCCTCTGGGTGAGGACTCTGTGTGAGGGTAGCCTAGAGGTACTATATATATATATATATATATATATATATATATATATATATATATATATATATATATATATATATATATATATATATATATATATATATATATATATATATATATATATATATATATATATATATATATATATAAATTGTGAAGTATCGAATCAGCAAAACATTTTTATTGCAGCAACTAGCTAGAAAGCCTTACAACAAAATTTAAATGATCAAAAATAGAAAGTTTTGCAACTTAAAGAGAACAAAAGGAACTATCTAATTAGAAAGTTATTTTTAATTATCCCTTTCGCATAATTAAATTATTGGTTTTTGGTGTCATCATGATATCTATACAAATATATTAAAATGCGTTCCTATCAACGGAACAGTGCCACGTGGCACTCTTCTCAAACTCATAATACACATGTTTATGATCTCATTACAAAATATTAACAATGTGTAGCTACTAGGAATTGAACTCATGACCTTTGAAACGAAATGTGAGAGTTTAACCACCAATCCACTACAATGTCAATGTTTAATGTTTCAAAGTAAAACATAATAAAGTCTTATAATTATATGCAACTATAGAGACATAGACAAGCTTTTTGATCTCTAACACTTTTATTATGGTAAGAACATTCTCTTATCCCAATTCCATTGATATTGTTATTTTTATCCCCAATTACTTGAAAATTTTATTTTTATTTTTAAAATCAGCTTATCATGTCATAACGTACATTTTTCAATTTTGCACTAGAAAGAAAATTACAAAAAGTTAATAAAATCAATTATGAGACTTATGAATGATAATGTATTTGATAATTGTAACAGCCCGGGGCACCGCCCGGGCCAAAAATACTAATATATCATAATAACCCGTGATTAGTTTGACATAATGTTCCACACAATTTTTCTTTCAAATGATTGGTAGTTGCAAATTTCTCAAAACTACTTTTATTAAAAATATTGGCATTAAAATCAGCCATGTATTAGCAAGGCTGCATGGGCACAAAGTCACAAACTAGGCAACTACATGTAAAAGGTAGAGTAATGGCAGTAGTAGTGGTGTATAACTAATGGCAATCGGTAAACTTGTAATAATTGTAGATGCATGTTATTCTATGGTGAGCTAGGATGACATGGTTAAAAGTTAAAACCGAGAACAAATTTTGTTTTCCCAAGCAAAGTTTGACGTGATTGATGGGAATTCTCCTTGTAATTTTAAAGTCATGAGGTCTCCCAATTGCAACCTTGAAGACAGGAATTTCCTTAACTTCCCTCCTTCAAGTGTCTAACCAGTTGGCGGAGCTACTAAGTCACAAGGGGTAGCACATGCTATCTATGATCTTTTAAACAAAAAAACACATGAAGAGAGAGCGTCAAGGCTGAAGCAGAAATTGGTGGCTGAAGGAACAACGTTGTCGGCTTTCGGTGGCCGCTACTGGTGTCCCAGACTGCTGGACTGGCGCTGCTGAGTTGATCACCTGTTGTCCGCTTGAGGTTAGGCAGAGTTGGCAGTCGCACAAAGGTAGTGACTAGTGACTAGTGAGAGAGGTGTGACTATGTGTCGATAGTATTTTTTTTCTTAAAATATCTTACTTTTTTCATCTAATTTTAATTGAGTTGTTAACTTATAGTATTATGTCCTTTGCAATAGTTTAGAAGAATATATTTACGCTTCTCTTTTTGGAGAAATGTGATTCATTCCCTTATTTTTTTTGTCTGAATTGCTTGCTTTGGCAATTTATAATTGTAGGATTTATAAAGTGTGGGAATTTATAAATTTGTGGACTTGTGGTATTTGAATTTTACGTGAAATGTGATTTACAGTTTTTTTTTTTTTACAATGGGGAAAGACAATGTGATTTACCGTTAGGACTTATGAATCGTGTCAATTGTTAGAGAAGGACAATTTGTGAGCTATTGAGTAATATACAATAAAAAAAATTATGATGTGAATTTTGAATGAGTTTTAAGATAATGTCTAGTGTTCCCATGTTGAACTATAATGGGGGTAAGAAATTACTAGTTGAATTGATTAGCGAATTCTTGTGTTATATATGTAATTGAGGATACTAAGGCTATCCTTGTCATTGTACTATTCTACGTATATTATATATATGAGTCCAGACACCCTCATTAGGGTAAGCCGTATCATTATTCTCACATGGTATCAAGAGCATAGTTTTTTACCCTAATTTTCTTTCTTGGTGCTCTCGCTTCCGCTCTCTAATTTTTTTTTATCACGTGTGATTTGATGGCTGCTAATTCAGGCTCCCTCTCCACGTCAGCCGCTGGCGTTGCATCACCGGTGACCAACACTGGCGCCGCTGTGATGCAACCCTCCACCGCGTTGTCGGCCCCTGCGACGACTGGCTCGCAGCCACACACACTCGCTGGCGCGCCATTCTTCGAGTTCTCGCACGCATTGTCTCCAGACGTTGCTCCGGGCTTCACGTGGAGCCCCACCCATACGACGCCCAGGCGCCTCTTCGAGGTTGTTGCATCCCCGCTTGGTGCTGCTGCCGCAGTACCCTTTGTGTCTCGCGCGCTGCCCCACTCTTTGTCGCCACATCCATTTGTCTGCAGGGAGTTCTACTGTTGATGGTGTGTTTGGTACTCAGTCTAAAAATATAGTCTGTCAAATTTGCTTTCATCCAGGTCATTCTGTTGTTTCCTGTCCATCTCGATATGCTCAGACCTCTAATGCTACTCTTGTTGGCCTCCCCACTGGTGAGCACAATAAAACTACTTGGTTTCCTGATTCCGGAGCATCTTCTCACATGACCAACGATCCAGGTATCTTATCTAATAAGTCTGTTTATTCTGGTCCAGTTTCTGTTGAAGTAGCAAATGGTACTCAAATCCCAGTAAAACATGTTGGCACTGTCACCTTAAACTCTAAAAGTCGACCTTTAGTTCTCAACTCAGTTTATCATTGTCCTAATATTAAATTTAATTTAATGTCAGTTCAAAAGTTGGCTAAAGATAACAATTACACTGTGAGTTTTAATGGTTCTCATGTTTTTGTTAAGAACAATCGTTCGGGGGAGGTGCTTCTCAAAGCTTCTAGTCAAGGCAATGTCTATCTCATCACCCTCACTACCCAACCTAGGAGGCCAGTTGCTCTAATCTATCTCTCTGCGTCTGGTCCTACTTGGCATCGTTGTCATGGGCATTGTGGTGATTGAGTTTTAGGTGCTCTTAAGCAAAATAAGGCCATTGTTTGTGCCACTTGTAATCTTTTTTATTGTGTTTCTTTTTGCTTAGGCAAGTCTCACCGTTTACCTTTTCTAGATGTAATACACTCTTTTGATAAACCCTTGGAACTTGTTCATTCTGATTTATGGCAATCAAATATCTTATCAAATCTTGGATTTAAATACTATGTGTGTTTTGTTGATGATTTTTCTCGCTATACATGGATTTTTCCTTTGAAACGCAAAACGGAGGTGCATGATCGTTTTTTTACATTTCCAAGCTTTGGTTGAGAATTTATTTGACTGCAAAATTAAATCTTATCAAAGTGATGGGGAGCGGGAATTTGATAATCAACCTCTTCTCGATCATTTTCGAAAATGTGGTATTTATTTCCGGAAATCTTGTCTCGAAACTCAACGACAAAATGGTGTTGCTGAACAAAAGCATCAACATGTTATTGAACTAGCTCGTACTATGCTCATTGAGTCTTTACTTCCTGGTCAATTATGGGTCAATGCTGCGTACACAACTACCTATGTCATAATTCGATTGCCTACTCCAGTTTTGCAGGGTCTTTCTCCTTTTGAAAAAGTTATTCTCCAAACGTCCGGATTATTCTATGTTACGTGTGTTTGGTTGTAAGTGTTTTCCTAATTTTTTTGCCAAACCGTCAAATAAGTTAACACCACGGTCCGTTCAATGTGTTTTCCTTGGTTATGCTCCGGGATACAAAGGGTATCGTTGTTATGAACCCAAG
Organism: Beta corolliflora; assembly: GCA_947648045.1. Classification (NCBI taxonomy): domain Eukaryota; kingdom Viridiplantae; phylum Streptophyta; class Magnoliopsida; order Caryophyllales; family Amaranthaceae; genus Beta; species Beta corolliflora. The sequence goes on from CANSZD010002984.1 coordinate 1,140,809, forward strand.
TTAGGTCGCATTTATGTGAGTCGGAATGTCAAATTCCATGAGTCGGTGATTCCCTATCGTCAACTAGTGTCGTCTCGACCCTCGTCTTTTGTTGACTCTAGTGATACGGACCTTACCCTCCTCCATTTACCCTTAGCGGTCTCCTATACTCCGTCCCGTGTCACCCATCCCCATTTGTTATCACGCGATGGGTCCTCACCCTCGTCTCTCAACTCGCCCGCCCCACCCGAGACACCCCCCGCACCCCCGGCCATGCTCACCCCTCCCCCCCATGCCGCCCAAAGACGGCGGCTTACCAAGACCCGATGGGTCGGCCACTCGCACCCCTTGTCCTCGCTACCCGGCCGGCGCATGTCGGGTGTTCCCCTCCCTCCGCCGCCGCCCTGGCGTCCCACGCGTCTGACCCACCCCCTCCTATGCTCGAGTCTTCCCCCTCCCCTCCTTGTCCGACTAGTCCAATGTCCACGCCTTATGCCCCTTTGAGTGCACCTCCCACTCCCAGTATTTTTGCGGTTCCGTCTTCGCATAATGTTCATCCAATGCAAACTCGTGCTAAAGATGGTATTTTCAAACCAAATTCCATTTTAACTCTCACAACACTGGAAAAAGAAAAAGCTCCAACTTGTTTTTCAAAGGCAAATAAAATTCCGAAATGGCGTCAAGCCATGGCGGAAGAGATTAATGCAATGCTTGTTAACAAAACTTGGGATTTGGTACCGTATGATGCGTCAAAGAACTTGGTCGGTACAAAATGGATTTATACGATAAAAACTAATGAGGAAGGTCATGTGATTAGGCCTAAGGCTCGTCTGGTTGCTCGGGGGTTTGGTCAGCAGGAAGGTATTGATTACTCTTAAACTTTTAGCCCTGTTGTTCGATCAACTAGTGTCCGGTTGGTCTTGTCATTAGCCATCTCCTACAATTGGGTCACTCGGCAATTAGATGTGAAATATGCCTTCTTGCACGGTGATCTTATTGAGGAAGTTTACATGAAACAACCCGCAGGTTTTGTTCAACCTGATTTTCCTAATCACATTTGTCGTCTTAGGAAAGCTATCTATGGGTTGAAACAAGCTCCTCGAGCTTGGTATCTTCGCTTTATTAGTTTCTTGCTACAACAGGGCTTCTTTTGTTGTCAATCCGACACTTCTATGTTCATTTTTTCGTCGTGGCAAATATATCCTCTATCTTCTTCTCTATGTTGATGATATTATTGTCACAGGCAACTCAGCTCCTTTGATCACTAAGTTCATTTCTCTTTAGTCTGCTGAGTTTGCTATGAAGGATCTAGGTCCTCTTCATTATTTCCTAGGTGTGCAGGCTATTCGTACATCCCAAGGCTTATTCTTGTGTCAGAAAAAGTATGTTCTTGATCTTCTTCTTAAATTCCATCTGCACACTGTTAAGCCTGTTCGCACACCTCTCCCGAGTAGAACTACTCTCTCGCTTACCGATGGTGATCTTTTATCCGATCCAACTGAGTATCGCATTATGGTTGGGGCTTTATAGTACTTGACTATGACAAGACCTGATATTACGTATGCTGTGGATTTAGTTTCCCAATTTATGCATGCCCCCCGCACATCTCACTTGTTGGTTGTTAAGCGTATTTACAGGTACTTGCAGGGTACTTCTGACTACGGTATATGGCTTCGCCCCTCCCAGACTATGTCCATCATGATTGCATACTCAGATGCTGATTGGGTTGGATGTCCGGATAGTTGTCGTTCCACCACTGGTTATGCTATCTTCTTAGGTGGCAACCTCATCTCCTGGCGCTCTAAGAAGCAACCCATTGTCTCTAAGTCTTCCACTGAAGCCGAGTATCGTGATGTTGCTTACACAGTACAGGACACCCTCTCCATTCGCTCCTTGTTAGCTGAGTTGGGCCTCATCATTCATGCCCCCGTTAAACTGTTTTTGTGATAATGTTTCTGCTTCCTATCTTGCTGAGAACCCAGTCCAGCATGATCGTAGTAAGCACATTAAGATTGTTATCATTTTGTTCGGGAGCGTTTTGCTCATGGTGATTTAGTTGTTTGTTATGTTCCTACTGAGTTACAAATCGCTAACATTTTTACAAAAGGTTTGTTTGGTCAGCGTTTTGAGTTTTTGAGGTCCAAACTGTACGTAGTTCCCCCTGCACTGTTTGAGGGGGTGTGATAGAGGATACTAAGGGTATCCTTGTCATTGTACTATTGTACGTATATTATATATATGAGTCCAGGCACCCTCATTAGGGTAAGCCGTATCATTATTCTCACAATATGTATTTATATGTATTTCGGAATCATAAAGAGAAAACAAGAAAGGGATATCTCAAGCTATTTTTCAAAAGGGACACCTAAGAAGAATCGAGTCAATCTTAATCCAAGCTTTTTTTTTCAAATGTAAAACTTGATGTGCTTGTAAATCTGTTCCAAAATTTGAGACTTGTAGTGGACCATGATAATTTTATTTTTTTAAAGTATTTTGAAGTTGTATTTGGATTTTGTAACTGTTGAATTTAGTTATTTTGGTCCTTTCTTTTCGATATTCAGTGATGTCGCAAAATTACACTACCTCTGACTTCAAATCCTGAATCCGCCACTATGTCTATTACTCATATATACTGAACCAAGAAACCATGATTGTTAAGGTCGTGTGATCATGGTATTTGTACTTTAAAATAATTCAAATTTGGAATTTGACGGTGTGATTAGGCGTGTCATATTCGAATTGATTTAAGTCCACATTCTAAATCGTTTTGAGTATATCTTTTCTTTTTCTCACCCCACAAGAGATCACATCTACTCTTGGTACGTATTATCCTTTAGGTTTGGGTGGTCAAGTCTTCATAGGAAGAGTATTGTCATTTTACATGGGGAAAAGTTTTAAAGGTGAAAATAGCTGATATTTGCAACATTGGCTTATTATAATAACAATATCGTAAATTTTTCGAATTTAAAAGTAGGTCAGTTAAAGAAGACAAAAGGCAGATTATAGCAACCAGGTAAGAACGTAATAGCTTCCAATTGAATGAAGAAAGATAAGCACTTTGGTCAAAGTTTTTTTAAAAAGGAGAGTTTTTGCTTGATCTCAATGGATCTACTATTGACGATGCAACTTTTATAATCACAATGGGATAAAATCTTCCAAAACAAAGTTTATCTTTTTTTCACCCTAGAGGCTCCTTTAATTGGTGTACATAGGTCAATTTTATCAGATACATAATTCGTTAATTTGTAAAAACTAAAAGCTTGTTGATTGTGCAACCACACTTGATTAATAACACAATGATATAATCTTCAAGCAAAAAAAACACCCTAGTTGTTCTCTTGAGTGCATTCATCATACAATGTACGCTGTGCATGGCACACCCAAAAGCCTATTTTTCGCTTCATTTCGCTTCATATAGAACTTCTACCTAATATGTGATTATACTCATTTGGAGGTTTCAAATGAAAGAATGAAAAAAAAATAAAGATTTTCTCTCTCTTCTTTGTATTTTCTCTCTAAAAACCCGATCTTCTTTTTTGATCTATGGGCTACCACCATCCTTTTGGTAGTGGTAAGCCATGATTATTATCTTTAGCCTCTCTCTAATGAAGAGTTGTTCTACCCATATATTGGATTATATCTATCCATATGTTAAGTTTTATCTCTCCTTGTAAGAGTTCGGGGACGTTGCTTTTGGTGTTTTGATTTCAATACAGACTAATTTGTTGATGAGAATTTTCGCATATTTACAGGAGATGTCAATTCTTCGTCTGTACAATTAGCTAAATCAAATCATGTTCTACGTTTAAATTACTACGATCAATAGACCCTTTTGTAGAGGGTTGTATCAAACAGCTAGGTGACAGAGGGTTTACATAATTTTTAGATCTTATCAACGATCATGATTTTGGCATAGTAGAAATTTCTCTGATCTAATTTGATATGTATTTGTTGGTTTTAAATTATATTGTAGAATTTGTATGACTTTAAATCAATGAATTAAGGGTTTTTCTACGTTATACCCTTGTGTTTTTCTAGTTTCTACGTCATACCCCAACCTTTTTAGAATTCCACAAGGTACCCTCAAACTTACCTTTTTTAATGCACAATGCCCCTACCGCTAATTATAAGTCATTAATTTCGTTTATATTTTATAATCCAGTGGAACTAATCTAATTTGTAAATATTCCCTGCAAGGGTTACACTATTTATAAGTTAAATTAGTTCCACTAGATTAAAAAAGTGAACGAAATTTACGACGTATAAATAGCGATAGGGGCATTGTGCATTAAAAAATGTAAGTTTAAGGGTACCGTATAGAATTTTGAAAAGGTTGGGTACAACATAGATACTGAAAAAACACAAGGGTATAATGTAGAAAAACCCATGAATTAATATTCATTTAAAAAAAAAACAAAATGATAACACTAACAGTTGCCAAGAAGATTATATACAGAAACCCGAGAACAGGGAGAAAAATCAAGATAGTGAGCTTGGACTTTTAATCGATGAATGTGTGATGAGTATAAGATATGCTCTAGATCTGTCTACAATCTCATGCAGTCTCGCTCACATATAATATTAAATGTGTTTTAACTCTGAAGGTTCACTTGGTACTCAAGAACCAGGAGTTGAACTGAGTACTTTAATAAGTAAAAGTGTGTTTTAAAACTTTCTCGATCAGGGGGAACCAGCTGAGATGGTTCATTGCAATTGAACACTTGAATAATGAAAATGCAGTAAATAAAGCAAGCACACAGATTTAACGAAGTTCGACTCAACTCAGAGTCTACGGCCTCCACTACTTAATCACATTTATATTATTAATCTCCTCCGAAGAACAAAAGTAACAAAGCTCAAACTAATTCGCTTTCTTGCAGACGAATAGCTCACCCCACACCTAACTCTAGATGTGCTAATTGCTCGCTGGGCTTACTTATCATGAGATTGGGTAAGGGATTTGCACTTGAACTCACAAGCACATGCACTTGAACTCATAAACACGATGCCCAACCACTAACTTCTTCGTGTTTCAATAAAAAACACAGTTTTTATCTCAATAATGCGTTCATAAAAAGCTAAGTAAGAGATCTTGAAATCCTAGTATGGTGTGCACTCAAAATAATTAAGGAAACAATTCAACAGTTCTTTGAGGTGCTCTTCAGAATATCACTCAATTTTCTAGAAGAGCAGCAATGAATAACAGAGAGTATAATCAGTATTTATAGGCTTTGAGTGAGTAATTTCATGACCTAGAATTAGGTCATATCTTGGTTGCAAGGTACTTTCCAAAGATATACAAGTATATGGAAATGTATCTTACATATAATCAGTTTCCATAAATGGAACAAAATAATTTCTTACGAAATCTCTCACCCATATATTCTGATTATAATCTTCTTGAGTTAGCGCATATTTTTTACCAAAAGTACTTTAGGAAAACATCTCCGTAGTTGGCGCAAACCAACACAAAAATAATCCTTGGGGATACTCCTTAATTTGATCTTTGAGTACATGTATGTGTGCCAAACAACACTGGCATGCAACCTCTCCAACAGTAGCTTCCTCTCGTTCTTTCACTGCCTCTCGTTCTTTCACCCCAAATATCAAGCAACATAGGCCTAACTCTAAGCCTCCTCCTAACCCATTCAGACATCTACATACACCCAAGAATGTCCCACCTGAAGACACTATTATGAACACTACCATGTATTAAAGGACATCTTGTTTGGAATCCTATTCCTATTCCTATTCCTATTCCTATTCCTATTCTATCCTATTATATTATATGGTTTATCTTGTTATAGTTAGACTCATATTAGGACTTTGTCCTTTAGATTGTATAAATACGTTTTATGATGAATAAGAACATAACAACTTGATTAATCTTAACATGGAATTGACGGTGCCTACGCGCCCCTCCGCTCTAATCTATTGTCTTAAGATCCGCTACCCACGGTAACCCGCGCCTATCAACAGGTCGCTCAAGAAGAGCGGCTCCGGGGCCCTCTTGCCTCGGCTCTACCTGATCTGACCGACATCGTCGCTTTCACGGCTGACTCGCGCGGCTCCGGTCGAACTCCCGACACTAAACCCGTGTGCACACATTACAATCGCACGGGCCATAAAATCTCTGGTTGTTTTCAAATTGTAGGTTACCCCGAATGGTGGGGCGGCATACCTCGTGGTGGCAAAGGTGGGCGCACAGTGCGCGGAGGCCGCGGGCGTGGTAGGGGTGGCACCAACTCCACCATGGCTCGGGCGAACAAAGCTACCACTCCTGGCAGCAGCTCCAACACCTCTGGTCAGGGACAACAGCCACGGGATCCTGAAAGTGCAGGCCTCGCTGGCATAACACCCGAACAATGGCAGCACATTCTTGAGTTATTAAACTTGCCTAAACCTACTGAACGCTTAACTGGTAAGCATACTTGGATTTTTGATACAGATGCTACACACCACGTAACAAGAAATTTTGAATCTTTGCGTAATGTAAAGAAAATTCAGGATTGTCCCGTAGGTTTGCCGAATGGTAGTACAGATGCAACATATGCAGGAGACGTGTTTCTCCCTGAAAATTTAAAACCAACTTATATTTTATTTGTTCCTACATTGGAGTGTAATTTAATTTCAGTGCCTCAATTACTAGACTCTGCTAATTGTATTGTCCAATTTACTAAAACTCTATGTGTAATCCAGGATCGCAGGACGAGGACATTGATTGGAGCGGGTGATCGTCATGATGGACTTTTCTTTTTCCAGGGTGTTCCAGCGGTGAAGATTATGGTCGTTGAAGGTGAAGCTTCAATGGATCTATGGCATAAATGATTGGGTCATCCTTCGGAGAAAGTCTTGCGTCATTTACCTTGTGTGAGTAGATCTAGCATTAGTAGTTGCAATAAGGATGGGTGTGAAGTTTGTTTTCGCACTCACCAACCTACAACTAGTTTTTCTAGTAGTACTAGTAGAGCCACTAGGATTTTTGAATTCGTTCATTGTGATTTATGGGGGCCTTAAAGAACTAAATCTGCTTGTGGTGCCTCTTATTTTTTTAACTATAGTTGATGATTTTTCTTGCACTGTTTGGATTTACTTATTATATAATAAATTGGAAGTTGAACATATATTCCTTAACTTTGTTGCCTTTGTGGATCGTCTATTCCAACAAGCCATTAAAAGAGTGCGTAGTGATAATGGGACTGAGTTTAATTATTTAAGACCTTATTTTCTGCAAAATGGCATGATCTTTGAGACTTCTTGTGTTAAAACTCCCCAATAGAATGGGCGGGTAGAGAGAAAACATCGACATATTTTAAATGTGGCCCGTGCTTTGCGATTTCAAGCACATTTACCTTTGAAGTTTTGGGGGGACTGTGTTTGTGCTACTTGTCATCTGATTAATCGCACCCCCTCTCGTCTCCTTAATTATAAAACCACTTATGAAAGTTTATATGGCAAACCTCCAATCATGAAGAATATTCGTACCTTTGGTTGTCTATGTTATGCCTATAATGTCAACCATAAAGGTGATAAATTTGCTAGTAGAAGCAGAAAGTGTGTGTTAATTGGGTTCCCATGTACTCAAAAAGGTTGGAAACTGTTTGATTTAGACACTAAGGATTCTTTTGTGTCTCGAGATGTCAAATTTGCTGAACATATTTTCCCGTTTCAACAATCGAAGTCTTTGCCTTCTTCCATGCTTGATGAGGCCAATGGTCGTGTGCTGTTTGACACGAGTGGGGAGGAGGGGCTTTCTCCTCGTGCGGTTGTCCCCGTGATGGATGAAGGGGGAACCGCGGCTAGAAACACTATGACCGAGGGTCATGACGTGGCAGTTCCGACTAATGTGCCAGCCACAAATATAGAACCCACAGCCACTCGTGTGGATGACAAGGGTATGCCGAGGGATGTGCAGGCTGTTGGGCCTTGAGATGTGCATGTAAAGGAAGTGGCGCTGGGGCGCGGGAAGCGCACGAAGGTGCCAAATACTAAATTGCGTGATTTTGTCACTCATACTATTGTGAAAAAGAAAAGTCCTCCTGCACGCTCGTCTGTTCCTTCACAGTACTCAGGTACTCCCTATCCTATTACACATTTTGTTTATTGTGACAAATTATCTGACAAACACCGCAGATATCTAGCTGCTATTACTGCAGGCAAACCTCCAAAATCTTTTAAGGAGGCCATGCAACAATAAGGATGGCATAAACTATGGGAGCAGAAATTAAAGCCCTTGAAGATCAAGGTACTTGAGTATTACAACCACTTTCGCATGGAAAAAAGGCTTTGGGCAGTAAGTGGGTGTATACAGAAAAATATGATGAGCACGGAAAGCTGCAGCGATTCAAGGCCAGATTGGTTATATTTGGTCATCATCAGGTAGAAGGAATTGATTATAATGAAACTTTTGCTCCTGTGGCAAAAATGACTATTGTACGTACTTTCCTTGCTATTGCTGCAGTGAAAAAATGGGATATACATCAGATGGATGTTCATGATGCTTTCCTTCATGGTGATTTAGAGGAGGAAGTATATATGAAAATTCCTCCTGGCTTTCAGGGAAAAAATTCTAACCTAGTTTGCAGGATAAAAAAATCATTGTATGGTTTGAAACAGGCACCCAGATGTTGGTTTGCAAAGTTAGCAAAGGCGCTGAAGACATGGATTCAAGCAATCTTACTCTGATTATTCATTATTTACTTTTACCAGAAAACAAATTCAGCTGGATGTTCTAATCTATGTAGATGATATGATTATTGCAGGCAATGATCAAAAAGCTTTATTGAACTTCAAAGCTTATCTGGGTAAATGTTTTAAAATGAAAGACTTGGGTGTTTTAAAATACTTCCTAGGTCTGGAAGTGGCCTGAAGTCCACAGGGAATTTTTATGAGCCAAAGAAAATATGCTTTGGACATAATTGCATAAACAGGTCTTCTGGGAGCCAAGCCTGCGGATTTTCCTATGGAGCAACACCATCAGTTGGCTGTGTCTGAGGGTCCATTATTTGATGATCCTGAAAAGTATCGACGTCTAATGGGCAGATTGATTTATTTGGCAGTTATTAGGCCGGATTTGGCTTATTCTGTGCATATTTTGTCTCAATTTATGCAGGCACCACAGATAGTGCAATGGGAGGCAGCTCTGCAAGTTGTCCGATATTTGAAGAAAAATCCAGGTCAGGGCATTTTATTTCGTTCAGATAGTGATCTCCGCCTCGAAGGGTGGTGTGATTTAGATTGGGCTAGTTGTCCTATTACACATCGTTCCCTGAGTGGTTGGTTTGTTTTGCTGGGGTATTCGCCTGTTTCTCGGAAAACTAAGAAACAACCTACAGTATCGCAATCTTCTGCTGAAGCTGAATATCGTTCTATGGTTGCTATTGTGTGTGAATTGAAATGGCTCGACAAACTATTGGGTGATCTTGGAGTTCAGCATCCTGCAGGGATGAAATTATATTGTGATAGTCAATCTGCATTGTATATCGCGAAGAATCATGTATTCCATGAGCGAACTAAACACATTGAATCTGATTGTCACCTTGTTCGTGATGCAGTGATAGAGGGGCTCATCAAACCTTCTTATGTTCCAACCAAGTATCAGTTGGCAGATGTATTTACTAAAGCCCTTGGGAGGACTCAGTTTGAGTTTTTGTTGACCAAGTCGTACGGAATTTGCACGCTCCGACTTGAGGGGGTGTTAGGAATCCTATTCCTATTCCTATTCTTTCCTATTATATCCTATGGTTTATCTTGTTATAGTTAGACTCATATTAGGACTTTGTCCTTTAGATTGTATAAATACGTTTTATGATGAATAAGAACATAATTAACAACTTGATTAATCTTAACACATCTTTACAAATACATACCCATATTGTGCATCATACTTTCTAATCAACTAGGAAGAAATACAACCTGACAAAAAAACGAGGAAGAAATACAAAGGTCTCACACGACCCTAACTAAACAACGACATGAATCAAGGACCTTTGGCAATTGGCACGTTGCCGAAGGCAAACTTGACAAATATAAACACCCTCTACCATACTCGAATTTTTGCACACAACACTTTTCTTAGAGAAGTACACCAACTGTACCACCACGATCATGCATACCAACACAAAAACAATCCCAAGACCTATTGCATTAGGTTCCCTCAAGTTGCATGGTTGTGCGACAAATCACATAGGCATGCATGTGAAATCCTACACAAGTATATATGCAGCCTCCGATCCTTAGCAACTTTTAACTCATTCAAACATCTTCATACGCCCAACATAAATCTCCTAAAATAATGATAGAAGACCGCATCAGAAAACATTTATGTACGTAAACCTCCTCAAAACAAGGAATTTAAAGTCTCAAGGAACTTTTTTCTTTTTGACTGCAAACAATAAAAGAAACTTGTTTACATGTATTATGCTTTACCCTTAAAAAGAGTACAAAGAAATTTCTTTTGATTGTGACCATCCAATCATGACATGTCTTATATCCTTTTTTTTCTCCTTAATTACTTCTTTTTTTTCTTTTTGGATGATTTTCGTTTACTTGATAATATATAAATTTACAATTCGTTTTCAGATTCCACAATTCCACAACTTTGGAAAATACATGTAAAAGATAGTCTCGTAAAAGCTCCTCCTCATGTTAAAAGGTGAATTTTTTAAAAGTATTTAAGGGTATTTTTTTTTGTCAAAAACCACCTTATAAAACATGAAATTTGTGATAAACCACCTTATATAATTTCTTTTGCGAAAACAAACCTTAAACAAAAAAAAATTTGCAGAACAAACCTCATGCCGAATTCCGATCATCGACCCAAGGTTCCGGCAAATTCCGATCATTGACCCAAGGTTCTGGCATTCACCATTTCATGTGCAAGGCACGTGACTTTTCAAACCCAACGAAATCCATAACATGGTCAATGTCGGAACCTTGGGTCAATGATCAAAATTTGACATAAGGCTTGTTCTCACAAAAAAAAAATTGTTTAAGATTTGTTTTCGCCAAAAAAAATATATAAGGTGGTTTGTCACAAATTTCATGTTTTATAAGGTGGTTTTTGATAAAAAAAAAAATCTATATCTATACTAATATATTAAAAGGCGTTCCTACGAAAGTCTATCTGCCACGTGGCACCTCCTCTAAGGGGCTAATGCAAATGCTCTATTTCAATGTCAAACCTCTCAATTAAAAAAGTAACATTGTGCATTTACAAGGTATTGAGCTCATGACCTTTAAAATGAAAAGTGAGAGATTAATTATGAATCTAACATTACATCATTGTTTACTGTTTCAAAATAAAATACAATAATAACTTACAATTATATCTTATTAAAAGACTTATACAAGTAGTTAAATCCCTAACACTTTAATGGTAATAACAAGAGACTATTGTAGACATAAACTCTTAGTTCGGCCAATTTTTTGTAGAAAGTTAATCTATTACTTTCATCTCCAAATTTTTAAGAGTTTATTTTTCAAAATTCTATGCAATTATTTATCGTATCGTGACGTCGAGTTTTCTCACTGTGGTAAAAAAATTACGAAAAGTAACCCGGCGTCGTCGGGATACTCACTAGTTCGTGTGTAAAAGGAGAACTTATTTTAGAGAGACCTTTCACTTTTTTGTGAAAGAACTTCAAAAAAGTATTTAATATCAAATTTTCTTATTTTCTATCCTTTAATAAGACAAATAAGAGTAAATTATTACAAAGATTATATAATTTCTATTGATTTTGACAATCCAATCATGGCATACCTTATTTCCTTATCACGTACACTTATCGCAACGTTATGGGGCCCTTATAAAATTATCAGTTTTCTATAGTTCCAAGTGTGTAGTTTTGTCCCTTAGCTTGGTCCTGATCATTTCCAGTACATGGTTGATAACTGCAAGTAGCTATAATAATTGAATAAGATAAGCGATAAAAACGCCACACAATTTGATCCAAAATGAAGGATTACTTATTCTGCTGCATAACTTTTTTTCTTATTGTTGGCTAATCACGAGCCGCCCATGTGATAAGTTGGAGCTACATCTAGATTTGTAGATTTTATTTTCTAAAGAAAAAAGAAGCTCATGTTGATTGGTCATAGATGCCTGTTGATTCCTGCGACCATGTTTTACGTTTGTCTTATTAATCATAGTTTGTTGCGTATGGGACTGAGAATTCTAATCGAAAATTTTGAGATCTTAATCTTGAGTATATGGTAAATTTCTTATGGATGTGGACGTATCCCATAGTTAACTTTCAGAAATAAAACATACTTCCTCCGTTCCATAATAAGTGAAACACGTACTATTTTAGAACGTTTCAAAATAAGTGAAACATACCTTAAATGGAAAAAAGAAAATGACAAAATGACAAGAGCATCCATCACAAAGTTGCTTTTTCTCTCTCCTCCTTTTGATAATATAAAGGGTACTAATGACTTTTTGGCTTTTGAAAGTGATGTTTATTAAATCTTGTGCCCAATTCCTATGTTTCACTTATTATGGAACGGAGGAAGTATCATACTTTAGTAAATTGTACTTATGAAGTACTGTAAAGTCTGTAAGTTCCGTGATCATAATGATTGAAAAGGATTAAAGTTTTATCTCTTGGTAGTGGTGGCAACTGGCAAGTGTGTAGTATCCAAGTATTTGGTGAGCTTTGCATTGCTGATGTCCCAAAGAATCGGTAAGAAGTGTGTTTTCACCTTTAAAATCCTAGACTATCTGAACTTATCTGAAGTGAACTTATTTAAGCTGAACTGAACTTATATGAACTTATTGGATCTGATTCAACTTATTGGACCTGATTGAACCCGATTGGAACTTATTAGACCTGATTGGAACTTATTGTCTGGATTGGAACTTATTAGACCCGTTTGGACCTAATTAAAACTTATTAGACCTTATTGGACCTGATTGAAACTTATTTGACTTTATTTGACAAAAAAATCTGATGAGTAATAAGATAAATACTACCCCTCAAAATTATTTATGACATAATATTTATTAATTTTTACCCTTCAAAACATAGTAATTATTAATCTCTTATGAATAAGATTTTCTAATAATAGTTCACAAAAAAAATACTATTTACACACTTGCCTATACACAATTTTGACCACTAATATATCTAATAGTCTTGCTTTGATTTCATAAAGCACAAGTAGGAATCAAAGATTGATAGTATTTTTTAGTAATGACGTAATCAACTAATAGTAATATAAACAATGATATACAATAATACGATTATAATACTATATAATCATAGTGGTACTTTAATTAAAAATTTAATTTTAATAATTTATTGATCATTGACTATTTGAACCTTATTGGAACTTATTGGACCTGAATAGACCTGATTGGAACGTATTGGACATTATTGGAACTTATTGGACCTGATCAGACCTTATGGACTTAATTGGACCTTATTGAAACTTATCTGAACTTATAGGAACTTATCTGAACTCATTGGACGTGAAACTTATTTTTTTAAGGTGAAGAGAACGCACACTAAGGGTACCGAGCTTGCTTGATGTATTTGATTGGGGATTCACCTTGTAACTTTAAGGTCACAAGTTCGAATACTCCCAACTGCAATACTTTGAGGTCGGGATACCCCTTACCTTTCCCACCTACTCTCAAATATCCAGCCAGCAAATGCAAGACCAAGAACAACGTGCGAGTTGATATCTAGACAGGACTCTTTTCTTTACTATCCAGTAAGGGTGGGTAAGGATTGTATCTTCGCTATGATTTTAGCTACTAATTTTAAAACAAATTCGTTGCCATATTGCATCCATTAAAAATGGTCATCATATTGGTTGCTTTTTTTTTGGTGCATGTATGTGTTGCCTATTCTAGTGGTATTAATCACAACTAACTACTCATGTTGTACATATACAACATATTAGAAGAGATGGATAGTATGCTTTATTGTCAAATCCGATTTAACGTCATGATAGTTACTACAAAAACAAATTCGGTCATTTCAGTTTTTTTTTTTTAGTGTTTCTTTAATGCATAACGTGGATGTCGTATGGCAAACAACTCCTAAAAAATTTTCTTCGAGAGCTTTTTAAGAGAGACATTGTGAACCCAAACTTATGTTTCTTTTTCGAGAAATTATAGTAATCTAACAATTAGATGCATCATATTTCTCTACAAAAATAGTGTTTGTGCATTAACATATTAGTTTTGTGTATGTAAAGTAGTAAAATAAGAGAAAAATAACAAAAACACTATTAGTTTACATACAAACATTAATTTTGTATACAGAAACACTATTTTATATAAAAAAAAAATTGTTGGATGCATCTAACTATTAAGTACCTATCATTTCTCTTCTTTTTCACATTTTGTGTTCGCCTTTACTAGTTACTACTAATCGGTTTCAATATGTGGAACAAGAGATGAAAAGATTCCAGAGACTCTAGAAAATCAATTTAATATACTTTCTTCTTTTTAATGTACAACTTCTTTTTTTTGGTTAGCTAACTACTTTCTGTGTTATTTTTCAGTTACACTATTTGTCATTTGGGCACTATCCATCAACTAATTTTGACAAGGTTTGTCTCACCATTATATAAGAAAAAAACATATTCAAGTGGGATCTTGTTAAATTTGTCTCAATGCAATGATTCCAAATATCAACTTTTTCATAATTCTTACTTGTACGCAATGGGAGAATATTAATATCCAAATAAAGAAGTATGTTAGACTAAATGAAAAGGCAAATGGTGCAACTAAAAAAAAGAGTAAGTATAATATTTCTATCTTTTGCACAGTGGTGGTAAAAATGTCATGAGCTAAATAACACTCATACTACCTTTTTTTTAATCTATGCAACATTTGGTTATTTTATTCCACTTATCAAAAAATACAAATTTACATCTAAAGTACTGCCTCTGTTTTTTTTTTTTTTTTTGTTCTTCCTACTTTTACTATGCATGTTTGCCAATGCACTTCATTGACATTAAATTGAAGGATTTTGTCCTCGATCAAGTGTAGCAAACTAAATGTATATGGACAGATTATGAAGATAATATATTCAATAATATTAGGTGACCGCAACGTTTTGCTAGAAGCTAATTGCGGTTTGTTGGGCTAGTATATTTAGGCCAACTACTAATATGTATTGGGTCCTATGAGGTCACACAATGTGACAACCCTTGGATATTACCCAAATCCATTTGTGAAATGGGTTGGACGGTTTTAAAGATGGATGGAAGAGTTGTAACTCATGAGTTTATTAGGCTCATAATGTATGACATTATGAGGCAAAATAAAGCCTCATGAATCACCTCTTTGTAACCACCTTATATAATGATATGGGGTTACAAAGGAGAGGTGAGATATTACATCATTTCTAGTAGAGAAAATCTGATTTTCTTTGCTCCTCTCTCACTCCTCATTTTCGGCCATCACACCTCAAAAGCAAGAGGATTATTCTCTCTTCCGTACTAGCATACGTGGTGATCTAAGGGTTGTTCGTGGACCAACACTAGAGGAACGGCGGTTGACGTTCTAAGGGATCTCCACTAGAAGGATCGTGGTGGAAGTGGAATTCACGCATCAAGAGGTATATACTACACTCTTAATTGATTCATGTTGATTTATGCAAAGATCTTGGTGTTAGATGTTTGAGTATGTGATACTCGTTTTCCGCGTTAAGCATCTAAATTCCTACAGTGGAATCAGTTAGCCTATTGCATAGATTAATATGATCATGTGGATGCATGTTTTCCTTTATTTTAATTCATTTAGGGGAGGGTATTAGCATGAGGATATTGTTTACATGATTAAAATTGGATTTTAATCTAGTGGGAGTATAAAAGTTGTTTATACATTTTTTGATACATATATATATACATATATAATTGTTATATTATTTCATGTTTTAGTTAAGTTGTTAATTAGAATATGATGTATATATATATATATATGTATGATTCATGATTTGCATGCTTTGAAGTTTTTATGCTTAATTTGATTATGTATAATTCCATGGCATGAATTCTTGAATATGAGGCCAAGTATGATTTAGTTATGCATAAAAGTGTTTTAGTGTATAAAGAAAATCATACGTATTTTTGATTAACATTGCCTGAATCGAAATCGGAAAAGTGGAAGCAGTGTGCTTCTCGCGAGTCGCGACCCTGGTCGCGAGTCGCGAGAGGTGGTCTGCCTCTTCGGCTCGTCTCTCCTTCAACGGATAAAAACTTTAAGATCCGTTTATCCCTTAATGCATATTAATAAGTTATTATGCATGGTATCCTATGTTAATACTTAAATGAATTAAAATTATGATGGGAGTTTCATTTTGTGACATTTAATTTTATGTTAGGATGTTAGTTTTAATAAGTTGATTAATTCTTGCATGCTAGTGTTTGTGATTAAATGTCATGCAATGCTTTTATGTTTTAATATGATTAAAATATATGTGGTACCTTAGAGTGCTTGTGTATTTTTCTTTAAATTTAATTGTTGTTTAAATTTGTTAGATTAATATTATAATGCCCTTGGGAGATAAATTCTAATATGATTAAATTTATTGAGAGGTACTAACCATTTAATTTAATATGAGATTAAATTTGGTTGATGTTATTATGTTTTAAAGTTGTTGAAGCATAATAATTTATTTTAATAGTTGATTAAAATGCATGTTTTATATATATGATATTATGATTGCATGCGGTGACTAGTATGGCCCAAACTTGGATAGAAAATACGATCTCGCGTATCGTTAATGTATTTTTTGTAATCTAAATTCGACATGTATCGTTGGTATTTTTGTAATTTTAGTTTAAAAATTCCAAAAATGATTATTCAAGTTGTCATAAGAAGAATGGTGATTCAATCTTATTCCATGAAGCACAAGGATGGAGATCCAAGGTGATTCAAGAATGGAGACCTTAAAGAGTAGTCTTTAGAGTTAGGGGCCATACTAGGATCACATTTCATTTTATGCATTTAAATATTGCTTTTGAATGCTTTCTAAGTTTTATTATGCATGTGATTTATTTTTGCAATGAGTTCACTAGTAATTAAATCACATAATAATTTACTTAGGTCCCTAAAGCTAATATTGGGTAATTGCTTTTCCAAATAAACATCTACTAAAAATCTTGATTGTTAGTAATAGGTTCTGCCAAAGCAGAGCGTTACTTCCAATCTTGGGCTAAGTAGAGTAAATTTCCGAAATTTGCATGTTTAGTTTGGTTTGGCCCAACAAAATCATCAAAACGGTTTTGGATTTTGAAGCAAAGGGTTGGGTTTTTGTGTTTGGATGACAAGTTCTGTCTCAGGATTAGGGAAGGCTTTCCCCGAACGTTGTGGGTAACTTCCTTACCCGGGAACTTTCATCACCTTAGCAATCACCCATCAACTAAGAATTACACTTGTTGTAATTAGTAAAAGAGCTTACTTACCTTTTAAATTTGGTTTTAAGTTGAGGCCAAAGTCCACTTATAAATCATGTTTGATAGGGTCTTAGAATCACTTGATTCAAATGGGACATTTTTAAAAATTGGTCAAGTGCATAGCTTTTATTTTAAAGTGTTTAAAATTTATTAAAAGCTATTATGATAAACATACTTATTACTTTTGCATCTTCTATGTAGATATCATGTCTGGTAACAACAATAATTCACCTTTTAACTTACGTTCAATCCTTGAGGATAAGTTGAACGGCAAAAACTTCCTTGATTGGGAAAGGAATCTAAGAATTGTTCTTAGATCCGAAGGTCGAGAGGATGTTCTTGAAACCCCTATCCCGGTTTTAACGACCACCTCTACCGAAGCCGAAAAGGCGGCCCACAAGGCCATTGCGAAATGGTCGGTAATTGTTACCGCCTTATGCTTATGCGGCTATGGAACCAAGCCTTCAAAAGAGATTTGCATGCTTGGATGCCTACGTATTATCCAGACAGTGAAAACCATGTTTCAACGAACAAGCTCGGATAAAGAGGTATGAAACTCACAAGGCTATTCTTGAGTGTGCGTTAGTCGAAGGCAAGCCGGTCGCCACTCATGTCTTTGAAATGATTGGTTATTTCGAGACAATGGAGAGGTTGGGCTTTCCCTTATAGCCAAGAGTTGCACATCGACATCATACTACACTCACTTCATGAAGGCTTCAACCACTTTAGGTTGAACTTCAATATGAATGGGGTGTCGAAAACCCTTTGCTGAGTTACATAGGATGCTCATGATCGCCGAGCAAAACATCTCTGTTGCACCTAAGAAGGAAGTTCTTATGGTTCAAAAGGGAAAGGGTTTTAAGAAGGAATGGGCGGGCAAGAAAAAAGCGAGGACAAGGGCAAGCAAGTTGCCACTAAGATCGGCTGATAAGCCACGTGCAAAGGCAAAGCCAAAGGTGGCCGCAAATGCCAAGTGCTTCCATTGTGATCAAATTGGTCATTGGAGGCGTAATCGCCCAAGTATCGAAGGATAAGAAGTCGGGGCTTCTTCTTCGTGTATCTATGTCATTGACATTAATTTAGCAACATCTACTTCTTGGGTATTTGATACCGGTTGTGTTTCTCACATTACTTCGAATGTGCGGGGACTAAGAAGGAGTAGAACCTTGGCTAAAGGGGAGGTAGAACCGCGCGTTGGAAATGGTGCAAGGGGTTGCGGCCGTTGCGGTTGGGACTTATAGTCTACCTTTGCCTTCGGTTTTATATTAGAGCTTAATAAGCTGTTATTATGTTCCCGCTATTACCAAAAACATTATTTCTATTCCTGTTTTGGATAATGAAGGGTTTTCATTTACAATTGAGAAAGGTTGTTTCTCTATTTATTTGAATTCAATGTTTTATGCTATTGCTAAAAGGTCTAATGGTCTATATTTCCTAGACTTAGACAAAGATGTCCTTAACATAGACAGCAAAAAACATAGATCAAGCGATACTAATCCTACTTATTTATGGCATTGTCGTTTAGGACATATAAACGCGAAACGCATTCGAAGTTACATAAAGATGGACTTCTAACATCCTTTGACTTTGAGCCATTTGATGTATGTGAATCATGTTTAATGGGTAAAATGACGAAGTCACCTTTTACTTGGAAAGGGTGAAAGGGCCAGGTGATCTATTGGGTCTAATACATACCGATGTGTGTGGACCAATGAGCACAAAAGCTAGGGGGAGGGTTTGGGTACTTCATTACTTTTACGGACGATTTAAGTAGATATGGATATGTCTATTTAATGAAGCATAAGTCGGAATCATTTGAAAAGTTAAAAGAATTCCATAATGAAGTCCAAAACCAGCTTGGCAAAACAATTAAAGCACTACGATCCGATCGTGGTGGTGAATATTTGAGCCAAGAGTTTAGTGATCACTTGAAGAGTTGTGGAATTCTTTCACAACTCACTCCGCCCGGAACACCTCGGTTGAATGGTGTATCCGAAAGGAGGAACCGCACTCTACTTGATATGGTTCGGTCTATGATGAGTTTTCTTGATCTTCCCATCTCCTTTTGGGGATATGCTCTCGAAACCGCTACTTTCACACTTAATCGAACTCCATCAAAGGCAGTAGAAAAGACTCCATATGAGATGTGGAGTGGAAAAGTTCCAAGTTTATCTTTTCTACGTATTTGGGGTTGTGAGGTTTATGTAAAACGTTTACTTTCGGATAAACTCGCCCCTAAATCGATAAGTGTTTCTTTGTGGGTTATCCCAAAGAGACCAAGGGCTATTACTTCTACCATCTGACCGAGGGCAAAGTGTTTGTTGCTCGTTCATGGTGTCTTTTTGGAAAAAGATTTTATTTCCAAAAAGGCAAGTGGGAGTAATATATTTCTCGAAGAGGTTCGAGAAAAGCAACAAATGGACATAGTTCAAACTATGTTAGAGTCAGAAGCACAAGTGCCAGTTGTGGAACATGTAGTTCCTCCTTTGGTAGAATCTTCTCCCATAACTGACCAAGTGTTGGAGGACGTGCATCATGTACACGAACCTCCTACTCGTCCCACTCGAATCTAATTCGTGCGAAAATTCTCAAGATGTTGAGAAGAAAATTTCTCTGTTGCAGCCCCTCGTAGGAGTAGTAGATCAAGAATACCAAACAAAAAGTTTGTTGATTTCTTGTTAACCGAAAGTTCTGAGATAATGATCTTAGAATTTGAGGAACCTACTACCTACAAGCAAGCTTTGATGAGTGAAGACTCCGAAAAATGGCTTGAAGCCATGAGGTCCGAAATGGCATCTATGTCTGAAAATCAAGTATGGGACTTGATGGATTTGCCCGATGGGGTTACACCTATTGGTTGCAAATGGGTTTTCAAAGTGAAAACAGACAAGGATGGTAACATTCAGGTTTACAAAGCAAGATTGGTTGCAAAAGGGTTCAAGCAAGTTCATGGTATAGACTATGACGAAACCTTTTCACCAGTAGCAATGCTTAAATCCATTCGGATACTCCTAGCGAGCGATCGCCTTCTATGATTATGAGATTTGGCAAATGGATGTCAAAACCGCTTTCTTGAATGGGTTCTTGAAAGAGGATGTGTATATGACACAACCGGAAGGTTTTGTGGATCCAGAATATCCTAGGAGGGTATGTAAGCTTCAAAAGTCCATTTATGGATTGAAGCAAGCATCTCGGAGTTGGAATCTTCGTTTTGATGAGGCAATCAAACTGTTTGGTTTTCTCAAAAACGGAGAAGAGTCTTGTGTTTACAAGAAGGAAAGTGGGAGTAACATAGTCTTCTTGGTCTTATATGTAGATGACATACTTCTCATAGGAAACGACATTCCCATGCTTGAGTCAGTCAAGGAATGGTTGAAGAGTTGTTTTTCTATGAAAGACCTTGGAAACGCCGAGTACATTTTTGGGGATCAAGATCTATAGGGATAGGTCTAAGAGGATGATTGGACTTAGCCAAAGAACTTATATAGATAAGATCGTTACTAAGTTCAATATGGAAAACTCTAAAAGAGGTTTTCTACCCATGCAACATGGTGTTTCGCTTATCAAGACTCAGTGCCCTTCGGACCCGATGAGATTAAGCGAATGAATAATGTTCCTTATGCGTCGCCTATAGGGTCCATTATGTACTCCATGATTTGTACTCGCCCGAGATGTTTCATATGCCTTGAGCATGTGTAGCGATTCCAATCAAATCCAGGTGACGCACACTGGAGTGCGGCTAAGAATATCCTAAAGTACTTACGAAGGACTAAGGATAATTTCTTAGTGTATGGAGGTGAAAGTGAATTAATTGTTGAGGGTTACACAGGATGCGAAGCTTCCAAACCGACAAAGATGATTTCCGATCCCAATACGGTTTCATCTTTTGTCTAAATGGAGGGGCAAAGTGAGTGGAAAAGTTCAAAGCAAAGTACTCGTCGCCGATTCTACAAATGAAGCCGAGTACATTGTTTGCAGCAGATGCAAGAAAGGAAGCCGTTTGGATGAAGAAGTTCATTCTGGAGCTAGGAGTAGTGCCTAGTGTTGGAGATGGTATTGTTTTACATTGTGATAACAATGGTGCCATAGCTCGCCTAAGGAACCAAGATCACATCAAAGGTGTAAACATGTACTTAGGAAGTTTCATCTCATTCGAGAAATCGTTGAGAGAAAAGATGTAATAGTTAGCAAAGTTCATACGGATAGCAATGTCGCTGATCCTTTGACTAAACCATTGCCTCAGCCTAAGCATGAGAGTCATACTAGGGCTATAGGACTTAAGCATGTAGGAGAGTGGCTTTGATTGTGTACTATTTACTTTTAATTAGTTCACAGTTATAGTTAGTCCTGTGATATGTTTGGTTATGTTTATCAATAAAAGGTTATGTTCTTATTTAATCTTGGTTTAGTATTAAATAAAACGTTCAAAGTATTTTATAACGTTTGATAGGATTGTCAAATATGTGATTTGATGAATGAAACCCTATCCAAAGGGAACAGAGTTATAATTTACCTTTGTCCCTAGTTCGAATCATTAAAATTGAACGTAAATGATTCTGTTTCATGGACTAGATTGCAAGTTGATTGATAGCCTAGTTTCATGGGCTATAGGGACATAGAGATGTCTAGTCATTTGCATAGGCGTGTATAGTTGATACACGTTGGGCAGACCTAGTGGGAGTTCTCTAAAAGGTTTATGAGAATCTCATTAATATATTTAGTGGATTCCTTATACATGAGTTTGACACTATTCTTACTTAAGGATTAGTATATTTTTGACACTGCAAAACGTCGTGCCGTAAAAGGAGCCTATAAAAGCGGTGTGTTCGAACTACTATGAATTGAGTGGGAGTTTTGGTTATACAAGACTCGGATAAAGTCCTCCTAAGAGTTAGGATTCGTGTCTTGGCCTCTTGAAGAGCGAGAAGCGAAAATGCATGGCCGTGCTCAAATGGATTAAGGAGTTAATCATTTGTTTCGACAGGTTCGAACTCGGATTTCAAGAAACAACTTGAATATTGGTATGGTTTACATACGATGTTACCATGTCATCAAGTTAGACATTAAGCGACTTAAGGAATTTGAAGGTTACACACTTGTTCTTAGACAAGTGGGAGATTGAAGGATTTTGTCCTCGATCAAGTGTAGCAAACTAAATGTATATGGACGATTATGAAGATAATATATTCAATAATATTAGGTGACCGCAACGTTTTGCTAGAAGCTAATTGCGGTTTGTTGGGCTAGTATATTTAGGCCAACTACTAATATGTATTGGGTCCTATGAGGTCACACAATGTGACAACCCTTGGATATTACCCAAATCCATTTGTGAAATGGGTTGGACTGGTTTTAAAGATGGATGGAAGAGTTGTAACTCATGAGTTTATTAGGCTCATAATGTATGACATTATGAGGCAAAATAAAGCCTCATGAATCACCTCTTTGTAACCACCTTATATAATGATATGGGGTTACAAAGGAGAGGTGAGATATTACATCATTTCTAGTAGAGAAAATCTGATTTTCTTTGCTCCTCTCTCACTCCTCATTTTCGGCCATCACACCTCAAAAGCAAGAGGATTATTCTCTCTTCCGTACTAGCATACGTGGTGATCTAAGGGTTGTTCGTGGACCAACACTAGAGGAACGGCGGTTGACGTTCTAAGGGATCTCCACTAGAAGGCTCGTGGTGGAAGTGGAATTCACGCATCAAGAGGTATATACTACACTCTTAATTGATTCATGTTGATTTATGCAAAGATCTTGGTGTTAGATGTTTGAGTATGTGATACTCGTTTTCCGCGTTAAGCATCTAAATTCCTACATAAATATCTTCCATTACATCTTAGTAAAAATTATAATGATTGAATATAATATTAATAAAGTACTCATGAAGACGAATCACACAAGAACCCACATGACTATATTTTTTTAATATATATTGAAAAGAATACAGAAGATTCTCTCGAATTGTAAATAGTGTCAATATTTCAAGTAGGAAGAACAAAAAAATTGAGGGAGTATTATTTAGGGAGAAGGATGAAAATCTAATCATCTAAAGTAGATTAATTTTTTGGATTTTTAACAAAAAAAAAAACCCTAAGTGAAGGGTCAATTTCATTAATCATTCGACCCCTAATTAAGGAAACGAAAATAAAACATGTTCAACTGAAGGGTCTATGCTCATAACGACCCCTAACAAAGGAAATTAAAAAAAAACCACCCCTAAGTATCTAATTGTAAAATAAAAGCCATCTTTTACATTTATGATGTACTTAAGCTAGTAATAATCCCGGTTTTTTCACCATATACCCCTCACAAATTTTTTTTTGCACCGTATACCCTCGTAAGTTTCCAAATTCAACATATACCTTGCACTTTTCAAAAAATACATCAAACTAACCTTAATGACTAACGGCGTTAACGTCCGTTAGTCATTAACCCCTAATTCCCCCTAACCCAAATTAACTAACCTAAACCTAAGCCAAACCCTAACCCTAACCCTAACCACCCAACCACCACCCCTCCCCCACCCCTTACCCCCTTCCCCCACGCCCCCACCACCCCCCTCCCCACTCCCCCATGACCCCATCCCCTTCCCCCTGGTCGCACGCCCCCTCCCTTTCCCTGCAGTCGTGCAGCCCCTCCTCCCCACCCCTTCCCGTGCGGTCGCGCATCCCCTCCCCTCCCTTCCCCGCAACCATCGGGCAACCTCCCCCCTCCCCTGCAAGTCGCGTACCCCGAAACCCCTTGAAACCCTCGCTTGGTTCGATTTTGCGAATTGTCGAATTTCGAATTTTTCGAATTTTGGGCGTTTTTAATTTTTTTTTTTTTTCATTTAAGGGGAAGGGGGGAGGGGGTTGCGCGGCGGTTGCGGGGAAGGGGAGGGGAGAGGAGGGGGTTGCGCGGGCAGGGGGAGGGAGGAGGGCCGCAGGGGGCGTGTGGGAGGGGGGGAGGGGGTCAGGTGTGGGTGGTGGGGAAGGGGGGGGGGGGGGAGGTGGGGAGGGGGTGGGTGGTGGGGAAAGGGGTGGGGTTGGGGGAGGGGTGGTGGGTGGGTGGCTAGGGTTAGGGTATTAGATTAGGGTTAGGGTTAGAGTTAGGTTTAGTTTAGGTTAGTTAATTAGGGTTAGAAGGGTAATTAGGGGTTAATGACTAACGGTGTTAGACTTTCGTTAGTCATAAGGGTAGGTTGATGTATTTTTTAAAACGTCGAGGGTATATGGTGAATTTGGAAACTCGAAAGGGTATATGGTGCAAAAAAAAAATTTGTCAGGGGTATATGGTGAAAAAACCGTAATAATCCTAAATTTACACTTGATATTTTAAGCAGAGTCTAACATATAACGGGCGTGTTTGGCAACAATAGCTGTGGTAGTAGCTTTTAGCTGTCAGAGTAGTTGTTAGATGTGTGCTGGTAGCTGTTAGTGGTTGGTGTGTAGCTGTTAGCTGTTAGCTGTCCAAGTAGCGGTATAAAATATTGATGTTCGGTAAAAGAAGCTGTCAATATAGTTGTTTACAAATAATTAATTTAAAACTCAAACAAAACTTTAATATATAATTTATGCACCACTAAAAGCTACCCCAAAAGCTGCAAATTGTACCTTTTCACAAACACTACTAAGACACTACTTATACCACTAAAAGATACTTACACCACTAACCTACCAAACACTACTATTTTTTTAATTAGTGTTTTGACCTAGTCAAGAAACTAAAAGCTACATATAAAGCTTGTGCCGAACACGCCCAACAACTACAACTTCTCTAACTAATTACATAAACCCTTCCCCTTTCCAAACCCTGAACCCCTACATTATCTCTTTTCCACTACCCAGCCTCCTTTTGGCCACAACTTCTCCATCAACAGCTCTCCTTTATCCTTTCACATATTCAACTTCTCGATGATCGAAATTAGTAATTGAGCTCTCCAATATTAAACATGAATACCATTGAAAACCAATTAGTGTTACACAAAAGAACCGATGGGATCTAATTGTTCCGAAACTTAAGATTGAAACACTCAATGATTTGTCATATATAGAGAAAGAGAATAGAGGAAGTCGTTAGTGAGGAGGCTATAACAAAAAGGAGGATCAAGCTAGCAGATGAGAAAATATAGAAGAGAGCTGTTGATGGAGAGGTTGTGGCTGAGGCCTGGGCATTGGAAGAGAATGAAGATAGGGATTAGGGGTGGGAAAGGCTTCAATTAAAGTATCAAGTTCTAATTTTGGGTTATTTACTAACGATTCTGCTATTTGGAAAAAAAATCCTAGCACAACGTGATATTCTGAGAAAAGGAATTAGATGGAAAATCGGTAATGACAAGGATACCTTGTTCTAGGTAGATAATTGGGTCCTTAACGATGACTTTGCTACAGCTATCAATGCCACCCACAACAATATCGACTTAAACCTAAAAGTGGCTCACTTCATTAATATCGATCATACTTGGAACATTCACCGCCTCCAACAATTTGTTCCACCCCATACACTTTCCATAATCAAAGGAATTCCCCTGCCTCTCTCGGA
Organism: Beta corolliflora; assembly: GCA_947648045.1. Classification (NCBI taxonomy): domain Eukaryota; kingdom Viridiplantae; phylum Streptophyta; class Magnoliopsida; order Caryophyllales; family Amaranthaceae; genus Beta; species Beta corolliflora. Next base: position 1,166,735 of record CANSZD010002984.1, read on the forward strand.
TATGAAAGACTGCCCGGTCTAGGGTCCTACCCAATCTGGCAATTTTTCAGTCAAATCTGCAACTTGGCTAGCTCACAACATTCCTGACAATCCTCCGTGGCCTTTCAAATGGATTTGGAAGTTAGATATCCCCCCAAAGTTTCAAATCTTTTTATGGCAAATATGTCATAACAGCATAGGTGTTCGTGGCATACTCCACAAGCGTAACATTATTCCTTCCGACCTGTGCCTTTTTTGCAATTAGAAAAGTGAGTCCATAGATCACCTCTTTATAGAATGTGAACTGTCTGTCTCCATATGGCTCTCCCCACAAATTAAACCAAGGACTGGCTTCAATTCCCTTTTTGACCCATCCGCAAAAGCTTCTCTCTTCACTCCAATCCTTTAAATCAAATAAATCCATGACCAAAGTCATTTTCCTCTTATGGAATATTTGGAAAGAACGAAATGCAATTATCTTCTCCAGTGATTCATGGTGCCACAGTAGGGTCTTGCATAGAGCAAAGTTTACCCACTTCCAATGGAGAACTAGGACACTTATTGATCACCTTCATTCTCAAGGCTCTCCTTTCACAGGAGCACTATCCCCTTCCCTCCCCCCATCATCCTTCCATCCTCGTCGCTTGGAGTCCGCCACCACCAAACTTCTTCAAGCTCAACTTTGATGGTTCAGTAAAGAAGGCCTCTGCAGCTGCTGGTTTCATCATTAGAGATCATCAGGGTCGAGGCATGCATGCAATGTCCTACCACCTTGGCACTACCTTGTGGCCGAAGCCACCGCTCTTCACAGGGGCATCTCCTTCGCCATCCAACACAACATCAAGAACATTCATATTGAAGGGAACAATTTACTAGTGGTCAATGCAGTCAAAGGGATATGGACCACTCCTTGGCAAATTCAACCTATCATCACAGACATTCATATTCTTCTTCATGAATTCGAATCTTCGCACATAGCCCATGACTTTCGGGAAGCCAACAGAGCGGCAGATTGGATTGCTAATGTCGGGTACTTAGTTCAGAATTCTTTTACTATAGATCTTTGTAATGCTCTAACATTATCTAATATTCTTGTAACTGATGCATTAGGTGTTCCCCTCGAGCGGAGGTTCTCCTAATGCTTTTTTTTCCTTACCTTTATAAAAAAAAAGTACATCATAAATATAAAAGGTGGCTTTGTGAATACAATTAGATACTTAAGGGTGGTTTACTTTAATTTTCTTGGTTTGCTATGGTTACAGAAATAAACCCTTCACTTAGAGATGGTATATTTGAATTTTCTTATTTAAGGGTGGTTCCAGGAATAAACCCTTCACTTGAGGGTGGTTTTGATTAAAAATCCTAATTTTTTTAGTTGTTTTGGTTTATGACTTATGAGCCCTCATTCTTTTAAAGCCTACAATATATGAGCTTATATTTTTTCTGATTTTCTACAATTTGATTTTTGTGCTATTCATTTAGAAGGCTTGACATATAATTTAAGAGTAATATATAAAAATAAAATTAGCATCGAAGATGTTGGATTCATATATTTTCATAATATCAACTTTTGTAAAAGAAATCTAACAGAAAATCAAAGACATCAATTATCGATCCCCTACAAAAAAAAACCTAATAAGTAATGTGAGAGTACTTGTTAAAAAACAAAAGGTAAATAAACAAATTTACATAAATAAACTTAGCTTTTAACTATTTTCCCAAAATAAAAATCTCAATTTTTATTACAACCTTCTCAACATAATTTCAGCTATTAATGATGATTAATGAATGTAAGATGAAAAATAAAAGTAGTTTGTATTATTTCGTGAGGTCCTTCCAAAATTGGGAGTTTAATTTGTTGAGAAAATGTGTAATACCCCATTGCATTATAAGGGTTTGATTACTACCTATACCAACAAGATAACTATTTCTCTTAGGTAGCTTATTTGATACGATCCTCCTCCTTGCAGTCAGGGCCATCTAATAAGGCGTGCAAACCGATCTACAACATGGGTCTCCGTTTTTTACAGGGCCCAAAAATCTTAAATTAAATTTTTGTGCTAGTCATGTTGTTCAAACCTAAGCTTTATTTTGTCCAAAAAAAATTAATAATGATTATTTTATAGAATACATTATTTATATTTTCACAATTTATGCATAATATTTTTAGAATTTATGACCCAGCTTTATAATTAGCACAAGGGACCAAAAATTTTATGACAGTCTTGCTTGCGGTTAAGGTAACGACCTCGAGCTCGAGCACGACCAACTCCCACAATGTGACACGGAAGAAGGTGTGTACAAGGCTCGAGAACAAGTTTACAATCAAAGTCAAACCATGTTTGGCTGGGATTACTGTTCGGATGATTAAGCCAATAATAATGTTTTCCAAGGTGCACATGAGTGAGAATAAAATCCAGCAAAACAAATTGTATTGGTTTATGAGATCAATGTTTGTCATAATAAATACACGTACATTTGGCGACAATTCGCGACCCATAAGGGGTTGAAGTATTACACATGGTTTCAAACAACCTTGTGTCAACAATCTTTGAGGCAAAATATATCTCTCCAATAGGTACAACAAGGTCGTTGGATACTCAAGTAGAATTGTACGTAAGTCATAAAAATGATTTGATTTATTCTCGAGTATCTATACCAACAAGATAAATCTCCCTTTTGGTGAGTTCATTTACTAAGATATTTTGTTATTTAGTATTTGGCTGAAAATGGTTTTGAAATTGTTAAGCTCGTGAGAAATAACCTGTGTACGAATAAATGAGAACAAAATGCACTGAATAACTTGTGTTAACTTGTGGAACCATTTTTCCACATTACTGGTATGATTTTTTCTTAAGGTTAATGCTACGGCACAAGTTATTGAAGATTCAGATTGAGCAAAGAATGGTATCAGATTTTAAGTTGGGTTCAATATTGACTGAATTGAGTCCAACAAAAAAATATAATATTCTATTGTGAATTAGACTCTAATCTAATCATAAGCATAATAAATCTTATGTTCCAAGTGGTTTGGGATGTGAGTTGTCGTTATACTATTGGAGGCTTTCCAGCCTGTTTATATTCGTGCGGCACCTTTTTCCTCTTTCATATTGAGTAGCAACTAGCAACCTCCAACCTGGCACCTTTACTCTTTTTTTTCCTGGCAGCTACAGCATTGCAACATCTATCTATACAAATATATTAAAAGACGTGATTAACAACGTGTAAGCGCCACGTGGCACCCTCCTCTTGACACGTATCTATAAACCAACAAAGTCAAGTGGTCATTATTTAAAAAATAAATATGTTGAAGCCTGGGCTCGAACCCCTGACATTATGTAAGGATCTACAAAGAATCACCATCTAATCTAACGTCTTTTAGTGATCCATGTTTCCACAAAATTACAGATATGTGTTGTAATTAGTTAATGTTATTAAACATAGCCCTTGCATCCTTAAAGATAAATAAATTCGCATGTTCATTAAAAGTAATTATGTATGCATGATACCATTTGAAGAGCAGTGTTGACTACTACAGTACTACCCTTATATTTACAGTAATTCTATAAACAAAATATGATCATAAGTCTGTATTAAATATGGGCTTAGGCTGCATCCACGTCTAATATATTAAAAAACGTTCCTAAGAACGTACGTATATGTGCCACGTGTCATCATCCCTCATTCAGTAACATTATATCCACGTCTTTCTCGTAGTAAAAAAAAAACATTGTTAACGTGAACATTCGAACCCACAACCTCAAATATGAAATAAAGAGATCCAACCATCACACCACCATCCTATTATTGCTTATTTAATCAACATTAATGATGATATATGAAAAGAAAACTTTTGAAATCCATATAATGAATGACATTACTTTTTTAAATGAGTATGAGATGCATTTAACTAATACTAAATTGTAGCACAGAAAAACCCCGGAGCATCGCCCAGGCCTAAACACTATTTTCGATCTAAAAACTTTCCGCAACTCTAAATAGAGTAAATCTTAATGCCAATAGTATTATATTTTTTTTAAAAAAAGTTGGAATCCAACAAGGAGTAATCTGTCAAGATTTGTTTAAATAATTGGATACTTTGTTGGTCCCATATTTATTCATAAAGTTTAATTTTACATGTCAATACACTATTTTACCATTAACAATGAAAAATTGCATTAACTGACTGAACAAATTTTGGTTCTACTACAACTATTAATATGAACATGACACACTTATAATATTAGCTCAAACTTGACAATTTTAGACAACTATTAGCACAAATCACTCATATTTGCATTTTCACTTAATAATATTTCTACATATTGCTGAAAGATAAATTCTTTTTTTTTTCAATTTTTCAATGGTTTCCAATGTAATACTGATTTACAGTACATGTAGGATCGGAAGTAGGTTGTGCAATTTTATTTTTCCACATTCAAATTGCTAATTGAAGATGAGATTCAAACATAAGTAAAATAGCTATAGCAAGTAGCAAATTTGCCAAAGTCATAAAAAATGCCGAGCTTCACCCGACCTAGGTGGACGACTTCTGGTAATTAAGTACATTGTTAAGTAAATGCTTAAAGTTATTTAAAAAATATACATAAATAAATGTGCTTGAAAATAGTAAAAAAAAATATATGATACAAAAATAAGTGTGTTGTTCTAAAATTTAGTTTAAAGTTCTTAAGTTTGAGCTATATATTTTTGTTAGTGTGTCAAATTTATTTCAATGGTTGTAGTTGAACAAAACTTGTGTCAATGAGTGCAATTTCTAATATATATAACTATCTATGAGCAAAAATTATAAAAGCCTTATATTTTGAAAATATTCATTGACAAAAATCCAACATCTTTATATTAACATTTGTCTTTATATTTAGTAGATAAATATGGTCAGTATAAGTTATGTGAATAATGTACAGTACATGGTCAAATTGTATACATAAATTTGGGACAGAGGAGTATTTGCTAAATGACTTTTGAGTAGTAAATTTTTTTTGTTGACTTTTTGGTTATTTTTCATGTGGTTAAATTGTACAATGCTTTTTGCAAAATAGCTAATAAATAAGCCAAATAGCTAAACGGGAACATAAATAAGTTACTTCCGTTGTACCTTTTAGTTCTTCCCATTGTTATTAGAATCACGATTCAGACCGTAGGATTGTAGGATCCTACGATCCAATTTTAACAAAACGATTTGGATCGTAAGTAGAATCACTCGGCTGGTGAGATCGCAACAGGATCGGTCAGAATCGGAAAGGATCGTACAGGATCGATAGATCCTACTTTTCACTTAGATTGTTGCAGGATCATTACCGGATCGGTAGGGGTCACGCAAGATCGGTTAGGATCGCACGATCCTACTTTTGTACTATTAAAATAATCCCAAAAGCAACTAAAGTTTTCTCTAAGCCCAAAAAATGATAACCCAACTTCATAAACACAAAATTTTATTTTTCAATCTTGTATATCTCACTCTTGCAAAGCTATATTGCCTTTAAAACATCAATATTATATGAGAAAAACTATATATTTTCCATTCATATTGTCTGGCTCGCAAACTATTCGAGCTCAGCTCGGTCAAAGCTCGGCCCGACAGGGCTCGATTCGAGTTCGAGATCGGCTCGAGACCCTAACGAGCCGAACCTGAGCTACCTTTAGCTTGGCTCGAAAGCTCACGAACAGGATCGATAGTTTTTTAATTACTAAAATATTTTTATTAATCTTAATATATATATATATATAAAGGAGGAACTTTTCGAGAGCATAGAGAGCTCCTCAAGATTTCGAGGTCATAGAGCGTGCCACGTGGGATTGCCATGTCATCCATTTTTATTTTTATTTTATTTTTCAAAAATAGAGTTCTACATAGATTTTAGATACATATAAGGAGTTTTAGATAAGCGAAAATTAGAGTTTGGTTTTGAATGAGCAACCTAAATTATTATATTATGTACATTGTATACAACTTTTGCTACGTAATCCGGAATATTATAATTTGTGTACCATTGGAGAGTGCTTGAAATATGCTTCGAAATAAGATCCATTTACGATATAGTTCTACAACTTATGATATAGAGTGTGCCACGTAGGATTGTCATGTCATTAGTTTTTTATTTTAAATCTTTTGAAAAAAATAGAATTCTACATATATTTAAATACATAAAAGATGTTTTTAGATAGGGGGAAATTAGAGTTTGGTTTTGAATAAACAATCTGAATTATTATTTTAATTCAACTGAACCAAAATAATTTAGTATTGCAACAAAATTCATTATGGAAACTTTGATGTTACAACAAAAACTAAAATCTATAGCGATAAAATTACATATATATAAGAGTTTTGGATAATGAAAAAATTAGAGTTTGATTTAAAAAAAAACAACCTTAGAATATTATAGAGAGATCCACCAAAGCATGCCATGTCATTTTTTAAGAATTTTAGTTTTTTTTGAAAATATCATTCAACAATAAATGCATATAAGGTGTTTTGGATACGTGAAGATTAGTTACTGATTTTGAATAAATAGCCTAAATTATTATACTATGTAAATTGAATATAATTTTTGCTATATACTTCCTCCGTTCGTTTTCTATTGCAACAATCGAATTTTTACACTATTTATCCACCACCCTTACTATCTATTGTGATTTTTACATAATGAAAAATATGTCATATGAAATCTTATTAGATTCATCTCGATATATACTATCATAATATCACATTTTTATAACTTTTACCAAAATGTAGTTAAAGATATTAAGAGTTGAAGTTGTGTATTGGCAAGCGTGAAAATTCAATTGTTGTAATAGAAAAAGAACATAGGAAGTAATTCGTAATATTATAATTAATTAGGAATATAATTAAATTACTATAATTAATACAGTCATGATTAGATGTGTCTCAATAAGTATCTAATTTATTTTACTTTTTATCACAGAGCTAATGAAATAAATATAATTCAAGAACATAAAAAAATATATGTGCATCGCACGTGCTTTAAAATCTAGTGTTTAATATAAGATAACAAAATTAATTTAAAACTATGGTTAAAAGTATCCATGTTAGTAAACTTAATATTTTCAAAGTTGTGATTTTTTTTATTGAATAACAAATTAAAGTTGAGATGTTAATTAATAGCAATCAAAGCCGATATCGACATGTATACTTTTTCTCTTCATGGTTTGCGACAACTAGGTTATATTATCAGTTATGGCTGCCAAAGCTTACGATCATGTTTTTTTTTTCTTTTTTGTGTTTGTTCAATTTTGGATTAAGAAGAACAAGGACTTTCAAAGATGTGAAAGGTGATTTTATTTCACTTCAAAAAAAAGAAAAGAAAGAAGGAAGAAAGTAGGTTTTAAGGGGAATTGGAGGGCAATAGCATAGGAGGAGGAAATTAGCATGAGTTTTTGAGGAGTATAGCAGCAGGGAGTAGTAGAAGAACAACAACAAATTACAGAGGAACATCAGCTAATTACAGAATACAAAGATAATGGTAGCAGATTATAGATTACAGATTAGACAAGAGACAACAACAACATATTACAAGAATCCACGCTTGGGCAGCCATGTTGAAAGCTAAAAGAAATTTGGCTTTCTTCACAACAGCTTGAGTATCCCACATTGGTGGATTAGCTTGAGGGTGTGAGTGAAAAGTTCTATATAGAAATCTTGGACTTTCTAATTCCCTACCATTGGCTTGCTAGTTGCTACTCGCTTGGGCCATACAAATATCAAGTGTTTGGACATTGAGCTTTTGAACTATTAAATGTTTGGGCCTCATGAAATTTAACCTTGGACTTGCTTAAGTTGAAGGTCAATTTCGAGCTTCTCAAGCCTGTCGAACTCGAGCCGAGTTGCAAAATTTGTACTCGAGCTCGAGCCGAGCTCCACAATTCATGCTCGACGAGCTTCGACCCCGAGCCGAGCCTAAGTAAATACATTTTGGAGCCGACCCGAGCTAGTTAGGTGCGGTCTCGGTTCGGCTCGTTAACACCACTAGTCTCAAGGATGTGAATTTAGTCATTTTGTTACATTTTTTTGGCTCCTTTTTGTAATTTTGTAGGATCATACGATCCTACGATTCGATTCTACCCCCTTCTCGATCCAAAGTGGAATCCTGATCCTAACAACCTTGGTTGTTCCGATTTGAAATCTTTTTAAAAGACAAAAAGGGAAAAAAAAAAAAGAAAAAAATTGGAATGGAGGAAATATACAACCATTAATCCAACAAACCTAATAATGCCCTATTCTTTTGGATACAATTTCAATTCATTCAATTCAGCTCAACAGACTAGGGCCTAAATAAAACACCCTATGTGTCTGTTTTGTCCACCTTAATATTTTCAGTCCTTATCAGAAAAAAAAAAGTTAGGATAAGTTATTGTTGTATTTTGAACTTTGAATATTTTGATGATGATAAACACCTATGCAATAACATGAATATTTGTAACAGTGATCGAGCTATCAAGATTGGATAATTTGAAGACAATGAAGTTTAGGTCTAGTTATATTAAATTCATGTGTATGCAATGTAATTAACATATTAGAACTTTGTGCTAACATTAGAAATATGAAATTGGGATGATTAACTATTTTCTTAGAGTTAAGAAAATAGGTGATTATATTAATTTCATGTTTATATGGATTAAAGAAAAAGAAGGGAGAGTTTTGATAAAACAAGGTTTTCGAAAATCAGTTTTAAAAAGAAAAGGATTTCGAAAATAAGTTTTAAAGGAAAAAAGTTTTTGATTTTTGAAATTCAATAAAGTAAAACGCTTAAAAAGATTTTCGAAAAAAAGGAGTGTTTGTAAAAAGAAAATCTGATTTCTAAAGGAAAAGATTTTGATAAAGATTTTTGGATAAAGTAGATTTAAAATCTGTTTAATAGATAGTATAAGATATGGAGGAATCCTTATCGTATAAGGAAAGGAAAAAAATCAGTTTTTATAAAAGATAAAATTGGATTTTGAAAAGGAAAAGATTTCTATCCCTTTATTTTAAGAATAAAAATTATTCAAGAAGATAATTATATCTTGGAGAATAATTCCTATTCTGTTGATGAAATTATATAAGGGATAGAAATCAGCATAAGATCACAGATTTTCAGATTTATGAGATTAAGATTTTGAGAGCTGAAAACGGACTCCCAGAGCACAGTGTACGACACAGAGTTCTAGTAAGTTAAGGTTTCTAAACAGCGATTGTAACGATCCTTTATTTGCTTGAATAAGAAGCACGCTTTTGAGGAATCATTCTTTCTGTAATTCTCATATTATAGGGAGTAGCAACACTTAGGGTTAAGTGTTGGGGAGCACTACTAGAGTTAGAAGTGGGGGAATCATATTGTATCAAAAGTTTTGTATTTTAAGATTCAAATAATAAAAGAGTAGTTTGTGTGGACGTAGATCTCAGAGGTGAGATTGAACCACGTTAAATTCCTGTGTCTTATTATTTGATTTCATTGTTTTCTTGTTTTGATACAATTTTGTTTGAGCAAAAACATCAATCGGAGAGTTTACAAGTGAATAACACAGTGCAAGGTATCGTGCCATAAGAGTGTTTTTGCAAAAATCGATTAGTTTTTGTCACTCAATTTAACCCCCCTTCTTGATTGTCACCTTGTACTCCAACAAGTGGTGTTAGAGTAGGCTATTCTCGAAAGGCTCATTCCTAGAGAATAGAAGTCATGAACATGCAAGATGACTTTCGAGATAGACACACAAAGTGTTCGATTTTCAACGGAAAAGACTACGAATGGTGGAAGGCTAAGATGAGGATCTACATCCAAGGATCGGATTATGAATGCTGGAAAGTCATAAGAAAAGGACCAATCCTTATCCAAACCAAAAATGCTGAAGGAAAGATGGTCGACAAGGATGAGGATGATTAGAATTCAGTCGACTATGCAAAAGCCGAAAAGAACTTCAAAGCTATGAGTATTCTCCAATATGGAATTGGACCTGATAACTCAAGGATCTCGACATGCTCTACATCAAAGGAGATATGGGATACTCTAGAATTGGCCCACGAAGGTACGAATGAGGTAAAACAATCTCGAATTGATTTACTTGTGCAACAATATGAATTGTTTACCATGAATAAGGAAGAATCTATTAAAGAGATGTTTACCCGATTTACACTAATCACTAATGAATTGCGTTCTCTAGGCAAAACCTATACTTCTGAAGATTTAGTGAGAAATGTGTTACGAAGTTTAACAAATCGTTGGCTTCCTAAAATAACTGATATTCAAGAAGCTAAAGATTTGACAAAACTCTCACTAGAACAACTTATTGGATCATTAATGACTCATGAACTTGTTTTAGATTCTAAGACTAATGAACCAAAAATTAAGGGTATAGCCTTAAGAACTGAATTGGAAAGTGAAGGTAGTGATAGTGATGATGATGTTGATCTTCTTACTAGGAGATTTAAAAAAATTCTCAAAAATAACAAAAACAACAATCATAAAAAAGGTGGAAAATGCAAAGGTAAGAGCACTACCTCTAACTTTAAGAAAAGTACTACTAATTCTGGTTGTTTCAAGTGTGGTGAGTACAATCACAGGATAAAGGAATGTCCCTTATGGGATGATGAGAAGCCTAAAGAAAAAGGGCAGCAAACAAAGAAGGAGTTCAAGAAAGCAATGATTGCTGCCGTTTGGGGAGATTCAGATTCAGAAGAAGAACATTCAGAGGCACAGTGCCATGAAGCAAAATTGTGTTTGAATGCTGTACAGACAACTCAGAGAAAGGCACAATGCCTGGATGATTCTCACTTGTGTCTAATGGCAAAAAATTCGAACTCACAAGATGAAACTGAGGACAGTGAGGTAAGTCTTCTTTCTCTAAAACCTTCAATGCATCTTCTTTTAAAAAACCAACTTGTTACTTTGCATGGAAATGTCATTGATGATTGTCAAGAAATGAATGATGATTTTTAAATCATGAAAAAGGAAGTAAAAAATTTAACTAAGATTGGGTTAGAATTGGAATATAAGGATTTATTAAAGGACTGTAAAGAACTGATGAAAAACAATGATGAACTTGAAAAAACTGTTGAAGAGAAACATGTTGAGTTAAATGATTTAAGGTACGAAAATTCTCTTGCAAAAGAAGTTGTTAATAACATTGTGCCATACACTGTGCTAGAGGCTAAAAATTCGGATCTTGAAAATCAAATTGAATCGTTAAAACATGAGTTAACTGAGTTGAAAGAATGAAGACAAAGATCTAGAATTGTTCCACTTATGTTACCTCATGATGCTAAGTTAAGTGATGAACTTGATATTCGAGAAAATGAAATAGCGATCTAAACAATTATGTTGAATTCTTAGAATCACAATTGGCTATTGCTCGAAAAATGTGTGAAAAATGGTCAGCCGGTCAAAAAGCCCTAGACTATATATCCAGTACAACTAGCAATCGAAACAGAATTGGTTTAGGATATACTGACCAAAGACACAGTGTAAGGCACAGTGCCAATAATTTTGAAAGAGACTTTCGTAAAAGAAAATATGTTGATCTACCCGAGTATTTGATTTGTAACTTCTGCGGAAAGAATGGACACATTATGGATAACTGTAATATCAAGAAAAAGAGTGTTGCGAAATATGTAAAGTATGTAAATCAAATATGGGTTAGAAAAGACTTGTTAGAGGCTCAACGAAAGAAAAAGGGACCCAAACAGATTTGGGTTCCTAAAACTAACAAGTGATCTTTTTACAGGCAAACGTGAGAGGAAGCAGCCTATGGTATCTCGACAGTGGTTGCTCAAGACATATGACTGGTGATAAATCTCAATTCCTCTCACTAGTAGCCCACCATAGACAACAAAAAGGGAGAAATAATTGGTATTGGAAACGTCGGCAAATCCCTAACACACTCCATAGAGAATGTGATGTTGGTAAGTGATTTGAAACACAATTTGTTGAGCATATCAATTGTGTGATCGAGGTAATTTTTTTGAATTTCATGCATGAGTGTTTTACAAGATAATTCGTGGCTTTGGGATTAATTTCTGGAAATTACTTGAGTATTATGCCTGTTGTCCTCCTTTAAATATGTTAATTGGAGTAGGAGTGCATGTCTTTGTGAAACACTGTGAGAAATAGTCTACTTGATATAAAAAGGACTCGTAATGGTCTAATGATGATGTCCTAATGTCATGATCCTAAGTTGTCGAACTAATGAGCTATATGATCCTAAGTTGCCGAATTATTGAGCTATGAAATGCTAATTCTTTCTCTTATGACAAGCTTGATTTTTATCCCCATATTCTGATTTTCTGTTTATGAGTTTGACATTTGTGCCTCATTATTTCTTTCTTTCATATGTTTCACCGTACCTCATCTTCATTTCCCTATTATTATCCTTCTTTTCCTCACACATTGATCCAAAGTTCAACAAGTGCTTTTAATCTTGATTAATGATAATTTATGGGGCAGGAACATCTTGATAAGATGATGGAAGAAAAAGACGCATCAATTAAGGGGGAACATGAAAAGGTTAGAATGAAAAGTATTGATTCACACTGTGCAAGGCACAGTGCTAGGAGATGTATCAAAAAGAAAATGAGGTCTGAATTAACTTATTATCTTTGATCTCTTATTGATTGACTCTAGTATTATTGTATGATCTGACTCTCCTTTTAAAAAAATAAAAATAAAAAAAGAAGAAAGGAGAAAGAATGAAAAGAAAAAGAAAAGAAAAGAAAAGAAAAGAAAAGAAGAAGACAATGAGAGTAAGACACTTTTGTTAGATAAATCTTAGAGTTCAATTCACATATGAAAAACATTATCAAAGTTTTGAAGATCATCATTTTGGATTCTAGTATATTCGAAGATCAGTTATATTTGGAAGGGAATAGATTGTTCAGTGGCACAGAAACACACACATTGACACAATGAAGAAAGTCCTATGTTGTTTATTTGCGGAAGTTAAAAATCTGAAAAGAAAGGTTTAAGCACTTGTTGAGCCAATTGCCATTTTCAATCTTCAAGCTTGCATTACCTCTCTTTATCTTACTTTCTTAGCTATCAGCCATGATCCTTCATGATTATTTCTTGCTTCATAATTTCGGATTGTGAGTTGGATTATTTTTTTGCTTAATGACTTCGGATTGTGAGTTAGATTATGACATAACACCAGCATCCTTAGTATCTATTGCTTGAGCTACTTGCATTATTTTGCTCATTATATCTCACCTTGACTCGCGAAACATGTTGATGCTATCCTTTTTTATACTGTCAAAAGGGGGAAGATGGGTATAATACTTAGACTAATGAACATGTTATGTGAATGATGGTTACCATGTTACTTGTGAATGATGTTGAGTTATTTTCTCAACAATGATTAATGATGCATTATTTGAGGGGGAAATATTATGTGTTTGTCATCATCAAAAAGGGGGAATTTGTTGTGTTTTGAAATTTGAATATTTTGATGATGATAAACACCCTATGCTATAACATGAATATTTGTAACAGTGATCGAGCTATCAAGATTGGATAATTTGAAGACAATGAAGTTTAGGTCTAGTTATATTAAATTCATGTGTATGCAATGTAATTAACATATTAGAACTTTGTGCTAACATTAGAAATATGAAATTGGGATGATTAACTATTTTCTTAGAGTTAAGAAAATAGGTGATTATTTTAATTTCATGTTTATATGGATTAAAGAAAAAGAAGGGAGAGTTTTGATAAAACAAGGTTTTCGAAAATCAGTTTTGAAAAGAAAAGGATTTCGAAAATAAGTTTTGAAATAAAAAAAGTTTTTAATTTTCGAAATTCAATAAAGTAAAACGTTTAAAAAGATTTTCGAAAAAAAAAGAGTTTTTGTAAAAAGAAAAACTGATTTCTAAAGGAAAAGATTATGATAAAGATTTTTGGATAAAATTGATTTAAAATCTGTATAATAGATAGTATAAGATATGGAGGAATCCTTATCGTATAAGGAAAGGAAAAAAATCAGTTTTTATAAAAGATAAAATTGGATTTTGAAAAGGAAAAGATTTCTATCCCTTTATTTTAGGAATAAAAATTATTCAAGAAGATAATTATATCTTGGAGAATAATTCTTATTCAGTTGATGGAATTATATAAGTGATAGAAATCAGCATAAGATCACGGGTTTTCGGATTTATGAGATTAAGATTTTGAGAGGCGAAACGGACTCCCGAGAACGATGTACGGCACGAGTTCTAGTAAGTTAAGGTTTCTAGACAGCGATTGTAACGATCCTCTATTTGCTTGAATAAGAAGCACGCTTTTGAGGAATCATTCTTTCTGTAATTCTCATATTATAGGGAGTAGCAATACTTATGGTTAAGTATTGGGGAGCACTACTAGAGTTAGAAGTGGGGGAATCATATTGTATCAAAAGTTTTGTATTTTAAGATTCAAATAATAAAAGAGTAGTTTGTGTGGACGTAGATCTCAGAGGTGAGATTGAACCACGTTAAATTCCTGTGTCTTATTATTTGATTTCATTGTTTTCTTGTTTTGATACAATTTTGTTTGAGCAAAAACATCATTCGGAGAGTTTACCAGTGAATAACACAGTGCAAGGTATTATGCCATAAGAGTGTTTTTGCGAAAATCGATTAGTTTTTGTCATTCAATTCAATTCCCCCTTTTTGAGTGTCACCTTGTACTCCAACAGTTATGATAAGTTAAAATAAGTCTAAATAAGGTCTAATAAATTCAGATAATTTTAGTTTAGCAAATAAAAGGTCTGACTCACAAAACAAGTTCAAATAAGGTCGACTAATAAGGGCTAATAAGTTCAAATGAGTATAAATAAGTTCAAAAAAGTTAAATAGAGCAAACCAATATGTAACATTGAATAGCCAAAAACCTCAATACCTTTTTCATTCTTGGATCTGCCGTCTGCCTCCTATAAAAAACCAAATTACAATGTGAATCGATGTTTGTCGTTTTACATAAATTCTGTTGCTGCGGCAAGATGTGCACCTTTTTGCCTTTTGGGGATTAGCCGCCCGTGACAAGTTATTAGCTTTTGATGTGCACTTTATCAATTTATACATTCCCACGTTAAAACTGCTTCTTGCAGATGCAGTAGTTAACGTGTCAGATCCAATGTTAATATTTCGACACACTGTTTTAGCTGATTTTTTTTTTGATTTCCCATCTAACACATGGTACTTCCATATTTCGATACATGTTTCATGTTTATCAAATCTGCAATATTTCGTGGAACTAATTTTCGAAGATTTCACGCAAGCGTGGAGCATTTACACATCTTCGAATTTATGATGATATGGTTTTTAGAGTGACACCCAAGGTACATATTTTGTTACTTGATTTGCTTGGAGTTGGTTGATTAATCTTAATAAGTAATACAAAGACATACTGATTAATCATCAAAATTCTACTTAGGAAAAACCTAGCGACTAATTAGTTGGCAACCAGAGGTGTGGAGCAAGCCAACAAAATTACTATCCTACAAGGACCTCCTCCAAAATTTCGTCAGATCATGTGTTGAGTTCCTTGGTTTCAAAATGATGACAAACGGTTGAGTTGTTCTAACAAACAACTAGGTTTGTTGTTGTGTTCTCTACTGTTCCTCTATGCTGCAAACAGGTCATTTCCAAGACGGAGATTAATGAAGCCCTACTCATGAAGATCATTTTTTAGTTTGTATTTGAGCCACTAATATGTTAGTGGTGGTGAGCGTTTAAGATGTCAAGCGCGAGTACTTGTGAGGTCAAGTGCGAATTTGCACATATCGAGTTAGGCGCGGGGTTTAACTGTTTGTTCGGAGTAGGTCAAACTATTCATGAGCTTTGTTACTTTTGTTCTTCGAAGGAGATTAACAAAAGTGACTAAGTGGTGGAGGACGTAGACTCTAGTTGAGTCGAACCTCGTTAAATCTGTGCGTGCATTACTTCTATCATTTTCGTTGGTTAATTGTGTCTGCTGCTCAGAACTAGTTCAGCTGGTTCCTTTGATCCTAAAAGTTTTAAAATATTTTTTTTGCTAGCGTACTCAATTCAATCCCCCTTCTTAAGTACCAAGTGAACCTTCAATTGGTATCAGAACAGGTTCTTCTTGTAAGGGTAACACCTAGAGTAGTAAGATCATGAGTACTTAAGACATATACGCTATGGGGTATGACAACAAGACCCCGAAGTTTCAACGAGAAAACTATGCTTGGTGGAAAAACATACCTAAAAACATAATCACTAGAATTGACTATGAATGTTAGATGATTGTGAAGAACGGGCCACTAGCTGTTTCCAAGAAGGATGCTGAAGGGAACCAAGTGCCCAAGAAAGATAGCGAATATGATTCTTCTTAAAAGGCTAGAAAAGAATGCAAAGGCAGTTTCTATTTTTTAATAAGCCATTAGAGACAACAAGACAAATAGGATCTCAACATGCTCATCAGCCAAGGAGATATGAGATACTCTAGTTATTGCTTACGAGGGAACCAATGAGGTAAAAAGGTCTAAGATTGATTTGTTAATGTCTAAATACGAAGCCTTTAATATGTTCAAAGATGAAAATATTAACACTTGCTTTGGTAGATTTATGACTATTGTTAATGACCTTAAATCTCTTGGTAAAAAAATTTTTTGATGAGGATTTGGTGAGAAAATAGTTAAGAAGTTTGACAGATGTATGGACAACCAAAGTGACTGTTGTTTATGAAGCCAAGTATCTCACTCAATTATCCTTGGAGCAACTGGTCAGATCTCTTATGACCCATGTGATGCTGGTTGACTCCAAGAGTGAGAAGGTATCAGCTAAGGCATTGCTTTGACAGGAACAATTGATGGAGAAGAAGATGATGTAGCTATGGTGGTTAAACTTTTTGAGAAACATTACAGAGATCACGAGGAAAGTTCATGAAAGGTAAATGTTTTTCAAAGAGTAACTCTTCAAGTGTCGTATGTTTCGGATGTGATGACACTGGACATCTAATCAAGGATTGTCCCAAATGAATCAACAAACAGCAGAACTCCAATTACAAGAAGGCACTTGAAAAGGCTATGTTATCATCTCATTGGAGTGACTCTGATTCAGAGTTTGATGATGAAGAAGAGTCATCTTAGTCTAAAACCTGCATGAAAGCCTTTCTAGATCAAGACACCTCACGTAACAAGTCAACTAGTCCCCCCGTAGAACCAGAGGGGTAACCAGCTCATCTGTCTTCTGCTTTATGGCAAAGAATGATCGCTTAAAAGAGCACAAGGTAAATATCTCAAAAGTTCATGAAGAATTGTATGATTTAAATAGACATTGTTTGTTTCATTGTCTTGAAAAGTGCTTTTGGATCAATTTCTTGTGGTTAGTGAGAAGTTCTTAACAACAAAGAGGAACTAAAAGAAAAAACTCGTGTATGTGAAATTGGTAGTGCTAGTTGTGATCACTTGGAAATGGTTTGCTTCATCTAAAAGACAAATTGTTGAATTGGAGGTCTCTTTAAATAAATGTAAAGTTAAGTTAGAGACAATTAAATCCTCTTCACTAAATAAGGATGTGAATGCTTCTAGTAATAGTGAATAAGATTCAACTGTTTCTCCACTTAACTTTTTAAAAGACTCTATGACACAAGATAACTGATCCGGTTTTTTCAAAACCGGATCAGTTAACATTAACGGATCCGGTCATTTATCAAATCGGATAAGTTAAAATTAACTGATCCGGTCATTTATCAAACCGGATCAGTAAATTAGACAAGATAACGTGGCCCAAATCAGCTTGGCCCAAAGCCCACTTGATTGGCTTCTTTTAAGCGCACCAAACCGAGTTTCTCACCCCACAAACCCTATCATTCCCTAACACTCACCCTCTCTCTTCCCTCTCACCCTAACACTCACCCTCTCTCTTCCCTCACCTCATTCGTTCCCTTCTCATCTCACAAATCATCGTCTTCATCATCATCATCTAATTCACTATTCTCTCCTATCGTCATCGCTACACCAACCATCCACCACTGTTATTCGAAGTTTCAGATCTGAGGTCTTCGTCACCAATCCGCCTTCGTTGTTTAAGATCTGAAGTCGTCGTTGTTTAAGATATGAAGTGGTCGTCACCAATCCGCCTTCGTCGTCCTCAACTCCAGCGACATCATCTGCAATCACCAACCCACTTCGCGTTTCGTCGGAATCAGTGGCGGCAACGAACATCGGAGTCAAGGTAACACACGAACAACGAACGTCTCTGCACCAGCCACGCGTTTCCAGATCTGATTTTCGCTAATTTCTAATTTCGTTAACACACAAACCCTTTTGTTATGATTTTTTCGTTCTCTAGTTTATGTAATAATTTCATTTCATCTTTTTAAGTTTAGATGCAATTTCGTTTCTTTTTTCGTTTTTTTTAGGTTTAGGGTTGTAAATTAATTTTTAATTATAGTAATTTTTTATCTAATTTTTATTTCATATGTAATTAATGAGATTGTATAATGTTTGTAATTCAGTAATATATTGTTTTGCAATTTTATTGTTATTCTTAATTTTGGAATGTTTGTAATTTTATTGTGAGATTCTTGTTGATGTTTCGTTGCAAAATTTGGAATAATACTCTGCAAATTTGGAGTTGAAAAGGTGTGCATACTTCACGAGTAATTTTTTTTTTAATTTAAGGGAAACTGATGCGGTTTGTGTACAAAACTGGATCAGGTTGACTAATGTAACTGATGATCCGGTTTTGTACCCAAACCGGATCAGTTAATTATTTACTGATCCATTTGTGAACCAGATCAGTATTTTTTCCTAACTGCTGCTACGCTATCCGTTCCGATCCATTTACGAAGCAGTAAGCCCCATCATGACCGGATCAGATAACCTTTTTTCCACTAGTGAAAAACTTTAAGTAAATATGGATTGTTCCATGCATTCAATCTCTTGATTGATGATGCTGAATAATTACATAAAGAATTTGTTCTAACTAAGCTTCTCACACAACTGTTTCTAATGATGTTCCTAGTGTGGATGTGTGTGTCTATTAGTTGATGATTGTAAGATAAAGATTTGTGATTTGCAAATTGAATTGCAACAACTCAAAAATGGAAAACATGTGTATTTTGTTGACATGAAAAATGAGTTATTGGTTTCTAATTTAAAAATGGATTTTGAAAAATCAAATTCAGACTTCACAGCTGCAATCAGTAAGATCAATTCTTCATGCCAAACGCTTAAAACCAAAGAAAATAAACTTGAAAATTGCAAAACGCATGTCAACAGACTACTACATGCCAAAAGTGCCTTGGATAAGATTACCTCAATAGGAGGAAATGGAGGTAAAATATGTATTGCCTATACTGGAGACAGAGTTAGATCCAACTGGTGCCCCCGAGAAACCACTTGGATAAGTGAACTCAAAAGAGGTAAGTATGTGCTTGAAAAGGATATGCATGTATGCTATCATTGTGGTAAGAATGGGTAAAAGTTGCATGAATGCTTGGTTAGGATACGAAGTATTTCCAAAAATGGTAAGCATGTTAAGCAAGTTTGTGTGAGAAAAGACTTGCTTAACTCAACTGTTTCTGGAAAGGGACCTAAACAAGTTTGGGTTCCCAAAACTAACGTTTGAACTGTTCTTGCAGGCTAAAGTGAAGGAAGATACCTTTTGGTATTTGGACAGTGTGATAAGTGCATATTATAACATCATTTAGTTGTATTTTAAGGTGCATATTCATGTAGTATTAGCACATTTACATTGCATTTATGCATATTTAGGTCCCTTTTTATAAGCTACAGTGCTTTCACGGGTTGTTTGGTCTATTAATGTAATCTTAGGTACTTTGGACTCCTGTTTAAGCATATGATGATTGAGGCACTTGGATTACCATTGAAGCAATATATTACATGCCCAAATCGGATTGGAATGGAAGAAGATACAAATCGCTATTCATAGTTATGCAAAATATGACACATCTTCACTATTTTGCTCATAACGTTTTTTACAAAAATTATAATTATGTAATTCCAACTGGGTTAGAAACTACACTTCTAGAACTTTCGAACTATGTATTAAATGTTCAAAACAAAGCTCTGGATCAAAAGTTATACCTGTTTGAAGTTGAGATGAAGAATCTGACAATTACTAGACAACATGTCCGTGTCACTTTTGACACGCACGTGTTGCCCTGATTTCTTCAAGGCAACAACTTTTGACACGCCCGTGTTGCCTTGATTATTGACACGCCCGTGTTGATCTGCCCCGTAGCGCGTTTTATTTTGTTTGTTGTGTTATTGTAGGAAGCAATAAATAATCTTTTATTCGTTATGTGATGGGAGATAGTTTATTGTATACACTTTTTAGGGTTTCTAGAGAGAAGTTAGAGAGAGAAACTTGTAGATCTCCATTGTTCTCCAAGACTCTACCTTTTTTCCATTAATTCAAGTATTTATTTTCTTCTTCTTTTCTCTTTGTTTTCTATTATGAAGTTTAACTATTGTTCTCTACTTTGTTTATTTATTTCAATTATGCTTGAGTAGTTCTTTTTTTTAATCTATGGTTAAGTTGAACCCTAATATGAAATACTTCATGATTATGTTTTTAAATTCCCAAATTAATTATTAAATTATTCTTGCTTATTTGATTGCGAATATTCCAATACGAGATTAGGGATAACTAGTATTGTTATTATTTCATTGTATTGATCACAACAGGAGTTGAGTTTTGACGGATTTGGGTATTTCAATAAGGACATGAAATTCTGCACTAGAGTAGGTAGAACTGATTGTTAGGAAGTTAGGTGATGTGTTTAATGTCTTTAATTTGCATGATTTCACGGGATTAGGCTTGATTGCATATTAGGGAAGCCATAAACACTCGGGAGAGGTTTATGGTATTTTATAGGGTGTACTTTTCCTTGTGAACATTTAATTGATTAGTTTGGGACAGGAATTATTTTGTATTACTTCATGCTAATGGAGATACTTAACTCTAAAGTCTTTTATTTATATATTGATTAGTGATTCGACCATTATTGATATTAATATCCTTTAGTTTTATAACAGTTTAAGAGCTAATCATAGAATAACTTTCTCTCTGTGGGATCGACCCTGACTTCCCTACCGCATAATTAGGATGATAAGTTAGGTTATTTATTTTTGTTAGGTGCGCGACATGCCTATCACAGTGGTTGCTCAAGACACATGTCCAGGAATAAAGATTAATTCCTTTCACTTGTAGCATATGATGGTGGGAGTGTGATCTTCGGAGACAATAGTAAAGGAGCCATCCAAGGAATAGGTAAGGTTAGTAAGTCACACTCTCATTCAATTGATGATGTTTATTATGTTGAAGGTTTGAAACATAACCTCTTGAGAATTTATCAACTATGCGACCAAGGAAATAGAGTGGAATTTCAAGTTTTTTTTTGTTACATACTCCCTTCGATTGTTTTAATTGTTATATTTTCCTTAAACGGTTTTTTCTTTTTAATTGCTACATTGTTTAAACTTTTCTTATTTGTAGTACTTGGCCCACCAATAAGTAATACTAGTATATTTGTTTTTCTCTTTTTCCACCCAAAAGTACACTTTTTCCACTTTCCCCCTTATTTTACATTAAATGAGTCAAAAAGTATCCTCCAAAAAGGTTAAAACTGACATTGCCTAAACTCTTGTGCAAAATACATTGTAGCAATAAAAAAGAAACTGAGGGAGTAGTTAATGCTCAAACAAGTGAGCTTGTTTGTCAGGGAACCGAGAGCGATAATGTTTACATAACTTATTGAAATCATATCTCTGAGAATAATACCACTTGTTTGAGAGCTGTTTGAGAATAATTAGTGGCTTTGGCATAAAAGGTTTAGACATACTAGCTTGATACTCTTGAACAAACTTAGGTCTCAAAACATAGTGATAGACTTGCCTAACATTAAGTTTGAGGCTGATAAGGTTTGTTCAGAATGTGCCAATGGGAAACAGGTCAGAACTTCTATTTAGCCAAAGAATGAGATGAGTACCTGTATACCTCTCGAACTTGTGCACATTGATTTATGTGGTCCCATGCATGTACAAAGTCAAAATGGTTATAGATATGTTTATGTGCTAGTTGATGATTATTTGTAGATATAATTTGACTAATTTTATTTCTTCAAAATAGGTCCACAAATAAGATAAGTCATCAGCTGGTTGCCATAAGGTGTGACCATGGTACCTTATTTGAGAATTCTAGTATTCTAGAATTTTGCAGAGATCATAGAGTAGATCATAATTTCTCTGTCCCAAGAACACCTTAGCAAAATGGCGTGGTTGAAAGAAAGAACAGAACTCTTGAAGACATGGCAATAACAATGCAAAACCCAAAATTCCGCACCTAAGAGTTTTATGCAACTATTTTATGCACAATAATGGGAAGAGCCAACTCGATAAATTCAATCCTAAGAGTGATAAGGCGGTTTTCCTTGGATATTCTTTTCAAAGTAAAGCATATAGGGTTTTTAATAAAATAACCCTATGTGTTGAGGAGAGTATTGATGTGGTTTTTGATGAGCATAACATGTTTTGTGATAATGTGTAGGATGATATTTTTGACATAGGATTGTCAAATTTCATTGGAATGCAAGCAGTTGGTCGTGACTCGTGAGGACAACAGCTAGAGGAACTAGGTTCTTGACGCACTCGTTGTAAACATGTCAAAGATACCTAAACTACCCAATATAGGGCAATTAAAGGGTTGAATCCACAGGGAAACAAGGGTTAAGCAAAGACTTATTCGGTAATTATGATGAGCTAAACCTCTTTTTGGTTTTTTGTGAAGGATTAGTAAGTAGATCTAAAACCTAGAATAACTAGAAAATCAATAACTAAAATTAACAAAATCAAATAAGGGAAATAAATTAATCAAAGATAAAAGAACTAGGGGATTAGGGAGGTTCACCAACAAATGATCCAAAAATCCAACACGAAACTCAAAGGGAAAAACATAGGACACAAGGGGAAAATCATGTGATTCGAAATCCTAATTACTCTCTCGAGCTAATTAGAGGAGCTTGATTAGTCACTCATGACCAATTCTCATGGCATGAGCAACTAACTTAGCCAATTCAAGAAAAGCATGATAAATCAAACTTTCCTATACTAGGAAATGCCTATTCTCATGGAAATCCTAATTTAGCAATCAAACATGGTCTATCCCTAACTTCATCTCTCGATCTTTCACTAGGGATTCCAAATACGCAAGTTAGGTGGTGAACAATTACCCAACAAACCGAATAAAACAAGCTTGATCAATAAGTTAAACCCCAAATATTAACCCCTTAACCTAGGTCTAGCATCTAAGGATCAAATAAAAGCGACACCCCTTCCCCTAGGAGACTACTCACTATTCATGTTAACAAATACAATCAAAACTTGAATAAACTTCATAACCATAACTAATCTAGCAAATTCAAGAACAACATGATAAATCAAACTAGTACTAGGAAATGTATATTCTCTTGGAAATCTTAATCTAGCAATCAAACTTAGTCTATCCCTAACTTCATCTCTCGATCCTTCATTAGGGATTCCAAATACGCAAGTTAGGTGGTGATCAATCACCCAACAAACCGAATAAAACAAGCTTGATCAATAAGTTAAACTCCAGATATTAACCCCTTAACCTAGGTCAAGGATCTAAGGATCAAATAAAAGGTACACCCCTTCCCCTAGTAGGAGACTACTCACTAATCATGTTAACAAACACAATCAAAACTTGAATAAACTTCATCACCATAACCATAGGGGAAAGAGGCAATGGAAAATAATAAACTAATAGATACAAGATCTAATCAAGCAAAGCATAAATTAAACAAGTTTAGAGAAAGAGAAAATGAAATAATTGAGAAATTACCAAATTTTAATCTTGCATAAATATGAAAATGGATTTCAAAAGTTTGAAGCTCAACTTTCTCTCTCCTAGAGGTCTAAGAATTTGAAATGCTAAACAAATAATATAGGATAAATTCACAAGAGGGGGGCCCAACTATTACCCATAATCTTTTATAAGTTCCAACTATAGATTATTCCCTGAAGGTCCCAAGTTCACCATCTTGTGATTTTTATAGGTCTTGACTTACTTATAACTGGTTTAAAAGCTAAGATTTTTAAACGTTGGTCTCAATTTATAGGTCTCTGTCACTTGCTGGAAGTGTTCAAAGATGGTAAACGTTTAAAAATCTTACCTTCTAAATCAGTTATAAGTAACTCAGGACCTATGAAAATCACAAGATAGTAAACTTGGGACCTGTGAAGATGAAGCATTAAAATGTGATGTAGCTTAACCTAAAATGACATAAACTTGTCTTATATAGTACTAAAAGAAGCTAAGTATAATTACAATTAAACCCCCTTACAAAAGAGGATTAGAAAAGAAGAGTAGTGTACGAAAAACCCAGGCGACCCAGGCGGGTGACTTGACCCGAGTGCTCGGGTGAGACTCGACCTGGGCGGGTCAACCCAATGACCGAGGCGGGTCAACTTAACAGAAGGTTTTGTTGAGGTGTCTTAGAAGTGACCTGGGCGGGTCAGTCAACCCGAGCACTCGGGTCAGGTGACCCGGGCGGGTCAACTAACACCGGCCCTCAGGCCAGTCCAGTCTCTCTTTATCTTCTTCTTTTTAGCTTAGCTTCTTTCTTGCTCCTTTGTGCTCCTTGATGCTTCCTCTTTAATCCCCCATGTCTGAGGTTGTGCAAGTGCCTTCCAAACATGCTCCTAAACCATAAAATGAGATAAGAACACCCAATGAATGAGCAGAAAAGGAGGAAATTGCACAACTTATAGAAATAGTTAGCAAACAAGCCTAAACAAACTCAAAAAAACATTAGGATATCAAGTAAAAACTACCAAAAGTAACAAAATAAACAAGGTATCAAGCTCCCCCAATCTAGACCATTGCTTGTCCCCAAGCAAAATAGAACGAAACACAAAGGCATGAGAGTGAAACTTATTTAAAAACAAAATCAAGAAGGAAGAAAGGAAAAACAAGGAGAAAGAAAATTTTCACCAACTCGATTTCGTAGGAATCACGATTACATTTATTATATGCAACAAGCTATTTTAATCCCTAGATCACTCTTTTATGAAAGTAAATTTATTAGAAGATGTACTTTATATATTCCTAGTTCTTTTACTTGATTTAAATTTATTAGAAGCTCTATAACAAGCTCTATTATTAGAAGCTCTTTAAATATTCCCAGTTCTTTTACTTGATTTAAATTCATTGATAAAATATTAGAAGATGTATTATATATAAACCTCTCGCTATAAGTATTTAACACTAATTATAACAAGAGGTATGTATCAGAATATTCACAACATTTGTATAATAAAACTACTTTTTAGGCCTGGGCTACGCCCCGTGTAATTAAAATTTTCATTTATTAATATTTTACTTTAAAATGATAACACTACATATGACTTGGTTTAGTGGTTCAGACTTTAATGTATAAGTTTAAAGTCACTGGATCAAATCATATACAATTCATTTTCTATTTTCTTATATATGTAAATACATGGTATAAAATACTTTCCTTTTAATTTTTTAGTATAGATGATTAAAATTAATCTCGAAAAAGATTTACTATAAAAGAGTAACACTATGACTAAAACAAATATTACTACGATAGGAATTTCTCCTACACGCAGCCCTCCGACCAGAAAGCAAATCCTAGCTACGCTGTCATCAGACCCCACCAGGTAATTAATTTTCATTTATAATGTGATGGCTTTCATGATTTACTACGTTGCTACTTGCTATAATACGGATTTACGGTCCCTCCTAGTCAGCATTTCTACTATAGTTGCTGGATCTGTAATGATCAAGATCTGAATGGTTGATCATACCTATATCATAGTATTATAAATTCCTCAAATATTATTTGAAAAGAAAACCTTATCAGTTATCATCCTACATCACTGACTGTTGGTAATTCACTAACGATTCTTTATATACGTAAGAAAATTATACTAGTCCCATATCACAATAATTGACATGATACAGCTTAACAAGAAAATATATAGTAATAGGAGGAAGTAATCATATTCAAACTAGCTAATACAACCACTCAACTAGTGCGTAACTGTGTCGTTGATGAAGTGAGCACCACAAAACAGCATGCATTTGCAATAATGGAGGACCTATATCATGATTACCCAAGGTGTAATGATAGTACGAAGTTTTTTTTGTTTTAATCTATGCATTCTCCTCTGTTTACCACCAAAAAAAATATAAAATATGCTAGTTGCAAAAGTGATTAAAAAGTAGGCATGATCGTCTTAAAAATTTTAAGGTCCCTGTGCTAATTATAAAGTTGGGCCCTAAATATAAAGATAATATGCATAGGTTGTCTATTCTATAAAATAATCATTATTATAATATTTTAGACAAAATAAAGCTGAAATTTGAACAACATGACTAAAACAAACATTTAATTTAAGACTTTTAGGCCCTCTAAAAAGTGGGGCCCTGTGTCGTAGATCGCTTTGCACGCCCTATTAGACGGCCCTCAAACTTGAAAGTAGGACATTTTCATGGTGGTCATAATAAAGATGACCTTGAAAATCAAATAGATTAGAATGATTATGGGCCTATATTTTAAAACTTGAAATTATTCTGGATTATAATAATCCATGGTCATCTTTATTTATGACCATCATAGGATTTTCATTAATGATATGGAGATTCCTTTGCAAGAATAGGAGATCTCCAAATGTGCAATCAAAGAAAATTATAACTTAAAAGTAAATTTGGTAAGATATTAAAAGTTAATATTAGATTTTTTCTTTACGCGTCGAGACAAGATATAGGGATAAAATTTAATATGTTTAGATTGAAAGTTTTATTTTCTAACAATATATTGAGACAAATTTATTAAGAGCCTACGGGGTTACATTTTTGTTTACATATAAATCACCAATAATGGCTAAAATGGAGAATGTGAACAATGCAAAACTCAAGAACATGTGGACTAAACTTAAAAGGAGGGGTAATATTTTGTGAAAAAAAACCTACTTTTACTAATCTTACCTTTGATACCAAATCCAATATGATATTCTTACAATGTAATTATAGTAAAATTACAAGTTTAATTTACACTATTAACAATGTTTAAAGACAATTGAAAATTTTATTCCAGCCCACGCACCCAATACAATTTTTTTTACCACTAGTGCAAATAAGCCACAAGTACAAATTATGTAGATTAAAAGCACAAAAGGGAGTAATATTGATTTAATTTTTTTTTTACTTTTGAAACAAATCCAAGAATGATATTTTTTGAATATAAATCATTGTCAAATTACTATTTTGAATTACTCTAATAACATAATTACAAGGCGATAAAGTATTATAATTCTGGCCCACCCTATACAAAAATCCTAAAACTACAACTAGCCCCGAAGGCTTGTAGTTGCCAGTATGTGTGACTTATGAGGTGCTATCTATACCGTTATGTTAAGTCCATAATTTACATCTTATTTGGCGCATTTCGAGGAGGAAATTGATGTATTTGGTGTTAGTTTTAGTGGGTTTGTGCTTAAGTTGTGAAATTTGAGAAGAATTGCGAAATTATATGCGAACTAAGGATTTTAGGCCCTTATGAAAGCCCGAGAGCAACATAGGCCGAAGTGGTGCGCTTTGGGGCGGAGTTGGAAGTTTATGGGTCACACACAAGGTCTAGGGAGCTCAAGATCATCCTATTTGAGGAGTTCAAGAAATAATTAGAGTGCAGGATGGCTACGACTCGTGAGCAAAGCTAAAACCAAACTGCGACTCGCAGTCAGAGGCGCGACCCGTGGCGTTGGGCATGGCTAGCGGTTTTTGCAGCAACTCGCACTGGACGAGGGCTGGCGATTTTTTATATGTTATTTTCTAGTTATTTATTTTAGATAGTTTTTGGAAAATATAAATACTAGCTTTAGCCTCAGACTTTTTTACGTTATTATTAGCTTTAGCCCTAGTTGAGTTTTCTTTGGTTTTTGGAGATTGAAGATTTGTATTCATTGAAGATTTCAGATTCATCCCTTTATTGAAGCATTATTAATTAATCAAGTTTTAGTCTTTTCCTTCTCTTTGTTTATTTCAATTATTTTTCAGTTAAGTTTGCTGTTTTTATTTCCATGAGTAGTGAGTAGTCTTTTTATCTAAAATTGAATTGAGCCCTAATTTGAATTGATCATATGATTTTCTTCTAATTCCCATGTTATAGAATTATATGCTTAAGGTCTGATAAGATTTGTTGTATAGCCAATTTTGCATCATGCTTATCCCTAATTTTAGATTGCCAATAAAAGTTGGAGTTTAAATTAGGATTCATGTGCTGCTAGATTGTTATTTTATTAATTGAGTTCATCAACGAAGGTTGGGTTTTGATTTAGATAATCTTGTCATTGGTTTGGATTCTCCCATGAAATAAGGTGAGAGTTAGGACTCAGAATTGTTTGACATTGGTTTTTAATAATGCTTTTAATTATGAGTGTAAGTCGTGAAAATAGGAGACATACATTTTCGTTAGGCCTTTTGCATTCACGAAAGTGTGCTATAGGTAATGAAGAATGACTAGTATTTAGTTTTGGTTCGCAGCTGTGCTTTATTGATGAGTTATAAAGGAATGTCAATCTCACCTAAGCTATAATTGAATAACTGGGATACGAGATTTGTCTTGATCAATTCATGTTAGTGGTGATGATCAATCTTAGTGTTTTAGTTATCATATTTATCATCGTGTGTCATCTGTTGTTGTTAGTTTAGCTGTTAGTTATATAGACTCTTCTTGATCTTGAATTGTATAGCTATATCATAGTCTCTAATGAACTAGTGTTTAATCTTGCACCTCCCTAAGTTCGACCCTATGTGCAACGACACAATTCACTTGCGGTATTAAAATAAAACCTTAACATGTTCTAAGATCAACATGACAGAGTAGTTGGACTTTTGTACCTTTTTATATCAAATAAATATTCGAAGTCCTATTATCTAAAAAAGAAATCGAACAATTTACAGAAACAACCAAAAAATAATTGAAGCAAGCAATAAACGTTGAGGCTGAGGGAATAATTTACTCTAATGAATCTAATATGTTAAGCATGAGGATGCAACAGCGCTCCAACCATTCTCAAGAGGACGGTGAGGCTCTAGCTAGAATGATTGGCCCTAGATCCCTAAAGGATGCGACCATATATTGGTTGGCCATATACCACATATGCAAGCATGTGTATGTGGCATGTGCTGACTGCTGACACAAGCACCACATATATTCACATATATGCATGTATGTCCATAAAAATTCCAGTTGTACTAGAATAATTTCCCTCATTAACTTAGCTACAAGCCAGAGAACATTGTATATTTGTATTTTAATTATCAGAAAAGAAAAAAGAAAAGCCAGATAGCATTGTACTAATCTAGTACACTAAGATGTCTTTTTCTTATATTTTTTTCCTTCTCTCACTTCATGGGTCATGTGGAGATGTTTCAGTAAATAAAACATGCATGATTAGAAAGACAAAAGATAATGTTACATTTGTTCAGTTAGAACATAACAACCAAAACAGATTACAAAAAGAGGAGCCCTAAAATTTACTAAAAGTTGACATGAACATTGTCTTTCCACATTAGTTCCATATAAATTATAACTTGGTATATACTTCTAATAGAACAAATAAAGGGGTTGATAGCAAAAATAAGAGAGAAAATCAGTAATCTTAAAGATTAATGACTTTTGCTTTACATATCTAACATTTTAGAGCATGTTTGGATTGAGGCTAATAATTAAAGAGTAATAAAAGTTAAACTAAGGAATATTTAGGTGGTTAGAGATGATGATAAAGGGGTTAAGTGGTGGTAAAAGGGATAAGCTAGTGTCAGTAAGAAGAAAAGAAGAAGAAAGGGGAATAGTTACCCTCATTATATGGTAATGTTTAACGACCATCCTCTTGTGGGGTAATAGCTCCTTTCTCCCTCTTTCTCATCGTAACACCACTACATATTCCATTTTTCTTTTATTACGGTGGTTTGACTTTTATTACTTCCCTAATTCATTACCCCTAATTTAAATGCCCTAAAGGTTGTAAGAGATTGTTTTGAGAAGACATTCTACTCCGAATTAAAGTTAAAGAATATTTTGAGATAATCAATAGTTAAAAGCATTTTGATATGATGGGGTACAATTGTAACTATTATTATCAATTTTTTCTAGAATATATGTACATAGAAGTAATTAGGTCTGAAGTCTGTCTAAATGAAGTGGGTCACTTGCTATTCGAGAGTCGTGTGGGTCTCTGCTTTGATGTAAAAATCTAAAGGCCTAAATTTTGCACGATAAGATAAGATATTGGATTTATCACAAACTACGTATCAATCAGTCATCCATTTTTGGATGAATGGGGTGTAAGATAAGATGTAGGGACTATCATAATTTTAGAAACCACTGATCAACCAATTGCGGCAGCCACATTTACATATCTTGGTTAAATACGGTACTTCGCCCACCATTCCGTTGCTTCACGGTAATCTATATTTTATTTAAAAAAATAACGTATTATAATTTTGTTTGATATAGCTATAATTTAAATTAAAGATTATGTGAAAGTATAAGACATCAATGAAGTTTAAAATTTGAAACAATAATATAATTGAATCTTTAGATCATTACAAGGACGTCATACTATTTAGTTCCTATCTGCCAAGTCTTTATGAATTAATGCAACTTGATTAGTTTTTCTATTTCCTTTTTCCGATCTAATCATTGATCATTCATATTATTCGCAGTTCTAAGGAAAACACAAGAATTTTAGTTGGTATCTCTATCAAAATTTCAACTCAAAGTATGGAAATTATAGCAAAAATGTGCATTGAGGAGTGTTAGCTATTCGAGGGGGTAAATTGGACCCCCACAACAACATACTACGTATTAGACATGAAATAATTAAGCGATTAGTGTTATTCTCATGATTATTTTAAAAGGATTTAGTAGGCTACTCATACTAACAAGATGAATGTTTTTTTAGGGAGCTCATTTTCCAAATTACTTCAAAGTTAAGCATGCTTGGTTGGGAGTAGTCTTGAGATGGGTGACCTCATGAGAAGTTGTTGACCCTAGATACGCAAAGGTAATAATAGACTCGATTCCGTCAAGGGTCGGGGAGTTACGATAATTAGTGTCGAGATTATTCGACTCATTTATCTAACTGTGTCAACACTAGTATTACCGTCGTTTAATAACATCTCAGATTAATGTTGAGATTTGAAAACGAATTTGACAAGACATTATGCGTATAAAAAATATTTAACATTTTAGTGCAAAATAGTAGTACGAGTTAACATAATTTAGCAATTGATTAATTCTTCAAAGTTTAATATACTAGTAGGTTTAAGGGTTATCCCTACATGATCATTTAATACAACAGTATAGCAAATAATGGGGCATGAAAAGTAGATTATTGCTAAAATAATCTTCATTTTAACTTAAACATATTAAGTAGATCTAGATTGACATGCCTCACTGTTTAAATAAACGAGTCGGGTTAGTGTCAACGAGCTTTGACTCGTTTAATTTTTGATATGAGCATGAATTTGACACGACACGACAACACTATTATCAATGGTTATTTTTTTTAATCTTCATACGCATAAACATTAGAATTATGTTTAGCATTTTCCTATAGATATAACAACATTTAAATAGCCATCACCTCAATGAAATCAATATTGAACCAAGTTCCGATGAGAACCAAGCTTAAAATAAGAACATAGAACCAACCTAGGCCCTTAGATCACAATTTCGAATGGTCTAGATGCTTCCCATGTCATTAATGGCACTTTTCGTAATTTTGCAACTTCACAAACTAGTTCCCTGTTTATTTAACTTTCACCGATTTCATTGACTTTTCGATTGATTTCATCTACTTTTAGTTATAGAAGTTAGGAACCAGTTATGTAAGTTTTGAATTAATTACAAAAATGTCATTAATAACATGGGATGCATTTTGAGCATCCATTTATGATGATCTAAGACCTAGATTGGTTCTATGTTCTCATTTTAGGCCGTGGTTAAGAATCATCAAAATCGGATGGTCTACATCGCTCCCGTGTCATTAATGGCATTTTCGTAATTATGCCACTTTTTAAATTATTTTCCAGGTTTTTTAAACTTTTGGACCAATTTTATTTACATTTACTAGTTTTTCCTTTACTTTTAAGATCAAATTAACTTAAACATATCCAAAACAACACTTTTACAAAATAGATTGAAATGTTAGTTTTCTTTAAAATTTTACTAGTTTTTCCTTTACTTTTATGATCATCCATTTTCTTTCTTAAAATTTAAAGTGTCAAGTATAAGGAAATGAATACTTTATTATTTACTTTTCAGTCAATATGATTTACCTCGTTGTCTTTTTGCTTTAGTTTTAAGGGGGCGATGTTGGTTCTCATTCTCATTATACACTCGGTTCATATATATATATTCAACAACCATTGATATTGAGTTATTGCCCCACCAACCTAAGATAAGGACTTCTCCCTTCAATAATGTATAAGTCGATTGATTTTATGACGTGGAAGAGATCAAATTTATCACACAATATTAAAGTATTCCCCTGTGATTGCTAAATTTATTTGTCTTATTAGGAAAATTTTCAATAGCTGATGCAATAATTGTGGTTATGCTACTAATATAGTAATTAACTTTGGAACGATTTGAAACAATAATTGACTTAGGGTGGCTTGAGGAAAAGTTTCCATATAAATAAAAATAAAATAAAAATTGTGGCTTCACTGAATACCTTGACATTGGACCTTCTAAATTGCTGATCGAATGAGCAAAACTTAGAATCTTGCCTGGCACTGCCTAGACGGAATCAGTAAACGTTGAATTATTTGATTCTATATTGGAGTAATATTTTAAAAAAACAAAAAATATTGGAATGATCTTTAGGGAAACTTTCACGACTCATGCAAGAAAATATATATTTTGAAAATTTTGTTTTATGTAGTTATCAAGTAATCGGGATTCTAAGTCTCCAACCAGGGCCGTCTCGTGGATTTTAGGGGCCCTGTTCTAAAATTCAAATTTGGGCCCTTAATTTTTTAAATAATCATACAAACTTCAAATCCTTGATATTGAGTTCATAAACTCTCGATATTTTAAAATATTTTCAAATGGTGATTATATTTGAAGATGAAGTACACAAACCGAATCAATACGTATTACCCTGTACATATTATTAAAATTACAATCTACACACTCATGTGCATTCATTTGCTTAAAAAATGAGACATAAATCCAAACTCTCTAAAAAAATCCAAAGTCTCCCTCACAAACGAAACACATAGTCATGTTATTCAAAATTACAATTTACAAAATCATTTATTAAGATAAATGTACACGTTATACTCATATATGAAACAAAACACATAGTCATACTCATAAATCAATTTTAAATATAAGCATTAGAAAATGGTAATCATTCATAGTTATCAATTCTATGATAACCAACACTAATCAATCATACGCACCATTCAATTCTGCTGGATAGTGGATAATACAAAGTTACAAACACATCCAAGTAATCCAACAAACTTCATATCCATAATTCAGTTGTAATACTAATAACAAAGAATCATAATGCAGAAAGCGAAGAAGCCAAATAGTGAACATGATGATGATTGATCATGAATAACAACATACCTTGACTTTAGAGGGGTCAAATTGGATAGAGAAACATCCGACCCAAGACCAGAAGAAGAGCATATTGCAATAATTGAAGGAGATTACTAATCATAAAATACATATATCCATGTAAATCCATGAAAAGTATTAAGTTTATTTGTGTGGGAAACTTACCTTGAGTTTCCATGGCAGCCATATGTGAAGTACCGATCCTAACTCCGGTAAATAGCCTTCCAGTGCTATGTTTTGTTTTAATTTTGTGATGCCCCTTTGGATCTCCATAGATGGGATATATAGACCCAAAGTGTAACGGTTGGGAAAAGAATGAAGAGTTTCAACCTTAATTTCCTTTAATTGCTCTCCCTTTATTCACCCATTAAAACTGAAAACTTTATGAGCATAACTTAATAAACATGCACCGGGGGCCATAACCATTGTATAATAATTAACTTTAAGTGCAATATTTCTATTTTGACCCGTCACCAAATTAGTCATATTGCTCCGGTATCTACACGATAATTATTTCATGACAATTACAACTTTAAGCCAAGTTAAATTATTTATGGACCACTTTAGTTGGCTTATTTATATGATGATTATCACATTTTAATTAGTAACATATGTGGCCGTATAATTTTATTCTAACAATCTCCCACTGGGCCTAATATGCATCCTAATAAAATGTGTTGTTCCTTATGAGCTCAAAAATTTAATCATCATAAACTTTGCATATCCGCAACAATCTCGTCCATTAGCCACATCAATATAGGACCATTGCAGTTTGGTTGTTTCAATAATAACTTTACCACCAACGATCACTGATACTAATGCAACCAAATGAAATAGATCAATCATGAAATGTGTAGCATGAATATCACATGAAGGTGGTCTATACATGTCGATTTTCAACTGGCCCTTCCATACTTTAATTAACCATAGCTAACATAATTGTTCAGAATACATATAAAAAAACTGAATACTCAACTTTATTTCTGATCAGATAAATACAAAATACCATATGCATATTGTCTAACATAGAACTCATTTGACAAACTACTCCCACTAAGCTTGAGACTCCTCAAACTCTAAGACTCCCAAGTGAGCAGTATGCTCATGAAAAACCTTTGGAGGGAGACCTTTAGTTAAAGGATCAGCTAACATGGAGTTTGTCCCTATATGTTCTATATAAATCTCTTTATTCTGAACTCTTTCTTTCACAGCTCGATACTTAACCTTGATGTGCTTTGATTTAGTCGAGCTTTTATTAATATTGGAATAAAGCACTGCAGACTTGTTGTCACAAAATAACTTAATAGGTCTATCAACCTCGTTTACAATTCGCAGCCCTGTGACAAAATTACGTAGCCATATTCCATGATTTGATGCCTCGAAACACGCTATGAATTCCGCCTCCATGGTAGAAGTGGCTATTATACCTTGCTTAGCACTTCTCTAGGATATGGCACCACCTGCTAGTAGATAAACATATCCAGAAGTAGATCTACTAGAGTCCTCGCATCCCGCAAAATCAGAGTCGGAGTATCCAATGATCTCCAAATGGTCTGATCTCTTATAAGTGAGCTTATAATCTCTTGTTCTCTTCAAGTATCTCATAACCCTTTTGGCTGCTTTCCAATGATCCATTCTTGGATTGCTAAGATATCTACCCAAAACTCCAACAATGTACGCTATATCTGGACGCGTATAAACTTGGGCATACATTAGACTCCCTACAACTGATGCATAGGGAATCTTATGCATCTCTTGAATTTCCAGATTAGTTTTAGGGCACTGGTTGAGACTAAATTTGTCTCCTTTAGAAATAGGGGTATCTCCTGGTCTACAATCTTGCATGCCAAATCTTTTTAAAATTTTATCGATATAGTTCTTTTGTGATAACCTTAGAATACCTTGTGATCTCTCACGAAGTATCTCAATTCCAAACACAAAAGAGGCATCACCAAGATCTTTCATTTCAATAGAAATCTCTTGGTTTCATGAAGCATACCTATATCATTTGTGGCAAGTAAAATATCATCAACATATAAGACCAAGAAGGTCATCTTGCTCCCACTGAACTTATGATACACACAATCATCTACATCATTTATCTCAAAACCAAATGAGAGAATGACGTTATGAAACTTGTGGTACCATTGTCGAGACGCCTGTTTTAAGCCATAGATGGATTTACTCAATTTGCAAACCATTTTCTTTGGATCTCCTGATACAAAATTTTCTGGTTGCACCATGTAGATTGTTTCATCAATGTCACCATTGAGAAACGCTGTTTTCACATCCATCTGATGAAGCTCTAAATCAAACTGCGCAACAAGATCCATGATTGTCCAAAAAGAGTCCTTAGATGACACTGGAGAAAAGGTCTCTTTATAGTCAATCCCTTCCTTTTGAGTATAACCTTTAGCTACAAGACGAGCCTTATACCTCTCCACATTACCTTTAGAATCCCTTTTGGTTTTAAAAATCCATTTACAACCAATAGGTTTTGCACCTTCAGGTAATGGGACAAGTTCCCAAACTTTATTATCTTGCATAGACTTATACTCTTCATTCATTTCTATGATCCACTTTTCTGAATTGGAACTTTCCATGGCTTTGCGGAAGTTGATAGGATCATCTTCCACCAAACCACTATCTTCCTCATGTTCCTGGAGAAATACAATATAATCATCTGAAATTGCACTTCTCCTTTCTCTAGTGGATCGTCGCAAAGACACTTGTTCTTGCTCTATGTTCTCTCGAGGATGGTGAGTTTGCTCATTATGAGCAATGTCTTCAATTTGGTTAGGAGAATTTACAACATTGTCTTGTTGAGATTCTTCGATAGTTTCATAAGTAACATCTGTATGAAACGGCACCGGAATTGATACCGTTTCTTCCTCAAAGACAATGTCTCTAACCTTATTTCTCCCCCCAAACTCGACATCCTCAAAAAATGTCGCCAGTTCTGTCTCGAAAATTGTGTTTTCCATGGGATCAAAAAACTTATAACCCCTAGATCGTTACGAATAACCAATAAAGTAGCCGCTTGTAGTCATGGGATCCAATTTCTTTTCATGTGGCCTATAAGGTCGCGCTTCAGCTGGACAACCCCATACACGAAAGTGCTTTAGACTAGGTTTTCTACCTGTCCAAAGCTCATAAGGTGTTTTAGCAGCTGCTTTAGTTGGTACTCGATTCAGAATGTAAGCTGCAGTCCTTAATGCCTCACCCCAGAGTGATTCAGGTAAGATAGAATGACAAATCATACTTCTTACCATATCTTTAAGGGTCCTATTTCGCCTTTCAGCTACACCATTAATTCTAGGTGAACCTGGCATGGTGTACTGAGGGACGATCCCACATTCCTCTAGGTATTTGGCAAAAGGTCCTGGACGTTGTTCACCTAAACCGTCATACCTACCGTAGTATTCACCACCACGGTCAGATTTGACTTTCTTAATGCGTTTGTTGAGTTGATTTTCAACTTCAGCCTTATATGATTTGAACACATCCAAGACTTGAGATTTTTCATGTATAAGAAATAAATATGCATATCTAGAGTAATCGTCTATGAATGACACAAAATATTGTTGACCATTCCATGAAGGAGTAGGAAATGGTCCACAAATATCAGTGTGTATGAGTTCTAAGACATTCGTAGCTCTATATGCACCCAATCTCTTATGTTTGGTTTGTTTTCCTTTAATGCACTCAACACGAGACATTAAAATCTCGCAAAATCAATGGAATCAAGTATCCCATCGACACCTGAAGTCGTTCAACTCTATTTTGAGAGATGTGTCCTAATCGCTTGTGCCATAATGTCCCTGATTGTGCATTATTAATCTTTCGCTTAGTACCTCGGGATTCAACATTCAAATTTTCATGATAAGAAACTATTGTATCAAGCATATAAAGATTGTCATAAACCATAAATGAACCAGTTCCTACCAAACTTGAATTCAAAGACAAAGTAACTTGATAGTTTCCAAAAGAACAATAATAACCCAACTTGTCCAAATAGGGAAAGAGAAACCAAATTCCGCCTAAAAGACGGTACAATAAAAGTGTCTTTTAAATCCAAATAGAAACCAGAAGACAATAACAATCTAAAATGCCCAATAGCTTCAACCTCCACCGACTTGCCATCTCCCACATAGATGTATTTCTCAACATCACTTGGCTTGCGGTGGTTCAAACAACCCTGCATTGAAACACTGATGTTAGTAGTTGCACCGGAATCTAACCACCATGTGTTTCTAGGTACTGAAGCTAAATTGTTCTCAGAACAAACCAAAGTAAGAATCATACCCCTTTTAACCTTCCAGGCTTGATATTTGGTACAATCCTTCTTCATATGCCCAGGCTTTTTACAGAAGAAACAAGTGGTTTCACCTTCCTTTTGTTTCTTTTGTATTGGGCCTTTAGCAGCTTCATTCTTATAAGCACCATTTTTCCTCTTTTTGCCCTTTTCTTTAGAGGTGCTTGCCAAGTGAGCACTTTCAGTCTTGTTTTGTTTCAACCTCTCTTCCTCTTGAACACAAAATGAAATGAGCTCATTAAGAGACCATTTCTCCTTTTGACAGTTATAACTGACCTTAAATGATTCAAAACTTTTGTTTGGAAGAGAGTTCAAGACCAAATGCACGAGAATATCTTCCGATATCTCGATCTTTAGGACCTTGAGCCTTGAAATAATGTGAGACATTTCCATGATGTACTCCCTTATATTTCCTTTGCCTTTATACTCTTTGGAAGTTAAGCTGCTCAATAGCATGCTTATTTCCGCCTTATCGCTTTTTGCAAAGCGCTTTTCAATTTCAGCAAGGAAATCCTTGGCACTAGTGACCTCATCGGATACTGCACCCCTAAATGTTTCTGGAATGCCACGCTTTATGATCATAAGACTTATGCGATTCGAGCGATCCCACTTCTCATAATATTTTTTCTCATCAAGAGAACTAGTGTCCGTAAGAGAAGGAGAGTCTACTCTTAAAGCAAGGTCTAGATCCATGCAGCCTAAAATTATCTGAACATTTTCCTTCCATTCCTTAAAGTTAGTGCCATTAAGGACTGGAATTGAATTCAGATTAGCAGATAAGGTAGTAAAATTAGCTGTAAAGAGAACAAGACAACAAATATAAATATATATACTCACAATAAACTGAAATTCAACTTTACTAGAATTTAAATAATAGAATAACCCATCACAAGATACCAAATGCACCATTAACATTGAGTCTTTGGACAAAATATTAACTGCTAGCGGCACTCTTGTTGTAATGAACAAACACTAACAATAATGTATGTAAGAAAATAAACCCACCTTTGGGTTGGTTTATTACTCACATATATGGACTTATAATTGTTAAATGTTTATCATCACAAATGTATATATAATTTGGCCAAATATTCACCTTCCTTTGGGCCGGCAAATACTCGCATAAACATACATACACATAACATCTAACATTTTCTAATGAGTAATTTACACAATAGGGATCACTTTGGTGATATTTTGTTTTAGTTAACTCAATCGAAATATATTAGACTTCTATTATTTAATTTTAATATAATATACATTAAAATCTCTATAGCAAACCATATGAAATTATACAAACTGTAGAGGCATTGACATACTCGAAATATACAGGTAGAAAGAAGTTTTCTCAAAACTAATCTTCACACATCCAATGTACAGCAATGCATTGGCACTTGTACCAAAAAATAAAAATAAAAGGGATGAGATAAACAAAATGGGGCCCACAAATCACTATGCAAGGAAACCACAAAAATACTTACTGTACTTGGTACCCAAAAACGGGAGAAAGGAGAAATAAGTGAGTCAAAACTTAGGTGGGGCCCACAAAAAAACTTTAAATTGCATTGCAGTACAACAAAGCAAAAACGGATGCAGGATTACACACAACCAGAAGGACATATTTACCCCTCATACCAAATCGAATTTCCAACAACATGCCATTTATACTGAAGAAAAATGAAAACCATATATTTGAATCAGATGCTCAAAAATAACATCTCACATCCAAAAAACAATGGGAAACGATAATTAACGCGATAAAACAACAGTATACAAACTAATCGCTCCATCAAAAAAACCGAATTGCAACTAAAAATTATGCGATAAACTAAATCACGTTTTTCGCCATTAAAACGCTAACACAACTCATGAATCTAACATGGTCGGCTCTGATACCAACTTAAGGAGATTACTAATCATAAAATACATATATCCATGTAAATCCATGAAAAGTATTAAGTTTATTTGTGTGGGAAACTTACCTTGAGTTTCCATGGCAGCCATATGTGAAGTACCGATCCTAACTCCGGTAAATAGCCTTCCAGTGCTATGTTTTGTTTTAATTTTGTGATGCCCCTTTGGATCTCCATAGATGGGATATATAGACCCAAAGTGTAATGGTTGGGAAAAGAATGAAGAGTTTCAACCTTAATTTCCTTTAATTGCTCTCCCTTTATTCACCCATTAAAACTGAAAACTTTATGAGCATAACTTAATAAACATGCACCGGGGGCCATAACCATTGTATAATAATTAACTTTAAGTGCAATATTTCTAATTTGACCCGTCACCAAATTAGTCATATTGCTCCGGTATCTACACGATAATTATTTCATGACAATTACAACTTTAAGCCAAGTTAAATTATTTATGGACCACTTTAGTTGGCTTATTTATATGATGATTATCACATTTTAATTAGTAACATATGTGGCCCTATAATTTTATTCTAACAATAATAACTTGAGAAGCAGACAAGCAATCTGAATACATCGAAGAAAAGGAGAAACAAAAACTTGGTGAATCTAAAAGTTGAGTACGAAATTCGTTACCAACCTTAAAGGCCCTGACTTTTCCGGCGTCAACAAGGACGCTCCGCCATTGTAATCATAGAGAACAAACTACATTTGGGAAAAATATGACAATGAAAAGAGGTGATATAATATTAATAAATTTCCATGGATATATAAGAAGAATCAATAGTAATTAGGTTGATTGATTTATTTTGGTAACTTGGTAAAATATTAATTTGGCTTGATAGAAAAAGAGCAATAAAGATGGAAGGTAGAATTTGAATGGAAGAAATAGCAATAAAGAGGGAAGCTACAGTACATTTGAAGAGAGAATTAAACCAATTAGTATAGGCTTTGACTTTTGGGAAGGAGTGTGGCTGCGTGGGAATTGGGAGATTTCACGGGATTTCCTTAATGAACTTTCCTTGAATTAGTATACAGTTAGTAGCTTTTTTGGAGGCCCTTTTATTTTTCCTGATTTGGGGCCCTGTGCAGTAGGGCTTCTTGCACCTCCAGATCAACGGGCCTGTCTCCAATAATATGATTAAGTGGATGACTAGTAATAATAATTTGAAATCGTTGATCCGCGTTAGAATTTTGATTTTAGAGAATATGTAAATGGATTGTGGCTATTAGTACTTCTCAAAATTAGTTGGCAATTCAATACTAACTCCTTCATACAACAAGGTGATCAATAAATTACATATAAGATGATTGTTTTCTTTCTCTTCTTTAAAGTTGAACAACTCACATTTACACAACAAATAAAAGGTTTAACATTTTTCATGAGATGCTTCAATACCATGTTTAATTGTATATGTTTAGTCTTCTTGTCCAACAAGTAAGCTACAGGCTGAGCTTTCTTGTCTAGCAAGTAAACTAGTATTCCTTAGATGTTCTTCACTTGGAGACTTGTGCAACAATGTATGAGTCTGCTTCGTCCGAGCCTGAGCTTCGCTCCCGAACCTGCAAAAAGGGACCCACCCTAGAGGTTTGAGTGGTGGTTCCCCCTCCGAAGCTTAAGTCAGATATCAGGAGTTGTAAGGAGAAAAGTAGAGATAGAGAGAGAAAGTGAGAGAGTATTTCTTCAGAGTAAGTTTACACTGTTTGCATTGAATGATCTTTCTCCTGATTTCAGGGGTATTTATAGTGATAGTAAGATGACAGCTAAACCTTAAAAACTGCCCTAGAATAGTGGCATCGATTGGCTAAGAAATCAGATCATGACACGTGGCAGACCATGATTTGTGAGAATTCACCAACCAATCACTTGCAGCCACCTTCAAGGGGCTGGGCTCTGACTAGCTTTTGGGCCAGAAAAGTAAGCCTTTTCCCCCAACTGAATACAACCCAAAGGATAAATCTTTTTCCTTGATTTATTAGGAGAGGACACATGTACGGCTCTGATGAGCCCAAAAGTCTAAGAAGGAACCGTAGATTTTTAGGCTACAACATTTGCCCCTAAAAGAGTTTTCACTGTTGGCCTATCTGACGGTTAATACCCTTTTACCAAGGTAGTTTATTCAAATTCAAAATAGAGGCAATGACGCGCCCTTTTTCTGGGTTTTACCGGTCATAATCGACCGTTTTAAACTACCTTTCGGTCATCCTTAACCGGCTCAACGAGTTTCTTACCCCCCTATATATATCGCTGGTCTGACCACATTAAATCATTTCACACCTTGAGAGAATTTTTCTAGAGAGAGAAGCTCTGCAAACTTTTCTAGAGAGAGAGAGAGATCGTGCAATCTTAGCCTTCTTCACCGAATCGCCCAGACGTTTCATCAGGTATCTTTTCTTTATTCTTTTTACTTCTCTTTATTCTTTATTTTTCCTTAGAAAATCAATAAAATGGAATCTTCTTCGTCAAATAATCCTAGCCAACCAAGAGCTTGTCATGACCCTAGAACCGATACTTCTTCTTCGGCACATTCTAGAGTTGGGCCTCTTCTGGCCGAGTATATATTTTTTTGTGGTTTAGACCGAGAAAGTCAGACGACCCAGTCTTTACCTGTGCAGGGTAATCTGGCGCGCGTCAAGCAAACGGCCCGTCTAAGACGAAAGGTAATAATCCCATCACATAGTTTAGACATGGAGGAATCTACTGGACGAGTTCCAGATGAGAGCGAGGGAGGTCCAAAGTGCTGGGC
The DNA here is from genome assembly GCA_947648045.1 of Beta corolliflora. Taxonomy (NCBI): domain Eukaryota; kingdom Viridiplantae; phylum Streptophyta; class Magnoliopsida; order Caryophyllales; family Amaranthaceae; genus Beta; species Beta corolliflora. The sequence continues at coordinate 1,209,354 of CANSZD010002984.1, forward strand.
CTTTGGGCGGCCCACTTTCCCTTAACCGCAGTTTTGAGGATTTCCAAATATATCCTGAAGCCAGTCCTTCTGGCCGGGACATCGATATGGAGGAAACTGGCGAGGATAATAACGACAGTGACTCTGGCGCTGCCGATGAGTCGGACGAAGCCTCCACTACTTTGTCCGAGATTAGAAGACGCCTAGGTCCCCTTTCTGACCCCGCATTCATTTTGGCCAATCGTAAATGGTTAGAAAAAATAGGACCGGACCCTAGTTATTTGTCCAATTTCATGCCCATGTCGGGTTCTCTTTCATCATCCCTAATAAGGAGGCCACCATTTTGAGCGCTCCTTCAAATCACTTCGCCGTCTACAAGCTGGCCTTGGACGCGGGATTAAGGTTCCCCTTCATGATTTTATAGAACAAGTGCTTCGCTATTACAACATCGGCCACAACCAACTGGCTCCTAATGCCTGACACAACGTCCTGCGTTCATAGCCGTCTGCGAGTTGCGCGGCCTGGCCCTCTCTCGCCAAGCCTTCACCCATATCCATTATGCGGCTAAGGTTCCCGTTGCCGTGGACGGAACGTGGCTCAGCATCTGCAATCGCCCTGGCTTTCTAACTGCTTGGGGCAAGCCGTCGATGATGCATGATTGGAAGGCCGACTTTATCTTCCTAAGAGCGGCCAACGACTCCGCCACGGAGGGCTACCGTTTCCATAACCGATCCGTCACGAATACCGGACGAAAGTAGTCCTGGCTAGATTTGGAGGACCATTATGACGAGGAGGTAGTGGAGTACTTTAGAATAAAGAAGTACTCCGGGCCCGACCATAAATCCTTTAAAGGGCCAGCTAACTGGATACCTTTTAAGGAAATGTTTTACAGTGATGACTTCTTGGTCGCCGCCAACTTGCGGTTGGCCGAAGATAGAGGTATACATTCAAAGTCCCCAAGTAAAATGCTTCGTCCATAGCCCATATCGGACTAACCCTCTTTCATTTCTTTTTTGCAGACTCGGTCAGAACACGTCTCAAGCATTCTTGGACGGGGGATCTAAGCATGTCTAAGTTTACAGACAACTTATGGAAGGAGTACGCCAAGAGCAGTGCTGAGAAAAGGGCAGAAACACTGGTAAATTAAAATAGTTTTTTTTTTTTGACGAGGATCATTCTGACTCGTCAAGGATTGACCATCAGTCCTTGGACGAGAATCACCCAAAGAAGGAAGGCGTCCATGCTTGGACGGTCACCTTCTTTGGGCCATTCTCGTCTGAGATATTGAACAGCCTTGGACGAGGACCGTTTGGGTTAGTCCAAGTTTGTTTCCATCCTTTGGACGAGAATCACCCGAAGAAGGAAGGCGTCCATACTCGGACGACCACCTTCTTTGGGTCCTTCTCTTCTAAGATGCTGGTCAGCATTGGACGAGGGTCACTCAGGCTCGTCCAGATTGATTCCAAATCCTTGGACAAGCATTACCCGAAGAAGGAGCGCGTCCATGATTGGACGACCACCTTCTTTGGGCCCTTCTCGTCTGAGGATTTGAGTTCCAATACCGGATGAGGATGTGATTTCCTGTCTTTAGATGAATAGCCTTCTAGTCCGTCCAATTTTGGACGGCTTCCTTCTTCGCATCCCTTTCGTCTTCATGTGGGAACCACTTGGGACGAGATTCCCTTAGAAAAAAGGGGGTGTCCATTCTAGGACGCCTTCCTTCTTTGGGTGATTCTCGTCTGAAGCCTTATGAACATTTTATAGCTTTTGCTCTTTGGACGGCTAGCATAATGACTTGTTCATTTTTGCAGAAAAATGCTCCTACCAACAAACTTCCGCCTGGGAAGTCATCCTCGTCCAAGAAGAGGCCTACAGCGGCCGCGGACCAGCCTCCAGCAAAAAAGCCTAAGGGCTTTACCAGGAAGAAGACGGAGAAGGCTACTCCTGCTGGTGGAGGAGTTGGGGAGAAAGCCATGCCTCCCCCGAAAGACAAGGTTTTTAAAGAGGAGCCTTCCGCTGCTGTCCCTGCCTAGGGGGAGAAGAGTTCTGACCCTGCTGGTCAGTTGGACGCTTTTCCTGCGGATTCTGCTGAAATCAGACCAGAGTCGGCCTTAACTTTGGTTATTCCGGAGTCGGAGACGACTACTGAGAACTACATGGGCTTCAGCTGCTCGGTAGCGAAGCTGGTTTCGCAGATGCCACTAGCTGTTAGGACGGCCTCCATCTCGCCTGGTGAGTCGTATTATCCAAATATAGTTAGGACGGTGCAGGCCGACGGGCGGTCCATGAGTCCGTCCAATAGACAAGCCATTGTCTTACCCATCAAGATAACTGACTCCCCCCTCTTTCAGATAAGGGCAAAGGCCATGCTTTACCCACACCTACTCCCTCCCTAGACTCGGACGAAGAGTCTTCTGCTGCTTTTGCCAAGATGTCAAAAGTAGAACGAGATCGACTCAAGCAGGAGCTCTTCAAATGTTACCCTGAATCCTATATTAAGGGGTTGAGGGGAGAATCAGCCGGGCATGTGGGCTACATGTCACAACTTGCCGCTGAGGTATAACTTTACTGCCGTTTTTGTTTAATACTTGCACAAAACTGCTTTGTTTAATAACTAGTCTAATGACTTGCTTTGTTTTCATTGTTTCAGCTATTTGCTCGCAGCATGCTGACTGAGGAGTGGGCGAGAGAGCTTAGAAAGGAGAACAAGAACCTCGTCCATCTTGCTACGACAGCAGGCGACAAGGCCATCCATGACATTGAGATGGTTAATACCCTCCATCGTCAATCCCTGGAGGCCTTGGAGAAGAGATCAGCCATCATGGAATCCGAAAACAAGAATTATCTTGTTACTATCAACCAGCTGTACACGGAACAAGACCGACTGAAAATGGCCTTAGACGCCGTTGCCGCTGAGTTGAAGGGCGAAAGGGATATTGTTCTTATGGCCATCGCCCAACTGAGGAGGGAGAGTATCATCCTAAGGGCGAAGAATGCCCGTATGCAAAAGGAAGCGGCCCAGGCCTTTAACGACGCCAAAGAAGGCTTGGCTCTAGTCGTCGAGACGTCTAAAGACTGGGCCGTCAAGGCTTTTGAGATGCTGGCCGAGCCTAGTGAGGTTCCTAGCTTCGTTCGCCGTCTGGAATTTCAACAGAGCGTTCATCGTGCCATGGTATGTGCCGAGGAGCCTCCGGAATTCTTAGACTCGGATGACGAGGCTGTGGCCGAGGAAGAAACTCCTGAAGACGACCAAGAAACTCGCACTGAAGATGATGCCTAGTTTTAGGTTTATTTTCCTAAGTCTCTTGGCTTGTTTGCCGTCGTAGCTTTGTCTCTTCTAGTCTTAAGCTGTAAATTTTTGCCAGATATATATGAAGAGACTTTTTGCCAATTGCTTGTCCTTTCTTTTCTTGTACTTAAATGAGCCTCGTCCTGAATATTGGACAATCTACACACATGTTTAAGGAAAGAGCATCGTCCTTTTCTTCAGATGATCGTGAATCTTTCCAAAATGTAGCCAAGTACAAGGCGAGACTCGTCCTGGAACTCTGGATGGTTTGCAAAATAAGGATAAGTGAGATTCGTCCTGGAACTTTGGACGGTATGCACATTTAGACGAGTCTTGCCCCAAGAGGGAAAGTGGCCAATACATATCGGTTTTATGGACGAGCCACGCTTTAGCCGTTTTTCTCGAGTTGGTAATACTCGTCCTGAAGTAGCGAACCATTACAAGGGCATCTATTGCCTAGTTCATCCTGGTCATTGGACGACCTTTCTCTTTAGCTCGTCCTATAGGCTTGTCTTATCCCCCCCTTCTTGGGCTTAGCTCAACCGTATATTATGGACGGGCCATGGTCCAAGAAGGAGAGCGGCCAACATTGGCCAAGCCTGCTGAAATTGCTAAGGACGAGCTTTAGATACATGTTCAAACCATGTCTTAGCCGGCTTCCTTGAGGGAGCAACACTCGTCAGGAAGTAGTGATCCCTTACTAGGGTCTTTACTACTTAGCTGACCGTGTATTTGAAAGTAAGTATCCTTTACTAAGGGCTTATTTCAGGTCAGCTTTCTCTTAGAGACTTTGACGTTTCTCTTACTAGAGATTCTTGTCAATTTTTGGCCATTTATGTGTTTTTAACTTATAGGTTATTACACTGTGGCCGGTCTCTTCGAGGGAGTGATGTTCGGCAGAGAAGTGAGCATTTTTGACGCTCTATTGTTCTTTGTAATTTTGTCCAAGTTATTGTCACTTTTAGACTAATAACTGATTTAATGCCCCAAAGTGAACCAACTTGGTAAAAATAAACAAAGGTGATAAGAACGTAGGAATTGTATTATATGAATTTTGCTTGACTAAATGCCAAGATACATGTATACAATTCTTTTTTCTCTTGCATGTGCCGTGGCACTTTGGAGTGATTACAAACTACTGGCCAGTTCCCTGGCGATTAACTGAGTTAGACGTGGTACTTCTTCAGAGTGTCTGAGTTCCAAGTACGCTGTATTTGTCGTCCATCCAGATCTTGGAGACGAAAGGTTCCGCTTCGCACTTCTTGGACAATCAGATAGGGTGCTTCCCAATTTGGTGTTAGTTTCCCCAGCTCTTTAGCTCGTCCAACCGCCTCCATCTTCCTTAGAACCAGATCCCCCACCTTGAGTGGTCGTCTAGCGACTCTCTTGTTAAAATCCCGAGCCATTCGCAGCTTGTACAATTGCATTCATAGCAAGGCATTGCCCCTGACTTCTAGTACTTGGTCCAAAGCCGTGCGCAATGCAGCCCAGTTGGCATTTTCCGTGTACAACATGACTCTCAGGGTCGGTTCTTCAATTTCAATGGGCAAGACGGCTTCAGTGCCATCAACTAACATGAAGGGTGTCTCCCTTGTAGAATTTTAGGCGGTTGTTCTGATGGACCATAAGACTAGTTGTAGTTCTTCAATCCATTGCCCCTTGGCATTATCCAACTTCCTTTTTATTCCATTGGATAAAATCTTGTTGAAGGACTCTACTTGCCCATTGGCTTGTGGGTGGGCGGCTACGGCGAAGTGAGCTTTGATTTCTCTTTTACGCCAACCAATCTTTCGGCTTAGGCGTTTCGAAGCGTGGACCATTATCAAAGACGAGGGGCGTGGCATGCCAAAACGAGTTATAATGTTTTTCCAAATAAAGCCCTTGACGTCGCTCGTTGTTATGCCCCGCATGGCTTCAGCCTCTATCCATTTAGTAAAGTAGTCCACAGCTACTATCACAAACTTCTTTTACCCAGCGGCCACCGGGAAAGGTCCTAAGATATCCATGCCCCATTTGGCAAAAGGCAGAGGGAACAAGATGGGACTTAAGTAGTTGGACGACTTCTGATGCCGATTTCCATGCTTCTGACAACTGTCGCACTTCTTTGCATAGACGAGGGCGTCCTCTTTTAAGGTAGGCCAGTAATACCCCGTCCTTAAAGCCTTTTCTTCCAATGCTCTTCCCCCAATGTGAGATGCACGAGCTCCTTTATGGAGTTCCTTCAGAACTTCTAGGCCATCTTCTCTGGTGATGCACTTGAGGAGAGGACGATTGAATGACTTCTTGTAAAGGGTCTCATCCCACAGCTCAAACCATTTGTCTCGAGCCTTCACATACTTGGCTTCTAGAGGGTCTGAAGGCAGTCGTCCTGCCTTCTTGTATTCTATTATAGGCTCCATCCAAACTGCCCCTCGGCTAAGAAACATTATTTGCTCTTGGTCAATACTCTTTTTGGGTTTAACTTCCCAAAACACTGTTCTTGGCTCATCACCTTTAGCCGAGCTGGCCAATTTTGAGAGAGCATCTGCTTGATGATTTTATGACCCTGGTACTTGGTCGAGAACAAATCGTTTCAAAGGCTCAATCTCATCTTTGATCAGACGCATATATTTTCCCATCGCTGCTTCTTTACATTCAAAGTCTCCATTGACTTGACTGACGACCAAGAGAGAGTCCGATTTGGCTTCAATTTCAAGAGCTCCTGCCGCTTTACACATTTTGATTCCAGCTAGAAGTGCTTCGTATTCAGCTTCGTTATTGGACGCTTGGAATTGGAATCTTAGCGCATATTCAAACTTGTCTCCTTCTGGGGATTGAAAAATGATTCCTGCCCCACATCCATTGACAGTGGACGATCCATCAACCATGAGCGTCCAATGCTTCCTCCCTTCAGCTGGATCAAATATTGGTTCTACAGATGGCCGAGTAAGCTCAACTATAAAATCTGCCAAGGCCTGCCCCTTAATGGCTTTCCTTGGTTCAAATGATATATCAAACATGTTAAGCTTAACAGCCCATTTCAACATCCGTCCAGCGGCTTCCATATTCAAGGGTTGGTCAGTATAGACGAGTATACTGTGAGCTAAGAAATAGGGCCTTAATTTTCTGCTGGCCATGACGAGGGCCAATCCAAACTTCTCGACTGGAGTGTACCTATTTTCCGCATCCTTGAGCACATGGCTCACAAAGTATATTGGCACTTGCACGGATTCTCTTTCAGCTAGCAGGACATCACTCACAGCCCGAGTGGACACAGCTAAGTATACAAACAGTTTATCCCCCTCGGCTGGACTGACCAACCTAGGCAGCTGTCGAAGGTGATCCTTGACTTGCTGAAGCGCCAGCTCAGCTTTTGCTGTCCACTCAAACTTGGCCTTCTTCTTGATAGTAGCGAAAAAGTGATGGCACTTGTCGCCTGTCTTAGACAAGAATCGTCCAAGAGCAGCTAAGCAACCCGTCAATCGTTGAACTTCCTTTATCTTTGACGGGGATTTCATGCCTAGAATAGCTTGGATCTTTTCAGGGTTAGCTTCTATTCCCCTTTGATCTACTAAGAAGCCTAGGAACTTCCCCGACAAGACTCCAAAGACACATTTGCTGGGGTTCAATCTTAGCTTGTATTTTCTGAGAGTTTTGAAAGTTTCTCTCAAATCACCAACATGATCTTCCTCTTGCCGACTCTTGACCATCATATCATCAATGTATGCCTCCATGTTTCTTCCCAACTGTGGCTGAAAGACAGTGTCAATCAATCTTTGAAAGGTAGCCGGTGCATTACGGAGGCCAAAAGGCATCCTCAGCCAGCCATACAGCCCTTTCTCAGTAATGAAGGACGTTTTATCCTGATCCTCTGACCAAATGGGAATCTGGTGAAAGCCTGAATATGCATCCATAAAGCTCAACAAAGCATGGCCGGCTGTGAAGTCCACCAGTCGATCCAACTTAGGCAAGGGAAAACTGTCCTTGGGACAAGCCTTGTTGAGATCGGTGTAGTCCACACACATTCTCCAAGTGCCATTAGGCTTTGGCACCATGACTACATTCGCTATCCATTCGGGATAATAAGTCTCTTTGATGAATTTTGATTCCAACAACTTCTGAACTTCCTGGTCGACCGCATGGTTCCTGGCCGGTCCTAAGTGCCTTTTCTTTTGACGAACAGGTTTTAAACTTGGATCGACATTCAGCCCGTGGACGGCTATCTCTAGATCAATTCCTGGCATTTCTTCAACACAATAAGCAAAAACGTCTTGAAATTCTTTCAGTAAACTGATTAAAAGGCCTCTCAAATCCGAAGAGAGTGAAGACCCAATCTTGAGGGTTCTTTCTGGACGAGCTTCATCCAAATAGACATCTTCTGGAGCTTCCACCGGCTCTGGTCGTTCTTGTGTCAGCCCCATTATAGCCATCACCTCCTCAGACAAGGATGGCTCCTCCTTCACGAGCTCATACTTCCTTTTTTTGCTGGAGAGAAGTTCAGACGTTTTCCTGGAGGGATCTACAGTCAGATATCAGGAGTTGTAAGGAGAAAAGTAGAGATAGAGAGAGAAAGTGAGAGAGTATTTCTTCAGAGTAAGTTTACACTGTTTGCATTTAATCATCTTTCTCCTGATTTTAGGGGTATTTATAGTGATAGCAAGATGACAGCTAACCTTAAAAAGTGCCATAGAATAGTGGCATCTGATTGGCTAAGAAATCAGATCATGACACGTGGCAGACCATGATTTGTGAGAATTCACCAACCAATCACTTGCAGCCACCTTCAAGGGGCTGGGCTCTGACTAGCTTTTGGGCCAGAAAAGTAAGCCTTTTCCCCCAACTCAATACAACCCAAAGGATAAATCTTTTTCCTTGATTTATTAGGAGAGGACACATGTACGACTCTGATGAGCCCAAATGTCTAAGAAAGAACCATAGATTTTTAGGCTACAACAGTATAGACTATGAAAATGAGCATAGACGACTATTTGTGAATGAAGGAGGCCAAAAAGAGTTTGGACCATTTACATATGTAAATGAGGTTTTATCCAGAAATCAATTGACAATAAAAGTAGTAGTCCCCATATACAATGGTCATTTTCTCTCACATTTTCAATATTAATAACTCACATGTGCAGAATAATAAGGAGCATTACAGTCTTATCAACAAAATTATGAGATGAAGTTGAAAGTAACTTAGACGAATAACTTAGACGAAGTTGTGATCAATATTCAAGTATATGATTCTTATTGGACTATAATTTTTTGCAAAATTTCATGGTTCGCCAAAGAAAACATTTATTATTTGAATATTTTCTCTTATTCTCTCTTTTTTCCGTTCCACCTCATTGTTTTTTTCACAAACCCAAATATACAACTTTAATTACTAGGAGTGATATATATAAATATATCGTAGTAAATTATTTTCTTTCCAAAAATGATGTTATGAGAATTTCAAAATGAATTTGACAAGATCGACATGATAATGTTTTTTCTAATACTATAAATTACCAAAACATAGTCGAAATTCTCTTTGTATGACCACAAGCAGGGGCGAGGCATAGTAGAAGGTTAAGAGAGCCATGACCCATACTGAAGGCCCAGTTGTATTGATTATAATAGGTTAAGAAGATTAAGAAAGTGAAAATAAAAAGTTGTTTTATTGATAAACTGTCCCCTCCTCCACAACCATGTTTAGAATTCATTGTTAAACTGGCCCCTTCACAGCCAAGTATGGCCGCTGACCACAAGAGTAGTATACTGTAGAACATAAAAAAAAACCTGAGGCGTAATTATTCACCGAAGGATTGGGGAATTATTGTTTTTGAACCTTATCATGGGGCAAAGGATCGGAGTTATATATTCTACGGGTTTGGTAGATGTCCATTTTTGTTGAGGGTTAGAATGTTAGATCATCCCCTTTCTGAAGTCCCATAGTTAGGTGTACGTACGTCTTAAATGAGTTAATCATCTAGCTGTGAAAAGAAAATGAATAATCTTGATTACAGTCCTAGCTAATTTCTTTGGTAGACAACATGAAGTACTACCTTTATTTTTTTTTCCTTTTCACTTTTCATTTTAGAGTGTATTTTTTTGTTATTCTTATTTTTATTTTGTTGAAGCTATTATGTATAGCACACACCACATGTGAGTGTCCCACATTAATTAAAGAAGAGAGATGAGTTCACTTTATAATGCAAAGGGGCTACTCCCCTTATTGCCATATGGTTTTAAGCTATTATGTCTTATGAAGTGGACTCTCTCTCCTTATGATGGGTGCGGCCCAGACCCATATTTAACATGGTATCAGAGCCAGGCCCACAGATGGGTCCATAAATTTACTCTGGGCCAATTCAAAAAAGGGACCTCACATGTGAGGGGGAGTGTTGAAACCTCCTTTGTCTTGTGAAGTGGACACTCTCTCCTTGTGATGAGTGCGGCCCAGACCCATATTTAACATTTTTCCTTAGCTCTCACAAAACAATTGTCCTATGTGAGTAAACTAATAATTTAATTACAATAACTTAAACACTGAGGAAAATTTTAAGTTGTTAAGATTTTAGAAAAATTCAATAAAATTGTTCGTTTATCTTCTCTAATCACTACCTAGTACCTTCTATCCATATTTATCCGAACAAAGAAAGTATAATTTAATTTAAGAGACGTATGGAATATATTTTTCTTCTCATATTTTAAAAGCTGTTCTTTTACCAACACGATAAATTTTATGAAAATCCTATCATAATCTATATAACTCTCCCAAAATAAACGTAATTCAATCTTAAAGTCACTTCTTTCTTTCTTCTTCAATTCCAATCACCCTATCCATGCATGCATGATTCCCGAAGCATCATGCCTACTTGCTACTCTAATCCATTATCTTCATCATCCTGCAGTAAGAACAAAAAAATGAAGAATCTTCAAAGTCTTATATGATAAGAGCACTATTGATATACTTGTTGTAAAAAGAAAAACAAGTATAGTAAATGTATGACTATATGAGGCATAACAAGGCACTCCACTTTTGGAGCGCTCCCTAACATGTACTGCTGACTGCAGTATGTGCATAGCATACGATAATCTTTGCACAAAATTTAACTGTTATTTATTTGAGAATTGTTAATTTTACTCTTATACTTATTGCCAACACTAATATCAATAAGTATAGATTATAAAAAAGTTGATAATTTAAAAATATATATTAAAATATGTATAATAAAATCTCATATAACTATATAAATCAGAATAATAGTAAAAAAAATAGCATGTGATTGATGTGAATATAGTGTAAAACCTCAAAATATATTATGGATACAGATTGAGAATTCAGTATGTTAGATATAGGTACTCTTGAAGTCTCAAGAGCAAAAAGTCCAATACTCCAATCACTGAATCACATATCATCCATATATAGCTTCATACCAATTATCACAAAATGAGAGGTCCTTATTTTTTAAAAGCGTGGAAAAGGCCATCATCAATCATGTACTATTTACTTGAACAAAATGATAAAATTACAGAAAAAAGGAGGATTAAATGACCCAAAATAACTTGAAAAGGTAAGCGATAATTCTAGCTTGTGTAATAAGCGGGACAAAGATGTACCCTACTTTAGTACAGTCAAGCATTTTATCACGTGGAGGGACCCTTATTAATTACCATTTACACCCAAATATTCCACACCACGAAATTTCCTCTTTTATTTTCTTTAAAAAAATTCCCGAAATTTCCCATTCTCTCAAAATAACCCAAAATAAGTTATTTTTAAAACATAGCCTACGAAATTTCCCACCTACTCTAATTAACTTGTAACTACGTCCATTACTACTACGGTACTACCAAGTCATCTAACTACTATAAATAGAAGAAGAAAGAAAGGCAGCATCATTCAGCTCAAACACTAAAAAAAGCTACTAAGCTCCTTCCTCCTTAATTCCTCCCTATCTTTTTATCATACAAAAAAAATGGGCTCTCTTGACGCAAGTAATGCGGTGGTAGGGAGGACAACAGTCCACCGCCTAATCGCGGAGGAAGGAGCATTGCTTATGCCCGGCATCCAAGACGCCTTCTCTGCAGCCATTTGTGCCAAAACCGGCCATAAGGCTTGCTTTGTCTCTGGCTTTGGTGTCTCCGCTGCTCTCCTTGGCTTACCTGATTTTGGTTTGCTCACGTATGTCTCTCGCTCTTTTTTATTTTTTTTAACGTAGAGGTCCTTTTGTTGAACATAAAAAATTACTTTTTTTTTTCCACATAGTTGCATTTTATAGAACGTGCAAAGGAGTTTTGTGTGGTTGACCATAGTAAATTAAACTTTGCATGATAATTTTTTACTCAAAGTTGTATTCAACTAGGTGCTTCAGACGGATTAATAACTTTTTCCATTTTATGGGAAGTGTTATTCCTATAAAAAGTAATTACCAGTATTTTGTCAATCAAACAACTCTAAAATATTTTTAGAATTATTTTTTCTTTTTTTCTAGCTCAATTAAACAAAAAGTACTTAAACTATTCATGAAGTTTACTTTGGAGCGTCTCAGCTAGGCTAGGTAGTAGAGTAAGAGTTATAAGATTCGGCTCAATTTAATTTAGTATTTGTCGTCTGAAAATGGTTGTATTTTTTTTAGTTCGTCTGTTTAATTTTCTCTGCTAATCAAAGAAATGGGAGAATTACTAGCTTAGTACTGTTTAGATAAGAGAAAAAAGGAAGAAAAAGAGGTAACTTAGCAACTAAGGGCCTGTTCGTTATTGTTTTTTGTTTTCAGTTTTCAGTTTTTTTGAAAACTAAAAACCAAAAACAGAAAATCAAAAAAAGTGTTTTAGTTGCCAGTTTTCAAAATCATCATGTTCCCAATAAATTTGACTAATTTTTTATTCATTATAGAACATATATCATATGACTTTGAAAATCAAAAAATCAAAAAACAGAAAACCACAGTAATACCGAACGGGCTCTAATATATGCATATGGTAGTTAAGTACAAGTCTGTGTTCTGTCAAAAAGAAAATGTTTGTATATTCCATAGATATAGAAATAGATGTTTGTATATTCCATTAAAGGCGGCCACTTTAAAATACTCTTAATGCACCAACTAAATGCTCTTTAACTTTTTAGTACTATTGGCTGGAATATTCTGGCGCATTTTGACTTGGAAAGTATTTGAAAAAAAAAAATGTTACTATTTTGGTCGCCCATAATTTTGAGATGGACTCAAATCAATGAAATATGTAGATATATGAATTGATTAGTATTTTATCTCAAAAATTATTGCGTCATCGGTGAAATAGTACTCCTATACATTTGGTGGGGTGTCTCATTGATTATATTGATGATAAGATATTTAATGAATATATTTATCATATTTTTTTATGTACTTTGTGTCGTTGGAGTGGGTTGCCGATCTTCCTTAAATTGACTATTTTGCAAGCTGACTAAAATTAAACTTTTTTTCTTTTGGTCGGAATTTTTTTTTCTCGTATTGTCCTTTATGACATTGTAGCTTTTTTCCCCCACAAAAAAGAAAAAAAGTGCGAAAAACCTTTTACAATGTAAAAAGAAGCTGAAAACATGTTGAAGTAAATTGGTTAGTTAATTGAGATTTTTAGATTCAAATGTGGTTTCTATAAGTTTTTTGAACAAGTTATAGTAATAACAAAAAAATCATTAAATTTAGTTTATGCTCTTGCACACCAATTAATAACACAAATTTTATAATACAGAACTGCAGAAGTTGTTAGTGTTGTTCAAAGAATAACAGCGGCTGCTCCAAGTTTGTGTGTTGTCGTTGATGGAGGTAAAATAGATGACAATCATTTGCTTGATTTCCTTCATATTGTATAGTTATTTATATAAGAAGGACAACAGAGTAATTTTTATTTATTTATCTATGATAGACACTGGAGGTGGTGGTCCTCTCAATGTACAAAGGTTCATCAAAGACTTGATTAGAGCCGGCGCCAAGGGAGTCTTTCTTGAGGTAAAATGTTTTTCATGTGTCGCTATTAGGGGTGTAAGTGGACTGCGAAAGTCAGAGCTCATCCGTCCGTCCAAAGTCAGCTTGACCTGAATTTGACTGTAAAATGATTGGACTGGACTGACTCAAATTTTCGAGTCCAAATATTTTGATTTGGATTTGATCTCATCCTTTGAGTCTAATAAGTCACAATCCAAATCCAATAAATAGTTTAGCATATAATATATATATGTATACATATACATATAATGTATATTTTGTATAAAAAAACTTTAACATTTTTGCTAAAATTTTGGACTTTTAACATTCACGTCCTAAAATCTTTTACATGGCGTAAGAACTTTCACTTACCATCTGAAAGTCCAAAGTGAGAATTGAAAAGGCGAAAGTTACTTTGACTCTTTTATCCACTTTTGTATTCTGTAATTTGCATTTTGATAAGACTTTAAAGATGTAAAGATATATGTAACTTACTTTATGAAATTGATGTAATGAGTCCAATTTTTTAAATTTCAATGGTGCAATCATTAGAAAACATTGTGAACATAAATTAGAAAAAAAAATTATAAAATAATCGGACTGGACTGGACTGGATTCGGACTCTAGAAAAAGTTTTGATTTGGATTGATTTGACTCCAAAAAAAGTTTGGATCGGATTTGATTTCAATTTCTCGAATTCAAAAACATGGATTTGGATTTGGATTTGACAAAGTCCAATCCACTTACACCCCTAGTCGCTATTGTATCTATTACTTCTTGTAGGACAATTATAGAATATGACATGAAAATTAATCTTTGTAATAAAAACAATAGTGGTTCAATTAAAGATAGTGACATCTTTTGAATTTATGTATATATATTAATCACATAAATCTATTTTCTACAGGATCAAGTATGGCCAAAGAAGTGTGGTAAGTATACCTAGCATTATTGATAATTTTGCCAACATGGTAATTTGACACTCCATGTAAATACTAATTAGCTTATTGTTTATCTTATTTGTTTAGGTCATATGCGTGGTAAGATGGTTGTACCAGCAGAAGAGCATGCACTTAAAATAGCAGCAGCAAGAGATGCTATTGGTGATTCTGACTTTTTCTTGGTAGCAAGAACTGATGCAAGAGCACCCCATGGTCTTCAAGAAGCTATTCGACGTGCTAACCTCTACAGAGAGGTATCATATCTAACCACTTTCTACATATATATATATTCATTGAAACAATTATTTGTGAATTGTGATGATGTCATGATGATTAACATCATTATACTTGCAGTCTGGTGCTGATGCCACCTTTGTTGAGGCACCTGCCAACATTGATGAGTTGAATGAGGTAGTTAAAGGTGTTAAAGGTTTGAGAATTGCAAACATGATTGAAGGTGGAAAGACTCCATTGCATACACCAGCTGAATTTCAAGAAATGGGTTTCCACTTGATTGCTCATTCACTCTCAACACTCTATGCTACAACCAAGGCTTTGATGGGTATCTTGAGGACTCTTAAGGAGAAGGGAACTACTAGGGATGATTTTGACCAAATGGTCACATTCAATGAATTTAATGATATGATCAGTTTAGAATCTTGGTATGAGCTTGAAACTAAGTTCAAGAGTTTCACCCCAAAAGCTTGATTATCTCGACAAGAGTTTGAATCAAAACCCATTTATGTGATTTTAGTTTGCCAAATTATGGCATTAGAATGTGTGAACTTGAATTCATATCATTGTTACTTATTTAATATTTGTTTGAAATAATGCGTTTGAGTTATGTTGTCAGTTTAAATTCTAGAGTGAGAGCAAGTTTCAGATGCGATGTAATCTTCTATTGTAGTTCAAGTATAATCTTATGTTGTTTTTTGCAATATCAAGTGAACAAAATAATTCATTGCTACCTCTTTTCCTTGTGAAATTTATAATGATCCTAAAGTAATATGTATTATCTACTAAAGATTTGCATAAATAGTTGTAGAGTTATGTCATTTAGCTTAAATAGATCGTGATACATTCAATCAATTTATGTGTACATCGGTGGCTATTTTATATTTACAAATTTATATCAGTTGTATGGTAATATATCTTCGATTATGGTACCACAAATAATCCTAGCTCAATGATGCTTTTGTGTATGGTAATAATGTATTGGTGATTTTTATAAGTTCCTATTTAGATGTATACCCCACCACCTTTTAAATCTAATAAGTAAGTAATTTTGCACTAATGAAAGTAATAGTTGTACGAGTTTAATACTCCCCCCGTCCCAGAAAGATCTGAACACTTGTTGGGACACGTAGTTTAAGGTGATAAGTTGCGGTGTAGATATGATTCACAGAAACTTGTCGCAATAAATTTTCTCAAATTCACCTACCAGAAGAGTGTAGATATGATTCACAGAAAACACAGTCATATTCACCATTTGATCTAAGTTCGTCACTCTCTTAATCTCTTCCTTCACTTCACATATCTTCTTCCAGTACCAACTGCAACCTTGAGTTGGTTGGTATTCCCACCAATTATCATTTTTTACATATAACTCACTAACCCAGTAAATCCAAAGATTATCTTTCTTTGTTGCAAGAGCCCAAGTATATCTCCCCAGAGCAGTAGTATTCCACTTCTTGATGTTTCTAACCCCCAAACCTCCAGCATACTTAGGAATACAGACCTTAGGCCAAGCAACATACCCTCCTCTATTGCTGTAATACTTCCCAGTCCACAAATAAGCTCTACAAATCATTTCAATTTCATGCAAAATCTTCTTAGGAAGAATAAAGAGCTGGGACCAGTACACATGTATACTGAGGAGCACAGAATTGACAAGAACCAGCCTCCCCTGGAAAGATAAGTTCCTACTGCTCCAACATCTCACTCTAGCAGTCATTTTTTCAACTAAAACCATGCAATCCTTCACCTCCATTCTCTTGTGACTTATAGGCACACCCAGATATCTAAAAGGAAGCTTTCCTTGCTTAAACCCATAAACATCCAGCAGCCTTTGCACCTCATCCTTATGCATTCCAGAATTGTACATCTCAGATTTGTGCTCATTTACTTCTAAACCAGAAGTATTAGAAAAATGTTTAAAATCCTTGTAAAAGGAGGTAAACTGATCTAAAATCACCTTTGCTACATAATATCAAATCATCAGCAAAGCAAAGGTGATTAAGTTTCACACCAGAACACCTAGGATGATATTTAAAAAGAGCATTATCACCCACCATTTTCAAAGTTCTAGACAAATAGTCCATACAGATAACAAATAACAAAGGTGACTGGTAGGCACGGATTTGTCGTGTACACCTAACCAAAGATAAATTTCTCCTACTCTCATGCACACTAAGCAAGTATAATGGAAGTAGGGATCGTATCTACAGGGAAACAGGGACGGGCTTTATATTAGCGTTAATCAGCACTTAGATTAAGCTAAGGGCCGAGAAACCTAATAACAAGGGGGGTTTCAAATAGATTTACGAACAAACTACAACTAACTAGCATATAAATAAAATGAGAAATCAATATGGGAAGATCTTGAATTCGATTAACATCCACTTCAATTCATTATCGATCATTGAACCTCAACTCTAATTATTTCCATAATTATCTATTGTCGAGAACTAATCTCGCATTCTCCTTATTCTTAGTTGAATAGCACGATCAGCGTGACTATAAAACCCTAACTAAAGGATAACCTAGTCCGATCAGCGTCTAAGTTCAATCCAATAGCAGCAATAAACACAGAGAACCAATAGACCTACTAATGTCATACACGCGATAAACATTCAACAGTTGATTCAATTTCCCTAACAAATAACCAAGACGATCTGCATCTAAGTTATTCCCTAGTTTGCTACCAATTGATAAAAGAATAAAACAATCCGATTCTATTCTTAAATCGAGCATTAGATTAATTACACAATCAAACTAGTAACGTTCCTAGCATAATTATGCAATAATCATAAAGTACAATCATAGAAATTGAACCATAATCAAAGAAACTAAATAGAGAGGAAAGATCTCACAATAATGCTTGAAGCTTCATGTTAATCTTCTTCAAGAATAGTTCAAGCTACAATCGGCATAGCAATAGCCAATCCCATAGTTGAAATCTCTATAAACTAAACTAGAAAATGAAAACAAAAACTAGGAAATGAAAAACAAAGAGGAATGAAGAAACTAAAAAACAAAGAGGAATGAAGAAGGAAAGATGAAGAGAGGAGTATCCTCTCTCTCCTCAAGTCTGCTGCTCCAACTCCTACATTTCGGCTCTCCTCTTCGTCCTCCTTCGTCTTCCTTAGAAAATAGGTTGTGGGAGGCCTTTAAACCCCGCACAAAACGTGGCCGCTGAACCGACTAAAACGTCGCGAGTCGCGACACTGATCACGAGCTGCGACGAGCTCACTGTCATCCGCACATCTTGTCTGGGCAAAGGAGCGTCGCGAGACGCGAAGTAGCTCGCGAGGCGCGACGAGCAGGGGTCGCGAGTCGCGAGGAGCTTCGCGGGTTGTGAGCTGCTGTGCTGGCTGTTGTGCTTTGCCTCGCTGCTGGGCTTGCAATGCTGCTTCACTGCTGGTTTCGAGCGTGGCATTGTTGTGCGCTGACCATAGCTGTTGGGGGTTGAAGTTACTCGTAGGCTTGGTGCTTAGAGCTTCCGATGATTGCCCATTATGCTACGATGCCAAATTTCCCAAGCTCTCCAAAGACAACTTCAATCAAACATCATTCAAATCCATTTCATCTTGAAGGCTTGGAATACATGACATTAACACTAATTATCTCGCAAAACTCCGAACTTCCGCTAAGGATGATTTATATGCAAACCTTAACAATTACGAACAAATCCCTTAGCAAAGTGCACCTAAATTACCATAAAAACATCGTATAACTTGAGTGTATCAAATACCCCCACACTTGAACTTTACTCGACCTCGAGTAAACTCAAAAGTGAGAATCACCAATTAAATCATCACTCAAGCTATCGACACCAAACTATACTCTCCATCAACTACATCATCATCATCACATTTTAACATCATCCGCTCAAAACCTAAACGTAAGGGACGATGATTCCCCCACACTTAGATGCGAGCTCACCTGAAAAATACAAAGACGCGACAACAATAATAACCAGCAACACCAACAAGTTTAACCAAAATGTCAGCTCACGACACACTAAACTACCAGCTCTCCCAAACCTCAAAAGATGACCTACTACTACTACACTAACTTAGAATAGCAAGCCATGGAACAAAGACAAAAAGGGATAAATTCCATGCTTACTCCCAAAAACAAACAATCAACCAAAAGAATGTGAAAGCCAAAACAAATCTTCACAAAATCAAGGATGAATTCCCAACCTTACCCGAAAACGCTTTCCACCTTATGACACCTACTCAGGTAAATGAGTTTTCAAAATGATTCTCTCTTAATCTTTCATTTTGCCTAGGAGCCTTTTCGGGTTTTCATCCTAGCTTCCCACATTTTTTTTTTCATCTCACCATCTTACCCGCTCAACTAGCTCTTTTTTGCATAGGCCGCTCTTCCGGGTTTTCGAGCTATCCGAGCCCCCAATTTTGCCCGAGTCGCCCGCCCTTGCGGGTTTTCAACTCAGCGGGATTCATTTCATCACTTTTTTTTTAAATATTTTTTTTTCATTTTTTTTTCAAATTGAAAGTAATAAATACAACATAGATACATGAGAATGAGAATACCCTCCCCCCTACTTAAACTACACATTGTCCTCAATGTGATGACAATTAGAAGAAAAAGTAAACTGAAAATGGGGGAGGAAATCGAAAATCGGGTAAATCGAAGATCGAATGCTCAAAACTCATGACAAACAATCCGTCAAACTCAAATTTCTTAACAACACCAACTCAAATCTCATAAATCAATTCACAACCCTCTCCCTCGAATCACTCAAACAAATGACAAATTCAAAATTTTAAATTTTTGAGATTTGCACCTAGCTTAAGAGATCGAAAAGATTCATTAACAATCTCAACCCTCTAGTTGTACCAACTCCTAGCTATTGAACTCCTCCCAACGGGTTTTCTTTTGTGGATTTTGGTTCCAAGTGGATTAAGATTGGTTGTGAATCTTTTTAGTGGGTGGGCAGTGGGTGAAAGAAAATTTGTTGTGGTGGTGGAAATTTGATGAGAAATAAAGGAAAAGAAAGAAAATAAGAGGGGTCTCGGGTTGCCTCCCGAGAAGCGCTGTTGTTTAAAGTCACTAGCTCGACTTAGTACCTTAGGCTCAATCATTGGACTTGTACTCCATGTGTGACAATGGTGGTTCCATGTCAATCTCCACTTCAAGTACCAGCAAAACTGATTGAGAAGAACTCTTGCAATGCATCGTTAGTGCTATGAGTGTCAACCAAAAACAAAGAGCACAAGCAATACCATCCAAAAATCACACTAAATACAAACAAGTAACACCGTTTCCCCGACAACGGCGCCAAAATTTGGTAGGCGCGGATTTGTCGTGTACACCTAACCAAAGATAAATTTCTCCTACTCTCATGCACACTAAGCAAGTATAATGGAAGTAGGGATCGTATCCACAGGGAAACAGGGACGAGCTTTATATTTAGCGTGAATCAGTACTTAGATTAAGCTAAGGGCCGAAAAACCTAATAACAAGGGGGGTTTCAAATAGATTTACGAACAAACTACAACTAACTAGCATATAAATAAAATGAGAAATCAATATGGGAAGATCATGAATCCGATTAACATCCACTTCAATTCATTATCGATCATTGAACCTCAACTCTAATTATTTCCATAATTATCTATTGTCGAGAACTAATCTCGCATTCTCCTTATTCTTAGTTGAATAGCACGATCAGCGTGACTATAAAACCCTAACTAAGGATAACCTAGTCCGATCAGCGTCTAAGTTCAATCCAATAGCAGCAATAAACACAGAGAACCAATAAACCTGATAATGTCATACACGCGATAAACATTCAACAATTGATTCAATTTCCCTAACAAATAACCAAGACGATATGCATCTAAGTTATTCCCTAGTTTGCTACCAATTGATAAAAGAATAAAATAATCCGATTCTATTCTTAAATCTAGCATTAGATTAATTACACAATCAAACTATAAACGTTCCTAGCATAATTATGCAATAATCATAAAGTATAATCATAGAAATTGAACCATAATCAAAGAAACTAAATAGAGAGGAAAGATCTCACAATAATGCTTGAAGCTTCATGTTAATCTTCTTCAAGAATAGTTCAAGCTACAATCGGCATAGCAATAGCCAATCCCATAGTTGAAATCTCTAAAAACAAAACTAGAAAATGAAAACTAAAACTAGAAAATGAAAAACACAGAGAATGAAAAGACTGAAAAACAAAGAGGAATGAAGAAGGAAAGATGAAGAGAGGAGTATCCTCTCTCTCCTCAAGTCTACTGCTCCAACTCCTACATTTCGGCTCTCCTCTTCGTCCTTTATCATCTTCCTTAGAAAATAGGTTTTGGGAGGCTTTTAAACCCCGCACAAAACTTGGCCGCTGAACCGACTAAAACGTCGCGAGTCGCGACACTTTTCGCGAGCCGCGACGAGCTCACTGTTATCCGCACATCTTGTCTGGGCAAAGGAGCGTCGCGAGACGCGAAGTAGCTCGCGAGGCGCGACGAGCAGGGGTCGCGAGTCGCGAGGAGCTTCGCAGGTCGCGAGCTGCTGTGCTGGCTGCTGTGCTTTGCCTCGCTGCTGGGCTTGCAATGCTGCTTCACTGCTGGTTTCGAGCGTGGCATTGTTGTGCGCTGACCATAGCTGATGGGGGTTGAAGTTACTCGCAGGCTTGGTGCTTAGAGCTTCCGATGATTTCCCATTATGCTACGATGCTAAATTTCCCAAGCTCTCCAAAGACAACTTCAATCAAACATCATTCAAATCCATTTCATCTTGAAGGCTTGGAATACATGACATTAACACTAATTATCTCGCAAAACTCCGAACTTCCGCAAAGGATGATTTATATGCAAACCTTAACAATTACGAACAAATCCCTTAGCAAAATGCACCTAAATTACCATAAAAACATCGTATAACTTGAGTGTATCAAATACCCCCACACTTGAACTTTACTCGACCTCGAGTAAACTCAAAAGTGAGAATCACCAAATAAATCATCACTCAAGCTATCGACACCAAACTATACTCTCCATCAACTACATCATCATCATCACATTTTAACATCATCCGCTCAAAACCTAAATGTAAGGGACGATGATTCCCCCACACTTAGATTCGAGCTCACTTGAAAAATACAAAGACGCGACAACAGTAATAACCAGCAACACCAACAAGTTTAACCAAAATGTCAGCTCACGACACACTAAACTACCAGCTCTCCCAAACCTCAAAAGATGACCTACTACTACTACAACTAACTTAGAATAGCAAGCCATGGAACAAAGACAAAAAGGGATAAATTCCATGCTTACTCCCAAAAACAAACAATCAACCAAAAGAATGTGAAAGCCAAAACAAATCTTCACAAAATCAAGGATAAAAACCCAACCTTACCCGAAAACGCTTTCCACCTTATGACACCTACTCTGGCAAATGAGTTTTCAAAATGATTCTCTCTTAATCTCTCATTTTGCGTAGGAGCCTTTTCGGGTTTTCATCCTAGCTTCCCACATTTTTTTTTTCATCTCACCATCTTACCCGCTCAACTAGCTCTTTTTTGCATAGGCCGCTCTTCCGGGTTTTCGACCTATCCGAGCCCCCAATTTTGCCCGAGTCGCCCGCCCTTGCGGGTTTTCAACTCAGCGGGATTCATTTCATCACTTTTTTTTTAATATTTTTTTTTCATTTTTTTTTCAAATTGAAAGTAATAAATACAACATAGATACATGAGAATGAGAATACCCTCCCCCCTACTTAAACTACACATTGTCCTCAATGTGATGACAATTAGAAGAAAAAGTAAACTGAAAATGGGGGGACAAAATCGAAAATCGGGTAAATCGAAGATCGAATGCTCAAAACTCATGACAAACAATCCGTCAAACTCTAATTTCTTAACAACACCAGCTCAAATCTCATAAATCAACTCACAACCCTCTCCCTCGAATCACTCAAACAAATGACAAATTCAAATTTTTAAATTTTTGAGATTTGCACCTAGCTTAAGAGATCGAAAAGATTCATTAACAATCTCAACCCTCTAGTTGTACCAACTCCTAGCTATTGAACTCCTCCCAACGGGTTTTCTTTTGTGGATTTTGGTTCCAAGTGGATTAAGATTGGTTGTGGATCTTTTTAGTGGGTGGGCGGTGGGTGAAAGAAAATTTTTTGTGGTGATGGAAATTTGATGAGAAATAAAGGAAAAGAAAGAAAATAAGAGGGGTCTCGGGTTGCCTCCCGAGAAGCGCTGTTGTTTAAAGTCATTAGCTCGACTTAGTACCTTAGGCTCAATCATTGGACTTGTGCTCCATGTGTGACAATGGTGGTTCCATGTCAATCTCCACTTCAAGTACATGCAAAACTGATTGAGAAGAACTCTTGCAATGCATCGTTAGTGCTATGAGTGTCAACCAAAAACAAAGAGTACCAACAATACCATCCAAAAATCACGCTAAATACAAACAAGTAACACCGTTTTCCCGACAACGGCGCCAAAATTTGGTAGGCGCGGATTTGTCGTGTACACCTAACCAAAGATAAATTTCTCCTACTCTCATGCACACTAAGCAAGTATAATGGAAGTAGGGATCGTATCCACAGGGAAACAGGGACGAGCTTTATATTTAGCGTGAATCAGTACTTAGATTAAGCTAAGGGCCGAGAAACCTAATAACAAGGGGGTTTCAAATAGATTTACGAACAAACTACAACTAACTAGCATATAAATAAAATGAGAAATCAATATGGGAAGATCTTGAATCCGATTAACATCCACTTCAAATCATTATCGATCATTGAACCTCAACTCTAATTATTTCCATAATTATCTATTGTCGAGAACTAATTTCGCATTCTCCTTATTCTTAGTTGAATAGCACGATCAGCGTGACTATAAAACCCTAACTAAAGAATAACCTAGTCTGATTAGCGTCTAAGTTCAATCCAATAGCAGCAATAAACACAGAGAACCAATAGACCTGATAATGTCATACACGCGATAAACATTCAACAGTTGATCAATTTCCCTAACAAATAACCAAGACGATCTGCATCTAAGTTATTCCCTAGTTTGCTACCAATTGATAAAAGAATAAAACAATCCGATTCTATTCTTAAATCTAGCATTAGATTAATTACACAATCAAACTAGTAACGTTCCTAGCATAATTATGCAATAATCATAAAGTATAATCATAGAAATTGAACCATAATCAAAGAAACTAAATAGAGAGGAAGGATATCAGAATAATGCTTGAAGCTTCATGTTAATCTTCTTCAAGAATAGTTCAAGCTACAATCGGCATAGTAATAGCCAATCCCATAGTTGAAATCTCTACAAACTAAACTAGAAAATGAAGACTAAAACTAGAAAATGAAAAACAAAGAGGAATGAAGAGAATGAAACAAAGAGGAATGAAGAAGGAAAGATGAAGAGAGGAGTATCCTCTCTCTCCTCAAGTCTACTGCTCCAACTCCTACATTTCGGCTCTCCTCTTCGTCCTCCTTCATCTTCCTTAAAAAATAGGTTTTGGGAGGCTTTTAAACCCCGCACAAAACGTGGCCGCTGAACCGACTAAAACGTCGCGAGTCACGACACTGATCGCGAGCCGCGACGAGCTCACTGTCATCCGCACATCTTGGCTGGGCAAAGGAGCGTCGCGAGACGCGAAGCAGCTCGAGAGGAGCGACGAGCAGGGGTCGCGAGTCACGAGGAGCTTCGTGGGTCGCGAGCTGCTGTGCTGGCTGCTGTGCTTTGCCTCGCTGCTGGGCTTGCAATGCTGCTTCACTGCTGGTTTCGAGCGTGGCATTGTTGTGCGCTGACCATAGCTGATGGGGGTTGAAGTTACTCGCAGGCTTGGTGTTTAGAGCTTCCGATGATTGCCCATTATGCTACGATGCCAAATTTCCCAAGCTCTCCAAAGACAACTTCAATCAAACATCATTCAAATCCATTTCATCTTGAAGGCTTGGAATACATGACATTAACACTAATTATCTCGCAAAATTCCGAACTTCCGCTAAGGATGATTTATATGCAAACCTTAACAATTACGAACAAATCCCTTAGCAAAGTGCACCTTAATTACCATAAAAACATCGTATAACTTGAGTGTATCAGTGACATTGTGTCACCTTGTCTGAGCCCCTTCCTGCCAGGGAAATAGCCGTAGCATCTAATATTAATGACCAGAGTAAACTGAGGGGATCTTACACATTCCATGATGAGCTGAGTGAACTTCTCAGGGAACTTCGGAGCCTTCAGCATATCTTCAATAAAGCACCAATCTACTGAATCGTAGGCCTTCTTCATGTCCATTTTGATTATACAACCAGGACTAGAATTCTTCTTCCCATAGCTTTTCACCATATCTTGACAAATAAGCACATTATGAGCAATAAATCTGCCTTTGATAAAAGCCCCTTGATTATCTGCAATAATATCATGCAGAATCTTGCTCAATCTGGAACAAATAACCTTAGTAATACATTTATAGACCACATTACAACATGCAATTGGTCCAAACTCAGTAACACTCCCAGGACATTTCACCTTAGGAACTAAGGTGATTAAAGTGTTATTAACTTCTTTGAGAAGTTTGCCTGTATGAAAAAAATCCTGAATGTCATGAATAATCTCACTACCCACAATAGGCCAAGTATCTTTAAGGAAATGTGTCCCAAAACCATCTGGACCAGGAGATTCCTCCCCATGAATAGAGAATAAAGCACTCTTAATCTCATCATCTGTGACCTGTCTCAGAAGAACATTTTGCTGGTCTTCAGTAAGAACTTTCTCCTGAGCAATTATATCTTGATAAATCTGAGTTCTATTCTCCATAGCTGTGCCCAACTGATGTTTATAATAATCAATAAAAGCATCATCAACCATTTCATCCTCCTTCCAGTTACCAGACACATCATGAATACCATAAATAGTATTCTGGAGTCTTCTTTGTTTTATAGCCCTATGAAACATTGCACTATTCTCATCTCCATCAGCCATCCAAGCTAACTTGACTTTCTGTTTAAAAAAAGAAATATATTGTTCATGCACTCTTCTGTACTCTTCAGCTGCCCTGTATTCTTTGTTATTATTTATCAAATTATTTTTCTCCTGCAATTTCACCTGACATTCAATGAGATAGGCATAAGCCTTAGCATCAGCTGCCTGAATATTATCAAAACCTTCCTTATTCAGCCTTTTCAACTCTTTCTTCACATTTTTTTAATTCTGCACTATACAAAACATAGCACTTCCCCTCACATTACAATTCCAAGCCTCCCTAACCCTTCTCTGAAAATCTGGAGCAGAACTCCACATTTTATAATATTTGAAAGGACAGTTACCCCTCTCTCTCAGCTTATGAACTTTAACAAGCATGGGACAATGATCAAACAGACCTTCAGGCATGAACCATGCTTCAGAAGTAGGGAAATCATCCATCCACTTGTCATTGAAAAGCATTCTATCCAATTTGCTGAAAACCCTTGCTTCACCCTCATGTTTATTATTCCAAGTGTAAAAAGTGCCAGTAGACTTAAGATCATCAAGACCACAACTAGCCACACACTCTCTAAATGGTAATATCTCACTATCCCTTATTGCAGCCCCAATTCTCTCTTCTCTATTTAGAATACAGTTAAAATCACCAAGAATGATCCAAGGTAATCTATTCTTTACATCAAAAGCAACCAAATCTTTCCATAACCCTTCTCTCCGAGAAGCCTGATTAAAGGCATAAACAAAAGAACATATTAACTCCTGAGAGCTACTAACAGCTTGAACATGGCAATGAATAACTTGAGCAGACATGGCAAGAATAGTAACATGGAATGACAAAGCATTCCATGCCAGAATAATTCTTCCACTAGGATGAAAGGAAGAATTAGAACAGAAACACCACCCACTAAACAAATTTTAATACATAGTACCCACTTTGTTGGCTTTAACCTTAGTCTCAATGAGACTAATTAATCCCAGGGACCTAGTGTTAATTATAT
The DNA here is from genome assembly GCA_947648045.1 of Beta corolliflora. Classification (NCBI taxonomy): domain Eukaryota; kingdom Viridiplantae; phylum Streptophyta; class Magnoliopsida; order Caryophyllales; family Amaranthaceae; genus Beta; species Beta corolliflora. Next base: position 1,235,723 of record CANSZD010002984.1, read on the forward strand.
TTCTAACTTCCTTCTGCTTACTCACACTAGATATGCCCCTGACATTCCAACATAATATACTATCCATGATCTGTGGAGGAGTTCCCTCCCCCATTGCTTCACAAAGGACATCACCAATTAAGATCTCATCACATTGGATGTTTCCAAGGATCTCAAAAGCATTATTTGTTACAGTAATGGCAAAACTCTGCTGAGCTCTATTACTAACATGCTTATCTACACTGAATTCAGTGCTATTCTAACTTACCTCACTAGTCTCTTGTTGTTGTTCTGACTGAGTGTCAGCAGCAAGAGGAGGCTGACCTGGTTTTGGTTGCCAAACTTGCCTAGCCTCCTTCACAGGAGCTACCCTGCAAGCCTCACTTGTATGCCCAAGAGCCTTGCAATATCCACATATTAACGGCTTCCATTCATAATGGACATCATATACCATCTCCACACCCTTCTCATTAATAAAGGCCAACTGATCTGGAAATTCTTGATCAATTTTGACTTCCACCATCACACGAGCAAACTGCAATTTCTCCCTTTTTGCCGTCGCTTGATCAACTCTTATAAACTTACCAACTGGTTCGACTAGCTTCATCAAGCAACGGTCATTCCAATATTTGAAATCAACCCTCGCTTGAATCCAGGTAGGAAGAACATCAAAATTCTCCTTCATTATATCCATATCCTGATCCCAAGCCTTAACAATAAGAGGTTTATTGTCAAAGAAATTAACAGTTCCTCCTAAAATCTGATCCCTACGTTCCATAGTAAGGAATCTCACAATGAAGACCCCCTTCTTCAGCATAACTCTACTTTATCCACACTCTTATTCCTCCAAATCCTACGAATATACCCTTTCATCACCATAGGAGGTAGATTAGCACCAATGACATAGCAAATAACCGAAGAACTCCAATAATCCACCTCCGGTTGAACATTCTCCATATCAATTTTCACAATATTTCGCACACTCACCAGATTATTCACACTCTCTAAGTTCACATCAAGTTTATCAGGTTCAGAGTGAACTGAATTTACCTCATTCTCCGAGAATTGCACGATTGGAACAGGCTCCACCACACGAACGCTTCTTTCTGCCCAACTGTTTTGCTCCCCTGTTTCTGATTCAGCTTCGATGCCGTTGAATTAATCGAAGACAAACACTCTGAAAACATTCTATGAGACTTTTGAGTTGCCCGAAGTTCTCTCAACTCCTCTTCCTCCGATCTAGTCACCGTTTCAATCTCCATTGCTTGAACACCAAGGATTTCATCCATTGACCTCATCTTCTTTGCATTGGAATCCGAACTTGGACCTTTTGGTTTACTATAAGATTTCTGGCTTTTCGAGGATCTCGCCATGGCTACGATGCTCGCATCGAAAGAAAAACTCTAAAGGAAGAAATACGTTACTATTCCATTGAAATTCTAGAGAGAGGAGAGAGTTTCTCTCTCTAGATCTTTGCCTGCCTTTTTGTTTTGCATAACTAAGTTTTACTCTTTCCTCTCTCTTTGATCTTTTTAATTATGTATTCAATTATACTTATTGTTGTTATTGCCATGATTAGTGAGTAGTATTTCTATCTAGGATTAAGTTGAGCCCTATTATGGATTGATCATGTAATTTGTTGCTCTAATTCCCATGTTATTGAATTATATGCTTAGGGTTTGACAAGATTGTATTTGTAGTCTTACTTTAGCATCTTACTTTAGCCCAAGCTTTTATTATCAACGAAAGTTGGAGTAGATATTACGATTATATGTTTGTTTACTTAATTATTATTTTATTGATTAAGTTCATCAACGAAAGTTGGGTCTTAATTCAGGTAATCTTGTCATTGATTTAAATTTTGCCATGAAAATAGGTGAGAATTGGAATTGGGATTTAATTGACATTGGCTCTTAATGCTTCTAATTGTGTATGTAGGCCATGAAAATAGGAGACATACATGTTAGTTAGGCCTTTTGCTATCATGAAAGTGAGCTTTAGGTATTGATGAATGATTTGGAATTTAGTTTCGGTTCGTAGCTGTGCTTTATTGCTATGTCATATGGGAATGTCATTCTCACCTAGGTTATAACTGAATAATTGGGAATTGAGTTATGATTTGATCAATTCATAGTAGTGGTGATACTTAATCTTAGTGTTTTAATTATCATATTCATATAGTTTGCCATATTTTGTCATTAGTTTAGTCTTTAGATTATAGATTATTCCTCATTTCTGGATTGTGTAACTATTTTGTAATCTAAAATCAAGTAGTGGTTAATCTTGCACCTTCCTGAGTTCGACCCGTATGTGCTACGACACCGTACACTTGCGGTATTAAAATAAAACCCTAACAAGTTTTTGCCGCCTTAATCCTAATGTGACAGAAGTTGTGAAGAAAGAAGTTTTGAAGCTTCTTGCGGCCGGCATTGACTACCCTATCTCCGATAGTAACTGGGTAAGCCCGGTTCAAGTTGTTACCAAAAAGGGCGGCATGACGGTTGTGAAGAATGAAAAAGGTGAACTCATCTCTACTCGCACTGTCACTGGATGGAGAATGTGCATCGACTACCGTAAGTTGAACAAAGCCACACGGATGGATCACTACCCTCTTCCGATCCCTTTGTTGATCAAATGTTAGAGCGTCTTGCAAAACATTCCTTCTTTTGTTACTTGGATGGATTCTCATGTTTTTTCCAAATTCCCGTCCATCTAAGTGACCAAGAGAAGACGACTTTTACATGTCCCTATGGCACCTTTGCTTATTGAAGGATGCCATTTGGACTATGTAACGCTCCGGCAACCTTTCAACGATGCATGATAGCTTTTTTTCTGAGCTTATAGAACACTCTATGGAAGTTTTCATGGATGACTTCTCTGTTTATGACCCTTCTTTTGATGCATGTTTGCTAAACCTTGAAAAAGTGCTACGTAGGTGTCAAGAAGTCCACTTAGTGCTCAATTGGGAGAAGTGCCATTTCATGGTGCAGGAGGGAGTAGTTTTGGGTCATGTTGTATCTGATAAGGGTATTGAAGTGGATAGAGCAAAAGTCGAAGTCATAGAGAAGCTTCCACCCCCGATCAATGTAAAAGGGGTGAGGAGTTTCCTTGGTCATGCGGGGTTCTACCACCGTTTTATCAAGGATTTCTCTAACATCTCTAGGCCTTTGACCGAGCTCCTAGCCAAAGATACCCCATTTGTGTTTACTGATGTTTGCCTTAAAGCTTTCCACAGGTTGAAGAAGGCATTGATTTCAGCACCTATTTTTCAACCTCCAGATTGGACCCTTCCATTCGAGTTAATGTGTGATGCCAGTGACCATGCTGTTGGTGCTGTGTTGGGGCAAAAGCATGATGGCAAGATGCATGCCATTTACTATGTTAGCAAAACCTTAGATGGTGCTCAGATGAACTACACCACCACTGAAAAGGAGTTGCTAGCCGTTGTGTTTGCAGTGGAGAAATTCCAGTCTTATTTGGTTGGATCAAAGGTGATCGTGCATACGGATCATGCGGCTCTCAAGTTTCTATTAAGCAAGAAGGATGCCAAACCCCGTTTGATTCGTTGGATATTGCTTCTCCAAGAGTTTGACATGGAGATCAAGTTTAAGAATGGAACTGATAATGTTGTGGCTGACCATCTTTCCCGTCTCACATTGGACGCCAGAAAAGATGATCTCCCAATCGACGACTCCTTCCCTGATGATCAGTTGTTTGGTATTTTCTCTACTACAATTGGTCAATCTCCTTGGTTTGCTGACATAGTGAATTGTCTTGCCAGTGGATTTCCTCCTCCCGATTATTCATCATATCAATGCAAGAAGTTCTTTCATGATGTCAAACATTATTTCTGGGATGATCCTTGTCTCATTAAGTCTTGTGCGGATGGGGTCATCCGCCGTTGTGTACCGGAGGAGGAGGTGACATCTATCCTGTCTCACAGCCATGATATGCCTTGTGGAGGCCATGCTAGTACTTTTAAAACCGTTGCAAAGGTGTTGTAATGCGGGTTCTATTGGCCTTCTCTGTTCAAGGATGCTCACCGTTTTGTTAAGGCGTGTGATAGATGTCTCTTAATTTCATTCTCGAGGTTGAGATATTCGATGTATGGGGTATTGATTTCATGGGACCATTCCCATCTTCTTATTCGAATAAGTTCATCTTGGTAGCCGTTGACTATGTATCTAAGTGGGTAGAGGCCTTGGCTTCTCCAACAAACGATGCACGTGTGGTCTCCAAGTTCTTTAAGAAGGTAATTTTTCCCCGCTATGGTTTCCCGCGCGTTGTGATTGGTGATGGAGGATGTCACTTTATTGAACGTAAGTTCGAAGCTCTTCTCAAGAAATATGGTGTGCAACATCGTGTTGGTCTTTCCTACCATCTACAAACAAGTGGACAAGTTGAAATTTCAAATAGGGAGATCAAACCTATACTTGAGAAGACCGTGGCTAGATTGTGCAAGGATTGGTCTCTTAAGTTAGATGATGCGCTATGGGCGTATAGGACGGCCTTCGAGACTCCTATCGGTACCACGCCCTATCGTCTAGTATATGGAAAAGCATGTCACCTACCCGTTGAGCTAGAACACAAAGTATTTTGGGCTATCAAGAGCCTAAAGTATGACTTTGACCGAGCGGGTGAACGCCGAGCTTTGCAATTGAATGAGCTTGATGAGCTCCGCTTGGATGCTTAAGAGAGCTCTCGTATTTACAAGGAGCGCACTAAGAAGTGGCATGACAAGCAGCTTATGAGGAGAGAGTTCCACATTGGTGACTTCGTTCTCCTCTTCAACTCCCGATTGAAGTTTTTTTCCGGCAAGCTGCGTTCTAGGTGGTCTGGACCATTTTGGGTCACTAAGGTTTTTCCATATGGTTCGGTGGAAGTCTGAAACAAGTGGCTCGTTCAAGGTGAATGGAAGTCGCCTCAAGCATTATGTCACCGGTGATCCTATTAAAGGCAAGCAAGTCTATTGCCTATCTCTTCCACTAACTGCCACATGATCTTCAAGGAGTCGAGCTCATTGACTTTAAACGAGCGCTTTTCGGGAGGCAACTCGAGTTCTAAACCTATTTTTCTTCATTTTGTCTCCTTCGATTTTCTTTCCCTTTTTGTGTGATTTCATTTACATTGATGTTTTTGGTGTGTTTATAGGTTAAAAAAAAAAGTTCGTAGAAAAGACGCTGGAGCACACCTTCAAAGACACGAGTCGCAGCGCATTGCCTCAGCTCGCGGTAAAATGCCGAGAGCTTACCGCGACTCGCGGCAGAAACCGCGCATCGCGGCCTTAAACGCGACTCGTGGTCAGTACCGCGACTCGCGGTTTGCGAGGTAAGTCAAATGCGGGTTAAAACCCGCGTCTCTCTCTCTCTTCCATCATTCTATTCTCTTGACCTTCCCCTTTTCCCTAAAAAAAATTTTTTTTTTTCGCTCTCTCACTCACTACTCTCCCTCCACCCTATCAACCACCACCACTACATACATTACCACCACCCCCTCCTCTTTTCAACCCCTTCTACTACAAAATCCACCCCAACCTTCTCCTAACCCCTATTTCAACCCAAATTCCACACAATCAATCCACCACCATAAACCCTAGAAATTGGGGCTTTTTGCATTGAGGCTTCTTTGGTGAAATTGAAGAGTGCAATCAACCACATTAGGTCCTAGATTGACATATTTGGCGTTGGAGTGCATCACTTGATCTCCTAGAGGTATAAATTTCACATTCCTACCTTCCATTGATATAGCTTGAATTCATTGTTCTAGCTTCATATCTAGGATTGTTGAAATCATTGTTGGTGGATATATATGAATGTGGTTGATTATTATTGGTGATCGTTGGTGCTTGTTGGTTGGATAATTGCCTTGTGGTTGGTAATTTTGTGCCTTGTTGTGAATTGGTTGTTGTTGGAGTGTGGAGTGGAGTACTTTTGGGGATTGTATTTGTTGAATTGGAAGTCATTATACTTGTGAACCATGCCACCCCGATCCAAACGAACCAAAACAGGGGAAGCTAGCACTTCTCAATCAACCCCTAGGGTAGATACCTTGGGACTTCGTAACCTTACAGCCGAGCACCTTGGGCTTTGGGCGCGTCTCACGCAGCCCAACCGTCACATCAAGGTTACTAAGTTCATTGATTACTCCGCACTAGAGACTTTGGGGTTAGCTGAGCCAGTCACCCAACAGCTTCAAAAAATTGGACTTGAGGGTTTTGTGCACAAATGGGGGCCTACCTATGAGTGTTTCACCCTAGAATTCCTTGCTACTCTGAAAAAAACTGAGGGTGAACATCCTGGGATTGAGTTCCACCTTAATGACAAACCCTATAGTCTCACCATGCCACAACTGAAAGCCATTTTTGGTTGGAGGAATTTGAATGCCGTGAACTTCCACCGCAACAATGAGTACAATGAGGATACTTTTTGGCACGCTTTCACTCAGTTGCGTAAGACCCCTAATGACAAGAGTTCTTTCTTGCGCCACCCCCTCTTCGTTATGTACATCGATTATTGTCTATGACCGTGTTTGGGCAAGGGGAACCCACTAACATCCCTAGCCTAGAGTTGAAGGTTTTATGGTCTATGACACCAGCAGGCCGGGGGACGCCTGATCTAGCTGAAATTTGAGTAGCTCGATGTCTAGAGCTTTCTAAGCTGCAGAAAGGGAAAATCATTGTGGGTGGCATGATCTCCTGTATTGCTGAGCACCTTGGCGTGCAACCAAATGATAATGTCCGCGTATTGACCGATGCTTCTTACATGTATGACTTATCAAAGATGGTTAGTGCAAAGATGATTTCATTTGCAGGGGTGAAGGGTCGTTTTGTGTGGCTTTATGGAGGTAGGCATGTCACTTTCATGACCCTACCTCAACCTGCTCGGGTGGCTATTCCTCCCAATGCCACAGTAGAACACTTTTTCCTCGCCCCTGACGCCGCTTTTGCAGCGGTGGTGTGTGTTGAGTTTCAGCGGTTGCGATGTTCGCAAACCCGGGGTAGAGGAGGCCACTTGGTGGATGTTGTGGATGATGAAGATGATGAAGATGGTGAAGGTGATGAGTTTTATGAGGATGAGGATGAGGAGGAGTCTATTCCTTGAGAAGGAGGTGTTGGTGGATCCTCTCACACTCATGTCCCTCCTCCTTTTGCATCATATGAGGAGCGGAAGATTGCGTTTTCAGTGAGGTAGGATGAGTTCTCATCTCGCCTAAATGGGACCGAGGACCAACTTAACGCTATTACTGCATGATGTCCTCACTTAACACTTTCCATCTCCACACCTATCCCGATACATATACAGACCCTGAGGTGGAGATTTCACGGCGGCGACAGCAGCGTCTGGAGGAGCGTGCCTCCAGGAGATCACATCGTGATCCTGGCGTGCCTTTTGGCTCCTAGTTTGTGAGTTCTTCCCCTTCTTTCATTTTGTCCTTTTTGCATTGAGGACAATGCTTTGTTTAAGCATGGGGGGAGGGGTTGTCTCATCTACTTGTATATATGCTTGTTTATATACTCTTTCTGATCTATAAAATAAAAATGAAAAAAAAGAAAAGAAAAACAAAAATGAAGACCCGCTAAGCTGAAAACCCGAAAGGGCGGCTTAGGTAAAATTGGGGGCCCGACTAGGTTGAAAACCCGAAAGGGCAACCCTAGGCAAAAAAGTGGCTAATTTGAGCGGGTGAGAAAGTGAGCAAAAGAAAAAAAACTGAGTTGCTAATTTGGGTAGGACTAGACTCAATGGTTGTTGTGTGATATGTATTTCTCACTTGAGGAGGTTGGAGATTCGATTGTAGGGAGGATTGAGGAGTTCAAGCATGGGGGTGTCAACTTGACCCCTTGTGATTGATTTGATATATAATTGTGGTTTTGGCTTGATGGTTAGTATGCATAGTAGAAGTGTGCATGTTCTTTGAGATCTTTCAGAACATGGTCACACATGACTCTATTTTTGGTTGAGCATGGGGGAGGTATGCTTAGGAGTAGCGGAGTTGGGTGTAGGTTAGTGGCTACTATGGGATATAAGAAGGGCGCTAGAGTGGATATTACATGATGTTGGATGTGGATTGTTATGCGTTGTTTGTTGCATGTTTTAGGCCTTGTGAGGTTATCTTGTTGATTATTGCCTCTTGCTTACTCGAGGACGAGCAAGGTCTAACCATGAGGGAGTTTGTTAAGTCCGCATTTTACTCTTCTTTTGGTGCATTTTGAGGGATATTATGTTGTGATTTAGATTGGTTTTAGTAGATTTGTAGCCAAGTGATAGGAATTGAGGAGAAATGTCAATTTATGAGAGGAGCATGCATTTTTGGCTCATTTGGAGGCTTAGTGATACCATGGATATAATGCTAGGTCCAAGATGGAAGTATTTGGGCTTCCTACAAGGTCCAATTGGGTTGGAAGCCGTATTTGAAGAGTCCAAGGAAGAAAACAGTCATCGGTTATACCACGAGTCGCGGTGTGGCAGCAGCTCGGATCGCGGTGGAATGCCGAAGAGCATACCGCGACTCGCGGTCAGAGGCGAGACTCGCGGCGCTGGGCTCGACTCGCGGTGGTCAGCGCGGATCGCGGTGGACGCGGGCAGCGTTTCTCCCTTGTGTTATTTTCTCGCTTTTATTTTTAGTGAGTTTTCGGAAAATATAATGAGTGGTTGTTATTTTCTATTCAGTTTTTTTTCATGCACATTATTAGAGTTTCTAGCCCTAGTTTCAGTTTCATGGCAAGACCTTGGAGTTTGAAGATTAATTTGATCAAGTCTTTTAGATTTCTTCTACGATTCAAGCAATCTTAATAAGTTTTACTCTTTCCTCTCTCTTTGATCTTTTTAATTATGTATTCAATTATGCTTATTATTGTTATTGCCATGATTAGTGAGTAGTATTTCTATCTAGGATTAAGTTGAGCCCTATTATGGATTGATCATGTAATTTGTTGCTCTAATTCCCATGTTATTGAATTATATGCTTAGGGTATGACAAGATTGTATTTGTAGTCAATTTCGCATCTTAATTTAGCCCTAGGATTATATGTTTGTTTGCTTAATTGTTATTTTATTAATTAAGCTCATGAACAAAAGTTGGGTCTTAATTCGGGTAGTCATGTCATTGATTTAAAATTTCCCATGAAAATAGGAGAGAATTGGAATTGGGATTTACTTGACATTGGCTCTTAATGCTTGTAATTGTGTATGTAAGCCTTGAAAACATTAGACATATACATGTAGTTAGGCCTTTTGCTATCATGAAAGTGAGGTTTAGGTATTGATGAATGATTTGGGATTTAGTTTCGGTTCGTAGCTGTGCTTTATTGCTAAGTCATAAGGGAATGTCATTCTCACCTAGGTTATAACTGAATAATTGGTAAGTGAGTTATGATTTGTTCAATTCATAGCAGTGGTGATACCTAATCTTAGTGTTTTAATTATCATATTCATATAGTTTGCCATATTTTGTCATTAGTTTAGTCTTTAGTTTAAAGATTATTCCTCATTTCTGGATTGTGTAACTATTTTGTAATCTAAAATCAAGTAGTGGTTCATCTTGCACCTCCCTGAGTTCGACCCGTATGTGCTACGACACCGTACACTTGCGGTATTAAATTAAAACCCTAACAACTACCTCCAGTAATTAACAAAAGTACCAAGCAGGTTAAGTTAACAAGTAAGTAAACCATACTAACACAACCAAAGATTAAATAACAGAATGCAGATAAATAACTTAAAGGGAGGGGGAAAAGAGGGCGCACAACTTGACTAATGTAACTAGGGGGAAGGGGGACGCCTAAACTGATAACCGGGGGCGGGGGAGGGGAGGCCCAAAGAAGATCGTACACCGAAGGGGAAGCCCAACCTATACTACGAAACGCTAATCGGGGGAGGGGAGGGGAAGCACTAACGGATACCACGGGGATGGGGGAGGGGAAGCCCGGACCAAGCGTAACGGACCACGAAAAACGGGGAGGGGGGGAGGGGAAGCCCGGCCGAAACCAGGTAACAAAGTCGCCGACGACCTCGAGCTATGGGAAGACCGACGAAATACTAGGGGGAGGGGGAAACTAAGCGACGCCGATGGACCGATGTTGCGGAGGCCGCCGTAAGAACACTTAGAGCAAACCGCCTGGGAGAAAGGAAAAACCGAAGAACAAACCCGACTAGAAAGAAAAAGTGAAGAGAAGGCAAAGGCAGTTAATCTAAAGAGGAAACTAATGGGGAACTCGCCGGAGAACCCGCCGGAAATCTACGCGGCGCTGGATCTCCGGCGAGTTCCTAGGGTTAGATGAGATAGGCGCTTTATGTTTTTAGAGAGAAGGCAGAGTATTTAGAGAGAACGAGGTAGGTGCGACTGAAGGCTATCTGTTCCTGTCTTTCTACGCCTATCTGAAGATAAACCAATGAATTTGCTCAAGTTTTACGAGTTCAATAATTGAGTGGTTGTATATAGGAGTGAGTGGTTGTATATTAGTTGTAGTTTTTCAATGCATGTGTTATTCGTTGAAAAATATGCATCAAGTGATTAATTATGCAACGATAGTACCTATCAACTGAAATATTGATAACTTATCATAAATCTCTACTACAACAGCTGAAAAACTATGAGCATCACTTATACAATGCATGACAAGCGTATGATCATTACACTTTAATCGAGTTATCCATTCCATATCTTAGAAGGAAAATAACTTAAATCAAAATACTTAATAGTATGGTGAAAAATTTATACAAAACTCTTCTACCTCGATCCCACTGGAAAAATGGATATGTATGTTCATGGCCCAACCCGCTCTTATAGCTATTCTTAGTCCGTTGTAATAACTTAGTCATTCCTAGTTTATTTTTGTTCTGCTAATTTTATCCAAGTGCGTGGTATCTCTATTAGCTGTAGTGTGTAGAGCTGTGCTTGTGCTTTTCTGTGGTAATGTAATCATTTGAAAGCTGGCTAAGTGTCCTAGGGATTATAACCTAGGAAAGCACTAGGAAAGACAGCATGTAAAAGGAGGCGCCGTAAGAGAGTTAGAGTCATATGTGCGTGGGAATACAAAAACTTTATTATATTGTTATTCTCTATACTCATCCATATTCATAGTAGCTTGCCTTATTGATCTTTCTTGTCCAAACTCGAGTTATAAAACTCTTCATATACACAATGGAGCTGTAAACAATATGTAGAAATATAGAGCTTAATTGTACATTTTAGCATACACTCAATAAATACTTCCTTTGTATATTTCCTGTATTTTTTTCATTGTTTTTTTGTATAGCTGTTAGCAACTATTTGCAATCTGTCCTTTCTTGGACTGTAATGCTCTTATGTTGTATATATATTAAGGGAATGAGATCATTTTAGGGTGGAGAGCCCTAATCATTTTGGTGTGCCTCCAAAATTCATTCTTACCTACCTAGTTTCCTCTAAAGGAGGATACTGTATTCTCATAAATTGCCATATTTTTTCATGGTATCAGAGCTCACCAGGTGGTGTTGTTGCTGAAATTTCTTTAATTTTTCCATTTTTCTTGCGTTTGAGTATAAAACACTAACCTTTGTCACCAGGTATTTGTTAAAGATTGAAACTTTAACATATCTGTTAAGATTGATGATACAGATTTCAGTGTTGATCTCAAAAATTTGTTTGAGATGACTGAGAAAGATGAAAAATAGCCAAATGTGCCTTATGCTGACCCATATTACTTGAGAAGCTCAGAACAGTCCAACATCTCACTAGGACCCATAATTTTCAATGGGAAAAATTACATGAACTGGAGCAGGAGCGTCAAGATGTCTCTTGGAGCTAAAAACAATGCAAGTTGGGTTTCATCATAGGTAAGATTGCAAAACCTTCTCGTAGTGATGAAAACTATAATAAGTGGTATAATGATTGTATGCTTTGGTGTTGGCTGACTGCTAGTGTAAACCCTAAGATAGCTGAGCAAATGTTAATTTGCAATAGTGCAAATGAGTTATGGGATGAACTAGGTGAAAGGTATGGACAGCCCAACGCACCACAGTTGTACATGATTAAGAAAGAATTGAATGACTTTGAGCAAAACAACATGAGTGTAAGTGAGTATTTTAGAAAACTGAAGGTTTTTGGGATGAAGTCAGTAGCCTATAGGGATTTACATAGTGCACATGTGCAGCTATGGAGAAATGCACTTGTGGTGTGACAAAAGAAGTTGCTGGAGAGAGAGAGGAGAAAAACAAAAGTGATTGATTTTCTCATGAAGTTGAACTCAATATATAACAATTTGAAGCAGAACATCATAGGTATGGATCCCTTACCTAGTTTGAACAAGGCTCACTAGATGATCCTTCAAGTAAGAAGCAAAAGGAGATATGTGGGATACTTGAGATTGGAAATGAAGCAAGTGTCCTAGCTGTGGGAAGGTAGAACTTCATTTATCTTCACCAGGGGAACAATGAGCAGGGAAGAAATACAGGGAGAAATTGAGGAAGAAGAGAAACAAGAGAAGAGAAAATGAAGAAAAAGTGCGACTATCGTCACAAGAGAGGACACTTGGAGAATGAGTGTTTTTAGAAGAATAGATTTCCTACCTAGTTTCCAAGCCCACTCAAGGCAGGAGAGAAATATGCTGGAAATGTGGGAGGTGGAGGTGATGGAGTCATACAAGATACACCTTTTTTCACTGATGAAGAAAGCAGTAAGGAAGGAAAAGAAGACACTGAGAGGGTAACCAATATTGTACAACAGGTGATGATGTTGATGAACAAGAACAAGCAGCAGGGTGCAAGCACATCAGATACAAAGGAGTATTCATGCAACTCCGCAGGTATTGCATATACCTCAAATGCGTGTTCATATTATGACTTATTTGACAAAGGGTCTTGGATAATAGACTTTGGTGCATCTAATCACATGGCTAGTTGCCATGAGATGTTTACTAAAAATGAGAATATTGAAAAAGGAAATGAAAATAGGAATGTAACACCTCAACAATTCTCTATATAAAATACCTTTTTCCCACAAAACATCGAGAATTATCAAAGCATTATCGCCCGTGTGATAACGTATTGGCTTACTCAGAATTTTGCAACAGAAATAAATAATAACTTTGAAAATATAAATAACTTAGTCAACCATAAGGTCAAATCCAAAACCAAACCAAAAGTCAAACCAATTTAAAAGTCAGCCACAACATATTAAACCAACATTATTTAAAGTATAAATAGTTTAAGCAAGTGACAAATGCAGCTCAGGAGTCAACTGATCCTAACTTGCAGGAATTCAGTAAGGTAAAGCAGTTGGGGAAGAGAACCAACTCTCCAGTGGCATCAACTGTAATCACCAACTCTTTTGAGTTACTTGATAAACTTGCATCAGAAGAAATAAGAATTGGGGATGTGATGTGTGAAACTGTGGTGATTGATGAAGGAGGAGGGAACTCCTCTAGAGAACATGGATAGCATATTGTGTTGGAATGTTAGGGGTATTACTAGTGCTCAAAACAAAAAGATGTCAAGAAGGTTCATAGCACTAGGCCCCTAGGGTTGATTAGTCTCATTGAGACTAAAGTAAAAGCTAGTAAAATGGGTAGTGTGTACCAACACTTGTTTAGTGGTTGGTGTTTTAGTGCAAATTCCTCTTTTCACCCTGGTGGAAGAGTAATCTTAGCCTGGAATGCTGTCTATTTTCATGTAGATATAGTAGTTATGTCAGCACAAATGATTCATTGTCACATTTAGGCAGTGAGTAGTAAAAAAGAGTTTTACTGTACTTTTGTGTATGCATTTAATGATGCAAAGCATAAAGAGGGGTTATAAAGAGATATGAAAGAGATTTCTGTGAAGATTGATAAACCTTGGGCAATTTTAGGTGATTTTAGTTGTGTTTTAAACAGGGAGGAAAGAATAGGGGCAACTGTTAGGGATGCTTAAATGATGCCTTTCAGATGTTGTGTAGCTAAATGTGGCATAGATTATATCAAGTCCACAGGGTGTTACTACACTTGTAATAATGAGCAGGCTGAAAATTCTAGAGTTTTCAGCAAGTTGGATCGTGTTATGTGCAATGACAAATGGCTGGAGGTGTTTCCTTCTTCAGAGGCATGGTTCATGCCCGAGGGACTCTTTGATCATAGTTTTATGCTGGTGAAAGTTCATAATGTGATTGATAGAGGCAGGAGCCCATTTAAGTACAATAAAATGTGGAGTTCAGCCCCTGATTTCCAATGTAGAGTGAAGAGAGCCTGGGATATGAATGTGAGGGGAAGTGCCATGTATTGTGTTGTTCAGAAACATAAAAGTGTCAAGCAGGAACTGAAGAACTTGAACAAGGATGGTTTTAGTGAATTTTAGATTGCTGATGCAAGAGCTTATGCTGTGCTCTTAGAGTGCCTGAAGAATCTTCATGAGAGGCATACCGCATACTTATGAAAATAGGGAGAAGGAAAGACAAGCTGCTGATGATTATAGGAGGGTGCATTTACAAGAGTTATCTTTCTTGAAACAAAAAGCAAGATTGGTATGGATTACAAATGGGAATGAAAATTCTTCAATGTTTCACAGAGCCATCAAGCAAAGACAAATGCACAACACTGTGTATGGCATCAATGTCATGAAAGGGGACTGGAAAGAAGGTAATGAAATTGAAGATGCTTTTGTTCAATATTATAAACAGTTGTTAGGCACTGCAAGGGAGACAAGAAGAAGTCTAAGTGAGGAAGTCATTGCTATGGGTCATGTCCTTACTTTAAGTCAACAAGCAATGTTACTGCTACCTGTCACAGATGCAAAAATCCAGCAAGCTCTTTTCTCAATTTCTGGAGACAAGTTATCAGAGCTTGATGGCTTTGGGACTTTAATATACAAGGAATTATGGCATCTTGTAGGGGCTGAAATCATAGGTGCAGTGAAGGAGTTTTTCTCTTCTGGGAAATTGCTGAAGGAACTTAATAATACTATGATTACTTTGATTCCCAACGTGAAATGCCCTAGTAGTGTCACAGAATTTAGACCCATTGCATGCTGCAATGTGATATATAAATGCATTACCAAGGTGATTTGTGCAAGAATGAGAAATGTCCTCCCTGAGATCACAGCTGACAATCAAGGAAGATTCATTGCTCACAATATCTTGATATGTTAAGACATGGTTAGAGGTTATGGTAGAAAGAATGCAAGTCTAGGCTGTATAATCCAGATGGATATGAAGAAAGCCTATGATTCCATAGACTGGAATTTTCTGGAAGATATGATGCTGGCTTTGAAATTTCATGAGAGGTTTACCTCCCTTATAATGGAATGTGTTAGATCTCCAATGTTCACCCTCCTGATTAATGGCAAAAGTTGTGGGTATTTTGCAGGGAAAAAAGGGTTTAAGGCAAGGTGACCCTATGTCACCATTAGTCTTTGTGATTTGTATGGAATAGATGTCTAGAACCATGCTGATGGTGGGGAAAAATGAGATGTTCAAGTATCATCCTAGATGTTCAGGTGTGCAGTTGAACCATTTATGTTTTGCAGATGATATTATTTTGTGCAACAAGGGAGACTTCAAATCAGTTTATTTGATGCTTCAAGGTTTTAAGCATTTCTATGAGGCCTCATGGTTGGAAGTGAATGAGAAAAAGACTGAATTTTACACATCTGGCATGAAGAATGATGAGATACAAAGAATCCTTGATGGTCAGGTTTCAAAAGAGGTTAATTACCTCTGAATTACCTTAGGGTGCCTATTAGCTACAAGAAAATGGCTGTGAAAGATTGTATGATTCTTGTTGAGAAGATGACTGCCAGGGTAAGGTGTTGGAGCAGTAGGCACTTATCTTTCCAGGGGAGGTTAGTGTTAGTTAACTCAGTTTTACATGAGATTGAAATGATTTGTAGAGCTTACCTCTGGACAGGGCATGCTTACAACAACAAAGGAGGGTATGTGGCTTGGCCAAAAGTGTGCTTACCTATGAATGCAGGAGGACTAGGGATCAGGGACATTAATTTGTGGAATTGAGCAGCTGCGGGGAGATACTCATGAGCTCTAGCAGCTAAAAAAGATAATATGTGGATTAAGCGGGTGAATTAATTGTATCTGAAGGATGGTGATTGGTGGGTGTATAAGCCCCCCACGGTTGTAGCTGGTATTGGAAAAATATTTGCGAGCTTAAAGAGGAACTCAAATGTCTGATGACTCTGGATCAGATTGCTCAGATGGACAGTTACTCTGTCAAGAAGATTGTTCAGCTTAATACAGGTGATCATGCTCGTGTAAACTGGGATAATTATGTTTGGAATAGATTAACTATTCTAAAACATAGGTTTTTGTGTGGCTTACAATGCATAACAGGCTGCAGACTACCAGCAGATTGCATAAGATGGGAATTGTTGGAAATGCTAACTGTCTCATATGTTATGCAGCTGAGGAAACTCAGGAGCATCTGTTATTTGCTTACAGATTCAGTAATGATGTGTTAATGTGTATAAGGAGATGGTGTGGTATCTCTGCCAACCATAACACAGTTGACACCATGATGAGATGGGTTGCAAGAAGCAGACTGAGCAGATTTCAAAAACAAGTGCTCAGCCATCATTGGTTCAATGATTTACCATATTTGGTGTACTAGGAATGATGTTTTATGGAACCATAGGGTTTTTTCTGTACATAGTATTGTTAATCATGTTAAGAAAGATGTTATAGGGAGAGGGTATAGTGTTATGCCTAAGAAAATAGATAGAATAGGAAAAGAGTGGCTAAGACACTTAGCAAATCAAGTGTGTAATTAGTTATGTTTGAGCTCCTTGGGTTTGAGGGTCCAACCTAGTTGTTTCATCATCCCTTGAGAGCTCTTTTGGTTGTAAATCTTGTTCTTGGAATGCAATTATTTTACTTAGCAAAAAAAAAAAAAGTTTAAGCACAAGCGCTCCACTGTTCCCATACACCCAATGATGCATTAACTTCAAACTTGAATTGGTTGATGCTTTATTGATCCTATATGACTGCCCACTAAAAGGGTCATCACAGGATCAATAAGGCACATCCATGATCGACACACAGAAAAGCACGTAATCAGCAAAGCTGAGTACTACATACTAAATAAAATATAAAACCTAACATGATACTAATGAACACTAAATCAGAGATAAACAATAATTTAACAACATAATATAACAGACTCACTATACTGAACTTGACTCCACAACCAATAGGTTCATTAATATTAAATTGAATAGTCAATGGATAGAGTTGTCCAAACCAAACCATGTCTTCAATTTAGAAGACGAAGTACGGTGGCGACTCCGTACTCCCGCGACCAACGATATCGAGCTACTAATTAAATAAAATGGAATACAGTGATAAATCCGGTCCCAATAAAAGCCATGGGCTACCACCATGTACTCCAAATCATACTAGTCCAACATTCAGACTTGCACAAGTCTAAAACTTATTGCTATTCACTTTCCACTTTAAGTTATTAATAAATTATTATTTGTTGTGACTCACAAAGTAAGACAGCCAACATAGATATCATGGATACACAAAACTTCCATTTTTATCTTAGGATAGATAAGGTGATCAACAACTCAAATAATCCAAGAATAATCCCATTACTTAATTAATAACTAACCAATTTATATTTGTTGACTTAACTCAACAATCAACCAACCTTTCCATAGGTGAATAACCAACTTTACTAAACAAGGCCCACGGTCCTTATAAAGTAAATATAATAATAATAATAATAATAATAATAATAATAATAATAATAATAATAATAATAATAATAATAATAATAATAATAATAATAATAATAATAATAATAATAATAATAATAATAATAATAATCCAAGGGAACAACATGATACAATTCATGATCCAAATAAATATAATTATTAATCCCTCATGTGAATTAATATAATAGAAGTTCCCAATCCCAGATGCTTGCATCAATCATCCATACAAACATATAATATTCATCAAAGTCAACATGCTTCACACAACGGCATAAAACATGCAATTTCACTTGAATATAAGCCACATATGAACTATAAAAGTTCCCTATACATGATACTACATCAAATCCTAATCTTAGGACATGTTACTAGTCTAATAACACATAGGTATGTACGTACCTTGTGTAGACAAAACGAGGGGCCACTTTCACAACCTTTGAAATCGCTCAAAGTATATTCTCCGCCTACCAAATGCCAAAGCATCACAATATTAATACTCTAATAAATTTACAGCAACTTTAAAATATTTTAAACCCTCTTGAAAAGTGTTTTAAAACCCTCTTAAACATTAAAACTTCAACTTTCAATGCCCCCTAGCATTGTTGTTAGAATCGCGATCCGGATCGTAAGCAAAATCGCAAGGCTGGTAGAATCGCAGTAGGATCAGTCAGGATCGTAGCAGGATCAGTAGGATCATATTAGATCGGTAGGATCGGATTAGGATCGGACGATCCTGTTTTTCACTTAGATTATTGCAGGATCGATCAGGATCGAAGTAGGATCGATTGGGATCGGTCAGGATCGATTAGGATCGGTCAGGATCGGAAGATCCTACTTCTTTACTTATTAAAATGATCCCTAAAGCAACTAATTTTTTATTTAATCCCAATAAATGATAACCCAACTTCATACAAGCAAATATTTCTCTTCTTTAATCTTTTATGACTCTTGTAAAGCCATATTAACTTTAAAATATCAATATTATGCGAGAAAAACTAGGTATTTAGCATCCATATTGTTTGAAAGATGTGTATTTATTCATTTGGAAGCATTTTTGTTACTCTTTTTTGCAATTTGGTAGGATCTTATGATCCTACGATTCGATTCTACCGATTCGATCCTACCCCCCCTTACCAATCCAAAGTGGGATCCCGATCCTAACAACATTGCCCCCTAGTATAGTACTACCATACTAGTCATTAAAACCCTTAAAAATCCATACTTTTATATTTAAAACCCAACATAAGTGTGCTAAATAAAAATTCCAACAACTTATAATATCTCTAAAACCCTTTTAAAGTCACTCGAACATAGTTATAAATATTAAAGTACTCAATTTTCATAAACTATAACATAGTACTACAAATTCCAACTCTTAAAACATTAAAAATCCATGCTTTCATGCTTAAAACCCTAATTTAACATATATATTAAATATGAAATTTAATTCCTTTACTATACTAATTATATAATCTGAAATTTATATTTAAATCATCAAAGATACAAACTTTAATTATTAAAACATCAAAACCATAATTAAAACATTAAACCTAAGCATGAAAATAATATAGAGGAGGAAGAAAATAATCAAAGCGGAGAGAGTAAAGGCACGGCTGCCGAGAAGAGGGAGGAGGACGCCGGCAGCAGGCTGCTGCGAGGGCGGCTGGGCGGCGAGAATCGAGGGAGAGAGAGAAGTCGGGTGAGGGAAAGTGAAAAAGAGAGAGTGTCGTGAGGGGAGGGAGAGAGGAAGAGAAAATATAGTGTTTGTGTAATATTGCAAAATTGGTAATGAGGGGAGTATTTATAGGTTCCTCCATTAGGGGTCCAAAAGTGAATTGGGCTTTGTGGGTTGTTTAAATGAAAGATGATCATATAAAAGTTGTAGGTGTTTGGGCTCCTCTACCCAATATTGAAATCTTTGTACTACAACTCATCTAATTACATTATCACTAAAATATTTGATTATTTAAAAACATTAAATAATCCTTTGACTTTAAAATAGTCAACACTTTAAGAAATTTATTATTTAAATACTAAAATATATATAATTATACTTTAAATATATTTATAAAATTCATAAAATTTTAGGGGATTACAGTCTACCCCTCTTAAAAGAAGTTTCGTCCCGAAACTTGACCCGAAAACCCTCACAATTTCAAAATTTTGACTCAAAACTTCCATTTGGAAATACTTGTGTCAAAACGTGTACACACTTTACCAACTTTAAAACCACTTGTGTTACTCATGAACACACTTTTCTATGCGGAAAACCAATTTATTTTGCACCAACATGTGCAAATCGCCAGAATAAGCATAAAAATGCATAAAAATACCGTAAAAATGGCAAAAAGCGCGACATTCTATCACATTCTAACCCCCTAAAAGAAAAACGAGTTACGCCCTCGTAACTCACCTCAATGAATAACTCAGGATATTTCTTCATTTCATCTCCGGCTTCCCACGTTGCCTATCGGACTCATGGTTAGACCAAAGCACTTTCACAATATTCACAACCTTATTGCGTGTACTACGCACCTTCCTATCCAGGATTTTCACAAGTCTTTCCTCATACGTGAGGCTACTAACGAATTGAATTCTTTCGGGCTCCAGAACATGATTCTTGTCAGGTATATATCTCTTAAGTTGAGAAATGTGAAACACATCATGCATCTTCTCAAATTCCATTGGTAAAGCCAACTTATAGGCTACTTTCCCAACTCTTTGCAAAATCTCATATGGGCCAACATACTTGCCACTTAATTTGCCCTTCTTACCAAATCTCAGCACACCTTTTGTCGGTGACACTTTCAAAAACACCTTATCACCAACTGCGAATTCATCTTCTCTTCGCTTTGAATCAGCATAGCTTTTCTGCCTATCTTGAGCAGCTTGAATTCTAGCTTGAATCAACTTCACATTCTTGACGGTCTCCTCAATAAATTCAGTCCCCAACACTACTTTCTCACTAAAATCATTCCAACAAATGGGACTTCTACACTTCCTTCTATACAGCGCCTCAAACGGAGCCATCTTGATACTCGCATGGTAACTATTGTTATATGAAAACTCGGTCAAATCCAATTGATCTTCTCAACTTCCTTGGAAATCAATCGCGCACGCTTTCAACATATCTTCCATAGTCTGATTGGTCATTTCAGTCTGACCATTGGTCGCAGGATGAAACGCATTACTCATCTTCAACGTTGTTTCAAGATTCAACTGAACCTTTTGTCAAAATTTCGAGAGTAATCTCGAATCACGATCTGAAAAAATGTCCTTCGGGACTCCATGCAGTCTCACCATGTGCTTGATATACGTCTTTGCAAGTTGCTTCTTCTTCCATGTTTCTTTGATCGGCACGAACACAACAGAGTTCGTGAGATTGTCCACGATAACCCAAATAGTATCATTTCCATTTCTAGTCTTTGGCAAAGCAGTCACAAGTCCATTGATATCGAGTCCCACTTGGTGTCTTATGGTCGATCTTTACTTTCTGACAGGTCAGACACTTTGACCCGAACTCAGCGACTTCACGCTTCATATTCGGCCACCAATAGATCCCCTTGAGATCCTTATACAACTTATCACCCACAGGGTGCACAGAATATGGAGTATTGTGCCCTTCTTCCATAAGCTTCCTCTTAAGCTCTTCACACTTATGTGGTATACACCACCTTCCTTTGAACCTCAAGCTTCTAGCATCATAAATCTTAAAGTCAACTTCTTTACCTTGCTTCACCTTCTCTTTAATCTTATCTAGGTGCTTGTCTCCAGCTTGACCATATGACAAAGCACTCAATCTTGCTTCGATCTCCACAGGATTTCGAATTTCTAGACTAAGCCTTTACATATCTCGGTACAATTCCTCATGAACTACCAATGCATTGACACTATGACTCGACTTCCTACTCAAAGCATCGGCGACTACATTCGCCTTCCCCTCATCATACTGGATATCTGGGTCATCATACTTAATCAATTCCAACCATCTTCTCTGCCTCATATTGAGATTCTTCTGGGTGAAAATGTACTTCAAACTCTTATGATCAGTAAAGATCTTGCAAGTTGCTCCATACAGATAATGTCTCCAAATCTTCAAGGCAAACACAATAGCAGCTAACTCCAGATCATGGGTAGGGTAATTAGACTCATACAGTTTCAACTGACGCAATGCATACACGATCACTTTCCCGTTTTGCTGCAGAACACACCCCAATCTATTCTTCGAAGCATCACTATACACCTCGAATCCTTGATTCCTATCAGGCAGGGTTAAAAAAGGTGCGGAGGTCAGAGGCTCCTTCAAAGTCTGAAAGGCTTGGTCGCACTTATCGCTCAACTCAAACTTTGACTCTTTCTTCATCAGATTAGTCATCGGCCTTGCTATCTTCGAGAAATCTCTCACAAATCTCCTATAATAGCCAGCTAATCCCAGAAAACTTCTAATGTCAGACACATTCTTCGGTGTAGGCCACTCACTAACACCTTGAATCTTTGCTGGATCCACAGAAAACTCCTTCCTTAGATACATAATGACCCAAGAATGCTACTTTCTCTAATCAAAACTCACACTTAGAGAACTTTGCATACAACTGGTTCTTCCTAAGCGTCTCCAAAACTATCCTTAAATGTTCATCATGCTATTCTTCACTCTTCGAATAGATCAAAATATCATCAATGAACACTACGATATCCAAAAACTCATGGAATATCCTATTAATCAAGTCCATAAATATAGCCGGAGCATTGGTCAGTTCAAACGACATCACTAGTAAACTCATAATGACCATAACGCGTCCTAAACGCAGTCTTAGGTATATCCTTATCAGCTACCTACAATTGGTGATACCCCGAACACAAATCAATCTTGGAAAACACACTTGCTCCATTCAACTGATCGAACATATCATCTATCCTAGGCAAAGGATACTTATTATTAATGGTCACATTATTCAACTCCCTATAGTCAATGCACAATCTCATACTTCCATCTTTCTTCTTCACAAATAACACAGGAGCTCCCCAAGGTGACACACTAGGCCTAATATAACCTTTCTCCAACAGTTCTTGCAGCTACGTCTTCAACTCGCTCATCTCAGGAGGTGCCATTCGATATGGTGCCTTAGAAATAGGTGCAGTACCAGGAACTAAGTCTATGGTGAACTCAACGACTCTCTTTTGCGGCATACCAGAAATCTCACTTAGAAACACGTCCACAAATTCATTCACAATCTCTACATCCTCAATCTTCAATTCAACCTCTTTGCTCACATCTCGCACACTACAGAAGAATAACTCGCACCCCTTCTTTACCAACTTCACTTGCATTGCGGAAATGACCCAAAAATTCTTAGGCTTCCCAAATCGTCGGTATGAAGTTAACTTCCCTAAAGGGTTTCTCAGCACTACCTTCTCAGCTTCACAATCTATCTTGGCCTTATAGGAACTTAACCAATTCATCCCCAGAATAACATCTAGGTCTCCCAGATTGAACTCTATCAGATTAGAAGGAAAAACACAGTCTCTTATCTTTAGAGGTAAGTCTCTATACAACTTAGTACACCTTATAACTTCTCCAGTAGGTATACTTATATGCAATTTAATTACTTCAAAGTCTACTAACCCCAATATATTTACAATGGACGACGAAATAAATGAATAGGTCGCTCCAGAATCAGATAACGCTTTAACTAGAACGAAGGTAATAGAAAAAGTACCAAAACTACGTCGGCAGACTTTTCAGCTTCATTGCGACTCATCACGAATAGCTTCCCTGAAGCTTTGCTCTGGTTGTTGTTGTTGTTCTCATTACCAGGCTTTCCGTAGCTTCCTTGACCATTCTGCGGTCCTGTAGGCTTCTGCTCTTGGTTGTTCGCTTGGTTGTACCCAGACTTTCCTTGATTACCATTCCCAGTACTATTCTACTCTTTAATCTACTTGTTGAAGCACTTAAACCCTCTATGCCCCTTCTTCTGGCAGTAATGACAGGTCACTAGCTCACCTTTGTAGTCTCTACCTGGATGGTTCTTGTTACACCTCTTGCAGTTGTAACTTCTTCAGACTGACCCTCACCATTAAGACCTTGGCCATTCCTTCCTTGGAAATTTCCATTCCCATTCCCATTCCTATTCTTCTCAAAATTCCCCTAATTTCCACCAGAATTGAAATCCTTTCTCTTCTCACCTACCACATCATTCTTCTTGTCTCGCCTTGATTGAAGACCATAAATATGGGCAACTCTCCCATAAACAACATCTAGGGATACAAAGGTCTCACCACCTAATCCCAATTGAATTTCCTTAGTCAGCCCTTGCTCAAACCTCTGAGCTTTCAGCTCTTCAGTCGCTACAACCTCATGTGCAAATCTAGACAATGCTATGAACTTGCTATAACACTCAAAAATGGATTCCTAGCTCTATTAGATCTTCGAATCCTTTTGGGTTGAGGTACATCCTCGCCCGACTCTGAATCACTCACATCGCTCAGATAAGATCTCCAAGTAGCACTGTAGATGTCCTTTCGGGGTCTGCCTCTAGCACGATCAAACTCCTGAATTACCTCATCGTCGCTATTAGGGATGCCTACTTTCAAGACACGACACAAAACAATATCTAGGCTAGTGTAGCTCTCAATATTAGACTCCATATCAGACTCATAATCACTAAGCACAATAGGGTTGGAGTAGCTTCCTACTCGGGCAGCTTCACTATTAGACATGCCTAGAGGTCCATTAACAGATGAATACGACATCTATAAATACATAATACCATCACTTACCGTGTATTCCCAATAATAAATAATAAGCAAGAATCAACTGATAATTTACATTCAGGAATGACATCATACAATTAAGCATGGAGAAAATGCTGAACATGCTGAACAAAACATTTAAATGCAAACATACAATATTTCTATCCTATATGCCCTTCCTATTCTACCCATCTCTCACAACATTAATAATGCAGAATAAAATAAAACTAAAATTACCAAAAATAAACTACTAAAATTAATTAATAATTTTTTTTAAAAAAAAAGAAAACCGGAAAAAACTTCGGCTATAAAAAAAATCCGAACCTAAAAAAAATTTCGACTATAACAAAAAATTTCGAACAAAATTTCAAATCCCTTTGAAAACATGTTTCGAATTTATAAAATGATTTAAGCACAACAAATAAGTAGGAGCTCGTTTTCTTTGAAATTCTTTTTAAGTAGCTAGGCGCCAAAAAAAAAAGAGATTGGCACGAAAGGCCAATAAAAACCCAAGCTCTGATACCACTTTGTAACACCCCGACAATTCACTATTTTATAGAATACCTTTTTCCCACAAAACATCGAGAATTATCAAAGCATTATCACCCCTGTGATAACGTATCGGCTTACTCGGAATTTCGCAACGGAAAATAAATAAATAATTTTGAAAACATAAATAACTTAGTCAACCATAAGGTCAACTCCAAAACCAAACCAAAAGTCAAACCAATTTAAAAGTTGTCAACCACAACATATTAAACAAACATTATTGGAAAAATTGACACTATGGGGCTCAACTATGAGCGGTTTTCTTTAATAGGTCCCAACTATCAATAATCCACTGGCAGGTCTAACTATTACATGGCCCATTTTTATTTGGACCTAGCAGGTTGAGTGACCTGCTACTTCGGGTAATAAGGTCACGTGACTACCCCGCCCATTTTTTTAACTTGCTTCTCCCTCTTTATCCTATACACTTCTCCTTCTTCATCCTTGTCCCATTAATCTACCCCAACCCATTCTCTCTCATCTCAAACCCAGATTTTCCCACAGCAAAAAAAAAATCAAATTCAATAATGAAATTCAAACCATCTATAGTATATGCAACAATTAACATGAGATCTAATCAATCAAACAAATGAACAACAACTACAATTAGTAACATTATCGATAACTCAACTGAAATCAGATCTTGCGAACAAACATTAAACCTCAATATTGAAGAAACGAGATGAAAAAACGGGATTAGAACCCTAGATTTTCGTAGAAATAGAGAGAGAAAGGGGAAAAAAGGGGATTATGAAAGTGAGTGTGTGACAGGGTGAGTGTGAGAGTGAGAGCCACGCACTAACTAACAACAATAAGGAGCGGCGGGAAGCAACACCAGCATCACCACAAATACTCCAGAAGACGACGCTGGTGACGAACAACCACCACACAGTAGCTGCAGCACCAAGCCATAGTTATTGGTAAGTGGTTGATTTTTCCCCAAAAATCTGGTTGCCGGAGCTGCGGCAAGCCTTGCTTGTTCTTGGCTGCGTAATGTGATGCTGCTCTCCTTCACCGGTGTTTCTCTCTCCTCTGATCCGTGGGTCTACCTTTTCACCGCCGCACGGCGGCGGTCTGCTTTGGTAGCTTTGACGCCATTAACAAAAGCTGGTGCTTTGACGCCATTAACAAGTGCTTGGGTGTTCTTTGGTGTTTTGTTGTTAAATTTGTTGGTGGTGTTGTTAAATTTGGTGGTGGTGTTGTTTAAGTTACGATTTTGATCTCAAAAATCTGAGCCAAATTGATGATTCTGATGAGCTACCAATTTGTTGGTGGTGTTGTTAAATTTGGTTGTGGTGTTGTTTAAGTTACGTTTTTGTTTAGGGAATATCAGGAGTAGTGGGCCCATTAATTAGAATTTAACCTGTTCAGTGAGTTGCAAGTCATCTGGACCCAAAAATAAACATAAACCCCTATAGTTGGGACCTCCACTGGATTATTGATAGTTGGGACCTATTAAAGAAAACCGCTCATAGTTGAGCCCCATAGTGTCAATTTTTCCAACATTATTTAAAGTATAGATAGTTTAAGCACCAGCGCTCCCATTGTTCCCGGACACCCAATGATGCATCATCTTCAAACCCGAATTGGTTGATGCTTTATTGATCATGCTTTATTGATCCAATACGACTGCTTTATTAATAAGGCACAACCATGATCGACACACAGAAAAGCACGTGATCAGCAAAGATGAGTACTACATACTAAATAATATATATAACCTAACATGATACTAATGAACACTAAATAAGAGATAAACAATAATTTAACAACATAATATAACAAACTCACTACACTGAACGTGACTCCACAACCAATAGGTTCATTAATATCAAATTGAATAGTCAATGGATAGAGTTGTCCAAACCAAACCATGTCTTAAATTTAGAAGACGAAGTACGGTGGCGACTCCGTACTCCCGTGACCAACGATATCGAGGTACTAATTAAATAAAATAGGACACGGTGATCAATCCGGTCCCAAGAAAAGCTATGGGCTACCACCATGTACTCCAACTCATACTAGTCCAACACTTCAGATGTGCATAAGTCTAAAGCTTATTGCTATTCACTTTCCACTTTAAGTTATTAATAAATTATTATTTGTTGTGACTCATAAAGTAAGACAACCAACATACATATCATGGATACACAAAACTTCCATTTTTATCTTAGGATTAGATAAGGTGATCAACAACTCAAATAATCCAAGAATAATCCCATTACTTAATTAATAACCAACCAATATTTATTTGTTGACTTAAATCAACAATCAACCAACCTTTCCATAGGTGAATAACCAACTTTACTAAACAAGGCCCACGGTCCTTATAAAGTAAATATTATAATAATAATAATAATAATAATAATAATAATAATAATAATAATAATAATAATAATAATAATAATAATAATAATAATAATAATAATAATAATAATAATAATAATAATAATAATAATAATAATAATAATAATAATAATAATAATAATAATAATAATAATAATAATAATAATAATAATAATAATAATAATAATAATAATAATCCAAGGGAACAACATGATACAATTCATGATCCAATAACTATATAATTATTAATCCCTCATGTGAATTAATAAAATAAAAGTTTCCAATCCCACATGCTTGCATCAATCATCCATACAAACGCATAATATTCATCATAGTAAACATGCTTCACACAACGGCATAAAACATGCAATTTCACTTGAATATAAGCCACATATGAACTATAAAGTTCCCTATATATGATACTACATCAAATCCTAATCTTAGGACATGATACTAGTCTAATAACACATAGGTATGTACGTACCTTGTGTAGACAAAACGAGAGGCCACTTTCACAACCTTAGAAATCGCTCAAAGTATATTCTCCGCCTACCAAATGCCAAAGCATCCACATATTAATACTGTAATAAACTTACAGCAACTTAAAAATATTTTAAGCCCTCTTAAAAAGTATTTTAAAACCCTCTTAAACATAAAAACTTCAACTTTCAGTGCCCCTAGTATAATACTACCATACTAGTCATCATAACCCTTAGAAATCCATACTTTGATATTTAAAACCAAACATAAGTGTGCTAAATAAAAATTCCAGCAACTTATAATATCTCTAAAACCCTTTTAAAGTCACTCTAACATAGTTATAAATATTAAAGTACTCAATTTTCATAAACTATAACATAGTACTAT
Source organism: Beta corolliflora (assembly GCA_947648045.1). NCBI lineage: Eukaryota > Viridiplantae > Streptophyta > Magnoliopsida > Caryophyllales > Amaranthaceae > Beta > Beta corolliflora. The sequence continues at coordinate 1,263,889 of CANSZD010002984.1, forward strand.
AAATTCCAACTCTTAAAACATTAAACATCCATGCTTTCATGCTTAATTAAAACCCTAATTTAACATATATATTAAATCTGAAATTCAATTCCTATACTATACTAATTATATTATCTGAAATTTATTTTCAATCATCAAAGATACAAACTTTAATTATTAAAACATCATAACCTTACTAAAAACATTAAACCTAAGCATTAGAATAATATAGAGGAGGAAGAAAATAACCAAAGAGGAGAGAGTAAAGGCACGGCTATCGAGAAGAGGGAGGAGGACGCCGATGGCAGGCTGCTGCGGCGGCGGCGGCGAGAACCGAGGGAGAGAGAGAAGTCGGGTGAGGGAGAGAGAAAAAAAGAGAGTGCCGTGAGGGGAGAGAGAGTGGAAGAGAAAATAATGTGTTTGTGTAATGTGGCAAAATTGTTAATGAGGGGAGTATTTATAGGTTCCCTCAGAAGGGGTCCAAAAGAGAATTGGGCTTTGTGGGTTATTTAAATGAAAGGTGATCATATAAAAGTTGTATGTGTTTGGGCTCCTCTACCCAATATTAAAATCTTTGTACTACAACTCAACTAATTACATCATAAAATAACTTTCAAAGTATGATTCACTAAAATATTTGATTATTTAAAAATATTAAATAATCCTTTGACTTTAAAAATAGTCAACACTATAAGAAATTTATTATTTAAATACTAAAATATATATAAATATACTTTAAATATATTTATAAAATTCATAAAATATTGGGGGATTACAAGGCATGCCAGATGGAAGCACTAGACTAGTGAAAGAAAAAGGCACAGTGGTGCCAAGTTCACACATAATTCTTAAAGATGTGTTGTATGTGCCATACTTCAAGCACAACTTGCTTGTTGTGAGTAAGGTGGTTGATAAAGGAAGGTCAAGGCAGTTTTCACTAATGATGGATGTGTGTTTCAGGACTGTTTTGATGGAATGATTTTGGCAAGAGGAAGGAAGGCAGCAGGACTGTACAAGCTTGAAGTATGTGCAGGAGTGGAAGGAGTCAAGAAAGGAGGAGATTTCAAAGGATGTAATAATGTAGTTATTTTAATAGTGAAACTAGAGATGATTTGAGATTAATGCATGAGATGCTAGGACAGACTTCTTTGTCAAAGATGAGACATTTGACTGTTTGTGATTGTAAAGGATTGAAGGAGTTCTTTTGTGATTTATGTTGTTTGGCAAAACATCATAAGCTGCCATTTTCTATTAGTAATTCTATTGCTAATGAGATTATTGAGTTGATTCATGTTGACTTGTGGGGACCTTATAGGACCCAAGTTGTGACAGGTGCTAGCTACTTTCTCAACATTGTAGATGATAATTCAAGGCCAACTTAGCACACTTTCTATCCAACAATGAGCAAGTAATGGATATTTTGAGAACTTTCTTTGTAATAGTAGAAAATCAGTTTAAAACTAGTGTGAAGATAGTGAGATATGATAATGGGACTAAAATATTGCAAGGTGAGTGCACTGAGATGTTTGCTCATAAAGGAATCACACACCAAAGAAGTGTGCCTGGCAGTCCAGAGCAGAATGGGAGAGTAGAGAGAAAAAACAGGCATCTGATTGAAACAGTAAGAGCAATCAAGCTTCATACAAAGCTGCTAAACAAACTGTGGGGAGAATGTATGTTGGCTCCAACACATATCATAAACTTGTTGCCTACGGCTGTAATTCAGTGGGAAACACCTCAAGAGAGGTTAATGAAAAAACCAGGAGTGTATGATCACTTAAGGGTGACAGGTTGTTTGTGTTATCCAAGCAATACACAAACAGAGGGGGATAAATTTGCTCCTAGAGACACTAGGTGTATTCTCTTAGGATAAGGCATACAAGTTGTATGACCTTTAAAGCAAAAGAAATGTGATTTTCAAAGAAAACATATTTCCCTTTAAGCAAGATGCAAGAGATTTTTGCCAAAAATCCAATACATGTTCCTCTAGTGAATGAAGATTATGTTGAAGAAAATGGAGACATATGTGAGGAAAAAATAATTGAAGCAGAAAATAGCACTGAAATGGCAGAACCTGAAGTTTTGAATGAGTTGAGAGAGGAATTGGATAATGGGAACATGGAGACAATAAGAGCAGAAGAACAGAGGTTGCAAGGAGCAGACCAGTAAGAGATAGGCATATTCATATGAGATACAAGGATCATGTCATGGAAAGACAAGAGAAAGGAAGTAGAAGCAAAGGAGAATCAAGTGTTGCTAGGAGCAACATGGTCTATGCAGACCTTAACAATATGGAACATTATAGTGAAGAATACTTGGTGTCTCTCAACAATGTCATGGAAGTGAGGGAACCTACTTCATACCAAGAAGCATCAACAAAAAGGGAAGTAGATACTATGAAAGAAGAGCTAAATGCCTTAGACAAGAATGAAACATGGGAGGTTGTGAACCTTCCTGATGGAGTAAAGGCTCTTGACACTAAGTGGGTGTATAGGTTGAAGTTTAGACCTAATGGAGAAGTGGAGAAATACAAGGCTAGAATAGTGGCAAGAGGGGATAAGCCAATAGAAGGCAAGAACTACAAGGCAACTTTTCCCCTGTAGCACAATTTGCTATTATAAGGATCCTAATTGCTTTGGCTACAGCAAGAAATTGGATCTTACACCAGTTGGACATCAACAATGCGTTCCTACATAGAACATTGGAAGAAAATGTCAACCTAAACCACCTGCTGGTTATAAAGGGATTGAGGCAGGGAAGATATGTAAACTCAATAAGAGTTTATACGGTTTAAAACAGGCCTGTAGATGCTGGAACCTAGTGTTGAAGAAAGTGTTGTTGGCAGAAGATTTCACTTATTGTGAAAGGGATCACTCCCTGTTTGTGAGATACAGAGAGAGGAAATGCTGCATAATTCTAGTATATGTTGATGACATGTTGATCATAGGTGATGATGAAGAAAGCAGAAGACCCAAAAATAAACATAAACCCCTATAGTTGGGACCTCCACTGGATTATTGATAGTTGGGACCTATTAAAGAAAACCGCTCATAGTTGAGCCCCATAGTGTCAATTTTTCCAACATTATTTAAAGTATAGATAGTTTAAGCACCAGCGCTCCGCTGTTCCCAGACACCCAATGATGCATCATCTTCAAACCTGAATTGGTTGATGCTTTATTGATCATGCTTTATTGATCCAATACGACTGCTTTATTAATAAGGCACAACCATGATCGACACACAGAAAAGCACGTGATCAGCAAAGATGAGTACTACATACTAAATAATATATATAACCTAACATGATACTAATGAACACTAAATAAGAGATAAACAATAATTTAACAACATAATATAACAAACTCACTACACTGAACGTGACTCCACAACCAATAGGTTCATTAATATCAAATTGAATAGTCAATGGATAGAGTTGTCCAAACCAAACCATGTCTTAAATTTAGAAGACGAAGTACGGTGGCGACTCCGTACTCCCGTGACCAACGATATCGAGGTACTAATTAAATAAAATAGGACACGGTGATCAATCCGGTCCCAAGAAAAGCTATGGGCTACCACCATGTACTCCAACTCATACTAGTCCAACACTTCAGATGTGCATAAGTCTAAAGCTTATTGCTATTCACTTTCCACTTTAAGTTATTAATAAATTATTATTTGTTGTGACTCATAAAGTAAGACAACCAACATACATATCATGGATACACAAAACTTCCATTTTTATCTTAGGATTAGATAAGGTGATCAACAACTCAAATAATCCAAGAATAATCCCATTACTTAATTAATAACCAACCAATATTTATTTGTTGACTTAAATCAACAATCAACCAACCTTTCCATAGGTGAATAACCAACTTTACTAAACAAGGCCCACGGTCCTTATAAAGTAAATATTATAATAATAATAATAATAATAATAATAATAATAATAATAATAATAATAATAATAATAATAATAATAATAATAATAATAATAATAATAATAATAATAATAATAATAATAATAATAATAATAATAATAATAATAATAATAATAATAATAATAATAATAATAATAATAATAATAATAATAATAATAATAATAATAATAATAATAATAATAATAATAATAATAATAATAATAATAATAATCCAAGGGAACAACATGATACAATTCATGATCCAATAACTATATAATTATTAATCCCTCATGTGAATTAATAAAATAAAAGTTTCCAATCCCACATGCTTGCATCAATCATCCATACAAACGCATAATATTCATCATAGTAAACATGCTTCACACAACGGCATAAAACATGCAATTTCACTTGAATATAAGCCACATATGAACTATAAAGTTCCCTATATATGATACTACATCAAATCCTAATCTTAGGACATGATACTAGTCTAATAACACATAGGTATGTACGTACCTTGTGTAGACAAAACGAGAGGCCACTTTCACAACCTTAGAAATCGCTCAAAGTATATTCTCCGCCTACCAAATGCCAAAGCATCCACATATTAATACCGTAATAAACTTACAAGCAACTTAAAAATATTTTAAGCCCTCTTAAAAAGTATTTTAAAACCCTCTTAAACATAAAAACTTCAACTTTCAGTGCCCCTAGTATAATACTACCATACTAGTCATCATAACCCTTAGAAATCCATACTTTGATATTTAAAACCAAACATAAGTGTGCTAAATAAAAATTCCAGCAACTTATAATATCTCTAAAACCCTTTTAAAGTCACTCTAACATAGTTATAAATATTAAAGTACTCAATTTTCATAAACTATAACATAGTACTATAAATTCCAACTCTTAAAACATTAAACATCCATGCTTTCATGCTTAATTAAAACCCTAATTTAACATATATATTAAATCTGAAATTCAATTCCTATACTATACTAATTATATTATCTGAAATTTATTTTCAATCATCAAAGATACAAACTTTAATTATTAAAACATCATAACCTTACTAAAAACATTAAACCTAAGCATTAGAATAATATAGAGGAGGAAGAAAATAACCAAAGAGGAGAGAGTAAAGGCACGGCTATCGAGAAGAGGGAGGAGGACGCCGATGGCGAGTGGCTGCGGCGCGGCGGCGAGAACCGGGGAGAGAGAGAAGTCGGGTGAGGGAGAGAGAAAAAAAGAGAGTGCCGTGAGGGGAGAGAGAGTGGAAGAGAAAATAATGTGTTTGTGTAATGTGGCAAAATTGTTAATGAGGGGAGTATTTATAGGTTCCCTCAGAAGGGGTCCAAAAGAGAATTGGGCTTTGTGGGTTATTTAAATGAAAGGTGATCATATAAAAGTTGTATGTGTTTGGGCTCCTCTACCCAATATTAAAATCTTTGTACTACAACTCAACTAATTACATCATAAAATAACTTTCAAAGTATGATTCACTAAAATATTTGATTATTTAAAAATATTAAATAATCCTTTGACTTTAAAAATAGTCAACACTATAAGAAATTTATTATTTAAATACTAAAATATATATAAATATACTTTAAATATATTTATAAAATTCATAAAATATTGGGGGATTACAAGGCATGCCAGATGGAAGCACTAGACTAGTGAAAGAAAAAGGCACAGTGGTGCCAAGTTCACACATAATTCTTAAAGATGTGTTGTATGTGCCATACTTCAAGCACAACTTGCTTGTTGTGAGTAAGGTGGTTGATAAAGGAAGGTCAAGGCAGTTTTCACTAATGATGGATGTGTGTTTCAGGACTGTTTTGATGGAATGATTTTGGCAAGAGGAAGGAAGGCGGCGGAGGATCGTACAAGCTTGAAGTATGTGCGAGAGTGGAAGGAGTCAAGAAAGGAGGAGATTTCAAAGGATGTAATAATGTAGTTATTTTAATAGTGAAACTAGAGATGATTTGAGATTAATGCATGAGATGCTAGGACAGACTTCTTTGTCAAAGATGAGACATTTGACTGTTTGTGATTGTAAAGGATTGAAGGAGTTCTTTTGTGATTTATGTTGTTTGGCAAAACATCATAAGCTGCCATTTTCTATTAGTAATTCTATTGCTAATGAGATTATTGAGTTGATTCATGTTGACTTGTGGGGACCTTATAGGACCCAAGTTGTGACAGGTGCTAGCTACTTTCTCAACATTGTAGATGATAATTCAAGGCCAACTTAGCACACTTTCTATCCAACAATGAGCAAGTAATGGATATTTTGAGAACTTTCTTTGTAATAGTAGAAAATCAGTTTAAAACTAGTGTGAAGATAGTGAGATATGATAATGGGACTAAAATATTGCAAGGTGAGTGCACTGAGATGTTTGCTCATAAAGGAATCACACACCAAAGAAGTGTGCCCGGGCGTCCCAGGAGCGTAATGGGAGAGTAGAGAGAAAAACAGGCATCCGATTGAAACAAGAAGAGCAATCAAGCTTCATACAAAGCCGCTAAACAAACCGTGGGGAGAATGTATGTTGGCTCCAACACATATCATAAACTTGTTGCCTACTACTGTAATTCAATGGGAAACACCTCAAGAGAGGTTAATGAAAAAACCGGGGAGTGTATGATCACTTAAGGGTGACAGGGTTGTTTGTGTTATCCAAGCAATACACAAACAGAGGGGGATAAATTTGCTCCTAGAGACACTAGGTGTATTCTCTTAGGATAAGGCATACAAGTTGTATGACCTTTAAAGCAAAAAGAAATGTGATTTTCAAAGAAAACATATTTCCCTTTAAGCAAGATGCAAGAGATTTTTGCCAAAAATCCAATACATGTTCCTCTAGTGAATGAAGATTATGTTGAAGAAAATGGAGACATATGTGAGGAAAAAAATAATTGAACGCAGAAAATAGCACCGAAATGGCGGAACCCGAAGTTTTGAATGAGTTGAGAGAGGAATTGGATAATGGGAACATGGAGACAATAAGAGCAGAAGAACAGAGGTTGCAAGGAGCAGACCAGTAAGAGATAGGCATATTCATATGAGATACAAGGATCATGTCATGGAAAGACAAGAGAAAGGAAGTAGAAGCAAAGGAGAATCAAGTGTTGCTAGGAGCAACATGGTCTATGCAGACCTTAACAATATGGAACATTATAGTGAAGAATACTTGGTGTCTCTCAACAATGTCATGGAAGTGAGGGAACCTACTTCATACCAAGAAGCATCAACAAAAAGGGAAGTAGATACTATGAAAGAAGAGCTAAATGCCTTAGACAAGAATGAAACATGGGAGGTTGTGAACCTTCCTGATGGAGTAAAGGCTCTTGACACTAAGTGGGTGTATAGGTTGAAGTTTAGACCTAATGGAGAAGTGGAGAAATACAAGGCTAGAATAGTGGCAAGAGGGGATAAGCCAATAGAAGGCAAGAACTACAAGGCAACTTTTCCCCTGTAGCACAATTTGCTATTATAAGGATCCTAATTGCTTTGGCTACAGCAAGAAATTGGATCTTACACCAGTTGGACATCAACAATGCGTTCCTACATAGAACATTGGAAGAAAATGTCAACCTAAACCACCTGCTGGTTATAAAGGGATTGAGGCAGGGAAGATATGTAAACTCAATAAGAGTTTATACGGTTTAAAACAGGCCTGTAGATGCTGGAACCTAGTGTTGAAGAAAGTGTTGTTGGCAGAAGATTTCACTTATTGTGAAAGGGATCACTCCCTGTTTGTGAGATACAGAGAGAGGAAATGCTGCATAATTCTAGTATATGTTGATGACATGTTGATCATAGGTGATGATGAAGAAAGCAGAAAAAATGAAGACAATTTTGCACAATGCTTTCACCATCAAGGATTTGGGACACCTTAGATACTTCCTAAGCATTGAAGTTGATATTGTGAAGGATGCAGGGTTAGAGGATTGTAAACATACTACTTTTTCCATTTCCAAAAGGCATTAAGCTGTTAACAAGTGAAGGTGAGCTTATGGAGGATGTTGAATCTTATAGAAGATTGATTAGGAAGCTATTATATCTAAATATGTCCAGGCCAGACCTATCTTTCTCTGTTCAACAACTAAGTCAATATCTTACCAATCCTAGAAAACCACACATGCAGGCTGCTATGCATGTAGTGAAATACTTCAATGGGACCATTGATATAGTACTCTTCTATCCTAGCAGGATTGAACATCACATCTATGGATACAGTGATGCAGATTTGGGGAGTTGCTTGCATAGTGGCAGGTCTCTCACTGGCTACTGTGTATTCTTGGGATCCTCTCTTGTATCATGGAAGACAAAGAACAGAAAGTTGTGTCCAACTCTAGTTGTGAAGCTGAATTGAGAAGCAAGTCTCAAACCACAAGTGAACTTGCTTGGGTTAGAGGCATTTTTGAAGACTTAGGCTATGGTTCCACAACCAATTCCTTTATTATGTGACAATAAATCTGCTGAGTACATAGCACATTATCCAACCTTTCATGAGAGGACTAAGCATCTTTAGTTAAATTGTTATTACATTAGAGAGAACATTGAGAGTGGTTTCATTAGCACTACTCATGTCAAGACTACCTTATTAAATCCCTCTCAGGGCACTAGCATAACTCTTTATTTTCCAAGTTAGGCCTTGTGTCTTTGTCTCAAGTCAAACTTGAGAGGGGGTTGTAGAAATATAGAGCTTAATTGTACATTTTAGCATACACTTAGTACATACTTCATTTGTATATTTCCTGTATTTTTGTTGTTGTTTTTGTATAGCTTTTAGCTGCTATTTACAAGCTGTCCTTTCTTTGATTGTGCTTTTTGGTTATATATATATTAAGGGAATGAGATCATTCTAGGTGGTTTAGAGCCCCAATCATTTTGCTTTGCCTCCAATATTCATTCTTACCTACCTAGTTTCCTCTAAAGCAGGACACTTTATTCTTAGAACTTGCCATATTTCTTCACAGTCAAATGCAATCCAATCCATAAAATAATGATAGTGTCGCTATGGCAAACCAATTTTACAATACTAAGCTCTTATTTCTCTGCACCAAAGACAATCATGGATGTATGGTGTGGCAGGGTGGAGACTATATAGAGTCATATCTATCCCCTTAAAAGATGAATGATTATATATTTAGCTAGTGTGATACTTCCTTTGTACAATAATGTGAACGGAAATTAAGGAAAGTGAAACGTATCATGATTTATATTTAATGCTTTACTTGTATTAGAGAGTAAATGGTTCTTTTTTTTCTTATTCAAAAAGAAAAAATACAAAACAACATTAATTGAAACTTTTGGTAGATAGTTCGAAATATTTCAACCAATAAAATTACCTTAAGGAAACAAAAACAACCAATAGAATTACATCTAAGTAAATGATTAATAAAGTAGAATGATGTCAAAAAAGAACAAATTTTGGGACATTAGAAAAGGAATACAAGTACTATCTTATGGGATAGAGGGAGTATTATCTTAACGATATGTTACTTAATATGTTGTCAATATACATTTTAGTGAAGTTTTTCCATCTCTGAAAAAGAAGCAACTTTATCGTTCTTTTTTTGAGGTACAATAGAGAGTTAGGGCACCTTCTCTCAAGGGAGACACCAAATGAATCAAAAATAATAAAACTATAAGTTCGGATCTAAATAGTTACATCCATAGAAGCAGCAGAAATAGAGTGACCGTTTTTGATAGATAGATAATTTGCCACCCTATTTGTTTCTTAGTAGACATGACCAAATGAGCCAATATTCAAATAGTGAAAAAGGAGACGAATATCATCCATAAGAGTCAAAAGATACCATGGGCATAAAATATGAATTACCACTTGGTTATCTCCTTCAATATAGATGTCTCAAATATACTTCTAAATTGCTAGTAAAAGGCCATTTCTAAGCCCACAAGCTTCAGCCATGAGGGAAGTGTGGATACGTAACGTTTGTGCTATAACAATGTGGCCAAGATAATTCTGAACAATTGCTCCGGCTACAACAGAAGATTGACTAACAGAACCGTCAAAGTTTATTTATAATATCCATTGGGAGGAGGCAGGGCCGTCTCAAACAACTTAGGGGCCTTATGCTAATCAAGAAATTAGGCCTGAAACTATAAGCAACAAAAATATTTACATACAAAAAATAAATTTTAATTTATATTATAAATCATGATACACATGCTTTGATACTTTTAAACAAGTATCAACATCTTCTTAAATATTAAATGGATGCCATCTAGTTTAGTTTTATAAAGTATAATGGGGGAGAGAATCAAGACCCGGGATTATTGAATTTCGCGTACATCACTACGCTTAGTCGCTCTCTAACACCTAAAAAAACCTTCTTTTTTTAAAACGATAAAATTTAGTACTGCCAATAAACTTTTATTGTAATTAATCCTAGTGATTTTTTCACTAAATAAATATGCAATGGAGTAAATAACTAGTAATACCGGCCAAAATATTTTTATTATCAAAATTAATAAACTCCTAAATGTTCTAATTGTTTTTACATAGCAAACACATATAGAGCATTAATTTCTTCAATTTATTTTAAGTTCCAACAAACTACTAATATCGTATTTGAAAGCTATTTAACTGGGAAGCTTTTTGAATGGCTACAACAACATCAGAACCACTACAATTACTTAATCTCAACCCTTCATTTTTAGTGACTCATCTTGTAACACCCGACCCATCCGGAGTCGAGTATAGCGTCACTAATGCACATCTAGGGCCAACAATTGTCCTCAACAACCAACACAAGTTCTTCCGGCGCATTTTGTCCTCACTCATGCACACCCGGAGAAACTTCCCAGGAGGTCACCCATTCCTGGACTACTCCTAGCCAAGCACGCTTAACTGTGGAGTAACTAAAGAAATGAGCTCCCTAAAAAAAAGATGCATCTTGTTGGAATGAGTAGCCTGCTAACTCCCTTTAAAGCAATTATGAGGGGTATTACATACACCCCCACTTGAGGACAGCAACGCCCTCGTTGCGCCTGAGGACTCCACATATTCGGCTTACGACCTGTGGGTCGCCCCAGCCTGGAAACTAATCACATTTTTGACACGCAGCCGGTGATATAGCCCCAGAATCCTCCCCCGCTAGGCGACTAACCTTGGATTAATTATCCACACGATCAGAACGCGGTCGTAGGGTTGCTCTGATACCATTTGTAACACCCGACCCATCCGGAGTCGAGTATACCGTCACTAATGCACATCTAGGGCCAACAATTGTCCTCAACAACCAACACAAGTTCTTCCGGCGCATTTTGTCCTCACTCATGCACACCCAGAGAAACTTCCTAGGAGGTCACCTATCCCTGGACTACTCCCAGCCAAGCACGCTTAACTGTGGAGTAACTAAGGAAATGAGCTCCTTAAAAGAAAGATGCATCTTGTTGGAATGAGTAGCCTGTTAACTCCCTTTACAGCAATCATGAGGGGTATTACACATCTTATCCATTGATTTCATTGACCTTCAAAACATTCTAAATAATTGTCGAAAATTAGGTGAACTATTAATTGTGAATTTATTAATGTATATAGTTAATTTTAGTTTTAGTTTAATTATAGATTTAATTTAATAAATGGTGTAGATTTTAAATTAAAAATGAATGGTCTAATTATTCAAGTTATCATGGCTACAATTTATTATAGCAATTGTAATATTATCCCTTTATCAGACCCATTTGCTGACTTATTAAGTTAATTTATTTCTAACAGTAGGTAAATGGGTGTAGTTGAGTTAAGTGATATTTTCGAAAAGAAAACCCAAATTTCTCCTTCTCTCTCCTATCTCATCTTGCCCTCTTTGTGGCTACCCATGGCACAACCAACTCTTCTCCTCCTTTTTCGTGCCATCCCTAAATCAAGTCACTAGTGTTTTTTCCTCCTCTTTGTGGCTTCTTTTACAAAAAGCCACAAAGCTGCTTCAATTGGAATGTCATCTTCTAAGCACCTAAATTTCCTTCTAATGTGTGATTTGTAACACCCCGTCCTTTTATAAACATAAATTAAAACAAAATAGCATATTTTATTAAAGAGATGACGATAGCGGAAATATCGTATGACGGAAATGTCACTCTAAATAAGGGTTAAATATAAACTAAAGAAAATAAAACCCAAATGGATTATCTCAAAATATCCATAAAGAGGCAAAACAACCTCATAAACCCAATGTATTCAACATGAATAAAATAAAATGTCTCAATTTCCTAAATAATCTTTCCCTCATTTCACATAAGACGAAACAAATATGCCTCATAAACACCTACAAAACATATCAACAAACATCCACAATCAGTGGGGAGTAACTAACAGCTCTCCTAGCCCAATTAGGATCCACATAAGAGTTATAAAAGCCTTAATAATTAAGTTATACAAAAAACATCTCAAAAGTAAACTTCAAATTATCAAATATAACCCTCAAACAGAGATAATACAACATGGTAAATACAAATGAGGTAAAGATAACAGAATAAAAAAATGTATAAATAAATATACCTATAAACTCATGTAACAACAACATAAACCATAAAAGTTTAAACTAATAAAATAATATAATTAGTTTGAGAGAGAACTGAACGCTAGTGGATCGCAACCCACTTCCTATGGTAATGTCAGATCACAACCTCCAGACAGCCTATGGGTTACGTTCCCTACTGCCTGTGTCTAAGAATGACCATACTCCCGATGCGGTGTAGGATTCCGTCCTACGGTTTGCATGTTCTTCACCTTGGGATTTCGTTCCTCCGGATATCTTGCTCTTAAACAAAATAGTAATAATAAAATAATACTCAATCATCAAATTACACAGATGCCCTTAAGGCCGTACACCAAATTAGCAGAAATCTAGGATCACAATCCCAAGAATTTCAATTCACAATAACACTCTTCTCAAAATAATAATAATGATAATAATGATAACAGTAATAATAACATTATCTCCAACATACCAATAATCTCATCATAATAATTAATAAATCACACATGTTATAAATACTAGCACATAAAAATATATCCATAATAAAAATTCACCTAACAAGCCAAAATAAATAAAATCAAACAAATGATAAACTCGGTTATAACTTAGCTAACATAATGATATAAATTCATAACATGAAAACCAATGTCAAATAAGTGCAATAACTATGTGCCGACAACCAGCAAAGCAATACTAATTTTATGAAACGTCAAGACAACAACTCAGCATAATCAATACTATGCAAGCAAGAATAACATACTGCCAAGCAACCCAATGTAGATAATTGGTAAGCAACAACACACATTACAACAACAACGACGTCGAAAAACATAGCAAGGAAAAACAACAACCCGTACTTCAATAGTCCAACTAATCAGCCAGCAACATACACCCAATTGTACATGCTAATTTCACTATATAAAAGCTTTACTTAGCATAATGTAATCATAAACCCATAATAAGACTAAAGTTACAAAAACAGTTAGTGAAACTAAAGATTACTTACTTCAAGAAAGATAAAAAAAATGGTTGGACTCAAACAAGGAAATGATTCTCCAACAAAAACAATAGTACAACATACATGCGTATACATCACCCATATAAGACTCACATAGTATTTTAAGACTAATCAAGGAAAATAAATGAATTACATAATAATATCATGTAATTTTTACGCAACCTAACATGATACTAAAACCTAAATAACCTAACCATTAAAACTAATATAATTCCTATACTAATACTAATCGATCCAGGGTCGCCGTTAGTTACCTTTGAAGACCTCCAATGGCTTGCATTTCAATTATGTACTATTCTGTTCCGATCCATATTGCCGATGATTTAAAGCTCTGAAGCTGAATCGCTCCGGTCAAAGTACCGTTCCATACATCCTCAACGTGCTGTCGAAATTTCAGGACGACCCAACGGTTAGATCTCCAAATATAGTCATTTTCATAAAGGTATGGCAGGCAAAATCGGGATGAACTTTTCCCCTCTCTTTCTCTCATCAAATAGCCGACTGGTTTGTGGAGGAAATAAACTGATTTTTGCTGTTACAAACAGCTCCAAAGATGATTGAAAAGAGGAGTAAAAAGGGAGGTTACACTAGCTAGAAAATAAGGGATATAATTGACATTAAAGAAGGGGGTTATGAGGAGGGTTACAAGCTCCAAAAGCCACTTCTTTATCCATCAAAATATCTGATTTTTGGGCAGCTTTTTTAGGACCCAAACTCCATGTCCAAAAAGTTGTTATGACGGTACAACGAGTGATTGAAGCAATAAAACAAAATGCATAGCTAAAACGCAAAATTTAAATACTAGAAAAATATATAATTTGTAATCAAATAAACTATATATATAACTTTTTAAAAGTTGAAAAAAACAAAGGTATAGGATATAATATTTTTAAGGAGTAAAATATTCTAATTTTAATGGAAAATAATAAATAAGGGAAAAGAACTCGAACAAATTATGAGCGAAAATCCGTGGTGTTACAATTACTCCACCTTAAGAAACTTTCGTCCTCGAAACTTGAAACAATTAGAAAAGATACTATACGACGACAACGCGCAACTTAGTTACGGTCATCCATGTAATACCTTGGAGGAATTCTACAAAAACGGAAACGTTAGTCACTTGAAATCACTAACACATAAGAAAAACATATAGCACATTAATTAACAAAAAGAACTCCCATGGTTTTCTTCCTTCCCAAGTAACTCTCACTAAGAACTTTTCTTGATGCCTAAGATACTAATAATCTAAGATGCCACAACTACACATTTCCCATGGAATATGTAGCAACTCAATGAGAGTTTTTGCATCATTTGCTCTGATACCAACTGTATCACTCCGTCCTTTATTAAACATAATTTAAACAAAATCTAACACTTTATTTAAGAGATGACGATAGCGGAAATATCGTCCGACGGAAATGTCACTCTAAATAAGGGTTAAATATAAACTAAAGAAAATAAAGCCCAAATGAATTATCTCAAAATATCCATAAAGAGTCAAAACAACCTCATAAACACAATGTATTCAACACGAATAAAATAAAATAAAATAAAATTTTTCAATTTCCAAAATAAACTCTCCCTCATTTCCCGTAAGACGAAACAAATATGCCTCATAAATAACTGCAAAACATATCAACAAATATCCACAATCAGTGAGGAGTAACTAGCAGCTCTCCCAGCCTAATTAGGATCCATATAAGAGTTATAAAAGCCTTAATAATCATGTTATACAAAAACATCTCAAAAGTAAACTTCAAATAATCAAATATAACCCTCAAAGAGAGATAATACAACATGGTAAATACAAATAAGGTAAAGATTATAGAATAAACAAATGTATAAATAAATATACCTATAAACTCATGTAACAACAACATAAACCATAAAATTTTAAACTAATAAAATAATATATTTAGTTTGAGAGAGATTTTAACGCTAGTGGATCGCAAACCACTTCCTACGATAATGTCAGATCGCAACCTCCAGACAACCTATGGGTTACGTTCCCTACTGCCTGTGTCTAAGAATGGCCATACTCCCGATGTGGTGTAGGATTCCGTCCCCACGACCTCTCGGAAGACAACAAAACCAAGGTATACCTAGGATTCCGTCCTATGGTTTGCATGTTCTTCCCCTTGGGATTCTGTCTGTCCGGATATCTTGCTCTCAAACACAATAGTAATAATAAAACAATACTCAATCTTCAAATTACACGGATGCCCTTAAGGCCTTACACACAATCAGCAGAAATCTAGGATCGCAATCCCAAGAATTTCAATTCACAATAACACTCTTCTCAAAATAATAATAATTATAACATTAATAATAACATTATCTTCAAAATACCTATAATCTCATCATAATAATAAAATCACACATGTTATAAATATCAGCACATAAAAATATATCCATAATAAAAATTCACATAACAAGCTAAAATAAATAAAATCAAACAAATGATAAACTCGATTATAATTTAGCAAACATAATGATATAAATTCATAACATGAAAACCAATGTCAAATAAGTGCAATAACTATGTGTCGACAACCAGCAAAGCAATACTAATTTTATGAAACGATAAGACAACAACTCAGCATAATCAATGCTATGCAAGCAAGAATAACATACTTATAATATTTACCACCTGCATACCAAGGCAAGCAAGAATAACATACTGCTAAGCAACCCAATGTAGATAATTGGCAAGCAACAATACACATTACAACAACAACAACGACGTCGAAAAACATAGCAAGGCAAAACAACAACTCGTACTTCAATAGTCCTACTAATCAGCCAGCAACATACACCCAATTGTACATGTTAATTTCACTATATAAAAGATTTACTTAGCATAATGTAATTATAAACCCATAATAAGACTAAAGTTACAAAAACAGTTAGTGAAACTAAAGATTACTTACTTCAAGAAAGATAAAAAAAATGGTTGGACTTAAACAAGGAAATGATTAGTCACATATAAGACTCACATAGTATTTCAAGACTAATCAAGGAAAATAAATTAGTCACATAATAATATCATGTAATTTTTACCCAACCTAACATGATACTAAAACCTAAATAATCTAACCATTAAAACTAATATAATTGCTTGCATTTCCATTATGTACTGTTCTGTTCGCATCCATATTCCCGGCGATTAAAACTCGGATGCCGAATCGCTCCAGTAAAAGTAATGTTCCATACGACCTCAACGTGCTGTCCAAATTTCAGGATGAGCCAACGGTTAGATCTCCAGATATAGTCATTTTCGTGAACGTATGGCAGGAAAAACTGGGATGAACTTTTCCCCGCTCTTTCTCTCTTCAAATAGCCGACTGGTTTGTGGAGGAAATGGATTGATTTTTGCTGTTACAAACAGCTCCAAAGATGATTGAATAAGGGATTTAATCGACATTAAAGAGGGGGGTTACAAGCTGCAAAAGCCACTTCTTTATCCATCAAAATATCTGATTTTTGGGCAGCTCTTTTAGGACCCAAACTCCATATCCAAAAAGTTGTTACGACGATCCAACGCGTGATTGAAGCGATAAAACAAAATGCATAGCTAAAACGCGAAATTTAAATACTAGAAAAATATATAATTTGTAATCAAATAAACTATATATATAATTTTTAAAAAGTTGAAATTATCAAAGTATAGTTTATAATATTTTTAAGGAGTAAGATATTCTAATTTTAACGGAAAATAATAATTAAGGGAAAATAACTCGAAGAAATTATGAGCGAAAATCCGTGGTCTTACATGATTAATGATCAAAATCGATTGAAAGCAAAACCCCAACATTCTCTCTCTCTCTCTCTCTCTCTCTCTCTCTCTCTCTCTCTCTCTCTTCACATCTCTCTCATTCCCTCTTGCTTCGGTGGTGCCTTTGACCACCAGTCCCTCGACTGGGGTCCACAACTCGTTGGGAGCTTTTCTCCTATATTTTCTCTATCTCTCTTCATTCATTGCTACTGCTAGGTGTTGTTTGGTGGATTGTCGCCTCTGCCGTGCACCACCATTGCTCACTCTTTCCTCTGATCTGTCTCTGCCGCCGTGTGTCGCCCCCATCTTGATCGTGTTCATCACTGTCAGTGTTATTGGTCGTCAATGTTGTTGTGTCCCCCGCTTTTTCTCCCCTCTACGTTGTTGTTGTTTATATCTTCTCTTTCCTCAGGTGGTGTTGCCATCGTTCCGTCGACGTGTGCTAGTGGTTCGCAAAGTACCAAGGTACTTTCTATTGTGGCTAAATTTTACAGGTTTAGACGAAAATCTTTGCGATGCGACGAGCGTAACCATGGTCTAGACATAGAGCTGTATCAGAGTTGCTATAATTAAGGAAGACTGAGTCTGCGGTGTGGAACGTGCATTTCAAGAGGATAAGTTTGCACAAGTCAAAGAGCAGCAATGGGATAAAAGAAAAACTTTTGAAAAATGTGGATGTTCAGATACGCCGCAACAAACTTCATAAATGTAGGAGCTACACAACGTGAACCAAGGGATACAGATATATATATCATGTCTAACGCCGAAAAAAACACACAATTTCTGCAGAGATACACTCTGAGTACTTATTCAATTATTCTCCAACAAACACTTTTCTATTTTCTATAGTTACATTGTTATGCTGTTACATTTGAGTTCAAGAAAGACTCTTGTACTTAGAGATCTCTATTAAGGTTGTATTGCTCGTCGTAAGCCATTTACGACGGTTACATCTAGTGGATTTATTGACTTACAACCACTCGCAGTTTTTACCCGTCTTTATTGGTTTTTTCCGCATCAACATTTCCTTGCGTCATTACCTTGATTTCCCCTTGTTCATTTCGTCAAGACTGGTTTAATCTAGTTGTCGACTTCCCAACAATAGTCCTCGCCATCGAGCAATTTTATTCCTAAACAATTTGGAGCCCACCATGGGATGAAAACTAGATCAAGAAAGCTAACGAGTGCTTGTCATCTGAATTCACTACGTCACAAGCCAAAGTCGCCAAACTGTGATAGGCGTGTCGCGTACCTAACAAAGATAATCCTAACTAATAGTCCTACCTATGTAGCAAGGCAAGTCAAGGTCGAATCCATAGAGAGAAACGGTATCAAACACTAGATATCTTGACTCAATATAACTAAACACGTGACAAAAAACAACGGTGAAAAGCGATGTTGGACTAATACTAACACTATATTATTCAACTAACAATAACACACGTGGTAAACTCAATTAATAAAGGCATATAGAATTAAGTATCCCCACTAGCACGAGCAATACATGAATAATACCACAATCAATGGTCATCAAAAAGGAGTAATGCACCCTAATAATACCACTGACCTCTCCCGAGTACCTATGACTACTCTATCAAGCAATCATACCTATTCCCATGGAATCATGCAAGAAAGAGACATTAAACATGGCATCACAAACAAATTCCTAGTAATCCTATCCACTTATTCCCATAGAGATATTCACACTCTTGATTGAATCAACAAATCCATCTAGATTCAATTCCCATTGAAAACAAGACATAAGTAATCAATTCAATATCACCAATCCCTAGTATGATAATGAAAATAAACACAATTCAATCAAGTAAGGATAATCAATCACATTAAAATGCGATTAGGGGGCATTCATGCATCAATCATTGCTAGGGTTCAACTTAACCCTAGATTATGGAACTACTCACTCATAATTGGAATTAAAAAAATAAATAAACAAACATTATACTAAATAAAGAGAGAGAATTAGAAAACTTCGTCTTTTAATTCAATGAATATAATCCAAGGTAGCCAATTTGTAGATCTCAAAGTTTAACAATGGAGTTTTTCTCTCAAAACTCTCTAAAAACTGATTAATTAAAACCTAGATGTCGTACTAATACTACTAAATGGGTATTTATAGTTTCCTAAATTATAGAACAACTTAATTAAATCCCGTCAGAAATCAAATCGACACGGTCGTGTCAAAAATGATACGGACGTGTCGACCTGATAATTTAAAGAAGTCGCAAAACCAATAAGCTACTGCTTCCGGAAAAAGAGGGCAACACGGATGTGTCACATACGACACGAACTTGTTGACCTGGAAAGCTGCAATTAGGAGCCATTCTCCCTTCTGGAAAGATAGCTAACACGGGCGCGTCAAAAATAACACGGACGTGTTGCCTTGAAAACATGCTTCCAGCAGCTTCTGCCTCAAATCCAACGAAACGACACAGACGTGCCTATTATGAAACGCCCGTGTTCACCTGCTTCAGCCCATATCCAAGTCAAAAGCTAACGCCAATGCCCCACAAGAGATTGAAGATGTTCGATTACCTTGAAAAGTAACTCAAACACAACAAAACACCTCATGAAGTGACATGGAACTAGAAAGAGCCAAAGAAATGCAAGAATAAGTCCTAAATGCTCTAAACTAGTCTAATTGGGACTTAAAAATGGATCTAAATTATGATCTATTATCGACTTATCAAATTGCTAGAAGAGCTAGCGTCGACGAAAGCTTCCAAAAATAAGTGTCAGCAAAACATCGAAAAGATTTGGTCCATAGGGAGTTTATCTGACACTAATAGTGCTGATTGAGTCCAATCATGATGAGGAAAGTGAAGGAGAAAAAGAAGATCTTGAAAAAGACCCTCAAGAAGACGAAAATCCAATGTAAAAAAGAATAGCGACAATCGAAAAGTAGATCAGCAGGATGATGAGGGTATTGTCCTAACACCCTGGGGAACCAATTCCAAGCGTCGTGGAGCACAAAGATGGGTAGGCAGCATCACCGTTCGTCAAAAAGATTGCAAAGGCCAAGCTACCAAAAAAGCTCAATCTCCCCAAACTGATTGCGACATATAACGGATCAACCGACCAGACGGAGCATGTTGCCTAGTACAAGCAACGGATGTGGCAATCGGCAATCCCCTAGAACTTAGTCGAAGCCCGCATGTATGTGTAAGTCTTTTGAAGCCACCTTGACTGGACCAACATTGAAGTTGCTCGAATCCCTCAAGCCAGGAAGCATTGATAATTTCTCAACCTTGGTCAACAAGTTCTACACCAAATTAAAAGGAAGTCAAAGCCCCGAGAAGTAGATAAGCGATATATATGGTGTCATACAGAAGCCACATGAATTAGTCAATGATCATTAAAATCGCTTCAACAACGAGATGATCGACGTGAAAGATCTAGACACAAATACGGCAATAAAGAGCTTCAAAAAGGCACCCCTCCTCGAGGAAGTAAAGTCCAGAGTTTAGCCCAGATGAGGTTGGAAGAAGACAACGCCATTCTTAATACAATCTCAACACACCGTGTGTCGGAGGGATCGAGTGATCGAAAGGCATTCGTCCCAAAGCGAAACAGCTGGAGGTCTATCCTTATAATCATTCAGGTCACGTACATAACATTAATGATCAATGATGTGCACAAAAATGCAGGTACCGATATGAAAGCCTATAGCAACGCGTTTCCCAACATCGAGTCGTATGAATTCTCGATTGACGTCGGCGGAGTGGTCAACACCTTGACAAAGATTGGAGCTCCTGTACGTTAGCCACGAAAGAGCGATCGTCCTGACGCTCAGACGAAATGGTGTCAATTCCATCATGATCATGGCCATAAGACGGAGGACTGCATCTTATAGGAGGGAAGTCGCGGTTATGTTGAACAGATAACATGTGCAAGACCTACTTAAAGACAAAGGAAAGGCATCCTTTGACAGAAATCCACCAAAGCAAAACCCTCTTGCGTCATCGTTACTTATAAAGGTAACTAACATTAATTCTGGTGGATCTGATGTTTGTGAACTACAATATTCAGCAGCCAAAAGGCTAGCAAGAGAGGATTCTCCCTCGTGGAAAGTTCCTGAAGATTGTAGATCTGATGTTGGTGATGTCCTTGACTATCAGGAACTCCCTCCTCAAAAGAGTATTGGACGACGGTGGTAGCTCCACAAATATCCTATTCAAAAGCGCGCTGGAAGGCATGGGCCTAGACGACAAAGACATAACCAAGAAGTCAATAGTCGTAGTTGGATTCAGTGGAGAAACACCACAAATGGTCCGAGAAATCGTCCTACCGACGTATACAAAAGGGGTCAACCTTCAAACAAAATTCAATGTTCTCGACTATCCATCAGCATATAAATCATCTTGCGAACGCCATGGATACTAGACCTGGTTATTGGACAGGGTAGCCCAATGGCTACAGGGTTAGGGTCAAATTTATAGGGCTTTTATTGGACAGGGCTTTATTGGACGGGGTCATTATTGGATAGGGCCATTATAGGGCCAAAAAAGAAACCCAATTATTTTGAAAAATAAAATAGGTTTTGTAAAAACAATTGCATATTCGGATTCGCATTCATTTATACTCACTTTTGGCTCTTTTTGTTCCTTGTTTTTCTTGCTCGTTTATCGACCCGCTATCGGCCCGCTACCCGTTTGGCCCGACCCTCTACCGACCCTTTATGAAGCGACCCTCTTATGACCCGACCCGCTTCCGACCCGCATTGACCCTGACCCGCCCCGCCCAATAACCAGGTCTAATGGATACACAAGATGAAAGTCATCCCTTCGACCTACCATCAAACAATCAGATTTCCCACCAAATGGGATGTCAAAGAGATCAAAGATGAACAAAAAGCACCAAGGGAATGCTAAATCATGTCACTCAAACCATCTAAGGCGACAATATAGCAATTACAGAGCGGACCGGCACCCGACGAGCTATGTGAATAATAAATCGACGAAGTGGTGCTGGATCCAAAGCAACCCGATCGCGTCGTCTGCATTAGAGCATCCATGTTGCCCGAATTAAGGGGCTAGGTAATTGAATTTTTGAAAATCAACCAAGATTGTTTTGCATGGTCCCATGAAGACATGACAGTATAACAAATAAAATGAACGCCGATCAAAATTGCGAACCAGTCAAACAGAAACGACGTAAGTTCGCACCTCAAAGAAACAAGATCATCAACGACGAAGTAGAGATTCTCAATCGTGACGGGAAAGTCAAAGAGGTAAAGTATCTAGCTGTATTGAACAGATTCATCTCAAAATCGTCCGACAAATGCCGCCTATTCTATAACGTCTTAAGGAAGAATAAAGGATTCAACTAAACCGAAGAACACGAGAAAGCTTTGCAGACGTTGAAGGCAAACCTAGCCACCCCACCATTGTTGTCAGAACCCATTGACGGAGTAATCATACAGCTATAACTCGCAGTCAGCAATGTGTGGGCCAATGCCATTTTGACTAGAGAGGTTGACGCTACGTTACTAAGTATTTTCTAGACGCAAAGACCAGGTATTCATACTATGAAAAACTTGTCTTGGCCTTAGTGACTGCTGTTAAAAAGTATCGGCATTAATTTGAAACACATCCATTTGTCATTATGACTATTAATCCTATAAAGAGGGTCTTGCGTAAACGTAAACTAGCAGGTCGCATGGGAAAATTGGCGATAACCCTGAGTGGATATGATTACTTACCAGGGACAGCAATCAAATCACATGTGTTAGTGGATTTTGTGGCGGACTTCAGTCCAAAGCTAGAAAAGTTAGCAGATGAAGAAGTCGATATGATCAACAACGTCGACAACGACGCCTAGACCTTGTTCGTCAACGAATATTATTCTAATTTTTGAGAAGCATGATCCGGAGTTATGCTGAAGCCACCACAAGGAGACAAGATACTACAGGCCATGTGCTGTGATATCAAGGCAACCAATAATGAGGCAGAATACGAAGCATTGTTCGCGGGAATGACGTTAGCTAGCGACTTCGGGGCAAGGTCACTTAAGGTATACTGTAACACCCCAGAATTTCAAAGCGGAAAAGAAAGAAATAATAATAGTATTAATAGGACGATGGCGGAAACATCGTCTTCTGGGAATGTCACTACTACAAGAAATGCGTTTAAATAACTAAGTGATAAAACCAACATAAATAAATAGTATAAATAATTTAAATTAATTAGGGTAATATCCAAAAGATAAAACTAACTCTTCAACTAACTAAAAGTCTAAGCCTAAAACATCTAACATTTTAATGCTCACAACTCAACCCGAGCCCAAAACCAAAGAAGATTCCCATCAACATAACCTGCAAAATATATAACAACAATCCACAATCAGTGGGGAGTAACTAGCAGTTCTCCCAGAACAAAAGAAATCAAAGCATGATTCAGACATAGATTAATAAGAAAGGAAATAATAAAGTCAAGTCAACTATGATATGCATCCACTTCCATATAACTCACAAATAACGCAAGTGAATAATAAATAGCAAGTGAGTTGGATAAAAATAAATAAATCATCTCAAAAGTACTTTTATAAAAATAGAAGTATAGGTAAAACAAGTTATTGAGTCAGAAACCGAACGCCAGTGAATCGCAATTCACTTCCTAAGATTTGTCAGATCGCAATCTCCTGGTCAGTCTATGGGCTTACGTTCCCCACTGCATGTGTCTAAGAATGGCAAAACTCCCGATGCAGGGTAGAACACGCAGAACTCCCTGACCTCTCGGACGACAACAATTAACCCAGGTGTACCCCTAGTTCGCAAAACCGGGTGGTTGGCATGTTCTTCACGGGGACTACATCTATCCCACCGGATATTCTTATCTCAAAATAAAATCATAAATATCATCAAAGTATCATTCATCTAAAAAATATTCGTCAAAGGGATGCCACCCGGCCTTATACCCATAATTCATCAAAACAACTTTTCATAATTCCTCAAAAATAATAACTTACAAACTTTCAACAAATGTATCCCACAATAAACACTTGAACAACTCTAAACATCAGCAATGATATTAAACTAGTTTTTACAGCACCAACAATTCAATCAAAAATACATCACCAATTAACTCCAAGGCTTATTTAATAAATACATAGTAACAATACATCATTTTTCTTATAAATCAAACATAAACATAATGATACCCAATAATACTTACTGCAACCTACTGAGCATCAGCAATCAAGAACATAATAGATTACAAATTATTTCTGACTAACAAGCTCTCAAATAATTTAAAAGAGTATCCTCAATTTCACAACAAAAACCCAATAATAATTATTAAACTAATAAGTTCGATCAGTAAAATCACGAAAAAATTATCATACGATCCTTATGGCTCTACTGGAATGGTAAAATTTTTATTTATAATTTTCGGACTCTAAAAGTATTTTTAAACGTTAATTTACAGAATACCCAATAAAGCCAATATAATAATTAAAAATAAAAATAAACTCCCAAAAATTACCAAAACTTTAAACAACATGCATAAATTCACGTAAACACATAATATACAAATAAATGAATTATCCAGCCTCCAGAAATAATTTTCATGATTTATATACTGACAGAAATAAAATTACAAAAACAGATAAATCAATTAAATAAACTGGTAAACAGTAGGAAATTTTTTTTTTTAAGGAATTAAATACATAGTACACATATAACATGATCCACGAAAAATAATTTCATCAATTTTAACATTCGTTTAATAATTATTATGCAAATAAGCCAAAAACGCATAAAATACCAATTAAATCAAATAAATACTAAAAATCAGACGAAATTTTTTTTTTTTTTATAAAATAGTCACACAAAATACATCAAGTATATTCATGTCAAATTTCGTCAATAATTTCATTCAAAAGGTATTTTAAATGATTCCTAGCGTTATAATCTAATACCGAATAATACTCTAATCACTATGGTTCTAAGATAACTACTAGTTACCTGGAACGTCGGGAGGAGAGCGAGTCTAAATAGATACGAAAAATATGTGCAATCCAAGTCCTCCACGAACGAAAATTGTAGCAATAAGTCACTAGGTGTTTTCTTCTTGAACGTTGAAAAATCTTATTTCGCACTGCTCTGTTCCGACCATGATTCCCGGTGATCAAAACCTCAGATTCTAAATCGCTCTGATCAAAGTTAATTACAAGATGTTGTAAACATTTTGTCCTAATTTGAAGACGATCCAACGGTTAGATCTCCGGTTACGGTTATTTTCGTGAAGGTGTGACAGGAAAAACCGGGTTGAACCTTTCTATTCTTTTCCTCTTCCTTTTCTCTCTTTCTTTTCTTGAAAACGGTGAGGGTTAAATGAGAATGATGCTGAACTTCTTTTAATAAAAATCAGAATTTTATGGCAAGGAAAAAATGAAGGGTTTAGGAGAAACGATTAGGGGGCTTATGGGGGTTACAAACTACCAAGAGTGATCAATTAAAAGAAATGAAATAAAAGAAGAGAAAGAGAGAGGGGCTCTCCCTTCTCTCTAGAAATCCTAAAGCCCCAAATTTTAGAAACCCTAAAGCCCCAAATCTCAGAAATTTTGCTAAGCCGCCGCTCTCTTCTTCCTTTTTCCCATCAGATCTAGCTTCTTCATCCTCTTCCATGGCTATCTAGTCCTTTGCTGGTCATTTCTTCTTGTCCTCAGTCGGACTATTTCTTCTAGTCTCTTCATTTCTCCTTTATCTTTTCGTCCTTGGTGGGCCTGCGATTCGCTGGTGTTTTCCTCGGTTTTGCGAAGCCAGCGTTTTCAGCGTCAAGGCTTTCTTTGGGCAGCACTGGCGGTGGAGGTTTGTTCGCCGGTTTCGGATGAGGATTCGCCTGGGTTGCGGGCTTCAAGCTTCGGGCTCCTCTCCTGAATATTCCCTTTCCAGTTCGGGCTTCATTGCTCGTGTTCAGTTTTGTTCTCGCGGTGGATCGTGGTCGCCGATGTTTCGTTGGCGGTGTTCGAGTTTTAGTTGGTTGCTGGGTTCTATTTCTTTTTCATGTTTTATGTATTTTTCTGTTTTATTTAGTTCTTGTTTTTTAGTTGGTTAGCTTTGTGGTTGATCTTATGGCCTCAAGTAATTGTGCTTCTCTTGTGAAGATTTGGGAGCTTATTTATTTTCGGTGGTGTTCGTCTTGCCCCCCGCGAAGGGTTCGACGTCGATTTGGGCCTGGGGAGATGGCGTGAGGCCGCGGCGGAGCATTTACTCGAGTTCCTTAGTGCTCCTTTTTCTTCGTTATTTCTGTACTTGATGCTTATTGTAACCACCCTTTGGGGGTGCTTTAGGGGGTGTCTCTTGTGTAGACACCTCCTAGTTTTCTCTCCTTATCAAAAAAAAAAAAATAAAAAAAAAATAAAAGAAGAGAAACTTCTTTCTTCTCCCTCCCCATAGCCGGCTGTCCAAGCCCAAGTACATCAAGATGATTTCGGCCCAAGTCATCAAAGGTCCACGCATCAAAAGTCCGCCACGCGATAAATCGATAAATTCCTAAATCGCGCCTAAACTTTGAAAATACTAAATAATGAAAATAATTCTAATAAATTATATTATAAATATAAATATAATGCACACATTAACACACCATATAATAAAATAATAATTCGGCTCCTATATTATAATGAATAAAAATCATTAATCTAGAGAAAATAATAATTTAAGGGAAAACTTTTGCGGAAAAACTAGGAGAAAAATTATGGGTTGTTACAATCTCCCCTCCTTAAATAAAGTTTCGTCCTCGAAACTTAAAAACAACCAAGAGACAAAAGAAAATACTCTAGATAAAGAACATTAAGAAAACAGAAATCGAAGGATTTTAGTTAAGAATTAAACAACTTTGCAGGTATAAAAATTTGATAACTCAAATAATATATATATTTTATTTTGGAAGACCAAAAGAGTTGTACAGTAAAGAAGCACGGTAAAAACAATCATTTTATAAAATGTGAAAGAACCTAAAGACAAGTACTAGAAACTTTAAGGTAAAAACATTTGCACAATAAGTTATAGGTAATTTTGTAAAAGAAGCAGGAATAAATATTTACGTAAAATTATAAAAGAATAAATCTGACCATACATAAATATTTTAGAAAAGAAACGAAGAAGAAAAAGTTCGTAAATAGGTAGCCAAACCAATTTAAATAGAGCTAACTACACGGGCTTATACTCCACTTAAAGAGATAAGAACACTTTAATAAAGAGTAGCTAGCTGCTTTATTAAAATAGCACTTACGAACACAAGTCATGACATATGTTATAAGAGCGTACGTCCTCCTTAACATATATATGAAATTTAAGGTTCGCAAAAGAAATTGAAAACTTTAAAATAAATTTCACAACGACGAAACACTAATAAATAGGAGATAAAATACTAAATAATAAACAACAATTTTAAAATTTGCCAAGTCGACACAAATGTGCATGGAACCACCCATTGCAACCTAGTATCAACAAAATAATATTTGAAAGCCTTCTTATCAAATCAACATTAAAGTTTAACGGAATCACCCAATATAAACTTAATGTCAACTCAAAAAGGAAGTTAAATCAAAATAGTCAAAATGCGTCAACTTATCAAATTGACATACGAGTCAAAGGAATCACCCATTATGACTCAATATCAACTCAAACAAGGTTAAAATTTTTGGACTTATCAAATTGACATACAAGTCAAATGAATCACCCATTATGACTTAATATCAACTCAAACAAGTTTAAAATTTAGACTTATCAAATTGACATACAAGTCAAAGGAATCACCCATTATGACTTAATATCAACTCAAACAAGTTTAAAATTTAGACTGAGTATATAAATTTCGTTTTCAAAGAATATAAAACAGATCAGTCAAAATCAGAGAATTAAATAAGAAGTAATGAAAACAACCAAAAAATTTCTATGAATTGAGAAAGCACTAAATATTTAAACAAGAAACAACAAATAGTAAACGAGATCCTTTCACATATTTGAGTTCGAAAAATAATGCTAATAAGAAAAGTAAATTAGTAAAGTAAAGTAAAAGTTGTTGAATGCTAACCTTTAAAACAAAATAGTTTGCGTCTACATTTCAATCTAAAACCAAGACAACTCATTAAAGTACTTTTTATTTTCAAAGACTACAAAACTTATTACCATAATTCAAGGCTAAATAAGGATTAGCATGAAAAATAACAATATTAAAAGGAAAATATTTATAAATATAGGTGGTCAAAGACGTTAAGAGAAATTGAAGAATATCTTGAAAGACAATTTCATAACCCCTTTCTTTTTTTCCAAACCATTATAAAACAATTAAAATTAAACGGTTTTCAAAAGAGTATGTCAAAATATTAACAATAACAAAATTTAAATACCAAAATATAACTCTTATATAACTATGAAATTTATTAAGATCAAAAATTTAAAATATAATTTGGAATATAAACTCAAACTAAAAAGTTTTGTAAGATAATAAAACATATACGTAGCACTCACTTAAAAACAACAATTAATTGGAGAATAATAGAAAATATATACCGTCGCACATAATAACATATACTATCAAGCAACTAGCAAATAAAATAAATGCAATGCAACACACAAGACTATATTAAAATAAAATTAAAGTTTATCTTTAAATTGCAAAACACAAAATAAATTAAACACACATCTAAACCGAGATGGCTATAAATTACTTCGCTTTCACTGCACACTCTGATAAAAGAGAAAATAAATTACATGTAAGAGACCCTGCAAATAAGATTAACAAACTTGGTAGACTAATTCCACCAATAATACAAGTAACTATACATATAACATATGCTCCATAACCATGAGAGCACACCACATTCCCATTAGGCTTCCCTTTTACTTACTCTACCCATAACACTCTCATTATAGTGAAACTATAAATCTTAAATCTAAACAAATTTTATCTCCTATGGCTAGCTAATAATTCTAAAGAATAATTAGCAACTCTTTTTCAGAGTTTAGGAGCGTTTTGCTCTGATACCAACTGTAACACCCCAGAATTTCAAAGCGGAAAAGAAAGAAATAATAATAGTATTAATAGGACGATGGCGGAAACATCGTCTTCTCGGAATGTCACTACTACAAGAAATGCGTTTAAATAACTAAGTGATAAAACCAACATAAATAAATACTATAAATAATTTAAATTAATTTGAGTAATATCCAAAAGATAAAACTAACTCTTCAACTAACTAAAAGTCTAAGCCTAAAACATCTAACATTTTAATGCTCACAACTCAACCCGAGACCAAAACCAAAGAAGATTCACATCAACATAACCTGCAAAATATATAACAACAACCCACAATCAGTGGGGAGTAACTAGCAGTTCTCCCAGAACAAAAGAAATCAAAGCATGATTCAGACATAGATTAATAAGAAAGGAAATAATAAAGTCAAGTCAACTATGATATGCATCCACTTCCATATAACTCACAAATAACGCAAGTGAATAATAAATAGCAAGTGAGTGGATAAAAATAAATAAATCATCTCAAAAGTACTTTTATAAAAATAGAAGTATAGGTAAAACAAGTTATTGAGTCAGAAACCGAACGCCAGTGAATCGCAATTCACTTCCTAAGGTTTGTCAGATCGCAATCTCCAGGTCAGTCTATGGGCTTACGTTCCCCACTGCATGTGTCTAAGAATGGCCAAACTCCCGATGCGGGGGTAGAACCACGAGAACTCCACGACCTCTCGGACGACAATAATTAACCCAGGTGTACCCCTAGTTCGTAAACCAGGTGGTTGGCATGTTCTTCACCGGGGACTACATCTATCCCACCGGATATTCTTATCTCAAAATAAAATCATAAATATCAGCAAAGTATCATTCATCTCAAAAATATTCGTCAAAGGGATGCCACCCGACCTTATACCCATAATTCATCAAAACAACTTTTCATAATTCCTCAAAAATAATAACTTACAAACTTTCAACAAATGTATCCCACAATAAACACTTGAACAACTCTAAACATCAGCAATGATATTAAACTAGTTTTTACAGCACCAACAATTCAATCAAAAATACATCACCAATTAACTCCAAGGCTTATTAAATAAATAAATAGTAACAATTAATCATTTTTCTCATAAATCAAACATAAACATAATGATACCCAATAATACTTACTGCAACCTACTAAACATCAGCAATCAAGAACATAATAGATTACAAATTATTTCTGACTAACAAGCTCTCAAATAATTTAAAAGAGTATCCTCAATTTCTCAACAAAAACACAATAATAATTATTAAACTAATAAGTTCGATCAGTAAAATCACGCAAAAATTATCATACGACCCTTATGGGTCTACTGGCATGGTACAATTTTGATTTATAATTTTCGGACTCTAAAAGTATTTTTAAACGTTAATTTACAGAATACCCAATAAAGCCAATATAATAAATAAAAATAAAAATAAACTCCCAAAAATTACCAAAACTTTAAACAACATGCATTAACTCACGTAAACAAATAATATACAAAGAAATGAATTATTCGGCCTCCAGAAATAATTTTCATGATTTATATACTGACAGAAATGAAATTACAAAAACAGATAAATCAATTAAATAAAATGGTAAACAGTAGGCAAAAATTATTATAAGGCATGAAATACATACGAAACATATAAAATGATCCACGAAAAATAATTTCATCAATTTTAACATTCGTTTAATAATTATTATGCAAATAAGCCAAAAACGCACAAAATACCAATTAAATCAAATAAATACTAAAAATCAGAAGAAAATAATTTTTATTTATACAATAGTCCCACAGCATGCATCAAGTATATTCATGTCAAATTTCGTCAATAATTTCATTCAAAAGGTATTTTAAATAATTCCTAGCGTAATAATCTAATACCGAATAATACTCTAATCACTATGGTTCTAAGATAACTACTAGTTACCTGGAACATCGGGAGGAGAGCGAGTCTAAAGAGATACGAAAAATATGTGCAATCCAAGTCCTCCACGAACGAAAATTGTAGCAATAAGTCACTAGGCGTTTTCTTCTTGAACGTTGAAAAATCTCATTTCCCACTGCTCTGTTCCGACCATGATTTCCGGTGATTAAAAGCTCAGATTCTAAATCGATCTGGTCATAGTTAAGAACAAGATGTTGTAAACGTTTTGTCCTAATTTGAAGACGATCCAATGCTTAGATCTCTGGCTACGGTTATTTTCGTGAAGGTGTGACAGGAAAAACCGGGTTGGACCTTTCTATTCTTTTCCTCTTCCTTTTCTCTCTTTCTTTTCTTGAAAACGGTGAGGGTTAAATAAGAATGATGCTGAACTTCTTTTAATAAAAATCAGAATTTTATGGCAAGGAAAAAATGAAGGGTTTAGGAGAAATGATTAGGTGGGTTATAGGGGTTACAAACTACCAAGAGTCATCAATTAAAAGAAATGAAATAAAAGAAGAGAAACTTCTTCCTTCTCCCTCCCCATAGCCGGCTGTCCAAGCCCAAGTTCACCAAGATGATTTCGGCCCAAGTCATCAAAGGTCCACGCATCAAAAGTCCGCCACGCGATAAATCGATAAATTCCTAAATCGCGCCTAAACTTTGAAAATACTTAATAATGAAAATAATTCTAATAAATTATAAATATAAATATAATGCACACATTAACACACCATATAATAAAATAATAATTCGGCTCCCATATTATAAAGAATAAAAATCATTAATCTAGAGAAAATAATAATTTTAGGGAAAACTTTTGCGGAAAAACTAGGAGAAAAATTATGGGTTGTTACATATACAGTGAATCACTCCTCATAGTTAGTAAGATAAAAGGTGAGCTCGCTGCAAAGGATTCGAATATGATATCGTACCTCGAGATTGCGAAGGACAAAAGAAAACAATTCAACAGGCCAACGATGAAGCAAGACGCGATTTGGTATGTCACGAGATGTGACAACTGCCAAAGACACGTAGGTACGACGCACAAACCATCTGAATTATTGCATCCTACATTATTTTCATGCCCTTTCATGAAATGGGGCAATGACATAGTAGGAAAGCTACCTCCAGCCCTAGGAGAAAAGGTCTTTATATTGGCACTAACTAATAATTTTCTAAGTGGATAAAAGCAGACTCATTACAGCAAGTACACGACAAAGAGGAAATATATTTTACACATACAAACATTATATGCAGGTTTAGCGTCCCCCTTGAAATTATATGCGACAATGGATCGCATTTTATCAGCGATAAAACCACACGATTTATGTGACCATCATTAAAACTAACGGTGGGATGTTAGTGGGCTGGGTGGTGGTTGGCGGTTGGGGTTAACTTGGGTTAGGTAAACCAATAAAACTAACGGTTGAATTAACGGTGTTACCATCATTAAGGTCACTTTCGTATAATATTACTAAGTATAGGGTTATTTTTTAAACTGAAAAAAAAGGCTCACCATTGCAAATGTTCCATAGTACAGGGTTACCAGTGGGAATTTCCCAATAATCAATAGTTGGGATCTTTTATAGCAGGGCGGTTATAGTTGGGACCTTTGTTGTTAATTTTTCCTTAATTTTATCGAATAGAAATTGTCATTTAGATTAGTTGAATGGTTGATATTACAAAAGTTAGTTGAATAAGTTTCTTTAAATGGATATTAATTGAGGCATGGTTATCTATATATATTAATTTTAATTAGGTGAAATCATGGGATTGATCAGTTACGGAGTTGAAGTATTATTTGGATACCGATGATTATTCGCAGAAGGTTATTATTATGGAATTGGAATGATATGAATTTGTAAGAGGTAATCCAAATTTCTTTGGTTCTAATGTTGATCAGAAGTTGTCAATCATTAGATATAATATTCATATTATCATTATAGTAGTAATATAGTTCATTGTCGAGTTATAAGCGAAAATAAGTCGTAATTAAGAAGTTATAAAGGTCATATGTTAATTAGTCAAGAACAATGAGTTTAAAAAATTAAGTAAGTTCGATTTAAGTTTGCAAATAACTTTAACGAGGTATTAATTACATTGGTGGGTGATGTTGAGATTATAAATATTTTATACTTATTATGTGTAGTTATGAATATGAAATTATAATCAATTTGTGTATTAGTGTAACTAGTTGTAACTATGAATTTACTTCTTTTTTTAAAGATGGAAATATTAATTGCTGGAATGATCATTGTTGGTTAATTATATAGAGGACGAGGAGTGCTGATTGTCGATTAAAACTTTAAATTGAAATGTTGTCGATTTATGGCTTCAAGTGATCTATGTTGGTGTTTGAAGGTAATTTACATATCAAATAGACTAATGTAGGAATGAAATCGAGTTATTCCTAGTTTCCATTCTTCAATTCCTAGAATCTGGTTATCTGTTGTCGATGGTGGTTTATTGAGTTTTGGACAATTAAATATTTAGTATAAAGTAAGAATTAGAATTATGAGTTGCCAATTTGTGGAAGTCTTTATTATAATAATATGTGAATTAATTTGGTAAATATATGATAAAGTTCTAACTATAAGTAGAATGGTTTTCTAAAATTGGTTGAGTATAATTTTAAGAAGGTGTTTAATTAGATGAAAGTATAAGAGAATTTGTATTAATGAACTAAAAGAATTAGTTTCTAAAAAGACCATATAATTTGATTGGAATTGTTCAATGGGTTTATGATAAATACTTATTTGACTAGACTCTAAAAGTGAATTAACTTAATAAATCCCCTCATATATTGGAAGTTAGAAAAAGGATTAAGTAGTAATGGTTAATAATATGGAGAGTATAGGAGATAGTTTAATTAATAATAGACTAGATTATTGAGGTTATGTTTAAAAAGGGATTACCGTTTAATATCTATAAAGGGATTAATATAATAAAGTCATATTGTTTGATTAGTGTTCACTTAAGTAAGTATGCATGAGTTAATTCAAAGAAGTCTTAGTTATTTAGTTGAGTGGTTTTTTAATTAGAAATGTGGTTGACTCGCTCCACGTAATTGTGAGCTTGGTTTGTTAATAGTTTGGTATTGACTATGTTAACTGCAATCCAACTTATGATATATATAGCATGAGCTTTATTTTAATTATTTAGCAACATTTTTTTACTGAACCTCGAGTTGTGAATTTTAAGTTAAATCTCATTAGTTGATTTCTAGCATAACCCTATTGTCATTCTTGTTGGTGTTTTATTGGATATGAATTGCGTATTAGTGTTAGGTGGTTCAAGGTTTAATGGTTAAATTAATATGGAGTTTAATTGTCAGGAAATGAAAATGATTAAAGTACTAATCATGTAAAGTGAAAGAATGGCAAAGATTACAAAAAGCTGATGAGGATCGCTTCTGGAATCAAGGCTCCTCATAGGTTATGTACACATGACCAAAGGTTTAGTGCTTCCTCGGTGGTCGGCCCTAAGGATCTTAAAGCTTACTCTGTTAATGGAAAACTCTTTGGTGGGGTATTATGAAAGTCGACTTGGAAGTATTACCTCATGTGGGTTACTTCAAGGTGTATACATAAAGACTACGATAGGCTTTATCATTAAGTGAGAAGACATTCCTCGACAAGCGACGTGTCTGCAATCTGTTGTTGCCACCTTCGCGTCCTTCCCTTACCTATTGCCAAACAATTGTGTTAAAAGAATGGAAAGCATATAAATATGTGTTAAGGAACTGATTAAGAGGAATAAATATTGTTCTATAAGGAACAGTGAAGTCACCAAGAGTATTAGATGACAAATTTAAAGCATGTGTTGTTGTTGTAATTGTGATGGAATGGTTTTCTAGTAAAGGATCACCAAAGCATGTTTTAAATGTGTTTTATAGGTTAGTACTCAGCTTTACTGATGCCAGTGTATGTTTTGTTTTGTCATATATGTGGTCTGTCACATGGTGGGTTGCGGTGTCCTATCTGTTGTAGGTTCAAGATTTGAAGTTCGTTATTTGAAGTTGAAGGCTTCGAAATGCTAAAAATATGAATACTTTAATTATTAATGTAATAGTATTTGCAAAGTTTAGTTACAGTTTCAAATAGTAATTAATTTGAATTAGATTTGAATTTTTGTTTTCACATTTTCTAATATAGTTCAGCGAGTGTAACGGTAGCATTTGGTGAGCTCAGCTATATTCTTTAATTTCGATGTACATTAATCCTCTATAAACTGGTCGTGAAGGACCGCCTGTTACATACATAAATGAATTGGATGATGTCCGAGAAGGCAGCTCCTAATGCAGAGTCCTCTCCCCACTATGGTGGATGTGTACTGTACAGCTTTACAGTACGTAAGAAGTAAATCAAATAGATGTACTCAACATCTATAACCTGAGTCTGGAACCTGCTGCTATAGACAACAAAGGGAAAAATAATGAAGGATGCTCAATGTGTAAAGGTAAAGGTCACTCTAAGGACAAGTGCTGGCGTGTAATTAGATTCCCCCAAAGACACCAAAAGTACAATAAGATATCAACAAAAATGCAAGGAAAGCAGGAGACAACTATGGTGGGTTGAGAAAATGTAACTCTAATAGAGGAAAAGGGTAAAGATTAGCTGCAAATGCTCACAGTCAGGAACAAGGTGCGGGATAACTTCTCACAAGTCAACAAATTGAACAATTTTTAAAGCTCTTACCTGCCAGCTGTAAGACAAGAAGGTCAGGAACTAAAATTCCAGAAGAATTGGATGGAAGTTTTCCTGGTATGACGACATGTTGATTTGCTTCTTTTAATTTTTGTGATTGGTTTATTGATACAGGAGCATCTGACCATATGACCTCTAATATTGATGCTTTGGTTTCTTTGTTGAGACTAAGAACAATCCCAAAATAAATATTCTAAATGGAAAGACTGATGTGATAATTCATGTAGGTGACACAAGGTTGGAAAACAATTTGTTGCTTAAAAATGTGTTGTATGTACATGAGTTGAAGTACAATATGTTTTCTATGAATAGATTGGTGCAAAATGATAAGTGTAAAGTGATCTTTTACCCTGAACGTACTATGTGTGATTTTGGACTTAGTTACTCTAGCCATTAAAAGCATTAGGAAGGCTCAAAATGGACTCTATCACCTGGTGAATGTGCCATGGAAGAGAATCTAAGAAGAATATCAAATAAATCTTAATCCCTAGCAGAGGCACAGAGAAGAGAATTAAGGAAATGAAGTAGAAGAAACAAAGAAGGTGGCCATAAACTCATGCGTTAGTGGAATTGTGTCATGTGCAAATCATGTAGTTAAGAAGAAGGGTAACTTCATGTTGTGGCACAATAGAGTAGAACATGCTCCTTTGAGTAGAATTAAATACATATAATGTCTTTCTGGTATGAAACAAACTCACGATGTCTGCTTAACAAGTCCATTGACAAATTTTACTGAACTTCCTCACAATGTGAGCACTTCTCATGCATTTGTTCCTTTTAACTAATCCATATAGATATATGGGGCCATATACTGTGTGTACATGTGGGAAATACAGGTATTTGTTGACAATTGTTGATGATTTCTCTAGATCAACTTGGGTATACATTTACTCAAATTGAAATTTGAGCCACCAGAAGTTGTGAAATTGCTTTGTAATTTTGCTCAAAATCAATTTGGAAAGACCGTGAAAACAATAAGATCTGATAATGCATTGGAGTTTGAGGAATATAGATGCAAATGATTCTTTGGAAAAAAAAAAAAAGGAATTGCTCATCAAACAACCTGTGTGGATAGACCACAACAGAATGGGAGGGTAGAGAGAAAGCACATGGATATTCTGGAGATGTCTAGAGCATCAAGCTAGACTACAAGCAGGTCCCTCATTGAAGTATTGAGGGGACTCTGTATTGACTAATGTACACATCATCAATAGACTCCCATCTGAAATCTTGAAAATGACAACTCCTTATGAAAACTCTTCAATAAAAATCCTACCTATAGTCACTTTAGACCTTTTGGATGCCTAGCTTTTGCAAGTAATCCTAGTATGGAGAACCTTGAGAGGAATTCATTGTATCTTCCTAGGATACCTTTACAACAAGAAGGGTTATAGGCTCATGAACCCCATCACTTAACAGTGCTCTGTG
This sequence comes from Beta corolliflora, assembly GCA_947648045.1. Taxonomy (NCBI): domain Eukaryota; kingdom Viridiplantae; phylum Streptophyta; class Magnoliopsida; order Caryophyllales; family Amaranthaceae; genus Beta; species Beta corolliflora. The sequence continues at coordinate 1,301,198 of CANSZD010002984.1, forward strand.
TCAAGAGATGTCACATTTTGTGAAACTGTTTTTCCTTGTAACAAAGCTAGCAAGGCTTAGTATATGCAACCATAACATGTGGAAATGTCTACTAGAAAACAAGGTAGTGAAGTGAAGGAATTTGTGTGTATGGAAGATGAAATGAGAATTATAGATGACGATGATAGTGATGAAATGAATGCAATGGAAGAAGCTCTAGAAACAAGTGATGCATATTGTAGAAGATTTTGAGCAACCTGTTCCCGGAGCTCCAGTGTTAAGAAGATCTACTAGACAACACAAGCAGCCAATCGGGCTGAAAGATTTTGCAACACATGTGAAAAAGTAGATATGCAAGAGATAAATTTAGTGATTAATAAGGAACGGAGGAAGTACAATATAGAACTCATAGGACAAGTACAATGTTGTATATTCTTCTGATTTGCCATAATTAACAACGTAATTAAACAAAAGGTGTCAAAATACTTATGTGACCGAAGAAACTTGGTTCCCTTAACATAGGAATGTAGGATACTTTCATCTTAGTAATTGTTCAACTCAAGGATATTTTCATATTTAAAACGGTTATTTCACCATATACCCTTGACAAATCAAGAAATTCACCATATACCCTCAATGTTTCAAAAATTCACCATATACCCCTGAGTTTTCGAAAACGTTCACCATATACCCTTTTGCTAACTGTCGTTAACTCACCGTTAGCTTTATTTACGATTTTGCCACCATTAACCACTAACCCTAAAATCCTAATACCCTAAACCAAACCCTAACCCTAATTATAACCCTTATCCTAAACCCTAACCCATCCTCCCTCCCCCAAACCCTAACCCACCCAAGCCCCACCATCCCACCCCCAGCCCACCACCCCCTCCTCCCTCCACTCCACCACCGCAGCCCCTCCCCCACCCTCTCCCCTCCATCGTCACGCCCGTCGATTTCCCCCCTCCCCTCTCCCTTCCCCGTCGATTTCCCCCCCCCCCCCTTCCCTTCCCCGTCGATTTCCCCCTTCCCCGTCGATCTTTCCCCCTCCCCCTCCCCCACCCCATCTTCGTTCACCATTGAAATCCCCCATCCCCACGCCCTCCCCCCTTCCCCATCGACTCCCCCTTCCCCAGTCGATCTCCCCCCCCCCACCCCTTCCCTCCCCGTCGCCGCTTCCCCTCCCCCTCCCCTTCCCTCGCCGAACTGGGTAGAATTCGAAACGAAAATTCAAGTGGTGGTGGTGGTGTTTTTTTGGTGAATTTGCGAAGGGAGTGTGGCAAGATTGATGATGGTGTTGTGAATATCGATGGTTCTCGGCTCATTGGTGAATCGAAAATTCATTTCGAAATTGTTTGGGGAAGCCATTGTTACAAGTCGCTCAAGTTCCTCAAGCTCGCACTCGCCTGGTTGGAGTTGGTTTGCGATCCACCGGTGATGCGGTGGTTCTCGCGCTTGCTCGACGGTCGTCATTGGTTGGTGTTTCTTTGGTCGACGGTGATGCAATGGTGTGGCGGTTTGGTGCACGGGGGTGGGGAAATCGAATGGCGGTCTGGGGCGGTGGGGAGGGGGTGGGGGGCTGCGGCGGGGAGGGGAGAGGTGGGGAGGGGGTGGGGGGCTGCGGGGGGGGGAGGGGGAGGGGGAGGAGGGGGGGGGGGCCGGGCTTAGGGTTGGGGAGGGGTCAGGGCTTGGGCTTAGGGTTAAGGATTAGGGTATAGATTATAGGGTTAGGATTTAGATTAGGGTTAGGGATTAGGGTTTAGATTTTAGGGTTAGGGATTAATGATGGCAAAATGGTAAATAAAGCTAACGGTGAGTTAACGGCAGTTAGAAAAAGGGTATATGGTGAACGTTTTCGAAAACTCAGGGGTATATGGTGCATATTTGAAACATTGAGGGTATATGATGAATTTTCCAATTTGTCGGGGGTATATGGTGAAAAATCCGTATTTAAAATGCTACATAAGAAGACATATGTTGGTTTTAAAGATTTAATCTCAGGAGTAATTGTTACACCATAACTCATGGTGTAACGAATGCTTCACATGCATGCCATCTTCTCCTCATATCTTTCTCCCTTCACCTCCCTACTTCACTTTCACACTAATCATTATTTCGACATTCTCTCTCTCTCATCAACTCCACCTCTTCTACCTCTCAAATCGGCTCCTCTTTTCTGACTCATTTTGCTGAATCGTCGAACCTAACGATTCTTCTCTGCCATCATTGGCTCCACTGCTGGAGGATCCGGTGAAGATGTTTGGATTATCAATGTGATTGGAATTGTTATCGATACTCTAGCTTTTGTGTTTCCTTGCGATTCTAGTTCTCTCGTTGTTGCTAAGCCCGATGATGTGGTTTCGATTGGGGCGAATGTTTATGATTTCATTCATTTTTTGTGTATGTAATTAACTGAGTGAGAATTCCTGAATCTGAAAAATCGAAATGGCATTGCACCCCTAAGTTGTAATTCACGAGTTATAGAATCGTGAAACTAAAACTTATAGTCATCAGGTTGACAAGATGACAATAACTTGTTGTTGTTGAAACAAATTAGAAATGATATGGCACGGATGACAAGATGTCATCAAAAAAAATTGAAACGACATGAAGTAGGTCAGAAATGGTATTACACAGATGACAAAATGACAGCAAAAAAACTGAAATGACATGAAATAGATTAAAAATTATATGCCATACATGACAAAATTACATCAAATAAAACTGAAATGGCATGAAATAGACCATAAACTATATGAAATAAATGACAAAACGAAATCAATCAAGAGTGAAAAGCCATGAAACACATCAGAAACGATATGAAAACAAATGACAAAATGACATCAAAATGAAATTGAAATGACATGAAATACATGGCAAAATGACATCATATTCATGTTATTATTTGTGTAGAAATGTCATTTTTTTAGCGTGTACAAGATAAGCGCGTTTATTGTTGTTATATTAGTTTACACGTGTTAGATTTTGTTACACATAAGTTTACAGACAACATATGTTATACTTAAGACGCTTTGTTAAAATTTATTTTCTTGACACCCAATAAAATATCTTTTAAAAGCTTCATATTAAGGAAAATTTTCCTTTGTAACCACTTCCAATGGCTATGGTTATCATTGCAAGTGTGTACTCTAGATGCTTGCTGAAATAAGGCTTGAGTTGGTCGTTAAAGTTAGCACCAAGAGGCAGAAATAAAATTAGTTGTAGAAATATCCTTATTCTTCTATTCAAATCTGGATCTAAGTTCAAAACTGATCTAGTATTCATAATTAAGTTTTATATTTGGTTAGCTTAGGATATGAACAAAGTTAAATCTCGTGCATGAATCTCTTGTACTTATTTTGGTTGTTTCTTTTCCTAGGATATGAATTCAGATCCAAATCATTCATTAGCAATTGTTCTATAGCAATTAAACTAATTTTCAAACTGATTTCCACGTTGAAATAAAAGTAATTTGATTCAAGACGTATGAAATTATACTACATACAAACCTGGTAACCTACCCTCTTGAATATGTCTCGTGCTTTAAATGCTTAAGATACTCATAGATTTATTTTTCTCAAAAATGTTTAAACAAAGGCAGCATCCCACGTTTGGAGGTTAAATTTTTAAGACTTTAACCTTTGAATCTGAATCATTCCTTAAAACAACATGTGAGTTTACCACTAGAACATGTGACTTAGTTGTAACTGATTGGAGTTATGTTCCCTTAACATTGGTTGTGACTAAATACTACAGCCAAGCAATCTGTCATATTGTGGGGCCCCTAACATGTAATTTCTCAAATTGATACTAAAATAATCCAAGTCATGAAATTTCCCATTTAACTTTAAATTATCTAAATTTAAAACTCCCGGAAATTTCCCTATGGCTTAAAATACAATAATGGCACAAAATTTCCTACCAACTTTTTGCTAGTACAACCAATCACCAGAATACTCTTACTACACTAGCTATTACTATAAATAGTAGAGCATGAGAAGCCTACATTCACCCACACAAATAAGAAAAACTTCCAAGTGATCTTCCTTCCTTCCTCCCTATCTTTTTAGCACTTCCCCCAATTCTTGTGAAAAATGGGTTCCCTTGAAGCTAGTAATGCGGTGGTGGGGAGGACTACGGTCCACCGTCTGATAGCGGAGGAAGGAGCATTGCTGATGCCCGGTATCCAAGACGCCTTCTCTGCTGCCATTTGCGCTAAAACTGGCCATAAGGCTTGCTTTGTCTCCGGCTTTGGTGTTTCCGCTGCTCTTCTTGGCTTACCTGACTTTGGTTTGCTCACGTATGTCTCTCTCGCTCTTTTTAAATCAAGTTGAGACTGGTCGTTTAGTTGAACATAGGAAGTGATCATGTTTTCTAGTTTGTCCACTTTGTTTTCTAGTGAACATAGGAACTAAACACTTTGTTTCTACTTTCGCTTTTCTTTGTATAATTTTTAGAAAATGTAGATTTCACAAAGTACAAAAAGATAAAATATTGCTTTGATTAAATTGTGATATTAACAACACAATTGAGAAAGTTTAAGTTTATATTAGGCTTATATAACAATAAAATTGTGAAATTTTGCTAAAATGAAATTGACATAAGTATGATCTTAATTAGGTTGGAAATCCAAACTTGGTAATCAAATGGCTGAAATCACTATCATGCTGTAACTAGCTAATACAACTGATGAGTGAAATCAAATGATGTAATCAGCTATTAGTTGATTGTTGAACAAGAAAATGGTTGTACTGAAATGATAATGGCTTCATATTGCTAGCTTAAATCAAAATTACAGTACACATCTAAAAAGTGTACGGGTGCTTCCTATCACAATTTACAAAAAGAAGAAAAAAAGTGTACGTGTATATATGATCTACATAATTCGGCACTTCCACGTACGCTACAAATCATAATTGCTTTTCACGTGGAATACTGTGCTTTTTTGTTTCCATAAATGATACACACTATAAAATCCAAACTTAGTTAAGCGATAAATATAAGTCCATTTATCTTTCAAACTTATTTAGTGGGCCATATCTTTGGGCTGATTGATTCTAGATATTTCGTAATTGTATTTTGAAAAATAGATTTCTTTTTTAATTTTTTTACATATGTGTAAATTCAATTTTGCGCTCTCTTAAAGAAAGTAGAAATACTTGTAAATGATTTTTTGTGATACAGAACTGCAGAAGTTGTAGACGTTGTTCGTAGAATAACTGCTGCCGCTCCAAGTTTATGTGTTGTTGTTGATGGAGGTAAAAATAATAATTAAGTTTCTTTCTCTCATATTCAACAATTATAAAAAAAAAACACTATACTCATAAAAGGTATAATTTCTTGGTTTATGACAGACACTGGAGGTGGTGGTCCTCTCAATGTCCAAAGATTTATCAAAGACTTGATTGCGGCTGGTGCTAAGGGTGTTTTCCTTGAGGTAAAAGACTTTTCATGTGTCACTATTGTTCATTAATAATATAGGACAATGATTGGAGCAATAATTTGAAGGAGATAAAATTTGGGGAACTAATCCAACGTTTATGTTTAATACACGTACTTGTCAATATTGCTCACATAAATTTCCTTTTCGACAGGATCAAGTGTGGCCTAAGAAGTGTGGTAAGTACTCTCAGCATTATCAATAATTTTTTCAATGAGTCCGTCAAGGCGTCAATACGCATATAATTTATTGGTACACGTATTTTCTAATTCATCTTTTGTTTGTATTTGATGTTAGGTCATATGCGTGGTAAGATGGTTGTACCCGCAGAGGAGCATGCACTTAAGATAGCAGCAGCAAGAGATGCCATTGGTGATTCTGATTTTTTCTTAGTAGCAAGATCTGATGCAAGAGCACCCCATGGTCTTCAAGAAGCCATTCGACGGGCTAACCTATACAGAGAGGTATCGCCATTAATCAATTTCCGTTGTTAAAAAATGACCCATTTTGACTTCGACGTAAAAATTAACATTCAGTAAAAATTAAATTCACTTGCAGTCTGGAGCTGATGCCACTTTTGTTGAGGCACCTGCAAATTTGGAGGAGCTAAAAGAGGTTGTTAGAGATGTGAAAGGTTTAAGAATTGCAAACATGATTGAAGGTGGAAAGACTCCATTGCACACACCAGCTGAATTTCAAGAAATGGGTTTCCACTTGATTGCTCATTCACTCTCAACACTCTATGCTACAACCAAAGCATTGATGGGTATCTTGAGGACACTTAAGGAAAAGGGAACTACTAGGGATGATTTTGACCAAATGGTTACATTCAATGAATTCAATGATATGATCAGTTTGGAATCTTGGTATGAGCTTGAAACTAAGTTCAAGAGTTTCACCCCAAAAGCTTGATTATTATCTCTACGTACAAGAGTTGGATTCAAAAGACTAAGCATGATTACGAGAAATAATTAGCAAGTTTTTATTATGCTTGGTAGTTGTTTAATATTTGTATGAAGTCGTGCATTTAAGTACGTTAGTGATGTTGTAAGTTTGATATCTGTATGAGAGAGAGATTTGGATGAATTGTACTCTAATGTTTGTTCAGATATAATTTTATAATATTTTCTCCATATCAAGTGAGTGAAATTTATTTATTGCTATGACGCTGAAATACTCCATTTTTTTTTACCCAAATCTCATGCGAGACATGTAGCAATCATGCAATTGTGTGCCCTTTTATTAAGTGCCCATTAATCATGCATGCAAGTGATATGTAATTGACTAACTGAAAATACGTAAATGCACGTATAATCAATTCTCTACGTCACTTTTGTCAATTATATTGTGCCAATCTTATGATTCTCTGAATGAAGAGAGTGGCTAAATAAACTTACGCATATATTTCCAACATTTACTCCACTAAGACTCCAGTATTCTCTTATTCATTCGTTCAAAAGTCCATGATGGCAGCGGTTGCTTGAGCAGCCCAACATAGAATTACTATTCAATTATTAAAACTTGAAGAATATAGATCCAGCAGAAAGGCAGATCGGATCTTGATCTAGAACCAATTTTTCAGATTTATATATTAGTTGTGGATCTAACATTTAGATGTGTAATTCACCCACTCGATCGAATTGGTGTTATCACTTATATTATACATAGTGTTATGCTATATCGCACACAGTAAATTTGCAATATCCGTATGCTAGATTTCCGACCAGCACAATGGACTACGTATTAATAATAATAATGATGTTTTAGATTTATTCTTATATTCTTTTAATTGGAATATAAATCTACTACATACAAACTTGGGTGATAATATATAAGAATATTCGTTTACTAAGTATAACTCTATCCCTTTTAATATAGATTTACAAAGGTTTTATTACAAATACTTGGATGTTTATAGGAGCACGTAGAACTATATGCTCCCAATCATATATTTTTGCGCATTTGTTATATATTTTGCTGAAATAAGCATAATGTAAAATGTGCATATATATAGTATGCAAAAAATGTGAGAGAGAGAGCCTAGTTCTATGTACTCCGGGGTGCATTATGAAGGCTATAAGGTTTATCATTCTACAATTTTCATTACTCGAGACCCATCATAATTAAAAAGCTATAACCATGAGCTTAATGAACGATTAGAACTTACAGCAGTGCCTTCCTTAATCTACATCAGTAAGTGGTGCGTGCCTTAACACTTAGTTGTTAGATCTTTTAGATTCTTCTTTTTTGTTTGTTAGAAATTTATAACCTTATGACACTATATGATTAAAATTGAATCTTTTTAGTACGGTTATTTCACCAAATACCCCTGACAAAAAATTTTATTCACCAAATACCCCCACTTTTCACAAAATTCACCAGATATCCCTGATCTTTAAAAAAATTCATCAGATACCCTTTTGTTAACGGACGTAAGTCCTCCATTAGCGTTTATTTACAAGTTTGCCCTAATTAGCCCTAAGTTTGCCCTAATTAGCCCTAAGTCAACCTAATTAACCCTAAGTCAATCGAATTAACCCTAACTAACCCTAACCCTCTCTCTCCCCTAACACACCGCCCCCCCCCCCCCCCAACCAACCCCACCCACCCCCACCCCCCAACAACCCCGGCCCCACCGAGGCCCCCTCACCTCCCTCGCCTCCCTCCTCCCATCCCTCCCCCCCCCACGCAGACCCCCTCCCCCTCCCCCGTAGCCGCAGTCGCGCCTCCCCTCCTCGAATCCCGAGCCCACCACCCCCACCCCTTCGAATCCCCGAGCCCAAAACCCCCGGCCCGCATCAAATTCAACAAAGATATCCGCCATTGTCGATGATGCGAGAGATGGGCTATTGAGGTAGAGGTAGAAGACGGAGGAATTGAGATGGGCGATTGAGGTAGAGGTAGAAGACTGGAGGAATTTGGGTTGTTTAGGTTGATTTTTAGGGTTTTGTATTCCGCCATTGTCGATGATGCGAGAGAACACGAAGCAAGAGTGACAACAGGGGAGGGGGGCCTGCGTGGGGGCCGCCGGGGTGGGGGGTCTGCGTGAGGGCCGCGGGGAGGGCGAGGGGGGCCTGCGTGGGCTGGCTGCGGGGGGGGGGGGGGGTGGGGGGGCTGGGGTTGGGTGGTGGGGCGGGTGGGTCTAGGGTTGGGGGAGGGGCTAGGGTTGGGGCCGGGGTTGGGTTAGGGAGAGAGAGAGAGTTAGGGTTTTTAGGGTTTACTTAGGGTTTAGTTAGGTTTAATTCGGGTTTTTAGGGTTAATTAGTTAATTAGTAACGGAGCACTAACGCCCGTTAGCCAAAAGGGTATTTTGGGTAATCTTTTAAAGGTCAGGGGTATTTGGTGAATTTTTTTAAAGGTTAGGGGTATCTGGTAAATTTGGAAAAAAGTGGGGGTATTTGGTGATAAATTTTTTTGTCAGGGGTATTTGGTGAAATAACCGTTTTTAGTATTTCAATAATTTGAAAGAAATGGTTTCATCGTATTTGTTAGGACAATATAGTACGCTCATATACGATCCTATGATCCGATTCAACCAATCTAATTCTACTCCATTCATCGATCCAAGGTATGATCTCAATCTTAACAACGTTGGTAATATCATTAAATTTGATAGAGAATATAATTAGGATATTTTCTCAACGTAATTTGGATATATTTGTATAGCTTATCTTTAACATGTTAGGACTAATACAGATTGTAAACCACTATAAATATTGATCAATGATAATCACTCGAGACAGAGAGTTTTACCAAATCTAATATGGTATAACAGCTTAGGTTAGATATCTAGATCCACAAAAGCAATTTTTTTCTTCCTGGAGACCCGGACTTACAAGTCCACTGCAGAACACAATTCTTTTCATCCTTAGGACCTCAGGTCCATTATCACCAAAAGTCCTTTTCTTTAATTTTTTGTTTCTTGCTTGGACCAATCGTCATCACGTCCATCAGCACTGATAGCACAGCAAGTTAAAAGTCTTTGGTTTTTGTTTTGTTAATGTAGGCGTGTTCCAACACTCCCCTTACGGCCCATTACCCGCAGCCAACACGACATTTTCAAGCCTAACCCAAAATATGAATTAGAGCTCATGCATCCGACCCAACTCCACAAAAACCCCCCATTCCCAATTCTCATAAATAAGCCTTGACCGACCCAAATTGGAGTGGGGCTACGCAAGATGAATATAGTGCCTTAATTAATACGGAGACATGGGAGTTAGTACCTAGGCCTATAGGGGTGAATATTGTTAAATGCATGTGGTTGTTTCGCCATTAATACAAAGTCTAACGGTGACCTTGAAAGGTACAAAGCTCGCCTTGTTTGTGATGGAAGGTCTCAATAGGTTGGCATAGATTGTGATGAAACTTTCAGTCCAATTGTTAAACCACAGACTATTCGCATTATTCTCAATTTAGCTATGACCCGTAAATGGTCAATTCATCAAATGGATGTGAAAAATGCTTTCCTACATCGTGACTTGCAAGAGACTGTCTACATGCATCAGCTGTCGGGTTTTATATTGATCGTCGTGCTCCCTCTCATGCATGTATGCCTTCTTCGAAAGGCTCTCTATGGTCTTTAACAGGCTCCGCGTGGTTGGTATCATCAGTTCGCTAATTTTTGCTTCATATGAGCTTTGTGATCACTAAAAAGGACTCATGTCTCTTTACTTACCACCAACGTCATTATACAACTTTTTTACTACTATATGTTGATGATATCATTCTCAATACCTCTTGTGACAGCTTACATGAGCGGCTCACCTCACAATTAAAGACCGAGTTTTCGATGTATGATTTGGGTCCCTTGAGCTACTTTTTGGGCATTGTCGTCACTTGCACTCCATCTTATATGCTTCTTTCTCAGCAAAAGTATGCGCATGAGATTCTCAAGCGCACAGGTGTGGTTAGTTGTAAACCTGCCGCCAATCATATGGACACTAAGTCCAAGCTCAGGTTAGTGATGGTCCTTCATTTCAGTATCCTACTCTTTATCGTAGTCTGGCTGGTGCTTTTAAGTACCTCACTTTTACTCGCTCAGACATCTCATATACAGTACAACAAGTATACCTTTTTATGCATAACCCCCATAAGTCTCATTTTGCTGTTTTAAAACGTATATTGTGCTATGTTAAGGGAACCATTGATCATGGTTTACATTTATATCCTTCTACCTCTCTGCACTTAATCACCTACACTGATGCTGATTGGGAAGGGTGTCCAGAAACTCGTTGTTCGACTTCGAGATACAATTGTTTTCTTGGAGATAATCTCATTCCTTGGTCGTCAAAGTGTCAGGCTACTCTTTCCAGATCGAGTGCAGAGGCAGAATATCGAGGCATCACAAATGTAGTTGCAGAGTCATGTTGGCTACGTAAATTACTTCTTGAGTTACATTGTCCATTACAACAAGCCACTCTTGTTTATTGTACTAATTTTAGTGCCATATACCTTTCTTATAACTCCGTTCAACACCAATGCACCAAACATGTTGACATGGATTATATTCACTTTGTTAGCGAAAAGGTTACATTGGACCAAGTTCGCGTGTTACATGTTCCTACACGATACTAGTTTGCATATAATTTCACGTACAAAAGGACTTCGATCCCTCGGCATCCTTTTTTGTATTTGAAATCCAATCTTAGCTTACGTCCTCATCCCGCTATGACTACGGGGTGTGATAGAGAATATATTAGGATATTTTCTCAAAACAAATTGAATGTATTTTGTATAGCTTATCTTTATCATTTTAGATTTCCTAACATAGTTAGGACTAATATATAGGTTGCAAACCACTATAAATATTGGTCAATGACAATCACTCCAGACAGGGAGTTTTACCAAATCTAATAAAATTAGCTATTCTAATAATCATCATTTTTAGTAGTAACCTTAATCCTAGACATCTTTACCATGAATAGCTAGCTAATTTGGCATTGTTGATAAAAATCATCAATTTGATGTTGATCCCTAAGACATAGCCAATTAAATGGAAACCGAAACTAATTTTGATGTTTGTTCCATGTGTATTGACCCATAGTTAATTGCCCTAGTAATAGATATCTAAGCCAAGTTAGGTAATCTTTTACACGGGCTTAATGACGCCCTATCAAGATTTTGACCCTATTATTTGGGGGGAAATCATTATATTATTATAGCTTGATGTTTCATGAACTTAGCATTGTATATACACGCACACGTATATGTTTTTGTTTACTTAATTGAGTATTTTCCATAATGTTTAGAGGAATGCGTCTTGGGTGTAATATGTTACACCACAACTTATTATGTAACAAAATTTCACATGTAAATATCACACGTACATAATGACACAGATTCCAACAAAAATGACATGGACTACACAAATAATGATGAATCTGATGTCATATATTTCATGTCATTTGAGTTTTGTTTTGATGTCATTTTGCTACATGTTTTCATATCATTTCTGATCTGTTTCATGTCATTTAACTTTTTTTTGTTTGATGTCATTTCTGATTTGTTTCATATCATTTTTGATTTGTTTCATGTCATTTCAGATAAGTTATGTTTCATGTCATTTTGTCATCTGTTTCCTCTGCTAGAAATAGTTGCATCAGTTACATAGTGTTTACTATTCACCTCTTACACTTGATTGTCATTGATGATTCATATTTTAGGGAAAAAAGTCATATTCGATCATATTAGATTTGTCTCAATGTATATGTTTTTCATATCAACTTTTAATTAATGTTTAAAACCATGCATCGACAACCTTGAAACATGAAATAGTACAACTATTCTAAACAGAGGAAGTATGTCATATTATTTCTGATTTGTTTCATGTCATTTCAGTTTTATTTGATGTCATTTTATCATATGTGTCATATCATTTCTGATATGTTTCATGTCATTAATGTTTTCTTTGATGTTATTTTGTCATATGCGTCATATTATTTCTGATTTAATTCATATCATTGTTGTTTTATTCGATGTCATTTTGTACCTAATTAAAGCACACACTTCAATCCCACCCGAACAACCAAATCCAGCACCCACCTCACCCCACAACCACCAACCTTTATCACCAACTGACCCACCCCACCAAACACCACATGACCCCACCACCGAAACCCCACACCACCACCACCTCTGCAAACCACCATTTCCACTGCAGCAACAACAATTACCGAACAGGGTATTATCTCGCATCAGAGTATGGCCATGCTAGATAAGCTAGCAGAGTTCTAATACTATAACCAAATGAGAACAATAGCTTGCAATCCACTTACGTTCAGATGCTCCTCAAACGTGTTAAGAAGATTATTTTGAAAACGTTATCATTATCATTTATATCATTCAAATTATTATTTTATTTAAATTTAATGGTTTATTTTGCTGATATGTGAGTTTATATGTATATTTATTTGTTTATCTGTTTATTCTGTTATCTTCATCCTATTTTGTATTTAGCATGTTGTATTATCTTTGTTGTATTTATTTGATTATTTGAAGTGCATTTTTGAGGTGTGGTTATATGACTTGATTATTAATGCTTTTATAACTCCTATATGGATTCTGATTGAGCCGCGAGAGTTGTAAGGTACTCCCCACTGATTTTGGATGTTTGTTGATATGTTTTGCAGGTTATTATGAAGAGTAGATTTTTTATTATGGTCTGTGAGAGAAACTTTGATTATGCTTTGGTATTTCATTTTCAGTTATCCTTTTTATTTATATATATTGGGATTTTGAGGTTATTTTGCCTCCTTATGGATATTTTGGGATTTTAATTTCATGATTTATCTAGCTTAATTAAATCTTTAGAGTGACATTTTCGTCGTCGAGATGATATTTTCGCTATTGTCATTTCTTAAATAAAATGTTCTATTGTGTCTATTATATGTTTAAAAAAAGACAAGGTGTTATAGAAAGACCTTAAGATGAAGGTATTGTCCGGCAGGGGTGTCGGAGGAAAAGATGTTGGGGGCGTCGGAGACGTCGAGGGAGACATGGAACGACTCGGTTGTGAATTCGATGAGAGAGATTGGGGTGGGCGTGAAAAGATGGATTTTTACACCATAACTTATGGTGTAACAGTTACATCAATGAATTTCTGTATTAAAAGTTATTCATGTCTTACACACGAATATATTTATGCACATGTGAAGTTATCAGGATTGGGATGCTAGTTTAGATTTTGAATCGCAGTGGTCTGTAGGATCGAATTGAAAGGATAGGATCATAGAATCGTAAGATCCTACTAATTTTGGTACAATAGTGATAACTATATATAATATACTTCCTCCATTTCTAAATAAGTGCAACAAGAGAAGTGGCACACAGACCAAGGCACCTAGAGAGAGAAAGTTGGGGACCACACTCAAAAGAGAGATTAGACAACTTAATTAAATAAAGCACCTACCCTAATTACCTAGCAACTTTATATCCCCAACACCTTCCACCACAACAACGCCGCCACCGACCACCGCCACCACAACCGAAAAACCTCTTTTCCCCCTCCCCTAACCCTGCCCATCGAAAACCACGCCTCTCCCCACACCTACCCACCGGATAACCACCCCCTCCCCGCCCCCCTCGAAACCAACACGCTCCCCTCCCCTGCAGCAACGCATCAACTATCACCACCACCGGCATCTTCTGTCTCCCTCCACCACCACCACCATTGTAGCAACATACCAACTACCACTGTTCAAAAATCACGACCTTCGAAACCCTAACCCTTGTTTCACCAGCACCATCGCCATTATTTCTTCCTCTAGAAACGCATCAACAACCATTTCCAAAATTTACCACCACTATACATCCAACCCTTGTCTTTCAAAAAAATTAATACACTCACAAAATTTATTAACCACCACCAGATCTAACACGACCGCCAGAGTTTTTGAAATCGAACGTCAGATCTACAACTGTTGGAGATAGAGAAAGGTGTTATGGAGGAGGCGATAGAAGGAGAGGAGGAGGAGTTGGAGGAAAAGAAGGAGAGGTGGAGGAAATTGTTGGAAAAATCTGGAGAAAAAATCGAACACGGTGGTGGGCTGGTGGCTGGAGATGAAAGATTTAGCGATGAGAGAGGTGTGAGTGTGGTAGTGTCGGGGCAGTACTGGTGGTGTGGTTGTGTCGGACTGGTGTTCGTATTGGGCTGATAGTGGTGTTGGTGTGGTATCGGTTTGGTGCTAGTGGTGTCGCGTTTGTGTTGAGTTGAAAGGGGGGTTCGAAGGGTTGAGTTGAAGAGGGAGAGTGGTAGGTTGAGTTGAGGGGAGAGAGGTGGTTGAGATGAGAAATAGGGGTTTTGTGGGTTGATTAGTTCATGTTATTTAGGTTGGTAGATGATAAATTAACTAAGTTGTTGGGGGAATTAAATAATGGCATTCTGTAAATAAAAGGAAAAAAAACTTTCCATTTGAGCTATGTTGCACTTATTATGACATTTCCTAAAATGGGAAATGTTGCACTTATTTAGAAACGAAGGTTAGTATATGCTAAAAGAGTCATGTTATAATGTACACACATTAATAATGATTTTTTTTATTTCCAAATGATAGTAGTTCGATATTTTAAGATTGAAGTAATATGTAACAAAAATCTAATAGGAAAACTATAATATGTGAGATTACTTTTATGATTTTTTAAAGATATTTATGGATCATAGAATCAAAGGATCGTATTAGGATCCAACCATGTGATTTATGTTCAAAGATCCCACAAAATTAAGATTCTACATGGGATCAGGATTGTTAAGCTCCTTCCAGATCGTAGAATCGTAGGATCGCAAGATCCATGTAGGGATATTAATAACAATATGCACATGTTACTGTGGCTATGAATCATATGATGAAGCTCATTCTTGAAGGTTTGGTACATGATTCAACCAGGGGAAACTTCTATAGAAAGGGTGAATTTGTAAGAAATTAATGCAAGCTTAAGAAAGAAATTTATGTGTCGCAAAGGAGGCAGGCAAGGCTTAGGTGGAGCCACGAAACAAGCATGATGAAGGATGATTAAGAGAGGTGCGACTGGATTGGAACAATTTTTGGGGTCCAAATGAAGGCCCTCTGCTGGAACTGTAGGGGTTATAAGCAGGAGGACAACCCCATCCCCCAATTAACAAAATTCCTATATAATTTGTTTTCTCTTTGAAACAAAAAAAAAACTCCGTTAATGTCATGAAGCCCTTGCTACATAAGCATGGTTTCACTAACAGCATTGGAGTAGACTCCATGGCAGTAGTGGGGGCCTTTTTGTGTGTTAAGGCACCTCAGTCGAGGTATCCTCGATATCGTTTTGCCCTAATTTTATTTTCTGTAAAATCAAATGCAACCGTTTTTCCTTTTATATTATTTTTGTGTATGGTGCACCCAAGATTGAAAATATATAGGTGTAAAGTATTGGAAGACATTGAACGGGAATGTCTCTCATCATCTCCGGTGTTGATCATAGAAGATTTCAACCAAGTTGAATTCAAACACCAGAAGATGGGAACAACGCAGAAGAATCGCGGAGTTGACATCTTTATAGACTGGAGGATGAGAAATTGGTTGATAGAAATATCAGCAAAAGGCCCAAGGTTCACTTGGACAAACAACAAGAAGGATTCAGCAGTAATATTAGAAGCCCTGGATAGAGCTTATAAAGACTATGTCTGGCTTAACCTCTTCCTTGACATTGTACTCCAACGCTTCCCTATCCTTCTTTTTGACCATAGTCCAATCATATTTGACACCCCCCTCGCGCCAATAAAACAAAAAGATCTTGGAAACTTACAGCTTGATATATGGGTTTTAAAGATATCAAAAAATTGGTAAAAGAAAACTGGGCAAACTGAGGGACAAGGACCAACCTATATATTACCGAAAGAAGGCTTAAAATAATTAACTGGGCTTGTAGGAATGGTGTCTTCGCTACAAGGCGGAAAATGATATAAACTAGGGAAACCTTATTACTGAGCTAGGGCACTCACAATTCGAGATAGAAAACATTTCAGATGCGATGAAGCATTATATAAAATAGAGGACCTAGCAAAATTGATCATTGAATGGATGTATTGGAAACAGCGATCCCGATTGAGATGGGTAATGCTTGGGGATCAAAATACAAGCTGCTTCTTCAAAAGCGTTAAAGGGTAGAAAAACAAAACCTGATAACATCCCTAATGAGGGAGGATGGTAACTGGCCTGAAGACTCGAAAGATATATAATCTGAATTCCTCTCAACTTTTAAATCAATTGTCATCCCGGAGATGGATAGAGATCCCTTTAATATCCAAATGGAATGTATCCAGAATCTCCCTTCTCTTTCCGAAGTAGATTGCAGCCGTTTCTGTAAAAAAGGTGTCAAGGGACGAGATGAGGAAAGCTGGATTTGGAATGGAATCAATCAAGCTAAGTCCCCAGGTCTTGATGGAGCCGGACCATGCATTCTTTTTTAAGGAACATTGGGACATAGTGGGGGAGGACATTATTTGAGGCGGTCTCGAATATCATGGCAAATGGAAGTATGCTCAAAGAGGCGAAGGAGACATATATACATTGCTCTCATTCCAAAGATGGACCCCACGAAGAAGGCAACATCATTTAGGCCAATCAACCTCTAAAATACAACTTACAAGATAATCTCAAAAGTCCTGGTAAATAGGATGAAACAAATTCTTCCATCTCTCACTGGTAAGCAGCAAAATGCTTTTGTCCAACGCGAACATATTTCTGACAGCATCTTGTTCGGCCATGAATAAGTCAATTGGGTAAATAGACAAAAGAAAGGGACTAAGTACGCACTGGTCCTTAAAGCAGATTTCAACAAAGCTTATGATCCAGTTAGATGAGACTTTGTGGAACTCACCATGAGGGCCAAGAAGTTCCCGGAGACTTTGGATCATCCAGTGCATATCTACAATATGTTACTCCATCTTGATCATTGGAGTTCCATCAGCTAGCTTTAAGCCACAGTGGGGTTGCAACAAGGAGATCCATTATCCCCATACATCTTCATTCTATGCATGGATACCCTGGGTCGGAGACTAGCGACCTCCAGGGAAAAAAAGTGTTATAAGGCATGAAAATCTATAAAAGAGCTCCTCAAGTTAGTCACCAATTCTTCGTAGATGATTCCTTATTCTTTCTTAAAGCAAGTCCTGACTCTTGTTAGAAGCTTCGTGAAACATTGGATGAATTCTGCAAGGTTCAGGTGAGCTCATTAGCTTGGAAGGTCCTTTGTCAAATTCAGTCCAAACACTCCTTCAACGTTTGTCAAATTCATGAGGAGGCCTTTAGGAGTAAGGAGTAGGAACAAACTTGACAACTACTTGGGGTGTCCACTAGAGGTTGATCGAAGAACAACGAGTGTTCTTAACGATCTCGACGAGAAGATTGTAAAAAAGATATCTAGCTGGCAATTCTCTTCTTTAAACCAAGCGGGTAAACTTGTTTTATGCAATAGTATCCTAGTGGGGATGGGTTCTCACTTCATTTCAGCATTCTTGTTCCCTCAAAAAACACTCAAAAAAAATTAACTCCATAATCTTAAAATTCTGGTGGTGGTCAGGCGAAGGAAAATCGGGTATCTGTTGGAGGAAACAAGAACTACTTGAGCAACACAAGAGAGCTGGAGGTATGGGCCTCAGAAACATGCGGTAAACATGCCATGATCTTCAAGGAGACTTGGTGTATCCAGAACAATCCTCATCTCCTCATCAATAGAATAGAAAGAGTTAAATATGGGGGAAGTTCGATTAATCTTGTAAAATAAAAGAAGAATCAGCCCATCATGTCTTGGGGAACTAGAGGAATGTGGAGAGCAACAAACCACTTGAAGAAAAGCTAAGGAAGATGGATAGGTAATGGAAAGTCCACAAATATTTTCGAGGATGATTGGGTGGAAGGATGGAATTTAAGGCTGCGTCATAACCATGAGGACGACTTGACTGGGCACGAACAAGAGAAGCCTCAATGGGTCTCAAGCCTAATGCACAGCGAGAACAAATGGGATCCCCATAAGATTTTTACCATCTTCACCTGTGAGAGTGCACAAAGGATTTTAGCCACATATATCAGCGAGGCAAATTATGAGGACAGGGTATTCTGGGGTGGATTAAGAACGGAAGAGTATATAGTTAAGACTGGCTAGTGGTAGCCGATTAAGAAGGGACATAAGCTAAAGGCCCACCCTCTCTAGATGAAACTTTAGGAAAGTTGCATCCCACCCAAACTGAAATTGTTTGTCTGGCAGATCTGCAACAACTCTATTGCTACTGAAGATAATCTACAAAAAAAAAGATTGAGGTGCAGAAGACTTGTGTGTTCTGCAAAAAAGAGAGGGAATCTACACAACATTTATTCAAGGACTGTGAGATCATAAGCAGAATATGGAGCAGCTGTGGACTTAGTCTGAAGTTGGAAATAACAAGCAATGTTCCCTTCTCAACCTGGATGCTAAACCTGCTAAACTACTTCATCGACCTGGAAGAGAAGGGAGAGGAAGCTTATACAACAATGATTGCCACTTCATGAGGAATTTGGCTGCACAGCAACAAAGTAATTTTCCACAACAAAGCAGTTGATCTGGAAAGGATTTTATCCATAGCCAAAGTGTGGAAAGAGAAATGCAGAACTTTTGCGTGATCAAGAAGCCAACCAGTGAAACAAACCAGTGTCAAGGAAAGTAACCAGGCCAAGGTAGGAGAGAAGCCTTAAGGCATCCTATATGGAGCACCGGTCCCCGATTGCAAGAGGAAGATGTAGTACAAGTCAAAGTGGACGCGACTTGGAAATTAAACAAAGGAAAACCGAAAGCAGGTATTGGGTAGGTACGTAATATAATAATAAAGGTGGATAACACCACAATAACCAACGCGCAGCCAACACTAACAAACACACCACTACAGACAGAACTTCAAGCCATCTGGAGTGTCATAAAGGAAGCCCAAAAACATGGAAGGGCTACTATCATGTGGACATATTGTGAAGCAGTAATTAAGGGCTTGATTGACCCGACAAAAGCTGACAAAAATGTACGAAGCCTAACAGAAGACACAAGGGCGGCAACAACTCAACTCCCATATTTCTACTGAACCAATAAAAAGTAGACAGGGAGAGAGTCAAGGAAGCCCATAAACTAGTTGTGGAGGGGCTTAAGCCTCCATTATTTTCTCTTGTCGTGGTTTTGTTCTTCTCCGTTGTCAAAAAAAAAAAAAAAAAACTCGTGCTACGAGGTACCATCATGTCCATAAGCTAAGGTGGAGGCTCAAACGGTACACGTGACTTCATTGATATTATCAAATTATAACAAAAAATTCACCAATAATTTATATGATAAAGAGTTATTATTAGATTTTTTTTTCATTCGTTTTTATGTGGCAGTGATTATAAGAATATATTTAAGGTGATATAGGCGATTTATTTTAAATTTCTCGTTTAGGGATAGTTTTTGAGATTAATGCTCTAACTCGAAAACACCAAGTAAATCATTCAAGTGGAGGGACCCTTCAATAGCTTCTCCATTATATTGTCAGACTCTAATCTTTATCTCACAAAACAAAAATACAAAGCACGAAATTTCCACTTGTTCAAAGTACAAGAAAAGACCCCGCGAAATTTCCCACCTACACTTATTCTCTGCACTATGTTACTAAGATCATTACCAAGTGTTAGTAGCCAGGCTACTACTTGTCTACTACTGGTATATATAGTAGAAATGAGAACAAAGAATATCATCCAACTTAAAACACTACACCAAATATAACACCAGCAAAGCAAGCTACTTACTCTAAAAATGGGGTCTATTGAGGCTAATAATGTGGCTGTGGGGAAGACGACGATGCACCGTCTGATAGCGGAGGAAGGCGCGGTGTTGATGCCGGGTGTCCAAGACGCTTTCTCTGCAGCAATTGCGGCCAAGACGGGGTTTAAGGCCTGCTTTGTATCTGGCTTTGGTGTTTCCGCTGCTCTCCTTGGCTTACCTGACTTTGGCTTGCTCACGTACGTACATTTTCCTCTTCCTTCTTAATTGTACTTTGTTAATTCCTCATTGTAATTAATTACTGATTTGTTGGGCAGTACCATTGAGTTAGTTAATTAATGGACACAAATTGACTGAGCATATACATGCTGCATAAGTAGAAGTTTTAGTTAGTAGGTGTTTTATCATGTGGAATTAGTTTTACCATGTGGAATTAGTTGATGAGAGTTGAAATTACCTCTTGGCTCTTGTACTATGACTTTACATGCATTTTTGCATTTGCACTGATTGGAATATAATGCTCTCTCGTTTCGAAAATTTTGACTACTTATCCTAATTTAGGATGTTCACGAAAAAGTCGTCACATCATTTAAAGCAAGCGGTGAATCTTAAAATCAGAAAGTAGATGTTGCGTTTAATTATGAATCGCGATGAAGTAATAGTTTATGATATGATTGATAAGATTTTTATTTCTTCATGAAAAAGGGCCGGGATAGTTGACACAATAATTATGATACAAAAAAGTATATAAATTTATTATGATACCTATATGATAAATTTTTGTGTGTTGAAAATAAATGTAAAAGAGTTATAGGGCCGGAGATAGTTGACACAATAATTATGATACAAAATCTCATATAAAACCATCTTAATTATAATAATTTATTGTTAGATGGGATTATTTTTTGACCAAAAAAAATTGATTAACTATAAGTAATTGACCACTTTAAGGTAATTTAACTTGTAAAGTTACACTTTTAATTAAAAAGTGACCATCTTAAGGCAAAAAGTGGGGTTATCTTAAACTTTAAAGTAAGTTAATCAAAAGTTGGTGTTGCACAGTATTTATTGCCATTGTAATTGGCTTGTTTTTTTAAAATCATATAAGCATCGTAGTATCTAGATTTAACGGTTTAACCATACAAGATGAACATAAATTTTGAATTTTCGTGTTTATCATGAGAGAGTTAAATTTGAAACACCTTGGGTAGCGTTGGATGTTAGTATAAAGGTGAGTAAGAGTAACTACATATTTTTATTGGTGAAATTGGTCGTGCTTTAAAGTACTTAACAATGAAAGAACACATACTCCTCTCCTTTTTGTTTTCTCTTTCTCCTATTCATATTTATTGTTAGAGCACCATAAGTCCAAAATAAAGACTATGACAATACATATTAGAATTATATTTTGAATATATACTTGCTTCCCTTTAAAAAAATATGGAAATATGCACCATTGAAGTTATGTTAGATAGTCTTATTTTTGTTTATAATAGCCACATAAAGAAATGATATAAGGTAGTGTTTGGATATAATCATTTAATTTTAAATGTTTTATTTCAAAGCTGACATTTTAAAGGCTGAAATTGAAATCCAAGGAGTAGAAATTAGATGAAATCCAAGGAGTAGAAATTAGATGAAACCCAAGGAGAGAGAAAATATTAAGAGAGTCAAGGAGTGAGAAGGGCTAGAGAGAGGAACTATAGAATGTTAAAGATTATAATTTAGAATGACATCCCACCATATGTAATTAAAAATTCTTGAATTTACATAGTAATTTAGAGTGTTGTGGATTTGGATGAAATCCAATTCCAAATTCTTTAATTTACCAAACAACTCATTTCCTCAAATTCGAGGATTTCAAATGAAATCCATATTCCTAAACACACCATAAGCAAAATTGAATCTTTAAGTGCTAGATATCGCCATTTAGGAGGACTCCGCCAATTACTCATTTATGTTGTCTAAATTTCACATATTAGTCTATATCTTTTCCGCATGTTAGAGTAATAGATTTATCTAAATTATGCGCATGCAAAGACTTTTATGTATTTTTGTGAAAGTTGGAAATTTTAACCTTTTTCATTATTCATTGAGACATCTTGGTGTCATTTCACTTCAAATGTTAAAAGCAACAAATGAACTATATAGGTTAATTTTGTTACACCGTTTTTAGAAATGGGCCCAAGTCTATATACACTTTTAAGTCGGGCTTTATGTCAAAATTTATCGGTGAATGGGTCCACTTTGACCTTTTCCGAATCCGTGATTAGCTCTACTACAAGGACTAACACATGTAAAGTTTGGAGGAAAAAAGGGAAACCCAACTATATCTTAGTCAAGTTCTGGAAAGAGGAAACAAAACCTAGTTGAAACTAGAAAGTCAAAAGTAATCAGTAAAAAATGTGGTGAGTAGAGGTGAGAATCTAACCTTCTTAATATAAGAAAATGCTACTATCCTAAATAGTTTTGTATCGAACGTAATACCACTAACAATTTTAACATTTGCACCCATGCATATTGGTGCACTTCGGCACTGTTTAACGCTTCACTTTGGTAGAAATTCCACCTCATAACCTCAAGGTTAGGGGTTCGAATCCCACCAAGTGAGGGGCACTTGGAGGAGAATTTCCCTTACAACTCCCCCTCCTTCCAAGTGTCTGGGCCTCTGAGTTGGACCCTGTGCATGGGCAGCCCAAAGGTTATTCATCTTACCAAATCAAAAAAAAAAAAAAAAAAAAAAAAAAAATATATATATATATATATATATATATATATATATATATATATATATTGGTGTACGTCCGAGAATTAAAGTTGTCCTAATAGATGTTGTGAGATCTTTCTTGTACTTTGTAATAAGGGTTTGAAAATTACTCCTTATAAAAAGATCCATTTTTCTCTTAAAGGAATTGTCCTTATTAAAAAAATACTTGTACGTTTGTATATATATATTGGTGTACGTCCGAGAATTAAAGTTGTCCTAATAGACTAGTTGTGAGATCTTTCTTGTACTTTGTAATAAGGGTTTGAAAATTACTCCTTATAAAAAAGATCCCCCATTTTTCCCCTTCTTAAAAAGGAATTGTCCTTATTAAAAAAAAATACTGATGTACGTTCATCGTGTATATAACCTTTTGTTAAATGATTGAGATTGGGGGGTGCTAGGGTGGCTGATGGGTATGAACAGAGATCTTAACAACTTAATCTACATACTTTATACTTTTATATTCATCACTAGTAATTTATATGTAAGAAAAAAATATATAAAGAAATTTGGCATCTAACTATATGCGTCTTAATACCTAGGGGTTGGGATTGTGCCTTCCAACCTTGATGTTGGGGGTTCAGTTTCCACTAGGGATACTTTGAGGTCATGGATTTGTCTTACCATCCCCCTGCTCTCAGAGGGTCTATCCTGCTAATTCGGATTAAGTTGACCTATGCGAGATTCCAATTCGTTAGTGCAATTCATCTTACCAAAAAAAAAAAAAAAAAACTATATGCGTCCTAATACACATCTTCAAAATATGAATATTTGTAATCTCATAGGTACTAGGTACTAGGTACTAGGTACTAGGTACTAGGTACAGCACCGTACAGGTAAAAATCATCTACAAACACGAACATTAAATAATATTAGAAGCATATAATAGCCTTATAATTTTCTCGCTCACTCATATTGCGGTACCGGTTGGACTTTTTGGTAAGTATGTTTTATATTAACCGCACCGGTCTAAATGGTAGTGAATGTTAGGTGTACTTCTGGACTCTGGTTGCATTTTTCGGTAGGCAACAAAATAGTTAAGTCAAATTATGTAATGTAGATCTCCAACGAATTTTTAAAGTTAAGTCAAACTATGAATTTATGATGATGAAAAACATTAAAAGTTAAGTCAAACTAGGTATATTAAAAAGAATAGATTTACTATATTTCAAAATTTGTATGACGGTTTTATGATACAGGACTACGGAAGTTACACAGGTTACTAGTAGAATAACAGCAGCTTCTCCAAATTTGTGTGTCATTGTTGATGGAGGTAACAAAAAATTGTCTGTGATCATTTGTTGATCAAATGTTTTTCCAAGGAAACTTATATAGAAGAGTTCTACTTTTTTGGGTGAAGATACCGGTGGTGGCGGTCCTCTGAACGTACAAAGATTCATCAAAGAGTTGATTGCAGCGGGTGCTAAGGGCGTCTTTCTAGAGGTAGTCCTGGTCACTCTTGCATATGCAATATATATATATTGAGATCCGAAAGCATATCCGTTATCCAAAATCTAAAACCAATCTCAAGCACTACCTATAACATTTCCAATCAAAATCCTAAAATGTGCATAAACCCCCATCGTAAAAAAAAAGAAATTCTACATGATACCACTGTATATATTTTTGACTTTTCCATTTGGTATCCAAAATTATTCTGGATTCTACATGGTACCACTGTAGTTTGAACTAATTCTCTACCGTAACATTTCGTTAAATAAAAGGTTAGCTCAGGGTTAATTAGGGTTAGGGGTTTGCCACTTTTTGCGTGCTTCGGTTTGCACACCAGGAAAATCGATCAATTAAAGTTTTGGGGGGGCATTTTAGCTCTCAAGGGTTAATTTTGAGGCCGAAATTGGAAAAAATACTGAAATGCCTCGATTTGCGCAATAGAAAAGAACAACTAGTCTTTCCTCGCTTGTAAAACGAGGTGTTTTTGGTCTTTTTTTTGCCAATTTCAACTTCAAATTTTACTCTAAAGGGTTAAAATGATCTCTAAAAACTAAACCGAGCTTTTTTCAGCACCGAAACTAAAACACGCAAACACAGACATGCAAACGAGACAAAAACCCTAGCCCTATTTAGGGCCTGTTCTCTTTGGCATAAAACAACTGAACTGAAATGAACCGAACCGAACCGAATGACGGCCGAACCGAATTGAACCGAATCAACCGAATTAAATTATAATTAATAGTAATGATAATAATTTTGGAACTGAATTGAACTGAGCTAAACTGAACTGAACTGAACTGATTGGAACCGAACCGAACCGATTGCAACCGAACCGAACCGAACCGATTGGAACCGAACCCAACCGAACTAATTACAACCGAACCGAACCGAATTAAATTGAACCGAACTAAACGAACCGAATCCGAATTGGCCCGACCGAATCGAAAATAAGTTTGGGGAGAACGAGCTCTTAACCCCCAACTAAAATTTTTTAACGGAATGTTATGGTAGAAATTAGTACAAACTATAGTGGTACCATGTAGAATCCTAAATAATTTTTGGGTATCCAATGGAAAAGTCAATAGTGTAGTGGTACAATGTAGAATTTCAAAAAAAAAAAAAAAACTAAAGTAGTAGTACAAGCTTTTTAGTGAGAAGTTCCTTAAAAAAAGGTTTTCTTAGTTCTAATTTCCTGTATTATCTCAAAAAAACGAAAAAATAGAAAAAGGAAAAAAATATAAATAAAAAGGATATAACAACCCAATTTATTAAAAAAAAAGACACAACAAAAAGAAAACAATGAAGATTTAAAACACACTCAGTTACTTCCCTCTCAACTAAATTTTTGAAAAAAAAAATTAAAATCACTGATTTAGTGGGATAAACTGAATAAAAATTTAAAAATCCTTAATTTATTAGATGTAATTAGTAATGAATTTAATTTTCAACAACAGGCATCACGTGCATGTTATGCTAGTAGTATATATGTGAGCATTGTGCTGAGTTAATTAAGTTTGAACTCTCTTTTTGACAGGATCAAGTATGGCCAAAGAAGTGTGGTAATTATCAACATCTTTCCTAATTTATCAATTCTCATGAGTTAAAACACGAATGATATTCTGATGAATAATTTATTTCCAATTTGGTACTCTAAAATCAATATTAATCAATTTTTTGTGCCTTAATCCCCAGGTCATATGCGCGGCAAGATGGTAAATTCTAATCATCTCCGATTTTCGCTATATATTTGCTACTAGTATATATCTTCTTTTATTCAAGCATATGAAAACAAAAAACATCAACAATTGACGAACTTTTTATTCTATTATCTATGTTGTGAGCAGGTTGTTCCAGCAGAGGAACATGCACTCAAAATAGCAGCTGCAAGAGAAGCCATAGGAGATGATGATTTTTTCCTAGTAGCAAGAACCGATGCACGAGCACCCCATGGTCTCCAAGAAGCTATAAGACGTGCAAACCTTTACAAAGAGGTATCAACGTCAATCCGATTCCAATGACAATCTTCCCTTTCAAAAATATTACTACAAGCTTCTAAATATTACTCCCTCTGTTTTTAAATAGATGCACCAATTTGATTGCGACTGAGAGCATAGTGTTGTTCAGAAATTTTCGATTATGCATTATGATTTATGATGTTATCTTATATATAT
The DNA here is from genome assembly GCA_947648045.1 of Beta corolliflora. NCBI lineage: Eukaryota > Viridiplantae > Streptophyta > Magnoliopsida > Caryophyllales > Amaranthaceae > Beta > Beta corolliflora. The sequence continues at coordinate 1,327,749 of CANSZD010002984.1, forward strand.
GTTCTACCTACAGGCTGGTGCTGATGCCACCTTTGTTGAGGCACCTGCCAACATTGATGAGCTGAATGAGGTAGTTAAAGGTGTGAAAGGTTTGAGAATTGCAAACATGATTGAAGGTGGAAAAACTCCTTTATATACACCAGCTGAGTTTAAGGAAATGGGTTTCCACTTGATTGCTCATTCACTCTCAACACTCTATGCTACAACCAAAGCTTTGATGGGTATCTTGAGGACTCTCAAGGAGAAGGGAACTACTAGGGATGATTTTGACCAAATGGTTACATTTAATGAATTTAATGATATGATCAGCTTGGAGTCTTGGTATGAGGTTGAATCAAAGTTCAAGAACTTCACCCCTAAAGTTTGATTGTATAATTTAAATTTTTCAAATTTGGATTCCAAATATATGACTTTGATATCTACTCATATTCACTTGTTTACTATTGTTCGAATTCATGCATTTGAGGATTGTATCTTATCCTGTAATTTCTACGATGGCGTTAAAGTTCACGAGTTGTAATCGTGAAGCTAGCTAAGCTTTAAGTTGATATATAGTATAACTTTCTTCTTATTATATGAAAGTAATTAAAGTAATTTATTGCTACCAGATTTTTTTTAATGAAGTTGAGTATTTAGTTCATTAGTATTGCTAGCAAATACTATCATAACAAATGCACAACATGATGGATTTTTGTCCTCGATCAAGTGTAATAATGTAAGTATAATTGGACAAGTTTATAGCGATATTTTATTCAATAATATTAGGTGACCGTAATGTTTTGCTAGAATTACGATTTGTTGGACAAATGAGATTGGGCCAACTACTAATATTGATTGGGTCCTATGAGGTCACACATTGTAACAAAGGTTAGATAATTACTCAAATCCATTTTGGAAATGGTTTGATGGTCATGTGGATGAGAAGAGTTGTAACTCTTGTTGTTAAATGACTCATAATGGGTGGCTTTATGTGCCTAATTAAGCCTCATATTGTATGACATTATGTGGCCAATTAAGCCTTATGAAACCACCATTGTAACAACTCTATATATTGATGTAGAGGTTACAAATGAATGATATCATCATTTTTTGCTAAAAATTCTGATTTTTGGTAAAGACTTAGACTCCTCTTCTTCCTCCCTTTTGGCCTAACACCATACAAAGTAAGGAGTGGAAAGTTTCCTCTTTCCGTACTAGCATATGTGGTGATCTAACCATTGTTTGTGGACCAATACTAGAGGAACGACGCTTGACGTTCTCATAAGATCTCACTTGGAGGTTAGTACTTTTGAGGATTCACGCATCAAAGGTATATAATGTTATATATTATTTGATTCATGTTAGTTTATGCAATTTGTTCTTGGGTTATATGTAAAGAATATGATTCTTGAAATTCCGTTTTTAACATCTATATTCCTACAGTGGTATCAGTTAGCCTCTTGCATAGATTAATTTGATCATTTATTTGATGTGTTTTTTATTATTTTAATTCGATTAAGGGAGGGACTTATATATGAGTTTTATTTGCATGATTAATATTATGATATTAATTGATTGGAAACATAAAAATTGGATTTTTATGTATATATGTTATACTCAAAATTCTATCCAAAATTGCCCGAAAAATTTTGATTTTCTTTTCTATATGATTCGAATTTTGTTAGAAAAAAAATAAGTTTGTTGTTTTTCTTATATAATTTGAATCATATATATGCCTCGTTCTTGAATTAAATCACAAAATGTCAGATTTTGTGTGTTAGATTCAAGAATTCATATTATTTTATTTTATTTTTGTTAAAAAGAAAAATGATATGAACCCTATTTTTTTCCCCAAAAGAATTGTTGTACATTTCATTCAATTATGCACAAGGGTTGTTAGTAATTGAGTGGGAGGGTGGAGGAATTTGGACCGCCGTGGTCAGGCGGCATTACCGCCGGCAAGACGACGGGCGTGGTTGCTGCATGCGTCTAGGCACGCAAATAGTGCAGGGTGTGCGGCAGGGTGAGGCGCACGGGTTGCTTCCTGTGCTGGGCAGCGGCTGCTGGACTGCCCGCCTCTGTCGGGCCGTGGGCGCGGCCTGCGGCCGCTTGAAATGGCCGGCGCCGGCGGTTGGCTGCCGGCTCGCTTAGGTGGTTGCGTGGTGGTGGCCGCCTCGCTGGGGTGGCAGTTGTTCTTGGCACTCTCGTCGCCTTGGCGATTTAACAAGAATTTTTTTTTGTTGTTGTTTTTTTTATTAAATTTAATTCCATTAAGTTTAATATTTTTGAGTATATTCCAATATTGCAAATTGATTAATTAATGGTGATTAATTTCATATTTAAGTCATAATTGAATTAATATAATAAGCTTTGTATCAATTGGTTAATTATTTGTGATTATTGACTAGTTAATTCTAAGGGGTTATTAAGTAGTTAGTAACAATTTTTCTTCCTTGTCAATTATTTTGATAATTGATTGTTGATATTAATATATTTGATTAATTGTCATGAAATGTTATATTTTAATATGATTAAAATATAAAGGGTGCCGTAAAGTGTCCTTTAGTATTTTTCTTTAAATTTAATAGTTGATTAAATTTGTTAGATTAATTTAAAGCCCTTAAGAGATAAATTTTATTTATCTAAGGTACAAACCATATGATTTAATATGAGATTAAATGTTGATGGTGTTATTATGTTTTAAAGTTGTTAAAACATGATAATTTAATTTTAATAGTTGATTAAAATGCATATATATATATATATATATATATATATATATATATATATATATATATATATATATATATATATATATATATATATCGGTTATTTCACCAAATACGCCTGACAAAAAAAATTATTCACCAAATACCCCCACTTTTTTCAAAATTCACCAGATACCCCTGACCTTTAAAAAAATTCACCTAATACCCCTGACCTTTAAAACAATAAGCCTCAAAAAAGCTAATTACAACTCTCTACTAAGTCATCTAACCATTGTTTTTCTGTTACTGACCATCTACTATCATATTTATATCTAGCTCTACTACAAACATCCTGCTTGATCAACGTCACAACATTTTCATATCTTGGGAACAACACTATCCCAGTAGGCTGTGTTTCTAGCCTACCAAATATAGTAAACAGTGGCAGCTAAGGCTGTATAACAAACTTTCTGCTGACATTGGCTCCTGTATTTCCTCTCCCATTTCCTCCATGAGTCATAGAGGCATTCTTCAGTATTCAGTATTCTGTTGCCGAACATCTCCATCTCATGTTTATCTTTCTTTGCTATCGGCGGCACAATCGTCTTCTCTCCTGTTTTCGACGCCATTGATGAACAACAATGGAGGTTGGAATTGGATATGAGAGAGTAGATGTAGCAGTGATTGAAGTAGTATTTGAGTTTGAGTTTAAGTTTGGTGTTGACACTGATTCCAACACAAACACAGCGAAAGTTGGGAGTCAAGCAATTGTGCGAAAGTGGATTTGATCAAGCTGTGGATTTTGTCACTATTTTTTACGCTTACGAGTTCGGAGGGGGGGGGACTAGATAACAGTGCAGTAATGGCTTGGTGGATGGAAGAGGGAGGGGCAATGGGTCTGAAGCAAAGGATGAGGGAGCAAGATTTTGGGTTAATGGCAGAAAGGAGAGAGATGGGGGTTAAGAGGGGTTTGGGTAAGGTCAGACATACAACTAGCAATTTTAATTACCGGTCAAATCGGTAAACAATCATCTAACTTAATAAAAATTAATCATCGTACAAAGTTAACTTGCTCCGTAATAATCAAAAGCCAATTTATTTTTTGGAAGCACCATCCAAAGCGTTAACTTATTTGATGCAATTTTTCCTAAAATAAAAGCATATCAATTACCATTAAAGACTTAGGCCGTGTTCGACACTAGTATTTTAGGTAGCGAGTAACGGTTGGACAATATCAAAACGCTACTTAAGAAAATTAAGTATTTGGTAAGTGGTTCTAGTAGAGGGTAACGGTTGCAGTATATTATGGGTAGCGGTAATAGAACGTTACTAATAAGTAACGTTCGACATTTATAGGTAGTGGTCTAGCGAATACACAATATATAATAACCTAAGGTAGAATTGTTAACTATTGTTTTTAATTTCTTTTTCCATTTTCTGTTTATTAATTATTTATTTTATGGCAATTCATTATTTTTCCTTTACAATAGCAGGGATGTAATTTAAATATTTATTTTTAAGGGAATATATAAATAATATTTCACAATATTTTATACTCCAAATTCTACATACATTTTAGTTAAAGTAAGTAATATAAATTTAGGTCGAATATTAACTTTATTTCTTTGAATAGTTAAAAAGTCGTATACTCCTTTTTCTGTGTAAGTTCTTTGAAAAATAAACATTGAATATAACTATTGAACTAACTAATGAAATTGTTGTAGTTCATTTCATATTTGAATAAATGTCATTTATTGTTTTTTACAATTTCAACATCTACTTTTGCCAAACACTTCTAATTAAAGAATTACTTTAAACTCTAATCGCTAACAGCTAGTTAGTAGACAGCTAACAACTACCCCCAACAGCTACAACTACTGTAATAACTAACAACTACTAGAACCGCTAGTTTCGTTAAACATGGCCTTAATGAACTATATTAGGTGACATTCATATTGCACTATTTTGACGAGATGTACTAATGAAATAAGCCCATGTGCTCTGACCCAAGTAAACGAAAATGAACATTAGCCTTGACTTATCATGAAAGATTCAGTATAACATGATATATCAACTAAAGTTATTGATGAATTACTTACAGTTGATCTCAATGCACCAAGTAGAGTACTTAATTTTAGGTCTAATATAGCGTATCTATACCCATTAAAAAGCAAGGAGTTGCGTTATTGTTCCTTAGGAATAGCGGCTTTGATCTGCCCCGCCCTCGTTGTTCACGTAACCACCTCCTCGCCATCCATTTGCAACGGGCTTTCTTTTCCTCCCGTTTTCCCTCTGAACCCTCCATCTTCATCTTCACCTTCATCTTCATCTTCATCTTCATCCTCCTCAGTCCTCCTTAACCTAGATAATTCCCCTTCATTTCCAACCAGCGCCTCCTACTCTCCCCTTCATTCTCACTTTCTCAATCTTCTTCGTCTCTCTCCTCACCGTTTTTTCTCTCTCTTCTCTCCTCTTCATTTTCGATCTCCTTCCTTTTCTCTCTCATCTCCTCTCCTCTTCATTTCCGATCAGCGCCTCCTACCGGCTTCAGAATTGCCCTAAAAAATCATCAATTGCATTCACAAAACAAAAACCCCAATTCAATCTCAGCTTGAAGGAGCTCAAATTAATGGAGATTCAACTAACTCTCCTTCTTCTGCAGATTCTGCTGAAGAAGCAGATGAAGATTCAGAAGCCTTTTGAACATTTGCTACGCTTTTGATTCCCTTGAGTCTCAGCTCACTTCTTTGCAGGTAATTCTACATTTTTTCACCCTTAATTTTCATTTTTTTGGTGTTTTGTCTTTTGGGTTTTCTAGGGTTTGGTGATTTTGTTTATGGGTGGTTGTTATTTTTGAATAAAGTCTTAATTTTGGTGTAAATTGTTTAGTTATTTGAAGAGTTGTTGCAAATTTTTTTTAGTGTAGATTAATGTTTGTAGTTACTTAAAATTGGTGCTTTTGATTACTATTTCTTGAGTTTTCTGGGGGTAAGGGAAAGTTCATTATTTGTTCCACTTCATTTGTTATGGAAAATCAATTCACTTTAAAAAATAGCTCAACCTGACAAGTTGGTCTTGAATCTCTAGGGCTTGATTCCGTTAGATTTAAATTGGTGCTTTTGATTCTATGTATACCTTGTTTAGTCATTCACTTATTGATTGTATTTGCTAAAATAACCAGGAAGTTTTTCAATCAATCAAAAAAGTTTTTTTCTTGCTATTTGAGAGCAAACTCTGCATGGGTGGGTATCCAGAAGAATCTAAGACGTCTGTTTTTTCCCCCTGTCACGGCCTTTACTTGGATGGACACAGATGTACGTATAAAGACTTAAGAATAATAATATCATCGCATGCATTCGAAAGTAAAGAAGGGTTAACATTGTGGTAGCTCAATTCGTCGATCCTTATATTCAAAACAAATTTAGTTAATATGCTCTCTCTTATTTAATACTTGCAACTCAATAGGACAGCCAGGGTGTCTGCTTGTGAACTATAAATATTAGTTGTCCAATTGCATTACTTTTGAATATTCTTGCATATACTAATGTCAAAATATACTCTTCAAAAGTAACAGATAAGGAGAAAGAGGTGGGTGCTCGGTAGCCACTTGTGAAACAAGGAGAACATGAGATCAGGAAGGATGAGTAAAAAAAGAGAATGAGATGTATTTTAGCTGTGGCTTAAGGCAATAGATATGAGTCAAAATAGGCGTTGCTGGCTCAATGTTTTTTATAACTTGCTTTACATTTATATATTTACTTTCATATTATCTTTGTGCAAAAGCATGCTAAAAGAGCCTGAGTTGAAATCCTGGGAATTCATATTATTAATTTGATTTGTGGTTGTGATGTATTTTGCAAGGTGAAACTTTTGATAATGATGATGATGACTACAACATCGCGAGTGACGGTGATGGTAAGAAAATTCATGTATCTGTAATTGTAATGTACCAAGGAAATTCAAACTCTATTAGAAACTTTCTAGCCGTTATTAATTGTGGTTTATACTGCAGATGAAGCGGCCATGTAGTAGTCGGCTCAAGCATGTGGTGTGTTTTCTGGGTATCAAGGCACTGCTGACTCCATTTTTGCACAGTAAAGAATCTTCCCTCTTTCTCACAGCTTACTATTAACGGAGTTTCCACCTGGGATCACTGTATAGGTTTGAATTGACACTTCTAGGTTATTAGATAAGTTTTGATAAACTAAGTCTTAGGAATTCTTGAACAGTGAAGATGAATACAATGAGGTATATTAGATATCATCTTCCTGTCTAAGATAGTTACATTAAACCAAATGGGTAGCCCTTCTGCTACATCGTGTTTTTCACTTGTGGATATACCGTCGGGAAAAGTAAAGGAGGTTTTGTGTCTTCACTCCAAATCTCACCTGTTAGCACCACTATGGGCTTATGGAGAACTCCGAACAATTCGTAAATCAGCGCCTCCTGTAGTCCTACTCTCCCCTCCATTCTCACTTTCTCAATTTTCTTCGTCTCCCTCCTCTTTTTTCTGTTTCTCACCATTTTTTCTCTCTCTTCTTTTTTGTTTTAGGCTTTGGTTCAAGAAGCAATTCAAGCAGTGGGAGCCATGAAATCAGTGAGCAAACTGCAAAGTCCCAGTTCAGACCACTGGAATTTAGGGTTAGGTCTGATTTAGCATTCTTTTCTTTTTTTCAATTGATCAAGAAATACCCTTTTCTCTGCTTTAATATTCATTTGATCTGCTTTTAGTTATGCCGATCTTCTTTTTTCTTTTTTAAACGAAACCGTGAGGAGGAACACACGAGGGAGAAGAAGAGAATGGAGCTCGGTGGTGGTTGTGGTGGCGCGAGGGAGGAGACCGAAGCCGATGACATCAATAAGTCGTTGATCAACAAGCGCAAATTTCTAAGGCCAATTATCTATATCAACTAGATCCGCACCAAATTTTTACATGATGGAGAACATGGTATATGTCTTTGCTGAACATGGGATAATGAATTATTCTACCACAATCAAGTATCCTCCCTCGCTTTTGGTGTTATCGAGCGTATACGCTGCCCGCTGTATACTAAACAACAGTCCCTCCTGGACAGAAACTCTCCACATTGGACTGGCTACTCTGAAAACCAGATCAAGTAGAATTGTCCCCAAATTCAGGATAATATACAACAATCATGCACGTTATATATAGTGTTTTAACAGTTTTCTTTATTTGCAGGGAATGTGCTAGCATGTTGGTTAGTTTTCATATGGCAGCGCCGGAAAGCAAGCTGAGGGCACTTTTTGGCTTAAAGCTAGTACTTTCTATTAGAATCATAATGAAATGTGACTAATATTAAATTGTATACAGAAAGAAGAATTTCAACATACAGCTTATACAACAAATGCTTATGTGGCATTGGGACATCAGGTTTTGCAAGGTTAATTTTCCACCTGCCACCAATCAGTTTATTTGTATGCCCTTTACATTTTACTTTTATGATAAGAAGTTGCTATATATCGAGCCTGCGTTGTCTGTACTTCCTAACCTATGCATTTATATCATATGGAAGTTTAGTATGAGTTCAGGGTATATCATAAACAAATTATTTTCCATTGTAGCCTGTAGGGTTATGATTATTTTATTCTTTCACTTATAGATGTGTTAATTTCCTTGACTTACTTTCGCTATTTGCCTTCTATATTTGGTTACCCCTCCATGGGAAGCTTGGTAATGTGCTGCTGTATTTTATTACTGTTAGAATTTGATATATGACTTATTATCTTGCTGTACTAACGTCAAACATTGTAAATCCTCTTTCGGTGTAGAGTGGGTGGAAATATGGGTTTTCAAGGAAACATTGAAGAAACATAGAGATAGAGATAGACAGCCGCGACAAGCGGCAACTCTTCTTTAATCTCTAAAGAAGGTTTTGAATTCTTTATTTGTAGTATATATACCTTATTATATTGAATGTACTAACATAGTAGTTATTGTTAGTTCAGACTCATGGAGAGATAATAAGAAGTAGAAGGTGACTTTATCTATTTCTTTCTCTATTGTGTTAGGCAAACTGTACGACTGAAGGTGAGCCAACATATATTTTTATTAGTGGAATTCCAAGGAAAAACAGAGTCTTAAGTACATTACTACTTGTCATTCTTTCTATAGGCTTGTGTTGCTCTATTTGATTACCATAATTGTTTCGTGTTTTTCTGTTGGTACTAGGATTAAGTGGCTCAAAAACTTTGATGATTGGCTTATTAGTCGATGTTGATATACATTTAGGCTCTTTATGGTTAAGGTTTTTTTTGTCCAATAAAGACAAATTTATATTTTAGCTAGTAGCTTTCTGTTGCTTGATTCAATAGTATCCATGCATTCAAGGGTCAGTAATCAGTTTTAAGAGGCATTTGGACCACCATATCGCACTATAGGTGGGATATTTTATAGAAGCATTCGGGTCATGATGTTGCCACATCAAAAAAAATAGAATTTAATATTATAAAAAACTTTTTGATTGATAAGGAATTATTTTTGTCTTGCCTCAACTATTTTTGAAGAAGTGTTTATATCTAAAATTTTAATATTTCATAGGCCTATTCGTTAATTATACTTAGCTTTACTCTCCTTTGATTGTTGCTTTTGATTTTGTTGTGTATTATACTTCTCTTCATTCTCCCACAATATTTAAACTTCTAATAGGTGATTTATTAGCATACAAAAAACAATTATATTAATCTATACCCATTAAAAAGGCACAACTTTGCCTGCTGTAGCTTAGTAATAGTAGATTGACTATTTTACCCCCTACTTTGTTAGAATTGCTATACTACCCTTGCTTTGTGAAATCGTTACCCTCTCTCTTGACGTGCTTCTTTCTCTTGATGGCGTTGCATTTGGCAAGAAGAAAAGCTCAGAAGCAGAGAGTCTGCATTGTCTACCGTAAAGCTCTTCGAGAAACCCTCAATTGGGCTATTCATCGTCATCTCTTTTACGAAGATGTATTCTCTTTTTCCCGAACCTCAAACCCTGATTTTTAATCCCTATTTTTAGGGTTTTATTTTTTCTCTTTGATTTGATCCTATTATTTTCTTCCATTCTTCTTCTTTTGCAGGTTGATGAGCTCAGGAAAAAGTTTGAAGCCAACAAAAATCTAGTACTTTTGCATCTTTCATTTTATTTTGATGTAATGCAAGAATACAACTACCTTGTTTTAGTCGAGAATTTGCATTTCTTTGTCAATGCTATGTTTTTCTTATGATATGAGATAGATTGGGAGGATTTGTGACTTGCTATATGTTGTATGGTGGTTCGAACTATCGTGTTTTCAATCAATCGCTCTAAATAAGAAGCAATTTATTTGATTAGATAGATAAATTGATGCAGTAACTGAATTTTATTAGTGTGGAATTTGAGATTAATGTTCCTTTGTATTGTGTCTTTAAGTTTATTTTACTTTATTTACCTATTGACTGTTCATTAGATGAATATAGTGTTGTTGACATTAGTTTTAGGAATGTGATTGAAATAATTTGTTGCGTGCTCAACAGGTTTTGCTATCGTAGTTTTAGTTAATATCGTCTGTTTCTTACCAATATTTTTTTTAATGGTGTTACAGCAAGACATTGATGCAATTGACAGAATGATTGTTGCTGGTGAAGCACAATAAGTAGCGACACCATTGTCCTTCAACCTTCATCCACTCAATTCTCCTTCCATTCTTAATATAATCCCTCTTTCTCTCTCCTCCCTCATTTTCATTCAGTAAAACGGTCCATCAAATTATGACTCCCGATTGGTTCTCTCTCACTAATCCTAACACTAATTTGGTAGGTCTTCCATTGAACAACAAGCTTTCTTCTTCTTCTTCAATGGTGTCATTTTCTTTCTCTCCAACGTTTTTTCTACATTTAGAATCAATTCACCGGCATCGGAATACGTTGATTGTTGCTACTGTGGCTTCGTTTTCGCCCAAGGGTCTTTTTGGACTCCGCTTACCAAGTTGGAATAAGCAGAAGAAGAACATTTCCTTTGTTTCTTTCGCTGCTTCTCGACAAGATTCTATACGTTTTGAGGTTGTCTTCTTTAATGATGTGTTTGCTTGAATTGTTTGAAGTTTGAGTGTTTTTGTTTTCTTTACTGTGGTTTTGGATGTTTTAAAGAAATCTTTAATTGGACGATGGAATAGTGATTCTCCAGACAAAACATTGTATTAGCTTTGATTGAATTAAAGCTGATTCCTTGATTGAGAGGAATCAATATTTGACAAAAATAATTAATTTTTGTGGTTAATTTGAGTAGTGTTATTGGTAAATGTAGGTGAGTTGATTAAGGGTTTTGTGATTTTTGGTATTAAGTTGTGCTGATAGAGGAATGAGACTACTTTTTTGTCAGGTACTTTTGCGGGTAGGGGTAGGTAGTGGGTTCGTAGCTAATTACTCACATAGGTATGTCTCTTGGAGATTTGGGTGCATGACGCTATAGTAGCTAGGTTGCCTCGAGGATGTGATCGATTTTCTCCACCATTTGCACAACCTCCCCCTTTGAGACTCTATGTTTGGTTGGATGGAAAACATTTACATTGGAATATGGTTTTCCTCGATAATATATTTTCCATGGGAAAACACAATTATAGCTTAGTTTTCAGTAATGGACTGGGAAAACATTTGCATCAACAGTTAATGAGTCAAAGAATAATGTAATGGAATGGGGGAGGATGGATGGGAGGAAGATGAAGAATAGGGAGGAAAATGTGTTTTTCCCTTCCTTTGAGAAGGAAAATGTTTTCCACACTCCACCATATGTGAAAACTATATTCGACCAATTGGAAACTTGTTTTCACACGTGTCACAAACCAAATAAAGGAAAATGGGGAAACCACTTTTCCAGGAAAAGGTTTTACACCTAACCAAACACACCCTAAAAGAAAACAAGATAAAAAAGAAAAGGAAAGTGGACGCTAGTCATTAGATGTAATACATTGTAGTATCGTGAAGCGAGGTAACAATCTCCTGTTCAGTTGAGAGCTAAGAGAGGAAAGGTGTTCTCCTCTAATAAATGGTGCGTTTAATCTTCTTAAACATTTAATAAATCATTTAGCCAATAATTATGACTAATTCTTGTGAGAACTGCAAAAGACAATATACATAAGGCAAATGAGCAGCTAAATAAAGTGGAATGGATAGGTTAGGAAAGTTGTGCCCTTTAATAGGCCTTGTACCAACTCATTTTGCTAAAACCCCTTTATTTTATATGTTGATCATTATGAGTTCTAGAGTTAAATTATTGTCAAAAAAGACTCGATAAGTATAATATCTAGCTGACCTAATTGTTAATTGATGTTGTTTTCTGTTAGCATAGTGATGTGTTTTCAGAAAAAAGTAAATTGAATGTCCATCTCCATGACTTTAGAACTTCTATTTCTTTGAATTTGCAACTTATATCTAATATATGCTCTTGAAATCTATGCATTCCTCTTTTAAGGTATCCCATGACTTTAGAACATCTGTATTGCATGTTTAGCAATTACTATGCTACTTTATACGACTTTGTAAAAGTTAAATGCAATTCTATTACTAGCATGATTCTTTCTATATTAAACTTGATACAGTTGTTGTGTTTGCCTTTTCCATTTGTGTAGTTATTGGAGTAATGATAAAATTGATCATTATTCTGGTAATAATCTTCGGAAGGCGAATACTTTAAATTGTTAACTCGTGAAATAGAATGAAGACTCAAAGAGTAAAAGCAACATCAAAGATCATACGCAGTGGCTTTATGACATTTGAGAGTAAGTGAGATAGACTGAAGAATAATTACTTTAATCAAAGTTGTTGGTAATTGCAGAAGAAACACAAGTAGAAGACAGAGAAAGATGAAGATGAAGATTTCTCCCAAAGCTTATTCTTGCTTCTTTCATGGTGGTACTGCTATTTCTCTTCTTCCTTCTTTTTTGTACATATGCACTTCCCCTTTTCCCCCCTTGCTTTCCCCTTTTCAGTTTCGTTTTCGACATTACTCTCATTTTACCGATGTAAGTAATGTTGTTGCTGTTAAAGAAGATCGTGAATTGTTACTCCAATCTCAGTTAGAGAACACTGCAAATTAGGGTTTTCCAATCTCAATTTCCCCCTTTCTCTCTTTCATCAATTGATCTCTTTGCGTCCCCTCAATTTCCCTCTTTCTTTCTTTCATCAATTGATCTCTTTTCAGGTTGCTGCTATGCGAGATACGGAGGAGGGGGTTGGCAAAGAAAATGATAAGCTAAGGGAACTAAGGATAGTTTGGGTGTAGTTGAGGAGGGTCCTTTACCTGAGTATACTTTACCGTCGTGTAGCAGTATAAAATGGGTTTTAGGCTCTAGGAACAGGGTGTTATTGACAACAACACGTCATTCAAAGAAAAGGAAGCTCTTGGGTGAGACCGCATGTTTGGAAAGACTTATAGTTGCTCAGCCTTGTGGAGAGAGTTCAAGTTTATGCAATGTTTGTAGTATGGGAGACACAGGGGATCAGTTGAACCAGTTAGTTGTTTGTAAGTATTGTAATGTTTTTGTTCACCATAAGTGTTATGGCGTGCAGGGGGAGATAGATGGCTCCTGGTCGTGTTCCTGGTGTAAACACAATACTGATGCTCTAGCTGGACCAGCCTCAGAAAGTGACTGACCTTGCGTTCTTTGTCCGAAAAGTGGAGGGGTTTGAAACCCTTTTAGAATGTGGGGAGTGGGAGAGACCGCTTACTTGAGTTCGCGCACTTGTTTTGTAGCATGTGGATGCCTGAGATTTTCATAGATGATACCAGGCAGATGGAACCGGTTTTATGTCATGGAATGAAGGATGTTCGAGGGAAGGTAGTTTGTAATTTATGCAAAGTGAAGTTGGGTTCTTGTCTCCAATGCAGCGATGGTATGTTATGTAGCTTGCCTAGTTGTGATGCTTTTGTTGAGTGGTTTATATAATTTTATCAGTGTTGTATTAGTGATCTGGGTAACCATGTTGATGCAAAATCCATCTCATTCAACTGAAAATAATATGTACCCGAATTGACGATGTCTCTCGTATCATGTCAATCTTTGTTCAATTGTAAGAATTTTTTAATTAAAACAGGTGCAAAAAGACTAACAGAGACTATCAAGACTAACATGTGTATTCATGTGCCCAGCAAGAAAATGGAGAAGTGACAATTTCATTCTTAAAATCTTAGTTTCACTTCGACCTATCAACTTACCTCTCTTCTCTCACGTTACTATTGACTGACCTATCCTGCTTTGGGGGTGCTGAATATTTGGAATTTCGTATTTATTAATCCCAATGCTCTATATCGATTTGTTGCACAAGTTCTGGTTAGCAGTGTTTAGAAACAGCCAAACAAGGGTCTGGGTAGAAAAAAAAATGTTGCAAAAGAAAGAAGAATTAGTCAATATCTGAAAAACTTGGTTGGCAAATGTGTTTCCATTTTTCAATCAACATGGTGTTCTATTCTAAGCAATGGTTAATATGAAAATGTGGATTCATTTGGAATGAAATTCAAATTAGTTGATACATTATGCTGCACATGACATTTAGTAATATATGAGGGAGAAATTATTATTCAGCGATCTCGGGATACTCACTCCTGTTTATCTGTTTATCTGTTTATCAGGAGTAGCAGCCAAGAAGGTGATGGAACAAGAATGGGAAAAGCGAAGGGTCGTCCCTCCTTAACTAGAGCGAGGCTTAAGCCAAAGTCTTTCATTTTTATATGAATTAGGTGATGGATAATTCTAATGGCCAAGTCAAGTGAAGTTACTTTAAAGGAAACAAATGCTAAAAAGAGAGGGACATCTGCTAAACAAACCTCAATTGGATCATCATTTTCAAGCATTGAGCATTCTGTGGTAAATTTCATTCCTTAGAGTGGAAGTTTATGATTGCATTTTTTAGGTTTTCATGCTATTTATGAATGTATTTCACCTTTGCCTTTTATTTATGTATTATATAAACTAATCTCTTTTGTTGTTAGACGTGCTTAAATGCTTATAATAGATATAATAATGAGACAATATTTTAGAGAAGGCTCAAGACCTTAGGCATGTTTTGTAACCCACAAACTGCTCGAACGAACATATCATATGTGTAATATAATCTAATAGTTTTATTATCTTACCTACACGTTCATATACTTTGAAATGTCTTAAATTAATTTCACTGATATTTGCATAGAACTATTCATAATAATTTTCACTTTCTTGGGAGGCGCGCACGATAGCGCGCGGACCAACAACTAGTTTATACAAATATATTAAAAGGCGTTCCTATCAAAGGAAAGGTGCCATGTGGCACTCTTCTCAAACTTCTAATATACATGTACTTCCTCCGTTCCAAAATAAGTGAAACACTTCTCTCATTTATGTGAGAGCTTTTTGACACAAGTGTTTCGCTTATTTTGGAACGGACGAAGTATATAATTACAATTAAAAATATTAACAATGTGTACTTACTAGGATTTGAACACATGACCTTTGAAATGAAATATGAGAGTTTAACCACTAATCCACTACAATTTCAATGCTTAATGTTTCAAAGTAGAACATAATAAAGTCTTATAATTATATGTAATTATAAAGACGTAGACAAGCTTTTTGATCTCTAACACTTTTATTAAGTAATAATATTCACTTACCTCAATTCCATTAAAATTGTTATTTTTATCCCTAATTCCTTAAAAAAAATTAAACAATTTATTATGCCATAACTTTCATTTTCCAATTTCGCACTAGATATAATATTATGAATAGCTAATAAAATCAATTATGAAATTTATGAATAATAATATATTTGATAATTGTAACTGACCCGGGTCATCGCTCGGGCCAAAATACTAATTTGAAATTAAATGAAGAGGCAAAAATTAAGTAATATTGAGGATCTAAAATAAGTTTAATAATAAGGAGCAGGGTCATTCCTGAATATAATTCGGCCAGGGCAAAATTAAAATAGGCCCCTAACGCACAAGAGATTTTATAAAATATGCACGTTTATAGGATATACACTACAAGAAAACGCAAACACAACGACTGCATACCAGCGACGGTTTAAAAAACGGTCGGTAAGTTTAAAATAGCTACGGCTCCAAGCCGTCGGTGAATACCGACTGCTTTTAAAGAAATTAACGACGGTTTAGCAGTCGTTGATATACTACGACGGTTTAAAGCCGTCGTTGATTTCTTTAAAAGCAGACTATTATTTTTTTAAGTTTAGCGACGGTCTTTAGCGGTCGGTTAATGTTTTAAGTAAACCCCCTTTCACTCCTCTTTTCCAATTTCCCGTCACTCCTCTTCCACTGTCTCTCTCCTCACTCCCACCAAAACCCCGCCTTAATTTCTCTCTCCTCCGTGTCATGGTCGTGTTTCACCCCAATCTCCGTTCATCGGCGACTTTCTCTCTCCTCCGTGTGTCAATCCTGTTTCATCGGCGCAGTGAGAGTCTTTGCCGCCGGTTATTCGCCGACCTCCAACCAACGAACGGCGACACCCTCATTTTCTCTCCACCGCCGGACGTGTCTTTGCCGCCGGTTAGCACTGCGTCATTTTTTTTTTTTTGTTAATGAAACCAAACCCTTAACGTCATTCGGCTTTGTCAATGTAGGTGGCCAAACCCTAAACACCCGATTAGTCGTCCTCCCGTGCTGGAGCCCCGCCGACGGTACATTCCTTACTTTTCTCTCTCTTCATATATGTTTTTGGATCTGCCTTTTATTCATTTCTTGATTTGAGTTTCATTTCTCCAACTAATTTTGTGCTAAATGGGTAATTACTTGTTATTCTATTGTGTTAATTTTCTGATGATTGATGATTTCTAAGATGATGGTGAATTTAATGGTGGAAGAATTGCGAGTGATGCTTACTTGTTGCTATATCTAGCTAATGATGTGCTTAGCTTTGCTTTCGAAAGTCACCGTTTTCGGTCTTTTCACTTGCTACATTTCGTTTACGCACAAAATTTTAGTAGATTCATGTGAGGGGTGTTTGGGTGAGTATTTAGTGAAGGTGTTCTTCTTGTTGGTGCTGCGAATACGGTTTGTTTGAATGTTGTTTGTAGAATGTTAGAGGAACAATATAAGTTGATTGGTTCCGTTGGTGAATTCGTTCCTGATGTACTTGCAGGAATTGGGTATGCTTTATGTTCTTAAGGAGAGTTTCATTTTGTTAGGTTGTTAGAGTTTTTGCTAGGAAATTGGGTTAATATAGAGGTTGGTTATGATGTTTCTCATGGACTGATGATTCCGCATCTGGTAGAATGGGTATTTTATATGGTTAATTGCTTAATTTTAGTATAAATTTTGCTAAATGCTTAAAGGTGCCGTTTAATAATTGATTTTCTACATGATGTAGGATTACGTAGCACTTTGGTGTTTCTCTTTGGCTTAATTGTAAGGTTAGTAGCAATTGTTTACCATATTTTGTCTTCAATTTATATTGTTTTTGTTCATGTAAATTCTATATTTTAATTTTTGTGTAAGTTTTTCATCATGAAATATAATGTATTAAAAAAAACTTTTGTTTAGAGAATGTTAAAAACTATATAATTTTTTAGTTTATATTACTTTGAAGATTAAGTTACTTTAATTGTATAAGTTTAAGTTACTATATAATTATCACAATAGTTTTTATAGTGGTTCGTTTATTAAAGGTTATAAAAGTTATAAACTATATAATTATCACAATAATTTATTTATTGCACATTCCTTTATTTAGTTTACACTATTTAAATTGTTTATATTGTTTTTGACATATTTGTTTTCGTGGAAATAGTTTGGATGATGTTATAAATTTAATTTAAGTGTTTAAATAAATATGTTTGCATCGTCATGTGCCTAGATACCCGTTCAAGGTATACTCATTAGGAGTATATCTTGAATAGTCCCCGGTTGGGACTGTTCTTCGACGTTTGACCCCACTTAGGTGGTGAATGTATGCCTTTTGTTCTATTCTGTGTAATTTCCGGTCATGTTGTTTCTCTCTATGTCGTTCTCTCGGGGTACATATGTAAGCTTTTACGAAGCTCACATTGTGTACTTGGAGAACTCATGGGAAATACGCTCTTGGGAATTTACGTAGAAGCGAATAGTTGGCATACATTCACTAGTGGGGTTGGGACGTCGAAGAATGGGTTAGGTTGGAGTGATAAGGACCTTTGGACATCATTTTAGGCCCTATATGTATTTCACACAAATGTTTTAATTGTACGTATGATGGTTGTTAATGAGTAGTGTGGTTGAAATGCTTTAGAATTGTAGAATTGATCACCATGAAACGGAAGGAGCGTTGGTGGATGTATGATAGATATGACAATGTGCGTAACTTGAGGCCCGAGTTCTTGAGGGGGGTTGATGAATTCATTGACTTTTGCAAAGTAAATCCCGAAAGCCCAGGTAAGGATGAAGTTAGATGTCCGTGTCCGAAATGCAAGAACAGACGTATGCATGCCGCAGACACGGTTAAAGGTGCATTTGTATAGCAAGGGCTTTATACCTGATTACTACGGTTGGTATTCTCATGGTGAAGAGTTACCTCAACCGGCAGAAGAGCTATCTAATCCATACCGTGAAATGGTTTTCGATGCTCTTGGGAATAATCCGGAACCGTCCACTGTTGAAGAGCCTAGTGGAATGGAGGAGGAGCCTAATCCTCAAGCAAAGGTGTTTCTTGACCTATTAAAGGCTTCTGAGGAACCGTTGTACGACGGGAGCTCCATGTCTGTGTTGGAAATGTCATCTAGAATAGTATCTTTGAAGTGTGAGTACAATTTGCCACATAGGTGTGTTGATGCTTTTGCTTCATTAATGAAAGAAGCAATACCTAACAACAACAACATGAGTGACACATTTTACGATACGAAGAAGATCTTGGAGGGATTGAGAGCTTCCCCCACGAAAAGATTCATGCTTGCCTAGAAAGGTTGTATGTTATTTTGGAGAACCGATGCACACTTGAACAAGATGTAGAGTGTGCGATTGCTTCGTATACAAGAGGACTTCTAAGGGGTCTTTAGTTCCAATGAAAGTTCTGATTTATTTCCCAATCACACCGAGATTGCAGAGGTTGTATGCAACAAAGAACGTTCTTGAAGAAATGACATGGCATGCCAAAATCCAAGAGCCGAAGACAAAATGGCTCACCCTAGCGACAAAGTGAAGCTTGGAAGCATTTGGATAGATCCTTTGGCGAATTTGCATCCGAGCCTAGGAATGTTCGGCTCGGTTTGTGTACGAGATGGGTTTGGTCCACATGGAAAGTTTGGGGTCAATAATCATGTTGGCTAGGTCATCTTAACCCCGTACAACTTGCCGCCATCGATGTGCATGAAAAAACCCTTCATATTCCTTTCGTTGCTCGTTCCTCGGTCCTAAAAATCCGAAGGGAAACTTGGATGTGTACATGCAACCCTTAATCGAGGAATTGAAGCAATTATGGGATGTTGGAGCAACTACTTATGACATTTCTAGGAAACAAAATTTCAATATGCGTGCCGCCATTCTTTGGACAATAAATGATTTTCCCTGCTTACGGTATGCTATCCTGGTCGGTCCACCGGGAAAAAGGCTTGTCCTTATTGTATGGATAAATCCAAAGCTTTTTGGCTCGAGCATGGGGTAAAGTTTCTTGGTTTGATTGTCACTTGTCAATTCCTTCCTCAAGATCATCCTTTTCGTAAAAAACAAAGTAGCTTTTTGCGAAATAAGGTTGAAAAAGGGTCTCCACCACACATCATGTCTCGGGGGAGGAGTTGTGGTCATGTGTTAAAGACTTGCCAAAGGCTACGAGATGGACCGGATGCACTTAACGCTTTGAAGAAGTTGAAAAATGGGTGGTTCAAAAAAAGGCGTTTGTCTTTGGGAGCTCCCATACCTTGGAAAGATCTGCATCTTCGTCACAACCTTGACGTCATGCACATTGAGAAAAACTTCTTCGACCAACTCATTCACACGCTTATGGATGTGAAAAAAGACAGCAGACAATCGTTGCATCTAGAAAAGACATTGCTAAATTGTGCAAAAGGCCTCAACTTCATGTCACCAAGGATGCAAACGGAAAAGAAACTCCACCAAAAGCACCTTTCGGACCGGACAAGTCCCAAAGGAAAGTATTATGCAACTGGGTCGAGATTTGAAATTTCCCGATGGCTATGCTTCCGACTTAACAAGATGTGTGGACATGCAATCCGGTAAGCTGCACAATATGAAAAGCCATGACCTGTCATGTCTTCATGGAAAGATTATTACCCGATTGCATTAAAGGAGTTGCTTCCGGTTCATGTGTGGAAAGTTGTCACCGAGATTGGCCTTTTTTTCCGTGATTTGTGTTGCTCCACCATCACAATAAGTGACATGGAAAGATTGGAAAAGGACATAGCCGAGATCCTTTGTAAACTCGAAAAGATTTTCCCACCATCATTCTTCAATTCCATGGAACACTTACCAGTTCACCTTCCAAGCGAAGCTAGGCTATGTGGTCCCGTGCAATACCGTTGGATGTATCCCTTTGAAAGGTACCTTATCCTTCATTTTCATATACCCTTTGCAATTGTGTAACTCTTTTTTATAACCACCTTCTTAGGTTCCTCAATCATTTGAAACGCAAAATTGGTAACAAGGCTCGTGTGGAGGGTTCTATTTGTAATGCATACTTGTGTGAAGAGATTGCAAACTTCTGTTCAAACTACTTTCAGCAAGGAGTGGATACTAAGACACGAGATTCAATGATGAAGTTGATAGGATGCTCGACGAAACTGTCCCAGAGCTATTCAGGGTTAATTGTGGTCGGCCGTCTAATGCAGGTGGAACACGATTTTTAACTGAAGTGGAACTACAACGTGCACACCTATATGTGTTAGCAAATACAGGCATCTTACAAGAATTTGAGAAGTAAAACACTTGTTATTAATCATATTATTTATAAATTTAACTTTCATTTTTAATTTAGACATTAACAATTGTTATGTTTGTAAGGGATTTCGAGGACCACATTCTTCAAATTCGACCTACTCTACGTAGGGAAGATGTGTGGGTGCAACATGAAGCAGAATACCTTGATTGGTTTAGCTCGAAAGTGAGTTTGTGTGACTATAGGTTATTCAATAGGTTATTCAAGAAATGTTAATGGATTAACAATATGAATGAATTTTAATAGGTTATTCAAGACAAACCCAATGACGATGTACTGTTTGCTTTGGCAATGGGTCCTTCGACATTAGTTCGCACTTGGAATAATCAAGCAAACACAAATCCACCATGAATTATGGAGTGTGTGTGTCTAATGATGGAGGTAGTGATTTCTTTGGGATTCTAGATGATGTTATAGAATTGAAGTTTACCGGTGCTCGTAGTCAATATAGCACAGTTTTGTTCAAGTGCAATTGGATGGACAATGTGAGGGGAATGAACATCGATCAATACAAGCTAGTTGACGTCAACCACACCAAGAAATACCCCAAGTTTGATCCCTTTGTGCTATCATACCAGGTTAGCCAAGTATATTTCGCACCGTACCCAAGCTTGAAAAGAGATCGTGCTCAATGGTGGGCTGTGTTTAGGACAAAGGCAAGGTCTGTGATTGATGCTCCGGTTGACTTCGACTTCCTTCGGGAGACAAGTGCTGGGAATCCAACGCTTTGTGATCCAAATGATATTCCCGATTATGAAGGTGGTAATGATGTCGAGTGTGTTGAAGGAGATGAAGAAATTTTGTTTGAAGCCCCATCAGGTGATGATGAAGAAGAGTCTAGTTTCGAGTCTGGAGAAAGCGAGGATGATGACGATGACGATGATGGTTTTTGGGATGACGATAGTGATGATGAACTAAGCGAGGATGGGAATTCAATTTGATTTGTTTGAGTATATCATAGCTTGTATTAAGGACAACATTTCAATAAAAATATATGACTTTTGTAATGAAATGTTGAAGATTACTTGTTATGACATTTCCATCTGTAGTTTTTCTTACTGTTGTTGAGTAACATGATCCATTCTGCACCTGTGGTTTTTCTTAGTGTTTTTCTAATATTTAATTAGTACTTGCTTTCTCCCCACTTCCCTTTTCGCATTAATATTAAAATATATGACTGCATTGTGACCACTAATTCTAGTTATTCTAATCAGAATCTACATGGTGGATTTGTAGTATCTGATTATGCTCTTTTAATTATCAAAGATTACATTTTCCTAAGCATTATGATTTGGCCATGGTCTAAAGAGTATGATCAGTTGTTGATTTCTCATGATTTCATTTGGTTTTGGTATGTCTTACTTATAATTCTATTAATGAATTTGTATTACTTATAATATTTAATTAGTACTTGCTTTCTCACCTTAGTTTCTTCAGTGGTACAGAGTGCCTTGTTCTGCACTTTATTTGTTGGATGTGGTCTAGCTATTATACTCATTTGGGGTTTCAATGGTCATCTCTTTTCTTGATGTATGGTTCTTCTTTGCAGGGGTGTCGGGGAGGGGAGGGGCGCAGGGGGGTCGGGGAGAGGGGGGGGCAGGGGGTGTCGTGGGGAGGGGAGGGCTACAGGGGGTCGGGGAGTGGAGGCGGGGGTCGGGGAGGGGGTGGGGCGTGCAGGGGGTCGGGGAGGGGGGGGGGGGAGGGTACGGGGGTCGGGGAGGGGGAGGGGTGCAGGGGGGTGTCGGGGAGGGAGGGGCTGAGGGGGTCGGGGAGGGGGTCGCAGGGGGTCGGGGAGGGGGTGGGGCGTGCGGGGGGGTCGGGGAGGGTGGGGGGTGTGCAAGGGGGTCGGGGGGGGGGAGGGGCTGCGGGGGGGTCGGGGAGGGGGAGGGCTGCCGGGGGGTGTCGGGGAGGGGAGGGGCTGCGGGGGGGTCGGGAGGGGGGCTGCGGGGGTCGGGGAGGGGGTGGGCTGTGCGGGGGGTCGGGGGGAGGGTGGGGGGGCAGGAGGGGGTCGTGGGGGGGGGAAGGCTGCACGGGGGTGTCGGGGGAGGGGCTGCACAGGGGGTCGGGGAGGGGGGCGAGAGGGTCGGGGAGGGGGGTGGGCGTGCGGGGGGGTCGGGGAGGGTGGGGCGTGCAAGGGGGGTCGGGGAGGGGGTCGGGGGTGGGGGTGGGCTAGTGATTAGTGGCATTTTTCGTCTTGATTTTTGTTTCAAGTGAATATGCATATTCTAGTTTTCAAACGGATGCGCACTTCTTCCGATCTTCTTGATCAACTTCTCAAATAATCTTCTATAACACCCACATTTACCAACTTGATTTTTGTCTTCCATAAAGAAATTGGACATATAAAATTGATCCTAACTCTACCTTCATTAGCTTATGAATTTAAGCTTACATATTTGGGAAGAGCTTTTTTGATAACCACTTAAGATCCAACGTTCTAATTTCTTTGACATAATGTTATTGGATTATTCATACTTTAATGTAATTTGTTTAATCTTGCGCAGTTTTAATTTCTTGCTTCTTAGGTAATCATGTCTAATCCTAAGGGCCGCGGAGGTCGAGGTGGCTTAGGTGGAAGCCAAGGTCGTGGGACTTTGATTCCGATGCGGCTTTTCAGTCACCGAAGTAGAAGGAAGCCGAACCCCGTAGTAGAGACACGGGGAGATGATTCACGGGCACGTGACATTGGTAGCCACGCACGGAGACTCCGAACACTCATACGGAGGAAGGTGAAGGTTCGAACCGTGCACCAAGAAAGGTTTTAAGCCCTATTGGATTATGGTAAGTTCGTAAGCTTCTATATGCTTCATGATACACAAATATGCAATGGTATTCACAATTCACGTGTTTGTTTGGTTTTCAATTCGAGTTCGATGATAACAAGGTTAGTGGGTCCATCACCGACATTTTCCGGGGCCATTTTCGACAACCTTGGTTCAATTACAAGTGAGGTCGACAATGCAACAAAGACGCATTGGTGGAACATTTTCACAAGTATGTATGAATCGAATTATGAAAAATTTCATTGATTATATTACTTTATTAATATCTTTGTTTAATGTTTGACTAAAGGGTATTTACGAATGGGCTCCCGAGTTAGAAGGCCTAGTGAAGAAGGATTACAAGAAAAAAAGCTTCATCTCGTCGAGAGACTTGCGATACTAGGTGGTTAAGAAAGCCAAAGAAAGGCCGAAATGGTTGGGGGAGACGATCTACGAAGACATGAAGAAGAGAAGTGAAGACCCAACATTTCGGAAAAAATCCGAAAGGCGAAGAAGAACCGAAGAGGTGGCTCCCTGTCTAATCCAATTGAGCCGTCACACTTTCGGGGTTCTATTTCGGCGACACAGATGCTAGGAAGATGGTAAATATGTTTCATATCTACTACTTAGTGTAATTTACATTTCATTTTCGGTATGAGTAAAAAATTAAGCCTTTGTTCAACAATGTCTACGAGCAAAGAGTAGAGGAGGAGTACTCCCTATCGCTCCCGAGTTGTTCTTGAAGACTCATTTCAAGACCATGTTCTCGAAAAGGAGAAATCCCAAAGCAAACAAGAAAGCAAAGCAAATCTCGGTACATACTTCTAAACATATATTTATAGGCAAATATGATTGAAAAGTTTGGTGCAAGTTTAGTTAGAACCAAATATAGGCCATTTTGGCCAATTTAGGCTATTTCACTTGAAATTGAATGAATACGAGTAGTTTGATGCTAGTTTAAGTTATAAACACCTCAAACATCATATGCATAGTTAGTTTAATGTGATTCTAAGTTGTTTTGATTGAAAATACACAAAATGGGAAAGATAGAACCAAATATAGGCCATTTTGGCCATTTTAGGCCATTTCACTTGAAATTAAATGAATACGAGTAGTTTGATGCTAGTTTAAGTTATAAACACCTCAAACATCATATATATAGTTATTTTAATGTGATTCTAAGTTGTTTTTATTGAAAATACACAAAATGGGAAAGATAGAACCAAATATAGGACATTTTGGCCTATTTAGGCCATTTCACTTGAAATTGAATGAATACGAGTAGTTTGATGCTAGTTTAAGTTATAAACACCTCAAACATCATATATATAGTTAGTTTAATGTGTTTCAAAGTTGTTTTGATTGAAAATACACAAAATGGGAAAGATAGAATCAAATATAGGCCATTTTGGCCATTTTAGGCCATTTCACTTGAAATTGAATGAATACAAGTTGTTTGATGCTAGTTTAAGTTATAAACACCTCAAACATCATATATATAGTTAGTTTAATGTGATTCTAAGTTGTTTTGATTGAAAATACACAAAATGGGAAAGATAGAACCAAATATAGGCCATTTTGGCCATTTTAGGCCATTTCACTTGAAATTGAATGAATACGAGTAGTTTGATGCTAGTTTAAGTTATAAACACCTCAAACATCATATATATAGTTAGTTTAATGTGTTTCTAAGTTGTTTTGATTGAAAATACACAAAATGGGAAAGATAGAATCAAATATAGGCCATTTTGGCCATTTTAGGCCATTTCACTTGAAATTGAATGAATACGAGTTGTTTGATGCTAGTTTAAGTTATAAACACCTCAAACATCATATATATAGTTAGTTTAATGTGATTCTAAGTTGTTTTGATTGAAAATACACAAAATGGGAAAGATAGAACCAAATATAGGCCATTTTGGCCTATTTAGGCCATTTCACTTGAAATTGAATAAATACGAGTAGTTTGATGCTAGTTTAAGTTATAAACATCTCAAACATCATATATATAGTTAGTTTAATGTGATTCTAAGTTGTTTTGATTGAAAATACACAAAATAGGAAAGATAGAACCAAATATACGCCATTTTGGCACTTTATATTATTTGAATATGAGTATATTTAACCAAATGCAGGAGACATACAATAAGAAGCTGGATCATTGTACCACTCAGGGGTCACAGCCGAACCCCGATCTCGTTGTATTGGGAGACGGTTGGGGGAGGAACGAGAGGAAAAGTTCAGGGGTTGGGTCAGGGAGATCATTTGTACTACAACTCTGCATCAGGGCGAGGAGATGGCGGCTCTTCACAACCATATGAGCCGTCCATTTTTTCTCAAATTGAGGCGCAAGTGGAGGCAAAGGTCGCTGCACGGATGGGAGAGGTGGAGGCAATGGTCGCAGCATGGGTGGAAGAGTCACGTCGGGCCCTCATAGAGGAAATGATGAGGAACATGTCTAGTTTCGGCCACATGTTCTCGGGTTGCAACACCAGCCCCACTCCACAACGCAGACCAGAAGATGACCCAGGGTTTGGTGGTGGCGGTAGTGCTACAGAGCCACCCTTGACAGTGTAGTTTTTTTGGTTTTGGCAACTAGGTAAGTAACTTATAGTTGGATATAGTTAGTCTAACTATTTTCTTGTAGTGTAAATACTTATCGGCATCTCTCTTCGTTTCTTGATGTGTCGGGTTATTTTATTTTCAACCCGACTTCTACTTTATTTCCCGACACCGGGATCTATTTTGCGTACATATATTTAATCTAGGTAGTTTGTCTAACTATAGACATTTAGTGTCTATATTTATCGGCATCTAGCTTATTAGTTTCTAGCTTTGTCGATATATATTTTTTGTAAACACCGACATCTACTTTATTTCCCGACATCGGGATCTATTTTGTGTACATAAATGTAATCTATTTCATGTAATTATACAAGTATCTATGTAAATTTTAATATATATCAAAATTGTATATTTTTGTAATTGAAAAAATTGAATGCGATGGAGAAACAGCTTTAGCGTGGTATATTTAGGTGCAGCTGTGCAGGTACAGGTTTAATTATTATTAAGAACAATAGAATTTTAAATAATATTATTTTTTAAGAACAGCGACGGTTAAACAATAAATCACGACGGCTATAACAGTCGCTGAAAGGTTCTGTATGCACCCATTGAAACGAAATCAACGACTGCTTTAACATCTTAGCGTCTGTTTAAAGCAGACGTTGATTAATCGAAATCAACGACGGTTTATAACTGTCGGTGAGTCACCGACCGTTTTAAACGGTCGGTGATCCAGCGACGGTTTATAACCGTCGCTGACCTACCGTCTGCTTTAAACAGTCGTTGACTGGGTATCAACGTCGGCTTTTATAAACCGTCGCTGATTGTCCTAAAACCGTCGTTGAATATATCACCGACGGCTTGACGGTCGTTGATTTTTGTATCACCGACCATCTTTTTACCGACGGTCATTTAACGACGGTTAGCCGTCGTTGATTATTCAGCGACGGCTTTTTAGGCTACCAACGACGGCTAAAAGCCGTCGTTAACTGGCACTTTTCTTGTAGTGATAACAACTAATTGAGAATTGAATAACTCACATTTACCAGCAATTATTTCTTCAAAAAAGAAAACTTTTTCAATTCATATGACTAATACTAAATACTCATAATATTGAATTATAAAGTTATAGAGTTAAATTAAAAGGTTAATGCACTTTATCACCAAACGCCTAAAATAAATATTAATATTACAAAACTAAGTTTATACTTTAGGTTGTGTACATTACTTTTTAATACATGCACAGTATATAATACCTTTTTACAGTCCTCTCAGAAGAAGAAAAAAAAAACCTTTTACAGGTGTGGTAGAAAGGAAAATCGAAAAGTAAGTCGCAGTTATTGCAAAAAAGAAAATAAAAAATAATAGGAAAGTAAAGAAAGAAAACATTTAGGAAAGGAAAAGAAATAATTGCCATAGGATTCAAACCTGCAAACTCTAACACCTTCACATTTTCCGACAGAAGAAGCGACCATCTTCGCCAAGCTAAATACTTGCTTATTAATATGCTGAAACAAGATACTGAAACTAGATACTTGCAGTACTTGAAGATTTCCATATTTATGGGCCATGGGCGGGCATCCCGCTTGCTCCAGCCTATGGCCAACCTAAAGGAGTTTATATTTCAAGAAGTGAAGTTACTCTTTTTGGACACGGTTATAGATGATAGCCGATTTGAGGTGATTAACAATCAGTTTTAGATTTTGTATCCTCAACTAGTTTTTTGACCTTAACTTAGCTCGATATATATCATAGTAGTTGTTGCTCCACGCTATCTCACCATATACTTTTTTTTTTGAATTAAATTAGAGTATTTCAATATTCAATTTTCATAATCAAATCATCATCTTAACTATATTTTTTTATAGGATATATAAAATATTATCAAAAATTTCTTATGGATACCTCAGAGATGATTTATGGTTTAAGATGTCTTACACAACTATTAATCAATATTTTGTAAGTTGCACAAGAAATTTGAAATAAATATCATGTCAAAGATGACATGGTGCCATGTCAGCGATCGAAATAGGGTGACACTAGCTGGGATATAATATTTTCCCACACATTTTAATAATATACTAGCTTGTGCTATAATGATCAAAGATCCCAAAGTTGATGTGCGTGCAGCCCGAGCTAGTGGGTCGGTGTACCAAGCGGTTGGATTGGGTGCTCGGGTGGGCTTCAAATGCTAGGAAGTTATTGCCTTGTTTTTGGAGAAATGCCTGGGCAAGCAATATTTTGGCCCAGGCGGGAGATGCAATGAAGGCGATTATGAGATTTTTTTTCTTCTTCTTTATTATCTTATGTCCTAGTTTATCTATGTTGGGTTTCTTTAAGATAATTTATTTCCTGGTAAAATGTATTTGTATTGAAAACATAAAATATTTAGTTTACCTACTAGGATCAGGATCTCAATCTATATAACAGGGAGATAGGTCATTGTTTATGTATATATATGAAGAACCACATCAACGCGAGGAGAGATTGCAAATAGTCTAAGGTTTCTAGATTGAGTTGTTGAGATAGATTGTAATTCACAAGTTTGTGAGCTTGGGATTTATTAACATTCATTGAAGGATTAGTTAAATTTTAGTGGGTTTTCCTTTACTTGTTAAATTTGCCTTTATCATGGCTTTAACTTTTTTCTTCTTAGATTTGTGTATATTGTTAAAAATCATTTTTGGAAGGGGGAGGCTGATACGGTTGTCTATAAGCTGGCGACGTTTGGTATGTAGATGAAGAGGACAAGAAGATTCATGTTGTTATGCTTTTTTTTGCTCAATAAGAAGTATATTATAAAAAAAAGGTGAAAACACCACCAAATTACATCCAAGAGACTCAGCTCAAAACGACCCTAGATAATTCAGGATAATTAATTTTCTTAAATTTACCAGTGGTTGTTTGATTAAAACATGATGTTAAGTATGGAGGTTATTGTAATGTATGTTAGCCATGGATTCTTTTAAGAGCATGGTTTGTTCCCAGGTCTTATGTTTTAATGTTAATTGAAATTCTTATTCTCGTAGAAAAAAGGTGGCAAAAAGAAAATCAAAACTAAATAATCAAATTCCAAATCCCCATACTTCAAATTTAAGCTTTTTTTTAAGATATAATTGATTGGGCTTCTTCAATAAGTGTGTGAAGACTAGGGCAAGTTAGAATCTTATCAAAGCGGTCAAGGACAACACGGGCACCTGGGAAACTGATCAAAAGGAGATTCAAAATCTTTTCCAATAGAGTTTGAAAGAACCTTACTTTAATAATGATCATCTACAAAATCCTATATCTCTAGTAGATCCTCTTCTGGCCTCCATATCCTCTCTTACTTGGTGTAGGCGTGGATTTTCAATTCCTTTAATGCCTACAAGCGGTGTGAGCGCGTTTATTTGACTACCCCATTGTTAAGGTTTTATTAAAAATATGTTTTTGAAGTCGCCAACAATTCTTTAAAGAAAAAATCATAAACCTAATTGGATATTGAAACGGAAGGGACATCTTAAGGACTTATCCAATGTAGATTCCCCTGTCTGGACTCCATAGATGGTCAGGAACCAAAAGTTGAGTCTGGGGGTGAGGGTACAATATAATCAGGAACTATGTTGCTCATTGCTGGCCTCTACTAAATATCGATTCATTACATATTTTATGCAAAAGAATAATCATATAACGTTTTAAAGCACCCTACAAATAATTAGTCTAGGTTGGTTCAAGAAAACACATAAAAGACTATATTTTTAGTGACAAGTTATTATGCAATCAAATTACAAGGTTCTCAACAGGTTGTCCAAATTATCTGAATTAATTAGAACAGTTATTTAGGTCTTGTTTAGCAATAAATACAAGGGGATAAATATTGCAACCATGCATAAAAAAATAATATGTTAATAAAAAGAAATAAAAATAAGAAAATAAAATATTGCAGATAGTTAGCATAATATATACAATACTTACAGTCGCAGGAATACGTTAACATTCTACATCACGAATAAACTGTTAGTAACTTCAAGAAAATAATAAAAATAAATAAATAAATAAATAAAATAAAATTAGTTAATTTAGTTGACCCTCCGTCCGGGGTCGTTGATTTGTACGGATCTTGGAAAATTGAATAGTTGAACGAGTCTGAAAAAAAGGATTTGTGTTTTGTATAATAGTTGCGTCGAACAAAACAAATCACTCGTTGGCTTTAGATTTGTAAGTGATGGAAAAATCAATATCTAATGATTAATGTGAGAGTTAACGAGTGAATATGTATGATATTGATGATGGATCATCGTAGGTAATGACATAATGATTTGTGGGTTCTTTGAAGTGGTGAATTAAAAGGATGAAAGTTGTAGACTTTGAAAATCAATTTTAATAGCCATACAACCTGTCTTGCCTTGCTTAGATCTCATGGTATGAATCACTTCTTGAACAATCACTATGTTGTCTGTAATCTGACGCCCCGGAACAAAGCTAGTTTGGGTACAAGAAGTCAGATGAGGCATCATTGGCTTGATACGGTTCGCAATGCACTTAGTGATGATTTTATAGGCTACATTACATAAACCAATGGGCCTGAATTGAGAAGCTAACTCAGGAGTATCGATTTTAGGAATTAAGCACAGGAAAGTATTATTTAAATTAAGTTATTTAGTTGCAACGATCTTTAGGCGGAGCAATCGTGGAATCAGCTCTCGCGGGTTTCTCCAGTTCTGCTGGGCGCCATGGCTAGAACTCGGGGGTCGAAAAATTCAAAGTCTGCATCAAAAGGAAAGGGGTAGGTAACTGGTCCAACATCATCGGATGCTAAGAAGACTCGTCCTATAGAGGAAGTTCTTGGAATTGGTATGCTTGAAGTTCCAGACCCAGATTTGAGTGTTAATGGAGGTGAGATTTTATCGCCTAAATCTTCTTTAGTTGATTTAAGGAAACAATCTACAGAGAAACATTTGTTTTCTGAATGGCTTAATGTGATTAATAGTGGGGCTAAATCTGGGTCAATTTTAAGGGTAGAAAATGGGTCTTAAGTAACTGATACTCATATGCCTGAATTTGATTTGAATGAGAATGTGCAAATTAATGGGTTAATTGATGAATCAATCAAGATTGTGAATAACCCAAATTCTGCAAATATGAATACGGATGATATTCCTGAAATTGAATGGGATGATATCAAGGATGAAGTGAATTTTTGGGAACCTTCAATAGTTTGCTTTATTCTTGGTGCTAATCCTCCGCAATATGTAATTGAAAGATTTTTTACGAAATCTGGGGAAAAAGGGGTATAAATAAAATTGCTGAAATTGGTAATGGCATTCATATGGTTAGATTTTGCACAGTGGAGGTGAGGGATAGTATCCTTACTAGAGAGTGCCAATTCTTTGATGGTAAACCATTGATTGTTCAAGCATTGGAACCGGATGTAGATTGGCATAAAAAAGATGTGAAGAAGGTGCCAATTTGGATTGAACTTCATGGGTTGGACTTTAAGTATTGGGGTGAGTCATGTCTCAAGAAGATTGTGAGTTCAATTGGACATTTTTTAAGACTTGATCAGGCTACCATGAATAGGGAAACCTTGTTATTAGCTAGGCTGTTGGTAGAGGTGGATGTGAATCAAGAATTCCCAAGTATGGTGCAATTTAGAAATGAAAAGGGTTGTATAGTGAACCAGCCTGTTTACTATCGTTGGAAGCATATTCAGTGTATGCAATGCAATGGGTTTGGGCACTCTCAGCTGGATTGTGTCACACAGAAGAAGAAGCCAAAGACTAAAAGGATGTGGGTGGTAAAGAAGATTGATAGTGTACAGCATGGGTTAATGGTAGAAGTAGGTGGCATGAATGGTGGTACTAAAGATAATGTCTCTGCTCCTATGGTGGAAGGTAAGGAAGGGGCTGGTGATGGCAGTCAGTTGGTTCAAGGGGTCAAGAATGTTGCTCTAGTGCAAAACAGGTTTGATGTATTAACAACAGCCACTGCAAAGGAGTTGTTCTATGATGTTCATGCAGTTCACAATGATGAGATGCAGGGGTTAGAGGCCCCTGAGGCCCATGGATAACATTCTTGCATGGAATGTTAGGGGGCTAAATAGGTGTAGCAAGCAACAGAATATGAGAAAGTTTATTGCTTCTCACAAGATTTCCCTATTTAGCCTCCTATAGACAAAGGTGAATATGTCCAAAATGGGGGCTCTTTACCAACAACTTTGTCCTGGATGGTGTTTTACAACTAACAGTTGTGTAGTAGATTAGGGGAGAATTATTGTAGCCTGGTTGCCTAGTGTTTTTCATGTTTCTGTGGAATTGGTTACTGAACAACTAATTCACTGTAAAGTAGAGCCACAGGGGCAACTAGCACCTTTTATGTGCTCTTTTGTTTATGGTTCTAATGACAAAAAAGAGATATGTTCTTTGTGGAAGGCCCTGGTTCAAGTGAAGACTAGTCTCCCATGGATTGTCTTGGGTGATTTTAATGTTGTCCTAAATATGGATGAAACAGTGGGGTCTACTGTGAGGATGAATGAGGTGGAGGACTTTAGATATTGTGTTGAGCAGTGTGAGATTGATGATATTAAGCAAAGTGGGAGATTCTTTACATGGACTAATAAACAAGATGGTGAGAGGAGAGTCTTTTCCAAGATAGATAGGGCCATGGTTAATGATGAATGGAGAGTTCATTATGATAGTGCCATGATCACTTATCTACCTAAGGGGGATTATGACCATTGTCCTGGTCTGGTGAGTGTGCATCAGGATCAAAGTGGCAGGAAGCCCTTTAGATTTTTTGATATGTGGGTGAAGGCTCCTGAGTACAGAAGGATAGTCAGCCAGGTTTGGAACTCCCCAGTTCATGGTTGTCACATGTATAAGGTCACTCAGAAGCTAAAGTTACTGAAAGTTGAGTTGAAATAGTTAAATAAGCAAGGTTTTTCAGATGTTCAAGTTGTTGCTTATCAAGCTGAACAGAATATGCTCAAGGTGC
Organism: Beta corolliflora; assembly: GCA_947648045.1. Lineage (NCBI taxonomy): Eukaryota > Viridiplantae > Streptophyta > Magnoliopsida > Caryophyllales > Amaranthaceae > Beta > Beta corolliflora. The sequence goes on from CANSZD010002984.1 coordinate 1,360,623, forward strand.
AAGAGCAGTTGCATGCTAATCCTTGGGATAGCAATCTTGCCAATGCTGACAAACAAGCTACTGAAGAGTTCAAGAAGGCTCAGGGTGCTTATTTGAGCTTCTTGAGACAGAAAGCCAAAGAAAAATGGATTTGTTTAGGTGATGACAAAACTAAACTTTTCCATCAGGCTGTCAGGGCTAGAAGGAATAATAACAAGATTTATGCCATAAAAAATGGGCAGGGGCAATGGGTGAGAGAGGAAACTGAGGTTAAAGATGCCTTTGTTAGGTATTATCAAGAGTTGTTGGGTGTTGATATGGGTGAGAGGTGTGGTGTGAAACCTCTAATCATCAGTGAAGGGAAGATGCTCTATGATGAGCAGCAGATGCTGTTACAATGCAACTTTACAGATGAAGAGGTTAGGAAGGCCATGTTCTCTATACCCAATGATAAGGCCCTAGGCCTTGATGGGTATAATAGCTTTTTCTTCAAGGATAGCTGGGATGTGATAGGCAGTGAAGTTACAACTGGAGTTAAGGACTTTTTTCATACAGGAAAGCTCTTGAAGTCAGTTAATGCCACTTCTATCACTCTCATTCCCAAGGTGAAAAGCCCAAATCATGTAAGTGATTTTAGACCCATTTCGTGTTGTTCGGTTTTGTATAAGTGCATCACCAAATTATTATGTAACAAACTTAAAATGGCCCTTCCTGATATTGTGCTCCAAACACAAGGCGCTTTTGTTTCAAACAGAAGTATTTTACATAACATTTTGTTATGTCAAGATATAGTTAAAATGTATAGGAAAAGCCAAAAACAAAAATGTTGCTTGTTAAAAATAGACTTACAGAAAGCCTATGACACTGTAAGTTGGGAGTTCTTGGAGGAAATGCTGGTGGCTCTTAGGTTTCCTAGTCAGTTTGTACATTTAATAATGACATATGTGTCTAGCACCACATTCTCTTTATTATTAAATGGAGTGCCTACTGGGTTTTTTAAATCCAAGAGAGGTCTTAGACAGGGGGATCCTATGTCCTCCTTGTTGATTGTATTATGTATGGAATACCTTTCAAGGGTGATGAGCTACATTGGGAAGCAATCTGGGTTTGTCTTTCATCCAAGGTGCAAGTCATTAGGAATCAATCATCTGTGTTTTGCAGATGATTTAATTCTGTTTAGTTGGGGTGATTACAGATCTATAAAAATGATTCTTCAAGGAGTGGAGCTTTTTGCTGCTACAACAGGCCTGAAAGCTAATAAAAAGAAGTCTGAACTGTATAGTTGTGGTCTTAGTCAACAGGAGGTTCAGATGATTTGTCTGAGCTCTGGGTTCACTCATGGGTCCCTTCCTTTTAGATATTTGGGAGTCCCAATTTCTACAAGGAAACTTTCAGCTGCTGATTGTGAGAAATTAGTTGACAAGATGGTGGCCAGAATAAGACTATGGAGTACTCGCAACATCTCTTTTGCTGGAAGGAGACAGTTGATTAATGCTGTTCTTCTTAGCATAAGTGTTTACTGGTTACATATTTTTCTGTTGCCCAAGGCTGTGATTCAGAAGGTGAATGCTATCTGCAGAGCTTACCTCTGGTCTGGAACAGGAAATAGTGCAAAAGCTGGCTATGTTAAATGGGAGGAGGTTTGTAGACCTAAAAGCTATGGAGGATTAGGTTTCATGGACATTAAGTCTTGGAATATAGCTATGATAGCCAAGCAAGCTTGGTGTATTGCTATGAAAGCAGATAACCTTTGGGTTAAGTAGGTGCATACTATGTATATTAAAGACCATGACTGGAGCACTTTTAATGCTCCTAAGGCTGCTAGTTGGGCCTTGAATTACATATGCAAGGCTAGGCAAGACATTACCAGGAAGATTGGGGGGAGTTGGCTTACTCAAAGCAACTACTCTACTGCTGACACTTACAAAAGTTTACAGGATTATGGTGAAAAAACTGAATGGAGTACATCAGTATGGGGTCATCATAATGTTCCAAAACATGGTTTCATTAGTTGGCTAGCAATGAGAAGAAGGCTGCAGACTAGAGTGAGGCTTCATCACATTGGGCTATGTCCTATGGATACTTATCCTCTGTGTGAGAATGACAAAGAAACACATGAGCACTTACTGTTTGAGTGTTCATTCAGTAGAAGGTGCATGCAACAAATAAAAGATTTGCTGGGAATTAGAGCAATGACAAGGAACTACTGCCAGCTCTTCAGATGGATTACCAGAAGATACAAAGGCAGTAAATTTCGGAAGAAAGTCATAAATGCCAGCGTAGCTGCTACAATTTATACGGTCTGGAGGGAAAGAAACAATGCCTTGTGGAATTTGCAAATTCATAGTGTACAGAAATGTGTAAATGATATTAAGTATACTTGTAAAGGAAAGAGTGAAGGCTAGGATTCCTAAGAAAATTTCTGCAGTTGATGTTAGCTGGTTTGAACAGTTGTAATTGTGTTGTATAGTTGATGGATGCCATGGTGATGCCAGTGGCTTAGGTTGTACTTTGTTTGAGCTTAATACACTTACTTACTTACCAAAAAAATAGCTGTAGACTTTGTTTTGGTGGAGTATTAGTATTAGGCGCAAGATGATGATGGGATGATGATGGGATGATTGGCGTGTTATGATGAATGATGGTTGGTGTGAGAGAATAGGAGGGAAGTGAGGCTGTATAAGTTAGAGGGGTTTTGTTAGTTGTTCCGTGGGAATTATTTTGTGGAGGTTGAGAGTTTTATTGTGATGAGTGAGCCGTGAAATCTGAGTTGTTATATGGTGAGGAGATAAGTTATATAGTGTAGGTAGTTGGGATGCAATAGGTTTTCGAAAGTTGTAGATTTCTAAAAGATTTTTATTAAAAAGATTTTAGAAAAGAGTTAGATAAAAATATTTTAAAACACTTTTGGAAAAGATTATTTTTATTAAAAAAGATTTTAGAAAATAGTTAGATAAAAGATATTTAAAAATACTTTGGGAAAAGATTATTTTTATAAAAGATATTTTTTATTAATAAAACTAATTAATAAAATCGGTTAATTCTACTAATTAAATTGGGCAAGAAAAGGGGTGTTAAAAATTGGGATTTCATAAAACTATTTTTAAAAGGTTTTCAAAGATGGGCCTTAAAAAAATAATTTAAAACGTTTTAGGAAGTGGGCTTTTATAAAAATATTTATAAAAAGATTTTCGGGAATGGGTTAATAAAATGAGTTAGAAAATTATTTTGGGCTTAAAACATTTTATTTTAGACTCGTTCTTTATTCTTTCCTCGATCCGGACCAATTGGAGCGGGGTATTGGTCATTATAGGGTACTAAATGGGGAATCACGATTATGTGTCTACATAAGCCCCCACTTTGACTGAGGTTTGGAAAACCGAAAGTCAAAGTATACGTGTCGGGACGGAGAATGACTTTGGATGCTCTGCAATCCAAAATCACTCTTTTACGCCAGTACCTGCAAAAGAAGCAAAAGCTTCAGGAACAGACATATATGAAACAAATTTGCAAATTAAATGTAAATTTGCAAAAATGAAATGATATAGGTGAAGAGAAATCATGAGCTATTATGGTCCGGCTCATGTCGGCATAGAGCTATTATGGTCACGCTCCAGGGTGTTGATGACGTGTAGAGCTATTATGGTCCCGCTCCGTGGTGTTGATGATGTGTAGAGCTATTATGGTCCCGCTCCGTGGTGTTGATGATGTGTAAGAGCTATTACGGCCCGTCTCACGACGGGATGAGCTATTAATGGTCCGGCTCATGACGGGATAGAGCTATTATGGTCCGGCTCACGACCGGACAGAGCTATTATGGTCCGGCTCACGATGGGATAGAGCTATTAATGGTCCGGCTCACGACAGATAAAGCTATTTATGGTCCGGCTCACGACGGGATAGAGCTATTAATGGTCCTGGCTCACGACCGGGATAGAGCTATTAATGATCCCGGCTCACGACCGGATAGAGCTATTATGGTCCTGGCCACGACGAGATAGAGCTATTAATGGTCCTGGCTCGGGACGGGATAGAGCTATTATGGTCCTGGCTCACGACGGGATAGAGCTATTAATGGTCCGGCTCATGACGGGATAGAGCTATTAATGGTCCCGCTCCAGGGTAATGTGTTGAGCCATTATGGTCCGGCTCACGACGGAATAGAGTTATTAATGGTCCGGCTCACAACGGGATAGAGCTATTAATGGTCCGGCACAGGACGGGATAGAGCAATTAATGGTCTGGCTCACGACGGGATAGAGCTATTAATGCTCCGGCTCACGACGGGATAGAGCTATTAATGGTCCGGCTCAGGACGGGATTGTGCTATTATGGTCCGGCTCACGACGGGATGGAGCTATTATGGTCCTGGCTCACGACGGGATAGAGCTATTAGTGGTCCGGCTCGCGACGGAATAGAGCTATTAATGGTCCGGCTCACGGCGGGATTGAGCTATTAATGGTCCGGCTCACGGGCGGATAGAGCTATTAATTGTCCGGCTCACGACGGGATAGAGCTATTATGGTCCGGCTCACGACGGGATAGAGTTATTAATGGTCCGGCTCATGACGGGATAGAGCTATTAATGGTCCCGCTCCAGGGTAATGTGTAGAGCTATTATGGTCCGGCTCACGACGGAATAGAGCTATTAATGGTCCGGCTCATGATGGGATAGAGCAATTAATGGTTCGGCTCATGATGGGATAGAGCTATTAATGGTCCCGCTCCAGGGAAATGATGATGATCCGCAGACCTAACGGTATGTTTTCCGCTGCTAATACTCCTGAGTACTTGTTGTCTCTCGAGCAAGATTTGTGTGGAGTATAGCATGTTGGAAGAATGGCAAAATTGTATTTTTGTTGCATATTTAAAAATCCATTAGTTTTGTCGCGCGCAATGTCGAATTGTAACGAATATATGAATTCATTGGAAGTTGAGAGTGTGGGCCCCACTTAGCTATGAAGCCCCCAAGCGTGTTGTATAGGACTGTGCGCCAGACGTACAGGCCTGCGCTTGGCGTGGGATGCTGCGCTAGACGCAGTTTGCTGCGTGCGATGTCGTAATGAACATTTGAATTCATAAGGAGTTGAGCATGTGGGCTCCACTTGGCTAAGAAGCCCCCAAGCGCGCTGTAAAGGGTTGTGCGCCAGACGCACAGGCCTACGCTTGGCGTGGGATGTTGCGCTGGACGCAGTTTGCTGTGTGCGATGTCGTAATGAATATTTGAATTCATAAGGAGTTGAGCATGTGGGCACCACTTGGCTAAGAAGCCCCCAAGCGCGCTGTAAAGGGTTGTGCGCCAGACGCACAGGCCTGCGCTTGGCGTGGGATGTTGCGCTGGACGCAGTCTGCTACGGGTGGCATAGCGTTGTCGGTGTGCTAGACGCACCATGTATATAGCACTGGGCTTCTGTTGTTAAATTGTAATGGTCCGCAGACCTTGGCAGAATATAACTCGTATAGAGTTGTTCAATGTTGGGTACCTGTAAATACAAAGAATACACAGATATACAGACAAACAATGCATGTTTCTAGTGATGTGGGTGCTAGTGTATGGATAGGAAAAAACTTGACCTATTAAGAGTGACCTCTAGTACTCTAGACTTAAAGGTGCTATCGTGTATGCATACGTGTATGTGTATGTGTGACTGGATGATTGACGCTAGAATCCTATGGCTAAGGACGAAGGATGCAATGCTTTGACACAATGTTTGGACGATGCATATATGTAATGCAAATGTAGAGATATGACACTAATGCAGAGGTATGACACTAATGCAGATGATATGATTTGATGATTTGACCGTTCCATTATAAGCTCAAATTTTCGTCTTAGAAAACTGTTTTCGAAATAGAAGAAATGGGAAGCCCCCAAGGATGATCCATGTAAGTTATGTTTGATGCGATATGTGTTGTAGTTGTTACGGGCCTAAGTGAGCCCATAAAACAGTTAGGATCTCGTATGGGTCTAGAGCCCACAACCTTTTGTATGGACTCGTAATGAAATCCTGATCAGGGTACACATGGAGCCTAATGATCTTCTATGCAACCAATAGATTATATGTTCGATTTGGAATACGTTATAGAACGAGCTTTTGTAGCGCTTGAGTTGTATATGCTTCGAGGTTTGTATGTCAAGGGCCTAAGTGAGCCCGTGAATAGGTGCAATGTTGCATTTGTGCGGGTTTAAAACCCAAGATGTCATAAATGGACTCGTAATGAAGTCCTTCAATAGGTCTGGACTTGGAGCCTACGATTTTCTAGATGAACCAGTGATGAAGCCCCCAGTAAGATGGAGTTGATCACTAGTGGAAAAAACCTTATCTGTCACTTAGTAACAGATTCGGTTTTCACCAAACCGCATCGGAAAATCATTAAAAAAATGGGAGGGAAAGCTGGGAGGAAAATCTGATCCGGTCCTTTAGTGAACCGGATCAGATTTTTCAAACTGCTCTGATTTTCTATAATCTGATCCGGTTCACAAGACCGGAACAGATTTTTGTTATTTTTTTTAGACGGAAAACCCGCCCAATTTCTTTTCTCGCTCTGTGTTCTTGCTCCCTTAGCTTAGACCCTTTAATTTTCCCTCCCACGCCTCTCTTATCCCCCATTCTAAACCTTAGCTCTCTCATCTCCCCCCTCCTCTCTCCTCAGCGACGAAGCAACCTCCTCTCACCCCGTCTTTCATCAACCAGTTAGACAAGAACCAGTCAAGACAACTCAGAAATGGGTTCCTAAAGCTCCTGCTACTGTTCAAGTGAGCAAAGATACTAATGTGGGAGTTTCAGAGAAGGCAGTTCAGCCAACTGAGATCCAGCAGCAGGGTGGGAATTCTTCTGTTTTGGCAGAACCTGCCCATCAACCAGTAGCTGATGTTGCTTCTCAACAAGTAAGAATTGGTGATATTGAGTGGTCTGTTGTGCCTGCAAAGCCTGGGAAAGACAAACAACCTGTTACCAGTGGGTCTGGTACTATTGTCCACACTGTTGATGAAGGGGGTTCCAGTTCATTTCATATCTCACCAATATGATCATTAGTTCATAGAATGTGAGAGGATTGAATAATCCTACAACCATAGTAGAAGTTAAGAAGTATATGAGTCATAATAAAGTAAATCTTTTTGGTTTACTGGAAACAAAAGTCAAAAATGACAATAAAGACAGAATAAGGAGGAAGTTTAGAGGTAATTGGCTTTGGGAGGATAACTATGTTCATTCTAACAGAGGTAGAATATGGGTTTGCTGGAATCCAGAGAGCTTATCTTGGCACACCTTGGATAAAACAGATCAATTTATTCATGGTGAGGTTACTAACAAGCTTACTGGTGTTACTATCTTAGTTACCATTGTGTATGGTTTACACTATGTGGAAACTAGGAAGCCTCTCTGGGAGAATTTAATCAGGATTAGTCACATAACTACAAAAGAATGGTGTGTTCTAGGTGACTTTAATGCTGTTCTTGAAGTGGCAGATAGGTTTCAAGGTAGAGTTGTAACTACCTATGAGACTCAGGACTTTTCTCACTGTCTTGAAAATAGTGATCTAATGGAGCTTAGATGCAGTGGCCATTTCTTTTCTTGGACTAATAAGAGTCAAGGTGATGCAAGAGTAATGAGAAGAATTGATTGATGTCTTGTTAATTCTTATTGGCTGGTTACTTTTACTGGTGTTACTGTTGATTTTCTTAATCCTGGCATTTCAGACCATAGTCCTCTTTTTTTTAAAGTGTTCTTCTTCCTTTATTCAGAGGGGGAGACCCTTTAAATTTTTTAATTATATGGCTGATCATAATGATTTTGAGAAAATTGTTACTGAGTCTTGGATACTTGATTCAAGACAGGATTCTATGATGCAAGTCTGGAATACTCTAAAGCTGTTAAAAGACGAGTTTAAAAGGCTGCATAAGCAAGATAACTTGGAGGCTAGAATTGCTCAATTAAGAGAGCAATTGGATATTATTCAGACCAAAATTGCTGCTGACAGGTCTAATGAAGAGTTGTTTACTCAAGAGGCTGCTTGTATTAGTAATCTGAAGAAGTTTCTGGCTGTTGAGGAAAGTGCTTTCAGACAGAAATCCAGAGTTCAGTGGCTCAAGCTGGGTGATAGTAATAATCAGTTCTTCTTTCAGTCTATGAAGGACAGATTTGCTAAAAACAGTATGGATTCTCTTTATACTGACCATGGGATCAAGCTCACCAAGGCTGCTGACATTCAAGTTGAAGTGATGAAATTCTATACATATTTGTTGGGTACTGCTGCTGTTGATTTACCAGGTGTTGATATTACTATTTTGAGAGCAGGAGCTCAGTTACAAACAGCTGACATTCAATATCTTATCCAACCTGTCACTTGTAATGAGATTGATATGGCTCTTCATGGTATTGATGATCTCAAGGCTCCTGGGATTGATGGTTTCAATAGTCATTTTTCCAAGAGATGCTGGAGTATCATCAAGGAGAAGGTGTATCAGGCTATTCAAGAGTTTTTTCATGATGGTATTTTACCTACTCTTATTAATTGCACCTTGGTGACTTTGATTCCTAAAATTGCTCACCCATACTCTATTAAGGATTTTAGGCCAATTGCTTGTTGCTCAGTTTTATACAAGTTTATTGCTAAAATTATAACTATGAGAATGCAAGCAGTGATAGGTAATGTGGTAGACTTAGCTCAATCTGGGTTTATGCCTAATAGAACTATCTCTGATAATATTCTTCTTGCAACTGAATTGATCAAAGGGTATTCTACTAAGCATATTAGCCCTAGGTGCGTGATTAAAACTGACTTAAGAAAAGCCTATGACTCAGTTGAGTGGCTTTTTCTTAAGGTCATGCTTTCTGAATTGGGTTTCCCTTTTATCATTGTTAATTGGATCATGACTTGTGTGTCTACTGTGTCCTATTCTATGCTCATTAATGGAGTTCCTAGTCCTCCTTGTAAAGCTCATAAAGGACTTAGACAGGGTGACCCCTTGTCCCCTTTTCTCTTTGCCATTTGTATGGAATATCTTTCAAGGTGTTTGGGAAATTTGAAGACAATTCCTGATTTCAACTTTCACCCTAGATGTGAGAAGGTGGGTGTGACACATCTCATGTTTACTGATCAGCTGTTGATGTTTGCAAGAGCTGATACTAGATCCATTCACCTAATTTTTTGATGCTTTTCAAAAGTTTTCCAAGGCTTCAGGCTTGGAAGCAAATCTGGACAAGAGTAATGTTTATTTTGCTGGGATCTCTCCTGATGACATTCACACCTTGCAAAATATTCTTCAGATGCCTACTGATACTCTTCCTTTTAAGTATCTGGGAGTTCCCCTTGCTTCTAGGAATTTGTTCTACAATTAGTGTAAACCTCTGCTGGCTAAAGTTACTGTAAGATTTAAGACTTGGACTGCTAAGAAATTATCTTATGCAGGAAGAGCTCAGTTAGTGGTTGCTGTCCTGCAGGGTATTCAATTGTATTGGTGCCAAATTTTTATTCTTCCTAAGAAGCTTCTTTGAGATATTCAAGCAGTCTGCAGGATTTATCTTTTGACTTGTATGGATAATATGTCTAGAAAGAGTCATATCTCATGGGATACTCTTTGCAACAAGAAATCTAGTGGTGAGCTAAATTTCAAAGATATTACTCTTTGGAATAAAGCTGCAATTGCTAAGCATTTTTGGGCCTTAGCTCAGAAGCAGGATAGATTATGGATTAGGTGGATTCATGCTTACTATGTAAAGCGTGCTGATGTTTGGAGTATGATTATTCCTCAAAGACTCTCTTGGTCAATGAGGAAAATCTTGGATGCTAGAACTATTGTGGTTGATTCAAGTACTTGCCAGCAATATATCCATAATGGTAAATTTTCCATTCAAAAACTCTACTGGTCCCTGAGAGGTGAAGCACCAGTTGTTCCATGGAGGAGAATAGTGTGTAAAAGTAAAGCCAGCCCAAAGGCTTTGTTTATCACTTGGCTTATGTTGCATGGAAGACTAACTACTAAAGTTAGACTGGCTCAATGGGGGATTGGTGACAATCAAGATTGTGTGTTATGTACTGGAAATAGTGAGACTCAAGAGCATCTGTTTTTTGCTTGTCCCTACAGTACTGAAGTCTGGAACTTGTGTATGCAACAAATTGGCATTACCAGACTCACTCATCACATTGCAGAAGTGAATACAGCAGCTAGGATCGGTAGGAAAAGTGGTGAAACAGCTCAATTGTATAATATGCTGTTTGTGGAATATGTCTATCACATATGGATTCAGAGAAACAGGAAATTTTTTGATGATACACTGATTCCTGCTCGCCAGTTATTTAAGAATATTGTGTTTAGTGTTGCTTGTCGTTGTAATCAGAATATGGTGGCTAGGTTGTTATAGCTGTTCTGTTGTTTTGTTGGCTGTTTTGCTTTTGTTCTTTTTATTTTGTTGTTTCTCTGAGCCTGTACAGAGTTGGTGTTGGGGTTCTTGCCTTGTGTGGCTTCTTCTCAAACCCTTCCTAGAAGGTGGGGGGAAGGGGCTACTGTTGGGCTTGATATCCCTGTAGTCTTAGGGTGTATTCCAAAATAATTTTTTTTGATTTTCAATAATATTTTTGAATTGCCCAAAAAAAAAAAAAAAAAGATCACTCTCAGCCCCTGGGCGTTCATCTCACCAGCACTTCTCCTCTTCTCCCTCGTCGTTCATCTTCGTCGCTGCAGATCTTGAGGTTTTTCGTTTTTAGATACTGATTTTTGTTTCGTATTTTAATCTCCTTGTAATTGCAGATTCAAGTTAATATTTTTCGTTATTTTATTTTCGTTTGTAATTCACAGATCTAGGTCAAATTTAGTTCTTTGTAATTAGACTAAAAGGATTAAGTTTCGCTTAATTTATCTAAATCTTTTTCGTTTCATTTTTTTTTATTTTCATTTATATCTTCGTTTTTTGTATTTTCGTTCAATTTAATTTTTGGTTGATTTTCTTTAAAATCTGGGCTTTGTAATTTATTTCGATTTTATGGTTTATGTTCCTTTTTGTGTAATTTTGTCTGTTTATTGTAATTTATGTAATTTTTGTTTTTTTGTTCATATGTTTTGTATACATATTCTGTTCTTTTTAACATACTGTTTTGTGTTCTACTCTTTCATGCAGTAGAGAAGCTGGCTTTTATGGTCTTCGTAGAGATTAATCTCCATTTGAAAGAAAAAGGCCAGGAGAATGCTCCCCTGTTGCACACGCCCTAAGAGTCTTGTGCAGCATGTATCTTTTGGTTGATTCACTTCTCTTCATGATTTCTTATATTCAGATGTTAGATATATGCCTTTTTTTTACATAGTTTTCAATTTCCTTGTTGGTTGGTGTACCATCATTGGTTTGCTTTTTGAACAAAGTGGATGTTGTTGATAACCCAGAGCTATTGAATTGGTTGAAATGGAGCTTCGCGGTAAATTTTGTCTTCTGACTATGCTAAAGTAGATAGATATTTTTTTTTGTTTTTGTTTTGTTTTGGTAGAAGTAGTAATTAAGTTATTTGAACATTACTGTATTCGTCTAACTTTTTATATATGGGGATATGAAGAACTTCTCAGCTTCTACAAGTTCCCTGGGGATGATATCCCTATTGTTTGGGACTCAACCTTGTCTGCCTTAAATGGAACAAATGACGAAATAGGCAGGCAAGCTATTTTGAAGCTTATGGATGCTGTGGATGAATACATTCCTGATCCTGTTCGCCAACTTGACAAACCTTTCTTGATGCCAGTAGAAGATGTTTTCTCGATCCAGGTACAGAGGACTATGAATTTGGTCTTTCTGAAGATATAAGAGAATTCTTTGCATCCGCTGCTAGGTTACTTGCTACGTTGTAAAATCGATGTCAGTACATGCTTGAGTGGTTCAATGGAGAGAACGAAAGCTTTTAGGATCTCAAAATTTATTACTGGATCTTAATGTTGCTTGAAATTGTTATTCTAAACATAAAGAGTTTTGGAACAGATAATATAATCACTATCTTGGAATTATTTGGGAGGAAGGAATGTACTTACAAATGGTGTTACTGCATACTGGATTCTTCATTTTACCTTGAGGGCATGACTGCCCTTGTTGGATCCTTGACATTGTGAAATGGGTATGGAGTGTGTACCCTCAAACACTTGGCCAAACTTGTGGAGTTCTTGTTATGGGATAGTCAAGTTTGACACTTGTAAGTTGTAACATGCACCTATGTCTGATATGAATTCGCAAGTCCTGGTAACATATTCCTTGGATGTTGTTTGACATTGCATATACTAGGTGATGTATATTTTTTGGAGACCAAGATGTTTCCTGTAAAATGTGATTAGTGAAGTTTAGACAGTATAGTTGTGAAAGGGCTCACATTTGTAAATGATCAGCTGTAACTCTTTTTATCCCCTGATGCAGGGACGTGGAATTGTGGTGACTGGCCGAATAGAGCAAGCCATGATCAAAGTTGGCGAAGATGTTGAAATTTTGGGGTTAATGCAGACTCGGCAGTTATAGATGAAACTTATGTCTTATATATAATTTTGACTTATATCAAGTGGCCTAGTTGTTTTCTTCCCTTTTAACCTCGTTCCGGTCCTACTCTTTATAATACAGGGCGCTCCAATAAAATCTACCGTAACGTGTGTGGAAATGTTTAAGAAAATCTTGGAGAACAACAGTAAACGTATTGAAAGTTAGTTATTGCTAAGTGACATACTTTGTCCGGTGTGTGAACTATAATTTCGCATCGATGTTATCCTAGGCCGGTGACAATATGGGTCCGCATCTCAAGGTGGCCGAAGAGGGAAGATGTACAACGAGGACAGGTACATGGATTTGGACTGGTTTTGAATATCTCATTCTCGGCTACAAAGTTATTTGCATATTTTCGATCTTTTTTTTAAAAATTTGTAGTTATTGCCCATAGAAAATGATTGTGGAAGAACAAAATATGCTCTATGCTACCTATTCGTAACTTCGACAATTTAAATAATATTATCGCAAAAAGAAAGTAAAATAATAAAGGAAAAATTGTCAAGAATAAGTCAGCCTTTGAGCCATCCGCTAAAAACAAGTCAAGCTTTTGATAATCCTTGAATAAGTCAACCTTTAATACCAATATGTTTTTAACAAGTTATTGCTTGTTCTTAACCTATTTAACCGCTTAAATATGATATGTGTAACTCTTCAAAGGGATGAGAGACAAAACAAAAAGAAATTAAAAATTACAAAAAAGAAAGAAAAAAGTCATATTATTTGTAATTTAACTTGTTTAAAATTGATAAGTATTAAAGGTGGACTTATTCAGGAAATAATCAAAAGATGACTTATTTTTAGCGGACGGGACAAAGGTTGACTTATTCTCGATAATTTTTCCAATAATAAATGCATCACAAAAGGAGAATTCGTAAGCTTCATTAGAAAAGGGTCAATTAAATTCTGTAATTGTATAATACAGTACACAGGAAATAGATAATGTTATCATTGATTAAAGGGAAAAAAAAAAGGCAGTATATCTATAGCTTCAGCTACCTAGCACTTGATTGAGTTGAGCCTATAGCTCTTTCTTTTCTCAACTGCAGACCCATCGTCTACTTATATAGGCTACTGTGGTCAGATGTGGCTATCTACCCCTTCCTTCCCCGACTTTTAATTTGAATTATGGAAAAGGAAATAAAAAGGAAGAACAACTTATATTTGAATCATAATCACTTGAAACCATTGACACAGATGCTTCCTCCAAAATAAATTTGACCTCCAAAATAAATGTTGTCTTTGGGAAAAAACGGAGGAAGTAGTTATTTAGTTTTGCTTCCCCTTTAATTCCGATCTTAGTTTTAAAGAGCACACCTGGGAGCTAGGCGAACTCAGGCAATAGCACAATTGCTCTAGCTGACCTCAGCAACATAGGATGGGTGCAGGTGAGCGCATGCCTCAGGCCGCCTTGAGGAGGCGCAAGGCATTGAGCATTGACAAACAATAGATTGTGCATGAGAATATATTATTAAGTCTCTAGTCTTACATTGGTTTTCTTGGTTACTTTAGGTGGTTGATAAACCAGGAAGCACTAAAACATTCAAAAAGTTTGAGGAACAAATAGATGTTCTCACCAAGGATGAAGGTGGGCGTCATACAACCTTCTTTTCCAACTACAGACCTCAGTTTTATTTGAGAACAGTAGATGTTACTGGCAAAGTTGAGTTGCCAGAGAATGTGAAGATGGTGATGCCCGGAGACAATGTGACTGCTACTTTTGAATTGATATCTGTTGTCCCTCTTGAACCAGGTATGTGTAGCTCTTCCTTACTATTTCATAAGCGAAAAGCATGCTGTTGGTTTTGATCCAAAGATGTATTCATAAGTTTTGCTCTGTGAAATAGCTTGTTTTTTAATATCATTTATTTAAGGCTACATCATGTTCCCCTAAGATCATAGACATTCTGACTGTTGTAGAATAAGTTTTATCAATTGTAGTGGGTTTTTGTTTGAAGAAGTTATTTCATCATCACTTATCAATTAGGTTGTGTGGAAGGGGGTGTTTATGTGTTGGGGGTTGTATAGGGGTGTGTGTGTACAGGAGGGAGTGTGTGTAGGGGCTGGCAGGGGGCTGTGTAGGGGCTGGGAAGAAGAAGGTTGGGTGTGTGGAGGGGCATGATTCTAAATGAAATAATGACCAACCATGTTTGCGTTAAAGATCGCATTAGCATGTTTTAGAGAAGAAATAAACAAATGTTGCCATCAATTTCTCGATTTTGATTCAAAACCATATATTAATTGGCTCCATTTTCTTTGCACAATGATAATGTATTAACTAGCCTTCTAAGTCAGATAAATATTCTTTTTACTTGAATTTGGACTCTAGACTTATTAGTTATTATAAGAATGTAGCTATTGAGGATTTCCATTAAGGTCTTCTTGTAGCAGTCTATTACTTGAATTTGTGATTCATGAATATTCTCCTCTGTGATTAGACCCTTGTTTATACTTATAAATTTATAAGTAGCAGTAATTTTTAGATTAATATGCCTGATACAGAATATAATTCTCATCAATTTAGGAAATAGAATAACAGGAAAGATGATTTATACAAGATATATCCTAAAATGAAGAGAACTGTATCCTCTGTTAGGGACAACTTAATCTAAAAAGAATGGAAGTAAAGAAAACAATCACAAGAACAGTTTGAATCAGCAAGTAAAAGAAGACTTGTTAGTTGAAAGTAGAAAAGTTATAGCAAAAAACTTACAAATTAAAGGATGGAACTTTCTGGTTTTATCTACTTCTTGGTCACACTCGATTTTGTACATAGAATAGAGAGAGAGAGAGAGAGAGAGAGAGAGAGAGAGAGAGAGTGAAGAGGGAGAATTTTAAATGAGTTGTGAGTTGGAATACTGTTGGATGGCATGGGATACATGAGTAGCAAGAGTATACATAGAAAGTTCTGTTATCTCAGCTGATCTGCTCTTCTAGTTGACAATTCCAAAAAGGATTTACTAAATTTGGAATCACATGTGATGTGTTTTAATTACGGCTTTTATATCCAAATGGGAGATAAACAAAAAAAACTATCTTTGTATGAAAAAAAAAGATACATAGATTGCTTTTGCTCATGAATTTGAATTCATTATAGTTTGTGTTTAATACATGTGTGCCTTGAAATTGAATGTGTTGGTGCTTTGTGATGGAGACTTTAAGTTTTGATGCAGATATCTTATGTGCCTGATATTGAAGATTTCACCTTTCAAAAGGGCAATATATTATCATCTACAAAAAGGAAGTGCTTGAGTATTGCTTGCGTTTTATATATATGTTAAAATTTGACTCTTCATTTTGCTGTCATATTCTTTATATTCTTGAATCCTCTTGAAATCTGTTCATGAATAATCTGTCTGAATCGTTCATCTCTCCTTATTTCTTGGTAATTTTCTACGTTCAATAATCCTCCATAACTACGAAGGACACTGCAGCTTGCAGTTTCTTTTCAAGGTAGTTTCGTTGATAAAATCCATATTTGACTTGAAATTACTTAAAGACCATTTGATTCAGGTGGGCCTCCAGAAATTTGGGTGAAGGTTCTTGAAGGGATCTGACACATGAGATCTTCTGAAGATGCACCAGTAGACTCTGTTGGATGTGAGAAGGCCGAAAGTACTCTTCCCTTGAAGGTATATGCTTTTAACTTACACGCTCTTTACTTTAGGAAGCATTCTTTCATATAATTTGAACTGTCATTTCCAGTATTTATGGATTCAGATGACCGATATATAGGTGATGGCTTTTTATTCCTCCCTCTTATATCATCTCCATCCCCCAAATAGACACTCCGTTTCGAATAGAGAATTTGATTGTTTTCCCTTGTAGCTAGTCTATATAGTTTGAGCAGACATGATGAGGTGTAGTTGTTTAATCAGGAGTCATGGCTGCAGTGGAGTAGCATCTTGGTGTTGCATGCATAATGTTGCAATACATATGTTTTCTGTTCACTCTTTTTTCAATGGCAACTTTCTTATTTGAGTCATTCCCTTCTTTCTCTTCACTTGACACATAATTTTTTGGTGATTGGGTTAGATGGTATGATCATAAACCAATCTCATGTGATACTCGAACCAAAAGTAATCCTTGTCAAAATATATAATCAGCAAAATAGGATGTGCACTTATTGACCTCCACCTTTCCCCCGATACAAAATGAAAAATGATTAGAATGTTACAATATCATGTTTTTATTCTCTATTGATTATGGTGTCTTGTGACTGTATTTGCAGGTATAGTTTGAGTTACATTCCATTTTCCAGGGCCATGTCAGCCGAGTTATAGTCTCTTGTTTTGACACTGAATTTTAGCTTGATATACTTGCGAACCTGATGAAGCGTGTATCCTTCTGTAGAAGGGACTGAGAGAGAACTCTTGTTTTGCACGGATGGTTTAAGCCTTTAAGGTGTACCGACAACCATTTCCGGCAGTTGATTGAGTCCCATGATTCTTGTTAGGTACATACAACGCATGTAGAATTTTGTCTGCGAAGAAAAATTGGTGAATGTAATCGTCACTTGTATCCTCGAGTTCTCCCGTGTAAGATGCTTTTGTTGCATATCCCTGTTGGCTGCTGGGATTGATTTAGTACCATTAAGGTCTCAAATTTAATAGGATTACATTTTCTTGTATGTCATAGTTGTGTGTTAATATTTTTATGTATTTAATTATATATGCTTTAATTGGGCATAATATGCTTAATAAAATAAGTTTTTATATATATTATTGATTTTGTATTGATTAATAATGAAAAAATGCAAAAAAAAAAAATTATTTTTTTTTTGGTTTTTGAGGGGGTTATCTGATCTGATTTTTAGTGAAAACCGGATCAGTTAACTAGGTTAACTGATCCGGTTTTAACTAAAAACCGGATCAGATAACCTAGTAATTGATCCGGTTTTCAACCAAGACCGGATCAGTAAATAATTTACTGATCCGATTTTGGACCGAATCAGTAAATATTTTGGATCTGCTGCGAGCCCATCCGATGCGGACAAAAACCGGATCAGTAAGCCCTGTTTTGACCGCATCGGATGGGCTTTTTTCCACTAGTGGATGAAGCATCCAGCTTGATTGCTTGATTTTGAAGATATCTCGTCACGCTTAGCGGAAGTTTCGACCGAAGATTCCATATAGGGTTCCTAAGGTGAAAAAGACAAGAAAGGTCAAAGAAAAGAACACTCAAGGGATGAGGCGCGGTCATAGCGCTAAGTGTTGAATGGTTATGCTAAGGTTGGCTGAGAAGCGATAATGTGGCTGAGAAAACGGAATAAGAATAAGAAAAGGGCAGAGTCGTAATGAATTGACTCACGCAATAAGGTAGGCTAATGATGCAGGTTCAAATCCCAGTCTAGTTCTAAGGGTAAGGATGAGCATTGAAAATTCATGATTTTTGGGCGATCGTGCTTTTCTCATGGGCCTAGGCGAGCCTTTAAAAAAATATTTTGAATTAAAATGGTCGGGCCTCGAAAGAGGTTGCCTACGTATCCATGATGGAATCAGGCCAGTCGTAGCTCTTAGCATTTTAATGGTGGCCAAGCGTTTTGCTTTGGAGCCGTTTGCAATGAATTAAGCATTGTATTAAGCATTAATTTGCAAGAGGTCTTTGGCAAGGGTGGATAGCGATGTAGGTTTGGTTTGGTTTAAAGCAGTCGGACCTATGGGTGAGGCTTCCTACGTATCTTTAGCAGAATCAAACCATTCGTAGTTCAGGCTAGTGAATGAGAAGATGCCCTGACTTTTTCCTAAGTCGCCTTTATGGGGTTTTCGACCTAGCGGGCTTGGGTTTGTCTTTTGTGGCTTATGGGAATGCAATGTGCATGGTTGCTTGAGCGAAGGTTTATTATAGAGGTATGATTTGCTTGTAATGGTTTTTGGTTATGAAGGTCAAGGCCTTTGATGATGAAGTTGGAGGTTTATGATCGAAGGTTGAAGGTAAAAGAAAGTACAGTTGACAAAGCTATTGATGGGTTTATCTTTCTCTTTTTTTTATTCGATATTTTTGCTCTTCTTTTCTGTTTTTGTTCATCATATTTTGCTTCGTTTTTTCATTCATCATATTTTTTAAATTTTTATGATGTTGCTCTTTTTCTTTGCTTGTCCTTTATATTGAATTTGTTGTCAATGTACTTTCCATGAGGTAGGTTAAAGGGTGGGATGTTATGTATTTAGGTTGAAATGGAGGAATAGTTGTGGGGAAGGGGAGGAATGCATCTTTTATATAAGCCAGTTGTTCATTGCATTTATAGAATAGTCATGAGAATTAGAAATTCATTTCTTTCAAGGCGACAATCATGATTTCCATTAATGCTCATTAGTGCAAGGTTAGAAAAGAAATACTCATTTATTGATTGAAAATTATGAGTACATGCAATAAGAGGGAAAATCTTGTATTAGACTGGGAAAAATAAGAGAAATAAAACAGAAAATGAAATCATAAGTCTAGACTCCTACTTCACGTGACAAGACAACTATTTATTTCAAATTATAAACCTAATTGGATATCCAAGCCCACTCATTACCTGCAAATTATCAACCTAATTGGGGTCTCTGTAAAACAAAGTTAGTATGCAGGACAATAACTACAAGCAATCTAATTACCTGCAGAAGAAGATGTTAACAGATAGGAGCAAACAACTCGGATGAAGCACATAATGATGCAAAAATGCAAACTTAGACTCTTTAAGGATGCATGAGACGCTATGCAAGGATTTAGGTTATGCAAAGCTAAGGGTTGACACGTCATGCAAGGTCAGGGTTATGCAAGACTAGAATGTATGAAATGCAATGCAAGGTCAGGGTTTTGCAAGGCTGCAGTGCAAGGTCAGGATTTTGCACGGCTAGAAGATGTGATGCAACGCAAGGTCAGGATTTTGCAAGGCTAGAAGATGTGTAGAAGATAGCATGAGCAGGATGATTAGAGATAGATTGAATGATTTTCGAAAATCGTTTTGCAGTAAATGATCGGGGTCCGTAAACAAGGTCCGCGGATTACAGTTTTTTGGGAGTTTGATTTGAATCGGAGGAACCACCACACATAGGAAGCCCCCACTTTGGGTGAGCTTGCCATGAATTAGGCTTGAGCCTTAATTGAAATATACTTGATCTGGTATTGAAATGTAATTGCTATGTCTTGAACATTGAAGGTTTTCACTGGGGATTGCACTGGGGATTCTTCTTTGGGAAATTGATATAGGCAAAGTCAAGTATCGCCGGAAATCATGGAATTGTCGGAGAGTCATTCAGGGACAAGGAGAGCTTGGATTGAAAAACAAAAAAGTTAAAATTTGTGACTCAAATGAATGTAGGTGGGAAAAGGCTTTAACGAGGCTAGGTGCAGACTCGAGTCCATGTCGGGATCTAGAAAGAGATTATACTCTTGAACTCTAGAAAGTCAAATCATTAGACCATGACTAATTTATTTTATTGAAGCGGTCGGACCTCGAGATGAGGATTTCTACGTATATTTGCGGAATCAGACCATTGGTAGTTCCAGATCTGATTTTTTTTATTATTATTATTTTTGTGCCCTAACTTTTGCCTAGGCCGCCATTTCGGGTTTTCAACCTAGCGGGCTTGGACATACCTTGAAAAAGGAGTTATGGTTGATGAAAGGTTGAAAGGTTAAAGGCTTTAGGCTTAATGAAAGTTTAATTGGTTGAAATAAGGTAAGGATCATGGATTGAAGGATTTGAATGAGGGGTAGAACTTGTGTGCAAGCCCCCATGCTTGACTTTTATTTCTTTTTGCCTTTGGCTCTTTCTTTTGAATCTTTACTTTTTGTCCTGTGCGTTTTTGCTTTTTTCATTTTTTTGCACTTTTAATTTTTTTTACTATTTTATTTTGCGTGGCATTGATTTTTTTTGTAGTGAGGCTTGCACACAAGTTTGGTTTAGGGTACTGGAAGGTTTGAAGGATGTTTGTGGAGCTTTGATGTTGAAGGGATTGTTTGGTTTATTGATATGATGGTTTAAGAATGATGGCTTATGAAAGGTAATGGACGGGAGAGGGGAATAACTCCTGATCCAAAGTATGTCTCTTTTTTTTCTCTTTTTTTAATTTTAGATCTCTTTTTTATTATTGTTAGTCAAGTTCATTAGGTGATTTGAGCTTCATTATTGAATTAGAAGCATAAATAAAATGATGGAAGGCCAATGAAAAAGAAAATGAAATTCTATTATTAATCAGAAATAAATAGAACAAGGCTTATTAGAATAAAAACCTAAATGACATAGACTCGACTAGAAGAGAAATGAAGGAGCTAGGGGAGGGACTCTCCGACTCAACCTAGAAAACTAGCGATAAATGACTAAGCCCCAGCGTTGTTTAGGTGCTACCCAAGGGGTTGCTACTGTTGCTGACTTTTGCTACAGGTGGAATTGGCAATCTAACGTCTTCAACCATATCCTGTAGGTGATTCTTTAAGGTCCAACACACATATGTTGGGTGTCCATTCCCTTGGTGGTACTTGCATTAAGCATTAGGATCCCACCTCTTGTATCTATTCTCGCAGGATCTGGAGTAGGGCCAATAGGCTGAAGTGCTCCCTTTGCATGAAGTCTAGTGAAGGCTTCTTCTAAGGACATGCCTAAATGTGCGAATGTTCTTTGAGGCTTTTGATAGCCTCTCTTTTCAGCAGCTATGGCATTGACCTCGTTGCTTTTGGAGCTAGAAGGGCCATTGTTACTCTTCTTGAAAGAGTTGTTGTTGTTGTTTGAACCCTTGTTCTTGTTGGCCTATACCTCTTCTTCAATCAGCATGTCTACCTTATAGAGCTTCGTGAAAGACTCTATAGGTTGGAACTTGATATGATCCTCATACTTCGATTGCAGGTTACGGATCACCAGTTGGACTTGATCCTTCTGAGATGGCCTGTTAATCATTTGTGCAGCTTTATCCCTCCATCTGTTAAGGAAGGTGACGAAGTCTTCGCTGGAGTTTTGTTTAATTAACTCCAACTCACGAAAGCCAATGGGAAGCTGAGTATTGTATATGTATTGTTTATGGAACTCCTCCCTGATGTAGTCCCAGTCATTCAGCTTGGCCTTATTCAGTGACCTAAACCACTTGGATGGATGTGCATCCAAGGTTAAAGGAAAGACATAAGCAAACAGGTCCTTGCTCATGCCCTTGAGAGCCATAGAGATGGAAAACGCTCTCAAGTGGTCATCTGGGTCTTCGACCCCCTTGAATTTTGGGAGGTCACCCAATGTTAACTTTTTAGGGAGTTTCTCCCTTAGTTCAGGATCAATGATGTCATGGCCACGAGCCTGACTCTCGTGTACAGGAATTGACTGGATTAATTGCCCGAGTTTTTCAAACCTCTGTTCTGTGTTGGTTTTGATCGGTGGTGGAGTGTCGCCTTGCTCGTCTTCCTCAGTGAGCTTCTCCCTTAGTGCCTTGATCTCTTTGTCTTGTTCCTCAAGATGAGAGTTCATCAGTATGAGTTGAGGCATAATGGCACTAAGCTGTTCATTAGTATCCCCCATTTCGGATGATGATTCAGAAGAGTCAGAGGATTCGTCTGAAAATGTGAGGATGCGTTTGACGAGTGTAAGAGTAGGTCGACCTTGTTGCCTCGCTGTTGGACGTTCCCAAGTTATAATCTCATGATCCGTCCCGAACAGAAATAGAATGGACCTCATAAATTTTAAAACGATTTTTTCACCATATACCCCTGACAAATTTTTTTTTGCACCGTATACCCTTTCAACTTTCCAAATGCACCATATACCCCTCACGTTTGAAAAAATACATCGACATGCCCTTATGACTAACGGAAGTCTAACACCGTTAGTCATTAACCCTTAATCCCCCTCTAACCCTAATTTAACTAACCATTAACTAACCTAAACCTAACCCCTAATCTAATACCCTAACCCTAACCACCCAACCCCACCCCATCCCCTCCCCTCACCACCCCCGAAGCCCCCTCCCCTCCCCCACATCCCCCGCAGCCTCCTTCCATCGACGGCGATATTTCCTCCTTTCTCTCTCTCACCCATCCTCTTCCCTCGCCTTGTCTCTCTCTCACTCTTCTCTCTCCCTCTCACGAACGCCCTAAGCTCCCCGCCACTCTTCACTCTTCCGGGCCATGACGAGACGAAGATGATGAAGAGAAGAAGGACTAAATTTGATTTGATTTTTCTATTTTTAGGATTTAATCTCGTCTTTCTTTTGAGTTATTTTAGGTTTTAACATTGCAATTTTTTTTTCCGATCTAATTTCGTTTGTAATTTAGGGTTTAGATTTGTTATTTTGTGGATGTTTCATTTTAATTTGTTCGATTTCGCAGGTTCGGTCTTTGTTCGATTTCGTTGTTCATCGTTGTTTCATTTTGTGGATGCTTTGTCCAGCTTCAAATGGTGGTGTTTTTTTGTTGTTGATGCGTGGGAGGGGCCGCGGGGATGCGTGGGAGGAGGAGGGGGTGCGAAGCTTCGGGGAGGGGGCTACGGGGGTGCGGGGAGGGGGAATTGGGAGGGTTGTGGGGGAGGGGTACGCGACCGGGTGGAGAAGGGGAGGGAGGGGTAGCGGCGCGACCGGCGCGGGGAAGGGAGGGGGCGGTGGAGGGTGGAGGGGGTGGGTGGTGGGGCAGTGAGTGGCTAGGGGTAAGGGGTGGGGGAGGGGGCTGGGTGGTAGGGCAGTGGGTGGCTAGGGGTAAGCAGTGGAGGAGGGGTGGTGGTTAGGGTTAGGGTTAGAGTTAGGGTATTAGATTAGGGGGTTAAGGTTAGGATTAGGTTTTGATTTAGGTTAGTTAATTAGGGTTAGGGTAGGATTAGGGCCTAATGACTAACGGAAGTCTAACACCGTTAGTCATAAGGGCATGTCGATGTATTTTTTCAAACGTGAGGGGTATATGGTGCATTTGGAAAGTTGAAAGGGTATACGGTGCAAAAAAAAAATTGTCAGGGGTATATGGTGAAAAAACCGATTTTAAAAATGACGCTTTTGAAATGAGAAATGAGAAGTGGAAATGGCAATGGGAATTGAAAGATGGGAAATGAAAATGAAAAATGATTTTAAAATGAAAATGGAAATGGTTATAGGTTTTGGACATGTATAGACTTGACCATGATGGAGACATGGGCCTAACTATATGCAGATGCAGACATGGACTGGACTAGACTATGCAAGCAGACTGGACTCTACGATTAAGTTTAGGGGAGAATAGACTTTGAACTTACGGGTGAGAAAGCAGGCTAGACTTTAAGGAAGGCTGGACAATAAGGGAGACTAGACTCTTAACTTAAGGCAAGCAGGATAGGCAACTAGACTTTGAACTTACGGGTGAGCAAGCAAGCTAGACAACTAGACTTCAGAACTTACATTAGACTAAGCTGGCTAGACTCAAAAATTGCCTATGGACTTATGGAATGCTAGACTTTGAACTTACGGGTGAGCAAGTAGGCTAGACATTAAGGAAGGATGGACAATAACAGAGACCAAACTCTTAACTTACGGCAAGCAGGCTAGGCAACTAGACTTTGAACTTACCGGGGAGCAAGCAGGCTAGACAACTATACTTCGAAACTTACATTAAAAAAGCAGGCTAGACTTAAAAATGGCCTCTGTGGACTTATGGAATGCTAAACCTTGAACTTACAGGTGAGCAAGCAGGCTAGACACAATATTTGCCTATGGACTTAAGGAATGCTAGACCTTGAACTTACGGGTGAGCAAGCAGACTAGACACAACAATTGCCAATAGACTTAAGGAATGCTAGACCTTGAACTTACGGGTGAGCAAGCAGGCTAGACACAACAATTGCTTATAGACTTGAGGAATACTAGACCTTGAACTTACGGGTGAGCAAGCAGGCTAGACTTTAGGGGATGAGCTTTTATAGTCCTAAGACTGAATTTTTATAGGCCGAAGACTGACTAGGGCCTACATGGAGATGCAAACTAGACCTAGGATATGAATTGGGCCTAAATGGACCTAAGATTTGGATTGGACTAGACTTAGACTTAGATTGGAATTGACAGGGATTAGACTTGGACCGGACTTCACATAAAGATGCAGATGGGCCTAGATTTTGAGATGAACTAGATTTATATGGGCATATGATCGACTCACTGCTAGAGAATGTATGGACTGAAAGCACATGGGCCTAAATGAATGCAAATGAATTGGATTGATTGGATTGGATTGGATTGAATGAAAGTGAATGGACTGGGCTTAGAATTTTCGAAATTCATTTTTGAAAGGAACCCCTTGCTTTATCTTTTGTTAGGAAAAGATGATGGATTGATTTTGAAGAGATATTTTTTTTTTAAATGTCGTGGTATGATGATGATTAGTAAATGTTTTTGAAAAAGAGAGAATAGGACGCATGATTGATTTTGAAAAATGTAAGTTTTCACTAGGGAGTGTCGCCAAATTGTAAGCGTATTTTTATTTCGCCTACGCGGTGTGAGCGCGTATTTGTATTTGACTACCCCACTGTTAAGGTTTTATTGAAAATTGTTTTGTATTGAAAGAAGTCGCCAACAATTCTTTTTAGGAAGAATCATAAACCTAATTGGATATAGGAAATCATAGGGACAAATTATCCAATGTAGATTTCCCCGTCTAGACTCCATAGATGGTCAAAATGAACCAAAGATTGAGTTCGGGGGGTGAGGGTACGAATATAGCCATAATGAACCACATTCGCCCAAAGTTGGCCTCTACTAAATATCGATTCATTGCAGAATTTATGCCAAAGAATAATCAAATAATGTTTTAAACACCCTAAAAATATTTAGTCTAAATTGGTTCAGGAACACACAAAAAGACTATTTTTTAGTGACATGTTATTAGGCAATCAATATTACAGGGAACCTAACAGGTTGTCCAAATTAATCTGATTAATGTTAAAACAGTTCTTTAGGTCTTTGATTAGCAAAAATAACATGTGGTTGATAAAAGCATTAAATCAGGACAATCATATAATATACATATGATGATCAGGTAGGCATATAATATACAAAGGCATGAATAATAATAAAATAAAATAAAAGAAAGTATAGAAAAAGGGTTAGAATATACAGTATAGCGATTTTACATTAAAGATCTACATCAGGAAAGAAAACTGTTAGTAACTTCAATATAAAAATAATTTGTTTAAGGATCCCGTGAGATTGACAACCTTCGGGACGAGCAATAGTGAAGCCTGAAATCTGAATGTACAAAAATATGTAGATTGCATGTATTTGTGTTTGAAATTATGAATTTTGTAGGGAGATATTGTAGTTCGTAGAGAGAATTCGTAAAGTATTCGTCGAGTTCGAAGTGTGTTAATGTGAAAAACCCGTTTTTGAAATCTTTTCGAAACTCAGGCCTATTTATAGGGAAAACGGCACTGCGCCTCACGCGTTGGCTGCGCCAGGCGCAGCTGACGTGGCAAGCGGATGACGCGAAAGGACCAGTAAAAGCGTACACGTGGTACGCGTTTTGAAAAAGAAAAGAAAGAAACCTGCGCTTCACGCAGAGTTGTGCGCCAGGCGCACGGCACAGTGCGTGCCACAGTGTGTGGCACAGTGCCACATGTCTGGAAAAAACTGCGCTTGACGCAGCAAGGTGCGCCAGGCGCAAAGCTGTGCGCCAGGCGCACCAGTCTGGCTTTTGACACGCCTTTGCTAGCCTTTTTTAAAACGCGTTTTAATAGATTTTCTTTTATCCTTTAATTCCGGAATCTGATTTTACGGGATAAAATCTGATTTTAACTATAAAAATTATCTTTGAAAATATTTATTTATTAAAATATAAACAATTAATTATTATTAAGCAATTAATTGGGCTTTTTAAAGAATTAGGCTCAAAATATAATTAATTATCATAAATAATTAATTGGGCTCTAAAATAGGACTTAACACTTTTTGAAATGGTTTTGAATAACTTTTGAGACTACGCTGCCCTTGGATCGGACCAATTAAGACCACGGTATGTTTCATCATCGGATCCTTAAATGGAGAGACAAGATTATGTGTCTACAGAAGCCCCCACTTTGACTGAGGTTCAGGAAACCGAAAGGTCAAAGTATACGGTGTCGGGACGGAGAACGATTCTAAACGCTCTGCAGTTTAGAACTGATCTATAACCGCCTGTCTCTGCAAAACAAAGTTAGTATGCAGGAAATAACTACAAGCAATCTGATTACCTGCAGAAGAAGATGTCAGCAGACAAGTGCAAACAATTCAGATAAAGCACATAGTGATGCAAATGATGCAAAATTAGACTCTTTAAGGATGCATGAGATGCTATGAAAGGATTAAGGTTATGCAAAGCTAAGGGATGATACGTCATGCAAGGTCAGGGTTATGCAAGACTAGAATGTATGAAATGCAATGCAAGGTCAGGGTTTTGCAAGGCTGCAATGCAAGGTCAGGATTTTGCAAGGCTAGAAGTTGAGATGCAATGCAAGGTCAGGATTTTGCAAGGCTAGAAGATGTGTAGAATGATAGAATGAGCAGGATGATTAGCAATAGATCGAATGATTTTCGAAAATCGTTTTGTAGTAAATGATTGGGATCCGCAAACGAGGTCCGCGGATTACAACTCTTCGGTAGTTTGATTTGAATTGGAGGAACCACCACACATAGGAAGCCCCCACTTTGGGTGAGCTTGCCTTGAATTAGGCATTATGAGCCTTGAGTGAAATGTACTTGATCTGATATTGCAATGTAGTTGATCTGATATTGAAATGTAGTTGCTATGTCTTGAACATTGAAAGTTTTCACTGGGAACTGCACTGGGGATTCTTCTTTGGGAAATTGATATGAGCAAAGTCAAGTATCACCAGAAACCATGGAATTGTCGGAGAGTCCTTCAGGGAAAAGGAGAGCTTGGATTGAAAAATAAAAGGTTTGAATTTGTGACTTAAATAAATGTAGGTGGGAAAAGGCTTTAACGAGGTTAGGTTCATACTCGAGTCTATGTCGGGATCTAGAAAGAGTATGCTCCTGAACTCTAGAAAATCAAATCATTAGACCTTGACTAATTTATTTTTATTTTAGCGGTCGGACCTCGAGATGAGGATTCCTACGTATCCTTGCGGAATCAGACCATTCGTAGTTCTGGATCTGATTTCTTTTTTTCTTATTATTTTTATATGTGCCCTCACTTTTGCCTAGGCCGCCCTTTCGGGTTTTCAACCTAGCGGGCTTGGACATATCTTGAAAAAGGAGTTAGGGTTGATGAAAGGATTATGAATTTGGATTATATGGATTAAAGGTTTGATGAATCGAAGGGGTTTGAATGACGGGTAGAACTTGTGTGCAAGCCCTTTAACTTGACTTTTATTTGCCTTTGGCTCTTTCTTTTTGAATCTTTTCTTTTTATCCTGTGCGTTTTTGCTTTTTTCATTTTTTCGCACTTTGAATTTTTTTACTATTTTATTTTGCCTGGCATGATTTCTTTTTTGTATGTAGTAAGGATTGCACACAAGTTTATGGTTATAGGTATTGGAAGGTTTGAAGGATATATGTGGAGCTTTGATTTTGAAAGGTTATAAGGATCATGAAGGATGATGGTTTAGGGATTTTTTTTTTTGTTGCATGGATGAGGATAGTTTATGGATGATGGAAGGTGATGGAGGAAGAGGGAATAACTCATAATCCAAAGTATGTCCAATTTTTTCATTTTTCTTTATTTTTTTTCTCTCTTTTTTTATTAGTCAAGTTCATTAAGTGATTTGAGTTTCATCATTGAATTAGAAGCATAAATAAAATGATGGAAGGCTAATGAAAATGAAAATGAAAATGAAATTCTTTTATTAATTAGAAATAAATAGAACAAGGCTCATTAGAAATAAAAACCTAAATGACATAGACTTGACAGGAAGGGAAATGAAAGAGCTAGGGGAGGGACTCTCCGACTCAACCTAGAAAACCAACGCTAAATGACTAAGCCCCTGCATTATTTAGGCACTTCCTAAGGGGTTGCCCCTATTGCTGACATTTGCCGCAGGCGGAATTGGTAATCTATCGTCTTCAACCATATCTTGCTGATGATGCTTCAAAGTCCAGCATTGCGATGTCAGATGCCCATTCCCTTGATGGAACTTGCAGTAGGAATTAGGATTCCATCTACTGGATCTCTTCTCAAGAGGAGGGTCCAGAGTAGGGCCAAGAGCCTGAAGTGCTCCCTTTGCATGAAGCCTAGTGAAGGCTTCTTCTAGACACATGCCTAAAGGAGTGAATGTCCTTTGAGGGCCTTGATAACCTTTCTTGTCAGTAGTTAGAGCATTGATGTCGCTGCTTTTAGAGGTAATAGGGTTAGTATTACTCTTCTTGAAAGAGTTATTGTTGTTAGAACCCTTGTTCTTGTTAGCCTGTACCTCTTCTTCAATCAGCAGTCCCACCTTATAGGGCTTCGTGAAAGACTTTATAGGTTGAAACTTGATATGATCCCCATACTTGGGCTGCAGGTTACGGATCACCAATCGGACTAGATCCTCTTGGGATGGCCTGTTAGTCATTTGCGCAGCCTTTTCCCTCCATCTGTTAAGGAAGGTGACAAAATCTTCATTGGAATTCTACTTAGTTAATTCCAACTCACAAAGGCCAATGGGAAGCTGAGTATTGTAGATGTATTGTTTGTGGAACTCTTCTCTGATGTAGTCCCAGTCATTCAGCTTGGCTTTATTCAGTGACCTTAACCACTTGGATGGATGTGCATCCAAGGTTAAAGGAAAGACATAAGCAAATAGGTCCTTGCTCATGCCCTTGAGAGCCATAGAGATGGAAAATGCTCTCAAGTGATCATCCGGGTCTTCGACCCCCTTGAATTTTGGGAGGTCACCCAATGTTACCTTTTTAGGGAGCTTTTCCCTTAGTTCAGGATCAATAATGTCATGGCCATGAGCCCGACCCTCAAGCGAGGAATCGGATCGGATCAATTGCTCGAGTTTTTCAAACCTTAAATCTGTGTTGGTTTTGAATGGTGGTGGAGTGTCGCCTTGCTCGTCCTCCTCGGTTAGCTTCTCCCTCAGCGCCTTAATCTCTTTATCTTGTTCCTCAAGACGTGAGTTCATCAGTTGAAGTTGGGCCATAATGGCACTGAGTTGTTCATTAGTGTCCCCCATTTCAGATGATGCTTCAGAAGAGTCAGAGGATTCGTGTGAAAATGTGAGGATGCGTTTGACGAGTCTAGGAGTAGGTCGACCTTGTATCCTCGTTGTCGGGCGTTCCCAAGTTATAATCTCACGATCCGTCCTGAACAGAAATCGAATGGACCTCGTAAATTTTTAGAAATGATGCTTTCGAAATGAGAAATGGAAATGAGGGATGGAGAAATGAAAATGGAAGTGAAAGATAAGAAATAAAAATGAAAGTGGAAATGGGGATGAAAAATGGAAGGTGAAATGAAAACGGAAAATGATTTGAAATGGGTATGATTATGGTTATGATGGTGACGTGGGCCTAACTATATGCAGATGCAAATGACTAGACTAGACTTTAACCTACCTCATGGAAAGTACATTGACAACAAATTCAATATAAAGGGCAAGTAAAGAAAAAGAGCAACATTAGAAAAATTAATAAAAAAATGATGAATGAAAAAACGAAGCAAAAAATGATGAACAAAAAAACGAAAAGAAGTGCACAAATATCGAATAAAAAAAAGAGAAAGATAAACCCATCAATAGCTTTGTCAAGTGTACTTCCTTTTACCTTCAACCTTCGATCATAAACCTCCAACTTCATCATCAAAGGCCTTGACCTCCATAACCAAAACCATTACAAGCCAAATCATACCTCTATAATAAACCTTCGCTCAAGCAACCATGCACATTGCATTCCCAAAAGCCACAAAAGACAAACCCAAGCCCGCTAGGTCGAAAACCCCATAAGGGCGACTTAGGAAAAAGTCAGGGCATCTCTCATTCACTAGCATGAACTACGAATGGTCTGATTTTTCTAAAGATACGTAGGAAACCTCACCCTGAGGTCCGACCGCTTTAAACCAAACCAAACCTACATCACTATCCACCCTTGCCAAAGACCTCTTCCAAATTAATGCTTAATACAATGCTTAATTCATTGCAAACGGATCCAAAGCAAAACGCTCGGCCACCATTAAAATGCTAAGAGCTACGACTGGCCTGATTCCATCATGGATACGTAGGCAACCTCTTTCGAGGCCCGGCCATTTTAATTCAAAATAATTTTTTAAAGGCTCGCTTAAGCCCATGAGAAAAGCGCGATTGCCCAAAAATCATGAATTTTCAATGCTCATCCTTACCCTTAGAACTAGACTGGGATTTGAACCTGCATCATTAGCCTACCTTATTGCATGAGTCAATTCATTACGACTCTGCCCTTTTCTTATTCTTATTCCGTTTTCTCAGCCACATTATCACTTCTCAGCCAACCTTAGCATAACCTTTCAACACTTAGCGCTATGACCGCGCCTCATCCCTTGAGTGTTCTTTTCTTTGACCTTTCTTGTCTTTGTCACCTTAGGAACCCTATATGGAATCTTCAGTCGAAACTTCCGCTAAGCGTGACGAGATATCTTCAAAATCAAGCAATCAAGTTGGATGCTTCATCAACTCCATCTTACTGGGGGCTTCATCACTAGTCCATCCAGAAAATCGTAGGCTCCAAGTCCAGACCTATTGAAGGACTTCATTACGAGTCCATATATGACATCTTGGGTTTTAAACCCGCACAAATGCAACATTGCACCTATTCACGGGCTCACTTAGGCCCTTGACATACAAATCTCGAAGCATATACAGCTCAAGCGCTACAAAAGCTCGTTCTATAACGTATTCCAAATCGAACATATAATATATTGGCTGCATAGAAGATCATTAGGCTCCATGTGTACCCTGATCAGGATTTCATTACGAGTCCATACAAAAGGTTGTGGGCTCTAGACCCATACGAGATCCTAACTGTTTTATGGGCTCACTTAGACCCGTAACAACTACAACACATATCGCATCAAACATAACTTACATGGATCATCCTTGGGGGCTTCCCCTTTCTTCTCTTTCAAAAACAATTTTCTAAGACGAAAATTTGAGCTTCTAATGGAACGATCAAATCATCAAATCATATCATCTGCATAAGTGTCATACCTCTGCATTAGTGTCATATCTCTACATTTGCATTACATATCTGCATCGTCCAAACATTGTGTCAAAGCATTGCATCCTTCGTCCTTAGCCATAGGATTCTAGCGTCAATCATCGAGTCACACATACACACACGTACGCATACACGATAGCACCTTTAAGTTTAAAGTACTAGAGGTCACTCTTTATAGGTCAAGTCTTTTCCTATCCATACACTAGCACCCACATCACATGAAACATGCATTGTTTGTCTGTATATCTGTGTATTCTTTGTATTTACAAGTACCCAACATTGAACAACTCTATACGAGTTATATTCTGCCAAGGTCTGCGGACCATTACAATTTTACAACAGAAGCCAAGTGCTATATACATGGTGCGTCCAGCACACCGACAACGCTGTGCCACACGTAGCAGACTGCGTCCAGCACAACATCCCACGCCAAGCGCAGGCCTGTGTGTCTGGCGCACAACCCTTTACAGCGCGCTTGGGGGCTTCTTAGCCAAGTGGAGCCCACATGTTCAACTCTTTATGAATTCAAATGTTCATTACGACATCGCACACAGCAAGCTGCGTCCAGCGCAACATCCCACGCCAAGCACAGGCCTGTGCGTATGGCGCACAACCCTTTACAGCGCGCTTGGGGGCTTCTTAGCCAAGTGGAGCCCACATGCCCAACGTATAACACAAAACAAACAAAACACAATTCTTTTTTTAAAGACTCGTACAATTTAATTTTTCAAGATCCGTACAAATCAACGACCCCGGACGGTGGTATAATTTCTGAGGGTCAAATAAATTAACTAACTTTATTTTCTTTCTTTATTTATTTTTATTATTTTCATGAAGTTACTAACATTCTATTCGTGAGGTAGGTTATTAATATATTCCTGCGCTGTAAGTATTTTTTAGACTTATGGGATGATTGACTTTGAACTTACGGGTGAGCAAGCAAGCTAGACAACTAGGATGGCCAAACTCTTAACTTAAGGCAAGCAAGCTAGGCAACTAGACTTTGAACTTACGGGTGAGCAAGCAAGCTAGATAACTAGACTTCGAAACTTACATTAAACTAAGCAGGCTAGACTCAAAAATTGCCTATGGACTTAAGGAATGCTTGACCTTGAACTTACGGGTGAGCAAGAAGGCTAGACACAACAATTGCCTATAGACTTAAGGAATGCCAGACCTTGAACTTACAGGTGAGCAAGCAGGCTGGACTTTAGGGGATGAGCTTTTATAGTCCTAAGACTGAATTTTTATAGTCCGAAGACTGACTAGGGCCTACATGGAGATGCAAACTAGACCTAGGATATGAATTGGGCCTAAATGGACCTAAGATTTGGATTGGACTAGAGTTAGACTTAGATTGGAATTGACAGGGATTAGACTTGGACCGGACTTCACATAAAGATGCAGATGGACCTAGATTTTGAGATGAAATAGATTTATATGGGCCTATGATCGACTCAATGCTAGAGAATGTATGGACTGAAATGCACATGGGCCTAAATGAATGCAAATGAATTGGATTAATTGGATTGGATTGAATGAAAGTGTATGGACTGGGCTTAGAATTTTCGCAATTCATTTTTGAAAGGAACCCCTTGTTTTATCTTTTGTTAGGAAAAGATGATGGATTGATTTTGAAGAAATATTTTTTTTTTAAATGTCGTGGTATGATGATGATTAGTCAATGTTTTTGAAAAAGAGAGAATAGGACGCAGGATTGATTTTGAAAAATGTAAGTTTTTGAAATTGATTGAATATGGTAAGGTAGAATAGACAAGGGTAGCAGGGATGAAATGGGAAGAGGTAGACATGCATGACAACTCAAACTCTACCATGACCACTTTAGATGCACTTTTTAGGACAGACTCGACCTTGCATGAAAAGACTGACCCTCTTTTTTTTTTTTAATATGATATGATGCAAACTTGTTATCTTAGACTCGAACAAAGGTGAAGCAAAAAAATAAGCATGGGACGAATAGACTGCGTGCCACGCAACTGGTGCGCGTGGCGCGCAGTCTATGCGTCTGGCGCATGGACGTTGCACCAGGCGCAACTTAATGCGTCTGTCGCAATGCTCTGTTGCACGCTTGTTGATAAATTGACGAAGGTTCGGGTGAAAATGACGATTTATTTTAGACGCGATTTGCAATAATTTCGGGCGTAAAGCATATTAGCAGGCAAAAAATTGCAATCACACATAAATGTCAGGTAACATGGATGCAAAAGTTCTCAACCTAAAGTCCAGTTCTACATTCAACTATTGGTCAGGTTTAAGTTCAAACTGAAAAGGGTACATGACTAAGAGATTGATCCCACGCTTCGTACCCCTGCTTAAAGAGGTGGCCACGTGTAAGACGCACTCCAATCTCAAGTCAGGAACAAGAGAACAATGCCATGGTTGGGTAGGTTTGCTTATGACTAAGATCCAACACTATCGCTCAGGAAGCTTTTTGGAAGGACAAAGCGCAAACCCCCCGGGGGTGACCTCACACATTGAACATGTGCTAATGAGGCAAGGTAGATTGTCCTTATGGTGGCTGAACAATAGTCATGCATATGCAAAACTGTATATTATACTAAGGCATAAAATAAGAATGAATCGTATTTTTCAAGTTTCACCCACTCATTTTAAAAAATAAAAAAATTTAAAATCCTCCCCAGTGAAGTCGCCAAATTATTGGCGTGGATTTTTCAATTCCTTTAATGCCTACACGCGGTGTGAGCGCGTTTATTTGACTACCCCATTGTTAAGGTTTTATTAAAAATATATTTTTGAAGTCGCCAACAATTCTTTAAAGGAAGAATCATAAACCTAATTGGATATTGAAACGGAAGGGACATCTTAGGGACTTATCCAATGTAGATTTCCCCGTCATGACTCCATAGATGGTCAGGAACCAAAAGTTGAGTTCGGGATGATGGTATAATATAGTCAGGAACTATGTTGCCCATTGCTGGCCTCTACTAAATATCGATTCATTACAGATTTTATGCAAAAGAATAAGCATATAACGTTTTAAAGCACCCTAAAAATAATTAGTCTAGGTTGGTTCAAGAAAACACATAAAAGACTATATTTTTAGTGACAAGTTATTATACAATCAAATTACAAGGTTGCTAACAGGGTTGTCCAAATTATCTGAATTAATTAGAATAATTATTTAGGTCTTGTTTAGCAATAAATACAAGGTGATAAATATTGCAATCATGCATAAAAAATAATATGTTAATGAAAAGAAATAAAAATAAGAAAAAGCATAATATATACAATACTTACAGTCGCAGGAATACGTTAACAATCTACATCACGAATAAACTGTTAGTAACTTCAAGAAAATAATAAAAATAAATAAATAAAATAAAATTAGTTAATTTAGTTGACCCTCAGAAATTATACCACCGTCCGGGGTCGTTGATTTGTACGGATCTTGGAAAATTGAATAGTTGAACGAGTCTTAAAAAAAGATTTGTGTTTTGTATAATAGTTGCGTCGAACAAACCAAATCACTCGTTGGCTTTAGATTTATACGTGATGGAAAAATCAATATCTGATGATTAATGTGAGAGTTAACGAGTGAATATGTATGATATTGATGATGGATCAGCGTAGGTAATGAGATAATGATTTGTGGGTTCTTTGAAGTGGTGAATTAAAAGGATGAAAGTTGTAGACTTTGTTTTGGTGGAGTACTAGTATTAGGCGCAAGATGATGATGGGATGATGATGGGATGATTGGCGTGTGATGATGAATGATGGTTGGCGTGAGAGAATAGGAGGGAAGTGAGGCTGTATAAGTTAGAGGGATTTTGTTAGTTGTGCCGTGGGAATTATTTTGTTGAGGTTGTGAGTTTTGTTGTGATGAGTGAGCCGTGAAATCTGAGTTGTTATATGGTGAGGAGATGAGTTATATAGTGTAGGTAGTTGGGATGCAATAGGTTTTCGAAAGTTGTAGATTTCTAAAAGATTTTTATTAAAAAGATTTTAGAAAAGAGTTAGATAAAAATATTTTAAAACACTTTTGGAAAAGATTATTTTATTAAAAAAGATTTTAGAAAATAGTTAGATAAAAGATATTTAAAAATACTTTGGGAAAATATTATTTTTATAAAATATATTTTTTATTAATAAAACTAATTAATAAAATCAATTAATTCTACTAATTAAATTGGGCTAAAAAAAGGGGTTTTAAAAATTGGAATTCCATAAAACTCTTTTTAAAAGATTTTCAAAGATGGGCCTTAAAAAGTTATTTTAAAACGTTTTAGGAAGTAGGCTTTTATAAAAAATATTTATAAAAAGGTTTTCGGGAATGGGTTAATAAAATGAGTTAGAAAATTATTTTATTTTATTTTTGACTCGTTCTTCATTCTTTCCTCAATCCGGATCAATTAGAGCGGGGTATTGGTCATCATAGGGTACTAAATGGGGAGACACGAATATGTGTCTACACTTGGTGATAATCTCCAAAACTTTGGTAGGTAGATTAAAGATTATTCTTGGTGATATAGTGGGAGAATTTCATAACGCATTCGTCCCATATAGGCAAATGGTGGACAATTGTCTTATCTCTCATGAAATTATCAATTGGGTCAAGAAAAGGAAAAAAAGGAAATTCCTTTGCTGGGATTATGAAGATTGATCTAAGCAAAGCCTATGACATAATCAGATGGGATTTCACGGAGGTTGTTCTAAGGAAAATGAATTTCCCCGAAATCTGGATACAATGGATTATGCAATGTATTACAATTGTCTCCTACTGAGTTCTTGTAAATGGAGAACCAACTAGATATTTTCACCCCTCAGCAGGTTTCAAACAAGTTGATCCTTTCTAATCATACATCTTTATCTTATGTATGGAAGTTTTATCAAGGAAACTTAGCAGTTTTCAAGAATCAAAAGAAATCCTAGGGCTCAAAATAGCAAGAGTTGCTCATGCTATTTCTCATGTGTTCTTTGCTTGTTCAACAGTTCGTTCACGTCTAGTGCGGTACATTCTGCGTTGGAGACTAACCTTTTTTAGGTACCCTAGCTAGTTAAAGCTGCCCGGATACTCGCATTCTTTTATAGCTGGACAACTTCTCGGATATCATTCCTCTTGGCTCGCAAAATATGCTCAAAGCCAGTGAGGGAAGAGTTATCTTGCATCATTAGATTAGGTGGAATACTTAGTTGTGAGACAGGAAAGCCTTTCTCAAAATCAACAATAGTAAATAAAGATCGCATCATTTTACGGACGACGCACTCTTCTTATTCAAACCAACTCCTGATAATTGTTGGAATGTAGAAAACATTCTTAATGAGTTTTGTTTGAAAATAGGAGAAATGATAAACTTTGAGAAATCCCATGTCATTTTTAGTCCAAATACTCCTTTAAAATTCACCCGAATAATGTGAAAGCCTCTTGGTGTTCAAAACTCAACTAAGATAGGAACCTATCTAGGTTGTCTTATGGAAGTAGATGGTAAATCTCCTTTAAGTTTTAACCCAATTATTTCTAAATCAATCTCCAAAATCCTTTCTTTGAAAATCATCAATCTCTCCCAAATAGAAAAATTCATCCTCATCAACTCAATCTTCACTTGCCTAGCCTCTCACGTAATCTCCATATATCTCCTACCATTTTTTTTTTTTGAATAAACTATCATTCATTTTCCTCAAATTTTATTGGTCTACCTCTTTGGAAAGAACCGCAATCTATTGGAAAAAGAAGGAAATTATCCAAAGATGGAAGGTGGTTTAGGCCTTTGAAACATTCCAAGCTTGAATAAGGCTCTTCTGTTTAATCAAGCTTGGAGAATCGCTAATAAGCTGGATTCCCTCATCTTCAAAATCTATCAAGCAAAATATTGGAAAGATCCTTTAACCATGGCACTTGTTGATTATCCCCCCCCAAAAAAAATGCTCTTATACGTTTAGAAGTCTTCTAAGAGCATCGTCTTTAGCACTCAAGAATGGTCTAAAGAAGAAGCTTGGAAATGGTAGGAACATTCACCTTCATACTGACATCTGAATATCAGATCATCCTACGTACTGTCCCAAGGACCTCATCCGTTGAAGCAATCCATCCACCATTAGCCAGAGTCTTTGACCTGGTAAATGATCAAGGGATTTGGAACTCTTTACTCCTATGGAAGAATGTCGCGAGTAAGGATGCCAAGCTCATCTTAGAAACCCATCTACAAAAAGAGATTGAAGAAGACAATAATGAATTGAAGCACACAAAAAATGGGGAGTATTCTATAAAATCGTGTTCCTGGTTACTTCAATCAAATCGTACAGGAAAATTTGAAAAGAGCAATTTCTTGCACCTTGTCTGGAAATCAAAAATAATGTTCTCGAAGTGGAAACACTTTTTATGGAAAATCATGAACAATATCCTTCCTACTGCAGAGAATTTGAGCAGAAGGAACATTTATCCATGTTGCAAAATTGTGTTCAAC
The DNA here is from genome assembly GCA_947648045.1 of Beta corolliflora. NCBI lineage: Eukaryota > Viridiplantae > Streptophyta > Magnoliopsida > Caryophyllales > Amaranthaceae > Beta > Beta corolliflora. The sequence goes on from CANSZD010002984.1 coordinate 1,398,631, forward strand.
TACTCAGGAAACCACAACTCATCTTCTGCGTGACTGCCAAGTATCCAAGCACATTTGGATAGTTACATTAGGCATCAGAACAGATAGCCAAACGTTATTCAGCGTCACTGACTTGATAAGAAACTTCCTAAATCTTTTCATGAAGAATAAGGGAAAAGAAAGCGCACGACTGATGATGGAATTCATTTTAATTCTCTAGGGAATCTGGATTCACAAAATTGAGGTAACTTTTGGGAGAGAAAAAAACAATCCCTAGCGAATCTTGTACATATTATGGATCATAAAAATAGGCATAACCAAGCCTTCCTTTCCAATACCTTTGTGCAAGTTTGAACTAGGGAAGGATCGGGCGAGGCCAGGGATATATAATGGAAAAAGATATGGATAAAATTTATTTGGAGCCATTACCACCCCCCACCTCACACTCCTTAACCTCAAAAGAATAAAATAGAGTGGAGAGTTGGCATTAGAAGTCAAGTTCCCCCGATGATAATACAGGTAGATGGAGCTTGGAAAGGAAACAATCCCAATAAAAACTGGAAAGCATCCATTGCCTGGGTCAACGAAAATTTGGAAAACAGAGAACAAATGATAGTGAAATTTTCGTCCCTTTACAAACAGAAGCTTATGCGATTTTATGGGGCATAACTGATCTGCAACACAGGTGCTCTTCATAGTAATCAAAACTGATAGTGAGGAAGGTAAAAGCTCTAATCAATCAGAAGAAAAGCATCAAAGATATAAAATTATCCGTACAATAAAAATTCTTGCTCGTAAGATTATGTATTCAGTTGTATCAAAGTTCTCATAGAAGTGGAGTAAAGAAAGCTCAAGTGGCAACTAGTTATGTGCCTTATCCGTATATAGGTTTACGATGATGAGCCATTAATATACTAACTCCATTTCACAATATATACACCATTTTTATATTATGGGCACAAACCAAGGGTGAGAAGAGATAGTGTTGTGATAGTATTTTAAACCCATGTGGTTATTTTAAAGGATCAAAGGGAATGTATTGTTGATAGGATGTCTTACACCTGTCAAAAATAATTCCTAGCAAAACCTTCTAACAATGTAGTAGGGTAAGTAGGGTCGAATCCACATAGAGATGGTCGTTTAAATCTAGCTTATAAGGTATGGAGAAACTAAACAAGATCACATGCATATATAAAAATTAATCCTAAACTAACAAAAAATATGAAAATCAAACTAAAAGGATCTAGGGCAATGGTTCACCATGTTCATAATTATAATCTATCAAAATACCACCAATAATTCAATTAATCAGATATCTAGAGCACAGGTCAATATCCTACGGTCGGGTCTTAACCCTCTCAAATCAACATATGCAGTACGATCACTAATGTAATCATATTTGCTAATTGTAGGTAAGCCTCCTATCTCTCGATCTATTACTCAATAAATATTAGCAATATTTAATCAGACAATTGATTAGATTGCAAGATTAACAAACTAAACCTAATCAATTATAAAAAATTACTAATCAAACCATGAAAAACATCAATCAAGATTCATAGCATAAACTTAGATTCCCAAAACCCTAGAAATTAAACTACCAAACATGAATGAAATAATGAAAACTAAATCTAAGAACGAAAACATAATTAAAGAAATCAATCAATAAAAGAATAAAATACCTCTAAGGATTTCATTAATGGAGAAACGAGAATTAGGGTTCATGGAGGAAAAGAGAAGAGAACATAAAACTATTCTAAAGGAAAATAAAGCATAAGGGAGAACAAATTAATCCCTTTGAGTATTTATATATTCCTATCATCTAACTTAAAAATAGTAAAAAAAAAAACAAATAAGAAAATAAACTAATACAAGGAAGCTAAATGATTCACTACTAGAAAAGGCGTGTCTTGTCGACGATTTTTGATTTAAAATATTAGTTATGAAGTATTAGGATTTTTGGCTGCCAAAAAGCGTCGAGCAAAATGAGTCGGCATTTTGCGTCACCAAAAAGAGTCGCTATTGGCGTCGCTGTACATCGCCTTCCTTCCCCGCATAGGCGTCGCTACATGGGTTAGTGGGGGTGCCATCAATTAACTTAGAGACGCCTTAAAGTGTCCTAATTCAAGACGCTTTTTGTCGACTATAATTAGGTACGATGCCATTTGGTGTTCAGAGAAATTTGGCTGGAAAAGTATTCTTATATTTGTCATAATTTCTTGACAAGGAAAAGCGTTTAGATTTTGTCTAGGCTCTTTTTGGTACTTTTTCCCTAATTAATTAACAAATCCAAATATATAATAATACACTAGTAATTTAGAATATAAAGTCAACAATGGAACTTGAAGATTACATAAAAAATACTTCGATCACTGTATATTATCATAAATTATAAACGTAGTTCGTACAATTAAAATCCCTACATATGCACGTTCATCAAATCCTAATACTTCATAACTAATATTTTTCTAAAAATACCATAAACACACACTAAAAAAGTTATTGTAGCCTTACAAAGCTAACTAATAATAAGATCTAGCAAAAACAATGATGGTAGCCAATTTGAAGCTCTCAAGTAGTGTCCGTCTGTTCTTGATTTGTTGGACCTTTATTATTTTCGAGTACCTTCAACAGAAGAAAAAAAAGACCAAAAATATAATTAGTACATGATGTAATATAAAAAAAAGTTACTCTAACAAGCATTTATGAGATAAAAAAAAGATATGAAGTACTCATCCCAAAAGGACTCTTTAGACAAACACATCCAGAGATGCAACTTAAAGTAATACCAATCTTATGTGAAAATAAATTTTGAGACATGATACATTCACATGAGGAAGTGCATAAAACAATAACTTCCCTTGAAACCAGCCTGGAACACCACTTCGCAAGGGAGAATCCAACTTTCCTCTTTAAAATAATAGTTTGTGTCTGATAAATAATTTTGTGCTGATCTATTCTGTAAATTTCAGAATGGAGAATTAATCTGTGTAACACCCTGACAATTCTCTATTTTCCAAAATATCTTTTTAATATAAAACTTAAAGAATTAGCAAAGCATTATTGTCCGTGTGATAACGTCTCGGTTTATTCAGAATTTTACAGCGGAAATAAATAAATAACTTTGAAAACTTACTAACTTAGTCAACCATAAGTCAACTCCAAAAACCAAACCAAAAGTCAACCAAACCAAAGTTAACTAGTCAACCATAACTAAAACAAAACTATAAAGTATTAAAGCAAAACACAAGCTCTCCACAAAACCCGAACCAATGGTCGATGCTCTATTGATCCTGAGAGACTGCTCACCAAATCGGTCATCACAAGATCAATAAGGCACAATCATGATCAACATACACAAAAGCACGTAATCAGCAAAGCTGAGTACTACATACTAAATAAAATATAGAACCTAACATGATACTAATAAACATAAACTCAATGATAAACAATGATATAATAAATAACAGATTGACTATACTGAACTTAACTCTAAAATCAACAGATTAATTTAGATTGAATAGGCAATGGAAAGAGTTGTCCAAACCAAACCAGTCTTCAATTTAGAAGATGAAGTACGGGCGCGACTCCGTACTCCCATGACCAACGATATCGAGGTACCACTAGTGGAAAAAAGCTCATCCGATCCGGTCAAAACTGCATGATACTAATAAACATAAATTCAATGATAAACAATGATATAATAAATAACAGATTGACTATACTGAACTTAACTCTAAAATCAACAGATTAATTATAATTAGATTGAATAGGCAACGGAAAGAGTTGTCCAAACCAAACCAGTCTTCAATTTAGAAAATGAAGTACGGGCGCGACTCCGTACTCCCATGACCAACGATATCGAGGTACCACTAGTGAAAAAAAGCCCATCCGATCCGGTCAAAACTGGGCTTACCGATCCGATTTTGGTCCGGATCGGGTGGACTCACAGCAGTTCACAATGATTAACTGATGCGGTCCTAAACCGGGTCAGTTAATCATTTACTTATCGAAAACCGGAGCAGTTAAGCAAGTTAACTTCTCTGGTTTTGACCCAAAACCTGAGCAGTTGACCATTTTGCATTTTTTCATTTTTTAATCAATACAAAAACAATAGTATATATAAATACTCATTTTATTACGCTTAATTGAGCATAAATAATTAGATACATAAAAAAATTAACTATAATTCCAACATCATAATCAACAATTATAATTTCACTTGTTGAAGATGCTGCTGCAGCCTGCATATAGAATCAAATAACCCGGTAGAATCAGGTTGATCTCAGGCTCAAATTGCTGAAAGTATTCAGGGATGGACAACCCAAGAAACAAAGAAACACCAACTAATCCTATGTTCCGGAAACGAAATGCTTGAGCATACTGCATATTCAAGAGACCGAGAGCTACAACGAGGGCCTAAATGAAGCACAACGCAAAAACAGTAAGTGCTTGTGGAATGGAAGCAAGAGTACCACCCACTTTTCGATCTATCCTCCCATCGCCTTTTAAGTCTGCTTCAGTGAAAGTCTGCAGCAATGATGTACCCAATATGTTAATATGTGAACCACCAAACAAGAACAAGTGCACGTAATTGTTATTTAAAATAAGGAGGAAATTTTCAGCCTGCAGCCTATGACCTACCTTATCTACAATTGCCTCAACAGCATCATCTGAGAGTATCAATTATGATTCATACAATAGTGCCAGAACCATCTCCTTCAATTTCATTCAAGTAGAAGATATGAAAAGATTGCATAGGAAAAAAGGTAACAATATTACAAATGCCATGTAATATAGGTTCTCACAGTTTCATGAGTACTCACCTCCTCACGCTCAATAAACCCCGTTTGTCTGAGATCATACAATCTAAATGCAACTGCAGAAAATAAATAATTTCAGTTTAGTGCATATGGATTTTGTGGGATCACCACTGAAAACTGTTCGCTTATACTTCCTGGAGTACTTGCAACAGACTAGAATGAAACACAAATTAACGAGGGAAAAGAAAGTGGAAAGGGCATATGTGCACTTATGAAAGTGAAATGTGGGATTGAGTTGATTTATAAAGTGGGCATATGCTCCTTCCACTTTTTCTATCCTCTATAACTTGCATGTTGTTTCCAACCATTAAGAAACAAAGGAAGTAAGAAAATCATGTAGTAATATGCTTGATAATTTTTTCAATTACAAACTGAGGTACATACAATCGATCTTCTGTTCTATAGGTGCATTTGGATGGAACACTCCCAGTGATCGAACAAATTCACCGAAGTCAACAACACCATTGCGCATCACGTCAAATAAATCGAAGATCTGGACGAAAGGTGAAACATATGACATTGTTCAGACTCTGACAAAAATCTAACAATTCTATTTACACAGAATTAGGAGCAGAAACTAAAATCATAAGGAGGCAGTATTGAAGAAAGATGAAGCTGCCTACTCACCATGTCTGAGAAAAGGTTCTCCTTTTTACTGTTCTTAAAGAGTGCAAGCTGGTACTCTTCCTGCGCCAAAAGCAAGAAAACAATTAAACAAGGCTGTCAATTTAATATACTTCAGTTAAACAGGGAGGAAGGTGACATCAGAAACCTACTAATGAATTCCATGAAAACAGTAACCTTGTGTATCACGCCATCATCAATTATAGCTCATACAACGCCTCCACTTCACTCTCGGTGACTGCAGACATCAAAGATAACGAAAGAAAAGGTCATAAAATTAATACAACCAATGTAGGAGTATGAATTAGTCAGTACTATATCCAGAGAAGGTAAAAAGAGAGTCAATACTGAACATTGGCCAGTTGGACACTTGAAACAAGGAAAGTTCCAAAAGTTTCTTGTGATGTGGGGGCAAATGATTTTTAATGGTTGTCTATACAAAATGATTCATAAAATTTGTCAAAGCATTTTATGAGAAAAGGGATTAGCTCCAATCTCTTGGTAGATTGATTACAAACCCATATACTACTTACTAGTCTCTCCAACCCACTTTACGAAATTAATTGAATTCTTTATTTTCCCAAATTAAGAGTAACTCACATGAAAGGGTGATAAAAATTATGTTTTTATTTCCTTGTCTTAGTGTATGCCTGTGTATCATTATGATATACTTCACAGAAGTAAAGAGATGTGCAAGCAGCTTTTAAGATAATGACATTAGCTTAGCGATTGAATATAAGCAAAATAGTTTCATACCCCTCTTAATGAATATATCTGTCAGTGTTCCATCTGCATATTCTTGGAGTTCTTGCTTGCTCAAGGTTCCATTCATATCTTTGTCAAGTGCCAGAAACATGTCTTGTAAAGGCCAAAATAAATCAATTTGTCAGTGTCACAACATATAACATAAAGCACACAAAAAAAGAACTATGCATTACACACGAAGACAACAGAGGTTACAAGCACCATTTCAGCACTCAACAGACTAGTATACTGTATACCTACTGCAAGCAGAAAGAAAATCTAGAATACTGTAAATTCAATTGAAGCTTAGAAAGTCTAATACATTAGTCAGTAGATTATTAGTTTTGTTTTCATAGCAATTTATTAGTAGAAACAGGATCCATACCAGACTTCTGGTGCAAGTTTAGTTTCTTTTTTAATTTTGGAAGGGAGGGATTCTTAAATCTAAACTAAGAATACAGCCTCCTAAACCACCAATCACTAGTAGAATAAATGCTTATTGCTGCGGTCATTAAGTAGCATATTTCGGCGGTTTTGGCCGCGCAGCAATAGGTAATTAACCTATTGCTGCGGTTTTAAACCGCAGCCGTATGCAAAGATATTGTTGCGGTTCTTACCCAAAACCGCAGCAATAGTTATTTTTTTTAATAAAAAAATGAAGCCTATTGCTGCGGTTTTTTGTAGAAACCGCAGCAATAGGTTAACCTATTGCAGTAGTTTTGGAAAAAGAACCCGCAGCAATAGGTGCAAGTACAAAAAAAAATAAAAAATTTTCGTTTTTCGAAATTTAAATATTATAGTAGTTCACAACAAAAATTACAACACAAAAATAACTCCAACAAACTACACATTGAATTCATATATTCAATAAACATGATAATCTTACAATAATTACCAAAAATATAAAAACATAAAAATCGAAAAAAAAAAATTAGATACACTAAAAAACAAAAATACAAAAAACTTGAAAAGAAATGAAAAATAACTAAGGATTAAGAAATCTGAAAAACTCATCAAAAAAAAATCTGAAAAACAAACTAAAACAAAGAAATCCAAGAAATCAACTTACTGAAAATATCAAAACTGAAAATCTAACAAAATCAGTCAAGAATGAAAAAATAAACAACCTCTAATTACAACCAAACAACAACCTCTAATTACAAAATATCAAAACTGAAAATCATCCAAACGCAACACGCCGGCAATTACTGATGCGACATCGGACGAGGTCGAGCGAAGAACGACGATGACGAGGACGGTGAGACACTAAATCTTCGTCTGGTGACTAGAGCCATTATGGAGAGGAGAAATTTTGAGTGAAAACTCGAGCCACGACGGCGAAGATTGTGCGAAGGACGACGACGAAGATTGTGCGAAGGACGACGAAGATTGTGCGAAGGACGACGAAGGCAAGAGTGAAATCATCGGCGTCTGAAAGACTTCGCAATGGTTGTGCGAAGGGAGGAAGAGTGAAGTGAGAGAGGGAGGAAGAGTAAAGTGAGAGAGGAGCAGATCTGAAGAGTTTGAAGGAGGAGAGAGAAAGGAGTAAAATGAGGGAAAGAGGAGTGAAAACGGCTGATGAAATGAGGGTCAAGTGGCGTGCCAATCCTAGCGGCTTTTACTTAAATCAAATGACATATTGCTGCGGTTCCCACAAAATCCACAGCAATATATTAAAATTTTATAAAAAAAATAATATTTTAATCTATTGCTGCGGTTTTGGGTGGGAACCGCAGCAATAGATCTGGTCAAAAAATCAACGAAATTTGAAAAAATTTCCCGTTGACACATATTGCTGCGGTTTCCAACCACAACCGCAGCAATATGTTTAATTCCGATTTTTCCTTTTTTTTGTGGTTTATTGCTGCGTATGGGTAAAACCGCAGCAATACCACCGCAGCAATAAGCAAAAATTCTACTAGTGAATATAAGTGCAAAAAGGCTCTTTTAGCTTTACCACTAAACTGCAAAGATAAGTCAGGAGAAAAAAAAATTCAATTTCCCTTCATCACCTCCATTTATAAATGACAATAAATCATCAACTAAGCGATTATCTACATGCATTTCTTCAGCTTCAGCAGACTGGGAAAAGGAAACCATATTGCCATCACCATTATGAAAATAGTTCACCAGAATTACAGAATTATATTTTAGTGACAGCGTATGTTACCTTCAATTTCTCTTTCTCTCTAAGCTCTTTCCTCCTTTTCGCATACAGCCGGTTCAAAACTCTGATTCGAGGATCATCTTTTATGTTTCGCAAAGGCTCCAACTTCTCCTAAAACAATCAAATCTGCATTAACATAATAGACAAAATAAAGAGGCCATGTCAAGCACACACAACATTGCAAAGCATCAGAAACCTTTGTAAGATCATCAGGCAAACAGAATATCTCACGTATCTCCTCCGGAGTTTTGCCTTCAATCATTCGTGCCAGAGCACGGCTTGTTAGTTCAACCAAGGGCTTCAACTGCAGGCTATCAGCAGCAGATGCCAACTCACATAGCCTTTTTGTAATCCATTCGGTTGAACTTCTCATCAAAGGATTTCCGTTCCTATGGAAATAAAAACATATGTCAGGTTCTAGATTTGCTTAGCATCTATGAAAGTAAAGAACCTAGAACAGGTGATTTCTTTGTAGAACTTAGAAACAAATTCACTCTTTGGCTCTAAAGGACCTATCATAAATTATCATTCCTTGTTTATCCAACATAAAACGTTAGAAACTGCTTAAAGTTCAAATATATTGGAGTGTGATAAAAGCCACAGCCATTAAAGAAATAGTTCCAAACCTTATTAGAATGTCCTGGAACTTGATGGAAGCGGCAATAATCAAGAATTAAACTTAACATGGCAGGATTGACTCTTTGTGGAAGACAAATAGCATGACTCTTAGATGTGCCCTTTCCTGGATGTATTTCATGACATATGACCGGGCAAAACATAGCAACCTCTTGTTCAGCTTGTTAGTTGTATAGAACCATCAATTGTAGGGAGCCAAATGTATGACTTCATCATCTGAGCATATACCGGAGCAGGTAAACTGTCAAAGATCCCCATGAAATCCATCATGTTGAAAGACAAAAAGTCAGTAAGAAAGACTTGCAAAAATGAGAAACATTTCTATTAATGAGAGGCGAAAGCGATCTAACTAGAGACATTTTAATCGAAACTTTTACCACCATAACACGTTTCAATATTGTTTTAGAAACCCTCATCCATCAGAAAAGGGAGGGGAACATGACTTACAGCTAATACTGCTCTGAATTGTTATTCTTTATCTAGCATGTGAACGCGCCCCAGCAGCCTTCCTGTGTAAGGATGATGCAGCATCACTCTATGCTACCTGTAATCATATGCTATTAACAAAAAAGAACTCGAGCTTATCACTACAGGTTCAAGCCATCTCACTCAACAGGAAGGCGGGGATTAGAAAATGTTTTCAGGTTGACTCTACATAACCAAAGAAAATATAAGTGCTTAAAATGGTGTCACTATATCAAGAAATATGTTTAAATTACCACCCACTTTCATCTATACCCTTTTATGAATCTCTGGTCTATAACCATTTTCAACCTAAGGTCTCCTTGCCAAACACCTCGGTCTATGTCAAGTAGGTATCTAAATCATGTCTAAGCTTGTCCCTAGTCTATCACCTACGGTCTCCTTGCCATAGGCTCAGAGTTAATGAGCTTCCAGCAACTGAATGCTGAAATAATTCGATCAACCAACAATTTTCAAAAACAAAGAATTCAATTATAAATTTCTTAAACAATATAATCAACATTCACATTATAATTTTTTTTAATAGATATAATCAACATCCACATTGCGAATTTGCAGCCACACACAATTGCTTTGATGATTTTCAAATCATTAGTTAAGCTTACACAACACTTTGCAAAGAAGTTATTACCAAAAGAATTTGTGCATCAATCTTCACGGACTAATAGGATTCTGCTGCTGCTGTAATCTGCAAGCTCCATCAAGCATCTCTGCCAACAGACAGAGAGCTACCCACTCTCTCAAAATGTTTGCAATGTAGTCCCAGAAGTTCTGCAAATACTGAACCCTAAGTTAGGATCATTCAACCAAACTTAATCCTACTAACTTCGTAAAGAAAAAAACTAAATTTTGCAAACAAACAAAAAATCAGAAACCGATATGAAGAAAACTGACCTGGCCAATTCGCACACGAGCGAACAAATCACAACCATCAATAGGAAACAAAGCCTGAAACCCTTTCGAAATCAAAGTATATTTCAACGGCTTTAAAAAAAGAAAATTTGAAAGTAAATTTGGGTTTTGAGCTTCATCTAGGGTTTCCTTATAATACTACGCCCGCCGCCACTGGGTTCTTCCTCTTGCGCAGCACTCCACTGGCTTCCCTCTTAAGCACTGCTCCACCGTGCTCTGCTGCTGCACCATTTCTCCTTCCTCTCCACCGCCGCACCACCCCTGCTGCTCCACCTCCGCACCACCACCACCACTGCTGCACCATCACATCTGCACCTCCACCCGCTCTAAACCACTGCATTCCTCCTCCACCTCTTTTAGGGCTGCACACCGGTCCAGAACCGGACCAGACCGGAACCGGCTGGACCGGTGGACCAGTTCAATGTATTTGCGCGGACCTGGACCGGAATCATAACCGGCCCGGTTCAGACCGGACCGGACCTGCTTTTTCCAGTCCGGTCCAGGTCTGGACCTGTTGGACCTGTTTTTTTTTGGGTATTTTTTCCTAATTAAAAAAAAAAAAGGCTGCTCATGATTCCTAGCACCAAAATAAATCTCATGATTCTGAAAATAAAAATACATATACTTCTAAAAGAAATCCAAGTATTAACATAAATTCTAGAAATATATATTTAATAAATAATAAGCACATACCCTACAAAAGAGAAACAAAAGAAAAAAGATCAACTGGAGGACATCACTACCAGTCTACCACGACAATAATTAGGAGAATTGTTGCAAAGCATGAAGCTTATAAGGTCTGCCCTTCTCTTCCCTATGAGCTCTTTCTCCATTGCATTATCATCTCAAAGTTTATTTAAACTTTTCTTAACTTAAACTCCTATACCCATCCATCTAATTCTGCCAAGAGATTTTTTCCACCTTCTTCCATGAAGAAGAGAGGGTTGGGGGCCGGGATTAATCCACTCTTAGTGGCATATATATGTAACTTCAAACATGTTTAGGGGTGTTTTTTGGTGTTCTCTGAAGGGGGAGACTTGGTGTTTGGGGGGGGGGTTGGAGAAGACAGAGAAAGAAGAGAAGCGCCTTTGGTGCGGCTGATCTGAGGAGAACAACAAATGGGCTAGGGATTAATCTTTAGGAAATGAGTTAGGAAATGCAAAATTCATTTTTTTTTTAAAATCGGGATAACCGGTCCGGACCTGTTTCCACCGGTTTTTACTCGAACCGGACCGGTTACCCGGAATCCGCTTTTTCCTTGGACCGAGGACCGGACCGGAATCCTAGGTCCGGTCTGGTCCGGTCCAACTTCCGGTCCGGTCCGGTCCAACTTCCGGTCCGGTCCGGTCCAACTTCCGGTCCGGTCCGGTCCAAATTCTGGTCCGGACCGGTTTATGTGCAACACGTGGCCGGCGGTGGAAGCAGGCGGCGTTCGTTTGGTGCGCAAGAGGGAACCCATCAGTGGAGTATAACCCTAAGAGAGAAGAACTAAGGAAGGAGGGAGAAAATGAAAATTGGAGAGGAGGGAAATTAGAACGCGGGTTTTGGTTTGCAAAAAAGTGTTGATTAACCGATCCAGTCATGTGAACCAAATCAATTAACAGAAAACCGGATCAGTTTTATGTTAACTGATCCGGTTCACATAAGGACCGGATCCGTTATGTTTCCCTCCGAAATTTTCATGGATTTACGGATCCGATTTTGCCATAACTGGGTCTGTTATCTTGTGACATATAGCGTTTTTCTACTAGTGGACTAAATTAAATAAAATAAGACACGATGATCAATCTGGTCCCGAGAAAAGCCATGGGCTACCACCATGTACTCCAACTCATACTAGTCCAACACTTCAGACGTGCACAAGTCTAAAGCTTATTGTTATTCACTTTCCACTTTAAGTTATTAATTAATTATTTATCCGTTGAGACTCACATAGTAAGGCAACCAACATAAATAAATAACATGGATACACAAAGCTTCCATTTTTATCTTAGGATTAAGTAGTGTGGTCATACAACTCAAATAATCCAAGAGTAATTCCAATAATTAGTTTAATAACCAACCAATACTAATTTGCTGATCTAAGTCAACAATGAACCAACCTTTCCATAGGTGAATATTCAAGTTACCAAATAAGGCTCACGGTCCTCATAAAGTAAGTATAATAAATAATCCAAAGGGAACAACATGATCCAATTCATGATCTAATAAACAATATAAATATTAATTCCCTCATGTGAATTAATAAAATAAAGTTCCCAATCCCACATGCTTACATCAATCATCCATACAAATATATTATAACCAACATAGGCAACATGCAACGGCATATGAACTATAACAAGTTCCATATACATGATATTACATCAATCCTACTCTTAGGACATGGTACTAGTTTACTAACACATAGGTATGTACGTACCTTGTGTAGACAAAACGAGAGGCCATTTTCACAACCTTAGAAGTCGCGTAAAGAACATTCTCCGCCTACCAAATACCAACATAACCAAGAATCAATACTCTAATAAATTTCCAGCAACTTTAAAATATTCTAAACCCTCTTTAAAAGTGTTTAAAATCCTTTTTAAACATCAAAACTTCAACTATTAATGTCTCCAAGTATAGTACTACCATACTAGTCATTAAAAACCCTCAAAAATCCATACTTTGCTATTTAAAACTCCACCATAAGCATACTAATAAAAATTCCAACAACTTATAATGTGTTTAAAACCCTTTAAAACATACTTTAACATAATCTTAAACATTAGAGTACTCAACTTTCATAAACTATAATATAGTACTACAATTTCCAACTCATAAAATCCTAAAAATCCATGCTTTGATGCTTAAAACTATAACTTAAACATAATTAATAAATCTGAAATTTAATTACTTTACTATACAAATCATATAATCTGAAATTTATGTTTAAATCATCAAAATTACAAAACTTTAATCATGAAAACATTAAATCAATCCTTAAAACATAAACTTAACATTAAATAACATAGCGGAGGAAGAAATAAACCAAGAAGAAGAGAGGAAGGAGCACGGTTGCCGAGAAGAGGGAGGAGGACGACGGCGGCAGGGCTGCTGCTGCGGCGGCTGGGCGGCGGCGACGGCGAGCCGAGGGAGAAGAAAGAAAACCGAAGGGGAGGGGCAAATCCGTGGGGGGGGAAGAGAGAGAGAGAGAGAGAAAAGAGGGAGAAAATTAGGGTGAGTGATTTTTAGTGTGGGAAATTTTGGGTTTATATAGGTAACCCCATGTGGCTTAGGGAAAGTGTTTGGACTTTTAAAATCAATGATTGGGTGCTTGAGTTGAGTTGGGCTCCTCTAACCCATTTTAAAATCTTTTATACTATATGTTGTAGCCTAAAATCTACAGTTCCTCTTATGGCACTTGGGCTCATCTGAGCCGTACATGTGTCCCCCCCTGATGAGTAGGGGAAGAAGATCTACCCTTTGGGCTAGGCTCAGTATGGTTAAAAGGTAACTTTTCGGCCCAAAAGGAAGGCCAGAGGCCGCCCTGGGAGGGTGGCTGCATGAGAGTGGTTGATAAACCCTCCCAAATCATGGTCCGCCACGTGTCATGATCGATTCTTGGCCCAATCGAAGCCACTATTCTAGGTCGATTTTAAGGTTAGTTTGTCATCTTGCTATCACTATAAATACCCCCGAAATCGGGGAGAAAGATCATTCAATTCAAACGGTGCAAAGTTACTTCCAGAAACTACTCTCTCACTTTCTCTCTCTAGAATTACTTTTCTCTTACAAACACCTGATATCTGACTTAAGCTTTGGAGGGGGAGCCACCACCCAAACCTCTAGGGTGGGTCCCTTTTTGCAGGTTCGGGAACGAAGCTCAGGCTTAGACTTGGTTGATTCAAACATTGTTGCACAAGTCTCCAAAGAAGAACATCTAAGGGATACTAGTTTACTTGCTCGACAAGAAAGCACCATCTGCAGCTTACTTGTTGGACAAGGGAAAAAACATTTGGCGCCGTCTGTGGGGACACGCAACGATGACTGATTGTCAATCGTCCAACATTGCTAGGAATCGAAGCCTTCAAGTTAATGTCGAAGATACGGTGGAGCATGAAAGACCACCTCGAGGAAGAGATAGACCCCCATCCATCGTCAAGTTCTTGGACCAAGAGAACCTGGCCATTCAAGAGAATCTTGAACGTCCGATGGCTCGCGCCCACTGGAGAATGTTCTCAATGATTTCGGACTAGGATGGCAGTGGTCGTCCAGGAACGAATCAAGAGCAATATCTTTGTTTTTTCCGGCTTAACCCCGAGCAGTGCTAACAATTCACCTCCTCCTAGGGGACGTTCCCAAGAAGATCGTCCAGGCCCTAGCCGGCATGTTCGTCAGGAACCTTCTAGGAGAACGGCAAGAGGAAAGCAATAAGAGGATAAGGATCAGCGAAGAAAGATGGACTGGAACCTGGTGGTAAGGACCCAGGACCATGTTCGTCCAAGTGGGCACCGAATGGAAACCGATGCCGGGGAATATCTAGAAGCAAAGAGAGCCGCCGCAATACAACAATCGGCAACAGGGTTCTACATCATACCCGAGAGACCCTCCATTGAGGTTGTCGAAGAGGGGAGGGACGGAGTTTAAGTCACTCTCTTGTTCATCCACGGCGAGAGAAGACGGTGGCTCGGCCCATGGTCCATAGGCGTCCATTGCTCGCAAACACATCGTCCGATCGGTGTTAAAGGAATATCGTAAGGAGTACATACCCATTGAGGGACGGATGGGAGCCCTCCAGATTGATCGGCCCACTCCATTCTCGGCCGGGATAATGGAGGCGCGCCCCCTTCCCAAAGGTTAAACTCCCTACTATAGAACCTTTTGATGGAACAACAGATCCCGATGATCACTTATCCGCTTACAAACACCAGATGTACGTTCAAGGAGTAGATGATGCTACGTGGTGTAAAAACTTTCCAGCAACCTTAAAGGGAGTTGCTCAGAAATGGTTTAACAACCTTCCCCCCAATTCAGTCAACAATTTTACTGAACTCAGTTTCTTATTCACTAGTCACTTTGTTGCCAACAAGCAAGAGCAAAAAACAAGCATGCACCTAGGCAAGGTTGTCCAGGGTCCTAAGGAGGCTCTTAGAAGCTTCGTTAAGAGATTCAATCTAGAAGCTCTTCAGATTCAAGATCTTAATGCTGGAGTGGCCTTTGACGCCTTCATTAGGGGTCTAAGGCCGAGGAAGCTTTAAGTTTGATCTTGTTAAAAAGAAAATGTCCACTCTGCTCGAAGCTTTAAGGGAAGCGAAGCGTTTATTCACGCTACCGAAGTGTGGCCGAGGCAAAGCATCCCGAGTCTAAGAAGCCCGAAGAGGTTGCTCAGCCAAAGAAGAGCAACCCCAAGAAGGCCGAGACTTGGGCTATAACCTCCACCACCACTTCGTCCAGAAGGAGCAAGAGAAAAGAGGCTGAGCCATCCTCATCTAATCCTATTTAATTTAACAAGGATCAATACTCCATTCTCATGGAGATTAAGGATCAATATGAGTTGAAGGCCCTAGCTGAAATGAAAACCCCTTATAGAAACAGGGATAAGAGCAAGTATTGCCACTTCCACAAGGATTGCGGTCACGAAACTAATGAATGCAAGTACCTTAAGAAGGCTTTGGAGGAATTAGCCCGAAAGGGAAAGATGAACTCCTATATGCCCCAAGGGGGAAGGAAGTTTCAGAGGAAAGACGACTGGCATACTAAGAAGAACGAGAGTGTCAGCACAGACGAAGATGTTGTTCTCGTAATCTCAGGAGGATTTGCTGCTGGAGGACCAACCAACAGAGGACATAAAAACTACCTTAGGGAGCTTGGCTAGGTTTTGTTAGCTGACCAAACAAAGGCCGAGCCCTTCCCAAAAGTGGTAGTTAGTGAGCAGGATCGGGGCAGGTTAAGGACTCCCCATGATGATCCTTTGGTTGTGGAAATGAAAATAGCCAACTTGAAAGTTAGAAGAATTCTTATCGATACCGGAAGCTCGACGGATATTATTAGTGCTGACTGCTTGTCCAGACTAAAGTTTGATGAGAAGAACTTAGTTCCCGTTCACCATCCCATCATAGGGTTTGGGGGAGGAGTCATCCATCCAATGGGAACAGTTACTTTGCCCGTTCGAGTGGGAGAAAAGGATGCCGCTAAGACTCTGTTTATCAAGTTCTTGGTGGCCGAGATTTGACGGCCTACAATGTCATTCTTGGACGACCAACTCTTAATCATGTCAAAGCGGTAATAGTAACTCACCTAATGCTGATGAAGTATGAATGTGATGATGGCAAGATTGGCTCCCTATATGGAGACCAGCAGGTGGCAAGGGAATGTTATATGACCACCCTCAAGCCGTCATCATGGAAGATAGGCAACGAAGATCAGACGAAGGTCGCTGGTGAAAGGAAAACGTCTGAAATGGAGAAAGATAAGACGAAGGTGGCTAGCGAGAGGAAAACGTCTGGGATTGTCAAGGACCAGGTCGCCTCGTTAAAGATGACCATTGAGAGCCCTCAGACGCCTCTCGCTCCCTCAAGGAAGGCGTCTGAGCATCTCCCCAGCAAGAAGAGAAAATATGAAATCATCAAGGAAGAACCTCCCTCGTCTGAAGAAGTAATGGCTATTATGGGACTAGCATTAGAGCGTCCAGAGCCAGTAGAGGTCCCAGAAGATGTCAGTCTGGATGAAGCTCGTCCAGAACGGACTTTGAAAATTGGTTCTTCGCTCTCTTTGGGTTTGAGGGGCCTCTTAATCAGCTTGTTGAAAGAATTTCAAGACGTGTTTGCTTATTGCGTTGAAGAAATGCCTGGAATTGATCCAGAGGTAGCCGTCCACCTATGAATGTGGATCCAAAATTAAAACCAGTTCGTCGAAGAAAAGACATTTGGGGCCAGGCTAGGAATCAAGCGGTCGACCAGGAAGTTCAAAAGTTGTTGGAATCCAAGTTCATCAAAGAAACCTATTATCCCAGCCGGATAGCAAATGTGGTCATGGTGCCAAAGCCCAATGGCACCTGGAGAATGTGTGTGGACTACACTGACCTCAACAAAGCTTGTCCTAAGGGACGGTTTCCCCTCGCCTTAAGTTGGATCGTCTGGTAGACTCCACAGTAGGCCACGCTTTGCTAAGCTTCATGGACGCTTATTCAAGGTTTTCATCAAATCCCAATGTGGCCGAGAGGATCGGGACAAAACGTCCTTCATTGCGAAAAGGGTTTGTATGGGCCGGGTGAGGATGTCATTCGGCTCGCGCAATGCCCTAACCCACTTTTCAAAGATTGATAAATAATGTTTTTCGACCCTGATTGGGACGAAATATGGAGGCATATATTGACGATATGATAGTCAAGAGCCGTCAAGAAGAAAGTCATGTTGGTGATTTGAGAGAAACTTTTGAAACTCTGAGGAAATACAAGTTAAAGCTGAACCCCAACAAATGTGTCTTTGGGGTTTTGTCGGGGAAGTTTTTAGGCTTCTTGGTGGATCAGAGGGGAATAGAAGCCAACCCTGAAAAGATTCAAGCTATTCTAGACATGAAGTCTCCTTGAAAGGTAAAAGAGGTACAGCGACTGACGGGTTGCTTGGCTGCCCTTGGATGATTTTTGTCTAAGTCAGGCGACAAGTGTCATCACTTCTTTGCCACAATCAAGAAAAAAGCCAAGTTCGAATGGACCGCAGAGGCGAGCAAGCCCTTCAAAGATGTCAAAGATCATCTTCAAGCCGCCCTTGGTTGGTCGGCCCGCCGAGGGGGAACGATTGTTTGTATACTGGGCTGTATCCACTCAAGTTGTGAGTCTTTGTTCTATTGGCCGAAAGAGAGTCCGTCCGAGTCCCAATATACTTTGTGAGTCACGTGCTCAAAGAAGCGGAAAATAGGTACACTCCTGTTGAGAAGTTTGGATTGGCCCTCGTCATGGCCAGCAGAAAGTTAAGGCCTTATTTCTTGGCGCACAGTATACTCGTCTATACTGATCAACCTTTGAAGCAAGTCTTGCAGAAGATGGAAGCCGCTGGGCGAATGTTAAAATGGGCGGTTGAGCTCAACATGTTTGATATATCATTTGAACCAAGGAAAGCCATTAAGGGACAAGCCTTGGGCGATTTCATAGTTGAGCTTACTCGACCCAACCATGAGAGCAAATATCCGATCCAATTGAAGGTAGGAAGCATTAGACGCTCATGGTCGATGGGTCAGTCCACGACCCAATGGATGTGGGGCGAGAATCATTTGTCAATCTCTCGAAGGGGACAAGTTTGAGTATGCATTAAGATTCCAATTCAAAGCATCCAATAACGAAGTGAATATGAAGCGCTCTTAGCCGGAATCAAAATGTGCAAGGCGACTGGAGTCTGTAGAGATTGAGGCCAAATCGGACTCTCTCTTAGTCGTCGGTCAGTCAATGGAGATTTTGAATGCAAAGAAGCATCAATGAGCAAATACATGCGGCCCGATCAAGGATGAGATTGAGCCATTAAAGCGATTTGTTCTCGACCAAGTACCAAGGTCGGAAAATCATCAAGCCGATGCTCTCTCTAAATTGGCCGGCCAATTGAAGGAGATGTGCCAAGAACGGTTTTTTGGGAAGTCAAACCCAAAAAGAGCATTGACCAAGAGCGAGATTATGTTTCTTAGCCGAGGAGCGGTCCGGATGGAGCCGATCATAGAATACAAGAAGACGGGGCACTGCCTTCGGATCCTGTAGAGGCTAAGTATGTGAAGGCCGGAGACAAGTGGTTTGAGCTATGGGACGAGACACTTTACAAGAAGTCATTCAACCGGCCTCTACTCAAGTGCGTCACCGAGAGAAGATGGTCCGGAAATTTCGAAAGAACTCCATGAAGGAGCTTGTGCTTCTCACATTGGGGGAAGAGCTTTAGGGGAGAAGGCTTTAAGGACGGGGTACTACCGGCCTACCTTAAAGGAGGACGCTTTAGTCTATGCAAAGAAGTGCGACAGTTGTCAGAAGCACGGAAATATGCATCAGAAGTCGTCAAACTACTTAACCCCCATCTTGTTCCCTCTGCCTTTTGCCAAATGGGGCATGGATATCCTAGGACCTTTCCCTATGGCCGCTGGGCAAAAGAAGTTTGTGATAGTGGCAGTTGACTATTTCACTAAATGGATAGAGGCAGAGGCCATGCGAGGAATAACAACAAACGACGTCAAGGGCTTCATCTGGAAAAGCATTATAACCCGCTTTGGCATGCCTCAGTCCATCGTCTTTGATAATGGTCCACAGTTTGAAACGCCTAAGCTAAAAGATTGGCTGTCCGAAAGAGAAATCAAAGCTCACTTCGTCATAGCCGCTCACCCACAAGCCAATGGACAAGTCGAGTCCTTCAACAAGATTCTATCAAATAGAATCAAGAGGAAACTGGATAACGCCAAGGGATAATGGGTTGAAGAGCTGCAACTAGTGTTATGGTCCATTAGAACAACTGCTAAGAATTCTACAGGCGAGACGCCTTTCATGCTAGTCTATGGCACTGAAGCCGTCTTTCCCATTGAGGTTGAGGAGCCCACTGGGCCGCATTGCGTACGGCTTTGGACCAAGTCCCAGAAGTCAGGGGCAATGCCTTGCTAAGAATGCAATTGTACAAACTGCGTATGGCTCGGGAGTTTAACAAAAGAGTTGTTAGACGACCGCTAAAGGTGGGGGATCTTGTTCTAAGAAAGATGGAAGCAGTTGGACGAGCTAAAGAGTTGGGTAAGCTAACACCAAATTGGGAAGGACCTTATCTGATTGTCCAAGAGATACGCAGTGGGACTTTTCGTCTACAGGATCTAGATGGACGACCTATTCAGCGTACCTGGAATTCAGACAACTTAAAGAAGTACCACGTCTAGCTCAGATCTTCGTCAGATATATGTATGGTAATTTGTAGTCACTCCAAAGTGCCACGGCACATGTTAGTAAGAAAAGAATTGTATACATGCATCTTGGCTTTCAGCCAAGCAAAATCCATATAATACAATTCCTACTTTCTTATCTCTTTGTTTATTTTCACCAAGTTACTTCACTTTGGGGCATTAAATCAGTTACTCGTCTAAAAGTGACAATAACTTGGACAAAAATACAAACAATAGCAGAACGTCAAAATTACTCACATTTACGCCGAACATCACTCCTCAAAGAGCCAGGCCAAAAATATAATGCATATATGGCCGTCAAATTGACAAAACCTCTAGTAAGAGTAACGTCAAAGTCACCGAGAGAAAGCCGGCCGAAATAAGACCTTAGTAAAGGATACTTACTTTCAAAAGCACGGACGGCTAAGTAGTCCGAACCACTAGTAAGGGATCGCTACTTAATGACAAGTGTGGCTCCCTCAAGGAAGCCGGCTAAAACATTCTTTGAACATGCATCTCAAGCTCGTCCATCAACTTCAGCGAGGCTCGCCCAAGTCCCGGCCGCTCTCCTTCTTGGACTTTGGCTCCCCTTCAATATACGATTGAGCTAAGTCCAAGAACGAGGGGATAATAGAAGCCAATAGGACGAGCTAAAGAGAGCAGGTCGTCCAAAAACCGGGGAGGATCTAGGCAATAGATGCCCTTGTGATGGTTTGATAGTACGGGACGATCGATAGTAGCTCGAGTAAAACGGCTAGAACGTGGCTCGTCCATAAAGCAAAAATTTAGGACGAATCTCACTAAATACTTTGTTACATTATGGGACGATTGATGATCGTCCAAGCCTGGGATGGCAATCCTCTCGTTTTGCGTTTGGCAAACCGCCCCAGACGAGTCTCTTTTGGTACTTGGATGCATATGCACTTATCGAAGGCTCTAAGTATTATGGACCGTCCAATAATATCAGGACGAGCCACAGTATCGAAATCTTCAGAAAAAGCAGATCGTCCGATAGTTCGGGACGAGTTACGATTGTCCCAAAGCCAAGCACGCCGCTCTTTCATTAAGCATCGGTCTTGGACGTCCAACGATCATGACGAAGTTAATATTATACTTGGTCAAATTGGAATTCAGAAAGAAAAAAGACAGGCAATTGGCAAAAATTCTCCTTCATATATGATTGATCAAGAATTACAACCTAAGAGCTGAAGAGTTAAAAATACAGCGGCAAACAAGCCAAGAAACATGAAAATAAACCTAAACTTAGGCTTCGTCTTCAGAGCGAGTTTCTTGGTCGTCTTCTGGGGTCTCCACCTCGGCCAGCCGGCTTCGTCGTCGACTCCTCAAACTCTGGAGGCTCCTCGGCGCATACCATAGCCCGATGGACGCTCTCTTGATACTCCAGACGACGAATGAAGCTGGGGACCTCAGCCTCCTCAGCTAGCATCCCAAAGGCTTTGACGGCCCAGTCCTTGGTCGTTTCGACGACTTGTTTCAACCCTTCCTTAGCATCGTCGAAGGCCTTGGCCGCCTCCCTTTCCAGACGGGCAGTCTTAGCCCTTAGGAGAATATTCTCCCTTCTCAGCTCAACGGCGGCAAGGAGAGCAACATCTCTCTCACCCTTCAGATCAGCAGAGACGGCATTAATGATCATCTTCAGACGATCCAGCTCCTTGTACAGATCGTTGATGGTAACAAGATAATTCTTGTTTTTTCGATTCAAGGAGGGCTGATCTCTTCTCCAAAGCCTCCAGAGATTGACGATGAAGGGTGTTGGCCATCTCAATGTCATGGATGGCCTTGTCACCTGCCGTTGTAGCCATGTGGACGAGCTTCTTATTCTCTTTTCTCAGCTCCCTGGCCCAATCTTCAGTAAGCATGCTGCGAGCAAAAAGCTGGGGCATTGAAAGCAAAACAAGTCATTAGACGAGTTACAAAAACAAAGCAACTTTGAACAAGTATTAAACAAAACCGGCAGGAAATTATACCTCAGCAGCAAGCTGGGACATGTAGCCCACATGCCCGGCAGACGCTCCCCTTAACCCTTTGATGTAGGATTCAGGGTAGCACTTGAAGAGCTCCTGCTTAAGCCGATCTTTTTCTCCCTTGGACATTTTGGCAAAAGCAGGAGAAGACTCCTCCTCGTCCGAGTCTAATGTGGGAGGAGCTGAGGGTAGAGCTGGGCCTTTGCCCTTATCTGAAAGAGGGGGAGAGTCAGTTATCTGGATGGGAAAGACGATGGCTTGTCTATTGGACGGACTCATAGATTGTCCGCCGACCCGCACCGTCCTAACTCTATTTGAGTAAAACGACTCACCAGACGAGATAGATGCTGACCGTACAGCAAGGGGCATCTGGGAGACCAGCTTTGCTCTGAGCGAGCCGGGCTCCGGATAGTTTTCGACAGCCGCCTCTCCCCCCGGCACCACCAAAGCCAAGGCTGACTCTGGTCTGACTTCGGCCGAGTCTGGTCTGATGTTGGCCGAGTCAGAAGGCAAAACGTCCAACTGACCAGCAGGGCCAGAACCTTCTCGCACTCCCCCACTCGGAGCAGCAGCAGAAGGTCCCTCCCTAAGAGCTTTATCTTTAGGGGGAAGCATGGTCTTTGCTTCCACTCTAACACTCGGAGTAGCTTTCTCCGTTTTCTTTTTTACAAAGCCCTTGGGCTTTTTGGCTTCTGGGCGGTCCGTGGCCGTGGTAGGCCTCTTCTTGGACGAAGGTGACTTCCCAGGAGGAAGTTTGTTTGTAGGAGCATTTTTCTGCAAGAGAAAAAAAAAAGAAAAAACAAAACAAAAAACAATCAAGTTAAAATGACAGACGTCCGCAGATCACAATCTAAATCAAAGTGCAAACCTTCAGACGAAAATCACCCAAAGAAGGAAGGCGTCTTAAAGTGAACACCTCCCTTCCTTAGGGTCGTCCAAACAAAAATCTGAATACAGACGAAAGCGAGGCAAAGACGGAAAACGTCCAAAAATTGGACAAGCTAACCTCTCAGACGGATATGGCCCCAAGAAGGTAGTCGTCCTAGCATGGACGCTCTCCTTTCTCGGGCTATCCTCGTCCACGGATAGGTACTAAAGCTTGGACGAGCCAGACGGTACTCGTCCAAAGACTGCAAAACCTCCAGACGAGTATGGTCCCAAGAAGGTAGCCGTCCTAATATGGACGCTCTCCTTTCTCGGGCTATCCTCGTTCAAGGATAGGTACTAAAACTTGGACGAGCCAGAAGGTACTCGTCCAAAGACTGCAAAACCTCCAGACGAGTATGGTCCCAAGAAGGTAGCCGTCCTAATATTGACGCCCTCCTTTCTCGGACTATCCTCGTTCAAGGATAGGTACTAAAACTTGGACGAGCCAGACGGTACTCGTCCAAAGACTGCAAAATCTCCAGACGAGTATGGTCCCAAGAAGGTGGACATCCTAATATGGACGATCTCCTTTCTCGGGCTATCCTCGTCCAAGGATAGGTACTAAAACTTGGACGAGCCAGACGGTACTCGTCCAAAGACTACAAAACCCCCTAGACGAGTATGGTCCCAAGAAGGTAGCCGTCCTGGTATGGACGCTCTCCTTTCTCGGCTCATCCTCGTCCAGGGATAGGCACAATTTTTTGGACGAGGCCGAATTGTACTCGTCTAGCTACTATGAAAATCTCGGACGGGAATTTCCGAAAGGTGAACGTCCATGCTTGGACGTACTCCTTCTTTGGGTAGTTCTCGTCCAAAGTTTGGATAGCAATTCCAGACGAGTCGAAATGATCCTCGTCCCAAAAAAAAAAAAAAAAAAAAAAAATCTTACCAGCGTCTCGGCCCTCTTCTCGGCGCTACTCTTGGCGTATTCCTTCCAAAGATTGTCTGTGAATTTAGACATGCTTATGTCTCCCGTCCAAGAAGCCTTGAGACGTGTTCTGGCCGACTCTGCAGCAAAGAGATGAAAAGTTGGTTAGTTTAATGGGTTATGGATGAAGAGTTTTACTTGGGATTTGAATGGATACCTTTATCTTCGGCTAACCGCAGGCCGGCGGCAACCAAGAAGTCGTCATTATAAAACATTTCCTTAAAGGGTATCCAGTTAAATTTGGTCCTTTAAAGGATTTTTGTAGGGCCTAGAGTACTTCTTTATTTTGAAGTACTCCACTACCTCCTCGTCATACTTGTCCTCCAGCTCCAACCAAGATTGCTTTCGTCCAGTATTTGTGACGGCTCGATTATAGAAACGATAGCTCTCCGTGGCCGAGTCATTGGCCGCCCTTAGATATATAAAGTCGGCTTTCCATTCATGCATCTTTGACGGTTTGCCCCAGGCTGTTAGAAAGCCAGGACGGTTGCAGATGCTAAGCCATGTTCCATCCACGGCACCAGGAATTTTGGCCGCGTAATGAACGTGGGTAAAAGCTTGAAGAGAGAGAGCCAAGCCGCGCAACTCGCAGACGGCTATAAACGTCAAGACGTTGTGCCAGGCGTTGGGAGCCAGTTGGTTGTGACCAATGTTGTAATACTGAAGCACTTGCTCTATAAACTCATGAAGGGGAATCCTTAACCCCGCGTCCGAGCCGCCTTATAGACAATGAAAATGATTTCTAGGAGTGCTCAAAATAGTGGCCTCCTTATTAGGGATGACAAAGGAAAGGCCCGGCATGGGCATATAGTTGGATAAGTAGCCAGGGTCCGGCCCTATTTTTTCTAACCATTTGCGATTGGCTAAAATAAAAGCGGGGTCAGAAAGGGGACCTAATCGTTTTCTAATCTCAGACGAAGTAGTAGAGGCTTCGTCTGACTCATCGGCAGCGGCAGAATCCCTGCTGTTATCGTCTTCACCAGTTTCCTCCATCTCAGTGTCCCGGCCAGAAGGACTGGCTTCAGGGTTTATTTGGGTCTCCTCAAAGCTGCGGCTAGGGGAAAGGGGGTCTCTTATAGGCCCGACACTTTGGACCTCCCTCGTCTCATCTGGAACTCGTCCAGTAGATTCCTCCATATCTGAACTGTTTGATGGGATTATTACTCTTCGTCTTAGACGGGCCGTTTGCTTGACGCGCGCCAGATTACCCTGCATAGGTAAAGACTGGGTCGTCTGACTTTCTCGGCCAAAATTATGAAAAAATATGTACTCGGCCAGAAGAGGTCCAACTCTAGAATGTGCCGAAGAAGAAGTATCGGTTCTAGGGTCGAGACAAGCTCTTGGTCGGCTAGGATTGTTTGACGAAGAAGATTCCATTTTATTGCTTTTCTAAGAAAGAATAAAGAATAAAGAAGAAAGAAATGAAACGATACCTGCTAAGAACGTCTGGACGATTCGGTGAAGAATGCTGAAGCTGGACGATCTCCCTCTCTCTCTTGAAAATTCGCAGAGCTTCTCTCTCTAGAAAAATTCGTTCAAGGTGTGAAATGATCAAATGTTTTCACACCAAGTTTATTTATAGAGGAGAAAGAAACCTGGGGAGCCGGTCAAAAATGACCGGAGAAAGGGTACAACGGTCGGTTATGACCGGTAAAACCCAGAAAAAGGCGCGTCCTTTCATTCATTTCAACTAAAGCTACCTTGGGTTAAAAAGCCTTAACCGTCAGATGGGCCTAATGAATCTACCTTGGGTAAAAGGGCTTTAACCGTCAGATGGGCCAACAGTAAAAACCCTTTTAGGGGCAAATGTTGTAGCCTAAAATCTACAGTTCCTCTTACGGCACTTGGGCTCATCTGAGCCGTACATGTGTCCCCCCCTGATGAGTAGGGGAAGAATATCTACCCTTTGGGCTAGGCTCAGTATGGTTAAAAGGTAACTTTTCTGGCCCAAAAGGAAGTCAGAGGCCAGCCCTGTGAGGTGGCTGCATGAGAGTGGTTGATAAACCCTCCCAAATCATGGCCTGCCACGTGTCATGATCTGATTCTTCAGCCAATCAGAAGCCACTATTCT
Organism: Beta corolliflora; assembly: GCA_947648045.1. Classification (NCBI taxonomy): domain Eukaryota; kingdom Viridiplantae; phylum Streptophyta; class Magnoliopsida; order Caryophyllales; family Amaranthaceae; genus Beta; species Beta corolliflora. The sequence goes on from CANSZD010002984.1 coordinate 1,424,783, forward strand.
AGGTCAGATTTTAAGGTTAGCTGTCATCTTGCTATCACTATAAATACGCCTGAAATCAGGAGAAAGATCATTCAATTCAAACAGTGCAAAGTTACTCTGTAAAACTACTCTCTCACTCTCTCTCTCTAGAATTACTTTTCTCTTACAAACACCTGATATCTGACTTAAGCTTCGGAGGGGGAGCCACCACCCAAACCTCCAGGGTGGGTCACTTTTTGCAGGTTCGGGAACGAAGCTCAGGCTTGGACTTGGTTGATTCAAACATTGTTGCACAAGTCTCCAAAGAAGAACATCTAAGGGATACTAGTTTACTTGCTCGACAAGAAAGCACCATCTGCAGCTTACTTGTTGGACAAGGGAAAAAACACTATAACTCAAAAAATAATTAAACTATTAAATAACTTTCAAAGTATGAATAAATAAAATATTTGATTATTTAAAAATATTAAATAATCCCTTTGACTTTAAAATAGTCAACACTTATGAATTTAATTATTTAAATACTAATATATATATACATTAAAATATATTTATAAAATTCATAAAATTGTGGGGGATTACAATCTGTCCGTACTCCTTACCTAGGCTTTAATGACTAGTGTGAAACTTCGTCTCAATTCTCGAATATCTTTATTGTGTGAATGGAAAATTAATTTGGATTGTCACAAGTAACAGCTTGAGATTTGCATGTGTTTGTTCAGAGAACAAAATAATCCAGCTTTGGCTCTTGTTGTGAAGAAGGGTCTGAAATCTGTGTTACAGGTACCAGAAGAAGGCAGCGAAGTTGACCCAGGAGTTCACTGCTTCTGCAAAATAAAGTTCAGATTTTCCAACAAGTTTTCAACCTCTCAGAGCACAGATTTTCCACCCGGAAAACCTTTCCGAACTTCCAAGAACAACCACCCAAAGATGAACATAACCCTAAAACACTCAGCCTAAAAGTTACCACCAAAAAAAATATCACTACACTGATGATAGCACTCCACACCTTGAAACTCTTGTAGCTCTAATATTATCAAATTTCAGAGCTTTGAGTTGCAGTGGTAGTCAGAACAAAATAATTTTGAAAGGTAATAAGGTTGAGATGCTTGATCTCTTATTTTGTGATCAACTATAAATTGAAATGAATCTACTTCTATTGCATGACTGTTATCACCGTCAAAACTACCACACATCAATTATTAGCCAATTCCACTCATTTTTGGCAAACAAAAACCACCTGACAATAAGAAAAAAAATGGAAGGGGTAAAGGGACAACAACTTATGATATTCAGGATCCAATTTCACTACAATAATTCCTAGTTATGTTCTGTTAATGGCAATAAAGTGATAGTAGCCCAACCAACAACAATAGGAGCATGTGAAAGTTCCAGACAGCAGCACAACATCAATAATAGGAGCATATCTCATTCTTAAGGAAGGGTTATTTAAGTAAAGCTTGAAAATAGGAAGATACCTTTTGGTTTCTCACTTCCAAGACTGCTTGTGCACAATCTAAAAGCTACATTGAAGCCTCTCCTTTACGAACTTTACCTACTAGTTGAGAAAATTGTCCAACAAGAGTTTTGAGCAGAGAGTTGTTCTCTTGAACTTGGGCTTTCAACAAGCTATTTTTCTTCTAGAGAACGGACAATTCTTCTTTATCCTTCTCCACTACCACGATCCTATTTCGAACCTTTTGCTTATTCAGGGCACCATGCACATCGTAAATGTCTCCCTTTCGAACTCCAAGTCCATAACCTACTGGACGTTCCGGAATCTCTCCACCATACATGGTGTGCTCAAAGGCTTCATCTTCGAGTTCTAAGTCAGACTTGGAAGGGCATGCTTGTTTCAACGATTCAAACTTGGCATATGCATCATCCTACACAAATATTAACATATAAAATTAAAGAAGTATTATTTTACATTCAATGGAAGCAAGCTTAAAAAGTCATTTTAATATGTACTTATACCACAAATTATTCTGTATCTGTCTCGGGTAGAAAGCTTCCATCCTTGCCCATATGAGTTTTTTTTCCAAAGAGCTAACAAGCTCATTTTTTCTCCATGCTCGTCTTCCTATTATTTTTATTAATATGAAAAAATTAAAAAAAAATCGACAAGATGAGATGTGTTTATAATATATATATATATATATGTATATACATACATATATATGTATATACATACATATATATGTATATACATACATATATATGTATATACATACATATATATGTATATACATATATATGTTACATTCCATAAAGAAGTCGAAACAAGGCTTAATTCATCCTAAATATGAAATATATAAGAACCTATTATATTCATGATTCGTACATAATCAGCTTGCTTGTTCGCGAAGCTCTTCGAACCACATCTGTGAAGTTGATTTAGGGAGGCTCGTGCTTCTTTCCTTAATTCTGACAGTTTCTGCACTCATTTTCATGTAGATTTATTATGGACAAAAATTATGTTTTCATGAAATAAAATAAGCAAAGACTAAATTAAGTTTAATTGTAAGTATGGTACTTACTTTCCCTTCTTTCAAATCCCAAAGCTTAACCAACTTTATCCACTGATTACTGGTAATTCCGAGCGGTGGATCCATATTGCACATCTGAGAGAGTGTTTTCTTCTCAGGTTTATAGTGACTTGATTTGAGAGAGTGTAATAGCTTAAGTGAGTTGTATAATTTTCTTGAATCCGACTAATTGCTATTGCACGTCATTGTCTGCCTCTATGATGAACTCCAGTCCCAAGCACTAAGGATGAGTGGCTTGTTCTAGAATGTAAATATTGCAGCAAAGAATCCTCATTGGTAGTGTGTTTTCTGTGTATATGCTACAGCTTTGACTTTATCATTAGTATGTTAATAGTATGAATCTTTAGTATGTTAATAGTATGACTGTACTACATTTGTCACCAACAAATTCCATTAACTGCGACAATTTAATTCTTGTTTAGTAATTACAGTTATATTTATTTGGTATATTTCTCAATAAAACATTTTGTCAATGTTGTAAGTCAAAATTTGAGTATGGGTACTTTAATTTTTTGTGTGGGACATGAGGAAAGTGGTGTTTTGCAGAAGAGAAAAACTTGTAAAATACTTTCATGGTTTACATTATTTGAAAAGGCAAAGAGTAGCCTCAGACTAGTGCCCTTGAAATCCTAATGTTTTCTTGTTCATCTTGATACTGTGTGCTCATTCTACATTATCAAATCCCTTCCCCTAAACTTGCCATAGTTCACGCAAACAAATATGAAGTATGTTTTGAACCTCCGTAACCTGGAATCCTTCGCAACAAGACAGCCAGTTACCTCATAAGTTACTTCTTCAACATTAAAAAAAACACTTTCCTTGAGATCAAAGCTCATGGCTTCCATAGGCTGAGAATTTCAAATGATGTACAACTTCATGTAAGTTTATCAGAGAAAGGATAAATAAACAGTTAACATGTGAGGTCAGTCAAGTAGCAAGGCATTCAAAGAACCTTAGTTTGAACAAATGCACAGATCAAGGAATTGCCTTCTATTATAATGCATTAATGGAATTGATGTTGCATTGGTGAAAGATACTTACTTTGATCTCATCTATCATCTTAGCTTTCATATTCCTGTCGACAGAATGCCAATTTGATTCTCCAACTGGACAGTATGTCTCAACCTTTGCAATGATGCCAATGAATCTAACCAACATACTTCCACCTTTCCTAAGTGGTTGGCAAAACTCATTGAATTCAACACAATATTTGACATCGTTGTTATTCCACATGTCCATTATCGGAATAGAACCACTAACCAGTGCTATGTTACCCTGAGCATCTGCATAGAAAGAAACAACAAACAATTATATTACATATTAAAGTGCTTAATATTTCACCTTTATATCAAACTTTGCATTATTATCATATTTCACATAGGTTTTCTAGATTGAATATTAAGGTGCTGAACATATCACCTTAACATACACCAACACACTAACCAACCTAAAAAAGGAAAAAGTTAAATTCAATCCTCTAGCAGTAAGAACCAACGAACAATCAAATATTAATGCATACATGTAGCAAGAGTAACAAATCAAATGATAAATGATTTCCCTTAATGAAGAATGAAAAAAAAATGATTTACGCTTGGTCATAACCTCTTCCTTGTCATCAAAAGCTACATCTAAAGTCCAATCTGGATACGACTTTGACCGTAGGAATTTCGATGTTTTTGACTTAGGTAATGGTTCTTCACCACTTTTTTGCTTTGTTTGATGAGTCTGGCAATTTCTTGTTGATGTTTCAATATGATAAGAAGGTGGGATATGACCAGAGCAAGTAGAAAGGGTTTTGAGTGGTTTTGGTGTAGTAGAAGATGGCTTAGGAGGTGGAATAGTAGGAGAGATATGACTAGAAGGCGGAATGTTAAATGATTTATGACCAATGGAAGTAGAAGAGGTTTGCAGCAATTTTGATGTACTAGAAGATGGTTTAGGAGGTGGGATCATATGGGAGATATGAGTAGAAGGCGGAACACTAAGTGACTTATCACCAATGGAAGTAGAAGGGTTTTTGAGTGGTTTTGGTGTAGTAGAAGATGGGTCGTTGTGAGATAAAATAGTAGGGGAGATATGAGTCGAAGGCGGAATACTACGTGATTTATAACCAGTGGAAGTAGGTGGGGTTGCTGTAAATTTTGATGTAATAGAAGGTCGATTTTTCCATATAGCTCCTAGTAGTGGTGGTGGACTTTTTGTTATGCTCAAACATGGAGGTTGAACCTTTGATGCAGTGGTAGTTCATGGACTAAATGGTCCAAATCTGACACAAGAAGGAACTTGAAGTGGTTGTGATTGGAGATGTTGTTTTTTGGTTGGTTGTGATGCATTTTCGGCCAAAGGTGAGGCGTTTGCGGTCGGTGGCTCTGAAGACGAATTAGGTTTAGTATCTGAAGCATGTGTATCCCTCGTTCTCTTCCCTCGATAAGTCATCTCCTACAATATATCACTGCAAGATAAGAAACATACAAATGAACAGTGGTTAAAAATAAACAATATATCATTTCCAGTCTATTACACATATGTCACTCTTTAGATAAATCTCTTGTGTATTAGTTTCACATATTAACTCACTATTTATGTAGGTTAATTATTGGTGAAAGTTCAAGATAATTGATCTCGAGTCAATAGAGGTAATCGATCTTCTAAGCAACTACTAGCAATACCCTAACTTGCATGTGTTAAATATAGCCAACATTATTTATAGAAACAGATTGCAGAACCTTATTATTTCAGAAAGAAAAAAGAATTGTTACAGTCCTAGATTAAGTATTAAACTGGCATGCGTTTGGTGTCTGCCAAAGATAAATAATCAGAGAAAAATCAAAAGTGTTAAAATCCTAAGAATGTCGAACCTTGTTATTTTAGAAAGAAAAAAGAGAGCGAGAGGGAGAGGGGAAACAAGAAACGAGTTTTCTCATTGAAGCATTATGACTTACGAATGATGGAGCAGCTTAGAAATGCTAAGAAGGAATACCCAGTGTATGACTTAATAATCCGTGCTCCCCTTTTTATGACTAAAAAAACTGCTGTCAGCACAAACAAAATTCGGTTTTTTCACCATATACCCCAGACAAATTTTTTTTGCACCGTATACCCTCGCAAGTTTCCAAATTAACCATATACCCTCCACTTTTCAAAAAATACATCAACTTGCCCTTAATGACTAACGACGTTAACGTCCGTTAATCATTAACCCCTAATCCCCCCTAACCCTAATTAACTAACCTAAACCTAAGCCAAACCCTAACCCTAACCCCCTAATCTAATACCTAACCCTAATCCTAACCCTAACCCTAACCACCCAACCACCACCCCTCCCCCACCCCCTACCCCTTCCCCCACCGCCTCACCACCCCCGTAGCCCCCCCACCACCACCCCGAAGCCCCCTCCCCCCTCCCTCGCAGCCCCCCTCCCCTCCCTTCCCCGCAGTCGCACAACCCCCTCGAATCCAGATACCCTCCCCCCACCGCGTCCCTCCGCCGACTTGACCATCCTCCCTCGACCCAGACGCACTCTCACTCGCACGCCTCTCATGCTATCGTGTGCTCTCTTTCCTCTCTCTCTCGTCGCGTCCCTCTCTCTCCTCGCCTCGCCCCTATTGCTTGCTCGAACGCCTTGCTCTTCTCTTTTCGAAGGGGGGGGGGAGGGGTGTTGGGCCGCGGGATTCGAAGGGGGTGGGGGAGGGGCTCCAAGATTCGAAGGGGTGGGTGAGTGGGGTGTTAGGGCCGGGATTCGAAGGGGTGGGGGGAGGGGTGTTGGGCTGCGGGATTCGAAGGGCGTGGGGGGGGGGGCCGGATTCGAAGGGGTGGGGGAGGGGGGTTGAGGGCTGGGGGTGGTGGGAGGGGGGTTTGCGTGGGCGGGTGGTAGGGGAAGGGGGCTGCTGGGTGGTGGGGGGGGGGGTTGCGGGGGGTGGGGGAAGGGGTTGGGCTGCGGGGGTGAGGTGGGGGGAAGGGGTTGGGCTATAGGTGTGGGGTGGGGGAGGGGTCTTGGTTGGGTGGTTAGGGTTAGGGTATTAGTTTAGGGGTTAGAGTTAGGCTTAGAGAGGGTTAGGGTTTAGGGGAGTTAATGAGGGCTAGAAGGTGGGATTAGGGGTTAATGGCTAACGGAAGTCTAACACTGTTAGTCAAAAGGGTAGTTTGATGTATTTTTTAAAACGTCAAGGGTATATGGTGAATTTGGAAACTTGCGAGGGTATACGGTGCAAAAAAAATTTGTCTGGGGTATATGGTGAAAAAACCGAACAAAATTTATATAAGGTTCAAAGCTAATAGAAAACGAAATTTTTCAATACAAAATCAAACCATATTGCTCCAACTATTTTGAGAAGACAACTTCATAGTGCCTTTTAACCAGGAAGATGATATATTAATTATGCGTACTTCATCTCATAATCGCTCCTTAGACTTACATCATTAACACAATACAGAAAGGAGCTTAATTGCCAAAAAAAAGAAGGGAAGGGAAGATAACTGAATTAATCTCCTCACCTTCTTCCTCACAGTTTAGGCATTCCTCCTAATTATAATGTTTCTTTCTCTAGGATCACTCATGCACACTGAATAAGTTCTCAAAATAATAAGAAGATGGTCTTACTTGTCAATCATATACTTCAAAATGCATGATGAATATAGAGTCCAAGAAAGAGTTATACGAACAAGGAAATGGGGAAATAGCAATTACAATATTATTAATGACTAAAATCTCATTAAAACAGTTAAGGACTCGAATCGAAAATAAAAGAATAAATCTATATAAATGAACAACTAATTATAAGAACCCAAAACCCTATGATTCTAGAATCTCATCATCGTCAAGTATATCAAACAAATCCCTAGGCTTAGTCTTAATTACATGAAGCCATTCTTTTTGTATCTCATCCTCGACATAAAAAACTTGTTGTGCTTGAGAAGAGAAAACAAATGGATCATCAGGCAAATTTCGACCAGTGTGCATCAACTTCGAGAAGTTGACAATTACTCTGCCACTTGGGTATGTTTTACAACCCCTACGTATATCAACCTTGTCACAACGGAACATTACAACTTGAAAGAACCATAATAATCAAGTTCAAATATGTCTTTGAGTTTTCCATAATACTCTTGGCCATCGGCTTCAACCATCACTCTAGAATTTTTTGTCTTTCGAAACCGTTTACAATCTACAGTATCAAACTTATAGCCATTAATAATGAAGCTCTTTATCCTTTTACGGCGGTTGCTTAAACCACCGGCCAACGCTTTTCTCAACTTTCCTTCTACAATGCTATCATCTAGGTTATGGACCTATAATTCCAAATAGATGGTTAAGTTAAACTTGGATTGATATATAAAACAATTAAGGCAACTTCAAATTTTGAAGCATATAACCTGGTTTTGCAACCAATCGGAAAATTCCTTAAGCATCCACTGATTTTCGTTATAATCATTTAGCCTCACTTCCTGCGACTCCATGCCCTTGCCGCTTTAGTTGTAAGAAATCACTTAAGAATTTGAAAAAAAGTGTTGTTAACGTTTTAATTATTGATACATTCGCTAAACAACCCATAATGATACTTACTCAAAAACCGGTTTCATCTAATCCAAATGAAGCAAAACATAGCGATGTGCTTGCTTTAAACTTTTATCATCAAGACGGACATTTTCTCTCTTTCCAACGACACGACCACATGAGTTGTATAGATAGTTATTGATGTGCGGAACACCATCATCATTCCTTTTTGGTCTAGTGAATATGGTCTCAACACTTTCTAAATATCTCGAGCAAAATGTAATTGTCTCCCATAAAAGGAACCCTTCAGCTATGGACCCTTTCGGCTGCGCTTTATTGCTTACATGAGATTTCAAAAAGGCCAGGTACCTTCGAAAATAATGAAGATTGTGAGTGTGGAAAAATTAGAAAAGTATTTGATGGTGGTTTCTTATTAAAAAATGATAAAAGAAATTTAAAAGAGTAATCTAAATTTGAGATATTAACCTTTTAATAGGTTACATCCATCTGTAATGAACAGGTAGATGAACCATAATTGTGAAAAATATTGGTAGAAATTCTTTCTCCATCTTACAAAGGGTCAACACAAGATTTGACTGAATGGTATCTAACTCTCCTTTATCAATGGCAGTTGAACATATCTTCTTGAAAAAGTACGACAACTCCTCAAGTAAGTCAGTAACTTTTGTGGCATTTGACGCTCTTAAAGCAACAAGAAGGATGTCTTGCATGAGGATATGATTGTCGTGACTTTTCATATTAATAAGTCTGCGCTCCTTCATATTCACACATCTTTGCAAATTTGATCCATAACCATCAGGAACTCTAAGCTTTTTCAAGACTTTCAAAAACTGTTCTTTATCTTCTTTACACATGTTGTAAGCAGCTGGAGGCATATACTCTTTAACACGGTTAGGATGAGTTTGAAGCCAAATATGAGATTTTATGTTTCGTTCTTTAAGAGCCTCCCTAGCTTTCTTATCATCTCTACTCTAAATTGTGTCTAAAAGAGTTCCTAATAAATTGTCACACACGTTCTTTTTGATGTGCATAACATCTAAATTGTGTCTCAGAAGATTATGTTCCCAATATTCCAAGTCAAAGAATGTACTTGTCTTTTTCCAAAGAACCTTATTATCATCATTTTCACCTTCATCATCCTCAATTTCATTATTAGATGTCCTAAATTCTTGTCTCCTTTTTTTAGAAATTGTTTTTGATTTTCCGTAAACATAATTAACTTCTTCTAGTTGCTTCAAAACTTCTGTCCCACTAGCAGGAACAAGAGCAAGACCATATTTCTTTTTCCCATCAAATAAATCAGCTTGAGAACGAAAAGGATGATCAATCGGCAACCATTTACGAGATACGGGGTAGACAATTTTACCACAAAAAATTTATATGATTCAGTAAAATTGGCGCAAGAAGGGCAAGCTTTATAACCTTTTGTACTCCAACCCGACAACATAGCATATGCCGGGAAGTCATTTATCGTGGAGTGTAAGGCTGCTCGTAATTTAAAGTTTTTTCCGCTATAAACATCAAAGGCATATACACCTTCCCATAATAATTTTAACTCATGGATTAAAGGTTGCAAGTACACATCAATATAAATACCAGGACCGAATTTTCCAGGAATAAAGGACAAAATAAATGAGGATGACTTCATACAAAGCCAAGGAGGCAAATTATATGGAATCAGAACAACTGGCCTTGTACTGTAATTAGTGTTCATGAGACGATATGGATTAAAACCATCACTTGTTAGACCAAGTCTAATACTACGAGGATCTTTAGCGAACTCCTCATATCTTTCATCAAATCTTTTTCAAGCCTCTCCATCTGACAGGTGACTAATAATTTTTTCGTCCTTGCGATCAAAATGGCATCTCATATCTCTTGCGGTATTAGATGACATGTAAAGCCTTTTTAGTCTAGGGATGAGAGGAAAATACCGCATTACTTTGGCTGGCACCCCCTTCTTACACGTTTCATTACCTTTCTCATTTGCATCACTCTCCTTGCCTTTCATATTCTGCCACCTTGATGTGTGGCAGATATGACACTCACTTTTGTCTGCAAATTCTCCCTAATATAACATACAATCATTTGGGCATGCATGGATTTTCTCATAACCTAATCCTAGATCTTTCATTATCTTCATTAAGACGATAAAAACTCCATAATATGAGGAAAGGCATCTAATAGATGTTCAAGCAACTTATTAAATGATTCAGCAGACCAGTGGTTCATAAGAAGTAGTACTAGAAACGATAGCTTTGAAGAAGTAGTACACCCCTCATATAGACTCTCGTTAGAAGCTTCCTTGAGTCTTTTATACTTCGCCTCTTCTACGTTGGTGTTGGTTGATGCACATTCATCATCTACCTCGTATTGAAAATTTATCTCTTCATGTATCTCATTTAAATCTTCGTCATCAGAATCTAGCTCACTTAATAACGGGGGTCCGTTAGTGGGTTGAGGACTACCAATCCTAAAAGTTGCTTTTAGTAACCCATCAATAGTAACCCATCAATATCATCTCGACCTACTACCTTTGCTTGATCATTATGGAACTCTAAGTTGTCCTTCACTTGATGGTTAGAATGAAAAATCCAATTTTTGTAATTCTTGTAAAAACCGTACAATAAAATATGGCCTCCTACTTTTTCCAACTTAAACCATTTATCTAACTTGCAATTATTACATGGGCATCGTGTTTTTCCTTCTACAAGAGTCTCTTCAGCAAGCTCTAAGAATTTCATGCAACCATCATAATAAGCAGGATGACCTTTTTGTAAATATATTCAACTAGAATCCATGTCTACAAAAAAAACAATTATAAATAAGAACCACAAAGCCAAAAAAATCCATGAACAACATATATCTTGAAATAATTCACCCAAAACACTTAGATAAAACATGACCTAATTCACCCATTGCAAAATCATTACTCTCATGGTACGAAATGACTATGATATTACTCAACTTTTAAAATAAATCAGCTCATAACAAGAAGCAATGACAATAATTAGAGAAGATGCGAGACAATTTAGGTAAATTACCTAGTTCACCCAGAGATGCTACGGAAGGAAGAAGACTAATTCCCTTTGGACACCTACAATCTGCTCCACGACAACTGTTGCAATAAGCAAAGATCTCTACAAAGAAAAACAAATATTAGATATATGGCTTATGAATGGTTTAAAATAGCGGTAACTACAATTATCCAAGAACAAAACCTCCTTATCTAGAAAATTAGGAAAAAGACAATTGTTGTTTGTTGTTTGGCATTAGTGAAGAAATTGTGAGATAGGCACAGGGAACAAATTCTACAAAAGGCTAACAGATGCATATTTGCTAAGTGCACACAACCTACAAATCAACTAAAGCTCGCCAATCCTATTATAACAATGCAAAAAAAATACTAGCGGTATCTTTTAAACCGACAAACTGGTGGGTAAAAAAATCTAAAGAGAAGAGGAAACCTTGAAAAGAATTCAGAAGGCGTAGATAATAAGCAATTTACATAAATCCACATCAGCTAAGAAACAAAATGATAAAAAAACACTCCTTCTAACTTCGCTAGATGTCTTATGTGGGCAATATAGCACTCGACGGGGAATCGAACTATGTTTTTGAATAGGAAATGCTTTGAGGAGACAACACTCATTCTCTCGAAACAAGACATGCAAACCATAATTCAAAAAGGAAGAAAGAAAGTAAGAAAAGAAAAACCCTTAAGCTTCAACAGATGATGGTCAGTGTAGACTATAACTACATAATCAAAATCCATATCAAAAATTCACAAAAATCATCTTTGCATCGCGAGTACACACAATATAGATCCTATACAACAACCATTGAATATGGATCCACCATAAGCGAGGTTCTGAAGATCCACGTATATGCAGCCTTACCCCAAGACAGTATAGCCTAGTCAAAGACTATTTCACAACCCCCCCCCCAAAGAACCGGAATTAGCATTGCTATGTAATAATGAAGTACCGAATATAAAAACGGGACCAAAGATAATAGTAATAGGTAGTAGTCAGGGCACAGGGGCACCACTTTTTTGGTAATTTCGTCTTTGCCATAGTTATGATACTTACAAATGTGAACATTATTTTCAGAAAACAGGAGCACTTTCTAAAAGACAAAAATACATAGAAAACTAAAGGGACTAAAAAAACAAGGTCTGACAGACTGACATTGATCGAGTATTACAGTTGCTATTCAGTAATAATCTTGTGTCAACTCAATCTTTGACTACATCATCAAAGATATATAATCTTTAAGTATGATTTTGCGTTAACTCAATCTTTAATTATAAGGCTCAACAAAAGCATCCATGAGCATATATTCATTGATCAAAAACCGCAATTCACCAACTTCCACCTGCAAGAATTATCCAATTCATCTAAAATTACTTCGAAAGCGTCCAAATAGCTATGAAACTACCTGAAACATTAATAAACCACAAATGAAGCGTAATAGAGCACAAAATAAATAATTTATGCTAATGACACCTAAAATGCAACTATACGAACTAATATGCTCTAATAATGTAACCTGAATGGTCCTAAAAACTCTATATAAAAATGATTTATCAATTGTGAAATATCCAAAACAGGAAATAGTGCATGTACTGTGAAACATCCAAAAGAATAACATAATGCATGTATTGTGAAACGCAAGTACTATAATGGAACTCCCACAAGGACTTTTTAGTTATTTCATCTGGAAATTATTATTGAAAACGACAAAATTAGTGTCGATTGTAGGATCGCTTGGTACTAAAAGGCATGTTCTATTCAACTTATTTTTGCTTATCTGAACTTAACTAAACATCTTTGAACTTATTAGACCATATTAGTCCTTATTAGACCTTAAATGGACTTATTAGACCTTATTTTGTGAGAGAGTCAGACCTTATTTTTGCCGAACTGAACTTATCATAACTTATTAGACAATATTAGTCCTTAAACCTTATTTGAACTTATTTTTTCTGGTAACAACTGAAATAAGGTGAACAGAACAGGCCCAAAGTTTAACATACATAAATTATTTTCCTATTCACGGTCTAAGTTTAGCATATTAAATTGGAAATTTTGATTTTAACTACCTTTCTTGATTGCATTTTTTTGAAATAACTATCTTTCTTAATTTTTTTTTTTCTAATTTAGCTATTTCTCTTGTCCAAAATTGTTAGTTTTGCTACCTTTAAACGGATTATGTCTATTATTCCGTTAACCAAGGCCCACTTTTATTTCCCCAAAAATTTCTCACATTTCTCACTCGAATTTTTTTTTGCATAATAGCCCTTTCATCCAACTTCGAACACAACTTGTCTTTTTTTCTTCAAATTAATCTTCACAAATCTGAATTAGTGTTTTAGGATTATTATTCATTGAAATTTTAAGAAAGTTTGCCAATTTCAACAACTTAAAGTAATATTTAAGTTTCAATTTTGAAAATAAATGTTTTTAAGAAGTTGGGGCTATTTCAAAATTGAGAGTGTTTCAATATTAGGGCTTCCAATACGAATTGAATTATATACTATAAAAATTATCACTATATTTATTCCTTTTTTTTAACTTCTTCTTCCAAGTGCAGGATAAGACCCAAGGGGTTGTGGGGTTTTTTCTACCAATTGGAGCCCTTCCTTCACCCCATTTGGAGATGGTCTACAGGGTTCATAACTACTACTCTTACTACAGGATGCTTACCTAGCCAACGCTTAGATCCGGCTCTACCAAACCTTTTTTGGTTCTCTCCAACATTTCCCACTTGTCCGATTGTTGTTGATCGAGCAGTTTTTGGATATCAAATGTACCTCCCCATAAGGTAATTTTAATGTGATCGATTTCCCCTATTTTGCAATCAGTTTCACTACAGCATCTGCTGCTCTAGCTAATTGTCCACGCTTTCCAAGTGTGATTTCTATGTTATGTATGGACGTGCCTAAGAGCATATCGATCAAAGGTAGTGTATTTCCCATTTTTAAAGGAACTTTTGTACCAAAAAACAATGATATCTCCAATTATACCTCCTCTGGGATGTAAAAACATTGAAGATTAATCATATCAAGCTTTAATTTTGCTGAACAATCATTCAATTATGCACATTTAATTACCAATTACAAGCCATATTTTCACAAAAATCTCAATTGAACAAAATCCTTAATTTCATACGAACCATAATCCACAAAATTTAAACAACAATCTTACTGTACTTGGTTGAATTGGATGATTAGCTGCCCCTAGAGTGAAACGATAATGTGCAACAAACTCCTAATTTAGGTAAATGAAGATTATTTGATGAGAAATTGAAAAAAAATTGAGGGACATCATGCTTGAATAAGGAAAAAAAGTTATAACTTATAAGTAGAATTATCGAATAGAATTTCGAAGGAAATGAGAAATGTCATTAAGTGGGCGCCAGATAACAAATTTATGGATGAATAAAGGATAGCAAAACCAACAATTGGCTCTGTTTGGTAATACTAGCTGAAAATAAACTAAAACTGATAAGTTAATTGAAACCGATAAGATAAAGCTCGAAACCGATAAGGTCATAAACCGATAAGGTAATCGATTACTTTTAACTGTTTGGCAAAGTTAGTTGATTAAGTTGATAATTTATTTTTGCAAAATTAGTTGTTGTCAAAATTTTGGAAAGATTTTCCAAAATTTCAGTCACCTGATTTCGAAAAGGTAAATATTTTAACTTATCATTTAAGTCATTTTAACCACCTAAAATTTTATTTTAGGTGCTTCCCAAACACTACTAATCATTTTAAGCACCTAAAATATGTTAAGACCTTATCATTTAAGGTAGCTAAAATGTTTAAACTTCCCAAAGAAGCCATCTAGGAATTTGAAAGACAATTAAGTTAGATAAAAATTTAGAAAGGTAGTTATTTTAAAAATGGGATAAAATATTAAAAACTAAAAAATCCTATTAAATTATAAACAAATATTGTCAAACGGCTACTAGAGTAGTAGCGGTCCTATCATTTTTCTTTACAAAGGAAAAAGCTATTAACACTTGAGACTTGAGACTTGAGACTTGAGATTTGAGAGTGGAAGTCCGTCGTAACTTGTGGGCCGAGAATGGAGTTGTTGGAGGTTATTATGTTTTAATTTCACGGACCCATAAAAGTCAGTCCGCAATTTACTATCTTAAATGCACCCTCCCAAAATTTCAAACAAAATCTACTATGGGACCCAAAATTTCCTCATTCATGGAAAAATTAAGCACCAATTCACCAAAGAGTTGTATAAATAAAGGGCTTCGGTACTCCCAAATTCTCATTCCAACATACTTGAACTCATATAAGTTTTTTTCTATATTTTAAAAGAAACCATATTTGGGAACTTCTAATACTATATTTAGTGACAAAAAATGGCTCAGGGAAGAGGCAGTGCAATGGTGGTTGGAGTAGCAATACTCTGTCTCTTGGCTCTTACTCAGCCTACTTTTGCCGCAATTTACTCTGTTGGAGGTGCTGGTGGCTGGACTTATAATGTCCAAAATTGGCCTAGAGGCAAGTCCTTTAGGGCTGGTGATCTTCTTGGTAAGATATATTTTTTTCAGATCTTGACATACTATCTTTTAAACTCGTGTAGTATACTGGCTAAGAATTGAATAGTGTTACAGTTTATGACTTTATGTGGTAATATAATACTATCTCATAGATGTTCTATAAGTCATTACTTGTGATATTGTATTCCTATTATTATTATAAGCACCAACAATGTTCTTTCTGAACACATACCTCTATATAACTAGCTGATAGTCAAACATTTAACAATTAATTGCCAAACAACCCTAAAGTGTTTCAACCAGAAAGAAATGAGTTATATACCCTCCAATCTGTGATTTATAGAATTACTCATTTACATGTTTAGTGCAAAAAGTTAGGTCCACTTACTTTCTTTAGTATACTTCATCCGTTGTGAAATAAGTGAAATATTTTTCTCTTTTGTGTGAGAGCTTTTTGAGAAAAATATTTCCTACTTATTTCAAAACAGACGAAGTATTAAATAAGAGAGAGAGTAATATGTGTTTAATATGTTATAAAGATAGAGAGCATGGAAGAGACATAGTGTGCGCTAGTGATAAGTAATCTAAAAGATATATCTTTTGTTATAATAGGATTAAAGTAAATGAATAGTTCTTCATTGAAAGAATGAATATGGTAAGTGAGTGGTTTCTCAAGTAGTGTAAGTCATTTTGAGTTATCTTTATGATTAGCGAGAAAAGTTACCCTAATTTTGCAATAAATTTTTCAAGTCCGCCTCATACAAGATTTCGTAAATCAATTATTGTGAATTGTAAATGTAAAGTGATTGGATTAGACATGACTAGTGCTTCCTTTAGCCTTTAACCCTTTCTTTCAAACCGTCTTTAGTTAAAATGATCAATTCGTAAAAGACATCTAAAGAAAATGTTAAAGAGGTTCTAGCTTTAGTCATATCATCAACCTTTAATATTTGTCTTTCACATTCCCCTTTCTCAAGTTTTACTGACTTTTTAAGAACATTTTCAAAAGGTCTAAAACATCCAATTACACATCCACTTAACTTAAAAGCTATTTGTTCCCCCTTCTTTATGGTTTGCTAACCATGTTGAAAAATAGTTGATGCGTTATACATGTATACAATTTGAAATTATATAGTAATAAATCAATACTGAGTGTAACATAGATACTAGTATATAATATGGTTTGTGCAATGTAAAATGAAAATGCAGCATTCAACTATGGAAGGAGTCTACACAATGTGGTAGCAGTGAGCAAGAGAGGGTATGACAGCTGCAGTGCTCCAAGAGGGGCAAGAGTTTACCAAACTGGAAAGGACAGAGTGAGGTTAAGCAGAGGCCAAAACTATTTCATCTGCACTTTACCTGGACATTGCCAGGCTGGAATGAAGATTGCTATTAATGCTGCTTAAATTATTCAACTACTCCTACATTAATTGGCATGCATTAACTACTACGTACTACTACCTGTTAATTAATGCTTCTCAGAGTTTTTTTTTTTCTTTTTTTTTATGACATCTCCGCTTCTCAGAGTTTAGGTTTAATGTATTACTGCTTAGGATGTGTGGATTATCCTTTGTGTTTTACCTTGTTCAAAACACCAAAGGAAATAATAGTAAGATAGGGAATAATTAAAGTGGGAGAATGTGAAAGGATGAATGTAACTTCTCCCAGAATGTCGTTGGCTATTGTAAGGGAGTTTGCTAGAAAAAAAAACAAAGTTTATGTTAATGCAATTATGCTAGTGTCATGTTTGCTATGTAAGGCTTCATAGGTGTGAAGATCTTGGATTATATACTACTTTTACTAATTATGTGAGTGATTTTCAGGATCATATTTAGGGATGACAATGGATTCGAATCTAGGGTATGACGGGACGGACCTGAATCTTATTTTTGAGATTCCAAATCCGATCCAGATTCGACCCTTGTATCCGTTTTCTACTTTAAAATATATTGAAGTATATATATTGTTAAGTGATAATTTAACTTTATAATAATTAAAAGACTTATCAATATTTTGTGTAGTGAAAAATAAAATTAATATATTTTTTTTTACAATAATCTTTTTTTTAGGTGTGTCAATAAATATTTTCATGTGGATTTAGATCTAGATCCATGAACATGCAAATCCAATGAATCTAGATATGAATCTAACTTTTTATTATCGAGCAGATTCAGGTTGGGTCTGGATCTAGATCTAGATCCACTAAAATGTGCTCCAGATCCAATCTATTGCCATCTCTAATCATATTATACTTGACATACTCTTTTTATAGTAATATCTTATTTAGGAATAATTTTATTAAGGTATATAAAAGTTTGACAAAGATATTAAGGTAATAACCTTATGCTTTAGGAATATCTAAGGGGTACTCTATATTTAGACATGCAAAGAATTATAAATTCCAGTCACCAAAAAAAAAAGATCTTAAAAGCTTTACCATCTCTCCTCTTTATCCTGTTTCTGCTGTCTCTGATCTCTAGACCCTTTTCTTTTGAAATTTACTCTTAACGGAATAACTATGTATGCAAACTGGTTTTATCATCAAACTTGAATTCAACTGTATTGGGACCGAGAACGGATGTTCCATTCTTGTCTACCCTACTCAAAACTAAATTTATAGGCTAATTAAAAAGAAGTCAAAACTTGAAATGAAACATCCCACAATTACAGTAAATATCGAGAAAGGAGTACATTGAAAAGTTAGTACTTTTAGGCTTCCACACACTCGCAACTTATCAGTTAAGATAATTACAATGGGGACATGAACTTTGCAAAAATTTAATTTTTTTCTGAAAATTGGGTGTTCCATTAATTAACTCATTAACTCTGCATTACTGATGTAATGGTTTCATATAGAGTTTTTCCCCCTACTTATAAGCTAAAAAGGATGTCAATGGTGTTCTTAGGAGCCATTTTGTGCTAACTTTCTCCATCTAGTTGTGGTTTTCTGTTTTGTGTCAAATTGCAGGTTTTAGGGAATTATTTCCCTATTTTCTACTATTATTCGATCGCTACACTAGATTGGAGAGGTTTTATGCTGAGTTCCAAAGTTCCGAGGACACTTTCCGGGACCCTTGAGCAAAGGAAGAATTGAAAATTTGGCATTTGGAGCCAAGAACGAAGAAATGTGCCTAGGCCCGATCTCATCGGGCGGTACACGCCCGATCGGACGCCCACAAGAGAGAACAATCAGTTTTGACGCGGGCCCGATCGGGCGCTTTTGCCCTGTCGCTATTCACTCCTCCGCCCGATCTGGCGGTTCGGTCCGATTGCATCGGGCGTGCTTGAGAGTTGTTCTGTGTGCGTTGTTGAAGAGTAGGAGGCCGCCCGATTGCATCGGGCGGTTGCCATTTTCTGTTGTTTCAAGCTTGTCTGAGCCCGATCGGGCGATTGACCTGACACGTGCATTTATTGATTTCCGGGCTATTTTTATAAGACTTTTCCTAGTTGTTTTAGGCTTAATATAAATAGCCAAATCAGAATATTTTGTATTGATCTTTGTTTTAGCCATTATTTTTCATAGTTTTCTCTCAAGAACCCTAGTTTACTACTTTTCACTTTGGATTCAAGATCAAACATTGGGATTATTTGCAAGTTCAATATAGTTATTTAATTTGGTAATCTTCTTTATTGCTTTCTCTATTATTGATTAGATTAATTTCTTAGTTATTTGCAATGATTCAAAGTATGAATTTTTATATTGATTTTGTTATTGTTTTCACAAGCATGAGTGAGTAGTCTTATTTCTAGGACTGTGGGGATCTATGTATGCAATGAGGGATTGATAGATTAGTCTAATTGCCTTATATTTCAATTGTTTCCTGTGATTGAATTGTTCATGCTAGACTTATGAATTAGGCCTGATCTGTATTTCAATTATCGCAATATTGAATCTGCTTCGAGAGGAGAGATTTCGTATAGGCTTTCAATCATTAGGCAGAGTAATCCTTGACCATGCGAGAGCGGCTAGGTGATCTTTGAGGGAGGTAATGTTCAAGAGAAATTACATGTGCCCTAGATAAATCGACTTATTAGGTGGTTGTTATTCATCCCTGATTTCCCGAATTGTATGCTTAGTGATCCATAGTCCTAGTTCTTTATTAATTGATTCATAGCTTCATATTTAATTCTGTTATTTGCTTAGTTCAGTAAAACAACTCTTTTCATCTGATCTAGTTAGTATAATATTAGAATTCAGATACAATAAGTATAACTTTCTCCCTGTGGATTCGATCCTGACTTCCCTGACTACTAGTTAGTGGACCTTAGGTTATTTTTGATTAGGTGATACGACTTTAGCCTGTCAATTTTTGGCGCCGTTGCCGGGGAGACGGTTTATTTTTATTTTGTCTGAATTATAATATTACACTAATCTCTACTCTGAAGAACACCTGTTCTTTGGAGCATCTCACGTTTGTTTTAGTGTTTTGTGTGTATGAGCAGGAAATTGAAATCCCTAAATCTCATTCCATTTGATCCGGAGATTGAAAAGACCACTCGTAGACTCAGAAAGAAAACTAAGCAAGCAAAGTTGTCTGCAGGGATGCCCTCCCAAAAGACACCTTCTCCACCATCTTCACCACAACAAGAATTCTCCGTCTCACCTATTACTGTTAGAATGGGTGACGAAGTTAAACCAACCTTCAGAGATTATGCACAACCATCTCCCGATAATGTACCCACCGGGGTCGGGATGCCTACCATTCTTTGCTACGAATTTTGAAATCAAGTCTCATGTTACGAATATGGTTGGGAATAATCGGTTCTTCGGGTTTCCATCACTAGGGGAAAAAAAAGGAAGGGCTGCGCAAGAAGGGCTGCGTTTTAGTAAAAATGTAGCCCTTCTTGTATGAAGGGCTGCGGTTTCTTTGGAAACCGCAACCCTTTTATTGATGGGCTGCGGTTAACAAGAAATCGCAGCCCTTCATGCAGTATGAAGGGCTGCGGTTTTGAGTCTAACCGCGGCCCTACTAATGAAGGGCTGCGGTTAGCCTCAAAACCGCAGCCCTTCATAAACGAAGGGGCTGCGTTTTCTAGACTAACCGCGGCCCCTTACGATCCCATCCCATATCTCCGGTTTTGCGCGCACACACTGAGAGGTTGACATATTTTCTAAATTTCCCTCCCTTACACGCATTTGACGAGCGAAAAACCCCTCCCTCCCTCTCACTCACTCGCACATTAACCCTAACGCCCCATCACGGAGCCCCGACGGAGCACCCACATTGCTTCACCACCACAACCCTTCTCTTTCTTCACCTCTCTTCTCTTCTCTTAGCTTCTCTTCTCTTCTTTTCTCTTCTCTTCTCCACCATTTGAGTGGGTTTAGGGTGTGGAGCTCCTCCACCACTACGCAGCGCCACCACCCACGGCGGCAACAACTACCACCACCCTTGCCCTACTCTTTCTTCATTGCTAGCTCTTGGGTTTAGCTAATTTTTTGCTTAGTTAAGTATGAATTAATGTTTTTAAGTTAGTTTTATTTTTCTTAATTGAATTAAATGATTAATGTGCAATGTGGGTTTTGTTAATTGTAGGAAGAAGAGGCTTAGGAAGGCAAATAAAGTTCCAACTATCTCTACTCTCTTCATTGCTTATCATTGGTGTTAAGAGGTAACTAGTTTAATTTCGTTGTCTTTTTTGTTTGATTTAATTAATTTGTTGATGAGACAAAGTTGTCATGTGATTCAATTTGATTAAGTTATGCTAATTTATTGATATATATATGTATTTCTTATAATGTATGTATATTTCTTGATATGAGATTGTATGAAAACGCAATGTAATTTAGCTATGAAATCTACAAGTTGTTTGAATTGCCATCATATGCCTAGATACCCGTTCAAGACTTACTCATTAGGAGTAAGTCTTGAATAGTCCCCGGTTTGGGACTGTTCTTGGACGTTTGATCTCACTTAGGTGGTGAATGTGTGTCTTCTTTTCAATTCAGAGGAAAATCTTGGCTCATCGTTTCTCTACATTGTTCTCTGGGTACATATGTAGATAAGCAATTATCTACATTGTGTACTTGGAGAAGCTGTAGGGAAATCTTTGCGGATTTTCCTTAGAATTGAAAAGTTGCACACATTCACTAGTGAGATTAGACGTCCAAGGATGGGTTAGGTTGGAGTGATAAGGACCTTCGGCTGCATGCATACAATTGAACATGTCACTATCTTAGATTGCTCTATACGTGTGTGATATGATGATATGTGAGTGTATGTACTTAAATAATGATTGATGCATTATAATGAATGGTTGTGTTTAATTATTAGAGGTCTTCTTGAATGAGATGGACCGTACTTGGATGTATGGTAGTCGTGAATCGATTGAGTTTGTGAAAGGGGTCTCGGAATTCGTACAAGCTGCATTACAATATCAAGCATCCTCTGGAGCAGTCGACTTTTATTGTCCTTGTTTCGATTGTAGAAATGTGAGCAAGGTTAGTAGTATACATGTGGTTAGAAAGCATGTCTTTCGTCGTGGGTTTAGGCCTCAATACCACGTATGGGTTTGGGATGGTGAGCAGGGGAAGTATATAGGAAGCTCTAGAGTAATGAACGATGTATGTGAAGAAAAGAAGGATGATGAGTTCGGGGATGAGAATTTGGATGATGAGTTTGCGAGATGATGATAGGGATCGGGTAGACGAGATGATACACGAGGTTGAAGATCGGTCGTGTAAACGACCTCGTATTTTTGAGTCTATGTGTCGAGGCCGCTGAAAAGCCGTTGTATCCGAGGTTGTACAAAGTACACCCAAACTTTCCGCGGTGATAACACTTGTTCAACATTAAGTCGAAAGCTGGTTGGACGGACTCTAGTTTCACATCGTTGTTGGAGGTTTTAGGCGATATGCTCCCCGATGGAAATGAGCGCCAAAGTCGTACTATTATGCGAAGAAACTGATGTGTCCTTTCGGTTTAGAGTACGAGCGGATACATGCTTGTCCTAACGATTGTGTGCTTTATCGTAATGAGTATGAGCATTTACATGAGTGTCCACATTGTGGATTGTCGAGGTACAAGCGTGAAGGAGTTGGAGGTAGTGAAGGACCACCAGCTAAGGTGTTGTGGTTCTTACCCATAATACCTAGATTTAAGCGCATGTTCTCAATTAAAGGAGATGCGAAGAATTTGAGGTGGCATGCAGATCGTAGGAAGAAAGACGGTCTGCTCAAGCATCTGGCTGATTCGCCTGAGTGGAAAAGTATCAACAGGGTGCATAAGGCATTTGGTAATGAGGATAGGAATATGAGGCTTGGATTATGTACGGATGGCATGAACCCTTTTGGCAATCTCAGTTCGCAGCATAGTACATGGCCAGTGGTCTTAGTGGTTTATAACTTGCCTCCTTGGTTGTGCATGAAACGCAAGTACATGATGTTGTCGCTTCTTATATCGGGGCCCAAACTACCTGGAAATGACATTGATGTATACCTCCAGCCGCTTGTTGAAGATTTACAGAAGATGTGGAACGAAGGAGTGTTAGTATTTGATGCGTATGCTAATGAGATGTTCACTCTGCGTGCCATGCTTTTTTGTACTATGAACGATTATCCAGCTTATGGGAACTTATCCGGGTATAAGACGAGAGGAAAACAACCCGCCCAATTTGTGTAGATGACATGAAATCTACACACCTTAAGGGCTGCAAACATGTGTATATGCGCACACGAAGGCACCTCGGGACGCGACCATCCCTATAGGTTTAAGAAGAAGGCATTCGATGGGACGGTTGAAGAAGAAGTTGCTCATAGACCATTAACCGATCTGAAGTTTATAATCGGGTGAAGGGCATTGAAACAATCTTTGGTAAACCTGCTAGTGAGGTTGATCGACCTACGGGATTATGGAAAAAGGAGTCCATTTTTTGGAAACTCCCATATTGGAAAGATCTAAAGGTCAGACATTGTTTGGATGTCATGCACATAGAGAAGAATGTTTGTGAAGCTATTCTTGCGACACTTATGAATATTCCGAGCAAGACAAAAGATGTTAAGGCGTCCCGACTTTACTTGGAAAAACAGGGGCTTCGACCAGAGTTGTGGGCTCGGAAAAGGGACGGAAGGAAGAAGAAAGTAGTGGAGGAAAGGGTTGATGATGAAACTCAGCAAAGTAAAAAGAAGGTGGATGATTCGGAGAAGAATTATTTTCCACCAGCTTGCTACACGATGTCACGTGCAGAGAAACGGATTTTTTGCGAGTCATTGTATGGCATTAAGGTCCCAACTGGCTACTCATCGAATATGAAGCGGTTTGTTACCTTAAATGGTGAATTGAAGTTATCGAGTATGAAATCTCACGATTGTCATGTCATGATGTAAGTATTCTTACCGATTGCAATTCGTGGGATACTTCCAAAGCATGTGAGGCACACCATTACCGAACTTTGTTCATTTTTCCATACAATATGCAGCAAAGTCCTAGAACCGTCGACCCTCGATTCCTTGCAGGCTAGAGTAGTTGAAACTCTATGCAAATTTGAGATGTTTTTTCCCCCCGCATTCTTTGACATTATGGTCCATCTCATTGTCCATCTAGTTCGAGAAATTAAGTTTGTGTGGTCCAAGTGTTTTTGAGGTGGTGCTATCCTTTTGAGAGATATATGGGCACTTTGAAGGATAAAGTTCGGAATCCTGCACAAACTGCGGAAGGTAGTATAATTCAAGGGGTTGTGGGTGAAGAGATCAGTAATTTTGTGGCTGAGTATTTTGCTAGTGTTGATCCTGTTGGACTTCCGACATCCCGACACGAGGGCAGACTTGAGGGCAAGGGCACAATTGGTTCAAAATTGATCACACCTTCCGTAGAAAAGCGTAAACAAGCTCACTTATTTGTATTGCATCACATAAGCATTTGTCCATCCTTATTTAAATGAACATATGGAGGAATTACGTGTTAGCAATCCTGGAAAAGGAGTTAGGGCATTGACGCAAATGCATAACAAGACTTTCATTGATTGGTTTCATAAACGAGTAGTGAATGATTTGGATGAAAGTGTTCCTGAAACAGTCAAGTGGTTAGCATTTGGTCCTCGTGAAGCTGTACGCTCTTATGAGGGTTATGATATTAATGGGTATACGTTTTGGACTGAACGTCAAGATCTGAAGTCAACATCACAACAAAATAGTGGTGTTTCACTTGTGGCGTCAGCTACACAATACGTAAGCCCGAAGGATAAGTCGCCTGTACATGCTGAAAGCAATTATTATGGGCGAATAGAAGAAATATGGGAGCTGGACTACTGTACTTTTAATATTTGCCTCTTGTGTTGCAAGTGGGTTGACGATAATCGACGTTGCGTAAGAAAAGATGATCCTTGCGGATTCACTCTTGTTGACCTTAGTCGTCTACGTGAAACTGAGGAGCCATTTGTAATTGCATCACAAGTTAAGCAAGTTTTTTTTGTAACTGATCCTGCTGATAATAAGTGGTCAATTGTTGTACCTGGTAAAAGGAGTATCCTCGGTATTGGTGATGTTGATAATGAGGAAGAATATGATGCATTTGAGGACCTCCCTCCTTTTACCTATCCTGAAAATAGTGTGGAAGATGATGTGAATATGTCGGAGAACTATATGCGTGTAGATCACACGGAAGGGATACATGTACTTGAGGATCCTAAGAAACGGCGGAAGGTCAATAAATCATGAGACATAAACTCAGGTCTGTGTAATTTCTCCAATTTGTCATTTTCGCTTCCAAATCGTACTTATCGAGTCATTTAACCCCAAATGCATTTTTAACATGATAATATGAGGCATAATGTAACTATTGTGTAGATTTTTAGGTTTGCAATTGTTGTAGGTTGAATTTTGGGAACGAAAATGGCATTTTAGCCCTATTTTTGCCTTTTCGCCTCCAATTCATGTTTCTCGAGTCATTTAACTCCATGTTTGGTATCACTACTATCTTTCATTTTCTTTTTTGTTTTATAATGTAACTACGTAGATTTTTAGGCTTCGGAATCGAAAATCAAAGGTCATTTTACGCCTACATGGCAATGAGGGAGTGCGGTGGGGGCGTAGTGGCGGGGGTGGTGGGACCGTGTTACAAATGTGGAGAGTGAGGTCACATGGCAATGGAATGCTCTCCACATTTGTAACACTTCTCACTATCTCCGCCGCTACAGCTTGATGGGCATTCCATTGCCATGTGACCTGATTCTCGGGTCATTTTAGGCCTAATTTAGCCTTTTCGCTTCCGAATCGTACTTATCGAGTCATTTAACCCCAAATTCTTTGTGAACATGATTATATGAGGTATAATGTAACTATTGTGTAGAGTTTTAGGTTTGCAATTGTTGTAGGTTAAATTTTGGGAACGAAAAGGGCATTTTAGGCCTATTTTTGCCTTTTCGCGTCCAATTCGTACTTATCGCTTCATTTAACTCCATTTTCTTTTTCAATATGATAATATAAGGTATAATATAACTAGTGTGTAGAGTTTTAGGCTTGCATTTGTTTTTGATTGAATTTCGGGAAGGTATATGTCATTTTTAGAACTACTAACTACAGTAAATGATTGAATTCTTATATTATGTGTTTATTCCTTGGTTGTTTTGCAAGGTTTATATGAATAACACACCATGTTTGAGGGCCTTCACCACAGACGAATTACATGAAGTTCGGGATAAGTTGGCGTCCCACATTTGCGATGATTGCTTATGATACATCTACTAGTTTGTATCAATTCTATGTACACTTTTAACATTATTAAATATATACATATTTAAAGTTAATTATTATATTATGTTCAAAAACTTGTCATATATTATTATTGCAATTTGATCGATTTTTTTTGTGTCGAATGGAGGTTTTGGGTGGAGGTGGGGGGTGGGGGTGGGGTGGGGGGGCCGCCATGGTGGGTTGAATGTGGCCAGGCTATGGGGGCTGGTTGGGTGCGGGGGTGGGTGGCAAAGCAATGGGTGGAGGAGGTGGCGAGAGGGGTGGGGTGGGGTGGGGGTGCGGGGAGTGGAAGAGGGGGGGGTGGGGTGGGGGCGGGGGGGGCAGGGCGGGGGCGGGGAGTGCGGGTGGTGGGCAAGGTGTGGGTCAAAGGGGGTGGGGGGCTCAGGGGGTGGGAGTGCGGGGGTGGGCGGGGGTGGGTGTCTTTGGGGGCGGGGGGTGAGCGGGGGGTGGAGGGTGCTAGGGTGGGCGGGAGGTGGGGTGTCTTTGGGTGCGGGGGGTGGGCGGGGGTGGGGGGGTCTTTGGGGTGGGCGGGGGTGGGGTGTCTTTGGGGTCGCGAGGGGTGGGGGGTCTTTGGGGTGGGCAAGGGGTGGGGTGTCTTTGGGGTGCGGGGGGTGGGCGGGGGGTGGGGGAGTCTTTGGGGTGGGCGGGGGTGGGGTGTCTTTGGGGCTGCGGGGGGTGGGCGGGGGGTGGGAGTCTTTGGGGTGGGCGGGGGGTAGGGTGTCTTTGGGGGGGGGTGGGCGGGGGGGTGGGGGGTCTTTGGGGTGGGCGGGGGTGGGGTGTCTTTGGGGGCGGGGGGGTGGGTAGGGGGGTGGGGGTGCAATTTATTTAAAAAAAAAAAAAATTAAATGTGAAGGGTGCGGTTTTTAGCCTAAACCGCGGCCCTTCACTTATATAAGGTGCGGTTTAGGCATAAAACCGCAGCCCTTCATTTAGAGAAGGGCTGCGGTTCGGGCCAAAAACGCAGCCCTTCCAAACTTAGAAGGGTGCGTTTTTGGCCGAACCGCGCCCTTCGTTGTGAAGGGCTGCGGTTAAAAACCGCAGCCCTTCTTAATTATTGAAGGGCTGCTATGGAAAGGGCTGCTGGCCAAAAACGCAGCCCTTAGGGCTGTTTTGACCGCAACCCATCCTTGTTTTTCCACTAGTGCATCTGAAGACCCAAATCAGCACCTGCAGCGGTTTTTACAATGTTGTGCTACTCGGAAACAAGCTGGTGTTACTGCTGATGAGATGAAACTCATTCTATTTGGTTTCTTTCTGCGCGACAAAGCTCTATTTTGGTATAATAAGCTGCCTTCCACTATCACCACCTAGACAGAACTATCAAAGATCTTCCTCATCAAGTGGTACCCTTACCAAAAGACTGCAGATATGCGTCATGCCATAGTCACTTTCATCCAAAATCCTAGAGAGTCATTGTATGAAGCTTGGGAGAGGTTCAAGGATCTGCAGCGCCTTTGTCCTCATCATGGTTTGGACCAATGGTATTTGTGTCAGATTTTCTACACTAGAGTTGATGCAGATACAAGGCGGGTAATTGATGGAGTCTCCGGTGTGTTCTTCATGGATAAGGCAATTGATGAAGGCTATGAACTTCTGGAGAAACTCGCTTCTAATCAAGCATCTACCATTCGTTCCTCTATGAAAAAGGGAGGGAAACATGATGTTGAGGCCATTTCCTTACTGTCTGGGCAACTAGCTGCTATAACCCAGAAGATCGATTCTTTGAAGCTAGGTAATGACTCCTCCTACATGAGTGTTAACGCGATGGCTAGTGCTTCTAATTATAATGCTCCCATTTGTGATGCTTGTGGGATAACTGGGCACAACTCTCAAGAGTGCCCTGCGCTCCTATCTTCTAATGTAGAGGGCAACTGTGAGGCAGTTAATGCTTTTCAGTCATAACCCAAGGGCCAGTTCAATCCATATTCTAACACTTACAACCCAGGGTTGAGAAGTCACCCAAACCTCTCATATCGGAGCAATAATGTGTTGAATCCTCAACCTCAACAATCATATGTCCCACAAAATCAGGTTCAACAATATCAACCTCAACAACAAGCTCCTCCTGGCTTCCAGAGAAATCAAGCTCCACAACCACCTGCTCCTACTGCTGACCTAGCCATGACAGAGTTGAAGAACATGATGTTTCAGATGCAGAAAGGTTTTAATGCTTTTCAAGCAGACACAAAGGCTCAGTTGGAGAATTTGGGTACACATAGCAAGATGTTGGAGACTCAACTAGCTCAATTGGCTAGTTCTTCTGCAAGTAGGCCACCTGGGTCATTACCTTCACAACTAATGCAACCAAGAGATACTGCCAATGCCATCACTCTTAGGAGTGGAACGCAGTATGATGGTCCGGAGATGGCTAAGGATGATCCGGTTGAGCCAGAAAAGAATAAAGCTGTCGCTGACAAT
The DNA here is from genome assembly GCA_947648045.1 of Beta corolliflora. Taxonomy (NCBI): domain Eukaryota; kingdom Viridiplantae; phylum Streptophyta; class Magnoliopsida; order Caryophyllales; family Amaranthaceae; genus Beta; species Beta corolliflora. The sequence goes on from CANSZD010002984.1 coordinate 1,453,464, forward strand.
TCCACAGCTCCTAAGGAGGCCAGCAATGCAGAGAAGCAAACAGTAGCTGAAAAAGTTCCATCTACCACTCCTGTGATCAAGGTACCGTTCCCCAATCGCCTATTAAAGACTAAGCTTGATCATCAACTCAGTAAGTTTTTGGAGGTAGTGAAGAATCTTCATGTAACTGTCCCTTTTACTGAACTTATTACTCAAGTTCCTGCATATGCTAAATTTTTGAAGGAAATTCTGACTAGGAAGAGAGCCTTTAATGAAGTCGAAACTGTAGCTTTTACTAAAGAATGTAGTGCTCTTTTGCAAAACCAGTCCCCACCTAAATTGAAAGACCCGGGGAGTTTCTCTATCCCTTGTAACATTGGCACCATTTTTATCTATAAGGCTTTATGTGATTTGGGTGCTAGTGTTAGTGTCATGCCCCTTACTGTTTGCAAAAAGCTTGACATGGGAGATTTAAAATGTACCAATATTACTTCAAATGGCCGACCGTTCTATTAAATACTCCCTAGGTATCTTAGAGGACGTCCCTGTGAGGGTAGGTAAATTTTTTATTCCTGTGGATTTTGTTGTGCTTGACATGGAAGAAGATACTCAGATCCCAATTATTTTAGGGCGACCATTCCTTCATACTGCTGGAGCTGTCATAGATGTAAAGAATGGCAAATTAACTTTGACTGTGGGAGATGATAAGGTGACTTTTAGTTTGACCAATGCCTTGAAAAGTCCCATGCTAGAGGAAGCTTGTTATAGAATTAATGTCATTGATGTGCTGGTTAATGATGACATGCCTCAATCCCTTCTGCGGGATCCTCTGGAGGCTTTGCTTTGTTTTGCATCTTCTACAGGTGATGGTAATCCCTTAAGTGCTGAAGTGGATGACTGGGAAGCGGCTCTTACATGTGAAGAGCTTGACGGTATTACCACTCATGAGATGGAACGGTTAGTATATGATACTCAACCGGTAGAGGTAAAGAAACCTGAACTGAAACCCCTTCCCCCTTCTCTGCGATATGCTTTTCTCGGATTCGAAAATTATCCCGTGATTGTTAGTGCTTCACCGAATGATGGTCAAATGTCTCAACTTTTGTTGCGTTTTGAGAAAACATAAACAAGCCATTGGATATAGTATTGATGATTTGAAAGGTATAATCCCTGACTTCTGCATGCATAAAATTCACTTAGAGGATGATCATCGTCCTAGTATACAAGGCCAACGTCGTTTGAACCCCAATATGCAGGAAGTGGTTAAGAAAGAGGTTATAAAGTTGCTTGATGCTGGAATCATCTACCCCATTGCTGACTCTAAGTGGGTGAGTCCAGTTCAAGTGGTTCCTAAAAAGGGAGGTACTACTGTTGTTAAAAACGAAAAAAATGAATTAATTGCTACAAGAGTAGTAACTGGTGGACGTATGTGCATTGACTATAGGAAATTAAATGTTGCCACCAAGAAAGGTCACTTTCCCCTCCCCTTCATTGACCAAATGTTGGAAAGGCTAGCTTGTCACTCTTATTTTTGTTATCTAGATGGCTATTCAGGTTTCTTCCAAATACCACTAGTGGAAAAAATCTTATCCGTCACTTAGTAACATATTCGATTTTTAGAAAACCGCATCCGCAAAGCAATGGAAAAATGGGAGGGAAATCTGGGCAAAAAATCTGATCCGGTCTTTTAGAGAACCGGATCAGATTATATAATCTGCTGCGGTTTTTAATAATCTGATCCGGTTCTTAGGACCGAATCAGATTTTTCGGTTTTTTTCCCACACAAAAGCCCGTGTTTTTCCTTCCTTCCTTAATTCACCCAATTCAGTTCCCTCCACCCATTTTCAATTCATCTTCAGCGAGTTCAAGTCTCCCACCTGAGCGCCACCACACTGGTTTGACGACGCACCACCACACCTCACCGCCACCACCTGATTCCGCCGCCACCCGATGCTTCCACCACCAGCTGGGCGCCCTAGGTTGCGCACCACTACTGGGATTTTCGGCGCACCTCCACCTCGACTCCTCTGCGATTTTCGGCGCACCTCCACCTTCCTCCTCCTAAACAACTACATTCATCCTCTACCCCACCCTAAACAACTACATTCCTCCTCCACCTCTTCCTAGGTAACTAAAAGTTCATAACTTTTATTTTAATCTCATATTTGAAACTTCAAGTTTATAATTCATTGTAGTTTTATGAATAATTGTTAGTAAAATTAGGTTGTATAATAGTTAAAGGGTTCAAAGTTGATTGATTTGAGTTAATTTGATTTTAGTTTAAGTAGTTAGTTTGATTTTTAGGTTAAAAAACTAGGCTTTGGTGGGGTTGTTGTTGTTGTGGTTGGTAGTCGTGGTTGTTATTTTTGTGGTTGTTGTTGTTGTTGTTGTTGTTGTTGTTGTTGTTGTTGTTGTTGTTGTTGTTGTACTTAATTAGTTTTGTTTTGTTTTGTTTAGTTTAGTTTTGTTTAGTTTAGTTTAGTTTAATCTAGTTTAGTTTAGTTTGGTTTAGTTTAGTTTAGTTTAGTTTAGTTTAGTTTAGTTTAGTTTAGTTTGGGTTGGTTTAGTTTAGTTTAGTTTTGTTTAGTTTTGTTTACTTTAGTTTAGTTTTGTTTGATTTGCTAATTTATACTAATGTTAACTTTCACTTTATTATTGATTGAAGCTAGCTAGTGACGGAGTGTTGAGTTCGATTTTCCTATTTACAACCTTGATATTGGTATGTTATCATTCATATTTAACTTTTTTTCATAGTAAATTGGTTTATATGTGAAAATATGTATATATTTATCGTTGAATTGAGATTATGTAAAATGTTTTGTTGTTTAAAAACCTATGTATGCATCATCATATTATATGCCTAGATACCCGTTCGAGACTTACTCATTAGGAGTAAGTCTTGAATAGTCCCCAGTTTGGGACTGTTCTTAGATGTCTAATCTCACTTAGGTGGTGAATGTATGCCTTTATTTCGATTCTTGGGGAAAATCTTGGCTCGTCGTTTCCCTACTTTTGTTCTTTGGGTACATATGTAGATATAAGTAACTATATATCTACATCGTGTACTTGGAGAACTGTAGGGAAATGCTGCCGGATTTTCCGTAGAATCGAAAAGAAGGCATACATTCACTAGTGAGATTAGACATCTAAGGATGGGTTAGGTTGGAGTGATAATGACCCTTGGAAAGCATGCCTAATTTCATTAAATATATATGGTTCATAAACTCTAATCATGTAATGAAGTTCGTCATTGACATGAGGTACTTGTTGCTTGTGTTTAATTAGAGGTCTGAATGAAATGAATCGTGCATGGATGTACGGTAGTCGCGACACGTGTGAATTCGTGGATGGGGTCTATGAATTTAGTGATGCTGCATTAAGTCATCAGGCTGCAACGGGAACCGAGGGATTTTATTGTCCTTGTGTTGATTGTAGTACTGTGGGCATGGCTAGTAGCATTGGGTCGCTTAGGGAGCATATCTTTCGTCGCAGGTTTAGGCAAGACTACCATGTATGGGTTTGGCACGGTGAGGAGGGTATATATGATGGTATATGATGGTGGGAATGCCATTGTTAACGATGTGCATGAAGGAGGTGAGTTTGATGTCATTGAGAATGACAAGAACATCGAGGACGAATATGAGGATCATGAAGTAGAGGATGATGATGATGAAGGGGACTATATAGAGGAGATGATAGAGGGGGTGGATGATTATGCTGGCAAACGACCTCGTGTTTTTGAGTGCATGACCGAGGTATCTCGGAAACCGTTGTATCCCGATTGTACGAGGTACACGAAGCTGACGGTCGTGATAACACTCTTTAATATCAAGACGAAAGCCGGTATAAGTGACTCTTGTTTCACTTCCTTGTTGCAAGCCTTTGGTGATATGTTGCCAGACGACCATGAACTACCCAAGTCGAACTACTATGCTAAGAAACTGATGTGTCCCTTCGGTTTAGATTACCAGAGGATACATGCTTGTCCAAACGATTGTGTGCTATATCGAAATGAATATGAAAATATGGATGAGTGTCCTCGATGTGGGAAGTCGCGTTACAGGCGCGCAGGGGTTAGTGATAAGAAAGGGCCTCCAGCAAAGGTGATAAGTCGGTTTTTAGTTGCATTTAAGTAGGTCTTAAGTCTCATTTCCATGTAGTTTTTAGTGCATCTTAGGTCTAATTGCATGATTTGAGCATTCTTTTGAACCATTGTGTTGTTTGGAGATACTTTTACCTCTTATTTGTGAATTTCAGATTTTATGGGCAGTTGTGACCAAGAGAGGATAAGTTGGCTCATAGATGGTCTAGTTGATGACTCCCGGATGCAAGAGAATGAGTTTGAATGCTTTGGGATTGAAGGAATGATGATATTGAAGAATTTTGTCTTCGCGGGACCACGCAAGATTTCGCTTGCCCATGCACCAAGGCGCACGCCCAAGCGAGATTCCGCTTGCCCGTGCAGATCTGTGAACGAAATCAACAAAACCTTCTGTCTCGCGTGCACGCCCAAGCGAGATCTCGCTTGCCCGTGCGACATAGTGCACGCCCGTGCGGTTTTCTGCTTGCCCGTGCAAGCTGTTATTCGCCTGATTTTCGCGACTTTAATTGTTTCCTTTTCTAGTTTTTGTAAACGATATTAGGTTTTATTAAACATACTTTTGGGTAGTTTTTTATTATTAGAAAATATAGTACTACTTTTTAGAGAGCTTTTTGAGAGTAAACTCCATTATTGAACCTTGATTTCTACAAGTTGGTTACTTGGGATTGATTCATTCAAGTAAAGACTAAGTTTTTCTAATTTCCTCTCTTCCTTTATTGTTATGTCTTTTAATTTATTTCTCGATTGCTTTGTTATTTCAATTATGAGTGAGTAGTTCTATAATCTAGGGTAAAGTTGAACCCTAGCAATGATTAATGTATGAATTTCCCCATAATCCCAATTTTAATGTGATTAATTATCCTTGCTTGATTGAATTGTGCTTATTTTCATTATCATACTAGGGATAGGTGATTTTGAATTGATTCCTTATGTCTTGTTTTCAATGGGAATTGAATCTAGATGGATTTGTTGATTCAGTCAAGAGTATGAATATCTCTATGGATAGGTATGATTGCTTGTTTAGAGTAGCCATAGGTACTCGGGAGAGATCTTTGGTATTTTCAGGGTGCATTACTCCTTTTGGATGATTGATTATGTTTATTGGGATGGGAATTATTCATGTATTATTCGTGCTAGTGGGGATACTTAATTCTAGATGCCTTTTATTAATTGATTTTACCTCGTGTGCTATTAGTAGTTGTTATAGTTTAGCGTTAGTATTAGTTCAACATCTTTTCCACCGTTGTTTGTCACTTGTTTAGTTAAATTAAGTCAAGATATCTAGTGTTTGATACTGTTTGTCTCTGTGGATTCGACCTTGACTTGCCCTGCTACATAGTTAGGAGGTTAGTTAGGAATTATCTTTGTTAGGTGCGCGACACGCCTATCAAAAGATGATGTGGTATCTTCCGATTATACCACGATTCAAGCGCATGTTTTCAATTAAAAAAGATGCTAAGAACTTGAGGTGGCATGCAGAACGAAGGAAGAAGGACGGTTTTATCAAACATCCGGCTGATTCTCCTGAGTGGAAAGGTATCGATCGGGTGCATAAGCCCTTTGGTGCCGAGGCCAAAAATTTGAGGCTTGGCCTATGCACGGATGGGATGAACCCATTTGGCACTCTTAGTTCTCAACATAGTACATGGCCGGTTCTTCTAGTTATATACAACTTGCCTCCTTGGTTGTGCATTAAACGCAAGTACATCATGTTGATGATTCTTATTTCAGGGCCGAAACAGCCTGGAAACGACATAGATGTCTACCTCCTTATCGTAATAAGAAGAAGGCATTCGATGGAACAGTTGAGGAAGGGGTTGCTCGTAGACCATTGACTGGTATTGAGGTTTATGATCAAGTCAAGGGTATTGAAACGATATTTGGCAAAGGAGCGAGTGTTGGTGATAAGGGACTTTGGAAAAAGGAGTCAATTATGTGGAAACTTCCATATTGGAGAGATCTAGAGGTTAGACATTATCTCGACGTCATGCACATAGAGAAAAATGTATGTGACGCCATTCTGGGGACACTTATGAATATTCCACATAAGACAAAGGATAGCAAAGGGGTGCGACTGTATCTGGAAAGTGAGGGACTTCGACCAGAGCTATGGGCTCAAAAGAGGAACACTAAGAAAAGAAAGAAAAAAGAGAAAGTGCCTAGTAAAGGAAAAGGAAAGGGAAAAGAAAAGGGAAAAGAAAAGGAAAACGAAGACGGGTCGCCTGCAGGAATTGAAGGAAAAGGAAAGAAAACGATGAAGGATGATGATATGAACTATTTGCCTCCGGCTTTCTACACTCTATCTAGAGCTGAGAAGCGACTTTTCGCGTCTTTGTACGGCATTAAGGTTCCATCAGGGTACTCATCGAACATGAAAAGATTTGTTAACTTAGACGGTGAGTTGAAATTATCGAGTATGAAGTCTCACGATTGTCATGTAATGATGCAAGTATTCTTACTGATTGCAATTCGAGGGATATTGCTGAAACACGTGAGACACACCATAACAGAGCTATGTTCGTTTTTCAATACTATATGTAGCCAAAAGTTACAACCGTCGAAGCTTGATGCTCTCCAGGCTGGTGTGATAGAGACTTTGTGCAAGTTTGAGATGTATTTCCCACCTGGTTTCTTCGACATTATGGTCCATTTGGTTGTACATCTAGTTCGAGAAATTAAGCTATGTGGTCCGGTGTTTTTGAGGTGGTGCTATCCCTTTGAGAGACATATGGGCTCTTTGAAAGATAAAGTAAGGAATCCTGCTCAACTAGAAGGAAGTATAATTCAGGGGATTGTGAGTGAAGAGGTCAGTAATTTTGTGGCTGAGTTCTTACCTAATGTTGATCCTATTGGACTTCCTACATCTCGACACGAGGGCAGACTCGAGGGTAAAGGTACACTTGGCTCCAAAATGAAAGTACCACCTGTTGAAAGGCACATACAAGCACACTTATTTGTATTGCAGCATATGGTACAGGTCCATCCCTACTTGGATGAGCATATGGAGGAGTTACGCGGTCAGAATCCAGTTAAAGGGACTAGAGCATTGATACAGTTGCATAATAAGACATTTATTGATTGGTTCCATAACCGATTAATGCGTGAAGTAGATTCCAATGTTTCTGAAACTCTGAAGTGGCTAGCATTTGGTCCTCGAGAAGCTGTGCACTCCTATGAGGGTTATGATGTTAACGGATTTACATTTTGGACAGATCGTCAAGATCAAAAGTCGAGATCTCTGCAGAATAGTGGTGTTTCAGTAGAGGCATCATCTACACAGTAAGTCTCCTATTGATGCTAAATTGTTATACTATGGGCGGGTTCAAGATATATGGGAGCTTGACTACTTTGGTTTCACGGTATGCTTATTTCGATGCAAGTGGGTTGATTATAACCGGCGCTACATAAGAAAAGATGACCCTTGTGGATTTACTCTTGTAGACTTGGGTCGGTTGCGTTATAGTGAAAAGTCATTCGTGCTTGCATCACAAGTTAAGCAAGTATTCTACGTAACTGACCCTTCTGATAACAAGTGGTCAATTGTTGTCCCTGGAAAAAGAAGTATACTTGGAGTTGGTAATGTTGAGGATGAGGAGGAGTATGATGCGTTTGAAGACACCCCGCCTTTCACCATTCCCAAGTCCGATGTCACTGATGTCGAGTTAGCGACAAATTACATGCGTGCAGATCACGGGGAAGGGATAATGGTTGAAACTTCATAAGAAGGTGGCAAAAGTAAAAAATAGGCTCGACTTCTCAAGTTTAAATTTCGGCTTTCGGCTTTTCAAGGTTATTTGACTTAATTTCTCACTTTTTGTTGTTTGTAATGTCATGAATAGTTCTTATTGGTATGTATATATGTATTACAATCAAATAAACTCGCTTGACATGTTTTGAAACTCATTTTGGGTAAGTGAATGTCATTTCGGGGCGATTTCGGCTTTTCGAGCTCAATTTCTTTAATTTATCGCTTTTAGCCTCATTTTAGGTCATGTATAGTTCTTATTGGTATGTATATATGTATTACAATCAACGAAACTCGCTTCACATGTTTTGAAACCCATTTTGGGTACGTGAATGTCATTTCGGGCCTATTTCGGTTTTTCGAGCTCAATTTCTTTAATTTATCGCTTTTAGCCTCATTTTAGGTCATGTATAGTTCTTATTGGTATGTATATATGTATTACAATCAACTAAACTCGCTTCACATGTTTTGAAACCCATTTTGGGTAAGTGAATGTCATTTCGGGCCGATTTCGGCTTTTCAAGCTCAATTTCTTTAATTTATCGCTTTTAGCCTCATTTTAGGTCATGTATAGTTCTTATTGGTATGTATATATGTATTACAATCGACTAAACTCGCTTCACATGTTTGAAACCCATTTTGGGTAAGTGAATGTGATTTCGGGGCGATTTCGGCTTTTCGAGCTCAATTTCTTTAATTTATCGCTTTTAGCCTCATTTTAGGTCATGTATAGTTCTTATTGGTATGTATATAAGTATTACAATCAACTAAACTCGCTTCACATGTTTTGAAACCCATTTTGGGTACGTGAATGTCATTTCGGGCCGATTTCGGCTTTTCGAGCTCAATTTCTTTAATTTATCGCTTTTAGCCTCATTTTAGGTCATGTATAGTTCTTATTGGTATGTATATATGTATTACAATCAACTAAACTCGCTTCACATGTTTTGAAACCCATTTTGGGTAAGTGAATGTCATTTCGAGCCGATTTCTGCTTTTCGAGCTCAATTTCTTTAATTTATCGCTTTTAGCCTCATTTTAGGTCATGTATAGTTCTTATTGGTATGTATATATGTATTACAATCAACTAAACTAGCTTCACATGTTTTGAAACCCATTTTGGGTAAGTGAATGTGATTTCGGGGCGATTTCGGCTTTTCGAGCTCAATTTCTTTAATTTATCGCTTTTAGCCTCATTTTAGATCATGTATAGTTCTTATTGGTATGTATATATGTATTACAATCAACTAAACTCGCTTCACATGTTTTGAAATTCATTTTGGGTAAGTGAATGTCATTTCGGGCAGATTTTGGATTTTCGAGCTCAATTTCTTTAATTTATCGCTTTTAGCCTCATTTTAGGTCATGTATAGTTCTTATTGGTATGTATATATGTATTACAATCAACTAAACTCGCTTCACATGTTTTGAAACCCTTTTTGGGTAAGTGAATGTCATTTTGGGCCGATTTCTGCTTTTCGAGCTCAATTCTTTAATTTCTCGCTTGTAGCCTCATTTTAGGTCATGTATAGTTCTTATTGGTATGTATATATGTATTATAATAAACTAAACTTGCTTCACATGTTTTGAAACCCATTTTGGGTAAGTGAATGTCATTTCGAACCGATTTCGGCTTTTCGAGCTCAATGTCTTTAATTTCTCGCTTATAGCCTCATTTTAGGTCATTCATAGTTCTTATTCGTATATGTATCACCATTAGAGTCACTTAAAGTCGGGTCACATGATTTTAAAGATATTTTGGGTAGATGAATGTGGTTTCCGTCTTTCCGATCGAATTATGGCTTGTGCGGGAGGGTCCGCAGGGGCGAAGGGTGTGGGGTCGCAGGGGGGCGGCAGGGCGGGGGTCTCGCAAGGGGTGGAAGCGGGGTGGGGGGGCGGTGCAAGGGGGGTGGGCAGCAAGGGTGGGTTCTCGCAGGGGTAGGGCGCGGGGGGTCGCAGGGGGGCGACGGGGGGCGGGGTGCGCGGGGCAAGCAGGGCCGGGGGGTGCAGCGGGGGGAGCAGCGGGGGTGGGAAGCGGGGGTGGGGGGGGTTTGCGGGGGGGACAACGGGGGTGGGCGTCTGCGGGGGTGTAAGCGAGGTCCGTAGGGGGGAAGCATGGTGAGGGGGTCTCGCAGGGGGACAAAGGTGGGGTTTTGCGGTGGGGGCAGCGGGGGTGGGGGACAACGGGGTTTGGGGGCGTAGGGTGGGGGAGCAAGCAGGGGTGGGGGGACAAGCGGGGTGGGGAGCAGCGGGGGTGGGGGGACAGTGGGTGGGGGTGCGGTGGGGGCAAGCGGGGCGGGGCGGCGGGGTGGTGGGGGCAGCAGGATGTTTGCTTTGTTTTTTATGTTCATTTGCTATTCGTTTGATGTTCTTTTCTAATGGTTATATTTGTTTGATGTTTGTTTGATACCATTGTTTTTTTGTTAACTCTTGCGCGTTTCTAATTTATTTTTTTACATTGTTTCAGGACTTTCAAACATGGTCCGAGATGATGTGATTGTGGAGGAAGAAACCGATGATGATTATGATAAGTCATTGGATGATGATGATGAGTATGATGCGGACAAGGAGGAGGATGAAGGTGAACCGGAAGACATAGCGGATGATGAGGAGAAGCGCTTGCGTGATAGGGAAATTTGCTTGGCTTAAATAAATGAGGTGCTAGCCGATAATGCTCCCCCTATTAACGACAATGCTAAGGAAGATTATCCGTGTATTTCATCCATCGTTGTGCCACACAATAATGCGGGGAAAGAATTGCATAGAACCACCAAAACTCCAAGCATCGTTGCAACAAAGAAGCGAAAAGGAAGGGGCGCGACTAAGGGTTTGAATGTTGATAGAAATATCCATATGACCCTCGAGTATGATGATTTGGGTCAACCTTGTGGTAAGTGGCGTGCAAATATGGGCAGCATATTGGGTTTTGTATGCGCAAACTCTACATTTTGGTCAAATGGAAAGATGTGCCCGAGGGAATGAAGAAATCATTATGGGAAGACACTTGTGTAAGTTTAATTTTCAACTCAATTAGTTTAAGTTCTCGCATTTAGCCACATGTTAGGACTAGAGATGGAAATATCCAGTGGATCACCCGACCACCCGCTCCACCCGATTTATTAAGTGGGTGAAAAACCAGGTTTAAACGGATGATAGCCGGGTGACGGATAACCGGGTGACGGATGCGGGTCGGGTTCGGGTGGTATTTTTTCATCCATCACCCGACCCATCACCAGTTTACCACCCGACCCATCACCCGTTTAAAGTAAAAAAAATATAAGCAAGTTAAAACCCAATGTCAAAATCCAATGATCCAAAGGGCCAAACTAAGCAAGTTAAGTAGTTAACCCTACCAAGCAGCAGCCTCCTCTAAAATCCCAACCCCATCTTACTTTCTCACTCCTCACTCCTGAAGAAACCCCAAACCCCCAAAATCCCATCTAAGTATGAGATATGATGAGAGGAACTAGAACTGAGAGATAAATTTATGGCCATGTGATTCTTTATTGACTTGTGATCAAAATAAAAAGGAAGACTTTTTTTTAGAGTACTCTTTTGAAACTGTGAATGTTAGATTTCCTTTTTCATCCTTCATAAAGGTAGAATAATTCCTTTGTTTAGGCTGAACTGAACCCAGGAGTATCTCTCGTCATTCTCTCACTCGAAGACCCAAACCCCAACCCCTTGTTTCTCTCTCCTATCGCCTGATGCTACTGATGCCGCTGCACGGCCTTGCCACCGCCACCTTTCTGTCCAGCCTCGACGGAGAACGTCGCCTCGCCGGTGACGTGCTGTTGTAGCCGAGCCTTTCTCTCTCGCTAGCTCTACCCAAGCCCAAGTTTATCCTTTAATACTTAGTTATAAATTTGAGCCTATATCTGATTAAGTATTCTATTAAGCCATTTAGTTTAGTTTGATTATTAACCATAGTTGTTGGACTTTAATACGAATCACTTAGTTATATAGCTAATTGGACTGCTTTTATAAACTGATTTTTGGTTATGTTAATTTAGTTAAACCACCTAGTTTAATCTAATTTAGTTCATCCGATTATCACCCGATCCATCCGTTTTACCCGTGGGTGATGGATGGATGGATTCGGGTGGATGTTTAACCGGTTGATGGATGGATCGGGTGGGGTGGATGGAGGTGGGTGATGGATGCGGGTGATGGTCCACCCGCCCCGAACCCGATCCATTTCCATCTCTAGTTAGGACATATATAGTTGTAATAACAACATATACAACCATTAGAGTCAAGAAAAATCACTTCACATGCTTTGAGACCCATTTTGAGTAAATGAAGGCCATTTCGGGCCAGTTTTTGCTTTTCATGTTCAATGTACTTAGTTTCTTGTATTTAGCCACATGTTAGGACATATATAGCTCTAATAACAACATATACAACCATTAGAGTCAAGAAAAATCACTTCACATGCTTTGAAACCCATTTTGGGTAAATGAAGGCCATTTTAGGCCCGTTTTTACTATTCATGTTCAATGTACTTAGTTACTCGCATTTAGCCACATGTTAGGACATATATAGCTCTTAAAACAACATATACAACCATTAGAGTTAACTAAAATCCATTCACATGCTTTGAAACCCATTTTGGGTAGATGAAGGCCATTTTAGGCCGATTTTTGCTTTTTATGTTCAATGTACTTAGTTTCTCGCATTTAGCCACATGTTAGGACATATTTAGTTGTAATAACAACATATAAAACCATTAGAATTAAGAAAAATTACTTCTTATGTTTTGAAACCCATTTTGGATAAATGAAGGCAATTTAGGGCTGGTTTTTGCTTTTCATGTTCAATGTACTTAATTTCTCGCATTTAGCCACATGATAGGACATATATAGCTCTTATAACAACATATACAACCATAAGAGTTAACTAAAATCCATTCACATGCTTTGAAACCCATTTTGGGTAGATGAAACCCATTTTGGGTAAATGAAGGCCATTTTGGGCCGATTTTTGCTTTTCATGTTCAATGTACTTAGTTTCTCGCATTTAGCCACATGTTAGGACATATTTAGTTGTAATAACAACATATACAACCATTAGAGTTAAGAAAAATCACTTCTTATGCTTTGAAATCCATTTTTGGTAAATGAAGGCAATTTCGGGTCGGTTTTTGCTTTTCATGTTCAATGTACTTAATTTCTCGCATTTAGCCACATGTTAGGACATATATAGCTCTTATAACAACATATACAACCATTATAGTTAACAAAAATCCATTCACATGCTTTGAAACCCATTTTGGGTGGATGAAACCCATTTTGGGCCGATTTTTGCTTTTCATGTTCAATGTACTTAGTTTCTCGCATTTAGCCACATGTTAGGACATATTTAGTTGTAATAACAACATATGAAACCGTTAGAGATAAGAAAAATCACTTCGTATGCTTTGAAACCCATTTTGGGTAAATGAAGGCAATTTCGGGCCGGTATTTGCTTTTCATGTTCAATGTACTTAATTTCTCGCATTTACCCACATGTTAGGACATATATAGCTCTTATAACAACATATACAACCATTAGATTCAACTAAAATCCATTCACATGCTTTGAAACCCATATTAGGTAGATGAAACCGATTTTGGGTAAATGAAGGCCATTTTGGGCTGATTTTTGCTTTTCATGTTCAATGTACTTAGTTTCTCACATCTAGCCAAATGTTAGGACATATTTAGTTGTAATAACAACATATACAACCATTAGTGTTAAGAAAAATCACTTCTTATGCTTTGAAACCCATTTTGGGTAAATGAAGGTAATTTCTGGCCGGTTTTTGCTTTACATGTTCAATGTACTTAATTTCTCGCATTTAGCCACATGTTAGGACATATATAGCTCTTATAACAACATATACAACAATTAGAGTTAACTAAAATCCATTCACATGCTTTGAAACCCATTTTGGGTAGATGAAACCGATTTTGGGTAAATGAAGGCCATTTTGGGCCGATTTTTGCTTTTCATGTTCAATGTACTTAGTTTCTCGCATTTAGCCACATGTTAGGACATATTTAGTTGTAATAACAACATATACAACCATTAGAGTTAAGAAAAATCACTTCTTATGCTTTGAAACCCATTTTGGGTAAATGAAGGCTATTTTGGGCCGGTTTTTGCTTTTCATGTTCAATGTACTTAGTTTCTCGCATTTAGCCATATGTTAGGACATATATAGCTCTAATAACAACATGTTTTCATTGATATATATATATATATATATGGAAATTAACTATTTGTTGGTTTCTTGTTTCTATAAAATTTGTTCCATATTACTCCTAATGAAGCCAAAAAGGCGTTGTTCGTATCCGCGGTGGCCGAAAGATTTAGAGCTTTTAAAAGCAAACTAGTTAGTGGGTGGATCACGAAACGGAAAAAGAGGAATGTAAAGAGGAATGTAAAGAGGAGGAAAATCGTAAAATCAAAGCAAAATGAGACAAAAGAAATAGAAAAGGACGGGGGAGAGGAGGAGCCACGACAACCGGATAACATGCCTTATGAGATTTGGGGCCATATAAAACGAGAGGATTGGGAGGCATTTGTTGCCCAAAATACTACGCCGGAGATGGTGGTAAGTATTGTGCTATTTATTGCATATTCGACTTTGTATATTTACTTTTAACACAATTAGATGTGTTTTCAAACTAAGCATGTGATTTTATAGGCTAAGCGTGAGAAACATGCACACAGTTCAAAACGGAGGAACCACTACCATCATATGGGTTCCTACACTTATGCGAGGGCGAGACAGGTGTGGATTGACGATAAATATTACCCTTCTATCGATGCATCTACGACGACATCTTCTGCCTCCAACACCGCATCTGTCAAAGTTGACCGTGTCGCTGATTGGTGGTACTCCATGCATAGGCATGATTCAAACAATAAAATGACTATTTCAGATCCGGGGACCTTGAAGATAGCAAATGCCGTTGTCTCCCCTGCTGCCCCCCTGCAGACCCCCCCTTCCCCATGTGCCTCCCCCCCGCCCCCGCCCCCTCCCTCCCACCCCCTCCCCTGCTTGCCTCCCCTGCAGACCCCTCCTTCCCCCGCTGCCCCCTAGACCCCCTCTCCCGCTGCCCCCCTGCACCCCCCCTTCCCCTACGCCTCCCCTGCCCGCCCCCCTGCCCCCCCCCCTCGGACCCCTCTCCCATGCCCCCCGTAGCCCCCCTTCCCCTGCTTGCCTCCGTCCCGGCCCCCTGCTGCCCCCCCTCATACCCCCTCCCCGTTTGCCCCCCCACCCCCGACCCCTTCCCCCTGCTTGTTCCCCACCCCCCCTTAGCTTATCGCCCCCCTGCAGATCCCCTTCCCCCTTCGTTGCCACACCCCCGTACAATCCCCCCCCCATTGCACAAACCCCCTTGTTAATTTGTTATTTTTTATACTTACACTTGTAGTTCTATAATCTATGTAGATGAGGATCAAGCAAAAAGAGGTTAGCGGCGAGTTCACTCCCGAAGGCAACAAAGATGCTCTTTACGAGACTTTTAGAAAGGACCACAATGGACGTTTGAGGGGTTTTGGTGGTATTCGTCTCGGTGTGAAAAAAAGCCTATGCTAAAGATTCCTCGTGGGTACAAGATCACGCTCTAACGAATCTATGTCACAAGCTATGCGGGAGAAGCTTACGGAGGAGGAAATTACGAGAGAAAGTGACGGCTAAAATCACGAAAAGTTTCAACGCGGTCCTTTCACGGTTTGGTATACCCAAGAATACGTCCTTTGGATCGTCCTTTGGAGGACAGAGCTAGCCATCCTAACACACAAAAATCAGCACCATCTATACTTGAGTTAGAGGTAACTACTATCCTTCTTATAATTTTTAAAACTAAGTAATATAAACTAACCTCAATCCATTAACTTTTGGAAGGAAGAAACGCCTTGCCAACTTTTACTAGATGTAAAAGATGAGGGTTTGATTGTGGTGGCTGAAGGAAATGCACAACCACGAAGTGAACGAGCAATAGTCCATCACGAGTGTGTGGACAATGAGCACTTGGCGGTTAGTGTAGTCACCATCACTCCTGGTTACGAAGACTTTGCTCTTCCGTTGCCTAAACCGTCAGTTGATATTCATTAGTGATGGTGGATCTCATTTTCACAAACGAACTTTCGAGGCTCTACTTAAGAAATATGGTGTCTACCTTAGGACTGGCCTAGCATATCACCCTCAGACAAGTGGGCAGGTAGAAGTGTTTAATCGTGAGATAAAGACTATCTTAGAGAAGGTGGTAGCTAAATCTAGGAAGGTTGGAGTGACAAATTAGATGACACCTTATGGGCTTATAGAACTGCTTTTAAGACCCCTATTGGCACCACCCCTTACAGGTTAGTCTATGGGAAAGCATATCACCTACCTGTTGAGCTAGAGTATAAGGCTTTTTGGGTTGTTAAGGAGCTAAACCTTGATGCTAAGTTAGCAGGAGAAAAACGCCTATTGCAGATTAATGAGCTTGATGAACTCCGGTTGAATGCTTATGATAGTTCGCGTCTCTACAAAGAGCGCACTAAGAGATGGCATGATAAGAAAATTTTGAGTAGAGAGTTCTCAATTGGTGACAAGGTCTTATTGTACAACTCTAGATTAAAACTTTTCCCTGGTAAGTTGAAGTCTAGGTGGTCTGGTCCATTTTCTATCACTAATGTTAACAAGTTTGGTTCTATTGAGGTGATGAATGCAATAGGTGAAAAGTTCAAAGTTAATGGCCAACGCTTAAAGTTGTATCATACAGGAGCTCCTGTTGGATCTGTGGAGGAATTATACCTCCAACCCCCTTCCCCTTCTGCTTGAGGGATGAAGCATTATGGTCGTGCGAGACCTTTATAAACCAGCGCTAATCGGGAGGCAACGCAATTTCCTTTTGTTTTTTTTTTTCTTTTCCTTTTCTTCTTATTTTTAGTTGCTAGTTTTGTAGTTTTGGTAAGAGAGTAAGAGGGTACTAATCATCATCTTGAGGCTATATGTGTGCAGGAATTTTTCGCCTAACAGCTTGGGTCGTTATCCAATTGAAAAGATCGCAAAAATCAAGGAAAACGACTGTTTGGGCAGTCGCCCGATGCTGCCGGGCCATAACGCCCGATCGGGCCCGCAAAGAAAACACTGAAAGGAATCAAAAGTACAACGCCCGATCGGGCAGCTGCACCGTCAACGAAATGAAAATCGCCCGATTTAATCGGGCCATATCACCCGGTCGGGCGTCACACCGTCAGATTCTGGAACAACAAAGTTCAACGCCCGATCGGGCCCGAGACCAGTTTCTGGGCGACAAAACTGAAAAAAAAAACATCGCTCGACTACATCGGGCCACCTTCGCCTGATCGAGCCTTCGTCCAGCGGGCGTCTTATACCCCGATCTTTCACTTCCTTCACCCATTCTTCTCACAATCTTTCTCTCTCTCCTTCAAACCCTAACCCCCACTTCTCACCTTCTTCCCCAAATTCACCCTCCACCATTAAAGACCTCCATCTAAGCTACTTCAATCTTCACAAATCACTCCTCTCATCATCCCCTACAATTTTCTTACTCCATCCTCTTCATTTTCTTTCACTCCATCCCTCACATCCATCTTCTTCCTCCTTCCTTCCACCATTAAAGTGAGTGAAAAGCTTCCTTCCATCATCCACCATTAAAGTGAGTGAGAAATCCTTTACATTCTCACATTTTTCCAAGCAACATGAATTTGAGGAGGCGACGCGAATCTGGCACCGGGTCTCAACCACCACCACCGGCCATCCCCCGGGACGAGACTTTTCCGGACGTTATCTTTTCGTCGGAAGAGCAGCGCGAAAGGTTTCAGCGCCTAAAAGGGCGCGAGGTGAGTCCTACCCACTTTCTTGATATCGAATTTTTGAGTAAATTGGGTATTGCATCTGAATTCAAGGATTTCATGAAAATCATAGGGATGGAATCATTTTTTTCCGTGCATGTTAATACATACCCTGTGCATGTTTATGAATTTTATAGTAGTCTTGAGGTTACCAAACCCCGAACTGGACCCGTCTCATATGTATCCTTTCGACTGCTAAATCAGGACTTCCGCCTATCCCTACCGGAATTTGCTAGAATTATTCGAGTCCAATGCCGGGGGGAGATTGGGCACCCCCCCTAACTACCACCACCGTGACACCTACTTTGCCATCACGGGTGATGAAAATGACTTTACCCTACAACATTGTCATGCCAAATACATCCACCAACCCATCTTCAAACTTTGGGTCCGGTTTATGTCTCAGACACTGTTTGGGAGGGCGGAAGGACAATTAATCAGGGGGGATGAACTGTACTTGATAGGGAGCTATATGCTTAGAGGAACGCGTCACCAGTTTCAATACAACATCCCTCACCATGTTGCGCTCCAAATGGAGCGTATTGCTACCACATATCCTAAGAGGCGAGCGGACGGTACCTTGACCTCTCATGCCATTGTGAATGGGGCGTTGGTTACTCTTTTTGCTAGGAAAGTCCCCGGTTTTGATGAGTCTCGCTACCAGCCTGCCATAGGACCTACCCTATTGGATTATGCATTCCTAGATCGCCTCCATTGGTTAGAGAGGGCTGGGTATAAATACCAGTGGCGCATCAACGGGATGTGTTCTATTGAGCTGCCTAGTCCTTTAGCCAAAATCAGACCCGGGCAACCCCATTACCACCTTCCCATTGCTGGTACTGATTTCCCCACCCCCATCCCTGAGATACCCCAGCGCACTTTTCACCGCCGCCCACCTCATTCTTCTGATATTGCCTCTACTTCTGATGCTCCCCCTCCCCTATATTCTGCTGCTCCTCCGTCTTTTGATTTTCAGGATATGATGAGCATGCTCCAGCGGATGGAGCCTGGCATTACTGCCAACTCTGCGGCCATCCAGAGCATCGGCCAGCGGGTTGATGCCAATTCTGCAGCTCTCCAGAGCATTAGCCAGCGTGTTGATACATTGGCCAATGATCAACACCTAGCTATGTATCTCATGTACGATGAATACTGCAGACTGCATCGGATTCTTGGGAAATGACGCGCACCCATCTTGGTACACTTGGAACCCGAGTTCTGACCCAATGGGATCCCGATATGGGGGGTGGCGGAGGTGAGGATGATAATGGTGATGACATTTCCATGGATGACTAATATCCATGCCTTCCCTATCCCTTGTTGCAATGAGGCCATTGCCAAGTTCAGCTTGGGGGAGGATTTCTGTAAGTACTTCTCTCTCTTTTACTGCTTTTTAGGATAGTTAAGTTAGTTTAATTGCTTTGAAAAAAATGAAAAATCACAAAAAAATGAAATTTTGCTGAAAAAACACAAAAATACGAGTTGAATATGAATAGATTGATTGCTTCCCTGAGCCCCGAACTTTGCTTTGAAAAATGATTTAACTCATTATACTGGATAGTTGGGCATTTGTGATTGGGATGTTGCGATGTGATCTCTGATTGCCTTGATCTTGAGTGGATTTTGATGATAAAGCGCCTACTTTAACTGCATGCTTGAATTGGTTAGATTGTGAGAATTCATTCAAGCTTCGGATTTATATCTATATCCGGTCTATTCTTGTGTGTTAGTTCCTCATAGCATTCTTATCTTGACTTTGGTATTGTACTCGTTGATTTCGATTACTTTGGACATGTCTTTGTGATAGAGGCGTTCATTTGTTTAAATTTTTAAGCCTCAGAGTTGTTAAATGAATCATTTTCCCCCTAGCCCCGCTGAGCCTAATGACTTTTTGGATCTATATTAAGCCACATTACACGCCTTGAGCCTTTGCAATGACTATTGTCCCAAGCCTAGCTTGGGGGAGCATTTGTTAGGTTAATATTATATTGTGTGGTTGATTCCGTGGGGTGGTTGGAAAATAATGTTATGTTGGTACAAAGTAAAGTGAAGAAAAAAAAAGAAGAGAAAGAAAAGAAATAATACATGAAAAGTCTCCATGATCTTCACTCGTTAAATTTCAAGAAACTTTAATTCATGAAAAATTACCGAGAACTATATTGAAGGAGACAATTATTGGTTGGTTCGTGAATTTTCAGAGTTGGTTATTATCTTGGTCATGTTGTTGAGGCCATGGGAGTTGTTTCGACCACACCTAGTCTTACTAGTGTTTTTGCTCCCCTTTTCTTGGCTTTTCCACCACATTCCTTAAATAATTTCCGTACCTTTACCTGAGCCCCACTACAACCCTGAGAAAGACCTTTTGAGCACGTGTTTGATTGTTTATTGGAATAATACTGAGTCAATATGCCAAAGTTGAAGATTAAGTTTGTTATTTGAGTCGACCTGATTAGGGATATTATACCTTTCTAAACACATGAGAGTGTGAGTGGGAAGGGATATTATGGTTGGGTTGATGAGCGATCGGGCACATTTTATGCTCGCCATAAAATTGAGAGGAGTGACACCTCGGTGAGCACCTTTTTAAGATTTGCATGTTATGTAGGGCAGCTGCATTTGATGGTTTGCTTAGGTGATTGGTGGTCAGGGTGATCTGAGCAACTGAACTTGAATTTTGCTTGCTTGAAGGATTTTGAGTTGAAAATATTTGAATTTGAATTTCTTATCTGAGGGGTGAAGCAATTTTATTCTTATTCATGTTGTGCTTTGCTTGGGGAGAAGCAAAGGTTTAGCTTGAGGGAGTTTGATGTTATGGTTTTATATAGAGTTTTTCCCCCTACTTATAAGCTAAAAAGGATGTCAATGGTGCTCTTAGGAGCCATTTTGTGCTAACTTTCTTCATCTAGTTGTGGTTTTCTATTTTGTGTCAAATTGCAGGTTTTAGGGAATTATTTCCCTATTTTCTACTATTATTCGATCGCTACACCATGGATTGGAGAGGTTTTATGCTGAGTTCCAAAGTCCCGAGGACACTTTCCGGGACCCTTAAAGAAAGAATTGAAAATTTGGCATTTGGAGCCAAGAATGAAGAAATGTGCCTAGGCCCGATCTCATCGGGCGGTACACGCCCGATCGGGCGCCAACAAGAGAGAACAATCAGTTTTGATGCGGGCCCGATCGGACGCTTTTGCCCTGTCGTTATTCGCTCCTCCGCCCGATCGGGCGGTTCGGCCCGATTGCATCGGGCGTGCTTGAGAGCTGTTCTGTGCGCGTTGTTGAAGAGTAGGAGGCCGCCCGATTGCATCGGGCGGTTGCCATTTTCTGCTGTTTCAAGCTTGTCTGAGCTCGATCTCATCGGGCATGCTTAGCCCGATCGGGCAATTGACCCGACACGCGCATTTAATGATTTACGGGCTATTTTTATAAGACTTTTCCTAGTTGTTTTAGGTTTAATATAAATAGCCAAATCATAATATCTTTTATTGATCTTTGTTTTAGCCATTATTTTTCATAGTTTTCTCTCAAGAACCCTAGTTTTCTACTTTTCACTTTAGATTCAAGATCAAACACTGGGATTATTTGCAAGTTCAATATAGTTATTTAATTTGGTAATCTTCTTTATTGCTTTCTCTATTATTGATTAGATTAATTTCTTAGTTATTTG
The DNA here is from genome assembly GCA_947648045.1 of Beta corolliflora. NCBI lineage: Eukaryota > Viridiplantae > Streptophyta > Magnoliopsida > Caryophyllales > Amaranthaceae > Beta > Beta corolliflora. The sequence goes on from CANSZD010002984.1 coordinate 1,474,809, forward strand.
CAATGATTCAAAGTATGAATTTTTATATTCATTTTGTTATTGTTTTCACAAGCATGAGTGAGTAGTCTTATTTCTAGGATTGTGGGGATCTATGTATGCAATGAGGGATTGATAGATTAGTCTAATTGTCTTATATTTCAATTGTTTCCTGTGATTGAATTGTTCATGCTAGATTTATGAATTAGGCCTGATCAGTATTTCTATTATCGCAATATTGAATCTGCTTCGAGAGGAGAGATTTCGTATAGGCTTTCAATCATTAGGCAGAGTAATCCTTGACCATGCGAGAGCGGCTAGGTGATCTTTGAGGGAGGTAATGTTCGAGAGAAATTACATGTGCCCTAGATAAATCGACTTATTAGGTGGTTGTTATTCGTCCCTGATTTCCCGAATTGTATGCATAGTGATCCATAGTCCTAGTTCTTTATTAATTGATTCATACCTTCATTTTTAATTCTGTTATTTGCTTAGTTCAGTAAAACAACTCTTTTCATCTGATCTAATTAGTATAATATTAGAATTCAGATACAATAAGTATAACTTTCTCCCTGTGGATTTGATCCTGACTTCCCTGACTACTAGTTAGTGGACCTTAGGTTATTTTTAATTAGGTGATACGACTTTAGCCTGTCAATTACAAGCAATGGAGTGTGCCATAGGAAGTGGCTATCCTCCAAAGAACACTACAAACATGGAAAAATATAAACTCCTAGTAGTCCTTGCTTTATGAAAAATCAGAAACCTTATGTTGTCCTTGCTTTGTGAGAGACTCAACAGCACACTTTCAATTCTGCAATATATTCCCCTCACGGAGATGTGTTTATTTCGACTTACACTCTTATTATTCTTGGCCGTAAAAACAACAGTTGAATTATCACAATACATTATAATCGGCCGACAAGTCAACGACTCTTAGCCCAGATATGAAACCCTTCAGCCAAACACCATGTTAGGTAGCCTTAAATAAGATATGCACTCAGCCTCCATAGTTGAAGTAGAAATTAAGGTCTGCTTCGCACTCCTGCATGAGACGGCACCATCAGCTAGCAGCATAAACACATATCATGAGGTGGATTTTCGTGACTCAATGCAGCCACCGTAGTCGAAGTCATGATAGCCAACCACTTCAAGACTATCAGTGCGCGTATACCTAAGCATGTAGTCCTTAGTACCCTGAAGATACTCAACACTTTCTTTGCAGCCTTTCACTGATCAAGACTTGGCTTACTCTGTCATCTTCCCAATACTCCAACAACATATGCAATGTCAAGTTTAGTACACACCTGAGCATGTATAATGCTTCCAATAGCTGAAGCATAAGGAAAATCTTTCATTTATTCCCTCTCATTGTCATTCTTGGGGCATTGGTCCAAACTAAACCGGTCATTTCACTATAGGTGCTACACTTGGTAAACAATTCTTCATATGGAATCTTTCAAGTATCTTGTTGGTGTACGCCTCTTGAGACAGAGCTAGAATGCCTCGAGATCTATCTTCATGGATCTTAATGCCAATGCCATAAGATGCCTCATCCATATCCTTCGTATCAGAACTACTTGAAAAAAATTATTCCACCTCATATAACAACCCTTATTGTTGGTTGCTAGCAAAATATCATCCACATACAACACAAGGAAATAAGTCTTACTCCCACTAAACTTCTAGCATATACATTGATCCATGATATTTTCTTCAAAACCAAATGAAGTTATCACTTTATGGAACTTCATACAGCAAGGAACTTCATACAGCATTGGCGAGAAGATTGTTCGAGTCCGTATATGGATTTAATAGCTTAAAAACCAGCTACTCACCTTTTCTAGAGGAGAATCCTTCAAATTATTTTATGTAAACCTCTTCCTCTAAATCATCATTCAGAAAAGTTGTTTCACATCCATTTGATGTAACTCATAGTCAAAATGAGCTACTAAAGACATAATCACTCAGAGAGAATCTTTCTTTAATACGGGGGAGAAAGTCTCCTTGTAGTCGATTCCTTCCCTTTGAGTGAATTATTTGGTAATGTGTCTAGCCTTATGTCTCTCGGTGTTGCGTAGTAGTGAGTCTTTCTTCGTCTTAAAGACTCATTTACATCCAATGATTTTACACCATCTGGTAACTCGACAATATCTCAAACTCGATTAGATGCCATAGAATTTGTAGGCATATTTTTAGCCTACGCGATGTGAGCGCGAATTTCACTACCTCATTGTAAAGGTATTAGCTTTGAAGTAAAGAAGTCGTGAACGAGTCTTTAAAGGAAGACTCATAAACCTAATTGGATATTTTGGAAACCAAAGAGACATTAGAAAGGGACTTATCCAATGTAGATTTTTCCAACATGACTTAATTCTTATTTGGTCAATGAACCAAAAATTGTGCTCAAGGTGAGGGTACGAATATGATCATGGATCAAATTCGCCCATTGATGCCTTCTACTAAAAACGATTTCATAGTCTAGTTTAATGTAAATAAACAACCAAAAAATTAATTTCAAACACCAAAATTAATCCAAGTTGGTTCATTAAACACAAAAGACTAATTTTTGGCGATATGTTCATTGGCAATCAAATTACTAGGATCCTATATACACATAATCGTGTCTCCCCAATTTAGTACACGATGAAGATCTATATCGTCGTCCTAATTGGTTCGATCCAAAGGAGAGCAATCCAAAGAGCAAAACTCAAAATTGTTTTAAGAAAGCAAAGTCTATTTATTAACTAAAAAGATTTTAAGCCAAATTTTAAAGAGCCCAATTAATTAATCATGATAATTAATTAAATTTTCGAATACATATTCATTATTAAATAATTGGTAAAATTCACACCAATAATCTCAACTATAGAGCATCTTCCTATATTAATCCCAACTAAGGATTATTATGGTATAATCCGAAGTTTGGAGGGCGTCTTTTCATATTGCCTCATTTACTTGTTTACCCCGTTGTAACAAAGTTAATTTATCCTTATTAAATTGATTACTTTTTTTTTGAAAGAGAAATTTCATTAATTGAAGGCTAAACAGCATCTACAATAGGTATTAAAGAAAAACAACATACAATCAAACAAGGTTAAATCAAATTCGTCTTCAAAAAAACTACAATGAACCAGATCGAGCAATACAGCGCAACCCCCTTGTATTTGCCGAATCAAGCAGCTATTGATGAGGAAGTCTATCATTCTGACATAGTTTGGGAAGAGCATTCTTGATCGAGCCATGTTGACCGCATCCGAGATTTCAATACCTTCATGTTGAGTCTCGAACTTTAACCAATGAGAACAATTTCTCATAGGGGAAAAGGATATCTCCACAACAGAGACTAAAAACCCTATAATAGGGTTTGAAAAAATCTCATAAAGAGAGAATAATTTATTCAACAAAACAAGAAATAAATGAACTAAAACTGAAAATAAAAGGGGAAAAGGGGCTTACCATGGATGATTCCATGGTAGCCCCTAATTGATGAAGAAGGAGAAGAGGAGGCTAGGGTTTGAGAAAGAAAGAAAAAGAGAGAGAGAGAGAGAGAGAGAGATGGTGATGATGAAAAAAATGGGCAATTATGATAAGGAAATGGCCATGATGCGAAGAGGATCAGATGGGTGGCTGGGCGTTAAAGTTGATTGTCTTTTATTTACTATGATTTACGTTTTTATAATAATAATAAAAGTTTAAGCCATTTAATTGTATTAGGTATAGGAATTAATAATTAAAAAAAGGATTAAACTTTAAAGCCATGATTGCCTGTTTAATAGGTTACCGATTAAGTGGGAGTAAAAAGGACGACTTACCCTAAAGTTTGGATTATAATAGAATAACATTTAGTTGGAATTAATATGAGAAGACCAACCATAATTGGGATTATTAGTATGAATTAATCCTAAATAATTTCATTAAAATTAGTTTTTATCATATAGAAGGATGATTTCTGGTTTTAGATGATAATATTTGATAGGAAAAATTGTCAGGAATAAGCCAACCTTTACGTGATACGTTAAAAATAATAAGTTAACCTTTTGATTATTTTGGAATAATTTAACTTTGATATCACTTGAACTTTAAACAAGACAAATGACTTGTAACCGGTTTAACAGGTAATTGAGAGGTTATTTTTTTCAGTAATTTTGAAATTCTTCCTATTTTTCTCTCTCTCCCCTCTCTTCTTCTTCTTCCCATGGCTGCCAAACTCTATTCTCTCTCTTCTCCTCCAAAACCCACCACCACCGACCACCAAATGGCAACCTCAGCCACCCTCCTAATACTATGCCTCAACAACCCCTACCCATACTCACCTATACCACCAAAACCACCTTTAAAAACCCAAAACCCGAAACCACCCATAAAACCCACCAGCAAACGTCGTCATACTTGAAGAAACGTCGTCATACTTGAAGAAGCAGTCACTCGTGGAGGTGGAGTAGAGAGAGGATGTGAGAACCAGTCATGGCGGCGAGGGCATACAAGTCAAAGGGTGGATTTGACCCAACATATGTCTTGGATTCCAAATTTGTGAGGGCATGAGTCGAACCAGAGGAGGAGGGAGGAGAAGTCGAGGAGGGCGAGGCGGGCCTTGGCAGTGGGAGGAGTTGCAAAAAGCATGTGTCGATGAGGGAGATAGATCTAGCTACTTGAGGCGAAGGCCAGGAGGCCGGAGGTGGTTGTGTCGGATGTGTCGCAATTGTCGCGGCCGGCTCGGCCCGACATCATTAACTCCCATGGCTTCGGGGTGGTGGAGGGGCAGGGGTGGCTATGTTGGTGGCTTTGGAAGGAGAGAAAGGAGTGTGCGGTGGTGTGAGTTTGATGATGGTGCGTGGCGAAGGGAGCAAATGAGAGGTGGTGGTGGTGGTGGGCGGTAAAAAGAGAGAGAAAAGAAAAAAAATATGTTTTTTAAAAATACAATTAAAATTAATAAATAAACGAATGAGAGACTGACACGTGCACATTTAACCTGTTAAAGAGGTTAATAACAGGTCATGACTTGTTAAAAATAGTTAAGTTTTAAATGTTGACTTATTCCAGGATAATAAAAAAGTTAGTTTATTTTTAGCGGATCACACAAAGGTTGGCTTATTCCTCACAATTTTCCCAATTTGATAAAAGATAAAAGGAAGTTTTTAATTTCGGATAGAAAATAAAACTCAGTCAGATCTGCAATTTCGTTTCACGCAACAGCATTGCGTCTGGCTCATCGTGGTGCGCACGCGCAATCATCGAATAATCAGCAAAATAGAAAAACGCAAAAACTCCCGCACCTTATAATTGCCAGGCCAAGAGGCGTGTGGTGGGCACACAAACCTTGCATGGAGCACAAGCTTCTTGCGAAAGGCGTAAAACTCGTGCGTGCAGTTGTAATATCCTAAAACTTTAAACATGTTTAATTAAGTAATTAAGAAGGTTAAAAATCTTGATTAATAATAATAAAATAAACATGTTATGAATTTGGTGGCTAAAAGAAATTAAAATTTACAAATTACTATATAGGTTAGCAAATTAGACCAATAATAACTAGTTATGAATTAGTGTAAAGTTTGCAAAATAAATAAATTAGCAAAAAAAAAGAAGAGGAAACCCCCTTCCCAAATCCTACGGCATACACCCGACCACCTAGGGGTGCTAACGAGCCAGGGTGGCTCGCAAACTGTTCGAGTTCGGCTCGGTCAAAGTTCGGTCAAAACTCGGCTCGAGTGAGTTCGATTCGAGTTTGAGATCGGCTCGAGACCTTAACGAGCCGAGCGTGAGCCTAATGAAGTTCGGCTCGAAAGCTCGCAAACAGGTTCAATAAAAATTAAATTACTATTTCATATATTAATTTTTAATCTAACCTAACTCGTATTCTACTAAAAAAAATAAGGGCCCAGGTTCCAATCCTAATTACCAGCGACCTGGCCCACTTAAAAGATATGTTCGAGCTGGGCCCTAAAAAAATACTGTCAATTACAAACCAATTGAGAACTTGATCATTCCCTAAATCCCTAATTTCAATTCTCACACCGCACACCTGAAGGGCTAATAACTTTCGGTGCATCATACGGCCGGTGAGCGGTGGGGTTTGTGGCCTCGGGAAGCGGGCTTCGTGGCGGTGAGCAGCAGCTTCGTGGAGGACAACGGAGATAACAAGTGATCAATTTTTTTAGGTTCGCAATTCAGATGAATTCGTGCAGTTATATATTCTATCATCTTCCTCCTTTTTTCATTTTTCTTTTCCTTCTTCTTTTTCTTGATTTCCTCGTTTGATATATGATGAATGATGATGACTGATTCTTTCTCTCCTATCTAAATTTTCTCTTTCTCCTTTTTTTTTCAATATTCCATCTTTTGAAATCTGATGATGATTGATGACTTTGTCCTTTTCTAATTTGGAAAATTTGCCCGAAAAAGTCCCACCTTTTGGCCGTCTGCCGAAAATAGTCCCAGCTGCCTATTATTTTATAATAAACCTAACTTTGGGTTTTTTTTTTAGGATTAATTGATAGGAATAATCCCACCTTTGGCCGATATGCTCAAAACAGTCCAATCTTTAACTAATCTCAAAATAATCCCACCTTTACAACTTACATTCTCAAAATGGTCCTTAACCTGTTGACGACCTGTTTAATAGGTAAAAGTTTAACACATGTCGTCATTCTATTGGTCTAGAGTTTTAAATTATAATTGTCCACTATTAAAAAAGTTCTCTCTTGTACCCTCCCCTTCCCTTCCACTGGCCTCTCTCTCCTACCCTCTGCCACCGTTTCTCTCTCCTCCCTAATTTCTCCCTATCATTAAACACATACCAAGTCAAACAGACACCACTCCTTCCCTTTATCTCAGCTCCACTCCAAAAATCCCACCATCAGGCATCAATCAATAATAATGGAACCTTCATTCTCTCTGAATTCAAATGCCACCACTCACTCAAACCCAACCCAACTTCTTCATCGTCAACAACGCCGAAGAACTGAAATCGAATTCGCATCACCATTTACCGACGACCCTTTCTCTCATTGTGAGGAGTGAGTAATAATCATCGTCGCCGATTCCAATCGTCACTTTGTCCAACAAAAAGACTTGTGTCATAATATTTAACCCTTCTTAGTTCTTAGTTCTTAGTTAGATGAATAATATACAATTATACAAGGAGCCTTCAAAACCCGAATAATTAATTTGTGCAACCTTAGGATCATAAATAATGGTTGATTATACTACATCTACAAGTATCACCATTTTCTTTTGAGGGTTTTTGGTTCGGTAGAGTGCGGTTTTTGGTGGTGGGTGGGTGGTTTCTTGTGGGGTTGGGAGGATTTCAGGTACGGTGGTGGGTTCTCAGTTGTGGCCTGTGGGTGGGTGGTTCCATGTGCAACTGGGTTGATTTCGGGTGATGGGCTTTTGGTTGTGGTTTGGGTAATTGGGTGGGTTGAGAACAGGGAGGAGGGAGAAGGAGTTTATTGAGAGGTTGGGTGCGCAATGGGTGGGTCAGTGGGGTGGTGTTGCCTGTGGTGGTGGAGTCTAGTGGAGGAGAGGGAAAGAGGTTGTGAGAATAGGGAGGAGGAGATAGAGCATATTAAAAAGAATAAAATTAGTGTTTTTAACCAGTTCAACAAGTTTCAGGTAAAAAAGCCCATTTTAAAAAGATTAGGTGTAAAAGTGGGATTATTTTGAGATTAATCGAAAGTTGGACTATTTTGAGCAGATCGGTGAAAGGTGGGATTATTCCTATCAATTAATCCTTTTTTTTATTCGTGGACCCATGTCATTGGAAACCTACTGAACAGGTAGAACACATCACGTGAGCTCAGCGTGAGTGTGTATTTTCCCTCCCAAAAACTAACCCTTTTTTTCTCTCTCTCCTCTGTCTGCTGTTCATCATCGTTTTCATCTTCCTCTTTTTTTTTCGCCTTTTTCATTTTCTGCGTGTTGAAGCTGCGGGTCCGGTGATTTGGGTGAACTACATCAAAATTTCGCTCTTTGTGAAAGGTACCTTACCTCCTCTTTGCACTCTTTAAATTGGAATTTTTTTTGTTGCAATTTGAGTACATACATTGCTGATGGTAAATGTGAACTTGAATGTTAAAGTTTTGAACTTTTTTCAAGAGTGTAATCTGTTATTTTGCTGCAATTTTTATTTTTTCCACTTAATTAGTTTAATTTATGTGCTTGATTACGAATTGTGATTAGTTGAACTGAATAGGGCATTTGTGACTTGCAGGGGTAATTGAACATGGATTGGGTTACATTAAGGTTTTGGCATGGAGGATTGTTTAAGAAGAGTACAAATGGGTCCTTGTATATGGGAGGAGAAGCCAAGACATACCCTATTGACCCTGATGAGTTGTCATGGTTTTTCTTGGAAAAGATGGCCAAAGATTGCGGTAACTATAGGAAAATTGAGATGGTATATTATTTAACACCGGGTGTGCAATTGATGATGGTTTGAAGAGGGTTTATGATGATGAGGAGGTTAGGGTGATGACTAGTATTGTTAGAGAAGCTAGGTGCTTGGATTTGTATGTGTTGCATGGGGTTGATGAACCCCAACTTGATGAACCCCAACCACAGCTACCTGAACCTCAGAAAAGACGCCAAAAACTCATTCCTAGAAGGGCCCCACGACAAGCACCAAGTCCTAAAAAGGTGACCCCACAAAAATCACCCAAATCCAAAAAAAGGGACCTCCCTTAACACCTCATCAACCACCTTATCTCCTACTAGGACCGACCCAAGATTCTTATCCCGAATAAATCCACATCGATTCAACCACAACACAGCAACCCATTTTAAATGTACATGCTAACCCTAGAAAAGGGAACACAACATCAAACAAGCAACCAGTAGCACAAGAAGTGCATTCACACTCAAAACACACCTCTGAACCTCATCCAAGTTCAGATCCACAACCCACAACAAGCTCACCACCCCGACTTCGCATCACTGATGATTGGTGGACTGATCCTAGGCCTGAAAGTCCCATCCCTCTGAATGATCTTATTCCTGATTTTCCTACCTCAAGTGATGACACAGATCCACTCTTTGAACCATCTACATCAAGTGAGCCAGCTGATTTTGTTTTAGAAGTTGATGGGCAGTTTATTGTTGATGAGGATGAGGTCATACATGAAGACTTTGGTGAGAAGGAGGAGAACATAGTTGAGGAGAATGAGTCAGATCACATTGAAGAGCTTGATGGTGATGATATTTACACTAGTGATGAGGAGTATATAACAGCAAGGAATAGGGTGAGAGGTTGCAAGAACAAGCTGAGTGAGTTGGCAGAACAACTAAGGAAAGAGGCAGAACAAGGTTTTATTACAACTAATAGCAATGAAGGGCACACATCTGGTGAGGGTGAGGGAGAACATTAGGGTTTTGAAAGTGAGTATGAAAACTCTGAAGATGAAATCCACACCCCAGAGGCTAGTGAAGAGGAAGGTGATTTAATTCCTAGGAGGAGGAGGAGGGGAAGGAGTTTGGCTGTTGATGCAGATAGTGTGGACTTCAGCAAGTTTGTATGGAAGGTGGGACAAAGGTTCCCAAACACAACTGCTTTTAAGAAAGCTGTAGCAGCTTTTGCAATCTTGCAAGGTAGAAGTTTGAGGTTTTATATTAGCAACAAAAACAGAGGACAGAGGTTAGGGGTTTGCTGTAAGAAGGGGTGCCCATTCAGGTTGTACTCTTCATGGGACACAAGAAGGGCTTGTTTTGTGGTCAAAACTGTGATTGATGAGCACACATGTTGTAGAAATATGACCAAGAACACCCAGTTGAAAGCATCATGGGCAAAGAAACAGGTTTCTTGAGGTCTTTAAGACCAGGCCCCACTGGCCTGCAGCTGAAATTAAAGAAACCATTAGGAGGGCTTTTAAGGTTGTTGTTACAAGAAATTTCGCATACAAAACCAAGTACCAAGCACACATACTGTTACATGGTTCAATGGTACAGCATTACAACAAGTTAGGGAGGTATATAGAGGCACTAAAAGTGGCAAGTCCTCAATCACACATTGTGCTTGTGACTGACACTAGCCAACAATCTGATCCACCAGTGTTTCAGAGGCTTTTCGTGGGTTTTGATGGGTCAAGAAGGGGTGGATGGAGGGCCGCAAGAAGGTCCTTTGCATTGATGCCTGTTTTATCAAAACATTCTTAGGAGGGCAACTTTTGGCTGCTGTAGGGAGAGATGGAAACGATCAGATGTTCCCCGTAGCGTGGGCTATTGTAGAAGGGGAGAATAGTTCTTCATGGGAGTGGTTTCTAACTGAATTGCAAGGCCATTTAGACCTGGAAGATGGTGATGGATTGGCTATAATCAATGATGAAAATCAGGTTAGTTAGTGTAGTTTACTTTAGTTTGTGCTACTTTATTTTATTTCTTAGTTACTTGCTTACTTGTGATCTTTATGCAGGCTATATTGAGTTCAGTTGCAAAGTTGCTGCCCAAAGCTGAGCACAGGCATTGTGCTAGGCACATCTTTGCACTGTGGCACAAAACATACAAAGGAGATGAGATGAAGCAACTTTTCTGGAAAGCTGCCAAATCTTACAGTATCCCTGAGTATAATGAGGCACTGTCAGAAATGGAAAAGGTGAATCCAGTTCTTGTGGTTGGATTTAAGAGCTACAATCCAAAGGTATTTTGTAGGGCCCATCTCAAAGATAGCATGAAGGTTGATGTGATAGTAAATAATTTAGTCAAACGTTCAATGGTTACATCATAAATGTTAGGGTCAAACACTTAATATACATGTTAGAGGACATTAGGGTTGCATTGATGCAAAGACTTGTTATGAAAAGGCAAGAAATGGAAAAGTCTAGTGCACAAATCTGTCCTAGGGTTCAGGTTAAATTGGAAAAAGAAAAAGACCTTGCTGCAAATTGCATTCCCTGCCCATCATCCAACACCTTATTCCAAGTCAACCACTTGATGGATAGTTTCATAGTTGACCTAGCCAAGCACACCTGCACTTGTAGGAAATGGGACATGACTGGCATCCCATGCTTGTCATGTCAGTTTCTTGTATTTATTTCTGTAACCAAGAAGCAGAGGACTTTGTTGCTAATGAGCATAAGAGGGATATGTATCTTAAGGCATATGCATGGTCAATTCCACCTTGCACAGGGGAAAGACATTGGCCTGAAAAAGAGTTAGCTCTTGATCCACCTCCAATCAAGATTGGGCCTGGCAGACCTAGGTTGAACAGGAGGAAAGGTCCCTATGAAAACCCTAAGAAGCCTGGTAAGTTGACTAGGCATGGGTTAGAGATGACTTGCTCAATCTGTAGGGAAAAAGGCCACAACAAAAAAAGGTGCCCTAATAGGGACAGAGCTGTTGTGCAAGAGCCACCACAAAAGAGGCCAATGGGTAGGCCTAGGAAAGACTCCCAATCATCAACCCAACCACAACCATCTGCCACAACTACTGTCACAGCAGAACCCAGTAGGATAGGGAGAGGTGGAAGGGTTATCAGGGGTGGCAGAAGGTCAAGAGGTGGTGGCAACAGAACTGCAAGAGGAGATGGGGAAGGAAGAGGTGCTGGTTCAACTGTCACAGCAGAAACTGGTGGAAGAGGTGGTGAAGGCAGAGGCAGGGGTGTTGGTTCAACTGTCACAGCAGCAACTGGTGGAAGAGGAAGAGGTGGTGAAGGCAGAGGCAGGGGTGTTGGTTCAACTGTCACAGCAGCAACTGGTGGAAGAGGAAGAGGTGGTGAAGGCAGAGGCAGGGGAAGGGGAAGAGGTAGAGGAAGGGTGAGTTTGTTTCAATGTTGTATGTCATCTAAAATTATCTTTCAATGTATATGCTGTTGATGACACTATCTTTTGTAAATTTTCAGGTACCTGTTGGTGTTGGTGTCTATCAAGGGATGGATGGACAAGCCTATATTAATGTATGACATTAGGTCATTGATCCTAAATGTAGTTTGTGGCTACCTCATTTGGGGAAAGGTCCTAATATTTCTCTTCTCTTCTTAACAGGTTCCTGGACAGAGAGGAGGACCTAGATTTATCTTGGATCCTTCATTTTGAGGTTCAACTAACATCACATCAACACAACAATCAGTTAATGCTCCCCACTAGAAGAAAGCTACTTATGTACTAAGTTGATGTAGTTCCTTAGTTTTTGTGATATGGTTTTTGTAACAGCAAACTTTGTACCTGTTTTGTGTTAGTTGTGTGGTCATTTTGGTTGTAACAACTACATTTATGGGATGATATTTAAGCAAAGTGATTTAAGGAAGAAATTTGTTGATGAACTAAGAAGTAATGTTATATATATGAAAATGGTGCCACATTGATACAACGATTGAGGACATTACTTCCTTAGTCCTAACTCCTTAATTAAATAAGCATACTACATTAGTTCAATCTCATAAAGCCTAAAACAGGCTAATACATATTCATTTCAATAAAAAAGCAACAACAAATGTTATGAAACATGCAATTACAACAGTAGCAAACTTATGGTCCTTCATTATGTTTGGTTCCATTCCTACACAAAGATGCTCCTACCGAACTTTGGTTGCCTTCACTTGGAGACTCCAATTTTTAGCCTTCAATTTCTTGACCTTCTCTTTCAATTCCATATTCTCATGTTCAAGCTGAGCAATGATGGTCACCTTCTCAAGCAACCTGTAATTCATCTCCTCCACCTCAGCTGTGCATCCTCTGCGAACATCATCCTCCCATACGAAGAAGCCACAATGTTCCTGTTTTTTGGGATTTTTGCCCAGAAAAAATTCAATTAACAAATACCATACACAAGAACAGATACGAACCCTAAAAAATTGAAGCTTACACTCACCGGAAAATGGATGCAGCCATAGAATTTCCTCCCTAAGTTGGGACCCTTGTGTTTCACAGTTCTAAGGGGAGAAATGTCATTGTGATGGCATCTCAAAGGTAGACAAACCCTTCTACTTGATGAATTGCCTGAATTGGAGGATGAAATCGCCATTGAAGCAAGGAGAGTGAGAAGTGAGGGAGTGAGAAGTCAAAGAGTGATGAAGTGAGGGATGGGGATTGATGGCAGGTAAAAAAAAGGAAAATAAAACTAACCGTTACAAGTGATTACCCACTGCAGCCAGTGACTAACCGGTAACGGTCCACGAATAAAAAAAAAACCCAAAGTTAGGTTTATTATAAAATAATAGGCAGCTGGGACTATTTTCGGCAGACGGCCAAAAGGTGGGACTTTTTCGGGCAAATTTTCCTTCTAATTTTTTTCCGTTTTCTTTTTACTTGTGTTTCCTTCATTATAAAGCTAGACTCAAATTGCAATCTATGAAAATCAAGTTCAGTGAAAATCAAAGAATAAAGGAAAATTATTCTCGAGCCGTTTTCGAGCCCGATAGTTCGCGAACCTATTTCGAGCCGAGCCTCGAGCCGAGCCGAGGCTCACTGTCTCGAGCTCGAGCCGAGCCCATAATTTTGAGCTCGACGAGCTTCGAGCTCGAGCCGATCTCGATCTCGATCTATTTCCTTCTCGAGCCGAGCCGAGCCTGCCCAGGTTCGGTCTCCGTTCGGCTCGTTAACCACCCCACCTCCCAATTCTTCCCTCCCTCCTCTTTGTCCCCTATAGTAGCGAACCACCACTCATCTCTCACACCACCTCCATTTGGTTCCCTTAACCTCATCTATAAAGACCCAGTGAATTAGAGCTATGAAAATCACTTCACAACACCAAAAATCACAAAAACTCCTCCTCTCACTCCTCCACCCGCGACACCACCACACCACTATGCACACCACTTCCGGTGCACCGCCGCCCTACGAACACCAGAAACCCTCGCCAGTTCACCACCGCAGCCGCGCCGCACTGCAGCGCCACCAACACCCCTCCTTCCTTCGCTATTCTCTCGACTCGATCTCCCGCCCCTGTTCGTCTGCTCTGTCCCTGCTCCGGTTCGCTGCTGCATTTGCATCGCATCACCAGCAGCTCGCGTCGCGCCGCCAGTCACGCCGGTGCTCGCTACTCTCGCCGAAGCCCTCCAAGCTCTTCTCCCCTAAATACAGGAAGTGGAGGAAATGGGGGAAATGAAAGTTCATGGGAATTTGAAATTCGAATTGATTTACCTACCCTCCCTTTGGTCACTCACAATTCTTACATAAATTCTTGTGAATTACAACTTCCCTTATGACTACCAAATAACTTAGACTAATTCCTAGGAATTTCATAAGGGAATTAAATTCCCACAAATTGTTAATTCCTATGGGAAAATAATTCCCATTGCAACCAAACAAGCACTTAGTTTAATTTTGTTGCATTGACATATTGGGCTTAAGTGGACTGATTTGTTGGTGTTAATTAAACCATTTAGTTTAGTTTACACCTTTAACTAGTTGGGCTAATATTATATTGAGGATTAGGTTAATAATGTTATGTTAAACTAATTAACTACTAATTCTTATAATCTGAATTTTATAATTGAATATTAAGAACACTCTTGTTTGTAAAAATGACTTTATATTTAGTTCATAAGTTTATTGATAAGTATTGTAATATATTAGTGATAATGTTTGGAATAATTAGATTAATGATAATAATCCTTCTAGTTTAGTAGTAACCATGCCAAATTTGATATTAGTACTTAAACGATTAATTTGATGAACTTCCATCATTAGATTAAGCTTACAAATCATATTAAAGTGGCAATAATAATGTTGTTATAACGCGAGTTATATTACGTTCATTAAATAATAGGAAAAATGGAAACTAATAATCCCACCTTTGCCACTTTTGCTGAAAACAATCTCAATTCCCACCTCTTCGAAATCTGAAAACAATCCCACCTTTGACCCCATCTTCTCAAAATAAGTCCTTTTACCACTAACCTGTTTAACAAGTTATATTTTTTTTATTTTTTATTTTTTGTCCTTTAATCTCACTCTTCCCACTATCTCTTCCCACCTTACATCCTTCTTTCATGGCAGCCCCTCCATCACCACCATGGGCACCACCACCACCCCCTGCCGCCTCCATCACCACCATGGGCACCACCACCACCCCCTGCCGCGTTCACATCACCATAACACCCACACCAAAAAACCCCATCCACCCCGAAAACCCCCTACCCGGAATCCTCCACCTCGAAACATCAATTTAAGACTAACTAAAAAGTGCCAAAATCCAAGAAAATAACAAAAGCATGAATATTGGATTTCTTACTTTCTCATTCAACTGTTGTGTTTCCTTTCTTTCCTTTAAAAATCTTGTCCATTACTTTGTGCAAAAAATGCCCAAATGGTCCAGAATAGAAGAACCCATATATCTACAAATTCAAATTCAAAATTTTGCAATTTCAACACAACACAATAACATCAGAATCATGATTTTTTTTACAAAATAAATAAATCATCAAAGTTTAACCAACCTACCATAAGAAGAAATAATCTTTTAAACCGAAACTTTTTAACCCCATAAAATTTCTCGGGCAGCAAAATCACTACACCCAAAGAAGAACTCCAGGCAGTAATTGCCTAAATCATCATAAAAAACATCAAAACACAAATCGAATAAAACCCATGTCAATTTTTCACCAAATCAACCAAACCCAAATCCAAAAATTGGAAAAAGATTAAACCTTTGTTCTAAGAGGATTAATTTGAAGTTGCAAAAGGTACTTCTTCCAAATTTCAGTAACACATACTACCATAATTAAACACATACTACCATATTAAAGAGTTCTGCATGTGGCTCATGCTTGCTTTGGCCACTAAAATCATCAGTAAAGATGAAACTTTAATTTCAATATCAAACCAAAGTTCAATTCTTAACACAAATTACAGAAAGCTAGGGTTATGATTAATCAACCTATCAATCAATTGTGTCATCTCAAACACAACCTAACCAATCATCATCTTCCTACTTCCAATTCAACAATCAAGTAAACAAAAGATTCTCAGAAAAATTGAAAAGAGAGAAAGAATGAAATTAAAGAGGTGAAATTTACGGGATCAAATTGGTCGATTGAGAGGAGAGAGACAGGACAACATCTGCACTCAGCTTCACGGCTGATGAGCTCAGCAGCGTCCATGACATTTCCAATTTGAGTAGCATAGAGAATGAGTAGTTTGGGCTTCTCCATTGAAATAGCTTTGTCTCCTTCAATGGCTTCCTCAACTACTCGCAAAAGTTGCAGAAATCTCAGCTTCTTTCTATTTCTTCAATTAGTTTTTCTTGAAATATTATATTTTCAAATAAATTGGTCAAGCTCACCTTTTTTTTTTTTTTTTTTTTTCAGTTTTCGAAGATTTTAATTATGGCTGATCAAATAATCTTTCTCTCTCCTCTCCTTCAATGGATGCCTGCAAGGTGTTTGTGAAAATGACGGAGAGAGAGAAAAAAACTGAAAATGGGAGGATTACCTGTTAAGAGGGGGTTAACTTGTTTTTTCTGGTTACTAAATGAAAAAGACTTGTTTTGAGAAGATGGGGTCAAAGGTGGGATTGTTTCCAGATTTCGAAGAGGTGGGATTGTTTTCAGCAGAAGTGGCAAAGGTGGAATTATTAGTTTTCATTTTTCCTAAATAATATATAGTTGTAAGAAAATGAAGTAATTGGATTATGACAATCATATTTACAAGTCATTAAACATGGATTATAATTCATGATTAATCTTTATCAGTGTCACCTAAATATGACTCTTAAGTTTATAAGATTTTAACGATAACCACTTAAATTATAATTCAAAACTATGCTTATAAGCGTAAGTATGACTCGTATATGACCTTAAGGGTAATCACTTAAGTATGACTCGTATATGACCTTAAGGGTAATCACTTAAGTAATTTTACAGCCTAATGAAAAAATGTTTAAGAAAAATCCAAGTCTAATTAATTATAGTAATAAATTTTATCATACAACACTTGATTAGATTAAAGGAAGGGAATATTACAAGCCCCCCGGGCTCTCAAGAAAATTTAACTACGATACCAGGTAACGTCTACTGCTAACACCCGCACTCCCCTTCCAACTATGTTTTATGATGCTTTATACGGTGTATATGCTATGTTATTTATGGTGTGTGGGATATGAAATGTGTTTTCTATGTAAATGATGTTTATTAAATGATTTCATGCTAAGAAGTATGACGAGTTTGATGTTACAAAAATACGATTAGTAAAACTAATTAATATAATTAATTAACTCTATTAATTAAGTGGGGCTAGAAAATGGGTTTTAGAAATTGGACTTTCATAAAAATACTTTAAAAAGGTTTTTCAAACATAGGTTATATATTATAAAACGTTTTAGAAAATGGGCTTTGTAAAACTATTAATAAAAGAGGTTTTCGGAAATGGGCTAATAAAACGAGTTAAAATATGGATTGGACTTAAAACATTTTAGGCTCGTTCTATATTCTTTCCTCGATCCAGACCAATTATAGCAGAGTATTAGTCATCATAGGATGTTATATGGGGAGACACGATTATGTGTCTACAAGAGCAGAATGTCATAGCAGCTTTTGTGAATTTATCAAGGGATCGTAGGAGTGAAATTGGAGGAGAGGTGTGTTGTCAAGGCTCGAGTTATAAATGAGGGACCTGTTCTAAGCCCAGATCAGCAAAGTCTCCGGGAATGTTCTTTTACAGTTGGTGATGTGAAGCATGCTCTTATGTCTATTCCCAATGACAAAGGTTTGATAGATATAATAACTTATTTTTTAAGCATTGCTGGGATGTTGTCGGAGATGATGTAGCTGCTGCAATGCTGGACTTTTTCATATAGGGAAGTTACGGAAATATGTTAATGTAATTTCTGTTACTCTCATTCCAAAGGTTATAAGTCAGAATGAACTTATGCCCATTTCTTGTTGTTCTGTTATCTATAATTGCATCACTAAGCTTATTTCTGATACATTAAAGCCGGTGCTGCCAAGTGTGGTGTCCCACACTCAAGGGGCTTTTGTCTCCAAGAAAAGTATCCTACATAATTTTCCTTTATACCAGGATATTATAATGTCAAGAAGCACACAGGTAGTCAAAAAGAAAAATGTTGTTTGATGAAAGTGGACTTGCAGAAGGCATATGATACTGTTTGTTGGGAATTTTTGGAGGATATGATGACTTCTTGGGGTTTCCTAGCAGATTCTTTAAGCTCATCATGACATGTGTAACAAGCTCTATATTCGTTTTAATGCTCAATGGGTTTTTTCCAATCCATGAGAGGATTGAGATAAAGAGACCCCATGTCTCCCCTCTTGTTTGTGCTCTATATTGAATACTTCACTATGATTATGTCCTATGTTGGCTTCCATCGTAGATGTAAGTCTATAGGTCTCAATCATCTTTGCTCTGTAGGTAATCTGATCCCTTTTTATAAACGTGATTTTAGGTCTGTTTACATGATCCTTCAAGGGTTAAAGTTGTTCCATGGTTCCACTTGCTTGAAAGCAAATCGTTCTAAATATGATATTTACAATTGTAGTATGGAAGGCCAAGAGATTTAGACAATTGTAGAGTGTTCTGGTTCGAAACATGGTAGATTTCCCATCAGATTTGTAGGGGTACCTATCAGCACCAAGAAACCTTCAACTGAAGATTGTGTGAAACTCATTGAGAAAATGATGGGTAGAATGAGAGTTTGGAGTGTAAGGCACATATTCTTTGCTAGGAAAAGACAGCTGGTCAATTCTATCCTAATAAGCATAAGTATTTATTGGTCCCAAATCTTAAGTTACCCAAGGCAGTTAACAGGCACGTGAATACCATAAGTAGAGCCTCTTTATGGATAGGAAGTTGTCATAGCTCCAAGCCTGACTATATGAGCTGGGATGATGTTTGCAAGCCAAAAAATAATGGTGGGTTGGGTTTATGATCCTTGGCCACTTGGAAGCAGGTTGTAGTGAGGAAGCAAGCATGGAACATTGTAATGAAAACTGACAACTTATGGGTAAATTGGATTCTTGCTATGTATATTAAGGATCATGACTTGAATACATTCACAACACCTAAATCTGCTAACTGGGATATGAAATACATATGCAGGGTCAGGCAAAACATCTCCTATGTCTATGGTCATGGTGGCTTTCCAAGCCAAAGTATAATACTGCTGAAGTTTACAAACTCTGCATGATGTTGCGGTGAAGAGGAATGAGTGTAAAACCATATGGGATCACCATAATATCTCAAAACATCGTTTCACTAGCTGGTTGGTTTTACACAAAAGACTGCAGACTATGGTCATATTGTCTTCCATTAAAGTGTGCAATAGTGATCAATGCTTACTCTCTGAAACGGCAGGGAGGAGCATAACCATTTGTTCTTTGATTGTACCTACAGTCAACAGTGCCTACATATGATTAAGGGGTAGATTGGGATACATTCTACAGTCAAGGAGTATATCGAGATTCTTAATTGGGTGAAGAGAAGGTACATGCTGTGGGAAGCAAGTCATTGTTGCTGGTTTTATTGCGACTGTGTATATAATATGGCAAGAAAGGAATAATGCTTCATGGAATTTGCAGATAAGATCCGTGTTAAAAGTTGTACAAGACATATAGTATACTATAAAGTAAAGGATAAGATCTAGACTTCATGGGATAATAAAGGATGTTGATGTAAAATGGTTCCATAGTCTTTAGGGTGTGGTTAGTTTGTGTATGGCTGTTCAGTATTTTTGTGTTGGTTTTTGCGTGGTTGTATAGAAGTTGCTTGTTCTTTAGTGAGCCATTAAACCTAGGTTGTAAAGTTGAGCTTCAATATATTCATTCTTTCTTACCCAAAAAATAGATGTTTAGAAGATCATAATGACGATAAGATGAGAGAGAACCAATTAAAGTGTGTTGTATTCATTATTTTGATGACAAATAATAATTTTACAGTATAATTGACATAGGGAAAACTAGGTCGTTATTAGTCTCCTAAAGTCAAACAAAACCTAACTAGACCACTAAACTAAGTAAAGTGACAAGCAATGGTCATTTTTCCACAAGGACTAAGGAGCACCAATATGTGTTAATTTAACAATAAGCTAGGCCGAAAAAATCGTCAAGTTTTGATTAAACTAAGGGTATAAACTATTGAAATCAAATTAGGAAAAGCACTAGGAATGGGAAAACACCACAATCATAGTTCACATCCAACAACCAAGTAGAAATATAGGGATTGACACGTATTGGGGATATGCAAAGGGAATAAACAAACCTAAACACCTCTAAAATCGTTGTTAAGGAGTTTAGAGTCCTAATTATGGCAACAAAACCTATATTTCGAAGTGTTATCACCTAACTAGACCAAGTTAGGAATTGAAATCAAACCCAAGTCAATACAAATCAACAAGTGATGTATAGCAACTAATTAATCATTCATGAAGGTCAACCACATAAAAGTAAACCATAAAATGGACAACAAAATGATCAAAAGGTGATGGAGCTCACATCAACTAAGTCACCAATCAACATCAATTATTGAAATTGTACAAATCCCAAACATAACCAACCTACTAAACTCTACTCATGAAAATGAGATGCAAACAATGATTGGGCTACTCCCAATCCTAGTTAATGAACTACTCACTACCCATTATACTACTAAACATCCTAAACATGGAAAAACTAGCAATAAATCACCAATCTAAAAGTAGCAAAAACCAAAAACCAAGACTTTTAAGCAAAAACAAAACAAAATCTAGAGTGCAAACAAGAAGAAACTAGTAAAAGATGGAAACTTTAATCTAGATTAACTATCAAACATGAAAATAAAGTAATAAAAGAGGAGATAGAGTAAGAAATGTTCATTGATAAATTGTTGAATCTTCAAATACAAGTTGTCACCCTTGAATTTCCCAATCTTCAATCTCTCTTTGAGTTTTCTCACTTTTCCCCTAAACTAAGCTATGGAGGCTAATCCTCCCTAAAATCCTAAAACTATTCTAAAACTAAGAGTGATGGATAAAATAAAAAATTCCTCCCTTTTAAAATGGGTTAAGGGGGTATTTATACTCCCCCAATTACATCATCGTAAATAAAGGTGGGCCGAAGAAAATCGCACAAAACAGCAGCAGCCCGGGCGGGGCGGGCAAACCAAGTAGGCCCGGGCGAGCTGGGCTGAGGCCCGGACGGGGCAGGGATCAAGGGCTCGGCTAACTCTACCGGGCGTGGGCCGTGTTGGACGAAATTGGCAGAAGCATCCAGCATCAATTAGCTCGGGCGGGCTGAGGATTAGCTCTGGCGGGTTCAGGAGACCAGGCGGGCTGGTCACAGCTCGGGCGGGCCAGGCTGCTGGGCTTGGTTCGCTGGAATGGCTTCACAGCCCGGGCGGGCTGCATCTCCTGGGTCAGCGCTGCTCTTTCTTGGCGGGCTAGGCTTAGGCTTGAGCTTGGGCTTGAGCTTCGGCTTCGACTTCAATTCTCTCCCCTTTTTTGCTCTTCTCCTTTTTTTGCTCTTGTCTTTGGTTCTCTTTTAAACTTCTACTTGCATTAACTCGAATTCCTACACAAAATGGTCAAATAGAAGAATAGGGGGTGTAGAAGACAAATATATAAAGCAAGAGAGAATTAATTAACAAGAGAGATAAAATTAAGGAAAAACGAAATAAAAACGTAAATAAACTAAGTAAAAACTGCCTTAAAACTACCCTATCATCAATAGTTTTATTTTAATATAAATAAATAATTTTATTATTTTATGTGTTTTATACTTTTAATCTTCTATATGTTCTAACTTGTGGAGAAATGGTTAAAGGTTTGATTAACCTAATCAAGTTATTATGTTTGAAGATTATATTTTGCCACTCGAAATAATTACACTATTTTGCTTAACTGATCTAATAACATAGGAACTTTGGAGAAATAGATTCCCTTGTTATTAGATGGAAGTGGTTGCTTGTTTTGTGGAATGCAGGTTGAATGTATCTTGCCTAGATCGTGGCAAAGTGGGAAGTTGATATCTTGCGGTTAACTAATATCTCGCTGGGCATATACACACGCAACGGCTAGTGGGGCAACGTCTTTATTAGTTGCAAAAATCATGGAAGACATGCAACAAGATTGTAGGATGAGGAGCCTAAAAACAAGCTTGAAAAAACGTGGAGTTAATACACTTGATGAGCAAGAATTAGCAGCAGCCTATATAAGAAGATACTGCTGCTCAAAGGAAAATAAGACTTTCCAACATTTACAAGCGATTTATCTACTAAGAAAGTTTTTGTTCTTTTACTCCTCTTCATAGCAAATGTAGTTGTATTTCTGTGAGTGTTGGGTGAGTGAAAATCAGAGAGAAAGAGAAAAAGAGAAAGAGAAGACTTCTAGAGAAGTCAAGAGAGAGAGTCACTTGTTCAGGGAGAACTGAGTGACTGGGAACTGGTTCCTAGTGGAACTAAGTGAGGTCCATTAATAGGTTGTACTGAGTCGTTTGGCCTATTATCAATAAGAGAAGTCAAGAGTCAAAATCCTTAGTGGTCAAGGTTTTTCTTCCTATTGAGCCTAGGAAGTTTTCCTTGTAGCTAGGTTTAAACTCTTGTGTTTCTTCTCTTTAATTTGATTTCTCTTTAGTTCGGTTTAAAGTTTCAATTACTCCGCATAAATAGTTTAAAATTCCCTACAACTATAATTCACCCCCCCTTTTGTAGTTGATTACGTGTTCATACAAGTCCAACACAGTGGTTAGGACATGTGAGACGTCGACTAGATCGATGATTCAACGATAATAGTAATTGACAATTGGTCTTATGGAGATTTCAGAAGAAGTTGGAGGAGGCCAAACAATGATTTGGATATAATTGAGAATGATATAATAATAAACTAAATTAGGTTTTTGGAAGCATATAACACTCAACATATGAGAATATAGAGAGAAAATTTATACAGACGATCATTAAAAATGAAACCTTAACTTATGCAACAAGTCTCATACTATTAAATTAAATTTTAACGATGATGTAATATGTTATACTTAACTCATTTATAATATCGATACTTTTACTAGTATTATCATCTAAAAGTATTATCTTTGATTCAAATTTCATTTTATACTCCATCTTATTCTATCGCATCTACCGATTTATCTTGAGCCAAACATACACATAATTACCTGAATCTAATCTAAAAGATAGGCTCTTCTCAAGAGACTAATCAATGATAACCCTCCATGGATTCACCTATATAAACTGCTGCTAAAGTTGCATAATAAGAGCCTGAAATTTAGGAACTAATTAATAGATAATAAGAAAATCAATCTACACTTAGAGATCAATGGGATTCCAACGTAACCGGTGGATCGGTAATGGAGTTGTTGGCGACTTGGCGTTATGTATAAATTTCAAGGACCCATAAAAGAGACTAAGAGAGTCAATTTATTGATTTACTATCTTGGCTCCAGTGTCCACACTCTACACTCCCAAAATTTCAAACAAAGTCTACTTAAGTGGGACCCAAATGAATAAATTAACCACTGAAGAGATCTATAAATAGGAGTCTTAGGTACTTCCCATTTCTCACTTCAACATACAAGTTACTTCTTTATTTTAATCCAGTTTTAGGAACTTTTCTAATACTAATTAGTTAGAAACACAAGAAATGGGTCTGGGAAGAGGCAGTGCAAGGCCAACTATGGTAGTTGGAGTAGCAATACTCTGCCTCTTGGCTCTCACTCAGTCTACTTTTGCTGCTATTTACACTGTTGGCTGGACTTACAATGTCCAAAGTTGGCCTAGAGGCAAGTCCTTTAGGGCTGGTGATGTTCTTGGTAAGATGTTTTTCAGATCTTGTCCTATTATATGTTTCTTTATTAATAAGTACAGTTTTTTAGACGATATCTAACCAGTGGCGGAATCATGATTTTTATTTAAGGGAGGCAATATATATATATTATTGAGAAACGATAACTAGCATTTTTACTTTTCACTTTTATGTTCTAATAGATATCCAAAATCATCGGATAAGCTATGGCATATGTCAGCCCTTCTGGTTTCGTGAATGCGTTGTTATACGTGATTCATGTGGTTAGATTAGATACCCAAGATGTCTTAAACCATGCACGTGTATCAATAACATTGATTCAAGAATCCACCTATATAGAAGTATATATTTATGGGAGGATATACATTTACAAAGACTTACAAGATTATACTATTAATTCTCTACGTATTGGTACACATTATGAATAACACATCAGACATAGGGAATAATATATACTTTGCTCATTGCTGAGTGGGATTCTATTCTATATTGATGCATAATCCTAATAGGTAGATGGGATAGATAATAGTTTGTCGGTATTGCTATTTCATAGTCATGATTATCTTAATAACACTCTAGCTCGTCGGAATTTGTTCCACAACTTTGATTTAAATACTATTATTACATATTAACGCTAATATTCTTTTCTATTTGACATTCAACTTTAGCTTGACATAGTAACCTTTGATATGTAGGAGTGACTTTTATTGACTATTTTTCAAAATAAGACAGAAAATTATGTATTTTAACCCTATAAACTTTCCATTGCGGTTGCCTATGTATATTGAGCTCTCTCTTATGACGGTGCAAGTGTGGAAACTTTCAATAAGTGGAAAACAAAAGGTCAAAAGAAGACTTAAAAAGTAAAAGAAAAAAGCATTTCTATAAAGTACTTCTTCTAAATACTCCCTCCGGTCTTTATTAATTTACCCATATTTCTTTTTGGATTGTCTCTTATTAGTTTACCCATTTCTTTTGTTTCTATTTTTGGAATGGGGTCACTAACTTTCCATCACACACACATTCAACTTTAATATAAATTAATCTTTTCTCTTTCTTTCTATGTCCCACAACATCATTTCTCCTAAAACTCTATACAAAAGAAATGGGTAAATTAATAAAGACCAGATGGAGTAGATTAGTAACATTATATTGTCCATTATCTAATTGATTGTAAAATTACACTTCAGAGAGTAAATTAAAGTCCAACACTAGATTTAGGTGATTTAGAATTAGACCATGTTCGATGTATATAAGACATGTTGAGAGGATCTGAGATTTAGATCATGTTCGATGTATAATAGAGATGTTGTACGTTACAGGGACCAAAATTTACAAACATAAAGAAAATTATGACAAATATTGCAAGATGAATATAATTTGATTCGTTTGTGCAAAATGACAATGCAGCATTCAACTATGTGAGGGGATCACACAATGTGGTGGGAGTGAGCAGAGGAGGGTATAACAGCTGCAGTGCACCAAGAGGTGCAAGAGTTTTCCAAACTGGAAGGGACAGAATCAGGTTGAGGAGGGGAGTAAACTACTTTATCTGCACATTCCCCGGCCATTGCAAGGGTGGAATGAGGATTGCAGTCAATGCTTCTTAATTGCATCGAAGATAAATTAGTGCTGCCTAATTAGTAATTACTAAGATACTTCCAATCATCAATTGGCATTATACTAAGTGCTAGTTAATGCTTATGGGAGTTAATTTATTAGATAGGACGATGTGTGTATCCTTTGTTTGTGTTTAATTAGTTTAATTCGAAGGAAAATAATAAGTTGAAGGGAAGAAGTAGGAGGATGAGTAGGAAGGTGATGCTTCTTTTTTGCCTCCCTATGAGACCTTCCCAAGGGCATGTGCTCAGCTATGTTAAGGAAGAGTTGACTTTTGTTATGAAATGTAAGCCTTCATAGAATCATAGGTGTACTAGACCATGGAATGTACTACTTTTACTATATTGTGTGTTAAGTTTTTGTGTAAGCTTCTTTTTTTTTTCATTTTCTACAAGTTCTTATGAACTTTTGGTCCTTGAAGTAGAGTTGAATTTTATAGATTAATATATTTTCTGTATTAATCTTTCAATAGGCTGACATAGAAGTCCACGTTGAAGAGTAATACCTTATCAGGCATATATAAGTTTAGTGGGATATATGCCTATATATTAATATCAATTGATAATGAGTGAATTAGATGAATCAGGGTTGTTGGATAAGGCGTGCAAAGTGACCTATAGCATGGGCTCTCATCACATTTTACAGAACCGCAAGATCTAAAGTTCATTATTAGTGTTAGAGATATTGCCCATAATCCCGACAATCTAAGTGCTATATTTTAAAAATCGATCAATTAACTTGAATCTGTTGTAACCTGTAATTGACTTGTATCCACAAAAAAGTGGTCAGACTAGCTAATCGACCTCAATTGTTATTTTAGTAGAGGTGATTGAAAATAGTGGGATTTTGTATTGTTTTTATTTTAATGACAAAGGAGATGTTAAACAAGATAAAAGGAGATCACTGTGTAAATATTTCACACTTTTTATTTTTGGTGATGACCAAATAAAAAATTGACTAGAAATCAAAACTAACCTAATACATATCAAAACTAACTTGACAAAAATATTTTTGAGATGACCCAATATGAACGAAATTCTAACTTGAAATAAGTTTAATGACACTTAATTATGATCAAATTCAAACATGAGCCTACCTGATAGTAGTGTGATTGAGAGATGAAAATAAATTCTAATGATTACTAAGAACCTTAATTACAACAGGAATTAAGAGCTATCATGTTCCTATAATTCCATATACTCTATTGTTCCATATTGTTTGGAGCCTAAGTGTGCTTAACCTTAAGATATTGAGTGATAGCTAGCTTAGTAGTTATATCTCTCTCGATTCCAAGAGGACTTGGGATTGGTTCTCACCCTTTACTCCCCCCAACTTGCCAAGGTTTCTCCTTACCCAAAAAAAAAGTGTGTGTTTAACCTTAATATGGTCGTGTGCTAACGTGTTAATCTATATTAGTCTATGGCTCGTACAGATTTTGTTGAGCGATTTAAGCTTTTGGATGATGACGAAAGGAGAAGAATATGCATGATGCTTATTATATAGGTGTTGAGTCCCCTAAGTTTTGAGAGATGACAAAACGGCTACGGGGAACAATTGTTCTTACAGTGCCTATGAGGTGTTAGGAAACAATGAGAAACTAATTGTTCCAGATCGTATACTGAAATAATCAAGGACTATTTGCTATGCTATGTTGCTACTTGTGTTGCAAACAGATCCATTCCAATACTTGAAGCTAGGAGGCCCTCTAAAAGGTGTTCGAGGAAAAGACAAGTGTTGATTTGTTGATTCAAGGGAAGTTTCAAGAATTGAAGTACATGAAGATAGTAAGGATCTTTTTTTGGTTCATCTTAGGTCTTCATGTAATGTTTGTGTATCATATTTTTAGAGGAATTGCTTGTGTTGTTCTTAATGTGAAACAAGTAGGGTTTTGAATATGGGAAGCAATTGGTTGTATATTCAAAACACTACTGAAAAGGGTAATAGGTATGAGTACCGGTTACTTTGTCGAGTGATTGAGCTGGCTGTTTTAGAAAATATTTTCAGAAAAATATTTTCAAAGATACTTTCCATTGAAAAAGGTTGTCAGCCTTTAGAGATCTTCATTCAGTCTTTTATTACCTTAAAGTGTGAGGATATCTTGGATAATATCTTCCTTTCAAGTAAGATATTATTCAAGATATACTTTCCTTAATTTAAGATTATCCTATAACCTATGTATCTTGATCTGGGGCACATTTAAAGGTTAGACTTTGGTCTATAAATACTGAGTAAGGATTCTACATCACCTTTAACGCTCTCCCAGATTTCATTGAGCTTTCACATAGAGAACAGCTGAGCAGTTTCCTAAAATAGAGTACGCACTTCCATAGAGCTTAAAATCACTATTTGTTTGCTTTGCAAGAAAGTGTATTTAAAAGAAACTGATTGTATTGAATCTCTAACATATGGGTTAGAGATTGAGTAGAGTTTGTGAATTCATTTACGAGTGCTTGTGAGTTCAAGTGCAAAACAACACACTTGAGTAAGTATGGGGGTGAGTTGTTTCCCGGAGTAAGGGAAACAGGTGTGTGTGTGTGTGTGTGTGTGTGTGTGTGTGTGTGTGTGTGTGTGTGTGTGTGTGTGTGTGTGTGTGTGTGTGTGTGTGTCTTCTTGTTATTCTAAGTTGATTAATAATAAAACTAGCGTAGGAGGAAGTAGGCCCTTGTTGGGCCGAACCTCGTTAAATTTGGTGTGTTCTTTATCGCTTTTGAGTTCTATTATTTCCGTTGTCGGGAACCAGCCCAAGTGGTTCCTCCTTAAATCGAAAGAATTTGAATTTAGCACCAATTCTCCTAAGTACTCAACTCACCCCCTCCCTCTTGAGTACATTGTAAACCTTCACTATTGTAATCATGTCTTGCTAAATGTGTTGACCTCAAGTTTTGAAGATGACGTGTAACAATGGTTAATAATTATGTTCTAATAATCTACAATTGTTGATGAAGTGAAACAAGTACTTCGAGGACTTTAAAAAACCAAGAGGAATTGATTCTTGAAGATCATTTAAGAAGTTAATTAATTAAAGTGAAGTTTATTAGAACATTTAGGGTGTTCTTAGAAACTTCTGTGAGGAACAAGGAGCTGCATGGAACAAATGGTTTGTCACTTGAGTTGTGGAACAGATCTAGGTCCTCATATCGAGGAACAATTAGGAATATGTATATATATATTGGCATGAGTCTAAGAGGAACTAGTTAATTAAAGTAAAACGCCTGATTTTAGCTTTTCATTATGTTAATTGTTGAATGGATTTGATAAGTATTGAATAAATCAAGGTTGTCCCTTTGTAAATAAATTAGCTAAAATCATATCTTGAATAACTAACATAACATCAACACAAAACCCTAACCTCTTCTATTCTTTCTCCACCGCTGCCTTTTCTCCTTTTTTTCTCCTCTTCATCTATGAGGGGCTGTCATGGATGTCTCATCCATGGTAAACCCCTTTTCTCTCTTGTTTTAGTTTCTAGTTTATTTTTTTATTTTGTTGAATAAATTAGTCTCTATGAGAGTTTCTCGGGCCATGCTAGCTATGGCCTACGGGGATTTTTGTCTTCTCTGTTGCGCTCCTTCTACCCAAGGGGAGCTGCGAATCTTATTTGTTTGTAGGTATGATAAATTGTTCTCATTGGTTGAAGTTCAAGACTATCAACATGAAGGTATTGGAAGCTCGGATGTGGTCAACATTATTAGATCAAGAGTGTTCTTCTTCAAACTATGTCAAAATGATAGATGGTTCTATTAATAGCTGCAAGATTCAGCAAATACAAGGGGCCAACGCTATTTTGGTCGATCTGGTTCATTGTAGTTTCATCGAAGACGAGTTTAATTTAATCTTGTTTGATTGTGTTTTGTTTTTCTTTCATACCTTGTGGATGCCGTTTGACCTTCAATTAATGAAATATCTCTTAAAAAAAAAAGAAGCTAAATTCATATCTTAGTTAGTTGTTAGGAAATTAGTTTTGATTAGGATATTTATGAAGATATATTATCTTTTGATAATTATCTTTCAAAGTCAAAATCAATAATATCATTTGGTTAGGAGTTCTATCTTAGTTAATAAAATTATCTTTAAGATGTTGAATCATGTTTATCATTTTGTTAAGTAAATCAGTTTGTAAGATGAACATTGTACCTAAGCAAACTAATCATTCTGTTAGCAATCCTATTTCATAGGAGTTGAGTCCAGTAATATAAATAATAATAGAATACTTTTGTCACCATCTCAAGTGTGTCTCGCAAAAGCAAATCCGTTATCATTTTGAGGTTTGGTATTTTTAGTGAAATCCTATATTAGTTAGCTTTGAGTGAAGGGAAAAGACTTTGAGTGGAAGTCAAGAGAAGAGCAACAATTGTGAGAACTATTGTTAACATCAAGTGTTATAGGTTGTACTTAGGGTTGTCATATTATTAGTGAAAAAGTTGAGTCTAAAATCTCTCGTTATACGAGGTTTTTTACTTCCTATTAGGCCTAGAATTGATCTTCTTGTAAAACCTCTTAGCTTGTGTCTTTGCATTATTCACTTTATTTATTTCTTTAATTCCGCAATCATTCATAGTTTCTTATACTATATAAATTCACCCTCTCTCTTATAATGTTCCTATTAAAACAACAATTTGGGTCCTTGTGTGCTTCAACAAATATTGGTTTGTATGGTCCTTATTCATTATTACTTCATCTATCCTGTCATATATATGTATATCATTAGTAATTTCCCGTATGTACTAGATTTGCTCACTGATTATATTATTGTATGATTGAGATCCTATTTACAATGATAAGTCTAGTGCAATTATTATTTAATATGAGAAAAACATGTAAAAAGAGAGCAATTGGAACGAAGGATGATGTTGAAGCTATGATGTATAGCGCACAACACATGTGAGTATCCCACATTGATAAAAGAAGAGGGATGAATACACTTTTTAATGCAAAGGGGCTACTCTCCTTATTGTCATATGGTTTTAAGGTGGAAACTCCTTAGACTTGTGAAGTGGACTCTCTCTCGTTATGATGGGTGCGACCCAGGCCCATATTTAACATGGTATCAGAGCCAGACCCAAAGTTGGGACCATTAGTTTACTCTGGGCCAATTGAAAAAGGGACATCACATGTGAGAGCAGTGTTGAAGCTCTGATGTATAGCGCACAACACATGTGAGTATCCAACATTGATAAAAAAAGAGAGATGAGTTCACTTTTTAATGCAAAGGGGCTACTCCCCTTATTGCCATATGGTTTTAAGGTGGAAACTCCATAAACTTGTGAAGTGGACTCTCTCTCCTTATGATGGGTACGGCCCAGACCCATATTTAACATGCTATCAGAGCCAAGCCCACAGTTGGGACCGTGAATTTACTTTGGGCCAATTGAAAAAGAGACCTCACATGTGACGGGGAGTGTTGAAGCTATGATGTATAGGGAACAACACATGTGAGTTTCCCACATTGATAAAAGAAGAGAGATTACTTCGGTTTATAATGCAAAGGGACTACTCGCCTTATCGCCATATGGTTTCAAGGTGAAACCTCCTTTGTCTTGTGAAGTGGACTCTCTCTCATTGTGATATGTGCGGCCCAGTCTCATATTTGATTAGACTAGGTTAAGTAGCAACGTAATTCCTCATCGTTAATTAGCTGGATATAATTTTTAGATCCTGTACATATGCCATCGCAATTCTCTATGTTTTGTACATAGGCACGCACGAGTAAGCATTGTGTGACAAGCTCACTAAGGTCTTTGTAATATTACTCATATATGGTCTATATTGCCTTTTGTTTTTCAAAGGAAGAATTAGCAATAGCTTAGGTAAAGTTCCATATTTATCAGTACTTTCAGTTGAATCAAGTGCACTGCACTCATGAGAACGTCCATACCTCATCCATGTGATATATTCCTTCCCTAAATTCACCGAATTCTCATTCCACAATATTTTCTTATCCTATCATATCATTTTTTAATCATAAAAGATGGGATAATTTTGCCATCATATACAACTTTTATAATTTGAACCATTTGTTTTTAATCTTAGATCTACTCCATTCATTAAGTTGACTTTATAAAATAATTATAATTAAAATTTATACACTAATTAATTTGTATACTTCCTCCGTTCTGTTTTAAATGAAACATTGGGTGAAATGACACTATTCATTGACCAATTTTGACTCCAATTTATCGCCATTATATAAAGAAAAACATAGTCAAGTGGGATCTTGTTAGATTCGTCTCGATGCATACTATCAAATTATAACTTTTTTTATATTTTTTACGTGTGCACAACTAAAGATATTAACGATTAAAGAAGCGCGTTGGGTTGCGTGAAAAAGCAAACGTTTCATTTAAAACAGAACGGAGGAAGTATTAAAATTTTTATATATTAGTTAGCTTTATATTCCATAAATCTTTGTTAATGGTGATACAAAATATCTAAGAAAGAAAAGAAGGATACTCCAAAAGAAAAAAGACGACTAAGTAACTGACGTTCAACGACAGTTTGTTTTCATTTATTGTATCGAAACTAACTTTTTCTCCATTTTTCGATGTTTTTAAGGTCCAATTAAATCAATGGTCCTAAGATTTCAATAGATATAGTGGGTACAATTTCATTGTAGCGATTGAACAATCGATCAAGATATCTCTTCTTTCCACATCACACATACACATATTCTTTTTCCTATGAAAAATCTTACCTTTTTTCTTATATATATATATATATATATATATATCAAATACGTACATGAAACATTTCCTTCAAGAAACTACCTTTATGAGGTTGATGCCTCCCACAGTGTCATGCCCTTGATCCCAGAAAGGTGGCGAATGACGATTGAAGAACGCGGAATATAAATTATGCAAAAATCAAAGCATTGCAACTAATAAAAAAATGAAGGAAGCAACTTTTTCAGCTTCATTTTTTTTAAAAATAACTTTTTCCACTTCATAGCTCCAATGTAAATTCAAATATAGTTAACTCCCGTTAATTCAATACTTCTATGAGAAATTACTTAAACAACTTATACATCTATACTTAAAGTATTGATTATCTTTGATACGATATATTAGCATGTTCATATTAAACATAAATTCTTGTATGAGATAGGTGTATATTAATTTATATTATTATACAACGGGATAACTTTTTACCCTAAAACAGGTCACTTTAAAGTGAACCTTGCAAGATGAAAAGTTATCTATCAGAGAGACATAATTATTTGTCCTAAATGGGTGACTTTTACATATATAGAAGTGACTCATTAAAGGTTCTAAGCTATCATTTGTTTTAAAGTGACCTCTCTTGACTTGAGTCGTGACCCATTTGGCTTAAAATAAATTGGTATGACAATAATTTTATTATACACTTTGCACACAAAATACTAATCTATATATATATATCTAAAACCCAAAGCAAAAACATGTCATGTTGCCACATGTACTCTCCCCTCCCCCACACAATTAAATAAGACATTAAATGATAAAAATGTATGTTTCAAGACTCGAACCCATGACCTCTCATTTGACATACTAATGCACTAACCAACTACTCTACAATCTCATGTTGGTCTTTATGGGAAAAAATCATTTAAAGACAAGATAATATTTCTATTTTTAAAATAATTAAATACAAATGTATATATAAATACGCATTAAGCTAATGCTAATAAAAGCGTCTTCTACCTCTCAGTACTCTTATATTAAAAAAAAGCTCTTCAAATTTTGATAACCTCCGTAGTTAACACTACTACACTATTGAATTGAATCTATTATATTCTTACACGTTAACCTAAATTTCAAAAATAAGATTGCATTATATTCTTTGTAAGTAATTATATATTTATATATATGTACTCTCTTGAAGTCGAGGGTTATATTGATGAATAATCATATTATAATTTACTATGTAGAAAATTCAAAAGGAACTGGAAGATCATTTTCTGAGCAATATAATTAATACCCAACACTTTGATAAATTATAATTTTGGGGCGTATCGCCCGGAACAAGAATGAAGAAACGTAATTAGGGTGAAAAGATTGTTGTATTCTCATTGAAGATATCCCACAATATATATGGTACAAGATAGGAAACCTAACATACAAAGGAAACTATATATTTAACTTCCTTAATTCTCGCTACACCCTCCCTCAAGTTGGAGCATTTGTAGGCTCAAAAATGCCCAACTTGGACAACAATAACTCAAATTGGGACTTGCCAAGAGCCTTAGTGAAAATATCGGCAAGTTGTGCCTTTGTAGACACATAGGAGGGCGCAATAAGACCATTAAGAATAGCGTCCCGAACAAAGTGACAATCGACCTCAATGTGCTTTGTACGCTCATGAAAGACAGGATTTTGAGCAAGATACAAAGCTGACTGACTGTCCCAAAATAAAGGAATGGATTTGGGATGATGAACTCCCAAGCTAAGCAACAAACCCTTTAACCACTTAAGTTCACAAGTGATGGCAGCCATGGAGCGATATTCTGCTTCAGCAGAAGAACGCGAGACAGTATGCTGTTTCTTGGTTTTCCAAGAAATAGGAGAATTGCCCAAAAAGACAATCCAACACGTGAGAGAACGACGAGTAACAGGGCAAGCAGCCCAATCAGAGTCACACCAACCCTGCAAAGATAATTCACTATCGGCGCGTAACAAACTACCCTGACCAGGAGTGCCTTTCAAATATCGAACAACACGTAAGGCAGCATCCCAATGCTCCAGCAAAGGTTTCTGCATGAACTGAGAAAAAACATAAACGGAATAGGCCAGATCGGGACGAGTGACCGCCAAGTAGATGAGACGGCCGACAAGTCGACGATAAGCAGCGGCATCAACTAAAGGAGGACCCGAAGCATGAGCCAAATGATGGTTCTGCTCAATAGGAAAGCCACATGGTTTGGCACCCAACAACCCAATCTCAGTTATAATATCCAAAGTGTATTTTCTTTGGCATAAAAACAAACCAAAAGAGCTACGAGCGACTTCAATGCCAAGAAAATATTTAAGAGGACCAAGATCCTTCATTTTGAAACAATCACTTAGATAAGCTTTAAAAGTAGTGAGAGCAGCGGAATCATTGCCAAATATAATAAGATCATCAACATATACCAAGACATTGATCTGTGTAGAACCATGAGTGAAGGTAAAGAGAGAATAATCAGAGTAGGATTGTAAGAAACCATACCCTTTCAAAGCAGAAACGAGTTTAGCAAACCAACAACGAGGAGCTTGTTTCAAGCCATATAGTGATTTACGCAGACGACAAACCAGATAAGGATTAGAGCATTGAAAACCCGGAGGCAACTTCATATAAACCTCTTCATGAAGATCCCCGTGAAGAAAGGCATTGTGAACATCCATTTGATGAAGCTCCCAATTTTTAGAAGCCGCAATAGCCAAGAAAGCACGAACGGTAGTCATCTTGGCAACCGGCGCAAAGGTTTCATTATAATCAACACCGGCTTCCTGATGATTACCTAAGACAACAAGACGCGATTTTAAGCGCTCAATAGCACCATTAGACAAATACTTGGTGCGATAAACCCACTGACTGCCTAAAGCCCGTTTACCAGGGGGCAACACCTCCAGAGTCCAAGTGTCATTAGCCTCCAAGGCACTAATCTCATCCTGCATAGAAGCCTGCCATTTAGGATCGCGCATAGCCTCCTTGAAAGACCTGGGATCATTAGTAGAGACAACAACAACATGAAATTTTCGATAATTCACTGAAAAACTTGTACAATTTATATAGTGAGCTATAGGATAAGGAGTACCTGAAGAAGACTGTGGAGACGAGGCAGACGATGATGGACTAGAAACAAGCACCGAGGAGTCACATAATCTCTTAACTTAACCGAAGGAAATTTATCCTTTTTTCCACGCCCCAAGTCATCACTAGAAGCATTATCAACCACAAGAGAACCCATTGGATCCAATTCAGAGAGTTGGGCCGTGTTTGAAGAAGAAGAAGAAGTGAGAGGAGGGTTTGGTGGGCCCGTAGGAGAAGAAGAAGGATGGGAATTAGATAGAGTTGGATTTGGGTGAGAAAGGAGAGAGGATGAGAGGCCTGCGTGAGAGGAGGCGGTATCTGGGCCTGGGCCAGCAGAGTGGGTATCATTGTTGAGGGGCGCTGATGGGTCAGCGTGTGAAATAGAAGGGGAAGGATGGAAAATGGGGGGCGCTGGTGGGCCAGCGTGTGAAGCAGTAGGGGGGTTAGTTTGAGTGTGGGGCACTGGGCCTGATCTAGCGGTAGATGGGTTAGAAATAATAGGTGGGGGATTTAGTTGGAGCGTTAGTTGGAGGATTGGTTAAGATAGTATTATTGGAAGGAAGGGAAGAATTTTGTGGAAGGGGATTAAGAGCAGCAAAATCATCATCAATGATCAAAGCATCATCTTTTTGAAACAGAGTAGAGGAAGCAATAGGAGATAAATCGGAGGCAAGGAACGGGAAATCATCCTAAAAAAACTTAACATCCCGAGACACAATGAATTCTTTCGTATCAAGATCAAATATAGCGCCAACCTTTCTTCCCAAAGGGATACCCCACAAAAATACATTTGCGACTACGACTAGCAAATTTATCACCCTTGGTTTTGTGATTGTGAGCAAAGCAAAGACAACCAAAAGTGCGAATAACCTCATAAGCAGGCAAGGTATTATAAAGAAGCTCAAATGGAGTTTTGTTATTCAGTAAAGGAGAAGGAGTGCAATTAATGAGATGAGCAGCAGCAAGAACACTTTCCCCCCAAAAGTTAATTGGAAGATGAGCCTGAAAACGCAAAGCCCTTCCTACATTAAGAATCTGTTTATGTTTTCTCTCGACCCTCCCATTTTGTTGAGGAGTGGCCACACAAGAAGTTTGAAAGACAATACCAGAAGCAGAAAAATAGTCAAGTAAACAATTGAATTCAGTGCCATTGTCACTTTGAACTATTTGAATATGTTGAGAAAATTGGCGCTCAACCATAGCGATAAAGACCATAAACATGTGAAAAACTTCTGTTTAGCACGAGAAAAATCATCAACAATAGTTAAAAAATAACGAGCTCCACAAGAGGAGGCATGTCTATAAGGACCCCAAAGATCACAATGAAATTTCTCAAAAATCCTACTAGCCCTATACTCACTTAATGGAAACTTATCTCAAGTGTGCTTGGCGCGAAAACAAATTTCACAAGCTTTATTCAAACTACCCTTATGACCACAAAGAAGAGGAAGCAACTTTACTACTTTTTCGGAAGGATGACCCAAGCGCTTATGCCACAACTCCAAGTCAGAAGTAACTCTATTAACGTCCACATGCTGAACAGTATCACCTCCACAAAAATAATAAAGTCCATCCCGTCTAAGACCCGTTCCAATCAGCTCCTTCAGAGGGTCCTGTATAGCACACATAGAGGAGTTAAATTGTACAATGCAATTCAAATCGTGAGATAATTGTGAAACCGAAATGAGATTACAGTTGAAAGTAGGCACATAAAGAACATCAAACAAAGTAATAGTATCAGACAAACGAACAGAACCCTTCTTGGAAGCCAACACAGTAGCCCCATTGGGAAGACCAACAAGACAATAAAAAACATCCACCAAATCAAATAACCAAGAGAGATCACCAGTCACATGATGGGTTGCCCTAGTGTCAATAATCCAAGCATGAGAATTGAACGTACCACTCAAACGATCATCGGGAACTTTGATATTACCAATCAAACATGCAAGAGCCTTCCACTGATCAACAGTAAATAAAGTGGAAGAGGATGAAGAATCCGCAGGAGCGGAAGTAGGAGGGCCTTGAGTGACATGAGCCTTGGTCGGGGCACGCCCCCACGAGCAGAAGAAGTGGACTTAGAACCGCGACCATCATTCTTAGAGGTGGAGTCAGGATAGCCAACAAGTTCATAACATTTACTTGAATCGTGACCATGTTTCTTGCAATGAGAACAAGCCACAAGAGACCAACAACGACTAACCTCATGACCCACTTTGTGACAGTGGCTGCAAACATGACGCTCACTCGAACCACGACCACGCGAGGCATTCACGACAAAGCCCAAATCAGGTGGCCGGCTTGTCATCAACGCCAACATGAGTCGATCGAACGCGTTCATCCTGAATCACAAGATTATACGCACGATCCAAAGATGGAAGAGGATCGGTAGACAAGATGCTAGTCCGAAGAGGCGCATAAAAATCAGCATACAAACCCATTAAAAAATCATGAAGTTTGTGGGTTTCTCTACGTTGTTCATGACGAACTCCGGCATCACACTTAGAACAACAAGTACATGTGATTAGGGGTTCATGTTTAGAGAGTTCTTCCCACAAACAATTAAGTTTGCCATAATATGTAGAGACGGACATTGACTCAGTTTGTTCACACTTTGCAATAGAGGATTTTAACTGTTGAATACGGGGGCCATTAACGAAAGCAAACCGAGTTCTAAGATGCTCCCAAAGACGAGATGCATAGCGAAATTTTGAAAGAGTTGTGCGTACCTTAGGATCAATGGTGTTTGTAATCCAAGAGATTAACATGGCGTTAATCGTGCTGAAATCCGCAGAAGTATAAGGAGGTACAGGACCTGTGATGGTACCATCAAGAAAGGCAAACTTACGCCGAGCCTCGAGCGCGAGTTGAATATCCGCGGACAATGCATTGTAATTGTCATGTCGCAAGCAGGTCGGGGTGATGAAGTCCCCGGGTCTGTCGCCCGGACCAAGATAAAAAGGAGATGAGATGTTGACAGCATGAGTAGATGGCGAGGGCTGCTCGTCGCCTCCAGCCATGGCTGCCGTGAGATTAGAAAGTGGAGAGAAAAAAAAAAGGTGGCTCCGATACCATAAAGAAACGTAATTAGGGTGAAAAGATTGTTGTATTCTCATTGAAGATATCCCACAATATATATGGTACAAGATAGGAAACCTAACATACAAAGGAAACTATATAATTAACTTCATTAATTCTCGCTACAAAGAACTAGTTACATATTAAAAACTCCTAAATTATATTTAACGACCTCCTACTAAGAGCATTGTTAGTGATATTCCTTCCCCAACCCACCCGTACTTCTTTTCTTGAAAAAAAATTGAAAACTTTTTAGCTAAAGTACAAATATCTTTAAACATAAAGTTCTGCTTCGTAATTATCAATATCTTCTCGGCAATATTAGTTAAATTAAAGGCACTCCATTTTCATTCTGAAAACTATTTTACTTGGAGTATTGAGACACTATTATATTTCCCTAGTAAAAGGTTTCTGACTCAAGCACTATAGGCCACTTTTGTTTAGCACCAAAAGAAACTATAATATGCCACTTTTGAAAAGTTTCGTGGTTGTGTTGCTGTTAGTGGTAGGTAAGAATGAGCTTTAGTGCGACATTGAACTCAAGCATGAAAATTCATAGGCAGTCCATATGGTCGCGTAACAACCCAATACACATTGCTGCTATTTAATTGACCCTACTAAACCCACCACATCCACCAAGCAAGACTTGGCCTAGTGGTGAAGGTTTGGCCTCATGACTTCAAGGTCATGGGATCAAATCCCACTAGGGGCTCTTTGGGGTGAGGTTTCCCTTACCATCCCCCTCCCTCCAAGTAGTCTGACCTGCAAACCTGACTAGTTATATCTGTGCGAGGTGCCAGTTCAGTAGGGTCATTCATCTTACCAACTTAAAAAAAAAAAAAAACTAAACCCACCACATCCTCTATTGCTTTTTAATTTACTCACTTTATTCTAATAGTTTATCTTTTTACTGTCTTTTGAATCTCAATTTTGCATTAGCTCAGAATATTCGAATATTAGAGTATATAGTATATGTACTCAAAAAGTCCAAAGCTAATTAACAAAATAATATTGGTTTCTCGTAAAATCAATAATTTGTTATACATAAAACTATTCATAACTAGCATATTTTTCTTAGAAAACTCACAAGGTATTCATCCCCTAAAAAATTTGGGAACAGGGGTGCTAGGGAGGTGAATGAGAGTTTTTATGTTAAGACCTAAGTGATTTTAATTTTAAAAAATATTTTTATATAAGATTATATTATCTTGACTAGGAAGAAATTTACACCTTTAATTTTAAGTGTTGTTCGGTTGAAAAATAAAATACGGGATTTTCAAGTTCTTAAAAATTAGAAAATTGTGGAGTTGTTTGCTTACTGAAGTATAAGAAATGTAATATTCTTAGAAGGTTTAGTTTTTATATGATAGACAAAGTTATCTACTTAATTATTTTCTCTTCATAATTAAGTGGAGCCATGTAAACTATGAAAACTTCTCATAGTAAACTGAACCACCTTATTGCTTCCTACATGATGAAACTATAACAGAAAAACATAATGTTGCAATATTGTAATGATTCTAAATTTAGGCAAAGTTGACATTATCCCAATAAAGTATAGTCACTACCCTTAGTACTCTAGTCCTAGCCCCTTTTATTCATCTATTTAACAGTAAGTGGAAGTCTATCTTTAAACCGTTAATGGAGTTGGTAGAAAACTAGAGGTGATATTAGTTAGAAGGTCATCTATAAAAATGTTACTTTTATATATATATATATATATATATATATATATATATATATATATATATATATATATATATATATATGAGAAGATGATGGGTGCCCATCTACAAGAGGTGGGTAGCTATTCAAAAGCAAATTTGAATCATGCTGGTCTGAAAAGATGATAGGTGCAACGCTAAAGAAATTAATTGTGGAAACATTAAATAGCAAGTAAACATTAAAAACACTAATTGATGAAAAGTTTCATTATAAATTACTAAACTAATTAATTTTATTTTAGAAATATATTTAATATTTATTATTAACTCATAAAGCTAAATATATCAAAACCGATATGTAAAAAAGAAGTTCTACATGCCCAAAACTTCATAAGTGTGGAAGAAGCCAAAAGCCTCCGATAATAATGATTGGCCTCTATAAATAGTAGTCCTGCTTACCTTCTAACTCATCACTCCAAGAAAACTCACAACTTCATTCTTCTCTCTCCCCCTCTCTCTAGAATTCTAGTTTGGTAAGTTTAGGTGTTTTAATTAGTTTCTTTCAAATGAGTCAGGGAAATGGTAGTGCAAAACTAAGTTTGTTCCTTGGAGTTGGCATACTATGCCTCTTAACTCTTACTAAGCCAACCCTTGGTGCTATATACACAGTAGGAGGAGCTGGTGGGTGGGCCTTTAATGTCAACAAATGGTCTAATGGCAAGCCCTTCAAAGCTGGTGATGTGTTAGGTCAGATTTTGTTTTACATATAATTATATCTATCTTGCTTTTATTTCCTTCATCTTTGCTTGCTTTTTATCATGCATGAATTATGATATGATACGTAAGATTATCTATGAGGGCTTTGGATCTGCCACTTACACTGCTACGCTGCTACCGACTAATGTCGCGAGGCATTAACCCCTGCCTCACTGCTCTGCTGGGGATTGTTTGTCCCCAGGAGGCCAGCCCTTTCCGCTCCTTGAATATTTCCAACGGTTGTATGGGATATTTTCTAACCTATATGTTTGCTTCTCAGCAGCTACTCGTATTCGTTAATTTATCCAATTGATTACTGTCATTTACGAGCTATGACCATAGATGTTAGTTCACTCATCTCGGTTGTTGTCCATTGTGACACAAAAATTATTCCATTAGGCAAATACTTTTTTTCGAAAGAGATCAAACATTACTTGAGAGACGTTTATTCATTTAGAACATATTTTTTTTTAATTTTAAGAGATACTCTCTCTGTATTTTTTTAGTTTG
This sequence comes from Beta corolliflora, assembly GCA_947648045.1. Classification (NCBI taxonomy): domain Eukaryota; kingdom Viridiplantae; phylum Streptophyta; class Magnoliopsida; order Caryophyllales; family Amaranthaceae; genus Beta; species Beta corolliflora. The sequence goes on from CANSZD010002984.1 coordinate 1,515,847, forward strand.
CCAGTTTTGACCGTGTGTATTTGCAAATGCATTTTTTTGACTTTAAATATCTTTCATTATATATTAGTAAATGTTATAATGATTGAATATAAGTAAATTGATTAAATCAAACAAGACCCCACATTATTATATTTTTTCTTATATATTGAGAATAATTTAAAAGATTTCTCTAATTGTGATTAGTATCAAGATTCCAAGTGAGCAAATTAAAAAAAATACAGAGTGAGTATTTATTTAAAAACTCCATTTAAGGATAGTTTTAAGTTCATTTTGTCCTGCAAAACTATGTTGTGGATCAGAGTGATTTTAAAAAAAAAAAAAATTAAGGTTGTCACTTTGGGTAATTTTAAGTTAACTTTCCTATACACTCACTCTGTTGCTTAGATTTATTTCTTCAATCTGTTTTAATCTGTTACATAAATTTCTTTCTTATCATGCTATTTCATTTATAGCAAAAAGAATTTCTATTTGGCCCTCCCTTTTGCAACACACTTTGTCCATTAAGATTGCTTATGTATTATACAATTTTTCTCTTAGCTAATAAAACAGTTCCGAAGTAGTGTTTTCATCCTATGTTCTTTTGGACTGAAATGAATTGAACTGAACTGAACTGAATAAACATGAACTGAACTAAATTGAAGTGAATGAAAACTGTGAGAGGAAACTAATTGAACTGAACTGAACTAAACCGAATAAACCTGAACTGAATTGAATTTGTCTGAACTGAACTGAACTAAATTTTCAGTCCAAAAGAACAGAGCCCTATTTCTCAAAATTTCTTCAAGATACCAAATTTCCAAAAGGAAAATTGGATTTTAATAATCCAACCTTTTACCCGTCTTCTTAAAACAGTCCTACTTATGTGTTATTTTTGAATAATCCAACCTTTTGGTGGTATCTTCTCATAATGGTCCCAGGTGACTTGTGACCTGAACTTCAGTTAATTTTTTTTCCCTTCTCCTACTCATTTTTGTCTCCTCCTCCTTCACCTCCATATCTAGTTTGACCCCCCGTCCCCCACCTCAGGACCCAGCCACCGAGGCCCCACCCCTCTCTCTTCGTCGTTGCCCTCTCTCTCTTCCTCCCCGGCTCTCTCCTCTTTCTCTCTCTCCTTGAATCGTGTTGTATCCGTCGTGGTGGTTGTACGATTTATCTCTCTTCGATTGGTGGTTGTGTATGGTGAGGGTGGTGGTACGTCGTTAACAATGGTGGTGTCGAGAAAGCTCGGGGGGATGCATGCCTGGGAAGCGGGGGGTTGCGGGGGTGGGTGAAAGGTTAAGGGGAGATGCGAGGGGGTGGAAAGAGATGAAGGGAGAGGAGATGGGGCATGGGGAGAGGGGGGAAGGGTGGCAGGGGGTGGGCGAGAGACAAAGGTTGGGGGGGGGGACTGCAGGGGTTTTGCTATGGTGGTGGGAACCGGGTAGGGGGCTGGGTTGGGGGTGGGGTGGGGTGGGGGGGGGTAGGGGGGCGGCATGGGGTGGAGGTAGTGGTGGCTAGGTGGTGGTGGTTGTGGAGGAAAAGAGGTAGAGGATGGAGAAAATGGTCTGACCAAGAGAGTGTGACACGTGTCACACTTGACCTGTTATGCCGGTCACAAACAAGTCAAGGACCATCATGAGAAGATACCACCAAAAGGTTGGATTATTCAAAAATAACTCATAAGTAGGATTGTTTTAAGAAGACCCCTTAAAGGTTGGAATATTAAAATTCAATTTTTCTTTCCAAAATAGGAAATGTGAATTAAGTGGTAGTTGATTGTACATCATAGCCTTTATTTCTATAGAGCAATATTAACTAGATATTCCTAAACGTTTCAAACACAGGTTAGATACTTGAGAATGAGAGTAACAAATATATTTTATAACGCTTAGGAATATCTAACCTGTATGGCTGAATGATCTTTACTATAGTACATGTTGGTTTCACCATAAAGTAAGATAAATAATTGATGTTAATCATGTTATTGATTAGTTAACGATTTACTTTTTGGACAAAATGATGGTATTATTTGCAGCATTCAACTATGATAAGACAACACACAATGTGGTACCAGTTAGTAAGAAGGATTATGATAGCTGCAGCTCACCAAGAGGAGCAAAAGTTTACCAAAGTGGGAAGGACAGAATTAAGTTGAGCAAGGGTCCAAGCTACTTCATATGCACTCTCCCTGGGCATTGCCAGAGTGGAATGAAGATCGCCATTAATGCAGCTTAATTTTTGTACTTCTTCTACTACAGCTTCTTATTAGTAGAAATGTAGAATAATGACTATTTCAACTTGTTATCGACCGAAAAAATTATGTATTGTAAGAGTAAGACCAGTTGTTGCGTTAAAGGTATTGATCTCAGATATTGCTTATTTCATGTAAACTAAAGTTGTTTTCTAAAATGTATTGTACTACTGTCTACTACTACTAATTACATCACTACTCCAAAGTCCTATCCTATCCCCGCATTCATCAGTCTACCTCCACATTTTAACATCTCCACCTTGCATGCATGTGAAATACTTCCTTTGTTCTTTTTTTTATTACAATATTTTGACTTTTCTACTATTTATAGTTCACATTTTGACTGTGTATGATAATTTATACACAAGGATATACATATGCGATCCTATTTAATTCGTCTCAATGTCTAGTTTTTTTAATATCTCATTTGCACCACTTTTACTAATACATAACTAAAGTTATTAATTGTCAAAATTGTGCATGGCCTCGACGAGTGTGAAAATGCAAATGTTGCAATTAAGAGATAACAGAGGAAGTAGTTAATGATCCACATAAAAAAATTACTGTATATCATAGTGATGAGGGAGCTAGTGTCGGGACTTATGCGGAATCGTAGTAGCAAGTAAACAATATAAACAAATCTAAGGAGCGAAAATTAAAGCCATGACAAACGCAAATTTAACGTGGAAAACCCCAAACACACAAATCCTGTGAATTACAATCTCTCTCAAGAACTCTAACTAGAAACCTAAGAATCTTTGTATTAATCTCTCTGCGTATTTGATGAGCATACGAAATAATGATCACAATCCCCCTTTATATAAAGGATGAAATCCCATCTCTAGTAGAATTAGCATTTAACAAGATATAATCTAATTAGACATAAGAAACTAATTATTTATCTTCCTAATATAATTATCAATCTATTAGGAAATAAGAAATCTCATAAGAATCCTAAATAACAAGACTTAGAAAAAAATAAGACGAAAAGAGAAAAAAATTGGAAAATCCCAAGGGCGAGGGTTCCACCCCACGAGCACACGTTCTATCATACGGGCGAGGGATTTACCCTGTGGGCAAACATAAATTTTCCAATTCGTCTATAATTTTTCCTCGAACACTCCAGAAACCCACAACGTGTCAGCAGGACCTACCTACTAACCGTGTTGTACTATTGAGCTTGCATAACTAACAAGTGAATTAAGGAGTAATATTTCGCATCTAAAGTAATTATATGCAATTATGAACTACGTATACAATGTACCTAAATGCTCCTAAAATGCAACATAAAGGCACCGAAAAACTATATAAATATATGATACATCAACGACACATTTTCTTTATTATTAAAAAAAAACAAACAAACGCATGTTGTGGACACCCCACCACCGACATAGCCCGCGTAGGCGTCCATGACAGGCGCTCCACGCCTCCACCACAGGTAGTCTAACACTCTGAGTTTTGACCTTGTTTTATTAATTATTAAATTATGTTTATTAGCTTACATATGTACAAATTTCTTTTCGGAAATTAATTCAAAGTTACATGTGTTTGTCCCAAGTTTGTTTTTCCAATTATAAAGTATTATGGAAGAAAGTATACTACTTGATATTCTCATTTTGTCATGAAAAATCTGATTTTTAGTACCAAAGAGCAAAACACCGTTTTGCCTTTATTGCCAACGTTGGCCATCTCTCCATCACCTCCCTCTTTTACTTCATGTTCTTGCATTCCTTACTCTCTAAGGCTCTCAACAACCAATGAAATTTTTTTTCTTAATTAGATTAACTCATCAAAATTCCTATAAATAGCTTGCAATCCATCATTGTGGAGCAAACCCAAAAATGCCACCATATAGTTTTTCCCCAAAATCCTCTTCTTCCATTCGGGATTTGCCCATGCTTCTTTCATGAAAGTTGTAACTCTCGAAAAGTTATTGAATTTAGACCCAATAATCATTAATATACGGAGTTTGGAGCAAGGAATTAGACCCTTTGGAAGTTTTCTATTGCTGCTGCCTTGTTTCCACCGTTGTTGTCTCTCTACTGCCACTTTCTCCTGCTTCCTTGTTCTGATAATTGCAATTCATTAAATTAAAACCCAAAGTATATCTTCTTGGTTATTATAAAAGGTTATGTATGATGGTTCTTAAAGATTAAAGATTGAAGATACTTAAATAAGGAGTAAAAGAAAGAAATTAGCGTATGAGGTAAACAGGGCCGTTCCTGAGCCTGGGCAAGAGGGGCGTCCTCCTAGGGCCCAGGGAAGGTGGGGGCCCAATATCAAAATAAAAATCAATGGAGAAAAATTATAAACTACAATTTACTCTTTGTTCCGACTTTGATGACATTTTATTTCTTCAATTAATCAAGGACTCCTTGGCTTCCTTCCCTAATTACTCCAATTTCCATATTTCCAAGAACATTTCAATGTGAAGGGGAAAAATCAAACAGAGAACATTTAACTCCTTACTCTTTTATTAAGGCAGCAAAAAGATTTCACTTCTACAACTGTAATAAAAATTTAAGAATACTTCTATGATCTTTGTCTGGTGAAGAAATAGAATTGTCGTATTATAAATTACAATGAGATGAGAAATAAGTACCCACTTTTTGTCTAATGGAGGAATGGAGTAATGTTTAAAGTTTTTGATTTTCACTACAAGTATAAGAAATGAGACAGTTGTCTCCTACGGAGAGTGACTAAGCTAAGGTAGTAATTGTATTTCATTTTTTTGAATTTTGTAAATCTGTATTCTTTGATTAATCAAGTAAAATTTATGACGATTAACCCAAAATGTCATGAATATCCTACAATAATATATTATATAAAATTTCATAGCACAAAAAAAATATTAATAAAATTTAGAAGTACCATATTTATACAAGGGGCCCAATCTTATGATTTGCCCAGGGCCCTTAAAATGCCAGGAACGGCACTGGAGGTAACCTTTATGTCTAGCATTATATATATGTGATTGCTCGTATATGTCATGTCTAACCTTTTATGTCCACAAATATGTGTGTGCTTGTATGTATGTGTACGTATGATCGACAATATGTGATACTAATCATGTGATTTATATTAAAAGGTGTGATGTATATGATTGCATGAATGTTTATATGTAAATTATGGAAGTGTTGCATATCCGATTGTCATATTTTATATGATGTTATTTAAGATTACTGATTTATGATTATATGATTTATGGGTTTGTTCGGAGATATGATTATGTGCAAGTTTCAAAAAGTAAATGGTTCTGCGAGCTTGGAGTTATAAATTGAACTGGTAGTGGGCAATTACAGGTGGAGGAATTTTGATTACGATGTATGAAAAAGATCAAAGTGGTCGAATGTTAATAACGAAATTATGCTCAGTCCAAAAAATGTACTTGCCATGAACTAAGTCACCTAAATAGTCTATTCAATGTTAACAATAATATATTCTGACTGTATTTTCGAACAATTACCAATACAATGTAATTTATACATGTGTTTGAAAATGTTTACGAACCTGTTGAACCCTAGTTTTGATGATGACAAAGGAGCAAAAATGCAAACTAAGTATTGGACTAACAAGTTATTTAAGTGAATGAATTTCAAGGTATCAATGAAAGGAACAAAGAGAACACTAAGTCAAAGAAGAAATCAAGTTTGGATTTGAAGACTAAGTAAAGATGTTTCATAATTTGGTACTGGAGCAGCATTGGAGCAAGAAGACTAAAGCGATGCTTTTTATTTCTAGTTCCATTGTAAAGGAACGAGTAAGAATGGTAAGGAACTATGGCAATTTAGAATGAGAATGAGCGTTTGTTCCTTTGTAAGGAACAGACGAATTGGCGCTTAACTAATAAGTTAAAGGAACTGACTATTAAAATGAACTAGACTTAGGATGAAGCATTACAACTGGTTGTTTATGGCTGTTGAGTAATTTATGCCTAGATTCTAGGTAACCGTTTTATTTAAGGAAAAATCTGATTTTAAGGAAAATCTTCTTAGGGAAAAGATTTTATTTTTATAAAGATAATAAATAATTTTTTCAGTTTTTATGGAAAATATTTTAAAGATAATATTTTTGGTAAAAGGACTTTTTGCGGAATTTTAAACTTAAACAAAGAAACAAGCTAAAGGAACACAAGGGAATTTTACGAGGAAAAACTTCTTGGGCCCAACAAGAAGAAACAACCTCGACCACTAGGGATTTTAAACTCAACTCTTTCACTAATTAGGCCAAACAACTTCGTTACAACCTAATTCTACTCACGGGCCACACCTTGAGTTCCTAAACTCAAGTTCCTGAACAACTGTTCCCTTAACAGCTGTTCCTCTCAACTTCACTTGAAGTTTTCTCACTTTAACTCGCTTCACTCAAAGCTTCTCTCTTACAGAATTTCACTCAACGTCCCCTTACCCCAAAAACCAAAATACAATTGATCAATTAAACTTATAGTGGAATTAGAGTAAGAAGGCAAAGAACAAATGGCTTTTATGAAAGAATGAAGGCACTGACACTTTACTTAGTTAAACTCACTAATTCACTTGGTCAGAAACAACTTGGAACTTAATTAGACATTAGTATTTATAGTGGTAATAACTTAGAACGTGGGATTAAAACATGTGTTAGTGGTAAAAGCATTATCCCATGATGTTCCTTACTCGGAGGAACACGTTCCTCATTCAACCCATGATCTCCATAATCACTGTTAAACGTGGGAGATAATTATGTTACTGCTCCCTTAATTTTAGCAACCACTTAAAGCATTAATTCGAAAATCTGATTCAATTAAAAAATTTTAATTATTAAAACCAAAATAAAATCCTTTTACCAAAAATATTATCTTTAATATTTTCCATAAAAACTGAAAAGGATATTTATTATCTTTATAAAAATAAAATCATTTCCCTAAAAAGATTTTCCTTAAAATCAGATTTTTCCTTAAATAAAACGGTTACCTAGAATCTAGGCATAAATTACTCAACAGACATAAACAAACCGTTGTAATGCTTCATCCTAAGTCTAGTTCCTTTTAATAGTCAGTTCCTTTAACTTATTAGTTAAGCGCCAATTCGTTTGTTCCTTACAAAGGAACAAACGCTCATTCTCATTCTAAATTGCCATAGTTCCTTACCATTCTTACTCGTTCCTTTACAACCGTTGTAATGCTTCATCCTAAGTCTAGTTCCTTTTAATAGTTCCTTTAACTTATTAGTTAAGCGCCAATTCGTTTGTTCCTTACAAAGGAACAAACGCTCATTCTCATTCAAAATTGCCATAGTTCCTTACCATTCTTACTCGTTCCTTTACAATGGAACTAGAAACAAAAAGCATCGCTTTATTCTTCTTGCTCCAATGCTGCTCCAGTACCAAATTATGAAACATCTTTACTTAGTCTTCAAAATCCAAACTTGATTTCTTCCTTGACTTAGTGTTCTCTTTGTTCCTTTCATTGATACCTTGAGATTCATTCACTTAAACAACTTATTAGTCCAATACTTAGTTTGCATCTTTGTTCCTTTGTCATCATCAAAACTAGGGTTCAATAATTTCACCCTTTTTGATGATGACAACAAAGTTACAAACTAAGGCAAACAACAAATACCATAAGAGAATGAAAATGATAAATTAATAATTTATATAATTTAATTAAGGCAGATTAAGGATTTAAATTTTTCATTTTTTCATGTTATGTTTTTTCAATGTTCAATGTAGTTTGTTCCTTATCTTTTCCCCCTTGTCATCGTCGAAAAGATCAAACGCTTGGTGATTTTGGGAAGACTGGTATGTACAAGACCTTGAGACCATTTACAAGCATAAAAAATGGTGAAGTTAGGAATTTCAAAGGTTAGACTTGCTCAAACATCAATCACATAATACTAGCCATTCCAAGTAAGAAATTATGCACTTCAATCACAAACGAAGACAAATATTGCAAAAGTCATCTATTTATAGCACTTGTTCCATTAAAGTACAAAAGAGAAAAAGAAGAAAAGAAAAGAAACAAAAGCTAAGAATTCTTGTTCCTTTAAGAGAAACAAGAACTAGACATTAGGAAGGGAAGGGGAATGGTGTTCCTCAACGACTTCTTCCTCAACCACTTCTTCCAACTTCTTCATCACCTCTCCATGTTGCCCATCAAATGGTTGCTTCAAACTGTTAGTGGCTTGGGCCATCATCTCCATGTTCTTTTGTTGTTCAATCACAGTATCACTAAGGACTTTCATTAAACCCATCATTTTATCAGTTTTAGCATCTAAAGTCCAGTGAAGATGATTGTAAAACTTAATCATATGTTGAGCAGGGAGACACACTTCATTAACCCAACCAAATTCATCCGAAGGAACGAAGGAACTTGTTCCTTTCCCTTAGAACCAGAAGCAGAGGATGGTTGAGGTGGAGGAACTGGGGTGTTTTCTTGTGAAGGACCTGTTGTTCCTGGGAGAGAAACAGAAGGTGAGGTGGTGGTGTAAACGGAAGGAAGAAAAGGTGGTTGTGGTGGAAGATCAGTGGATGTAGAGGAGAAAGGGTTTGGTTCATTCATCTCAACCTTCAACTGTTCAAAACTGGAAGGAACAAAGAAGGATGAGGGAGAGATGGAAGGAATGGTTGTGAGAGTAACTGGGATTTTTGGTGAGGATGGAAGAGTTGGTTCCTTAGGTGAGTTGTGATCCTGTTCCTCTGCATCAGATAGGACTAAAGGAGAGTCCTTATTTGAAGGTACATGGACAGTTTTAGCAATTTTCAATCTAGTGCTTTGTCTAACTCTTTTAGGAACAGGAGGGGAAGGCTTTTTGGCAACAGTCTTGCGCCTCTTGGGTTTCTGTTCCTTAGGTTCTGTAGGGGCAGGAACTTGTTCCTCCAGTATAACTTCCACTGGTTCCTCTTCTACTGCCTAGAGCAGTTTTCTCTTGTTAGAGGAACTAGTAACAATCCTCCCTTGAGTTAACACTATATCTTGGACAGAGAGGTCCAAACCATACAAAGTCTTTTCATTGAGAATATTTCCTTGTTTTATTCCCAAGGTAGGCCAACCAGTAGTCTTCACTTTAAAGTGAGAAAGAAGAGAGGTGATCAATGCACCATAGCCAACAACACAATGATTTTCAATGCAATGAGTTAGATGTTGGATAAAGAGAGAAGGAAAGTTTATTTGAATGTGGTGGTCAAGGCAAAACATATAACACATATCCAAGAGACCCACCACATTCTTCTTTTCAGTTCGAGGAATGAGTGATCTCCAAACAAGATTAAACAAAATTTTGTGGACAGGAGAAAGAAGATTATGGTTTATATTTTGTTTTGGCCAGCAGTTCCCCCAAAGGATTCAACAATTTCATCTTGGGAGAAATTGGGAAAGGCGACAGTTCATTTCCTCTTAAAATATAGATCAGTTCCTTTGCAAGGAACCTCCCATATTTTTGCTAAAGTTTCTTGGGAAAATTTTATTTTCTTCCCCCTAACTTCTGTAGTACATACTCCATCAGTGTTGATGAAGTTTGCACAAAATTCATCCATAGCTAAAGGAACTAAGGCATTATTAAAAGCGGTTTCAAACAAGTATTCCATACCCTGTTCCTTTAGTATGTCGGTTAATTCATTGAATCTAACTTTCTTGGCCCACTCCAAATCAAGACAAAATCCTAAAACATACCTTGAATCACTTCTTTCCACTCTTATCTTGGAGGAAGAAGCAGCAGTTCCTTTGGAAGGAACAGGTGTAACTTCTTCTTCCACCTCAACTAGTTCCGGGGATTCTTCTTCATCATCTTCCCCAATTAGTTTTCTTCTTCTCACACTTCTCCTAGGTGATTCCAATTTTTGCTCATCTACTAGCATTGTTGTTTCTTGAAAATTTTCGATTTCTAGGGTTTTGGATGGAGAAGAGGGGTTTTCCATTTGAGAGGTTTTGTGAGTTTTTGCTTTTGGAAAAGGTGAATTGAGAGAGGTTTTTGCCATTTGGTGAAAATAATTTGTGGTTTTATGTTGCGTGAAGAGGTGTGAAGGAGATGAATAATGGTGAAGTTGAAGCGTTTAAGGAACACGGTTTGGAATGGAAGAAGGAAGAAGATGCATGTAACAGTAATGAAGAGTTACACGCGTAAAAATTAAAAGGATAAAAAATAAAAGATAAAAATGAAAGAAAAGATAAAAGGAAATCATGACTTGATTAAATCTGATTCCTATATTTTAGGGATTTTTGGATTTTTGATTTTTATGGATTTTTTTTTATTTATGGAAAGAAAATAAATTCTACGGTTTTTTCACCAGGTACCCCTATGGTTTTCCAAAATTCCTGGGGTACCCCTGTTTTTTAAAAAATGCATACACCTTATCGCTTTCTTTGACAAATGTACGAAATGCCCTTAATTACTAACGGTGTTAAGTTTCCGTTAGCTTTATTTACCATTTTGCCATTATCAACCCCTAACCCTAAACCCCTAACCCCTAAACCCTAAACCCTAACCCTAACCCTAAACCACCACCCCAAACCCCCTTCCCCCACCCACCACCGCCAGCCCCCCTCCTCCACCACCCCCATTGAATTCCCTCCCTCCCCCACCCCAAAGCCCTCCTCCTACCCCCCCCCCGTAGCCACCCTCCCCCTACCCCCCACCTCCTCTCGCCCACCGCCCTCCCCCTCCCCGCAGCCTCGCAACCACCCCACCCTCTTTCGCGGTAACCCCTCTCCCCCTCCTCCTCTCGGCCACGCCCTTCCCCCTCCCTCACCATCGCCCTTCCCCCTCCCTCTCGCTCACCGCCCTACTCATCATCGGTTTTCGTTCTCTCTCTTCGCACAAGCAACCACCAACCATGAGCTTTTCTTCGAAACCCATATTTTTTTCGAACCCACAATTCGAAACCCAGATTTTTTTGAACCCAGAATTCGAAACCCAGATTTTGATAGAATTGATCTTAGTTCGTCGCGTCCATGGACGTTGTTGTTGTTGTGATCGGAGATGTGACCGTTTTCTCTCTCCTTTGACTGCGTCTCTGACATTGATGGTCCGATTGGAGAAGGAGAATAATTGGTGGTTGCGGGGTGCAGGAAAGGAGGGGTGGCGGGTCGCGGGGTGGGGCAAGGTCTCTGGCTGCGGGGCTACGGGGGAGGGGAGGTGGTGGTGGGCGAGTGGTGGTGGTGCGTGGGTGGGGGAGTAGGTTGTTGCGGGGGTGGGGGGGGGGGAGGGGAATTCGATGGTGGTGGTGGGGGAGGGGAATTCGATGGGGGGTGGTGGGGGGAGGAGGCTGGGGTGGTGGGATAGGGTTAGGGTTAGGGTTTAGGGTTTAGGGTTAGGGTTAAGGGTTTAGGGATAGGGGTTAACAATGGCAAAAGGGTAAATAATGCTAATGGAAACTTGACGCCGTTAGTCATTAAGGGCATTTCGCTCATTTAATTGAAATAGTAAGGGTACTTGGTGCATTTTACCCCATGAATTTTGAAAAACTATAGGGGTACCTGGTGAAAAAACCGTAAATTCTAAGGAACTTGTGCTATAGGAACAACTTATGATAAATGTCAACATTCTTCATATCATGCATGTTTTTTTAACTTAGGAACAATAAGGGGAGTATTATGTGACATTTGTGAGTAGCTTTATTCCTATGAATCCATGTATATGTTTTAACATGCTAATTTGCAATGGTCTTAGGAAATTAATCACAGTCACTTAATATCACATAGAGTAAGACAAATCAATTGAGACATGGGGGATAGGAATAGAAACAATTACTTAAGTTTTATTAGACCTAACTCAAGCCTTAATTTTTCATATCTATCTCTTTGTAGAGGCTTAGTTAGTATATCAGCAATCTGATTTTCAGTTTGACAAAACTCAAGTTTAATCAACCCTTTTTCCACATTTTCTTTTAGAAAGTGATGTCTGATATGTATATGCTTAACTCTTGAATGATGCACTGGATCTTTTGAAATACTAATGGCACTAGTATTATCACAATAAATAGGAACATAATTAAAGATTATTACATAGTCACAAAGTTGTTGTTTTATCCAAAGCATTTGAGTGCAACATGCAGCAGCAGCTAGATATTCTGCTTCAGCAGTGGATAAATTCACTAGTAGAATAATTGCTTATTGCTGCGGTCATTAAGTGGCCTATTGCGGCGGTTTTCGCCACGTAGCAATAAAGAGCGCAGCAATAGATAATTACCTATTGCTGCGGTTTTTAACCGCAGCAATAGGGCAACCTATTGCTGCGGTTCCTACCCAAAACCGCAGCAATAGGTAGTGTTAATAATAAAAAAAATAATTAAAAAGCAACATATTGCTGCTGTTGTTGGTAAAAACAGCAGCAATATGTGAGTCTATTGCAGCTGTTTTTACCAAACAACAGCAGCAATAGGTTGTTTTTTTACAAAAAAAAAAATTCATACATTTCTAATGTCATATACTTCATTACTTCACCCAAGCAATATTTTCACAAAGAAAACTATACAACCATATTTTTTGGAATTCATTCAAACAACAAATGAATTAATAAAACCCATAACTACAACATTTACATTTTATATTATAAGAAATGAAACTATGAAACACACCAAATTTGAAAAATGTAACCAATACCAAAAACTAAAATATCAAATTCATTATAAAATTAAAATGGAAATTAAACTAAAATAGAAACTCTAAAATAATTCATTCAAAAAAAGTAAAAACAAAAAAATAGAAATCCTAAACATCATATCTAAACTGAAAAAAAAAATTAAGAAAATACAAAATAAAAAAAATGAAGGCCGACGAAGGAGATGAAGTGAACGGGAATAGGATGCCCGAAAATGAAGGCCGACGAATGGGATGAAGGCCGACGAACGAAGATGATGGCCGGTGTTCAACGATGCCCGAAAATGGTGCGACGCCATTTCGAATGACGAACGACGCCATTGCGCGAAATCATTGCGCGAAGTCGCCGGAAGACGAAGAAGAGGAGAAAGATAATTGCCGGTGTTCGCACGGCCGACGAACGACGCCATTGCGCGAAGTCGCCGAAAGACGATGAAGAGGAAAGAGAAAATTGTCGATGTTCGCACGGCCGACGAACGACAAACGACGAACGACGAACAACGAACGACGGGCTTGGAGACGACGGGCTTGGAGACAGATCAGGAGACGAACGAAAATGAAGGTTGATGGTTGAAGGATGGATCTGAGAGAAGAAGGAAGAGAGGGAGAATGAGAGAGTATGGAAGACCGGGTGTGAGAGAGAAGAATGAGAGAGTAAGGAAGATAGGCGCCTAAGGTTTTTGTTTTTGAGGGAAGACTGGAAGTAAAAGAAAACCTAGTTGGGCCTATTTTATTTTCAATTTTAAAAGTCTATTGTTGCGGTTTTAGGTAAGAACCGCAGCAATAGGTTTAAATATTATTTTTTTAATATATTGTTGCGGTTTTTGTCAGAAACCGTAGCAATATGTCTGGTCAAATAGTCAACTTTTTTCAAAAATTTTCCCGTTGAAACCATATTGCTGCGGTTTTCGGTCGAAACCGCGGCAATATGGTTATTTTATATTTTACCTTTTCTTTTTACGTGATATATTGATGCGTGTTTTGTTTCTTGGTGCTCCAAGAAACTAAACTATGACTAAGAAATTAACCATACCTGAGGTACTTTTCCTATTTACAAGATCCTCAGCATAATCAGCATCAGCATATCCTCTTAACTCAAATGTAACACTTCTTGGATAGAAAAGTCCAAGATCATCTGTTCCTTTAAGATATCTAAGAATTCTCTTTACGGCAGTTAGATGAGACTCCTTGGGATTAGCTTGATATCTAGCACACAAACCAACACTAAAAGCTATGTCTGGACGACTAGCAGTTAGATATAAAAGTGAACCAATCATGCCTCTATATTTTGTTTGATCAACACTTGTTCCTATGGAATCTTCATCTAATCTAGTTGATGTTCCCATAGGAGTGTGATTTATCTTTGAATTTTCGAGGCCATATTTCTTTAACAGTTCCTTTATGTAATTTTGTTGGTGAATAATTATTCCTTTTTCAGTTTGCTTAATTTGTAATCCAAGAAAGAAATTTAACTCACCCATCATACTCATCTCAAATTCATTACTCATAAGATTTGAGAATTCTTTGCACAATGATTCATTAGTTGCTCCAAAAATAATATCATCAACATATATTTAAATAAGTAGTATGTCAGTTCCTTTCAATTTTAGAAATAAAGTTTTATCCACCTTTGCTATTTTAAAGTTGTTTTCTAAAAGGAACTTTGATAATCTCTCATACCATGACCTAGGCGCTTGCTTTAACCCATAAAGAGCCTTGTTAAGCTTGTAGACATGGTTTGGGAGATCATTGCTTTCAAATCCAGGGGGTTGTTCAACATATACATCTTCATTTAAATAGCCATTTAGAAATGCACACTTAACATCCATTTGATATAGTTTAAATCCCATATAAGCAGCAAATGCAATTAGTATTCTAATGGCTTCAAGTCTAGCAACAGGAGCAAAGGTTTCTTCATAGTCAATTCCTTCTTGTTGATTATAATCTTTTACTACAAGTCTAGCTTTGTTCCTTCCAATTGTTCCATACTCATGTAGTTTATTTCTAAACACCCATTTTAAGCCAATCACTTTTTGTTGTTTAGAAGAGGGAATTAGATGCCATACCTTGTTTCTTTCAAACTCATTTAATTCAGCATGCATAGCAGTTACCCAGTCAGAATCAGTTAGGGCTTCTTCATGATTTCTTGGTTCTATCATTGATAAGAACGCATGAAATGCACAAAAATTCCTTAACTGAGATCTAGTCTGCGTACCTTTGGATATGTCACTTATGATGAGTTCCACTGGATGTGATTTTTGATGTCTCCAAGGTTTTGGTTGAAACTCCCTTATAGGAACAGGTTGTTCCTCTTGAGTTTCATGAGAGGATGAGGAGCTTTGTTTATTTGTTCCTCTTTTAGCAATTGTTGAAGCTGTTCCTTCAACATTTTCGTTCTTAGTAGGAACAGGAACAACTCCATCATTTTGAGGAACATGAACATCATTGTTATGAATGTTTTCATCTCCTTCGTTCCTTTCCTCTTTTATTTCTTCTTCCTCAATTGAATCTGCATCTTTCTCATTTTGTCGTACCAAGCCAATCTCAAAATCATCAACCTGTTTGCTTGGATTAAAGTTGTCAGATTCATCAAAGATTATGTGGATACTTTCTTCAACACACATAGTTCTTTTATTGTACTCTATAAGCCTTACTATGTAATGAGTATCCTAAGAATATTGCTTCATCACTCCTAGCATCAAATTTTCCAAGATTATCTTTCCCATTGTTATGAACAAAACATTTGCAACCAAATGTTCTGAAATGAGTAATATTGGGTTTCTTTCCAAAATAAAGTTCATAAGGAGTTTTGTTAATGATAGGTCTCATCATGGCACGATTTATTATGTGACAAGCAGTATTAACAGCCTCAGCCCAAAAGTTCCTTGGAAGTTCACTAGCAATTAGCATGGTCCTAGCCATTTCTTCCAACGTTCTATTTTTCCTTTCTACTACCCCATTTTGTTGTGGTGTCCTAGGGGTAGAAAAAATATGATCTAGCCCATGGTTTCTGCTTAAGTCATCAATTTTATAATTTTCAAACTCTTTACCATGATCAGATCTAATATGCATCAATTTGTGATCACTCAAATTTTGAACTCTTTTAGCAAAGACAAGGAACTCATCATAAGTCTCATCCTTACTAGAGAGAAAAATAACCCAAGTGTACCTAGAGTAATCATCAACAATAACTAACACATACCTCTTTTCACTTCTACTTTGAATTCTCATAGGGCCACACAAATCCATATGCATTAATTCTAAAGGTTTTGTGGTGCTCACTACAATTTTAGATTTGAAAGAGGATCTAATATGCTTTCCTTTGGCACATGCATCACAAACTTGATCAATATGAAATTTTATAGATGGTAATCCCATAACAAGATCTTTTGATCGAAGTTTGTCAAGTAATGAGAAGCTAGCATGTCCTAGACGCTTATGCCATAAGAGTGGATCATCTTCAATAACACTAAGGCATGTCAAATTGTTTTTAGGAACAAGGTCAAGATCCACAATATATGTGTTCCCTTTCCTTGTTCCTTCCAAGATGACATTCTTAGAGTTAATGTTAACGATAAAGCATTTTTCACTATTAAATTTAACAACATTTCCCTTGTCACAGAATTGGGAAATACTTAACAGATTGTGCTTTAAACATTCAACTAAAAATACATTATCAATGGAGTGTGATAGTGACTTACCCACCTTACCCATGTCAACAATGTTACCTTTCTTATTATCACCAAAGGTCACACTTCCACCTTCATAGGTTGAGAGTGAGAGAAACTTAGATTTGTCTCCTGTCATATGTTTAGAACAACCACTATCAAGATACCAAGTGTTGTTCCCCCTCACTCCAACCTGTAAAAATCAACTAGTTATTAGTTGTAGGAACCCCTTGTTTCGTGGGTTCATATTCTTGACTAGCATTTGATTTGGCAACCCATTTCATGTTACTCATCTTCACATTTTTGCCAATTATTCCAGTTCTTTATTGACATTGAGTTATGTAATGACCTATCTTTCCACTGTACATGCAAATTTTATCACTAGGTAGGTCAACATATTTTTTATGCTTGTTCCTCTTCTTGTAGTTTTCAAAACCAAGACCTTCTTTTCTTTTAGTCTGCGGTCTCTCAATCTATTTAAGAACATCCATCACTTTGCCTCTGTTCCTTGCAACAACCAATTCCTTCTTGAGACTACAGATCTGTTCCTTTTAAAACTTTTTTCTCTTTATTCAAATTTTCGATCTCAGATCTGTAACCTTTCAATGGAGTTGATCTAATATCAAAGGAATTTAGAACAGGAACAAATTCCTTTAAGTGTGAAATTTCTAAATTGATTAGATAATTTTCATTCTTCACACTCTCATATGATTCCTTAATTTTTAAATTCTTATTAAATAAATCAAAGAACCTAGTTTCAACATCCGTTCTCATTTTCTCAAGCCATTCTATATGTTCTTTACAAACTTTAACAGCTTGTTCAGTTTGCTCACGTTTTTCACGTTCATCTCTACATTCAAGAATTGCATCATAAAGAAGATCATAAATTTCAGGCCTAGTTTTGCCATCTAAGTCTAATTCAAGTCCATGTTGGCTTACCTCAACATTTTCTTCAACTTTTTTTTCGTCAGTGTTTACCATGAGGCAAAGATTTGCAGTTTCTTCAGTTTGTTGTTCTTCTTCCTCCTTCGTCTCTGAATCTCCCCAAGCTGCTATCATAGCCTTTCGAACGTTCGCTTTAGAAAAAGGTGCTTTAGTTTCCTTGTTCCTTTCAGCAAAGCGTTCCTTGTTCCTTTCTTTGGTCTTATCATTTTCCCAAAGTGGAAACTCCTTGATGAAGTGATCTGTACTACCACATTTATGACAAGCAGCTTTGTTAGAAAACTTTTTAGTTTTACCTTTGAAGTTCCCATTCTTCATGTTCCTATACATCTTTCGAAATTTTCGAACCAAGAGTGCTGCTTCCTCTTCTTCAAAGTCGGAGTCATCTTCATCATCTGCTTTGAGGGCAATGGATTTTGTGACAAACTCAGTATCAAGGTGAAGCTCATGAGTCATAAGTGATCCAGCAAGCTGTTCCAAGTTGAACTTAGTGAAGTCTTTTGTTTCTTGTAAAGTAGTGACCTTAGCCATCCATCTATCCTTAGGAAGACTCCTAAGAACTTTTCGAACCTGTTCCTCTGATGAAATAAACTTACCAAGAGAAGCTAACTCATTAATAATGTTAGTAAAACGAGTAAACATCTCTTGTATGCTTTCCTTAGTCTTCATGGAGAACAGTTCATATTGATTCATTAGTAAATCAATCTTAGATCTCTTGACTTCATTAGTTCCTTCATGGGTTACTTCTAGTAAATCCCATATTTGCTTTGTAGATTTGCATCCCATGATCCTATTGTGTTCATGGGGTCCAAGTCCACAATGCAACAATTTTACAACCATTGCATTTACTTCCATTTTTTCGAAATCAGCTTTGTCATATTCATAGAAGGGTTTAGGAATTACCTCATTTTTGTCATTAGTAGTTGTGACCTCAAAATCACCAACTTCAACGACTCTCCATACCTGGTAGTTTTCAGCCTTGATGAATATCTCCATTCTGTTCTTCTAGTAGGAATAGAACTTTCCATTGAACATGGGAGGCCTTTGCGTAGAGTAACCTTCCTCAAGTTTCTCGGTGGTATTCATTGTTCCTTGGATCTTTTTCTCAATAGGGTTTCCTATCTTTCGTGAGTTCTAGCTCTAATACCAATTGTTATTTCACTAGGAACAATACAAGAGGGGGGGTGAATTGGTGTAGAAATAAACGGAACCAAAACTGTTTTTATAGGCTGGAGTGAAGTTACTGAGTTTTCCTCTCATTTTAGGTTAGTAATAATTCACGTATTATGAAGATGACTAAAGTTCAATTATGACAAGGATGCTCTGGAGGATTATGTTGAAGTGACTCTGTATAATTTGGGATATTTAGGATATTATGTATTAAAGGTAATCATTATTATTATATGAAAGCATTTGTATATATAGACCATTTTAGGCTATTATTTTATTTCTGGGCTCATAACCCACAAGCTTAAGTTCAGTTTCCGCTGCCAATTATAAGTAATTAAGGTTATGGATTTTCGGGGAGTTACAGGTATCAAAGCCTACGCCCACAGGTACTTCTTCTAGGTCATGTACTTTTACCCGTACCTGATACGATATGTATCCTGTACGCGACTTACACATTCCTAAAATTTCGAAATCTAACCGTTTTCTGTCCCCGTACTCGTATCTGAACCCGTACCCATATTCGTCTATGTGCAACCTAAACTGTTACACCATGATTTATAGTGTAACAACCTACAAACCACCGCTTCTTTTGTGAAAGAAACTTAAATGACATGAAATAAATGACAAAATGACATGATATTCGTGTCGTTATTTATATAGTCCATGTCATTCTTGTAGAAGTGTATGTCATTACGCATGGTACACAATAAGTTATGGTGTAACATGTTACACCCAAGACGCACACAATTTAATTTCATTATAGTTCATCCATTTATTATTACTCACCCAGTCCCATATTAATCTCAACAGTTTGACTTTTGTGCTATTTATATGCCTCACTCTGATCATTATTTTTACGGTTTTTCACCAGGTATCCCTGTGGTTTTTCAAAATTCATGGGGTACCCCTGTTTTTTAAAAAAATGCACCAGATACCCTTACTATTTCAATAAAATGCATGAAATGCCCTTAATTAATAACGGTGTTAAGTTTCTGTTAGCTTTATTTACCATTTTGCCATTGTTAACCCCTAACCCAAAATCCTTAAATCCTAAACCCTAAACCCTAACCCACTAACCCTAAACTCTAACCCTAACCCTCCCCCACCACCATAGCAGGCCCCTCCTCCCCCACCACCAGCCCCCTCCCCCCCACCCCCCGTCGAATTCCCCCCCCCCCCACCCTCGCCGAAATTCCCCCTTCCCCACCACCTCCGTCGAATTCCCCCCCTTCCCCACCACCCCCGTCGGAATTCCCCCATCCCCCACCATCCCCGTCGAATCTTCCCTCCCCCACCACCCCCTCGAAATTCCCCCTCCCTAGTCAATGGCCTTTGTTGAGCATGTCTCGCTGCCGATTACAATGCTCAAAAGTTGTTGTTCTTATAGGTCCCAATTTCTCTCTCCTCCTCCGCCATTGATATATCCTTGTTTTGAAAATGATTTCGAAAATGATTTTGAAAACTCGATTTCGAAAACCGATTTTGAAAACTGATTTCGAAAATGATTTCAAAATCGATTTCGCAAATGATTTCGCAAAATTGATTTCGAAGTTGATTTCGCAAATGATCGATGGTCGTCGTGTCGTGGTATGGTGTTTGGGCGGCGGCAGGTGATGCGATGGTGGCGGTCCAGTGCGGCTGGAGGGTGAGAGGAGGTGAGGTGGTGGATGAGCGCGGAGTGGGGGCTGCGGGGGTGGGGGAGGGGGGGGGGTGCTTCTAGGGAGGGGAGGGCAGAGGGTGGGGGTCTCCGGGGTGGGGATGGGGGGAGGGGGGTGGCTGCGGGGCTACGGGGTTGGGGGTCGCGGGGTGGGGATGGGGGAGGCGGAGGGGATGGGGAGGGGAGGGGGTCTGGCTGGGGGGCTACGGGGGTGGGGGTGGGGGTGGGGGTGGGGGTGGGGAGGGGAGATGGTGGTGGGGTGGTGGTGGTTGGGTGGTGGTGGGGTTATGGGGTTAAGATTAGGTTAGGGTTTGAAGTTAGGGGGGTAGGGTTAGAAGTTAGGGTTTAGTTAGTTAATTAGGACTAATTAGGGTTTTATTAGGGTAAGAGGGGTTAATTAACCCTAATGACTAACGGAAACTTGACGCCGTTAGTCATTAAGGGCATTTCATGCATTTTATTGAAATAGTAAGGATACCTGGTGCTTTTTTTAAAAAATAGGGATACCCCATGAATTTTGAAAAACCACAGGGGTACCTAGTGAAAAAACAGTTATTTTTAACTCATACTATATAGATACAATTTTTAGTCTATAAGATGTTAGAAGTATAAAATTTTCAACATAATAACTTTTTGTTATTTTTTTTACTAGTAGATATTAGAGATATTATTTGCAACATTTGACATTCTTAAAAGTTGTATATTGCTTGCAATATTGACATTTTTGACAATATAGCAATATTTTTCTTACTTAGCACATGAACATGACAGTTTTCTTATAAATTTGATTTCCCTCATCTGCTTTATTCTTGTGTCATACTTCAATATTACAAGTAAAAATGAAACAGAGGATGTATATAACATTACTTGTATTATTATTATATTAACTTATTGCACAATACAAATACTTTTTTTTTCAACATCTTATAAAATCGCAAATTATATCATGTACAGGTCCCTACAATGAGCATGGTTGTCTAAGTCGCCCTTATGGGTTTTCGACCTAGCGGGCTTTGTTTTGTCTTTTGTGGCTTATTAGAATGCAATGTGCATGGTTGTTAAGAAGGTTTATTATAGAGATTTAATTTGACTTGTAATGGTTTAGAATCGAACGTTGAAGGTTTTGAAGGAAATACCTTTGACAAAGCTATTGATGGGCTTATTTGCAACACTTCTCTTTTTTTTTTATATATATTTTGCACTTTTTGCATGATTTTTTTTTTGCTTTTGCTTTGATTCACATTTTGTTGCTCTTTTTTTTTTTTTACTTGTCCTTTACATTGAATTGATGTCAAGTGTACCTCCACTAAGGTAGGTTAGAGGGAAAGGGGTGTTATGAATTTGAGTTGAAATGGAGGAATGGTTTTAGTGAAGGGAAGGGATTCCTCTTTTATGCCAATTGTTCATTGTCTTTATTAGAATAGTCATGAGAGTTAGAAATTCATTTCTTTTAAGGCGACAATCGTGATTTCCATTAATGCTCATTAGTGCAAGGTTAGAAAAGAAATACTCATTTATTAATTGAACATCATGAGTACATGCAATAAAAAGGGAAATCCTATATAAGACTGGGAGAAAAAAAAGAGATGAAACTGAAAATGAAATCCTAAGTCTAGACTCCTACGTCATGTGACAAGTAATCTTAAATCTGAGGCCTTTTTATAATAGGAGAAATTGGAAGTCTCCGATCATCGATCATGTCATGAATAAGGCCGCGCAATGGGTAGCAATTGTCAGTCTTATGTCCATGGCCTCTATGGTACTTGCAATAAGCATCTTTGTCCCATTTGGCACCCTTTTATCTTCGTCTGGATTTGGAGTAGGCCCAAGAGGGGAAAGTGCGCCTTTTACGCGAAGGCGGTCAAAAGCTGTTCCATAACTTATACCCAGTGAGGTATATTCTCTCTTGCGTTTTCTTCGAGGCATGGTAGGAGCCTCTATGACATTAATGGCATTGTTCTTGTTGTTGTGGGCATTTTTCAGCAAATCATCCACAATTTGCACGCCTATATTATACAGCTTTGTAAAACTTTCGATACCTAAGTACTTGAGATGACTTTTGTATTCAGGCAACAAGTTGGCGATGAAGATACGAATTAGGTATTTTTCAGGAGGCCTGGAGATCATGTGAGAGGACTTCTCTTGCCACCTGTTGAGTTAGGTAGTAAAGCCTTCATTATTTTCCTGTTTCAGTACTTCCAATTCCCTTAGTGAGGTTTGTATTACAGCATTATGCTCATATTGTTTCATGAACTCCCTGGTAATATCACTCCAAGTTTCAATATGCTTTGGATCCAGTGAATAGTACCAGTTTTGGCAGATTGGGTCCAACGACATCGGGAATACCATTGGGTAAAGTTCAGGGTCAACCGATTTGATGATCATGGTTGCACGAAAGTTCCTTAAATGATACTTTGGATTCTCAGTTGGTTTACATTTAGGGATGTCAGTTGTAGAGAACTCTTCAGGAAGTTTCCCTTTCAGTTTAGTGTTATTAATGGGCTCGAAATAGGAATTTTCATTGATTACCCTATGAACAACACTCTCCATTTTCTTCTTGAATCCAGGAGATTCACCAGACTCGACCTTCTCAAGCCTTATAGTTATTTCTTCCATCATGCTGGACATCTTGGCTAAAGCTCTAGCCATTTCAGTGAACTGCTGCTCGTTATTTGATGGACTGGCCATTTCAATGTCGCTTGATTTCTACATAGATCATTAAAGGAGATTTAGAGATAGAATGATGATGGAGAGAGAGAAATGGAATGAAAGAATGTATGTTTATTTAAAAGTTGAGCTCCAAGGAACAAATCTGA
The DNA here is from genome assembly GCA_947648045.1 of Beta corolliflora. Lineage (NCBI taxonomy): Eukaryota > Viridiplantae > Streptophyta > Magnoliopsida > Caryophyllales > Amaranthaceae > Beta > Beta corolliflora. The sequence continues at coordinate 1,538,903 of CANSZD010002984.1, forward strand.
ATATGCTAAATGCATGATGATTTTTTTCAGGAATTTTTTTATGCACCTAGACCGATATGTGTGCATGACTCTTTTGGATGCACCTAGACCTAATGCATGTATGCATGACTCTTTCTATGCGCTCGAACCTGTAAAGGCTGCCTACATATCCCAAAAGAGGGAATCAGATCGCTTGTAGTTCGGGACTACTAAATGCGGAATGCATGAAATGAAACGGAAAATATGAATGCAATGAGACTCTTAAATGCTTATGATATGCATGAAGTGTATGAATGACAGACTATGCAACGCAAATGAATTCTAGTATGAATGCAGTCCTAATGGATACGAAATCCTAGATTTGGCAGACTTCGAATGACTTTAGAACTTTAGACTTGGTAAGCTTTTAAGGATGCTAGACTCCTAATATGCATGAGACTCTAGTGGACCTAGACTCATAAAGTGAATGAAACTCTAGTGGACCTAGACTCCTATAATGGGTGGAATTCTAATGGATTTAGACTCCTAAGATTGACAGAATTCTAATGGTTTTAGATTCCTATTATGAATGGACTTTCTATGGATTATAGACTTCGGAGATGACAAGAATTCTAACGACCCTTAGACTTCTTAGATGGGTGAACCTAGATAGGGTTAAGACTCCTAACATGGATAAAGTTAGATAAGGTGAAGAACTATAAATGGAGTGAAACTGGATGAATCTAGACATTTGGGTCAGACGGACTTCTAGTGCAGTTAGAATTCTAAGGTGGACGAGACTTTTACAACAAGATGGACATTAAAAGGAATCCTAAATGATGTGCACATGAAAAGATGTATAATATGCATGAAAGGATGGGATAAAGAAAAAGGATGAATTTTTGAAAAAAAGATATGTGATAGGAAAAAAGCTGGAGATTTTTTTTTTTTTTTAAAAAGGTGGAGATAGAATTTTTAAAGTAGATAGGAGATTAGAGATGGGATGAAATTTTAAAAAAGACAGGAGAATAATTTTCAAAGAAGATAGGAGATTAGAGATTGAAATTTTTCGTTTGGGATGGATTTTGAAAAAGGTGTAGATAGGTTTAAAAAAGAATATTAGAGATTTAAATAAAAAAACATTTTTTTTAGAAGGAGGCCTTGAGAGTTGAAAGTAACAGTTGCGGAGAATAAAAAACAAAAAAAAAGATATCACCGTAGGAGTTAGGAAAGCGCAGGGAGGCCACTCGCACAACAACGCGCAGAGCGCAGGGAGACAGCGCGACACGCAACCCTGAAAGCGCGGGACACAGGACTGAAGCGCGACACGCTCTAAACAGTGCTGCACGCAGAAATGCAATGCGCGGGATAAGGTTGACTGCGTTAGACGCAAAGCTACTGCGTCAGACGCGGACACTCAATTTTACTTTTTCTTTCATTGCGTATATTTGTTCGGTACTTTTGACTCGAAACATCGCACAATACGAAATAAGTAAAGGCACGCACACATAAATATGCACAAATCGTTTCATATGCAAAGTTCTCAACCTAAAATCCAGTTATGTAATACCCCGAACTTTAATATCGTTTTATTAGCTACTAATTATGTTTATTAGCTTAATTACGTCCTAAATTTTTCCGAAATAATCATGGTTATGTTATTTCTAAAATAAACATATTTACTTTAGTTATTTTAAAAGTGATATTTATGGTAAAAGTTTAACTATAATGTAGTACTAATATTTTTATAAGCAAAGCATATTTATTTCTCCTATATGATTTTTCCTTGAGTTAATGATTTTTAATTAATGTCCTATGTTGAAGTATAGAAGTCAAAGTTAACTTAAAACTTGAAGAGAGTCAATGTTTGACATTTTGTCAACCAAAGAAAATAAGAAAAAGAAAAGAGAAAGAAAGAAACATCAGAAAATCCAAAGTCCCTCACGGCACATTCCATTTTTGTCTGCAAATTCCATCTATAAAAGCCCATTGATTCACGGATAAAAACAACAACAAAAACTCAGCAAAATCAAAGTTTCTTGTTGCTCTTTCTACTCTCTCGGCACCACCGTGCCACCACCATCTGCACATCATCTTGGCGCCACCACCACCACATTCGCGACGCACCTTCGGTGCTTCGCCCAAACGCGAGCCACCACTTCTCTTCGTGGCGTCGTGTGCCACCAACACACCCCCACCTATGATTTTCATCCTTTCTTCTCTCTCTTGCTCTGTCTCCTCTGCCTCGTGTCTGCTGCCCAGCGCCGGAATCGAAGTCCGACGAACGTCGCCAGCCACCACCGCGGTGAACCACCGGAAGTGCTGCCCTGCCTCGTCGCCCACTTGTCGGATCCCAGAGCACCGTCCCATTTCCTCCCTGTTTCGCGTTTGACGTCCCTGCTCACTTGAGCAGAGGTATAATAACATCTCTTGTCTATTTTCTTCTTGAATTTCAGAATTTGGAGATTAAGTAATTTTAGCCCAATTTACCCATTGATAGTTAGCATTAGTTTGGGCCTAAAAACATATTTACTTAGCTAAACCTTTTCAATTTAGATTGATTACATAAATTGGCTGGGCCTAAATATGAGTTGCTTAAGCTAAACTATGTTAATTAGTTTAATTGATAGTTACTTGGTTAAGCTATGTAGTTAGTTGATTGGGCTAATCTTGTAATAAACTTAAACTAAGAATGTTATGATTAAACTAATCTGAATTTTTAGTAATAGTAAAAGATGTTTGATTGAATTCCTAAAGCCTATAGAAATTAGGGGCGATTAAGCAATACATATTTATTAGTAGGTAGTTTCTAATTAGAGGTTTTATTGTTATTGGAGTTATGGCTTTGAGGAGATTATGTACGACGATTTTTGGAGGCTAAGTTATGACGATACTTAAGGAGTAAGGAAAGGAAAATCGTATAAGGTAACCTTTATGTCCAGCACCCTATGTGATTGCTCATAAATGTTATATGTAACCTTTCATGTCTAGCAAATATATGTGTATTCCCGTATTTGTTATATGTGACGTTTTATATGTGCTTGGATGCGTGAATACAATTATGTGATGCTAAGTATGTGATATGATTTTGTGTTACAATTTTTATGTGGCATGATGCAATACGTTATGATTCAATGATGTCCATGCATACTATGATCGATGATGTTATGAATTATGGAATCTGGTTATCATGATTTATAGGTGTTGTTCGGAAATATTAATGCATGCAAATTTGTAAAAGTGGATGGTCTTGCTGGCTTGGCATTATGAACTGAACTGGCAAATGGGCAAGTTACAGGTGGAGAAATTATGTTTACGATATACGAACGAACACAGACCAAAAGGGTCATATGATAATGTAAATGCTCTGTCCAAAACCTGTACTTGCCAATGAACTATGATCACGTAAATGGTCCTTGTCAGCAGACTATTCAATGATAACGTTTTCTGATAGTATTTGCCAACAATTACCAAAATGATGTGATATAAGCCTCTGCATGGAAATGTTTACGAACTAAAATCGTTTTTACGGGCTGGAGTGAAGTTACTGAGTTTTCAACTCATTTTAGGTTATTTTCTGTGTTTTTCGTTTTCCCTATTTTATGAAATTATTTAGGTATTATGAAGATAGCGCAGGATCGGTTATGTCAAGGATGCTCCGGAAAGATTTAGTTGAAGTGACTATGAATATATTTGGGTTATTTAGAATACTTTGTATTAAGGATAATCATTATGAATTATTATTGAGCATTTGTATGTATAAGAGATCCTTTTAGGCAATTATATTAATGGTGGGCCTTAACCCACATGCTAAAGTTCTGCTTCCGCTTACGATTAAGGTTATGTATTTCCGGGGCGTTACAGAATGGTATCAGAGCCGAAACCTAGCCGGAAGTGTGGAGTCTTAGACTTTGCACCGCCTAGGTATGATATTTTGGGAAATTAGACGATAAGGAAGTTGAGGTTAATTTTGATGATTATTTGGGTTAAGAGAGCCTAAGATATGAGATATAGTGTTATAAACGCCTCTTTGGAGTTTAAGTGGTTATACCTGGACCTAGTTGGTCTTAAGTTATATAAATTATATGACCGTTATGATGTACATGACGTTATGTGGTTTTTAATAGTATTTCCATTAATTTTATTGTTTATGATATTTTTTCCGCGCAAAAATGTTTTTACTTCTCACCGAATAGTCAAATTAAGGTTCAATGCCACCAAGTTTGCCCCTTTTGCTTTCTTTGCTCCTCGACCCCGAGTAACGAGTTGAAGTAGAGATACAAAAGATGATGGCAGAATGGAGGCTGGATGCTTAAATGAAAGATTATGAAGGTGAGAACTCTAGTTTTAGAAAATTGGTATCTTCTGCTAAGTTAAGTTTCGAGGACGAAACTTTTTCTAAGTGGGTGAGGATGTAATACCCCGAACTTTAATATCGTTTTATTAGCTACTAATTATGTTTATTAGCTTAATTACGTCCTAAAATTTTCCGAAATAATCATGGTTAAGTTATTTCTAAAATAAACATATTTACTTTAGTTATTTTAAAAGAGATATTTATGTTAAAAGTTTAACTATAATGTAAAACTAATTATTTTTATAAGCAAAGCATATTTATTTCTCCTATATGATTTTTCCTTGAGTTAATGATTTTTAATTAAAGTCCTATGTTAAAGTATAGAAGTCAAAGTTAACTTAAAACTTGAAGAGAGTCAATGTTTGACATTTTGTCAACCAAAGAAAATAAGAAAAAGAAAAGAGAAAGAAAGAAACATCAGAAAATCCAAAGTCCCTCACGGCACAACCGACCACCCCATTTCCATCTTCAACCTTCAATCTGACTTGTCTCCTAACCTTGGTCCCCTAGGTGATCAATCACCAATCCTCATTAAGCCACCTCCATTTTTGTCTGCAAATTCCATCTATAAAAGCCCATTGATTCACGGATGAAAACAACAACAAAAACTCAACAAAATCAAAGTTTCTTGTTGTTCTTTCTACTCTCTCGGCACCACCGTGCCACCACCATCTGCGCATCATCTTGGCGCCACCACCACCACATACGCAACGCACCTTCGGTGCTTCGCCCAAACGCGAACCACCACCTCTCTTCGTGGCGTCGTGCGCCACCAGCACACCCCCACCTCTGATTTTCATCCTTTCTTCTCTCTCTTGCTCTGTCTCCTCTGCCTCGTGTCTGCTGCCCAGCGCCGGAGTCGAAGTCCGACGAACGTCGCCAACCACCACCGCGCTGAACCACCGGAAGTGCTGCCCTGCCTCGTCGCCCACTCGCCGGAGCCCGGAGCACCGTCCCATTTCCTCCCTGTTTCGCGTTTGACGTCCCTGCTCACTTGAGTAGAGGTATAATAACACCTCTTGTCTATTTTCTTCTTGAATTTCAGAATTTGGAGATTAAGTAATTTTAGCCCAATTTACCCATTATTGATAGTTAGCATTAGTTTGGGCCTAAAAACATATTTACTTAGCTAAACCTTTTCAGTTTAAATTGATTACATAAATTGGTTGGGCCTAAATATGAGTTGCTTAAGCTAAACTATGTTAATTAGTTTAATTGATAGTTACTTGGTTAAGCTATGTAGTTCGTTGATTGGGCTAATCTTGTAATAAACTTAAACTAAGAAAGTTATAATTAAACTAATTTGAATTTTTAGTAATAGTAAAAGATGTTTGATTGAATTCCTAAAGCCAATAGAAATTAGCGGCGATTAAGCAATAAATATTTATTAGTAGGTAGTTTCTAATTAGAGGTTTTTTTGTTATTAGAGTTATGACTTTGAGGAGATTATGTACGACGATTCTTGGAGGCTAAGTTATGACGATACTTAAGGAGTAAGGAAAGGAAAATCGTATAAGGTAACCTTTATGTCCAGCACCCTATGTGTTTTCCCGTAAATGTTATATGTAACCTTTCATGTCTAGCAAATATATGTGTATTCCCGTATCTGTTATATGTGACATTTTATATGTGCTTGGATGCGTGAATACAATTATGTGATAGCTAATTATGTGATATGATTATGTGTTAGGAGTACAATTATTATGTGGCATGATGTTATGACTTATGGAATCTGGTTATCATAATTTATGGGTGTTGTTCGGAAATATGAACATACAAATTGGTAAAAGTGGATGGTCCTGTTGGCTTTGCATTATGAACTGAACTGGCAAATGGGCAAGTTACAGGTGGAGGAATTATGTTTACGATATACGAACGAACACGGACCAAACGGGTCATATGATAATGTTAATGCTCTGTCCAAAACCTGTACTTTCCAATGAACTATGATCACGCAAATGGTCCTTGTCAGCAGAGTATTCAATGATAACGTTTTCTGATAGTATTTCCGAACAATTACCAGAATGATGTGATATATGCCTGTGCATGAAAATGTTTACGAACTAAAACCGTTTTTACGGGCTGGAGTGAAGTTACTGAGTTTTCAACTTATTTTAGGTTATTTTCTGTGTTTTCCCTTTTCCCTATTTTATGAAATTATTCAGGTATTATGAAGATAGCGTAGGATCGGTTATGTCAAGGATGCTCCGGAAAGATTTAGTTGAAGTGACTATGAATATATTTGGGTTATTTAGAATACTTTGTATTAAGGGTAATCATTATGAATTATTATTGAGCATTTGTATGTATAAGAGATCCTTTTAGGCTATTATAGTAATGGTGGGCCTTAACCCACAGGCTTACGTTTTGCTTCCGCTTACGATTAAGGTTATGTATTTCCGGGGCGTTACAAGTTATATGTTCAACTATTGATCAGGTTTAGGTTACGGCTGAAAGGGTCCATGACTAAGAGATTGATCCCACGCTTCGTACCCCTGCTTAAAGAGGTGGCCACGTGTAAGACCCACTCCAGTTCTCAAGTCAGGAAAAAGAGAACAATGCCATGGTTGGGTAGGTTTGCTTATGACTAAGATCCAACACTATCGCTTAGGAAGCTTTTTGGAAGGACAAAGCGCAAACCCCCCGGGGGTGACCTCACACATTGAACATGTGCAAATGAGGCAAGGTAGATTGTCCTTATGGTGGCTGAACAATAGCCATGCATATGCAAAACTGTATATTATTCAAAGGCATAAATGAAGAATGAATCGTATTTTTCAAGTTTCACCCACTCATTAAAAAAAATTAATTTTTTAAAAATCCTCCCCAGTGAAGTCGCCAAATTGCAGGCGTGGATTTTTAATTCCTTTAATGCCTACACACGGTGTGAGCGCGTTTATTTGACTACCCCATTGTTAAGCTTTTATTAAAAATATGTTTTGAAGTCGCCAACAATTCTTTAGAGGAAGAATCATAAACCTAATTGGATATTGAAACGGAAGGGACATCTTAGGGACTTATCCAATGTAGATTTCCCCGTCTTGACTCCATAGATGGTCAGGAACCAAAAATTGAGTTCGGGGGTGAGGGTACAATATAGTCAGGAACTATATTGCCCATTGTTGGCCTCTACTATATACCGATTCATTACAGATTTTAATCAAAAGAATTATGAAATAACGTTTTAAGCACTCTAAAAAAAATTAATCTAGATTAGTTCAGGAAACACATAAAAAGACAAATTATTTAGTGACGAGTTATTATGCAATCATTTTACAAGGTCCCTTGCAGGTTGTCCAATTTATCTGAATTAATTAGAACGGTTATTTAGGTCTTGTTTAGCAACAATAACATGTGGGCAATAAAAGCATGCAGGACAATCATAATAACATGAATAATGAATAAAAAAAATAAGAAAAGAAAATAATGCAGGGAGTTAGTATAATATATACAATACTTACAGTCGCAGGGACGAGTTAACAATCTACATCATGAATAGAATGTTAGTAAATTCAAGAAAATAATAAAAATAAATAAAGAAAAATAAAGAAAGATTGTTAATTTAGTTGACTCTCAAAAATTATACCACCGTCCGGGATCGTTGATTTGTATGGATCTTGGAAAATTGAATGTTGTACGAGTCTTTAAAAAGATTTATGTCTTGTAAAAATATGTTGCGTCGTATTATATGATGATGATGAGCGATGAATCAGGAGGGATGAAGGTGTTAGATTGTTTGATGATTTCGTAGTGTTGTGCGTGTGTTTTATTGTATTGAATGATTTGAGTGTATTAGAATCAGGATGTGTATGATGATTATGTACGAAATCAGGTGGTAGTGGATGAATATTGGAGGATGACGATGTGCGCCTTGTTAGATGTAGGTGTAGTATGATGATGGAGGAGTAATATGTTAGGGGCGTAAGATTTAGGTGGCAGGTGTCAATGGATATGTGAGATGAGTGGTAGAATTATGGTGTTAGGTGTTGTAGGTGTCGAGAGGTTTTGAGTGAGCCGTGGGTTATAACTTATAAGTGATATGTGACATTTATGAGTGAGCCGTCAATTATGAGAGAGGAGTTGGGAGATTATATAGATTTCGGTAGTTGAGTTGCAATAGGTTTTTGAAAGATAATAGATTTCTAAAAGATTTTTATTTAAAAGATTTTAGAAAAGAGTTAGATAAAAATATTTAAAAATCACATTGGAAAAAGATTATTTTTATAAAAGATATTTTTATTAATAAAGCTAATTAATAAAATTAATTAATTCTATTAATTAAATTGGGCAAGAAAAGGGGTTTTATAAAATGGGCCTTTAAAAGGTTATTTTAAAACGTTTTAGGAAGTGGGCTTAGTAAAACTAGTTATAAAAAGGTTTTCGGAAATGGATTAATAAAAAGGGGTAGAAAATGGTTTTGGGCTTAGAACATTTTATTTTAGACTCGTTCTTTATTCTTTCCTTGATCCGGACCAATTGGAGCGGGGTATTGGTCATCATAGGGTACTAAATGGGGAGACACGATTATGTGTCTACAGAAGCCCCCACTTTGACTGAGGTTTGCAAAACCGAAAGTCAAAGTATACGTGTCGGGACGGAGAATGATTCTAGATGCTCTGCAATCCAAAGTCACTCTTTTGCGCCGGTACCTGCAAAATAAGCAAAAGCTGTAGGAACAGACATGTGAGAAACATATTTGTAAATATGTAAAATGAGATGGTGTGAAAGAAGGTGTCATGAGCTATTTCGGAAAAAATGGGGTAGTAATTGGGGAGACACGATTATGTGTCTACACATAATGATTATCCAAAATAATGACCTTGATCAATCTATTTTATATAGTGATCATCATTTTCCGATAAAGCAAATAAGCATTACGCATAAAAAATTTTCTGCAAGATCATGGAAAAAACAGATAAATTTTTTTGTCATAAGATGATTGGTCCACCATATTTTATCTAGAGCGTAATAACCTTAGGTCAACCCTTTTAGGTGACATGATCTGACTGTGTCCTAATTTAAGGTGACAAAAGACAAATTCATAAGACTAAAAAAAAGACGACGTTGAAGTCGCATTTTCAAACTTTAGAAAATTAATTGGGATTTTCTATCTAAGACGACGTTAAATTGCATTTTCAAAATTCAGAAAATTAATTGGGATTTTCTATTTAAGACGACAATAAAGTCGCGTTTTCAAATTTCAGAAAATTAATTGGGATGTTCTATCTAAGACGACAATAAAGTGGCGTTTTCAAATTTTAAAAAATTAATTGGGATTTTCTATCTAAGACGACAATAAAAATCGCATTTAAAATTTTAGAAAATTAATTGGGATTTTCTATTTAAAACGATGATAAAGTCGCATTTTCAAACGTTTAGAAAATTAATTGGGATTTTCTATCTAAGGCGACAATGAAGTCACATTTTCAGTTTTAGAAAATTAATTGGTATTTTCTACATAAAGCAACGCAAATTATAGCATTAATGATAACAATTTTCTATGGAGAATATATTATCTCAAAAGAAACTTTCTGTCAAAATTGTGTGTCTTTTCAAACATTGGTCATCATTTCCTCCAAAATTCGACCAATGTGGGCATTATGTAGACACCAAATTTTGAACCCCTTTTTCAAATAAATAAATATTTTGAAAAGAAATAAAAATAACGAAAATCGTCATGCATCGTGGAGCGCGCGCCTCGTCAAATGCATGTTTCGGTCCAAAGCGCGAGTTTCATTCCGTCGTATGGTTTTCCATTTTTGCGTATTAGTCATGCATTTTCGGCTTAGAAATATAATTTTCCGTGAGTCGTAGTCAATAACTACAACCACCGTTTTAATAAAATGATTCGTAGTTTAATCATGCTCCTCTTTACTAATTTGACGAGTTTTCGTTAATTGTCTTAAGTTAGTCTTTCGAAAAACGAAAAAAAAGAGCCGCAATTAGGCGTCGGGATTTTAATCGTATCCCAAAACCGGTAGTAATCAGTTTTCTTGATGGTAATCGGGATTTTAGAATATATTCTTTATCCACTAATCACATCCTTTATCCATTAGTTAGGGAATAAGAATCATGAAATGAAGTGAGAATAAGAATCAAATCCCATGTGTAAGAGGCAAGAATCCGGATTTTTTCCGGTGGATTTGAGTTGTGCGACAGGCACACGATTATGCGCTAGACGCATGATTGTGCGCCAAGCGCACAATCGCATCCTACGCCAGACGCAGGGCCCTGCGCCTAGCGCAGGCTCCTGCGTTTGGCGCAGTGATCTAATCAGTTTCGTTTTTCACGTTTTTCGATGTATTTTTTACGTATTATGATGTATTTAGGGAAGAATATTTTCTGAAAATATGATTTTGCCTCATTGATGAGAAAATCCAAAGAAATAAGAATATTTGTGTTTCCAAAGAGATTTGATGATGTCATTAGGGTGTGGTCATTTGAGTGATGTCATTAGGGTGATTAAGGATGGAAAAAATCAGATTTTTTTGGGTTAAAAATCTGATTTTCTACTTCTTTGAAATCCTAGTTCATCTACCTCATTTCCCTATAAATAACTTCCATTTTTTACTTCAAAACCAAGTTGAGCTAAAATCAACTTAATTTCACTACTTCTCTCAATACTCCTCTCATCTTCTCTACTTCTTTCCTCTAAAAAAATCTCATTCAAGAAAAATAAAGTAAAAGTTAAGAAAGTAATTAGTAAGTAAAGAAGTTCATCAAAAGAAAAACACAAAAAAGGGTTTAAGTTAGTAATTAAGTGGATTTAGAAACTCACATAGAAATTAAGAAAATCACAAAAAAAAGTAGAAAAATTTGCAAAAGAAAGTGCATCATTGAGCAAGCAAGGTAAATTTGAAGTTCTTGTTTTTTTCTTGATTATCTTCTTAATCACCTACTAACTTTCTCTTTGTTTCTTCTTATCATTTTTTTTTTATTTTGGAGTGATTTGGGTATGTGGAAGTCCTAATAGGTTCCCAACCTTAAATCACCCCACCTAGAATAGTCAACTCTCATGGGGAGACTCTTAGGAAAAAATGTGTTTATGTGATTTTTCTAAATCAAGTTGTTGTTCATGACCGAAAATATGTTTTCATAAAAAAATTCGAGTAGAATGTGTATAAACATCTCCATAAAAACAAAATGTGATGCTGTAATTATGGTCAGTTTTACTTTTGTACTTCATTTCATTTTTCTTCGGTATTAACTAAATGGTTTATAGGATATGATATTTTTCCTATGAAGTTTCAGATGTTTCCAGCAACTGGGATTTAGTATTTCTAAATAACGAATTTTGTGTAAATAATTAAAAATTATACAACTTTGTTGTGCAAAACTAATTTTGTCCAGTACCACATAAGCTTGTCTTGTTAATAAAATTTACAATAAAATCATATAGATAAAACTCAAAACATCAACTTTAAAGTAGACATCAGTAGATTTGCATAAATATAAAAATCATATTCATATGAATTTTATACAATTTAATATCATTTTTACAAAAACGTTCATGGAAATCACTAAATTCCATAACACTGATTTTCTATTCAGTTAAGAAAATGAATAAACAAGGGTCTTAAAAATGTCCAATTCTAGTAAAATTGTACAGTCTAGTCCTTCAAAGTGTCTAGAATGTTCATACCAAAATTCACTTCAACATAAGATAAGCAAGTTGGATTTCAAAGAACAAATTTAATAAAGGTCTTGTTTTGACCAGTTTTAGCATAAAATTCACCATAATTCGAGTTGTCACTAAAAGCTTGTGAAATTTTGACACAACATAACAAACTCACTAACCTATCCATAGGTGTATCACATTCGCAATTTTACACTTTCTAAAGAAAGTTATAATTTTTATAATTCAGTATAAGGAAAAAAGTGCAATCTGAAAAATGAAATAAAGTGATTAACTCAAGTTTCATAGAAAATGTTTTCTTTCCATACGAAAATGTTAGTGAAAAATCATGAAATTTTAAGTTTCTCTTAAAATGATTCATTTTTAAATATCAATAAAAATCATCATAAAAAATCAAATCAAAGAGGTTAATTAATCTCTAATTTTTCACAAGTTTACAAATAAACATGAATTCCAAAGCCCATTCAAGAGGATGAAGATCAAGGAGCATCATGGTGAAGATCAAGATTAAAGATTTGTATAGATCATAGATTTTGTACATATTGTTGTAATAATAATTTCATTGTAAATAATTATTACATCACTCATTAAAAAAAACATGGAGATGTTTATGCATAATTTTCATAAATAATTCCACAATTCTTTTTAATAAAATGAGCAACCAATATTACAAATGTTGCATGTTGGGCCCAATATATCATAGTATATAAATCAAATGACCCAATCTCAATTAAGAGGAAAATTTACAAATCTAACTAAGTTAAATTGTATGATGATCTATCTTATATTATAAAAATTGTTCTACATCTTCAAATGGATCAATTATATAATTTGATATAATTAGAAAGGTAATTATAATCTCCTAATTGATTTTAGGCCGTTTCACGTGTCTCACTTTAAATGGCCAAATTCCGATTAGCCAAATACAATCTCCGAGTTTGATCACAAATTGATCATTTTTCTCAAAATGACTTAATAATCTTCAATTAAGATTATTTCTCAAAAGCCTTCAATTAGGAAGCAAACTTCTAAGACCTCTTGAAAATCATAAACGTGATCACTAATTAAGGCGGTTATTTCAATCCTCGATTAATCGCTAATTAGAGCGGTTGACTCAAACTCTTTCATATTTAATCACTAATTAGAGTGATTATCTTTAACCTTAATAATCGTTAATTAGGGCGATAATTTTTCCTCATTTAATCACTAATTAAAGTGATTATCTTAAACCTTTATAATCGCTAATTAGGACGTTTATTTTTTTCTCATTTAATCACTAATTGGAGTGATTATCTTAAACCTTAATAATCGTTAATCATGGCGATTATTTTTCTCATTTAATCACTAATTAGAGTGATTATCTTTTTTTTTATTGGCAATTCAAAGATATTATTGGCTACCAAAAAAAATAGTGATCACCCCAAACAAGCTAAAGGCACTGAGAACTTCCCAACTACGAGGGAAGAAACAGCCCAAGACAAACAAAGCTTACAGCATTAACAAGTCCCTATCCTTTTCATTACAGTTGACAGCAACTGTAAAGATTATATCCTTGATCACCTGAGTAGGATGAATCAAGTTACCCCTAAAGATCTTATTATTCCTTTGCATCCAAATTGCATAAATAAACTCAGTAAAGAGCATGATATAAAGTTTGTCTTTGCTCTTTGAACTGTGAGCCTTCACACCTGTTGTAGCAAGTTCTGCCTGAAAATTCCTCTTTTGGAATTAAATGTTCAGAAGTTGCATCAAAGCTTTCCAAATGATCTCAGCATACTCACAAGCAAAGAATAAATGGTCACAGCATTCAAGTTCCTTGTTACAAAGACAACAAGTGATGGAGCAAGGAACATTCCATTGACATAATCTATCTGCAGTTGCTAACCTGTTTTGAACTGCCAGCCACACAATGAATTTACTCTTTGGAGAAGCCTTGTTGTTGAAAAGAACTCTTCTCCAAACAACTCCTTCTTGATCACCCCTGAGGATTGAATAAGTTTTCTTAATGCTGAATTTTCCATTTGCAGAGACAGAGTTCCAATCACCAATGAGATCAAGTAAACTTCTTGAGTCTATGATCTTTCTTAGAAGCCAAGAGGTGTTGCTACTAATAGTAACAATGGAGATATCTCTTCTCTTAATATAATAAGCATGAACCCAGCGTACCCACTTGTCTCTTTTAAAAGCTATGGCCCATAGCAGCTTCAGAATCGCGGCTTTGTTCCATAAAGCCATGTCGATAACATTCCATCCACCTGCAGATTTAGGTTTATGGAAATTAGACCAATCAATAGGAGCTTTTCTAGAAGGATGGGTATTGCTGTCCATAGGAATTTCCCTACGGATACTCTCCACTTCCTTAATTACTTTTTTTGACAAGGGAAAGATATTGACCCCAGTAATTTTGCATGCTACTCAAAATAGTTTTCACCAGTTGCGATCTGCCAGCATAAGACAAGAGACTTGCCATCCATCCTTGAGCCCTCTCTGTAATTTTCTCAATGAGAGGCTTACATTGAGCAAAATTAAGCTTTTTTGATGTTAAAGGTACCCCTAAATATTTGAAGGGCAAAGTCCCTATAGGCATGCTAGTAGCTTCTGCAAATGAAAGAGCTTCATCAGTAGAAACACCTGCAATATACATATAGCTCTTTTCCACACTAGCTTCAAGGCCTGAAGCAAGGGAGAATTTATGGAAAGCAGTCATCAATTTAGTAACTGAACTAATGTCTGCTCTAGCCAATAGAAGCAGATCATCTGCAAACATCAAGTGAGTGAGATTCAATCTTTCACATTTAGGGTGAAAATTAAAATCAGGATCCAAATGCAACTCCCCCAAGCATCTATTGAGATTTTCCATGCTCATTGCAAAAAGGAAGGGAGATAGAGGATCTCCCTGCCTTAGCCCTCTTTTGGCATTAAAAGAATTAGTAGGAATCCCATTAATTAGCAGAGAGTAAGAAGCAGTTCTAACACAAGCAAGGATCCAGCTGATCATGTTATATCGGAAGCCCAATTCTTGTAACATATTTTCCAGAAAAATCCATTCAACTGAATCATAAGCTTTTTTTGTGTCAACCTTTATCACACACCTAGGGGTATATGAGACCTATTATACCCCCTAATCAGCTCAGTAGCTAATATAATGTTATCAACAATATGTCTTTCAGGGATGAAGCCTGCTTGGGCTTGACTGACTATTTCACCAATGACCTGATGCAATCTATGAGTAATGACTTTAGCAATTTATAGATAATTAAGCAACATGCTATAGGTCTGAAATCCTTGGCATACTTAGCATTATCCTTTTTAGGGATCAAAGTAACAACAGTACTATTGACTGGCCAATGCATAAAAGAGTCGTGAAGAAATTCCCTGACTCCATCCAATACATCAACTTTTATGTACCCCCACCTCTTCTTGAAAAAGACAACATTAAAGCCATCAAGCCCAGGGGCTTTTGTGTCATCAATTGAAAACATTGCATTTTCAATTTCACTATCGGAAACTTGTTTTGCAAGAAGATCACAGGCAGCCTGACTTAGTTTAGCACCTGACCTGATTGTGACTAAGTCAATTGCTGGCAAACTATGAGTGCATCTTCCCAAAAGGTTCTTATAAAACCCAAGAAGCTCATTATGTATATCTTCTGGTTCAGTCAGAGCTTGATCATGACTATTATGCAGCACTGCAATTTTGTTCCTTGCCTTCCTAACCTTTACATCATTGAAATTTTTTTTGAGTTGGAATCGCCTAGTGAAAGCCAATTAATCCTTGATTTCTGTCTAAGAATGTTATCATCCATCTTTGACCAAAATTTGAGTTTCTCACAGCATTCTTTCTCTTCTTCCTGTAAAGTATCATTGGAATTCAAGTTAGGAAGAGCTTGAATAGCTGCTAATTTCCTTCTGAACTCCTCCACTTTATGTTGAGCCTGAGAATAGTGCTTTGAGTTAATCTACTTGAGAGCAGTTTTAACTCTCTTCAGCTTCAGCCACACACTTTTCATTTTGAATCTATCATCTATGCTCTCCCATGCTTCTTTTATAATCTCATGATACTGGCTATGCTCACAAAGGATATTTTGAAATCTAAAAGGTCTAACACCATCAACTGACACAGGAGCCAGGTTGACCACTAATACACAACATTAAACTCAACCATGTCTTTAGTTTCTGCTTCACTAACCAAGTTCCCATTCATCCTATCATCTGACTTATACACAGCATTAAAGTCACCAATGATGATGAAAGGACCATTGCAACCATTTGTAGCATCCAAAAGCTCACTCCATAACCTTTTCCTATCATTTATGGTGTGCGAGCCATAAACAAAGAAAAGATTGAAATGGATAGAGCGACCAAATTTGTAACATCCATCACAATCACTTGTTCAGACAAACTGTGAATAGTTAAATTGACCTCACTAGCCAACCAACCCACCCAAATTCTTCCTCTTGGAGAAGAAGAGTAATTGCAACTCCATTTCCAAGCACTCCCAAATTTTCTTTATGAGCTCTCAAGCAAAGCACACACACTAACGTCATTCATACCCCTAACATTCCAAGAAGCAACTATCATTAAGATAAATAAGGGATTGGTCCCTTAGCACCCCCAGGCCTCCCTAAGTCTTGTCCAGTAAATTGAACCATTCTTGCAGTTTGAAAAGCTACTTGTTTACCTTTGTCCTTATTCTTCCTAGTCACAACTTTCCAAACTTCTTCTTCCTCAACTCGTAGTCTCTTTATGACCATCGGTGTTTGAACCGGAGTTTGCACTTTGGAGTAATTAAAGTACTAGGATCTACCACCATGACAGGACCACCAGCAGGAATGCTAGGATCTACTGCCACACTAGGACCACCAGTATCTTTATTACTTATTTCCACAGCAATTTCTCCAGTTTCAATTACAGTTTTTTGAACCCATTTCTGTTGTGTTTTTGCCTGAACTTTGGGGGGTCCAGGTTTAACAGCACATTTGTGTCCAATCAATTGACACTTTTTACAAAAATGAGGTAACCAGCCATATAACACCTTTTGATCAATTACATTCCCATTAGGATCAGCAATCTGAATGGATTTAGGAGCTTCTTTGGTAACATCCATCTCCACCAAAATGCGAGCAAAAGAGACCCTCAATGTTTGAGTGGTACACTCATCTGCATATAGTGGAACCCCCAAGATACTACCTATTCTACTCAGGGAATCTTCACTCCAGCAATTTAATGGTAAGTTAGGTAACTTCACCCATATTGGAACTATTTTTAATATTTCAGAATGAAAATTAAAGTAGCAGTCCATTGCTTAACAATTAGAGGCTTCCCATAAAAAAAGGTGAGAACGTGAGTACAAGATTTCATCTCTACTTTCTCTGTTTGCCATTTTGATTACAAAGAACCCCTCATCATGTTTAAACATCTTAGGTTCCTCTCCTAAATGCCATTGAGCAACAATATAAGATTTTAGAGCAGTAAGTGTAGGGTTTTGACCCACAACATAAACAATTAGAGAGTTTTCCGATATCTCATTCATCTTTTCAACCTCATTTTTCTCTAATCTTGCTGTAGGAACCCCTTCTACAAATACTGATGCTACAAACTTTAAACCCATACCTTTGTCTGAAATTTTGCTCTGGTTAGTAAAGCTTTTCCAGTTCCTTCTAGCTTCTTCTCCAAAAGTAACCCCTGAAGCTTCCATCGCTTGGATTTCAGCTGGAAAGGTGACTTGCTGGTTTAGAGAAACTGTTCCATTGCTACTCGCATTCTCCTGTTCCTTCCCTTGCTCATTTTTATGCTTTTCCAGTTCTAAAGACTTGTCCGATGCCGACGAGCTACTTGCCTCCCCGGAAGCCTTCTTCTTCCACCCCATTGAGAGGCGCACGATAGAACCGAACCTTATCGTGCACCGCTAAGCCGACCTAGAGAGAAAAAAATCCATGTTGCTTTTTATTAGAGTGATTATCTTAAACCTTAATAATCGTTAATTAGGGCGATTATTTTTCTCATTTAATCACTAATTAGAGTGATTATTTTAAACCTTAATAATCGTTAATTAGGGCCATTATTTTTCTCATTTAATCACTAATTAGTGGGATTATCTTAAACCTTGAATAATAACCAATTAGGGTGATTACTTCCTAACCTTCATTGTAAATCACTAATCAAGGTGATTATCATTCCTCTTTAGTTTAGTCACTAATTAGGGTGATTATCTTAACCACCATTTCTGATCACTAATTAAGGTGATTATCTTGATCCTCCCTCATATTTAATCGCTAATTAAAGTGATTATCTTAACCCCATTTCAATCACTAATTGGAGTGATTACCTTAATCCTAATAGATTTGTTTAATTCAAAAGGTGAGTTATTCATAATCTATTTCCTTTTCTTCTCAATGGAATTAGCCATTTAGGGTGAGACATAAGATTGAACTACGATGGTTCTGATCCATGAATGGATTCCAATCCCACAATCATTGGTACGTAGTGCAACTTCAGTGCTCAAACCTACCATGTACAAATGATATATTGGTCCTAAATAAAAATGGTTGATGTGTATATGTGCAAACTATGTGATTTTCTTTCTTTTTAATAGCCATGATTACTTTAAATCGGGAAATAACGCATTTAGTAAGAGCCCGTTCTGTAGAACGGAAGAGGAGACGACTTCCAGACGATCGCACCTCTTAACCTAAACCCCGAACCCTATCTCATGGTATGAAAGACCAATTTTCAAAAAAGTCTAATCCATATGAAGTCATCATCATTTTAAATGATATTTCTTAAAATTGATTTTAAAATGATTTATTAAATAAATATGTCTCAATTCAGATATTAATAGGTTGGCGACTTCAAAGTTTTCTAAAACTCATAGTCCAATGAGAGACTTTCGTGGGATTAAGACCGTTAATTAAGACAATAAAAAATCGGATACCACACTACCACTTCTTGCAATTTTGCATATTTTGTTACAAATGGTACTGTACATAAAACCCAAGATATATTACCAACACAAAATTTCTTCATAAACTATCCACCTTAATCAAAGAAAAAAACCTAAAACCTAACAAAATCACATAAAGTGTGAAATTTATATCTAATGCTAAAAAAAAAGACCTCAAAAGCTGCAATGGAGAAGTAGAAGCACTTCATTTAGCTCTTGGGGAGACACGGACAAATCTAAATAAGCTTAGGTTACCAGTCAATTCAATAACAGAAAAAAAAAATAGTTTTAAGACAAGCGGCTTTATATGAATACGAAGTACTTAATACTCACTTCCTAAGAAGTGATAACTAATGTTTGTGCAATACTTGTATATCTTGATTATAAATAGAGATGATAGTTCGCTTTTATTAGGGGTGTTCACAAAAAACCGAAACCGAAAAACCGTACCGAAAAAACGAAAAACCGGTCAAAATGGGCAGTAACCTTGCCGGAAAAATAGGGATTAAACGGTTCGGTTACCGAACCGGAAAAAATTATGCTTAAACGGTACGGTTACAGTTATGATTTTTTATAAAACGGTTAACCGAAAAACAGGATATTTTTATTTTATTTTACCGTTATTCAATTTTTTATAATAATAACATTAGTTAAGTACTAGTTTTTTTACTAAATGTAGAAAGATAGTAAGTAATTTGACTAATTTCTCTAGAAAAAAAGCGAGTCAGTAAGTTAGCTTTTAAAGTCAGTAAGTAAAAGTTTCTGCCTCGAACTAAAGGTTGTAAGCAGTAGTGCAAGTTTTGGTTAACCCAAGCACATTCAGGTCATGTCAATTTTGATCATAACATATCATTTTATCAAAAGGGTTCGGCTTACCATGCCCGGATCAGGGAAAAAACATATATTTATTTTCCGAGAACAGGTTGAAAAATTCAAATTTTTCCCGGGAATAGTTCAGTTTAGCCTCAGGTTATCAAGGACAAATAGAAATCCGACTCATGTTAAAATTAGGGGTGTTCACAAAAAACAAAAAACCGAAAAATCATACCAAAACCGGCAAAATAGGCGGTAACCGTACCGAAAACAATATGGATTAAATGGTTCAGTCACCGAACCGGTAGAAATTATGGCTAAAAGGTACGGTTATGATTTTTTACGATTTTTTATAAAACGGTTGACCAAAAAATCAAATATATTTATTCTATTTTATTATTATTCAATTTTATAATAATAAGATTAATTAATTATTAATTTTTACTAAATGCATTTAGTAAGTTAAACAATTAGTAATTTATTCTCTATAAAAAAAAGTCAGTAAGGGCTATATACTAACTACTAAAGCTAAAGTCCAAAATCTAGTGGAGTATGTGTATTATAGTATTTGTATGTTAAACTTATATATTGGCAGTGAACTTAGCTTATGGATTAGTAATGTAGTATGATTTTTATGTTAGTATTATTTATATTGAGAAAGTAAAAATCTAATATATAAATTAAGTAAAATAAATTAATAAAACTTAGAGTAACGGTTAATGGTTAACCCAAAAATCGTGCCGAAGTACAGGTTAACCGCCAACTGTTACGGTTCACAAAAATGGCGAACCGAAACTTTCGGTTACCGAACTGAAATGCCGTTTTGGGACGGTTAATCACCCATGAACACTCCTAGTTAAAACTAATCAAGTAATAAAAAAATGTGACTGACATGTTATTTACTTTTTGTTAACTTTGTTTCTCTCTGCCTTCTCTCTAATCCCTCCACTTACTTAAATATTCTCATAAAACAAATTGTTGCTCAGCACCACTTGTTTGAAGAAAAACCTTACGCTCTATTTATGTATTGATTTTCTCCCACTATTTCAGGCTAATAATATATTATTGTATTAAATTCTAATATTAACATAATGGTGTATTTAAATTTTATGATTTCATTTAAAATTCCTAAATTGGGTCAATTCATGTATTTGGATGATTAAGAATTTGAAATCTGAAATTGATCCAAATTATTGGTCAACTTAAAAGTGGACATTACATAGGGGATCTGAAATTACAAATCCAATCATGTCATTTGAAATTCTCAAGTTTAAAGCCAATTGGCTTGCAAAATTCTCTTACCTCTTCATTCCTTTTTTCTTCAATTCTCTCGTCCCCTCATCTCCTCTGATACACCAACTCTTTATCTTTCTCACCTCTCTATTCTCTCTCTTCCAATGTTATCAGGATCAGGATCCTACTTTGGATCGTAGGGGTTGGTAGGATCGAATCAGTGGGATCGGATCGTAGGATCGTAAGATCCTACAATTCGGCAAAATAGAGATAATTATGCTAGAATATGGTGAGAACCTCATATTAAAAAGTTTAACATATTAATAATGACTTATTTCATTAGCAAATGGTGATAGTTTTTCAATACTATAAGATTCGAAGTAACATGCAACCAAAATCTAATAGGAGAAATATAATATGTGAAGTTACTTTATGATTCTTTTAAGATAGGATCGGATCGTAGAGTCGTAGGATCGTAAAATCGTATTAAGATCCTACCATGTGATTTTTTGTGGTTGAGTAGGATCGAAAGATCCTACAAAATTAAGATCCTACGTAGGATCGGGATCGGTGAGGTCCTTCCGGATCGTAGAATCGTAGGATCGTAATATCCGGATCGGGATTTTAACAACAATGCTCTCTTCAATTCTCTCGTCGCCTTATCTCCTCTAGTTCACCAATGTTTTTTTTCTCTTTCTTTATAATCATATTTGACGTGGCAACGACGCTTCATTAAAAAGGTGTTCCAACACTCGACATAGCACCATCGTGCACTCCTCCAGCATCAGCGCCATGACTGATACCAGAATCATCTTTTTTATATCAAGAATGATATTTTGCACAAATTTAAAGATTAAAGGAGGAGAGAGAAAAATATTAAGATATAGATTTGATCAATTTTGTTAGTTAAAGATTAGAATTAATTTTTTAAGATCTAGTTAAGATCAATAAAGAAAAGGTAATTTTGGAATTGAAATTCCAAACTATTGCTAAGCAACATATTAACTATAAAATTATAGATTTAGAATAACTTATTTTCCTAACCAGGTAATTTAGAATTGAATATACGGAATTCAATTTCCAGAATTGAAATGAAGACATTGAGATGAAATTAAAGTTCCCAAACACTAACTAATGTAAATTATGGAGCTATAAATACAGTTTTTTCATCAACTGCTCCCGAATTTTCACATAATTGATAATTCACAATATACCCTCCAAGTTTTGAAAATTCACCAAATACCCTGACTTTTGCACAATATACCATTTCGACTAACAAATACCTCGATTTTTGAAGATTCCCCATAACCCTCTTCCTTTTCCTTTCTTTCTCCACCAAGCCCACCACATTACGACCCCTGTCGGCTACCACTGCAGCCTACGACCATCATCGCCTCCTGATCGCCACTGCACTATTTTCTCGCTCGTGTTTCTCCTTTTCTCGTCCTCTGCTCCGTGAGCCGCTACTTTCCACCGTCAGGAGCTCTGCATTCCAGCTGTCATCGTAGCCTTCTCTCCACCATCATTACCAAAAGTTCATCCTAACATTGGTATTTCCAGCAATGCTATCGTTCTATGACTTGACAGGAGAATTTCACTGTTTTGTGCGGACTCGACCATTTTTATAAGAAGTGGAGGAGAGAGTTTGTAAGATAAACTAAAACCTGTAAATACGTTTTAAGCCACCAAAAAGAATTTCTGGTTGGACAATGCGTACTGAGTTTCGCTGATTTTGTTCTTGGAACCTGTCCTGGTGGGGGCAACGTTCATTGTTAGTGATTTTTGTAGAAGATGATGAAGCTATCTCCAGTGTGGTTAAAGGATCATGCGTGTTATAAGAGATCATTTTGTGGATTAGTTATGGTGGAGATCATATAGTTTAATTGAAAAAAAATCTTATGGGGTACAATTGTATTATTTCAGAGGTCCGGTTTGATCATTTCATGTAAATGTATTTATATTTTGGGATGTTGTTGTAGGGTCATAATCCCACCGGTCATGTTTCTACTGCAAGATAATGTAATTTGAGGTTTATTAAACGTTAATCAGGTTTTGTGATTGCTAAGCATGATTAGCTAGTAGCTCGGATGTGCGGGCAGTTACAGAAAAGTGCGGGATAATGAAAAACATATGTTAACTAAAGGTTAGTTCTCAGTCATGAATTTGGTTAGATCTAATGGTCCATGATATTTTTCATTTCTCATCGAAATGTCATTCTCATGTGATCTTGAAATGTCATTCTCATCGAAATGTCATTCTCATGTGATCTTGACCCTATATATATATATATATACCAGAAACCGGAAATTAGGAAGTACGTGCCTAGGATTTAAGAAATTAGAGCTGTCGCATAATGGATGGCCTTAACCTCACCTAGTCACCTCCCAGCACGCCCTTCCTCGTCCCTAACAAGCACACCAAACCCCACCAAGCCTTTCCGTAAGAAATCAGCGTCAGAATTAACCTTCACATAACCACTTTGAGGAGGTCTCCATAACTAGTCTCAACTCCTCTCTCCTCAGAATCCATGTATACCTCGGTAAAAAAAAACATATGATGACTCCCTAGTCCCTACACAACTCCGCCTCGTCCAAGGCCTCAACTAACAAGCTCCAACAGTCTAGAAACGACCATGCATGCCATGAAGTTAAAATATCATAAACATACTAAGCTCTCCTGCTCCATACAACCTAGCTCCAGGATATTTAAAATTGCATGTAAAGGAATTTCTACATTTAAATCACAAACAGCATACCTATTGCTTGTGGCTGAAATTTTTGAAGCCAATTTCTTGCAAGTAGGAAGTGCGTAGTGCATGCTTTCCAAATGAAAATTCTCACTTTTGAAGGTATAAACAAACCCCATAAAACACGTCAGGCATGATTATTGTGTAATGAAGAAGAAACCTCCAGCATGTCCATTTTAGACCACCGAATAAAATGATATCCCAAGCGAGTAAAGTAAAGCCTTTCATTCGCATAATGCCATACCAAAGAGTCACTATGTTAGAACTCAGGCAAATAAGGGATACTTAAAGAATTATGAGTTTTGGTGATAAAAATTGTTGGAATACAAGGTGACATTCAAGAAAGGGGGTTGAATTGAGTGACAAAATCTAATCATTTATCGCAAAAACACTCCTATGGCACAGTGCCTTACACTGTGTTATTCGCTCGTAAACTCGCTTTTGATGTTTTTGCTCAAACGAAGTTGTATCAAAACTAAAAACAATGAAATCAAATAACAAGACACAAGAATTTAACGTGGTTCAATCTCACCTCTGAGATCTACGTCCACACTACCTACTCTTTTATTATTTGAATCTTAATATACCAAACTTTTGATACAATATGATTCCCCCACTACTAACTCTAGTAGTGCTCCCCAACACTTAACCCTAAGTGTTGCTATTCTCTGTAATCATGAAAATCACATAAAGAATAAGTCCTCACAAGTGTGCTTCTTAGTCAAGCAAATCGAGGAACGTTACAATCGTTATTTAGAAACCTTAACTTACTAGAACTCTGTGCTATGCTATGTGCTATGGGGATTCGTTTTCAACTCTCAAAATCTTATTATCACCAAATATGAAAACATGAGATGTTATTCTGATTTATATCCCTTATATAATTTATCAACTGAATAAGAATT
Source organism: Beta corolliflora (assembly GCA_947648045.1). NCBI lineage: Eukaryota > Viridiplantae > Streptophyta > Magnoliopsida > Caryophyllales > Amaranthaceae > Beta > Beta corolliflora. Next base: position 1,563,493 of record CANSZD010002984.1, read on the forward strand.
ATTCTCCAAGATATGATTATCTTCTTAATTAATTTTTATTCCTAAAATAAAGGGATAAAATCATTTCCTTTCTAAAATCAAATTTTATCTTTTATAAAAACTGATTTTTTCTTTCCTTATAAGATAAGGACTCCTCCATATCTTATGCCAACTATTAATCAGATTTTAAATCAATTTTTATCCAAAAATCTTTACCAAAATCGTTTTCTTTAAAAATCAGTTTTTTCTTTTTAACACACATTCTTTTTTGAAATTCTTTTAAAGAAATGTTTTTTTAAAAATTAGTTTTTTTTACAAAACTTTTTATCCGAAAATCTTTACAAAAAATATTTTCCTTTCAAAACTAATTTTCGAAATTAAAAACTCTTTTTATATTCTTTAAATATAGAAACATGAAATTAATATAATTACCTATTTTCTTAACTCTAAGAAAATAGTTAATCATCCTAATTTCATATATCTAATTTAGCACAAAGTTCCAATACGTTAATTACATTCCATACACATGCAATTAATATAACTAGACATAAGCTTCCATATCTTCAATTCATTGAGCTTTCATGCACATCCAACCTTGATAGCGTTCTTAGATCACTGTTACATACATTCATGTTATAGCATAAAGTGTTTATCATCATCAAATATCAAACTTAAAATCACAACAAATTCCCCCTTTTTTATGATGACAAACACATAATACTCCCCCGTCAAAATATGCACCATTAATCACATTAGGGAAAATAACTCAACATCATTGACATACATTCACAAGTAACATGGTACCAAGATAACCAAATAGACAAATACTTACACACGAGATAATTCCATTCATTAGTCTAAGTATTATACCCATCTTCCCCTTTTGACATTATAAAAAAGGAGAGTATCAACATGTTCATTGAGTCAAAGTGAGATATAGTCAGCAAAATAGTGCAAGTAGCTCAAGCAATAGATACTAAGGATGTTGGTGCTATGTCATAATCCAACTCACAATACGAAGTCATTAAGCAAAAAATAATCCAACTCACAATCCGAAGTTATGAAGCAAGAAATAATCATGAAGGATCATGGCTGATAGCTAAGAAAGTAAGATAAAGATAGGTAATGCAAGCTTGAATATTTGAAATCACAATTGGCTAGCTCAACAAGTGCTTAAACCTTTCTTTTCAGATTTTCAACTTCCGTAAATAAACATCATAGGACTTTCTTCACTGCAACACTGTGTGTGATACTGTGCCACTAAACAATCTATTCCTTTCCAAATATAACTAATCTTCGGATATACTGGAATCCAAAATGATGATATCTAAAACTTTGATAATGTTTTTTTATTTGTGAATTGAACTCTAAGATTTATCTAACACAAGTGTCTTACTCTCCTTGTCTTCTTCTTTTCTTTTTCTTTTCATTCTTTCTCTTTTTATTTTAAAGGAGAGTCAAACCATACAATATTACTAGAGTCAATCAATAAGAGTTCAAAGGTGAAATAAGTTAATTCGAACCTCATTTTCTTTTTGATACATCTCTTGGCACTGTGCCTTGTACAGTGTCAAACAGTGCTTTCATTCTTTCACGTACTAGTGTTTCTTCCAACCTTTTCATGTTCCTCCTTAACTGATGTGTCTTCTTCTTTCACCATCTTATGAAGATGTCTTTGCTCCATATAGCATGAATTAAAAACACTTGTTGAACTTTGGATCAACGTGTGAGGAAAAGAAGGATAATAATAAAGAAATGAAGATAAGGTGGGACATATGAAAGAAAGAAATAATGAGGCACAAATGTTAAACTCCAAAACTGAAAAATCAGGATATCGGGCTAATAATCAAGCTTGCCATAGGAGAAAGAATTAGCATTTCATAGCTCAATAATTCGGCAACTTAGGATCATATAACTCATTAGTTCGGCAACTTAGGATCATGACATTAGGACATCATCATTAGGCCGTTACGAGTCCTTTTTATATCAAGTAGACCTTTACTCACAAAGCTTCACAAAGACATGCATCAACACTCTAATTAACATATTTAAAGGAGGACAACAGGCATAATACTCAACTAATTTTTCAGAAATTAATCCCAAAGCCACGAATTATCTTGTAAAATATTCATGCATGAAATTCAGCAGAATTACCTTGATCACACAATTACGATATACTTAATAAATTGTTTTTCAAACCACTTACCAACATCACATTCTCTATGGAGTGTGTTAGGGATTTGCCGACGTTTCCAATACCAAATATTTCTCCCTTTTTGTTATCGCCAAATGTAACACACGCTCCACAGTGGGCTACTAGTGAGAGGAATTGAGATTTATCACCAGTCATATGTCTTGAGCAGCCGCTGTCGATATACCATAGGCTGCTTCCTCTCACATTCGCCTCCAAAAAGATCACTTGTTAGTTTTATGAACCCAAATCTGCTTAGGTCCCTTTTTCTTTCGTTGAGCTTCTAACAAGTCTTTTCTAATCCATATTTGATTTACGTACTTTACATTTTTCCCAACACTCTTTTTCTTGATATTACAGTAATCCATAAGGTGTCCATTTTTTCCACAGAAGTTGCAAATCAAATATTCAGGTAGATCAACATATTTTCTTTTACGAAAGTCTCTTTCAAAATTATTGGCACTATGCCTTACACTGTATCTCTGGTATGTATATCCTAAACCAATTCTGTTTCGATTGCTAGTTGTACTAGTCATATAGTCTAGGGCTTTTTGACCAACTGACCATTTTTCATACATTTTTCGAGCAATAGCCAATTGTGATTCCAAGAATTCTACATAAGTATTTAGATCGCTATTTCTTTTTCTCGAAATTTCCTATTCTTTTTAACTTTATCAAGTTCATCAATTAATTTAGCATCATGAGGTAGCATAAGTGGAACAATTCTAGATCTTTGTCTTGATTCTTTCAACTCAGTTAACTCATATTTTAAAGATTCAATTTGTTTTTCAAGACTCGAATTTTCAGCTTCTAGCACAGTGTATGGCACAGTGTTGTTAACAACTTCTTTTGCAAGAGACTTTTCGTATCTTAGGGAGTTTAACTTAACATTTTTCACTTCAATAGTTTTTCAAGTTCATCATTCTTTTTCATCAGTTCTTTACAGTCCTTTAACAAATCCTTATATTCCAATTCCAACCCAATCTTTTGCTTAGTTAAACTTTTCACTTCTTTTTTCATGATTGAAAAATCATCATTCATTCCTTGACAATCATCAATGACATTATCAAGCAAAGTAACAAGTTGGTTTTTTGAAAGAAGATGAATTGAAGGTTTATAACTAAGAGGTTGCTCTAGTTTTCTCCCCAAGTTTCCTTCGAAGCTTGACTGCAACGTTGCCATGGCGCAGAAATCAGGCGGGACAACTCAGACCAGTAACAATGGAGCTAATCAGAAAGTAAGAGGTCCATCATCGGAATCTCAAGCTCTAAGAACACATTCATTGGATGAGATTATGGGGGGGTTGAAGCATTGGATTTTGGATTTGGAATTGGTGAAATGCTGACACCGAAATCTTCAATCCAGCAATTGCAACAACAATCGGAGATCCGCCACACTTTCAATGAATGGCTACAACAAAGCCTACAATCAATTCATGATAGTGCTGGCAAATCCGGAGGTTCAAAATCAGGTAATCACCCTGTTTTTCAGCAATTTTTGAATGATGATAATATCGATCATGTTGAAGAGAATGTAATAGAACAGGATAATATAGTTGAGAATATGATTGTTGAACCTAAAATTGCTGATGAAATTGCAATTGAACCTGTGCACATTGAATTGGAGGATATACAAGATGAAATTGATTATTAGAATTCATCGATTGTATGTTATGTAGTGGGGGCGAATCCACCAATTAAAGTAATGGAGGTGTTTTTACGAAGAATATAATTTGGAAGAATCATAGTCTTGATAAGGTGGTGTTAGTGAAGAATGGGATGTTTCTAGTCAGGTTTAAAGCTATGGATACTAGAGAGAAGGTGCTTGCTGGACATTATTTTTTGATCATAAACCTGTGATATTGAAGCCTTGGACTGCTGAAATGGATTTTGAGAAGGATGATATTAAGACATTGTCAATTTGGGCACAATTGAAACTGAATTTGAAGTATTAGGGAGAGAAATTACCGCATAAAACTGTGTCTTGGTGATCCAATAAAACATGATGATGCAACTAGAAATAGGGATAAAATCCAATATGCTCGAGTCCTAGTTGAGGTGAAAATAGATAAGAAATTTCCTAAATCTGTTAATTTTTGGAATGAAAATGGAGATCTGGTAGAAGTTCCTGTTACATTTGAGCGGAAACCCAACCAATGCCACCATTGCAAGGGTATTGGACATTCAATTCAAGAATGTAGATTGAGGAGGAAAAAGCATGTATGGGTAGCAAAATCCAAGCATGCTGCACCAGTACTGTTTTATTTCGCGTTTATTTCCTGGTGTTTAATTAACTCCGTTAACGTTTTATTGTTTTAATCAATAAAATTTTCATCTTGATTTGAAAATTCATAAAAATTATATTTTTATTTCATAAACATGTTGGATTTATTATCCTAAGGTTTAAATAATTTTTGTGAAATTTATTTTTAATATTCAGATTTTATTTGAATTTAAAATCGGTTTTGGAGAAAAATTAGGAAATCGGTAAAAATAATTTTATTTAATTAATTTATAAATTTTAAAACTCATTTAAAATTTATTAAAATCAGTTTGTCATGGTTTTAACTCATTTTTGGATTTTCTAAGGCATTTATAAGCTTATTTGACTATTTGACTAACTTTAAGGTTTTAATCTTTAAAAATAATAAACTTGGTCCAAAAGTCTTGAAATTTTTATGGGAAGTAATATCTGATGTTGGAAGAAGCTTCCAAGTATTTTTACCCCTTTGCCAACCCAATTACTCCATCCTCCAACTACCTTGACTTCTTGACATTTTTTTTCTTATTTACGTAAAGTTTTGGAGCAAATAATTTTTACCCAAGCTCATTTCATCCTAAAACTGAAGAGTGAGCTTCTCCCTTACTTTATATGTCATTTTCGTACTCCATAAAAATTTTGAGCAATTTTTGAGCTTTAGAAAATAATTTATAGCATTTTCAAGTTGTTTTTAATTAAATTCCTAATTTCTTCATTTATAGCAATTTCAAGTTGTTTTTAATTAAATTCCTAATTTCTTATTTTAATTTCTACTCTAATTTCTAACACCTAATTCTTCCTTGAACATTTTTAGACGGTGATACATTTGAATTAGAGCTTGTGGAAGAGGAAGGATCTTAGCTCGTGTTCTCGTATTATCTCCATTCAATTTTTTTCCACTGAAATTAAGGTAACTAGCTTTAATCCTAGTTTAATTTTGATTAATAAGTTAATTATAGTTAATTAATATATATATTATAGTAGAAATAGTTATAATAATATTTGATATGGATTATATTAATTTATGTGAATTATATATGAGTTTTCGGATTTATGTGAATTTAATTGTTAGTTATGATTTTCGATTTACATATATGTGTATTTAAATGTATAATATATATTTACTGATTTTATATGTATAAATCTTGATAAAATGATATATTTAGTATGTTTATGAACTCATACATGTTATTAACTTGTTGGTGTGATTTAATTTGAATTTTTGAAACTTATTTTGCTAATTGTGTAATCATATCCGATAGTATTTTAGTGTTTTAGAATATGTTTAAATTTCGAAACTTAATTTTTATACTCACGAAAATTATTTAAGATATTTCATTTTATATTTAAATCCTCATTTTATGGTCGTGATTAACCTACTTGAATTATTGTATGAATTTGTCAAATTATTATTTTTTTGATTAGTAAATTGTTTAATTCAAAAATCTATTAATTTAAAATTTATCTTTTTGTAACAAAATGAACTTGTTAAAAGTTTATTAATATTAAGGTATTTCGAGACTAATATCACTAATATTAATTTTGGATTATAATTTATTTATTTTAGTGATTTAAATTCGAAATTATTGTATAATGAAAACCTAATTATCAAAACTAGTTATGTATTTTCAGAATAATTACAACAACTTTTATCTAAATTTTGATTGTTTATTAATTTTAGTTAATTTATTAAGTTTGCTTTACTAAAAAGAATATAATCAAACTTGTTGTTTCAGACTTAATTATTATTACGTGTAATTTAAGAATTTATAAATAAATTACAATGAGTTTAATTATGACTTTTGTATCCCTTTGACAAATGAATATTTTCAAACCAAATATTGTTTAAGGTGATATTAAGTTGAATTGGGTGATTCCAACAACTTTTATGTTAATTTAACAAGTTTGTGTATTTTGGATTAAAATATTGTTTATGTTGATATTAAGTTGAATTGGGTGATTCCATCAACTTGTATGTCAATTTGACAAGTGTATGTATTTTTTATTAAATTATTGATTAAGTTGATATTAAGTTGGATTGGGTGATTCCATCAACTTTTATGTCAATTTGACAAGTTTGTATATTTTTGGATTAAAATATTATTTTAGTTGATATTAAGTTGAATTGGGTGATTCCATCAACTTTTATGTCGATTTGACAAGTTTTTGTGATGATTATAGAACTTCATTTTTATACTATATAAAATGATTTGAGATTGTTCTAAAAATGATGTTATCAATCTCATGTTTACTACTACTTTAATTATGTTATGCATGATCTTAATGTTGAATTAGTTTTACCTTGTACTGTGATGGGTACAAAGTGATGTTGAGATGATTTTTACTTTGTAATGTGTTGGGTACAAAGTGTTGTATTGAGATAATTTTAACTTTGCACTGAGCTGGGTGCAAAGAGATGTTTTGAGATGATGTTTACTATTGTACTGAGCTGTTTACATAGAGATATTTTTGAAATGATATTTTATTGAGTCATTACCTTTGTACTGAGCTGGGTACATTGGTTTGTTTTGTTGAGGAAGAGAAATCCTATGGGGCTGAGCTGGGTCCCTTGGTATGAACTGTCACTCTTGTGGTGAGCTGGGTACATAGAGTTAACTTACTTCCTGAGCTGGGTACGTAAGTCCGCTTTGATATTAGTCGTCGTCCAGTGTTAGGTTGTACTGAGTTGGGTACGACGCACTGAGTTGGGTGCGTTGAAACTAGCACTGGGAGTTATGGCCATTTCTTAGACATAGGATATCGTATGCTGAGCTGGGTGTGCGTGTCCTAATACTTCTATCATGTAGGAACCGTGGGTGGTTGTATGCTGAGCTGGGTGTACATCTATCCACTTGCGTTCAGTTCTCCCCTCGATGCTGATTGTTGTGATGTTGTGCTGAATGATTATTTGGGAGAGGTATTTGGATTTGGAAATTGAGTCTATTTTGATATAAATGATTATTTTGAGTATATTTTTATTTTAACGAAGAATTATGATTATTGGCGATGTTGTGGATGTTTATGATGCTTTGTGGTTACTATAATCGATGTTGATTACCGTAATTAGCTTATTTGATCTTGTTTAACCTGGGAGGACTGCTAGTTGCTCCCCACTGACTGTGGACCCCTATTTATATATTTTGCAGGTGAAGAAAGCTAATGATTCGGGTGGTTAACGGGCTAGAGTGAGAGATAGGAATGTCGATCTTTTGTTATCATCATCTACTTTATGACATTCGAAATTTCGTCATTTTGATGACATGGGTTGTAAGAGGCTTATAACATCACTTTGGATAATATTTGGAGAATTAACCTTTAGTTATGATAATTTGACAACCTTTTATTATAATATTCCGATAGACAGTATTTTCGCTACTGTCTAATGTTCATTAAGTTAAGGCATATTTTAGAAATTTATCTTTTAAAATATCGGAGATGTTACAAAAGCTGCCCTGAAAGACCTTAATAAAGAAGGGTTCCATGACATTCAAGCTGCTGAACTTAAAGCATATCATGCTATGATTGCTGCTCAGAAGCTTATGTATGAAAATCCAGGCAACATTGATCTTGCTAAAGCAGAAATAAATGTTGTGAAAGAGTATCATATAAACATCAAGCACACATTGAATTTTTGTCACAAAAGGCAAAAAGTGCTTGGATAAAAGATGGAGATGAGAATACTTCTCTCTTTCATCAGAGCATCAAAGCAAGAAGACTTTAAAATCAGGTTCATTGTGTAGACACCAAATTTTGAACCCCTTTTTCGGATAAATAAAGATTTTGAAAAGAAATAAAAATAACAAAAATCGTCATGCATCGTGGAGCGCGCGCCCCGGAGCGTGAGTTTCATTCCGTCGCATGATTTTTTTCATTTTGCGTATTAGTCATACAGTGTCGGCTTAAAAGTATAATTTTCGTGAGTCGTAGTCAAAAACTACCACCACCGTTTTAATAAAATGATTCGTAGTATAATCATGCTCGTCTTAATTAATTTGACGAGTTTTCGTTAATTGTCGTAAGTTAGTTTTTCGGAAAAATGAAAAGCGAGTCGCGTTTAGGCGTCGGGATTTTATTCGTATCCCAAAATCGGCATTAATCAGTTTCCTTGATGCTCAAGTCATTGTTCATTGGATAAAGAATAAGAATATATTCTTCATCCACTAAACACATCCTTTAACCATTAGTTAGAGAATAAGAATCATGAAAAGATGTGAGAATAAGAATAAAATCCCATGTGTAAGAGGGGGAAATCCGGATTTTTTTCCGGAAGAATCAAATGTGCGCCAAACACACAATCATGCGCCTAGCGCACAAGCATTCTGTGCGCCAGACGCAGAGCCTTGCGCCTAGCGCAAGGTGTTGTGCCTAGCGTTGCTTCCTGCGCTAGGTGCAGCATCCTGGTCTGTTTCGTTTGCACGATTTTCAATGTAATTTTTTTACATATTAAGATGTTTTAGGAAGAATATTTTATGAAAATCTGATCTTGCCTCATTAATGAGCAAATCTAAAAAGAATAAGAATATTTGTGTTTCCTAAGAGATTTGATGAAGTCATTAGGGTGAGGTCATTAGAGTGATGTCATTAAGGTAATTAAGGATGAAGAAAATCAGATTTTTTGGATGAAAAATCTGATTTTCTCCCTCTTTGAAACCCTAGTTCACATTCCTCATTTCTCTATAAATACCCTCCCCTTTTCACTTCAAAACCAAGTTGAAAAGACTTCAACTTAAATTCACTAATTCTCTCATCTTCTCTACTCCTTTCCTCTAAAGAAATCACACTTAAGAAAAGAAAGAAAAGTTAGGAAGATAAGTAGTAAGTAAAAGAAGTTCATCAAAAGAAGAAAAAACACAAAAAGAGTTTAAGTTAGTAATTAAGAAGATTTAGAAACTCACTTAGAAATTAAGAAAAATCACAAAAAAAAAGGTAGAAAAATTTGCCAAAAGGAAGTGCATTATTGAACTAGCAAGGTAAAGTTGAATTTCTTGTTATTTTGATTATCTTCTTAATCATCTACTAACTTCTTCCTTGTTCTCTTCTTATCATTTTTTAATCTTTGGAGTGATTTGGGTATAGGGTGACTCTTAGGAAACAATGTGATTATGTGATTTTCCTTAGTCAAGTTGTTATTCATCGCCAAAAAATGATTTCATAAAAAAAGTCAAGAAAAATTGTGTAAAAACATCTCCATAAAAAGAAAATGTGGTGCTGTAATTATAATCAGTTTTAATATCGTATTACATTTCATTTTGCGTCTGCATTATCAGAATAGTTTGTAGGATTTAATATTTTTCCTATGAAGTAGAAGATGTTTCCAGCAACTGGGATTTGAAATTTCTATAAAACGAGTTTTGTGGAAATAATTAAAAATCATACAACTTTGTTGTGCAAAACTGATTTTGTCCAGTACCACCTAAGCTTGTTCTGTCAATAAAGTTTAAAATAAAATCATTTAGATAAAACTAAAAACATCAAGTTTTAAGAAAACATCATTATATTTTCAAAAATATATAAATCATGTTCATATGAATTTTATACAATTTTAAATTATTTTTACAAAACCATTCATGTAAATCACTAAATTCAAGAAAATTGATTTCCCTTTCAGTTAAGGAAATAAATAAAAAAGGTCTTAAAAGTGTCCAATTCAAGTTAAAATTTCCAGTCTAGTTTTTCAAAGTGTTTAAAATATTCATACCAAAATTCACTTCAAAATAAGTTCAATAAGTTGGATCTCAAAGAACAACTTTAATAAATATCCTGTTTTCACCAGTTTTGACATAAAATTCATCATAATTCAAATTGTCACTAAACACTTGTAAAAATTTTATACAATATAAAAAACTCACTGATATATCTATAGATATGTCATATGCTCATTTTGACAGTTTGTACAGAAAGTTATGATTTTTGTAATTCAGTACAAGAACAAAAAGGCAATCTGGAAAATGAAATAAAGTAATTAATTCAACTTTCATAAAAAACAATGTTTTCTTCATGCGAAAATGTGAATAAAAAGTCATGAAATTCTAAGTTTCTCTTAAAATGACTCGTTTTATCATGTAAATAATAATCAATAAAAATCAATAAAAATTGTCATAAAAAATCAAAATCAAAGAAGTTAATTAATCTTTAACTTTCACAAATTCACAAATAAACATGAATTCCAAAGCCCATTCAAGGAGATGAAGATCAAGGAGCATCATGGTGAAGATCAAGATTGAAGATTTGTATAGATCATAGATTTTGTACATATTGTTGTAATAATAGTTTCTTTGTAAATAATTATTGCATCACTCAATTAATAAAAAACATGGAGATGTTTATGCATGATGTTCATAAATAATTTCACAATTCTTTTTAATGAAATGAGCAACCAATGTTACAAATGTTGCATGTTGGGCCCAATATGTCATAGTACATAAATCAAATGACCCAATCTCAATTAAGATGAAATATTGCAAATCTAACAAAGTTAATTTGTATGATGATTCATCTAACATTTTAAAAATGTGTTCTCCATATTCAAATGGATTAATCATATAATTTGACATCATTAGATTGGTAATCATGATCTCCAAATTGATATTAGGCCATTTCACGTGTCTCGCTTTAAATGGCCAAATTCCAATTAGCCAAACACAAATCTCAAAATTCGATCTCAAATTGATCATTTCTCTCCAAATGACTTTATAATCTTCAATAAAGATTATTTATCAAAAGCCTTCAATTAGGAAGCAAACCTTCTAAGACCTCTCGAAAATCATAAACGTGATCACTATTAAGGTGGTTATTTCAATCCTCGATCAGTAGCTAATTAGAGCGATTAACTCAAACTTCTTTTAATCACTAATTAGGGTGATATCTCCAATTATTATTTAATCACTAATTAGAGTGATTATCTTAAACCCTAATAATCGTTAATTAGGACGATTATTCTTCTCATTTAATCACTAATTAGAGTGATTATCTCAAACCTTAATGATCGTTAATTAGGACGATTATTTTTCTCACTTAATCACTAATTAGAGTGATTATCTTAAACCTTAATAATCGTTAATTAGGACGTTTATTCTTCTTATTTAATCACTAATTAGGTTGATTATCTTAACCTTAATAATCGTTAATTAGGACGATTATTTTTCTCATTTTATCACTAATTGGAGTGATTATCCTAAACCTTGAATAATCATCAATTAGGGTGACTACTTCCTAACCTTCATTGTTAGTCACTAATCAAGGTGATTATCTTTCCTTTTAAGTTTAATCACTAATTAGGGTGATTATCTTAACCTCTATTTTTAATCACTAATTAAGGTGATTATCTTAATCCTTCATATTTTATCACTAATTAAAGTGATTTTCTCAATCCCATTTCAATCACTAATTGGAGTGATTACCTCATTTCCGATAGATTTGTTTTATTCTAAAGGAGAGTTATTCATAATCTATTCTCTCCTCTTCTTTCCCCAGTGGAATTGGCCATTTAGGGTGAGACATAAGCTCGAACTACGACGGTTTTGATCCATGAGTGTATTCCAATCCCGCAATGCTTGGTACGTAGTGCAACTTCAGTGCTCAAACCTACCATGTACAAATGATATATTGGTCCTAAGTAAAAATGGAAAATAACGCATTTAGTAAGAGCCCGTTCTTTAGAACGTAAGAGGAGACGAGTTCCAGACGTTCGCACCTCTTAACCTAAGCCCCGAACCCTATCTCATGGTATGAAAGACCAATTTTCAAAAAAGCCTTATCCATATGAAGTCATCATCGTTTTAAATGATTTTTATTGAAATTGATTTTAAAACGATTTATTAAATAAATATGTCCCTATTCAGATTTTAATAGGGTGGCGACTTTCAAGCTTTCTAAAACTCATAGTCCAATGAGAGACTTTCGTGGGATTCAGATCGTTAATTAAGACAGTAAAAAATCGGATACCACAGGCTGGCGACTTCACTGGGGAAAATACTTCCACTAGAAGTTTATGAGGTTTAAACCTGAACAATGCGTTATTTTCCATATGTATATATAATAAAAAGTTAATCATGGCTATTCCCAATTTAATTTTTGTATATAGCATGCTTATGTGAAAATTACATGTGCTTGGTAGTTTATCGATCCATACACGTACACTCTTTTTAACCATTTTCTTATTAGGTCTGATACCTCTATCTATTGGCAAGGGTCAGAATTTTAGAATGACAAATTAATGAATTAAGGGCGTAAAACCTGCATCCGCGAGCTATTGCGACCGGCTCTGTCATGAGCGTCCACCCTCGATGGACACAATGGAAGTGACTCGAGGCCACTTTAACATAATCTCTCCTTAAATGAATCACCCTTTAGTTGACTTTTAGGACACAAGGATCAATGCACAAATAATGTCCTTTATTTATTTCAGTTTTTGAATAATGTGAAAAACTTTCAAAAAAAAATTCCTCAGTCTGTTTTCAGTCGGTCGATATTTCAGTAATCATTAAGTGTAGCTGAATTGCTGCCGAAATAATTATTGAAATATTAAGAGTATTCTTGTTTATTTATCACCAGTATCATAAAACAAAAATGTGTGCTCACCCTTTTTTTCAAAAAAATCACATTTATTTCTTTATTCTTTTTCAAAAACAAAATTGATTTTTTAAAAAGAAAGCAAAAAAAAATAGTCCTGTTTTGAAAATATAATCCCAAAAAAAAATGATGAAAAATGAAAAATAAAAAAGAGTCATAATCACGAGTTCAAAATGTGTCATGTTTAGGAATTAGAATGTAATTAAAACATGTAGTCTAAAACACGAGAAGTCAAGTCTAAAAAAGAGAAAAAATTGTGTCAAAAGGGATAATTGTTTTCGAAAAAAAAGGGATTCTTCCATTTCCTGCTAAAAAAAACATATAAAGAAAAATTCATTAGTCATTGACTAACAATGTTTAGTGTGTACATTTCAGGTACTTCACATAAAAAAAGGGAAAACTAAAACTTGCATCATTTCACAATGTCTGATTCCGGAAGCAAATTCAGACTAAAGCTTCAACAAAGGGCAAAGGTCAAAGGTCGTTGGAGGTCTATTAATCAAAGAACCCCTCATCATGTTTAAACATCTTAGGTTCCTCTCCTAAATGCCATTGAGCAACAATATAAGATTTTAGAGCAGTAAGTGTAGGGTTTTGACCCACAACATAAACAATTAGAGAGTTTTCCGATATCTCATTCATCTTTTCAACCTCATTTTCTCTAATCTTGCTGTAGGAACCCCTTCTACAAATACTGATGCTACAAACTTTAAACCCATACCGTTGTCTGAAATTTTGCTCTGGTTAGTAAAGCTTTTCCAGTTCCTTCTAGCTTCTTCTCCAAAAGTAACCCCTGAAGCTTCCATCGCTTGGATTTCAGCTGGAATGGTGACTTGCTGGTTTAGAGTTACTGTTCCATTGCTACTCGCATTCTCCTGTTCCTTCCCTTGCTCATTTTTATGCTTTTCCAGCTCTAAAGACTTGTCCGGTGCCGACGAGCTACTTGCCTCCCCGGAAGCCTTCTTCTTCCGCCCCATTGAGAGGCGCACGATAGAATCGAACCTTATCGTGCACCGCTAAGCCGACCTAGAGAAAAAAATCCATGTTGCTTTTTATTAGAGTGATTATCTTAAACCATAATAATCGTTAATTAGGGCGATTATTTTTCTCATTTAATCACTAATTAGAGTGATTATTTTAAACCTTAATAATTGTTAATTAGGGCGATTATTTTTCTCATTTAATCACTAATTAGTGGGATTATCTTAAACCTTGAATAATCACCAATTAGGGTGATTACTTCCTAACCTTCATTGTTAATCACTAATCAAGGTGATTATCTTTCCTCTTAAGTTTAGTCACTAATTAGGGTGATTATCTTAACCACCATTTCTAATCACTAATTAAGGTGATTATCTTGATCCTCCCTCATATTTAATCGCTAATTAAAGTGATAATCTTAACCCCATTTCAATCACTAATTGGAGTGATTACCTTAATCCTAATAGATTTGTTTAATTCTAAAGGTGAGTTATTCATAATCTATTTCCTTTTCTTCCCAATGGAATTGGGCATTTAGGGTGAGACATAAGATTGAACTACGATGGTTTTGATCCATGAATGGATTCCAATCCCGCAATTATTGGTACGTAGTGCAACTTCAGTCCTCAAACCTACCATGTACAAATGATATATTGGTCCTAAATAAAAATGGTTGATGTGTATATGTGCAAACTATGTGATTTTCTTTCTTTTTAATAGCCATGATTACTTTAAATCGGGAAATAACGCATTTAGTATGAGCCCATCCTGTAGAACGGAAGAAGAGACGAGTTCCAGACGTTCGCACCTCTTAACCTAAACCCCGAACCCTATCTCATGGTATGAAAGACCAATTTTCAAAAAAAGCCTTATCCATATGAAGTCATCATCATTTTAAATGATATTTCTTGAAATTGATTTTAAAATGATTTATTAAATAAATATGTCTCAATTCAGATATTAATAGGGTGGCGACTTCAAAGTTTTCTAAAACTCATAGTCCAATGAGAGACTTTCGTTTGATTAAGACCGTTAATTAAGACAATAAAAAATCGGATACCAGACTACCACTTCTTGGAATTTTGCATATTTTGTTACAAATGGTACTGTACATAAAACCCAAGATATTACCAACACAAAATTTCTTCATAAACTATCCACCTTAATTAAAGAAAAAAAACCTAAAACCTAACAAAATCACATAAAGTGTGAAATTTATATCTAATGTTAAAAAAAAGACCTCAAAAGCTGCAATGGAGAAGTAGAAGCACTTCATTTAGCTCTTGGGGAGACACAGACAAATCTAAATAAGCTTAGGTTACCAGTCAATTCAATAACAGAAAAAAAAAAGTTTTAAGACAAGCGGCTTGATATGAATACGAATTACTTAATACTCACTTCCTAAGAAGTGATAACTAATGTTTGTGCAATACTTTTATATCTTGATTATAAATAGAGATGATAGTTCGCTTTTATTAGGGGTGTTCACAAAAAACCGAAACCGAAAACCCGTACCGAAAAAACGAAAAATCGGTCAAAATGGGCGGTAACCTTGCCGGAAAAATAGGGATTAAACGGTTTGGTTACCGAACCAGTAAAAATTATGGTTAAACGGTACGGTTACAGTTATGATTTTTTATAAAACGGTTAACCGAAAAACCGGATATTTTTTTTTTTATAATAATAACATTAGTTAAGTACTAGTTTTTTTTACTAAATGTAGAAAGATACTAAGTAATTTGACTAATTTCTCTAGAAAAAAAGCGAGTCAGTAAGTTAGCTTTTAAAGTCAGTAAGTAAAAGTTTCTGCCTTGAACTAAAGGTTGTAAGCAGTAGTGCAAGTTTTGGTTAACCCAAGCACATTCAGGTCATGTCAATTTTGATCATAACATATCATTTTATCAAAAGGGTTCGGCTTACCATGCCCGGATCAGGGAAAAAAACATATTTTTTTTTCCGAGAACAGGTTGATAAATTCAAATTTTTCCCGGGAATAGTTCAGTTTAGCCTCAGGTTATCAAGGACAAATAGAAATCCGACTCATGTTAAAACTAGGGGTGTTCACAAAAAACAGAAAACCGAAAAATCATACCAAGACCGGCAAAATAGGCGGTAACCGTACCAAAAATAATATGGATTAAACGGTTCAATCACCGAACCGGTAGAAATTATGGCTAAACGGTACGGTTATGATTTTTTACGATTTTTTATAAAACGGTTGACCAAAAAATCAAATATATTTATTCTATTTTATTATTATTCAATTTTATAATAATTAGATTAATTAATTATTAATTTTTACTAAATACATTTAGTAAGTTAAACAATTAGTAATTTATTCTCTATTAAAAAAAGTCAGTAAGGGCTATATACTAACTACTAAAGCTAAAGTCCAAAATCTAGTGGAGTATGTGTATTATAGTATTTGTATGTTAAACTTATATATTGGCAGTGAACTTAGCTTATGGATTAGTAATGTAGTATGATTTTTATGTTAGTATTATTTATATTGAGAAAGTAAAAATCTAATATATAAATTAAGTAAAATAAATTAATAAAACTTAGAGTAACGGTTAATGGTTAATCCAAAAATCGTGCCGAAGTACAGGTTAACCGCCAACGGTTACGGTTCACAAAAATGGCGAACCGAAACTTTCGGTTACCGAACTGAAATGCCGTTTTGGGACGGTTAATCACCCATGAACACTCCTAGTTAAAACTAATCAAGTAATAAAAAAATGTGACTGACATGTTATTTACTTTTTGTTAACTTTGTTTCTCTCTGCCTTCTCTCTAATCCCTCCAATTACTTAAATATTCTCATAATACAAATTGTTGCTCAGCACCACTTGTTTGAAGAAAAACCTTACGCCCTAATTATGTATTGATTTTCTCCTACTATTTCAGGCTAATAATATATTATTGTATTAAATTCTAGTATTAACATAATGGTGTATTTGAATTTTATGATTTCATTTAAAATTCCTAAATTGGGTCAATTCATGTATTTGGATGATTAAGAATTTGAAATCTGAAATTGATCCAAATTATTGGTCAACTTAAAAGTGGACATTACATAGGGGATCTGAAATTACAAATCCAATCATGTCATTTGAAATTCTCAAGTTTAAAGCCAATTGGCTTGCAAAATTCTCTTACCTCTTCATTCCTTTTTTCTTCAATTCTCTCGTCCCCTCATCTCCTCTGATACACCAACTCTTTATCTTTCTCACCTCTCTATTCTCTCTCTTCCAATGTTATCAGGATCAGGATCCTACTTTGGATCGTAGGGGTTGGTAGGATTGAATCAGTGGGATCGGATCGTAGGATCGTAAGATCCTACAATTCGGCAAAATAGAGATAATTATGCCAGAATATGGTGAGAACCTCATATTAAAAAAGTTTAACATATTAATAATGACTTATTTCATTAGCAAATGGTGATAGTTTTTCAATACTATAAGATTCGAAGTAACATGCAACCAAAATCTAATAGGGGAAGTATAATATGTGAAATTACTTTATGATTCTTTTAAGATAGGATCGGATCGTAGAGTCGTAGGATCGTAAAATCGTATTAAGATCCTACCATGTGATTTTTTGTGGTTGAGTAGGATCGAAAGATCCTACAAAATTAAGATCCTACGTAGGATCGGGATCGGTGAGGTCCTTCCGGATCGTAGAATCGTAGGATCGTAAGATCCGGATCGGGATTTTAACAACAATGCTCTCTTCAATTCTCTCGTTGCCTTATCTCCTCTGGTTCACCAATGTTTTTTTTCTCTTTCTTTATAATCATATTTGACGTGGCAACGACGCTTCATTAAAAAGGTGTTCCAACACTCGACTTAGCACCATCGTGCACTCCTCCAGCATCAGTGCCATGACTGATACCAGAATCATATTTTTTATATCAAGAATGATATTTTGCACAAAATTAAAGATCAAAGGAGGAGAGAGAAAAATATTAAGATATAGATTTGATCAATTTTGTTAGTTAAAGATTAGGATTAATTTTTTAAGATCTAGTTAAGATCAATAAAGAAAAGGTAATTTTGGAATTGAAATTCCAAACTATTGCCAAGCAACATATTAACTATATAATTATAGATTTAGAATAACTTATTTTCCTAACCAGGTAATTTAAAATTGAATATACGGAATTCAATTTCCAGAATTGAAATGAAGACATTGAGATGAAATTAAAGTTCCCAAACACTAACTAATGTAAATTAAGGAGCTATAAATACAGTTTTTTCATCAACTGCTCCCGAATTTTCACATAATTGATAATTCACAATATACCCTCCAAGTTTTGAAAATTCACCAAATACCCTGACTTTTGCACAATATACCATTTCGACTAACAAATACCTCGATTTTTGAAGATTCCCCATAACCCTCTTCCTTTTCCTTTCTTTCTCCACCAAGCCCACCACATCACGACCCCTGTCGGCTACCACTGCAGCCTACGACCATCATCGCCTCCTGATCGCCACTGTACTATTTTATCTCTCGTGTTTCTCCTTTTCTCGTCCTCTGCTTCGTGAGCCGCTACTTTCCACCGTCAGGAGCTCTGCATTCCAGCTGTCATCGTAGCCTTCTCTCCACCATCACTACCAAAAGTTCATCCTAACATTGGTATTTCCAGCAATGCTATCGTTCTATGACTTGACAGGAGAATTTCACTGTTTTGTGCGGACTCGACCATTTTTATAAGAAGTGGAGGAGAGAGTTTGTAAGATAAACTAAAACTCAGTAAATACGTTTTAAGCCACCAAAAAGAATTTACGGTTGGACAATGCGTCTGCGAGTTTCCTGATTTTGTTCTTGGAACCTGTCCAAGTGGGGGCAGCGTTCATTGTTAGTGATTTTTGTAGAAGATGATGAGGCTATCTCTAGTGTGGTTAAAGGATCATGCGTGTTATAAGAGATGATTTTGTGGATTAGTTATGGTGGAGATTATATAGTTTAATTGAAAAAAAATCTTATGGGGTACAATTGTATTATTTCAGAGGTCCGGTTTGATCATTTCATGTAAATGTATTTATATTTTGGGATGTTGTTGTAGGGTCATAATCCCACCGGTCATGTTTCTGCTGCAAGATAATGTAATTTGAGGTTTATTAAACGTTAATCAGGTTTTGTGATTGCTAAGCATGATTAGCTAATAGCTCGGATGTGCGGGCAGTTACAGAAAAGTGCGAGATAATGAAAAACATATGTTAACTAAAGGTTAGTTCTCATTCGTGAATTTGGTTAGATCTAATGGTCCATGATATTTCTCATTTCTCATCGAAATGTCATTCTCATCGAAATGTCATTCTCATGTGATCTTGAAATGTCATTCTCATCGAAATGTCATTCTCATGTGATCTTGACCCTATATATATATATACACCAGAAACCAGAAATTAGGAAGCACGTGCCTAGGATTTAAGAAATTAGAGCTGTCGCATAATGGATGGCCTTAACCTCACCTAGTCACCTCCCAGCACGCCCTTAACTCAAGCAGCCATAAGAACACTCCCCTCCTCGTCCCTAACAAGCACACCAAACCCCACCAAGCCTTTCCGTAAGAAATCAGCGTCAGAATTAACCTTCACATAACCACTTTGAGGAGGTCTCCATAACTCGTCTCAACTCCTCTCTCCTCAGAATCCATGTATACCTCGGTAAAAAAAAACATATGATGACTCCCTAGTCCCTACACAACTCCGCCTCGTCCAAGGCCTCAACTAACAAGCTCCAACAGTCTAGAAACGACCATGCATGTCATGAAGTCAAAATATCATAAACATACTAAGCTCTCCTGCTCCATACAACCCAGCTCCAGGATATTTAAAATTGCATGTAAAGGATTTTCTACATTTAAATCACAAACAGCATACCTATTGCTTGTGGCTGAAATTTTTGAAGCCAATTTCTTGCAAGTAGGAAGTGCGTAATGCATGCTTTCCAAATGAAAATTCTCACTTTTGGAGGTATAAACAAACCCCATAAAACACGTCAGGCATGATTATTGTGTAATGAAGAAGAAACCTCCAGCATGTCCATATTAGACCACCTAATAAAATGATATCCCAAGCGAGTAAAGTAAAGCCTTTCATTCGCATAATGCCATACCAAAGAGTCACTATGTTAGAACTCAGGCAAATAAGGGATACTCAAAGAATTATGAGTTTTGGTGATAAAATTTGTTGGAGTACAAGGTGACATTCAAGAAAGGGGGTTGAATTGAGTGACAAAATCTAATCATTTATCGCAAAAACACTCCTATGGCACAGTGCCTTACACTGTGTTATTCACTCGTAAACTCGCTTTTGATGTTTTTGCTTAGACGAAGTTGTATCAAAACTAAAAACAATGAAATCAAATAACAAGACAGAAGAATTTAACGTGGTTCAATCTCACCTCTGAGATCTACGTCCACACTACCTACTCTTTTATTATTTGAATCTTAATATACCAAACTTTTGATACAATATGATTCCCCCACTACTAACTCTAGTAGTGCTCCCCAACACTTAACCCTAAGTGTTGCTACTCTCTATAATCATGAAAATCACAGAAAGAATAAGTCCTCACAAGTGTGCTTCTTAGTCAAGCAAATCGAGGAACGTTACAATCGTTATTTAGAATAAACCTTAACTTACTAGAACTCTGTGCTATGCTATGTGCTATGGGGATTCGTTTTCAACTCTCAAAATCTTATTATCACCAAATATGAAAACATGAGATGTTATTCTGATTTCTATCCCTTATATAATGTATCAACTGAATAAGAATTATTCTCCAAGATATGATTATCTTCTTGAATAATTTTTATTCCTAAAATAAAGGGATAAAATCTTTTCCTTTCCAAAATCAAATTTTATCTTTTATAAAAACTGATTTTTTCTTTCCTTATAAGATAAGGACTCCTCCATATCTTATGCCAACTATTAATCAGATTTTAAATCAATTTTTATCCAAAAATCTTTATCAAAATCGTTTTCTTTAAAAATTAGTTTTTTCTTTTTAACAAACATTCTTTTTTGAAATTCTTTTAAAGAAATATTTTCTTTAAAATTAGTTTTTTTTTACAAGACTTTTTATCCGAAAATCTTTACAAAAAATATTTTCCTTTCAAAACTAATTTTCGAAATTAAAAACTCTTTTTATATTCTTTAAATATAGAAACATGAAATTAATATAATTACCTATTTTCTTAACTCTAAGAAAATAGTTAATCATCCTAATTTCATATTTCTAATTTAGCACAAAGTTCCAATACGTTAATTACATTGCATACACATGCAATTAATATAACTAGACCTAAGCTTCCATATCTTCAATTCATTGAGCTTTCATGCACATCCAACCTTGATAGCGTTCTTAGATCACTGTTACATACATTCATGTTATAGCATAAAGTGTTTATCATCATCAAAATATCAAACTTAAAATCACAACAAATTCCCCCTTTTTTATGATGACAAACACATAATACTTCCCCCTCAAAATATGCACCATTAATCACATTAGGGAAAATAACTGAACATCATTGACATACATTCACAAGTAACATGGTACCAAGATAACCAAATAGACAAATACTTACACACGAGATAATTCCATTCATTAGTCTAAGTATTATACCCATCTTCCCCTTTTGACATTATAAAAAAGGAGAGTATCAACATGTTCATTGAGTCAAAGTGAGATATAGTCAGCAAAATAGTGCAAGTAGCTCAAGCAATAGATACTAAGGATGTTGGTGCTATGTCATAATCCAACTCACAATCCGAAGTCATTAAGCAAAAAATAATCCAACTCACAATTCGAAGTTATGAAGCAAGAAATAATCATGAAGGATCATGGCTGATAGCTAAGAAAGTAAGATAAAGAAAGGTAATGCAAGCTTGAATATTTGAAATGACAATTGGCTAGCTCAACAAGTGCTTAAACCTTTCTTTTCAGATTTTCAACTTCCGTGAATAAACATCATAGGACTTTCTTCACTGCAACACTGTGTGTGATACTGTGCCACTAAACAATCTATTCCCTTCCAAATATAACTAATCTTCGGATATACTGGAATCCAAAATGATGATCTTTAAAACTTTAATAATGTTTTTTTATCTGTGAATTGAACTCTAAGATTTATCTAACACAAAGTGTCTTACTCTCCTTGTCTTCTTCTTTTCTTTTTCTTTTCTTTCTTTCTCTTTTTTTTTTGAAGGAGAGTCAGACCATACCATATTACTAGAGTCAATCAATAAGAGATCAAAGGTGAAATAAGTTAATTCGAACCTCATTTTCTTTTTGATACATCTCTTGGCACTGTGCCTTGTACAGTGTCAAACAGTGCTTTCACTCTTTCACGTACTAGTGTTTCTTCCAACCTTTTCATGTTCCTCCTTAACTGATGCGTCTTCTTCTTTCACTATCTTATGAAGATGTCTTTGCTCCATATAGCATGAATCAAAATTAAAAACACTTGTTGAACTTTGGATCAACGTGTGAGGAAAAGAAGGATAATAATAGGGAAATGAAGATAAGGTGGGACATATGAAAGAAAGAAATAATGAGGCACAAATGTTAAACTCCAAAACTGAAAAATCAGGATATCGGGCTAAAGATCAAGCTTGCCATAGGAGAAAGAATTAGCATTTCATAGCTCAATAATTCGGCAACTTAGGATCATATAGCTCATTAGTTCGGCAACTTAGGATCATGACATTAGGACAGCATCATTAGGCCATTACGAGTCCTTTTTATATCAAGTAGACCTTTACTCACAAAGCTTCACAAAGACATGCATCAACACTCTAATTAACATATTTAAAGGAGGACAACAGGCATAATACTCAACTAATTTCCAGAAATTAATCCCAAAGCCACGAATTATCTTGTAAAATATTCATGCATGAAATTCAGCAGAATTACCTTGATCACACAATTACGATATACTTAATAAATTGTTTTCAAACCACTTACCAACATCACATTCTCTATGGAGTGTGTTAGGGATTTGCCGACGTTTCCAATACCAAATATTTCTCCCTTTTTGTTATCGCCAAATGTAACACACACTCCACAGTGGGCTACTAGTGAGAGGAATTGAGATTTATCACCAGTCATATGTCTTGAGCAGCCGCTGTCGATATACCATAGGCTGCTTCCTCTCACATTCGCCTGCAAAAAGATCACTTGTTAGTTTTAGGAACCCAAATCTGCTTGGGTCCCTTTTTCTTTCGTTGAGCTTCTAACAAGTCTTTTCTAATCCATATTTGATTTACGTACTTTACATTTTTCCCAACACTCTTTTTCTTGACATTACAGTAATCCATAAGGTGTCCATTTTTTCCATAGAAGTTGCAAATCAAATATTCAGGTAGATCAATATATTTTCTTTTACGAAAGTCTCTTTCAAAATTATTGGCACTATGCCTTACACTGTATCTCTGGTATGTATATCCTAAACCAATTTTGTTTCGATTGCTAGTTGTACTAGTCATATAGTCTAGGGCTTTTTGACCAACTGACCATTTTTCATACACTTTTCGAGCAATAGCCAATTGTGATTCCAAGAATTCTACATAAGTATTTAGATCGCTATTTCTTTTTCTCGAAATTTCCTATTCTTTTTAACTTTATCAAGTTCATCAATTAATTTAGTATCATGAGGTAGCATAAGTGGAACAATTCTAGATCTTTGTCTTGATTCTTTCAACTCAGTTAACTCATATTTTAAAGATTCAATTTGTTTTTCAAGACTCGAATTTTCAGCTTCTAGCACAATGTATGGCACAGTGTTGTTAACAACTTCTTTTGCAAGAGACTTTTCGTATCTTAGGGAGTTTAACTTAACATTTTTCACTTCAATAGTTTTTTCAAGTTCATCATTCTTTTTCATCAGTTCTTTACAGTCCTTTAACAAATCCTTATATTCCAATTCCAACCCAATCTTTTGCTTAGTTAAACTTTTCACTTCTTTTTTCATGATTGAAAAATCATCATTCATTTCTTGACAATCATCAATGACATTACCAAGCAAAGTAACAAGTTGGTTTTTTGAAAGAAGATGAATTGAAGGTTTATAACTAAGAGGTTGCTCTAGTTTTCTCCCCAAGTTTCCTTCGAAGCTTGAATGCAACGTTGCCATGGCGCAGAAATCTGGCGGGATAACTCAGACCAGTAACAATGGAGCTAATCAGAAAGTAAGAGGTCCATCATCGGAATCTCAAGCTCTAAGAACACATTCATTGGATGAGATTATGGGGGTTGAAGCATTGGATTTTGGATTTGGAATTGGTGAAATGCTGACACCGAAATCTTCAATCCAGCAATTGCAACAACAATCGGAGATCCGCCACACTTTCAATGAATGGCTACAAAGCCTACAATCAATTCATGATAGTGCTGGCAAATCTGGAGGTTCAAAATCAGGTTATCACCCTGTTTTTCAGCAATTTTTTAATGATGATAATATCGATCATGTTGAAGAGAATGTAATAGAACAGGATAATATAGTTGAGAATATGATTGTTGAACCTAAAATTGCTGATGAAATTGCAATTGAACCTGTGCACATTGAATTGGAGGATATACAAGATGAAATTGATTATTAGAATTCATCGATTGTATGTTATGTAGTGGGGGCGAATCCACCAATTAAAGTAATGGAGGGGTTTTTACGAAGAATTTGGAAGAATCATAGTCTTGATAAGGTGGTGTTAGTGAAGAAAGGGATGTTTCTAGTCAGGTTTAAAGCTATGGATACTAGAGACAAGGTGCTTGTTGGACATTATTTTTTTGATCATAAACCTGTGACATTGAAGCCTTGGACTGCTGAAATGGATTTTGAGAAGGATGATATTAAGACATTGTCAATTCGGGTACAATTGAAACTGAATTTGAAGTATTAGGGAGAGAAATTACCGCATAAAATTGTGTCTTGGTGATCCAATAAAACATGATGATGCAACTAGAAATAGGGATAAAATCCAATATGCTCGAGTCCTAGTTGAGGTGAAAATAGATAAGAAATTTCCTGAATCTGTTAATTTTTGGAATGAAAATGGAGATCTGGTAGAAGTTCCTGTTACATTTGAGCGGAAACCCAACCAATGCCACCATTGCAAGGGTATTGGACATTCAATTCAGGAATGTAGATTGAGGAGGAAAAAGCATGTATGGGTAGCTAAATCCAAGCATGCTGCACCAGTACTGTTTTATTTCGCGTTTATTTCATGGTGTTTAATTAACTCCGTTAACGTTTCACTGTTTTAATCAATAAAATTTTCATCTTGATTTGAAAATTCATAAAAATTATATTTTTATTTCATAAACATGTTGGATTTATTATCCTAAGGTTTAAATAATTTTTGTGAAATTTATTTTTAATATTCAGATTTTATTTGAATTTAAAATCGGTTTTGGAGAAAAATTAGGAAATCGGTAAAAAAAATTTTTATTTAATTAATTTATAAATTTTAAAACTCATTTCAAATTTATTAAAATCAGTTTGTCATGGTTTTAACTCATTTTCGGATTTTCTAAGGCATTTATCAGCTTATTTGACTATTTGACTAACTTTAAGGTTTTAATCTTTAAAAATAATAAACTTGGTCCAAAAGTCTTGAAATTTTTATGGGAAGTAATATCTGATGTTGGAATAAGCTTCCAAGAATTTTTACCCCTTTGCCAACCCAATTACTCCATCCTCCAACTACCTTGACTTCTTGACATTTTTTTTCTTATTTACGTAAAGTTTTGGAGCAAATAATTTTTGCCCAAGCTCATTTCATCCTAAAACTTAAGAGTGAGCTTCACCCTTACTTTATATGTCATTTTCGTACTCCATAAAAATTTTGAGCAATTTTTGAGCTTTAGAAAATAATTTATAGCATTTTCAAGTTGTTTTTAATTAAATTCCTAATTTCTTCTTTTAATTTCTACTCTAATTTCTAACACCTAATTCTTCCTTGAACATTTTTAGACGGTGATACATTTGAATTAGAGCTTGTGGAAGAGGAAGGATCTTAGCTCGTGCTCTCTTATTATCTCCATTCAATTTTTTTCCACTGAAATTAAGGTAACTAGCTTTAATCCTAGTTTAATTTTGATTAATAAGTTAATTATAGTTAATTAATATATATTATAGTAGAAATAGTTATAATAATATTTGATATGGATTATATTAATTTATGTGAATTATTTATGAGTTTTCGGATTTATGTGAATTTAATTGTTAGTTATGATTTTCGATTTACATATATGTGTATTTAAGTGTATAATAAATATTTACTGATTTTATATGTATAAATCTTGATAAAAAATGATATATTTAGTATGTTTATGAACTCATACATGTTATTAACTTGTTGGTGTGATCTAATTTGAATTTTTGAAACTTATTTTGTTAATTGTGTAATTATATCCGATTGTATTTTAGTGTTTTAGAATATGTTTAAATTTCGAAATTTAATTTTTATACTCACAAAATTATTTAAGATATTTCATTTTATATTTAAATCCTCATTTTATGGTCGTGATTAACCTACTTGAATTATTGTATGAATTTGTCAAATTATTTTTTTTATTAGTAAATTGTTTAATTCAACAATCTATTAATTTAAAATTTATCTTTTTGTAACAAAATGAACTTGTTAAAAGTTTATTAATATTAAGGTATTTCGAGACTAATATCACTAATATTAATTTTGGATTATTATTAATTTATTTTAGTGATTTAAATTCGAAATTATTATATAATGAAAACCTAATTATCGAAACTAGTTATGTATTTTCAGAATAATTACAACAACTTTTATCTAAATTTTGATTGTTTATTAATGTTAGTTAATTTATTAAGTTTGTTTTACTAAAAAGAATATAATCAAACTTGTTGTTTCAGATTTAATTATTATTACGTGTAATTTAAGAATTTATAAATAAATTACAGTGAGTTTAATTATGACTTTTGTATCCCTTTGACAAATGAATATTTTCAAACCAAATATTGTTTAAGGTGATATTAAGTTGAATTGGGTGATTCCAACAACTTTTATGTTAATTTAACAAGTTTGTGTATTTTGGATTAAAATATTGTTTATGTTGATATTAAGTTGAATTGGGTGATTCCATCAACTTGTATGTCAATTTGACAAGTGTATGTATTTTTTATTAAATTATTGATTAAGTTGATATTAAGTTGGATTGGGTGATTCCATCAACTTTTATGTCAATTTGACAAGTTTGTATATTTTTGGATTAAAATATTATTTGAGTTGATATTAAGTTGAATTCGGTGATTCCATCAACTTTTATGTCGATTTGACAAGTTTTTGTGATGATTATCAAACTTCATTTTTATACTATATAAAATTATTTGAGATTGTTCTAAAAATGATGTTATCAATCTCATGTTTATTACTACTTTAATTATGTTATGATCTTAATGTTGAATTAGTTTTACCTTGTACTGTGATGGGTACAAAGTGATGTTGAGATGATTTTTACTTTGTAATGTGTTGGGTACAAAGTGTTGTATTGAGATAATTTTAACTTTGCACTGAGCTGGGTGCAAAGAGATGTTTTGAGATGATGTTTACTATTGTACTGAGCTGGGTACATAGAGATATTTTTGAAATGATATTTTATTGAGTCATTACCTTTGTACTGAGCTGGGTACATTGGTTTGTTTTGTTGAGGAAGAGAAATCCTATGGGGCTGAGCTGGGTCCCTTGGTATGAACTGTCACTCTTGTCTGAATTGGGTACATAGAATTAACTTACGTCTTCGAGCTGGGTATGTAAGTCCGCTTTGATATTAGTCGTCGTCCAGTGTTAGGTTGTACTGAGCTGGGTACGACGCACTGAGCTGGGTGCGTTGAAACTAGCACTGGGAGTTATGGCCATTTCTTAGACATAGGATATCGTATGCTGAGCTGGGTGTGCGTGTCCTAATACTTCTATCATGTAGGAACCGTGGGTGGTTGTATGCTGAGCTGGGTGTACATCTATCCACTTGCGTTCAGTTCTCCCCTCGATGCTGATTGTTGTGATGTTGTGTTGAATGATTATTTGGGAGAGGTATTTGGATTTGGAAATTGAGTCTATTTTGATATAAATGATTATTTTGAGTATATTATTATTTTAACGAAGAATTATGATTATTGGCGATGTTGTGGATGTTTATGATGCTTTGTGGTTACTATAATCGATGTTGATTACCGTAATTAGCTTATTTGATCTTGTTTAACCTGGGAGGACTGCTAGTTGCTCCCCACTGACTGTGGACCCCTATATATATATATTTTGCAGGTGAAGAAAGCTAATGATTCGGGTGGTTAACGGGCTAGAGTGAGATATAGGAATGTCGATCTTTTGTTATCATCATCTACTTTATGACATTCGGAATTTCGTCATTTTGATGACATGGGTTGTAAGAGGCTTATAACATCACTTTGGATAATATTTGGAGAATTAACCTTTAGTTATGATAATTTGACAACCTTTTATTATGGTTAGAAAGTAATACTCCGAAAGACAGTTCGCTACTGTCTAATGTCCATTAAATTAAGGCATATTTTAGAAATTTATCTTTTAAAATATCGGAGATGTTACAAAAGCTGCCCTGAAAGACCTTAATAAAGAAGGGTTCCATGACACTCAAGCTGCTGAACTTAAAGCATATCATGCTATGATTGCTGCTCAGAAGCTTATGTATGAAAATCCAGGCAACATTGATCTTGCTAAAGCAGAAATAAATGTTGTGAAAGAGTATCATATGAAACATCAAGCACACATTGAATTTTTGTCACAAAAGGCAAAAAGTGCTTGGATAAAAGATGGAGATGAGAATACTTCTCTCTTTCATCAGAGCATCAAAGCAAGAAGACTTTAAAATCAGGTTCATTGTGTAGACACCAAATTTTGAACCCCTTTTTTCGGATAAATAAAGATTTTGAAAAGAAATAAAAATAACAAAAATCGTCATGCATCATGAAGCACGCGCCCCAGAGCGTGAGTTTCATTCTGTCGCATGATTTTTTTCATTTTGCGTATTAGTCATACAGTTTCGGCTTAAAAGTATAATTTTCGTGAGTCGTAGTCAATAACTACCACCACCGTTTTAATAAAATGATTCGTAGTATAATCATGCTCGTCTTAATTAATTTGACGAGTTTTCGTTAATTGTCTTAAGTTAGTTTTTCGGAAAAATGAAAAGCGAGTCGCGATTAGGCGTTGGGATTTTAGTCGTATCCCAAAACCGGCATTAATCAGTTTCCTTGATGATCAAGTCATTGTTCATGGATAAAGAATAAGAATATATTCTTTATCCCTAAACACATCCTTTAACCATTAGTTAGAGAATAAGAATCATGAAAAGATGTGAGAATAAGAATCAAATCCCATGTGTAACAGGGGGAAATCCGGATTTTTTTCCGGAAGAATCAAGTGTGCGCCAAGCACACAATCATGCGCCTAGTGCATGATTGTGCGCCTAGCGCACAAGCATTCTCTGCGCCAGACGCAGAGCCTTGCGCCTAGCGCAAGGTGCTGTGCTTAGCGCAGCTTCCTGCGCTAGGTGCAGCATCGTGGTCAGTTTCGTTTGCACGATTTTCAATGCAATTTTTTTACATATTAGGATGTTTTAGGAAAAAATTTTATGAAAATCTGATCTTGCCTCATTAAGGAGCAAATCTAAAAAGAATAAGAATATTTGTGTTTCCTAAGAGATTTGATGAAGTCATTAGGGTGAGGTCATTAGAGTGATTTCATTAAGGTGATTAAGGATGAAGAAAATCAGGTTTTTTGGATGAAAAATCTGATTTTCTCCCTCTTTGAAACCCTAGTTCACATTCCTCATTTCTCTATAAAGAGTAAAGACCCTCCCCTTTTCACTTCAAAACCAAGTTGAAAAGAGTTCAACTTAAATTCACTAATTCTCTCATCTTCTCTACTCCTTTCCTCTAAAGAAATCACACTTAAGAAAAAGAAAGAAAAGTTAGGAAGATAAGTAGTAAGTAAAAGAAGTTCATCAAAAGAAGAAAAAACACAAAAAGAGTTTAAGTTAGTAATTAAGAAGATTTAGAAACTCACTTAAAAATTAAGAAAAATAACAAAAAAAGGTAGAAAAATTTGCAAAAAGGAAGTGCATTATTGAGCTAGCAAGGTAAAGTTGAAGTTCTTGTTATTTTGATTATCTTCTTAATCATCTACTAACTTCTTCCTTGTTCTCTTCTTTTCATTTTTTAATCTTTGGAGTGATTTGGGTATGTGGAAGTTCTAATAGGTTCCCAACCTTAAATCACCCCACCTAGAATAGTCACCTCTAATGGGGTGACTCTTAGGAAACAATGTGATTATGTGATTTTCCTTAGTCAAGTTGTTATTCATCGCCAAAAAATGATTTCATAAAAAAAATCAAGAAAAATTGTGTAAAAACATCTCCATAAAAAAAAATGTGATGCTGTAATTATAATCAATTTAATTTCGTATTACATTTCATTTTGCGTCTGTATTATCAGAATAGTTTGTAGGATTTAATATTTTTCCTATGAAGTGGAAGATGTTTCCAGCAACTGGGATTTGAAATTTCTATAAAACGAGTTTTGTGGAAATAATTAAAAATCATACAACTTTGTTGTGCAAAACTGATTCTGTCCAGTACCACCTAAGCTTGTTCTGTCAATAAAGTTTAAAATAAAATCATTTAGATAAAACTAAAAACATCAAGTTGAAGAAAACATCAGTATATTTTCAAAAATATATAAATCATGTTCATATGAATTTTATACAATTTTAAATTATTTTTACAAAACCATTCATGTAAATCACTAAATTCCAGAAAATTGATTTCCCTTTCAGTTAAGGAAATAAATAAAAAAGGTCTTAAAAGTGTCCAATTCAAGTTAAAATTTCCAGTCTAGTTCTTCAAAGTGTTTAAAATGTTCATACCAAAATTCACTTCAAAATAAGTTCAATAAGTTGGATCTCAAAGAACAACTTTAATTAATATCCTGTTTTCACCAGTTTTGACATAAAATTCATCATAATTCAAATTGTCACTAAACACTTGTAAAATTTTTATATTAAAAACTCACTGATATATCTATAGATATATCATATGGTTATTTTAACACTTTGTACAGAAAGTTCTGATTTTTGTAATTCAGTACAAGAACAAAAAGGTAATCTGGAAAATGAAATAAAGTAATTAACTCAATTTTCATAAAAAACAATGTTTTCTTCATACGAAAATGTGAATAAAAAATCATGAAATTCTAAGTTTCGCTTAAAATGACTCGTTTTATCATGTAAATGAAAATCAATAAAAATCAATAAAAATTGTCATAAAAAATCAAAATCAAAGAAGTTAATTAATCTTTAACTTTCACAAATTCACAAATAAACATGAATTCTAAAGCCCATTCAAGGAGATGAAGATCAAGGAGCATCATGGTGAAGATCAAGATTGAAGATTTGTATAGATCATAGATTTTGTACATATTGTTGTAATAATAGTTTCTTTGTAAATAATTATTGCATCACTCAATTAATAAAAAACATGGAGATGTTTATGCATGATGTTCATAAATAATTTCACAATTCTTTTTAATGAAATGAGCAACCAATGTTACAAATGTTGCATGTTGGGCCCAATATGTCATAGTACATAAATCAAATGACCCAATCTCAATTAAGAGGAAATATTGCAAATCTAACAAAGTTAATTTGTATGATGATCTATCTTACATTTTAAAAATGTGTTCTCCATATTCAAATGGATTAATCATATAATTTGACATAATAAGATTGGTAATCATGATCTCCAAATTGATTTTAGGCCATTTCACGTGTCTCGCTTTAAATGGCCAAATTCCAATTAGCCAAACACATATCTCAAAATTCGATCTCAAATTGATCATTTCTCTCCAAATGACTTTATAATCTTCAATAAAGATTATTTATCAAAAGCCTTCAATTAGGAAGAAAACCTTCCAAGACCTCTCGAAAATCTTAAACGTGATCACTATTAAGGTGATTATTTCAATCCTCGATCAGTAGCTAATTAGAGCGATTAACTCAAACTTCTCTTAATCACTAATTAGGTGATATCTCCAATTATTATTTAATCACTAATTAGAGTGATTATCTTAAACCCTAATAATCATTAATTAGGACGATTATTCTTCTCATTTAATCACTAATTAGAGTGATTATCTCAAACCTTAATGATCGTTAATTAGGACGATTATTTTTCTCATTTAATCACTAATTAGAGTGATTATCTTAAACCTTAATAATCGTTAATTAGGACGGTTATTCTTCTTATTTAATCACTAATTAGGTTGATTATCTTAACCTTAATAATCGTTAATTAGGACGATTATTTTTCTCATTTAATCACTAATTGGAGTGATTATCCTAAACCTTGAATAATCATCAATTAGGGTGATTACTTCCTAACCTTCATTGTTAGTCACTAATCAAGGTGATTATCTTTCCTTTTAAGTTTAATCACTAATTAGGGTGATTATCTTAACCTCTATTTTTAATCACTAATTAAGGTGATTATCTTAATCCTTCATATTTTATCACTAATTAAAGTGATTATCTCAATCTCATTTCAATCACTAATTGGAGTGATTACCTCATTTCAGATAGATTTGTTTAATTCTAAAGGAGAGTTATTCATAATCTATTCTCTCCTCTTCTTTCCCTAGTGGAATTGGCCATTTAGGGTGAAACATAAGCTCGAACTACGACGGTTTTGATCCATGAGTGTATTCCAATCCCGCAATGATTGGTATGTAGTGCAACTTCAGTGCTCAAACCTACCATGTACAAATGATATATTGGTCCTAAGTAAAAATGGTTAATGTGTATATGTGCAAATTATGTGATTTTCTTTTTTTTAATAGCCATGATTACTTTAAAATGGAAAATAACGCATTTAATAAGAGCCCGTTCTTTAGAACGGAAGAGGAGACGAGTTCCAGACGTTCGCACCTCTTAACCTAAGCCCCGAACCCTATCTCATGGTATGAAAGACCAATTTTTAAAAAAGCCTTATCCATATGAAGTCATCATCGTTTTAAATGATTTTTATTGAAATTGATTTTAAAACGATTTATTAAATAAATACGTCCCTATTCAGATATTAATAGGGTGGCGACTTCCAAGCTTTCTAAAACTCATAGTCCAATGAGAGACTTTCGTGGGATTCATATCGTTAATTAAGACAGTCAAAAATCGGATACCACAGGCTGGCGACTTCACTGGGGAAAGTACTTCCACTAGAAGTATATGAGGTTTAAACCTGAACAATGCGTTATTTTCCATATGTATATATAATAAAAAGTTAATCATGGCTATTCCCAATTTAATTTTTGTATATAGCATGCTTATGTGAAATTGGTTGTTTATTGATCCATACACGTACACTCTTTTTAACCATTTTCTTATTAGGTCTGATACATCTGTCTATTGGCAAGGGTCAGAATTTTAGAATGACAAATTAATGAATTAAGGGCGTAAAACCTGCATCCGCGAGCTATTGCGACCGGCTCTGTCATGAGCGTCCACCCTCGATGGACACACTGGAAGTGACTCGAGGCCACTTTAACATAATCTCTCCTTAAATGAATCACCCTTTAGATGACTTTTAGGACACAAGGATCAATGCACAAATAATGTCCTTTATTTATTTCAGTTTTTGAATAATGTGAAAAACTTTCAAAAAAAAATTCCTCAGTCCGTTTTCAGTCGGTCGATATTTCAGTAATCAGTAAGTGTAGCTGAATTGCTGCCGAAATGATTATTGAAATATTAAGAGTATTCTTGTTTATTTATCACCAGTATCATAAAACAAAAATGTGTGCTCACCCTTTTTTTTCAAAAAAATCACATTTATTTCATTATTCTTTTTCAAAAACAAAATTGATTTTTTAAAAAGAAAGCAAAAAAAATAGTCCTGTTTTGAAAATATAATCCCAAAAAAAATGATGAAAAATGAAAAATAAAAAATAGTCATAATCACGAGTTCAAAACGTGTCATGTTTAGGAATTAGAATATAATTAAAACATGTAGTCTAAAACACGAGAAGTCTAGTCTAAAAAAGAGAAAAAATTGTGTCAAAAGGGATAATTGTTTTCGAAAAAAAAGGGATTCTTCCA
Source organism: Beta corolliflora (assembly GCA_947648045.1). Classification (NCBI taxonomy): domain Eukaryota; kingdom Viridiplantae; phylum Streptophyta; class Magnoliopsida; order Caryophyllales; family Amaranthaceae; genus Beta; species Beta corolliflora. The sequence goes on from CANSZD010002984.1 coordinate 1,597,648, forward strand.
TTTCCTGCTAAAATAAACATATAAAGAAAAATTCATTAGTCATTGACTAACATTGTTTAGTGTGTACATTTCAGGTACTTCACATAAAAAAAAGGGAAAACTAAAACTTGCATCATTTCACAATGTCTGATTCCGGAAGCAAATTCAGAGTAAAGCTTCAGCAAAGGGCAAAGGTCAAAGGTCGTTGGAGGTCTATTAATCAAATCTATGCCGACATGGAAGAATCTTTGAGAACCATGTACGGTCGTCTAAAAAGACAGGGTCTCCTAGAAGCGAAGCATCATTGTTACACTTTGCCACTGCCATGGGTTAACATGGGATTATACTGCAACTTTTGCCATCAGTATGGACACGAAACGGACCGGTGTGTTGACCTTCGGCATGCCATCCACCAGCTAATAGAAGATGGAAAAATTCCCATTCCTCCATCATGGGTGCCCCCAATTGTGTCCTTCACTAAGGCTGATCTTCCCAAGGAACTGGATCCTCATCAAGCTTTGTACATCACTTTGAAATGCAATGGGCGAGAAATGACTAATGTACTAATAGATGATGGATCGGCACTTAATGTTTGCCCCAAAGGATCACTTTATGAGTTAGGGTATAACAGCACGTTATTAAGCCCTACTGATACAGTATTGGGAGCATACGATAATTCTTCAGGGAGAACTATAGGAACGATCAATCTTCAATTGAGATATAAAGACTGGATTTGTGATGCAGATTTCATAGTTGACGAAGCTTTAACCTCATTCTCTTTGTTGTTTGGGCGACCATGGCTCCATGCGAACAAAGGTGTTGCCTCTCCTGCACACCAAAAACTCAAATGCCTAACAACCTCGGGAACAATAACCATCCATGGGAATCCTACGCGACCAAGAAGTATCACGCCCGCACCGCCAACGGTAGAGGATGAAAAAGTCCTCAGGATGTTCCCCTCAACCCCTGCATGCTAGGGAGTAACGTCCCTTCAATACCCCAAGGATCCAATTTAGAAGCCATTTACACTATCCTAATGACAATTGATCAACTCATAGCTTATGCCGACATCTGTTGTGCTCAGAATATGCCAATAGGACCTCTCAACACAGATCAGGCTGAAACCACCTCTGCCATAACCTTCTCTGATAAAGATCTCCCCGATAACCCAGTTCATAATAGTGCTTTGTACATTGCTATTGATCACAGTGCCTGACATATCAAAGGTGTAATGGTCGATAACGGAGCTTCTGCCAATCTTTGTCTCCTCAGTACCCTTAAATGGCTCGGGTATTCCCCTCCTCAAGGAGAAACCTCCATAGGGACCATGGTTGCATATGATGGTTCCAAGCGGGAAATTATGGGGTCAACAACTATGATCTTGCGTATCGGAGCTGTCATACGAAAGGTGGACTTTATGATCATCGATTGCGATGCTCCTTTTCCAATGTTGTTTGGACGACCGTGGCTCCACGAAAACCATGCTATCATTTCGACGTTGCACCAAAAAGTAAAAATGGTAACTCCGCACGGAGTAATCACTATTCCAGGCGATATAGCCATGGGAGCAGCAATGCAAAAATCTCACATATCTCATGTGTGTCATTTAAATCACGAACAGAACGACAAGGATTTCGTTGGAATTACACCAAATATGCCGCCCCTCAAACTGGTAAAATCCTATTTCCACTGGCCTATTCCCGAGGAGGATCTTGGTGAACCAAATTGGGTACCGGATATGAGAGAAGTTAAGAGAATTGAAGAGAAGTTTCATTGCCTATACAAAGAAACATGGGTCGTTCAATGTGAGGGAGAAGAAAGTCCAGCACACAAAGTTGCCGCCATCCAATCTATCATTGAACCCTATATATTCCATGATGAAGTTGATTATGAAACAAGAGCCTCTTGCATGCTGGTGTGCAAGGCATGGGCATCATGGCTCCTCAGCCGAGAAGACAACCCCTTATATGTCAAGAAGAAGAAAGAAAGGTGGGACAGACACCTTCAAACAGGAGAACATATGGCTTGGCGCCCGGCAAACTGAAGCCTGAAAGTTTAGGAAGTACCTGATTCATTTAATTGCTTTTATATTGTATTTTGAAGGTAGAGCTATGTGCGGCTTGATCCCCTAAAAAAACAAAAAAAAAAAAAACAAAAAAACTGATGTTGTATGCATCTATCTTAGTTTCTCTACTATGTAATGTACTAAAAGGGGTATGTAGGCAACTCATTTTCCGAGTGCAGCTGCAAAAAAAAAACAAAAAAAGAAGAAAAAAGTATGTTAAATTTCATTTCATATATCAGAACTACGTTGGGCCTGATTCTCCATTAAAAAAAAATCATCATCACAAAACAAAAAAAACTTCCCCAAATCCAAATACACTTATGGAGATACGGCCCCTTTTGCATTTAATATTTTCTTTTGTGGTTTCAGCACTTAGAAGCAATTAATAAATGCAGATCACTACAAAGAAGAACGGTATATGGGGCATTATAATTTGCCAAAATGAGGACACAGGCCTCGTTATACCTCTTTTCTCTTATTACTATAACAGCAGGAAATGGAAGGATATCATCAAATTGATTTTGGAAAATATTTGTGTATTATCCCGAAAAAATGAGTCTAAAAAGTGGAAGTTTAAAATGTAAATAAAAGTCCAAGTCTAAAAAAGAATAAAAAGTCAAAGAAATCTAATGAAAAAGTCAAGGTTTTACACCCTTTAATAAATGATAACTGAAATTGGGGTAAAAAAAAAAGAGAGAATTTTCAAAGATATCATTTCTTTCATTCCCTGCAAAAAACAAAAAAAAAGAAAAGAAGAAACAAAGTCTGGACAAACTTCTGTGTTAACTTTTCATCTCATTTCACAGGAACTCTGCCTGGGCCCGCTCAGGTTCTAGGCTAATTCGCCGAAGTTTTGACCGCAGTGAACGTTCTCTGTCAGCAATACTGTCATCTTTGTCTACACCAGCTGTATTCTCTGCTACACGTCTCAACAATATGTCTGAAATTCTGAACAATGAGCACCAACAAAACTCTACCCCTCCACCTGATCCAATGATTGAGCTCCGAGGACTTGTCCAGGCCATGCTTGACCGACAGGATAATATTGAGCAAACTGTGTTGGGCATAATGCGTCAAAGCGCCCAGATGCCTCCTCCTCCTCCTCCTCCTCCGGGGTCGGAAGTAGCTTCGCCTTTTCATCTTGAGCCTCTGAACAATGAGAGAGAAATTCCCACTAAACTCGAGGAAGAAGTATTTAAGCTTAAAGAAGACTTAAAAGGCATGACTAAGGCTGAACCGTGGATTGATATTCATGGATTAACTCTTTTCCCGAAGGCACGATTACCCCATGGTTTCAAAATGCCTAATCTGACAAAGTTTGATGGGACCGGTAGCCCCACCAATTTCCTGAAAATGTATGTAGGGGCAATGAGTCCCCTCGGGGAGTGGAAGAATCCTTGATGGCCCAACTATTTCAACAATATTTAGATGGTCTTCAGCAAGACACTCGGTTCCTCAACCTTGAAAATACAAAGATATCCACTTGGGCTGACATAGTCAGAGAGTTCTCAAACCAATACAAGTATAATAAAGAAATTGATGTTACTAGATAGGATCTGGAGACCACTTCTCAAAACCTTAATGAGACATTTTCTTCATTCATCACTCGATGGAGAAACAAGGCTTCCAAAATGATGAGTAGGCCTAATGAGGAGGAACAGCAGCAAATGGTTGTGAAAAACCTTCTTCCTGTCTATCAGAAGCATATGGCATACCAGTACTTCCTGACTTTCAAGGCTTTGATTGCTACGGGAACTTTAGTTGAGGATGCTGTGAAAAGGGGAGACATCAAGAAAGATGAACTTATTGGCGGCACTACTTATAATGCAAAATTTGGAAATAACAAAAGAGCCCCAAACAATGATTCAGCAGCTCCAAAGACAACTAATACGATCTATGTCATTGGTGCATCGTCTGCATTCCAGTTGCGACCACAAAGGAACTTTACTCCTTTGAACATGACTTATTCCCAAGCTCTCTCCAAGTTAAAAAAAAAAAGGCCAATCTCATTCAGGCCTTGAATCCGCGTCCACCTCCTAAAAATCCTTACCCTGGTTATAACCCAAATCAAAACTGTGAATACCATCAAAGCCCGGGGCATAATACTGAAAACTGCACGGCTCTAAAGCATCAAATTCAAAAACTTGTGGATGATGGAAAACTTCATCTGGGGTCCCTCTCCAATAAACCAAATGACTCTTAGCCTAACATCACAAAAAACCTCCTTCCTAATCATAAACCCTCATTCGCCATTAATACCATCTCTGCTGCTTCGGACGGATGCGATCCAATTCAGCTAATCCGCAAGACAGTTCCTCAAATGTATGAAATGCGGATAGCCGTAAGTTACAGGTGCCTGGTCTATGACTATTCCACTCAAGAAAAAGTCAAAATGATGCCTTGTAAAGACCCCATCTTCACTCTCAACAAGGATCCATTCTCTGACATGTGTGGAACTTTGGATTATGATGGTGCCTTCTTCATTTTGAATTCTGATGCTGAAGAAGATGCCTCTTCGGTCTTAACAATTGTGGAGAAAAACACTGGAGGACATTCCACCACTCCAAATACATATCGGCGCCCCATCTGCCTCGATGATCTTAGTGATGAGGAGTATGTGGATATCTCTCATTTGACTAGAGCAGGCCACCACTTTAAACCATCCCATTTGGAGGACGAAAATCCTTTGGAGGTATTGAGAAGGAAGGAAAAGGGCAAAGAGCCAATGACAGAGGAAAGTAACAAGGAAGATGATGCCATCAAGCGCATGAAAGAAGTAAATGCTAATGTTTCCATCTGAAAATTATTAATGCATTCCCAGCCTCATAGGGCAGCTGTTTTAAAACATCTTAATGAAGCCTCTGTAAGCTCTTCTATAACACCTGACCTGATGGTGGGGCTCATTCATGGGGTAGATCAAACTCTCATGTTCACAGACAATGATCTCCCTGACAATATCAACCACAACAATTCAATACACATAACTATACGCTGTAATGGATGGGAGCTACCTAGGGTGTTGATCGACAATGACTCCGCAATCAATGTTTTCCCTCTGCGTGTGCTAACAAGGCTTGGGCATTCAAAAGAGGATCTGGTATCATCCAACCAGGTCGTCAGAGCATATGATAATGCTAAGAGAGAAGTATTGGGTTTGATCAGCCTCCTCATTGAATGTGGTCCCGTGGCAAGGAAGGTGGAATTCATGGTCATTGACATACAAGCCTGTTTTAACTTCTTATTTGGAAGACCATGGCTGCATGAAAATAGGGCAGTAGCCTCTACTCTACATCAGAAGGTAAAGCTTCTCACTGATCAGGGTGCTGTGACTATTTCTGGTGATCTAGAAATTATGACCATCTCCAACGCCGGAAAATCGGTATTCTATCTGAAGGAAGTGGAGGGTACTAGGTTGGATGGTTATACTATCCACTGTATTCTAGTAGCACCTGAAAATTCATGGATGAATGAGGTTCCAGCAGCCACACCAGATGAAAGTGATGAAGAAACGTAACCAGAATACAGTGAGGATGACGAGGAAGAGGTAGGAGCTCCAAGCATCGACACACATAATACGTCATCTGGAGCACCGGAAGAATCCTGTGTCGGCAATCCTCGAGATGATGATAATGACTCAAAGAAGAGATCTAGGACAGATGATTTTGATTTGGACTTTAATGTAGTAGGTTCTATCCGAGAAGTTCTGGAAAGAGAATCACTGATTCTCTTTTCAGGATATCAACATGAAGATCACTATCGTGAATTACCCCAATTTAGAAAATTTGATGGGAACGGTGATCCTTTTGTCCACTTAGTGGGATTTGTGGATGCCTTGCATTCATGGGGCATACTAGAGGAAGATTACCCCATGCTGTTTGACAAGAGTTTAGAAGGACCAGCTCTGGACTGGTACTATTCTTTAGATTGTGTAGATAGGGCTAGTTGGGAAAATGCTAGCCAAGCCTTTGTTAATTGGGCTTTCGAGCATAAACAGACTGATGTCAATAAGCTGAAGTTAGTCACTTTGCGTCAGAGTGCCTTAGATACCTTGTCGCACTTTTGTTCGAGATGCACTCATATCCGCACACAACTTCGTTTCCCTATTACTGATCGGGAATTCATGCTCATATTGCTGCGGAACCTGAACGATTTCTATTATCGTCACATGGTTACTATTAAATACACCTCCCTCAGCCACATGGAACAGCATGGTTTTGACATCAATGCTCTGAAATTGCAAGAAAAACGATATCGGGAAGATTATGAAATTCCCAATATAAATCCAAGGATTTATGCTAAGATGGATGAACCATTGAGTATGGTGTATGATCGTCTTCGGAGGCAAGGTATACTTCAAGTTCCAGCGCATGTGCACTGTTTACCCCTTCCTGGAACAGACATGAGCAAACTCTGCGTTTATTGTCGTCAATTTGGGCATGAAACTGATCGATGCCATGGCCTCTACTACAAAGTGCAAAGCCTGATTGATCGAGGCATCATTAGTCCAACCCACAGAGAAGTACCTGCAAAAAAAGGTGTCGTCACATCCGCGACCGCAATCCCAAGTCGATATCTTTCGCAAATTGGTTGAACAAGGTAAGATTCATCCACTTCCCAGACGCGCAGGGGCAAGTCCAGTAGGGTCAGATCTTCACAAGTACTGCCAATATCATCAGTTGCATGGTCACGGCACAAACCAATGTCATGCTCTCAGCCATCGCATCAAGCAAATCACCAACATAACTCTTGTTTACCGCAAAGCTACTTGATTAGCTCACAGAAGAGAAAAAATCTTCGGTAAAAGTCCTGTAGGGGGTTAGCCCATATGCAAAAAAAAAAGGAAAAAAAATCTTTTAGCTTGTTAGTATCAGAGAACTACGTGCAGCTTGAATCCCCATTATCACTTACACTTGCACTGCGAGATCACTCCACCTATGTAACACCTGGGGTACGTAGGTAGCTCAATATGAGTGCAGCTGCTTTATTGAATAAAATTCTTTAATTCTTTCTAAAATGACGAACTACGCTGAGTCTGATTCCCCATAAAATGCACTTGGAGCAATGGGGATATGTAGGCAACCTTCGGGTTCGACTCAAATATATTAACCATTGTATTTCAGGCAATGTGATCAGAATTCAAGATACCAGTCATCATAGGAGCAATTTCAGAATGTTGAATTGACGCATCAATGGGGATGCAGGCCCTAATCTCTACATTTTCTGTCTTTGTTCAGATATTAAGCAGGGAATGGAAGAATGAAAAATCTGTTTTCAACCCCAAGGACAGTAAAATCATTTAAAAAGATCAAAATAAAGTCAAAAGACAAAAAAAAAATTGAATAATAAAAAGCAAAATTGCGAAGGTGGACCATTCCAGTCAAATTATGGCAAAGTTGTTTTCGAAAATATTCTTACTCTGCAATGCATTCGGCAATATGTAGCCTTCTTTTCTTTTAATTCTTTTTCTCTACCTTTAGGTCCAAAAAGAAGAAATTTGTCCCTTCTCTAAGGATGACCAATTACCGCCAGAAAACAAACACCTCAGCCCTACCCACGAATGCGGTCAAAGAGCCTGTAGGGATTGCCCTGCAACCTCTGTCCAAAGGATTTCAAATTATGATGAAGATGGGTTATAATCAAGGAGCCGGATTAGGGCATGATGGTAGGGGAATGAAGCAACCAATCCCCGTAGTAGACAAGCAGAACCGACATGGATTAGGATATGATCTGGGCGGCACTTCTCAAAACACCAAAAAACCTTCTTCTACCCTCAATGGTCAGTTCATCCTGCAAGGAGATACTGAGCCATACTATGAATTTCCAGAACCTTGGCTTAGTAGGAAAGAACTAAAGATTTTACCGGGATTGGAGATATTCTTCAATGAAGCTAGGAATTTGGACTTATTCAAAAGTTGGTTTGTTCGAGAACAAAACATGAAAAAAGAAAATGACTGGGTGGTGTAGACACCAAAATTTGAACCCTTTTTCCGGGTAAATAATGGTTTTGAAAAATAAAAATAATAAAATCATCATGCAGCGTGGAGCGCGAGTTTCATTCCGTCGCACGATTTTCCATTTTTGCATATTAATCATACATTTTCGGCTTAGAAGTATAATTTTCGTGAGTTGTAGTCAATATTACCACCACCGTTTTAATAAAATGATTCGTAGTATAATCATGCTCGTCTTCATTAATTTGACGAGTTTTCATTAATTATCTTAAGTTAGTCTTTCGGAAAAATGAAAAACCAAGTCGCGATTAGGCGTCGGGATTTTCGTCGTATCCCAAAATCGGCATTAATCAGTTTCCTTGATGGTCAAGTCATTGTTCATTGGATAAAGAATAAGAATATATTCTTTATCCACTAAACACATCCTTTATCCATTAGTTAGAGAATAAGAATCATGAAAAGATGTGAGAATAAGAATCAAATCCCATGTGTAAGAGGGGGAAATCCGGATTTTTTTCGGAAAAGTCAGGTGTGCGCCAAGCACACAATCATGCGCCATACGCATGATTGTACGCCTAGCGCACAAGCTAGCCCTGCGCCAGACGTAGGACCTTGCGCCAGGCGCAAGGTGTTGTGCCTAGCGCAGTTTTCTGGTCAGTTTCATTTGCACGATTTTCAATGCATTTTTTTTTGCATATTAGGATGTTTTAGGAAGAATATTTTCTGAAAATCTGATCTTGCCTCATTAATGAGCAAATCTAAAAAAGAATAAGAATATTTATGTTTCCAAAGAGATTTGATGATGTCATTAGGGTGAAGTCATTAGAGTGATGTCATTAGGGTAATTAGGGATGAAGAAAATCAGATTTTTTTTGGATGAAAAATCTGATTTTCTACCTCTTTGAGACCCTAGTTCACTTCCCTCATTTCTCTATAAATACCCTCCAAAATTCACTTCAAAACCAAGTTGAAAAAAACACAATTCAACTTCACTCTCATCTTCTCCACTACTCTTCTCCTCCTTAATCTATTCATCTAAGTAAAAGTCCTAATTAGTAAGTAAAAGAATTTCATCAAAAGTTGAAAAAAACACAATTCAACTTCACAACTTGTCTCTCTACTACTCTTCTCCTCCTTAATCTTTCCATCTAAGCAAAAGTCTTAATTAGTAAGTAAAAGAAGTTGAAAAAAACACAATTCAACTACACTCACAACTTCTCTCTCTAATACTCTTCTTCTCCTTAATCTTTTCATCTAAGCAAAAGTCTTAATAAGTAAGTAAAAGAAGTTCATCAAAAGGAAAAAAAAACACAAAAATAGTTAAATTAGCAATTAAGAAGATTTAGAAACTCACTAGAAATTAAGAAAATCACAAAAAGGTAGAAAAATTTGCAAAAAGGAAGTGAATCATTGAGCTAGCAAGGTAAAGTTGAAGTTCTTGTTATTTTGATTATCTTCTTAATCATCTACTAACTTTCTCCTTGTTTTCTTCTTATCATTTTTTTAATCTTTGGAGTGATTTGGGTATGTGGAAGTCCTAATAGGTTCCCAACCTTAAATCACCCCACCTAGAATAGTCACCTCTAATGGGGTGACTCTTAGGAAACAATGTGATTATGTGATTTTCCTTAATCAAGTTGTTATTCATCACCAAAAATGATTTCATAAAAAAAAGTCAAAAAAAAATTGTGTAAAAACATCTCCATAAAAATAGAAAATGTGATGCTGTAATTATTATCAGTTTTAATTTCATATTTCATATTTTTCCTATGAAGTTTAAGATGTTTCCAACAATTGGGCTTTGGAATTTCTAAAAAACAAATTTTGTGTAAATAATTAAAAATCATACAACTTTGTTGTGCAAAACTGATTTTGTTCAGTACCACCTATGCTTGTTCTGTCAATAAAGTTAAAAATAAAATCCTTTAGATAAAACTAAAAACATTAAGTTTGAAGAAAACATCAGTAGCTTTGCTTTCTGAGTTTGATATTCAATGTGTCAGCCAGAAATTTGTTAAAAGGACGAGCCATATCTGAAGCCCTAGCAGAAGGACCAATGTCAGGAGATGAGTATGACGATGCATTCCCTGATGAGTACTTATGCTTCATTGACAATCCACAATGGTGCATGTACTTTGATGGAGCTTCTAATAGGAGAGGTAATGGAGCAGGTGTTTTGTTAGTAGATCCTGATGGAGTCCATATTCCATTTGATGTCAAGCTGGATTTCCCAACAACAAACAATACAGTCGAGTATGAAGCCTGTATATATGGAGTAAAGACCGCCTTGGTAGCAGGGGCGAGATATCTCACTGTATATGGAGATTCTAATCTCATCATATCTCAAACAATAGGAATTTGGAGGGTTAGAGATGAGAGACTTCAGCTCTACACTGAGTACCTTCAAGAGCTGATCCCTTATTTTGATGACATCAGCTTCAAACATCTTCCTCGAGAACAAAATAGTTTCACTGATGCTTTAGCCAATCTCGCTGTTAATTTAACATGGGAAAATGGTACAAAGATCCAGTCAGTTTTAATTGAAGAAAGGAAGGGGCCTACCGTGATGGTAGCACAAATTGTCTCCGCACTGGTTCAACAAGATGATGATGATGACGGTGTCTGGTACAAAGATATCAAGAATTTTCTGGAAACAATGCAATATCCAGAGGGAAGTGGCAAGAAGGACTGCATAGCCATCAGAAGGCTAGCTGCTCATTTTCTTATACAAAAAGAGAGACTGTATCACAAAGGGTTTGATGGTACTCTGCAACTCTGCGTAAATGACAGCGAAAAACAAGTCATCATGGAAGAGGTTCATGGAGGGGAATGTGGACCCCATATGAATGGAAGAATGCTGGCTCGTAAAATTTTGCGAGCAGGTTTCTATTGGAGCACTCTAGAAGGTGATTGCATCAGCTTTGTCCGCGCCTGCAAAAAGTGTCAAATATTTGCTAACCTCAATCATATGCCACCTGTGTCATTACATAATATGACTTCTCCATGGCCGTTTATCAAGTTGGGGCATAGACATAATCGGATAAATTCATCCAAAGGCTTCAAATGGGCATCAGTATATTCTTGTAGCAATTGATTACTTTTCAAAGTGGGTTGAAGCTGCATCATTTTCGAAGCTAGGGGCAAAGCAAGTTTGGAATTTGTGATTAACAACATCATCTGTCGGTATGGCATACCTTTCGAAATCATCTCTGATAATGGAACACAATTTAAGGGTCATCTGAAGATCACTCTCGCAAAATATGCAATCAAGCATCATTAGTCCTCACCTTATCGTCCCCAAACAAATGGAGCGGTAGAAGCAGCCAATAAGACAATCAAAACTATTATTGCCAAGATGACTGAAAAGACCAGGGAATGGCATGACAAACTACCATATGCCCTTTGAGGATATAGGATATCAATTAGGACTCCAACAGGAACAACCCCGTATTCTTTGTTTTATGGGATGGAGTCAATCCTACCAGTTGAGGTAGAGATACAATCTCTCAGGGTCATAGCAGAAAGTGAAATCTCGGAAGACCAGTGGCACAAAACTCGCTATGATGAGCTTGCATTCGCAGATGAGCGCCGACTACAAGCATTGCATAACATTTAACTCTATCAACGGCTAATTGCTCGTGCATTTAACAAAAGGGTTCGAGATAGAGACATCTAAGAAGGCGATCTAGTTTTAAAAGAAAATAGAGCTCTGTTGCATGATCCTCGAGGAAAATTCAAGCCTAACTGGTCCGGACCATTCCTGGTCAAGCATGTCACCACAGCTGGAGCAGTGAAGCTAATGGATTTTGATGGAAATGAGTTCACCCATTTCACTAATCTTGATCAGTTGAAGAAATACTACGCTTAGGCATCAGAGTAATTGTAATTGTCATGATCAAGTAGCCAAGCAGTTTGTGGGTTTTGTATCCTATCTAGTTATTCTTAATAAACATGCCATGAGTTTCTAAGATGTTTATATGATGTATGCCAAAAAAAAAGAGACAAAAAAAAAGAAGAAAAGAAAAAACGAAAAAAAAAGAAAAAAAAACGGAAAAAGAAAAAGAAGAAAAAACGGAAAAGAGGAAAAAAAGGAAAAAGGAAAAATGATGAAACATGTCTTTCATTGTTAAGGTTTATATGTTTTGATTTTATGTGTCATATGATTAGTTAATTATGATTTGCATGTCATATTTAATGTCAAAGTGTGCAAGTGTTTAGAATTGTGTTCACATTGAATTTCTCACAAGCAGATAATTCTCACAAACAGATCTTTTTATTCATCCCAACTGGGGTACTTCATTTCATACATAAAAAGACATAAAGCCTTCATTTCCTACAAACTTAAAAGAAAAAAAACAACATAGAAAATAAACATGACAATTCTCTCAAACCCTTATCCTCTTCATGGTAGGCCCGTCTGAATCTTTGTCTTGACCAATATCCGCTAGAAGCCATTGAAGGTAATCTTCATCAATCAGTGGAAAGAAAGGTTCCGGTAGCGTGGATATAATTTTAGCCCCCTTCCAAATAGTAGGCATTCTCTGAATACCACTCATATCAGCCTCATAAGTGGTACAAGATAGAAGAACTTGGAGGGCAGGAATGTGCTCTTGCTTCCAACCAATTTACCTTAGACATCTCCATGGAAGGTAGAAAGTGACTTGGCAAAGCCCGGGTAGTTGAACACATCTGCGACCAGAATTGCAATATACAATTGCACTAATGCCAAGGTGGCTTGTGACCCACTTTATGTCTTGATATAAAAAAAATCCTCCCACCCACCATTTTTGCTAAGTTGATAGAAGAAAGGAAGAAGACCTCTCTCCCGGACATGACTAGTTTTGTAAGTAAGACTCTTGTGGGGTTTCATGAGAACAAATATTTCTAATAGCCATAAATTATGGGCTAATGGACATCCCTTCATAAAGCTTTGAGGGTTTCTTTTGAGTTCATCTAAGCCAAGGAACATTTCCCCCAAAACAAGTGGTCCAAGACGACCCCCACTAATAATTTGAGGAATAAGTGAAAGACACCGAACATGGCATGTGTTTAAAGACCATTTAGTGAGGGTACTTCCCAAATTAATAAGAATGCAAGCATTTTCTCTAGTAATCCTATAGTTGGCATTGTTAGAAAATTGCCAAGTGCTAAATTGGAAAGTCAATAATAAGTTGACAAGAAATACCTCACCATATTGTAGGTAGTTTCCATGAAGATTTTCGAAAAGATGTAAAATCGTTGATAAATCTCCCGAGATCCTGGTAGGAGATCTAGGTGTGATAACTGGACCCTTGGATGGAAAGCCTAGCAAACCTTCGACCTCTTCAACAAGAGGCACAATCTTCCGGTCTCCAAAGCGAAAGACATGGCGAGTTTCATCCCAAAATTTAGAAGCAGCATGAATCATGTCGTAACAAATAGAAAGTGAAAGCAAAGGCATAAGCACCTTAGTGAAGCGGGAAGAGGAAAAGGATTGCCTTGGTTGCTCCAAGTTTCTTGTGATCCCCGAGAGTTGTTTTTTCTCCCGACTCTGCATTTCATTAGCTTCTTCATAAGTAAGACCCATTTTTGTGAAAGGAAAATTTAGAGAAAAGATTGGAGTAGTGGAAGTGGTGCATTTGGAAATGAAGAACCATGCCCCTTTTATAGATAGAAAAGATGATCATCCATGATTTATGCCATGGATAATGAATTTGAGTATTGTCCATAGGATAATAAGGAGCATCCTTCACCATGGCTAATGACCAAACATTTGTGGTAGGGCAATTTTTGCTAAAGCCGAACATAAAAAAAACAGTGTCAATGATGAATCAAGAACGTTGATACAATCCTTTCCTAATAATCATCCAAAATAATGACCATGATCAATCTATTTTATATAGTGATCATCATTTTCCAATAATACGAATAAGCATTACACATGAAAAATTTTCTGAAAGATTTTGGAAATACAGATAAAAAAATTTGCCACATAATGATTTGGTCCACCATGGTTTATCTAGAGGGTAATAACCTTTGGTCAACCCTTTAAGGTGACATGACTTAACAATGCATCACTCTAAGGTAACATGACCTGACAATGTCCTAATTTAAGGTGACATGATAACACATGGAGTCATAAAAAGTAAGTGATGGTAATTTGGCATTTCGTTTGTCGTCAAGGCCTTGAAAAAAAAACTGTAAAAAGAATAGAGTCGACCTGTTAATTGTCGGAAATTCTCACATTAACAAAAGACAAATTCATAAGACTAAAAGAAGAAAAGACAATAAAATCGCTTTTTCAATATTTAGAAGATTAATTGAGATTTTCTATCTAAGGCGACGTTAAAGTCGCATTTTCAAAATTTAAGAGAATTAATTGGGATTTTCTATCTAAGACGACAATAAAGTCGCATTTTCAATTGTAGAAAATTAATTGGGAGGATTTTCTATCTAAGACGACAATAAAGTCGCATTTTCAATTTTAGAAAATTAATTGGGATTTTCTATTTAAGACGACGTCAAAGTCGCATCTCCTATTTTAGAAAATAAACTGGGATTTTCTACTTAAAGCGGCAACAGAAATCGCAAGTCATGTTTTCAAGATAGCACTGATGATAACTATTTTCTATTGAAGAATATGTTATCTCAAACGAAATTTTCTGTCAAAATTTTGTGTCTTTTCAAACATTGGCCATCATTTTCTCCAAAATTCGACCGATGTGGGGCATTCTATAGACACCAAATTTTGAACCCCTTTTTTCGGATAAATAAAGATTGTGAAAAGAAATAAAAATAACAAAAATCATCATGCATCATGGAGCGCGCGTCCCGGAGCGTGAGTTTCATTCCGTCACATGTTTTTTTTCATTTTGCGTATTAGTCATACAGTTTCGGCTTATAAGTATAATTTTCGTGAGTAGTAGTCAATAACTACCACCACCGTTTTAATAAAATTATTCGTAGTATAATCATGCTCGTCTTTATTAATTTGACGAGTTTTCGTTAATTGTCTTAAGTTAGTTTTTTGGAAAAATGAAAAGCGAGCCGCGATTAGGCGTCGGGATTTTAGTCGTATCCCAAAACCGGCATTAATCAGTTTCCTTGATGATCAAGTCATTGTTCATTTGATAAAGAATAAGAATATATTCTTTATCCACTAAACACATCCTTTATCCATTAGTTAAAGAATAAGAATCATGAAAAGATGTGAGAATAAGAATCAAATCCCATGTGTAAGAGGGGGAAATCTGGATTTTTTTCCGGAAGAATCAAGTGTGCGCCAAGCACACAATCATGCGCCTAGTGCATGATTGTGCGCCTAGTGCATGATTGTGCGCCTAGCGCACAAGCATGCTCTGCGCCAGACGCAGAGCCTTGCACCTAGCGCAAGGTGTTGTGCCTAGCGCAGCACCTGCGCTAGGCGCAGCATCCTGGTCAGTTTCGTTTGCACGATTTTCAATGTAATTTTTTTAACATATTAGGATGTTTTAGGAAGAATATTTTCTGAAAATCTGATCTTGCCTCATTAATGAGCAAATCAAAAAAGAATAAGAATATTTGTGTTTCCAAAGAGATTTGATGATGTCATTAGGGTGAGGTCATTAGAGTGATGTCATTAAGGTGATTAAGGATGAAGAAAATCAGATTTTTTGCATGAAAAAACTGATTTTCTCCCTCTTTGAAACCCTAGTTCACATTCCTCATTTCTCTATAAATACCCTCCCCTTTTCACTTCAAAACCAAGTTGAAAACAGTTCAACTTAACTTCACTAATTCTCTCATCTTCTCTACTCCTTTCCTCTAAAGAAATCACACTTAAGAAAAGAAAGAAAAGTTAGGAAGATAAGTAGTAAGTAAAAGAAGTTCATCAAAAGAAGAAAAAACACAAAAAGAGTTTAAGTTAGTAATTAAGAAGATTTAGAAACTCACTTAGAAATTAAAAAAATCGCAAAAAAAGGTTGAAAAATTTGCAAAAAGGAAGTGCATCATTGAGCTAGCAAGGTAAAGTTGAAGTTCTTGTTATTTTGATTATCTTCTTAATCATCTACTAACTTCTTCCTTGTTTTCTTCTTATCATTTTTTAATCTTTGGAGTGATTTGGGTATGTGGAAGTCCTAATAGGTTCCCAACCTTAAATCACCCCACCTAGAATAGTCACTTCTAATGGGGTGACTCTTAGGAAACAATTTGATTATGTTATTTTCCTTAGTCAAGTTTTTATTCATCACCAAAAAATAATTTCATAAAAAAAATCAAGAAAAATTGTGTAAAAACATCTCCATAAAAAGAAAATGTGATGCTGTAATTATAATCAGTTTTATTTTTGTAATACATTTCATTTTTCGTCTGTATTATCAGAATAGTTTGTAGGATTTAATATTTTTCCTATGAATTGCAAGATGTTTCCAGCAACTGGGCTTTGGAATTTATAAAAAATGAGTTTTGTGGAAATAATTAAAAATCATAAACCTTTGTTGTGCAAAACTGATTTTGTCCAGTACCACCAAATCTTGTTCTGTCAATAAAGTTTACAATAAAATCATTTAGATAAAACTAAAAACATCAAGTTTGAAGAAAACATCAGTAGCTTTGTAAAAATATAAAAATCATGTTCATATGAATTTTATACAATTTTACATTATTTTTACAAAACCATTCATGTAAATCAATAAATTCCAGAAAATTGATTTCCCTTTCAGTTAAGGAAATAAATAAAAAAGGTATTAAAAGTGTCCAATGTTGGAACATTTGTAGGGTAATGGGTTTTATAAGCTCATATGGTTCTATACTAGAAGAGGAGGAGGTCTAGTATGCTAAGATTAGAATGCACAAAATCACGTGGTGTGATCAAGCAAAACAGATGGTTGGTCGCGAGTCGCGAGTCGCGACATCCATCGCGGGTCGCGACCAGGGGGCCGTCGCGGGTCGCGACGTGTATTCTGTTTTGGGCGTGAAATTTTGCGTGGACGGTTTATAACCGTTGTATTGCATACGTTTTCCATTTAATGATGATTAAGTATTCTTAATCAGGGGATTAAAGGGAGATCAATGCTGTAACAGCTCTAATCAAGAGGGAATATGTTATATGACCCTTGTCATTTCATATGAGAAAAAAGGTGAAAATCAGTTTTTGAGATTTGAAGAGATTTGCTTTGCTTGAGAGAAAACTTGCTACTTTCTCTCTAGTGTTCTTCACAAATTAAAAACTCAAAGTTCTTGTTGATTCACATAGAAGATCATCTTGTGAATTGTTTCTCTCCATTGTATCTCATTAGTTATTTCGTGTTAACCCGGTGATCCTAGAGGGGCGAAATTAAACTAATAGGAAAGCGTAGTTTCTGTGCCTTGGAGTGGTGTATCCGGTTCCCTTGTTTGATCTCACATCTAACAATCTATTAGTTTAATTTTCTTCTTTTCGGATATGGCTCAATCACTCAAGGACATGACTATGAACTTCCAAAAGTTGGACAAGTTTGAGGGGGTGGGTTATCGAAGATGGCAAAAGAAGATGCACTTCTTTTTGACAACTTTGAATGTGGTGTATGTTCTTTCAACACCCATGCCACCATTCCCGAAAGATGGAGAGGAAGAGTCCGTGGAGACTACAAGGACAAGAACAAAGTGGGAGAATGATGACTACATTTGCCGGGGTCACATCCTCAACTCTCTTACCGACCCTTTGTTCGACCTTTACCAAAATGTGGAGAGTGCAAAGGATCTTTGGGATGCTCTTGAGGCCAAGTATATTTCGGAAGATGCTTCAAGTAAGAAATTTCTTGTTAGTAATTTTAATTCATTTAAAATGACTAATGATCGGCCTATTATAGAGCAATTTCATGAAGTTCATCATATTTTGAACCAAATTAGATCACATGGTATGGTGATGGATGAGGCTATTGTCGTAGCCTCAATCATTGATAAATTACCACATTCTTGGAAAGAAACTAAGCATTCCTTGAAACATAGGAAGGAAGATATGTCCATGGAGCAATTAGGAACTCATCTTCGTATTGAAGAGGGTATCCGGGCTCAAGATGGGGTTAAGGATACTACTCTTTGTATTCCTAAGTCTATCGTGAATATGGTAGAGGTTGGTGGGTCTAGTGGGACCAAGAAATCCAACAATAACAACTCTAAAACCAACTTTGCAAACAAGAAGAGGAAGACCCTCACTTGTTGGGTATGCAATGGACCTCATCTCAAGAGGGATTGTCCTTCTAAGAAGAAGAATACAAAGAATGGACAACCTAGTGTTGTTCAAAACCAAGGTAAAGTTTCACATGAAAATGTAATTGAAGAAATGAATTTTGTGGCTATGATTTCTGAAATTATGTTTGTGCAGGTTGATGATTCTTGGTGGATAGATTCGGGGGCCTTTAGACATGTGTGCAATAATAAGCACTTCTTCAAGTCTTTGGAAGAATTGGATGATGGTCCAATCTTGTATATGGGGAATGATTCTACGGTAAAGGCCAAGGGTATAGGCCAAGTAGAATTGTTGTTAACCTCGGGAAAGACTTTAACTCTCCGGGATGTTGTTTATGTACCGGAAGTTAGGAAGAATCTTGTGTCGGGGGGTCTTTTGAATAAATTTGGTTTTAAAGTTGTATTTAAATCGGATAAGTTTATTGTTTCCAAGGGTGGTATTTTTGTTGGACAAGGATTTTATTGTAATGGGATGTTTAAATTTAGTATTAATAATGCAATTGATACTACTTCTATTTACATGCTTGATGTTTCTTCTCTATGGCACAATCGTTTATGTCATGTAAACTATCGTAGAGTATATGACATGTCTAAGCTAGGTTTAATACCTTCTTTCGATTTAAAGTTAGAGAAGTGTAAGACATGCATGCTAAATAAGATTACAAAGAATCCTTATCCTAGTGTGACTAGACAAACGGTATTGCTTGAATTGGTGCATAGTGACTTGTGTGACTTTCATAGTTCACCTTCTTTAGGAAATAAAAAATATATTGTGACTTTTATTGATGATTATTCAAGGTTTTGTTACATATATTTATTATTTACTAAAGATGAAGCACTAGAAAAATTTAAGATTTTTAAGACCGAGGTGGAACTTCAACTTAATGAAAAAGTTAAAAGACTTCGGACGGATAGGGGTGGTGAATACTATAATCCTAGCTTTTTTAGTTCCATTGGTGTAATTCATGAAACAACCGCCCCATACTCACCTCAAAGTAATGGTATAGCGGAAAGGAAAAATAGGGTTCTAAAAGAAATGATTAACACCATGCTTTCTAATTCGGGTCTAAATGACAGTTTTTGGGGTGATGCAATTTTAACTGCATGTTATATATTAAATCGATTTCCTAATAAGAGGAATAAGACTACCCCTTATGAACTTTGGTGTAACAAAAAGCCTAATCTCAATTACCTTTAGGTATGGGGTTGTAGGGCAATTGTCAAATTGACGGAACCTAAAAGGAAAACTTTAGGTGAAAAAGGAATTGATTGCATTTTTATAGGCTATGCGGTACATAGCAAAGCCTATAGGTTTTATGTCATTGAGCCGGATGATTTTGTCTTTATCCATTCTGTGATAGAGTCAAGGGATGCAATATTTGATGAGACTAGATTCTCATCGATTCCAAGACCAAAGGACATGATACCTAGTACTAGTTCCAATGTTGTGGATGACATTAACAATGATCATGATACTACAACACCGGAAATTAGGAAAAGTAAAAGAATTAGAAAAGAGAAATCTTTTGGACCGGATTTTCAACTATATTTAGTTGAAGGGTCAAGGGAGTCTATTGTGACTCAAATTTCATATTGTTACAATATGGAGGAGGATCCTAGGACCTTTAATGAGGCTATGAAGTCTCATGATTCTGCTTTCTGGAAAGAGGCAGTGAATGATGAAATGGATTCAATAATGGGAAATCATTTACCTCCCGGATGCAAATCTTTAGGTTGTAAGTGGATTTTCGTAAGGAAAAGGAAGATCGATGGAACCATACTAAAACATAAGGCCCGGTTAGTGGTCCAAGGTTTTAGGCAAAGATATGGTATCAATTATTTTGACACTTATGCTCCGGTTGCTAGAATAGCTACCATTAGACTTTTGATAGCATTGACTGCGATTCATGATCTAGTAATTCACCAAATGGATGTCAAAACTGCCTTCCTTAATGGTGAATTGGAGGAGGAAGTGTACATGAATCAACCTGAAGGTTTTGTGGTCAAAGGTCAAGAGACTATGGTTTGCAAATTAGTTCGATCTTTGTATGGTCTTAAACAAGCACCTAAGCAATGGCATCAAAAATTTGATGAGGTCATTTTGTCTAGTGGGTTCAAAATAAATCAGTCCGATAAGTGTGTATATAGTAAATTTGATAATAACGGTAATGGAGTTATAATTTGCTTATATGTTGATGATATGCTTATTTTTGGGACTGATTTGGAACAAGTGGAAAAGACCAAAGTCTTTCTCTCTTCTAGCTTCTCCATGAAAGATTTGGGTGAAGCGGATGTTATTCTAGGTATTAGAATAATGAGAGGTAAAGGGTCAATTTCTTTATCACAATCTCATTACATTGAGAAAGTGATTAAGAGGTTTAATGAATCGAACTCGACTCATTTTGCTACTCCGATGGATCCTAGTGTTCACTTGGTTCCGAGTAGTGGTACTCCTATTTCACAATTGGAGTATGCAAGCTTAATTGGAAGCTTGATGTATGCTATGACTAGCACTCGGCCGGATATAGCTTTTGCTATTGCTAACTCAGTAGGTATACTAGTAATCCTAGTATGTTGCATTGGCAAGCATTGGGAAGAGTGTTAAGGTATTTGAATAAAACCTTGGATTATGTCATAACTTACAAAGGAGAACCTTCTATTCTAGAAGGTTACTCGGATGCTAGTTGGATTTCCAACAAGGAAGATTATTCATCCACAAGTGGATGGGTGTTTCTTCTTGGAGGAGGTGTTATTTCATGAGCATCCAAACATGTATAACGGATTCCACTATGGCATCGGAATTCATTGCATTGGCATCTTGTTGCCAAGAAGCGGAATGACTAAGGAATGTGTTGAGTGAGGTTGACTTGTGGGTCAAACCTATGTCACCTCTTGCTATTCATTGTGATAGTGCATCAACCATAGCTAAAGCTTGTAGTGAAGTCTACAATGGCAAGTCAAGGCACATTGGAGTTAGACATAGCTATGTGCGTGAAATGATAAGGAATAGTTATATAACTACTAATTTTGGTCGGTCTAGTTTGAACTTGGCGGATACGTTTACTAAACCGTTGTCAAGGGAACTAGTGAACAAAATGAACAAAGGGATGGGTCTTAAGCCTATTGATCAACCTTTAGCTAAGGAAAACTCAATTTGATGTCTAATACAACGTTAGATCTCAAATTCAATGAGGATAGTACTTTTCTTAAAGGTTGGAAGCACTTGTGTTATTTACATCCCGAGGTTAGTGCTTGTTACTACAATGATAAGAGGTTGAATTAAGTTTCTTAATAAGTCTTTGATAAGTGCTCAATTGTAGGAGCATGTGCGTAAAGATTTACCTATATAAGCTAGAGGTTTGGCCGCTTCACCAAGTCTAAGGCTTGACTTGGAACGCTTATGAAAGGATATGGACACCAAGGCTTCATAGGTGTCGGAGGTTAAGAACTAAGTTTATGTTTATGTGTATTAGTATCTTCAATGATTTGTGGTGGTTATATGATTCAAAGCTTTGTCTATCATTATGATCGAAATTGTTGTAATGTTACTTTTACTAAGTGGAGATTCAATCGTAAGATATTTCCATGATGCATGAGCATGTTTTGTTTGTGATTTATAGCAAGTTGAAAACTTTTTAACATTACCCTATAAATGGGCGGAGGATTGTTGGAACATTTATAGGGTAATGGGTTTTATAAGCTCATATGGATCTATACTAGAAGAGGAGGAGGTCTAGTATGCTAAGATTAGAATGCACAAAATCACGTGGAGTAATCAAGCAAAACAGAAGGTTGCTCGCGAGTCGCGACCAGGGGGCCGTCGCGGGTCGCGACCAGTGCATTTTCGCAACTCGCGATCTGTATCGCGGATCGCGACGTGTATTCTGTTTTGGGAGTGAAATTTTGCGTTGACGGTTTATAACCGTTGTATTGCATACGTTTTCCGTTTAATGATGATTAAGTATTCTTAATCAGGGGATTAAAGGGAGATCAATGCTGTAACAGCTCTAATCAAGAGGGAATATGTTAAATGACCCTTGTCATGTCATATGAGAAAAAAGGTGAAAATCAGTTTTTGAGATTTGAAGAGATTTGCTTTGCTTGAGAGAAAACTTGCTACTTTCTCTCTAGTGTTCTTCACAAACTAAAAACTCAAAGTTCTTGTTGATTCACATAGAAGATCATCTTGTGAATTGTTTCTTTCCATTGTATCTCATTAGTTATTTCGTGTTAACCCGGTGATCCTAGAGGGGCGAAATTAAACTAATAGGAAAGCGTAGTTTCCGTGCCTTGGAGTGGTGTATCTGGTTCCCTTGTTTGATCTCACATCTAACATCTAATTCAAGTGAAAATTTCCATTCTAGTTCATCAAAGTGTCTAGAATGTTCATACCAAAATTCACTTCAAAATAAGTTCAATAAGTTGGATCTCAAAGAACAACTTCAATAAAGGTCCTGTTTTGACAAGTTTTGACATAAAATTCATCATAATTCAAATTGTCACTTAAAACTTGTGAAATTTTGATACAATATAAAGAACTCACTGATCTATCCATAGATGTATCATATGCTCATTTTAACACTTTGTACAGAAAGTTATGATTTTTGTAAGTCAGTACAAGAACAAAAAGGCAATCTGGAAAATGAAATAAAGTAATTAATTAACTCAACTTTCATAAAAAAAAATGTTTTCTTCATACGAAAATGTGAATAAAAAATCATGAAATTCTAAGTTTCTCTTAAAATGGCTCGTTTTATCATGTAAATAAATATCAATAAAAATTGTCATAAAAAATCAAAATCAAAGAAGTTAATTAATTTAACTTTCACAAATTCACAAATAAACATGAATTCCAAAGCCCATTCACGGAGATGAAGATCAAGGAGCATCATGGTGAAGATCAAGATTGAAGATTTGTATAGATCATAGATTTTGTACATATTGTTGTAATAATAGTTTCTTTGTAAATAATTGTTGCATCACTCAATTAATAAAAAACATGGAGATGTTTATGCATGATGTTCATAAATAATTTCACAGTTCTTTGTAATAAAATGAGCAACCAATGTTACAAATGTTGCATGTTGGGCCTAATATGTCATAGTAATACATGAATCAAATGACCCAATCTCAATTAAGAAGACATATTGCAAATCTAACTAAGTTAAATTGTATGATGATCTATCTTACATTTTTAAAATGTGTTCTCCATATTCAAATGGATTAATCATATAATTTGACATAATTAGATTGGTAATTATGATTTCCAAATTGATTTTAGGCCATTTCACGTGTCCCGCTTTAAATGGCCAAATTCCAATTAGCCAAACACAAATCTCAAAATTTGATCTCAAATTGATCATTTTTCTCCAAATGACTTTATAATCTTCAATAAAGATTATTTATCAAAAGCCTTCAATTAGGAAGCAAACCTTCTAAGACCTCTCGAAAATCATAAATGTGATCACTATTAAGGTGGTTATTTCAATCCTCGATCAATCGCTAATTAGAGTGGTTAACTCAAACTTCTTTTAATCACTAATTAGGGTGATTATCTCCAATCATTATTTAATCACTAATTAGAGTGATTATCTTAAACCATAATAATCGTTAATTAGGACGATTATTCTTCTCATTTAATCACTAATTAGAGTGATTATCTCAAACCTTAATGATCGTTAATTAGGACGATTATTTTTCTCATTTAATCACTAATTAGAGTGATTATCTTAAACCTTAATAATCGTTAATTAGGACGGTTATTCTTCTTGTTTAATCACTAATTAGGGTGATTATCTTAACCTTAATAATCGTTAATTAGGACGGTTATTTTTCTCATTTAATCACTAATTGGAGTGATTATCCTAAACCTTGAATAATCATCAATTAGGGTGATTACTTCCTAACCTTCATTGTTAGTTACTAATCAAGGTGATTATCTTTCCTTTTAAGTTTAATCACTAATTAGGGTGATTATCTTAACCTCTATTTTTAATCACTAATTAAGGTGATTATCTTAATCCATCATATTTTATCACTAATTAAAGTGATTATCTCAATCCCATTTCAATCACTAATTGGAGTGATTACCTCATTTCAGATAGATTTGTTTAATTCTAAAGGAGAGTTATTCATAATCTATTCTCTCCTCTTCTTTCCCCTGTAGAATTGGCCATTTAGGGTGAGACATATATAAGCTCGAACTACGACGGTTTTGATCCATGAGTGGATTCCAATCCCGCAATGATTGGTACGTAGTGCAACTTCAGTGCTCAAACCTACCATGTACAAATGATATATTGGTCCTAAATAAAAATAGTTAATGTGTATATGTGCAAATTATGTGATTTTCTTTCTTTTTAATAGCCATGATTACTTTAAAATGGAAAATAACGCATTTAGTAAGAGCCCGTTCTTTAGAACGGAAGAGGAGACGAGTTCCAGACGTTCGCACCTCTTAACCTAAACCCCGAACCCTATCTTATGGTATGAAAGACCAATTTTCAAAAAAACCTTATCCATATGAAGTCATCATCGTTTTAAATGATTTTTCTTGAAAGTGATTTTAAAACGATTTATTAAATAAATCTGTCCTTATTCAGATATTAATAGGGTGGCGACTTCCAAGCTTTCTAAAACTCATAGTCCAATGAGAGACTTTTGTGGGATTCACCGATTCAGACCGTTAATTAAGACAGTCAAAAATCGGATACCACACATTGTATCTATGATGATGCTGGCTTATGACAAGACACTCCTGAAGGGATATCACAAGCTTTCTTGGGTTATTATGAAAAGCTTTTGAGCAAAGATGCTGCAACAAGAAGAGCAGTTATTGTACAACTAGTACAAGAAGGCCCAATCATTACTGAAGAGCATAGACAAATACTTAATGCTCCATATTCTGCAGCTGAAATCATGAAAGCATTGTTCTCAATTCCTAGGTGTAAAGCTCCAAGAGCTGATGGCTTTAGCTCTTACTTCTATTGCGATGCTTGGCCAATAGTGGGAGAGGACTTAATTGATGCAGTTCAAGATGCTCTTCAAGAAGGCAGAATTCTGAGTGAACTAAATCATACCATCCTCACTTTAGTTCCCAAGACAAAAAGCCCACACAATGTCACTGAATTTAGGCCCATAGCTTGTTGTAACACTATCTACATGTGTATTACAAAAGCTTTATGTGGTAGACTCAGACAAGTGTTGCCTGATCTAATCATGGAAAATTAGAGTCGATTTGTCCATGGTAGATACATTGTTCACAACATCATGGTTCTCTAGGACTTAGTGAAGCATTATGGAAGGAAGCAAGTCAAGCCAAGTTGTTTGCTCAAGATTGATCTTCAAAAGGCTTATGATACTTTAAGCTGGGATTTCCTTAGTGAGATGCTCACTGCACTGGGGTTTCCTGATTCATTCAGAGAGCTGTTGATGACATGTGTAACTACACCAGTCTTCTCTATCATGCTTAATGGTACAATTAGGGGTTTTTTCAACTCTTCTAGAGGCTTGAGGCAAGGTGACCCTATGTCACCATTGCTTTTTGTGCTCTGTATGGAGTACTTGTTAAGAGTTTTGACAAAACTCACTGAGCTTGACCAATTCCAATATCATCCTAGATGCAAGGAAATGAAATTAACTCATCTGTGTTTTGCAGATGATTTAATCCTATGCATCAAAGGAGATTTTGTATTTGTGTATCTGTTACCCTGGGCTTTAAAATTGTTCTTAGAGTCATCAGGGCTGAAAGTAAACATCAACAAGTCTACCATGTACACTTGTGGCATGACTTCTACAGATGCATAAAGAATTGTTGAAGTATCAGGATTTGTACAACAATCATTGCCATTCAAATATCTTGGGGTGCCTATTTGTGCTAAGAAGATATCTGCTGCTCAGTGTGAAATATTAATTGAGAAGATAACAATGAGAATAAGAGTCTGGAGTTCAAGGAATCTCTCTTACACAGCAAGAGTACAACTCATTAATTCTCGTACTTCTCGGCTTGCATATGTCGGTCCCAAGTATTTACGCTTCCCCAAAAAAGTCTTACAAGAAATTAGTAAAATTTGCAGGGCATTTCTTTGGAATGGATCTTATTTCACTCAAAAACCTGGTGCAATTACCTGGGAGAAATTGTGCTATCCTAAGTCCAAAGGTGGATTGGACTTCAGGAATGTTGAACTTTAGAATGTAGCATTCATTGGCAAATATGTTTGGGTAGTGGCCACCAAGCAAGATAGTGTGTGGCTTAGGTGGATAAACTCAGTATACTTGAAGAATGCAGATTGGTGGTCTTATATACCTAGTTCAGGAGCTAGTTGGTACTGAAGGAAGGTGTGTGCAAACAAAAGCTCAAGCTAGTGTTCTCTCAAACTGAGTTTTGCAGCATGAATTGCTATTCTGTCAAAGCCATATATGATAAACTTCTTGATGAGCAGCCTGGAGTTTCATGGGATATTGTAGTATGGAATAGACTATGCCTCCCTAAGCATAGATGTATTAACTGGCTTGCAGTGTAAAACAAGCTCCAAACCACTGAAAAGCTTGCTTAGTATGGGATCAGTCCAACTGATGTCTGCTATGTGGGAGTCACACTGAAAGTCTTCAACATCTATTTTTTGAATGAATAGTATTAGATGTCTGAGGAAGAATAAAGAATGGTTCACTTAACTTTTATACAGAGACACTACGTCAGCTGGTTAGAAGAGTGCAACACAGTAACATAACCAAGTTTCAAAAGCATCTTATATTAGTTGGGATCAAAGCACTTGTATATGTTGTATGGCAAGGAAGAAACTCAGTTTACTAGAATCAGCAAGTTCCTAACATAGATATCAGTGTCAAACAGAGCAAGTGTATTATTAGAGCAAGGGTTTTAGCAGTACTACCTTAGAAAACATCTAGAAAAGATTATACTTGGTTTACAAGCTTGTAAGTAGCTGTTAACATGTGGCTTTTGCCTGTGGTTGATTGCTTGCCTAAAGGTTGAGGGGGTCCAACCTAGTTGATTTGCCTCCCTTTAGGTGAGTTTAGGTTGTAAAATGATGTTTCGATTAATCTACTTACTTAATTAACAAAAAAAAAGAATTGAAGGTTTTAGAGAAAGAAGACTTACCTCACTGTCTTCAGTTTCATCTTGGGAGTTCGAACTTTTAGCCATTAGACACAAGTGAGAGTTGTCCTGGCACTGTGCCCTTCTCTGTGATGTTTGTACAACATTCAGACATAATTTTGCTTCATGGCACTGTGCCTCTAACTGTTCTTCTTCATAATCTGAATCTCCCCAAATGGCAGCAATCATTGCTTTCTTGAACTCCTTCTTTATTTGCTCCCCTTTTTCTTTAGGCTTCTCATCATCCCATAAGGGACATTCCTTTATCCTGTGATTGTATTCACCACACTTGAAACAACCAGAATTAGTAGCACTTTTCTTAAAGTTTGAGGTAGTGCTCTTACCTTTGAAATTTCCACCTTTTCTATGATTGTTGTTTTTGTTCTTTTTGAGAAATTTTTTAAATCTCCTAGTAAAAAGATCAACATCATCATCACTATCACTATCTTCACTTTCCAATTCAGTTCTCAAGGCTAGACCTTTATTTTTTGGTTCATTAGTCTTAGAATCTAAAACAAGCTCATGAGTCATTAATGATCCAATAAGTTGTTCTAGTGATAGTTTTGTCAAATCTTTAGCTTCTTAAATAGCAGTTATTTTAGGGAGCCAACGATTTGTTAAACTTCTTAACACCTTTCTTACTAAATCTTCAGAAGTATATGTTTTCCCTAGAGAACGCAATTTATTAGTGATTAGTGTAAATCGGGTGAACATCTATTTAATAGTTTCTTCCTTATTCATAGTAAACAGTTCATATTGTTGCACAAGTAAATCAATTCGAGATTGTTTTACCTCATTCGTACCTTCATGGGCTAATTCTAGAGTGTCTCATATCTCTTTTGTTGTAGTGCAAGCGGACATCCTTGAGTATTCATCAGGTTCAATTCCATATTGGAGAATACTCATAGTTTTGAAGTTCTTTTCGGCTTTTATTTGCATAGTCGACTGAATCGTAGTCATCTTCATCTTTGTCTACCATCTTTCCTTCAGCATTTTTGGCTTGGATAAGGATTGGTCCTTTTCTTATGACTTTCCAGCATTCATAATCCGATCCTTGGATGTAGATCCTCATCCTAGCCTTCCACCATCTGTAATATTTTCCGTTGAAAATCGGACACTTTGAGTGTCTTTCTCGAGAGTCATCTTGCATGTTCACGACTTCTATTATCTAGGTATGAGCCTTTCGAGAATAGCCTGCTTTGATACCAATTGTTGGAGTACAAGGTGACACTCAAGAAGGGGGGGTTGAATTGAGTGACAAAATCTAATTGATTATCGCAAAAACACTCCTATGGCACAGTGCCTTACACTGTGTTATTCACTCGTAAACTCGCTTTTGATGTTTTTGCTCAAACGAAGTTGTATCAATACTAAAACCAATGAAATCAAATAACAAGACACAGAAATTAAACGTGGTTCAATCTAACCTCTGATATCTACGTCCACACTACCTACTCTTTTATTATTTGAATCTTAAAATACCAAACTTTTGATACAATATGATTCCCCCACTACTAACTCTAGTAGTGCTCCCCAACACTTAACCCTAAGTGTTGCTACTCTCTATAATGATGAAAATTACAGAAAGAATAAGTCCTCACAAGTGTGCTTCTTAGTCAAGCAAATCGAGGAACGTTACAATCGTTATTTAGAAACCTTAACTTACTAGAACTTTGTGTTATGCTCTGTGCTATGGGGATTCGTTTTCAGCTCTCAAAATCTTATTATCACCAAATCTGAAAACTTGAGATGTTATTCTGATTTCTATCCCTTATATAATTTATCAACTGAATAAGAATTATTCTCCAAAATATGATTTTCTTCTTGAATAATTTTTATTCCTAAAATAAAGGGATAAAATCTTTTCCTTTCCAAAATCAAATTTTATTTTTTATAAAAACTGATTTTTTTTTTTCCATATAAGATAAGGACTCCTCCATATCTTATGCCAACTATTAATCAGATTTTAAATCAATTTTTATCCAAAAATCTTTATCAAAATCGTTTTCTTTAAAAATCAGTTTTTCTTTTTTACAAACATTCTTTTTCGAAATTCTCTTAAAGAAACGTTTTCTTTAAAATTAGTTTTTTTACAAAACTTTTTATCCGAAAATCTTTACAAAAAATATTTTCCTTTCAGAACTAATTTTCGAAATTAAAAACTCCTTTTTTATATACTTTCAATATAGAAACATGAAATTAAATAATTACCTATTTTCTTAATTCTAAGAAAATAGTTAATCATCCTAATTTCATATTTCTAATTTAGCACAAAGTTCCAATACGTTAATTACATTGCATACACATGAAATTAATATAGCTAGACCTAAGCTTCCATATCTTCAATTCATTGAGCGTTCATGCACATCCAACCTTGATAGCGTTCTTAGATCAATGTTACATACATTCATGTTATAGCATATAGTGTTTATCATCATCAAAATATCAAACATAAAATCACAACAAAAATGAATACGAACATTTGGTTATAATCTTGAATTTGTGATGTATATGCTGTTTGTTTGAATTGTGTCAGTTCACATTGTGACTTGTTGAGATCATTTGTTGTTGTGATGATATTATACTTGAAATACTTGTCAATGTGTGAATTTTGGTGGTATGTGGCGGACTGCTGCATTAGAGCTGCAGTTGCTGCTGTACCGAGGCACGGCAGGCCTGCTGTTGGTGTGAGGGGGCCTGCTGGGTGAGCAGAGGGGCTGGGCAGGGGGAGAGATGGGTCAGGTGCTGGGCAGGGGTATGGGCCATGGGGGGCATGCAGTTAGTGGGTCTGCTGCCGTGGGATGGAACTTATGGGCAGTGTGTGGGAATTTAAACATTCACAAAACTTGAACTTGCGCCTCGCCTGAAAAAATCCCTCATCTTAGCGTCTTGCGCCTGATGCGAGCTTTATAAAACTAAGGGTTCGGTTATATAACGGCAGGGGGATGAGGGAAATGTGAGAAAGATGTGAAAAGATGAGGGAAAACTTATAAAAAAGAGAGGGAACTAAAAAAGTAGGTTAACTAAACTTAACTCTCACCATACTTAGCAGCAACTAACCCTTTTACTAACATAAGATTATTGTAGACATTAGCGTAATTATAAAGTGGTACCATATGTTACTAAAAGATTTGGATTTTGTTTATAAACCTATATTCTGACTTGATTTGATTTCATTGTTTCTATTATTCAATCAGATGTCATGGACGCACTACAATTTTGAAACCACACATGTTCCGAAACATAAACAAATTCTTCGAGACGAAAAAAACAATTTCGTCATGCACAACCTTGCTCTCTGTCAGCAAAGGGACAAAGTTGCGGGAGCGCATTATAGTGCTTTTCAAGCTAAAAAACTGGGTTTGCTATCTATGTATTTATATATTACTGATTTATTTATTTTACATTACACTAAAAAAACTAACCTTATAGGTGACGTCCATCTGTGAGAAATTCCTTCTTAATCTTCCCAACCTTAACAATGTTTCGGATCCCGATGCCAATTTCAAATATCAGTGGAAAGCACACGACACTAGAATTTCGAATTGGACGGTGAAGATGTACTTCAAGAAGTTCATGAAAAAATCTCTGTGCAACATGCTCAATAATAGAATTGATGATATTTGTAAGTCATAAACTAAGTCACTTAATAAGACCTAACACGTGATTGTTTTTTTTTTTATTGCTCTATTCCAGTGGTGAATGAATCTAGAAATATGCATGATGATGGTCAATATTTGGGGATGGTAGTAAATCGCTTGCACAAATGTCTTGAAAGAAGGCTGGGACGGTCACTTATCTTCTCTTGCGGATATGACACTTGGAAAAGATGGTTATTGGAATAGGTTTTGATATTACATTATTCCCAACTATTTCTTGGGTTATATTGTTGGTTTTCTTTTATTGAATATTTGATTTGGTTTGTTATAATAGTTTTGGCAAAATATAAGACCTGACATAAATATAGTTGTTAACAATATTTCTTGGATCGTTGAGACTGATTTTTTTTTCTTTTCTTTTTTCACTTGAAGAAACTTGTTGTATTTTTAGATTTATATTCATATATATATTTTTAATATGTAAAAAATATAGCTGTTAATGATATAGTAATAATTTTTTGATATAATATCCATAAAAAGTACATAAAATAATATAATAAATGAATTTTATATAGAAGTTATGTAAAAGCAAAAATATAATATGTGTTCAGCCGGTCCGGATCGAAAATCGAAACTTCAAAAAAATTTCAACCAAACAATTGTTATTTTTTCGGTCTGGACCGAAAATTAAACATTCACAAAACTTGGACTTGCGCCTTTTGTGGGGACTTGCGCCTCGCCTGAAAAAATCCCTCATCTTGGCGTCTTGCGCCTGATGCGAGCTTTTTAAAACTAAGGGTTCGTTTATATAACGGCAGGGGAATGAGGGAAATGTGAGGAAGATGTGAAAAGATGAGGGAAAACTTATAAAAAATAAAGGGAACTAAAAAGTAGGTTAACTAAGCGAGAAACTCCTAGTAACCGACTGTTTGAGTCTCTTTGGGACTCAAACAGCAAAAAAAAAAGGAAAACAAATATGATGTGGGGCCCACAATAAACAAAAGTAAGGAAAGAGAGAATGTGTGGTGCGTGGCTCAACCTCCCCAAAAAAAATCCTAATGCATGAGAGTGGGGGAGAATGTTGAAGAGAGAGAAAATAATGTGCTTTATGATCTCCCAAAAAGTAATGTACTCAAGAGAGAGAAAATCATAAACATTTCTCAACAATTTACAGAGATAGAGAGCGAAAAATACAGAGAAAGAGGGAGAAAAGAATTTGGCGGAAATAGGAGGAAAAACTACAATGAAAAACATAGAGTTGAGAAACAAATTAGGATTGCAGGAAAATCAAAAGTAATCAATGAAATCGAGAAATCGAGTCTTCTAAAATTTCGAAGGTTTGTTTAGGAGTAGTTTAATAGGATTAAAAACTAGGATTTTCATTATTTTTTATGATTATTGGGTTGTGGATGATACTAGCTCTGCCTCTTTGTTGTATTCGTTCTTATACTGATTTTTTGTCTCTTTCCTCTAATCTTCAAGTTTTCCCTTTTTTTCTCTCTAAAATAAAGTTTTCATTTTAATGTTTAGGCTGTAATTTTATTTAAACATTCATCTCTGCTTCATTTTCTAGAAGTTCTATGATTTAATTTTATTTGTAATTAGAATCCTTTAGCTGTAATTTCTTATATAATTTTTTTTATTAGATCTAGATTATTGTTTTGTATCTTGTGTAGTGGAAAAAATTGTAATATTCAACTTTTAGATGAATTTAGTTTTTCCACATTGATTTTGATTTGATTATTTGTGATTATTGTACCCATTTTCGTTGAGCTTTCAATCGTGGAAAAATATACAAAAGGTATAACGTCAAGATCAATGTTACTCAAAAGTGGTTTCAAATAATATATGGATATTTGATACTACTTGGTAATTGTCCAATTATCCTGAATTGGTACCAAGCACAGTTGAGTTTGGTACCAAGCACAAGTGAGTTTGGTACCAAATGCGTGATAATAATAATGAGATTGGTACTAATTGCTCTTAAGTATGGTATCAATAGAATATTGGATTGGTGCCAAATGTTATATCTTGCTATTTTGTCGGGAGGTCGATAACAACTTAGTAACAATGTGGTATCAATTAGTCTTCAGGGTGAAGAAGGAACATACAATGTATTCTTCAGGGTGAAGAACTTTGGGCACCAACTTTGCAACACCAAGCTGATCTGTGGGTGAAACATGAAGCATATCCACTTTCAACTCTCAGCTTCAGAAGGACAGCGCGCCACCACCTAATGTTTCCTTAAAGGACCAGAGCAATGGCTTCACTACCACTGTCACCCATTTATTAATGCTTTCAAATAATAAGATTGATAGGTTATGCAATCGTTGTCGATTCTATCTAAATGTGATAATACAATGCTTCGTGGATTCATAACATCAAATGGATGACATTATCTTACCTTCTAATTGTTTAACTCATGATTGGTTTGGCAATAGAGAAGTGGTTGTTCCCATTGGTTGGATTACCTTTATGATTGAGTGATGATAGTTTTTGTACCCCTGATAACCTTTCAAGCAAATAATATTATTATCGTTATCATTGAGGTACCTATGAATGAAAAAACTAGTACTAATGGAAATCTAAATCGGTACAACTTATTCAAAAGGAAACTTTATATAAATGATACCAATTTGAAGTCAAAATGGTACCAATTATATATCACAATGGTACCAATTTTATATCACAATGGTACCAATTTTATATCTGAATGGTACCAATTTCATGTTAGATTGGTACCAATTTGAAACAAGCAGGGTACTATTTTGATGAATAAAGCATAAAATAGATATAGTAATCTCTTATACGACGCCGCCTTGGAGCTTGACAACCTAGTAACTAATTGGATTGTGAACTTTTGCGGACGTCGGTAGGCATTACTACTTAGGTTTACTATTTGTCAATTACTATTTTTGATATTTCATATAATTAGTTATGTTATGCTTGCTTGTATCTTTTTGGGTATAAAGTTAAAGTGAAATACACTCATTTGACAAATTAAGAGCTAAAACCTAGTAAAATACACTAATTTCACAAATTAAGATACAAAATATAAGAAGAAGAATTGAGGTTCCTACATTAGTACCCTCCCTTCTTACATGAGTTGCAAGTATTTGGGTCAATGTACAAGAAAAAAGCCAATTGAAAATCATGTCAATGATTTATGCTATATCATTGGGTGTGAACCATCTATGAACAACAATAGGATGTCATTAGGAGAGATTGGAGCCCATTTGGGAGGACTAAGTGTTACCTTGGTACATCAAGGTTCCTACATTGGTACCCTCTCTTTCTTACATGGGCTGCAAGTATCTGAGCCTATAATGTATAAGGAATAGGCCAATTGAACATCAAGTCAATGATTTAGGGTATATCATTTGGTTGGAACCATATGTGAACAACAATAGGATATCATTGAGTGAGATTGAAGCCCCTTTGAGAATACCAAGTGTTACCTTGGTACATCATGCTTCATACATTGGTACCCTCCTCTTCTTGCAAGGGTTTCAAGTGTTTCGGCTAATATACATGGAAGAGGCTAATCGAACATCGTGGCAATAATTTGGTGTATGTCATTTGGTTGGAACTATCTATGAACAACAAAAGGATATCATTGGGAGAGATTGGACCCATTTGGAAGGATTAATTATTACCTTGCTACATCATGCTTCATACATTGGTACCCTCCCCTTCTTACATGAGTTACAAGTATTTGGATCAATAATGTACAAGAAAGAGGCCAATTGAACATCATGTCAATGATTTCTGGCATATCATTGGGTGAGAACCATCTATGAATAAGAATAGGATGTCATAGGGAAAGATTATAGCCCATTTTGAGGACCAAGTATTACCTTGGTACATCAAGGTTCCTATATTGGGGTACCCTCGCCTTCTTACATGAGTTGCAAGTATTTGGGTTATAATATACAAGAAGTAGACCAATTGAACATCATGTCAATGATTTGTGGTATATCATTGGGTGTCAACCATCTATGAACAACAATAGGATGTTATTGGATGAGATTGAAGCCCATTTGGGAGGACCAAAGTGTTATCTTGGTACATCCTGCTCCATACATTGGTATCCTCCCTTCTTACATGAGTTGCAAGTATTTGGGTCAATAATGTACAAGAAAAAGGCCAATTGAAAATCATGTCAGTGATTTGTGCTATATCATTGGGTGTGAACCATCTATGAACAGCAATAGGATGTCATTGGGAGAGATTGGAGCCCATTTGGGAGGACTAAGTGTTACCTTTGGTACATCAAGGTTCCTACATTGGTACCCTCTCTTTCTTACATGGGTTGCAAGTATCTGGGTGAATAATGTACAAGGAAGAGGCCAATTGAACATCAAGTCAATGATTTGGGGTATATCATTTGGTTGCAACCACATGTGAACAACAATAGGATATCATTGAAAGAGAATGAAGCCCCTTTGAGAAGACCAAGTGTTACCTTAGTACATCATGCTTCATACATTGGTACCCTTCTCTTCTTACAAGGGTTTCATGTGTTTGAGCCAATAATATACATGGAAGAGGCTAATCGAACATCATGGCAATAATTTGGTGTATATCACTTGGTTGGAACCATCTATAAACAACAAAAGGATATCATTGGAGATTGAAGCGCATATGGAAGGATTAATTGTTACTTTGTTACATAATGCTTCACGTGTATATATAATTATTAAGTACAATTCAACATACAAAGTTGTCATTAATTAGCACACAAAATATCATATAACATAAGAATACATAGTTTTTTCACATCCCAAAAGTCTCATACATACAAATATGAATAAAGAAAATAGTTTAGAGTGAGAGAGTGAGATATTAGTAAGGTGAAACCCTGAGAGTGCGGCTAGGTGAGGAATAAAAGGTTTATTTTGACTGGAAGGATTTCTTATATCTGTTATATATTAAATATATATATTTATTTTAAACTAAAAAAATAAAAATAAATATATATATTTTAGTTTGGGCGGGTCTATAGGTAGGGTCTGGGTAGGGTCTGAATATTTGAGAAGTGGACCCTTACCCTACCCTTACCCGATAGTATCAAGACCCATACCTTACCCTTACCCATAGGGTCCAAAAAATTAAGACTCATACCCTTAAATTAGGATAGGGTCTGAGCGAGTCTGGTTAGGGTTCTACACCCATTGCCATCTCTAACTGTAATTGATGATATAATTTTGGTTTAACAAATAATTCAATGACCAAACTTTGATAACTTTAACCCTATTAATCAAACAACTAAATCATAATTGATATGCGTTTTTAATATATTATTGAAAATGGAAACTAAAAATCATTTTCAATATATGTTGCTTTCTGTGGGGGTTAGGTAATAATTTACATATCTTGTATTGGTACCAAAGTGATCATATATTGGTACCAAAGTTGTCTTATGTTGGTACCAACGTGATCTTGTATTGTTACCCAAAAAAAAATAGAAAAACACCTAAATTATGTTATATTAGTACAATAATCTTATATATTGGTACGAAAGTAAGTTTAAGAAGGTACTAAAATCATCCTTCTTAAGCGTGCTTTTTAAGTTCAATGACTATTTCAATGGAATTAGATAAAATAGACAAACATTTATTCATTATTAAGTGTACAAGTAGACAATGAGATCTTACAAATTTAGTTCAACATCATAGTCAACATGATGGATTGCACATCATTTAGCTATTTGCGCTAATATCATTGGATTCAGAGTCGAATACAACAATAAGCCTTTTATTTTCTTTTTTCTTGGACCTCTTGTAAGGTCCAACTTCATCCTCTCCACGTTTTCTTTTGGTTGTCTTCTCCATGGGAATTTCCTTTTTCTTCGCCATGTTTATACATCAATAAATGAATAACCACGTACTAAACAAAACGAAAATTGGTACTAAAGTAAGATAATTCAGGTACCAAAGTATAACAACATTCGTACCAAAATAATCAGTCACATGCACCAAAGTATTAACATTTTCGTACCAAACTTGAAAAGCCCATAAATTTAACCCTTTAATTTACAACAATTATTAACTTTAAAGTTTCGTTTTTTTATTCAAAGATTATTTTCTCACAAATTTCAGATTACACACAATATGTTTGCTACATTGCATCGACCAACACAATCTAACACAAATCACTCTGACTCCAAAAACCAAGATGCACTAATAGAGTGAACAACACTATATTTCTTCTTTCCCTTTAAAAACTTAAATTTCAAATATTTCTATCACTCTGAGTCCGAAACAACGACTTTCTTTTTTGTTTCCTTCTTGGCCCTCTTAGAAGCTCTAGCTTCCTCCTCTTCATGTTTTCGTTTGGTGGTCCCTAAAATAATTTATTTATTATTCGCTATGTTTCTACATCAACACACATAAATGTCATTCTCAAACTAATATAACATTGATAACAATCTGATAACTGGTATCAAAATGTGATGAGATTGGTACCAAATCAAAAATCAAACCGTACCAAAGTAATAAGAATCGGGATCAAAACAAAACGGAATTGGTACTGTAAGTATGACTTCTCTTATTTCGAAATCTAAATAATATGCAAATGATACTGCTAATTCACAAAACACCAGTTTAAGGAACAATGCAAACACTCAAACATTGTAAGCATCCATCCCATGCTTCAATGAACAAAGTGTTGTGTGTGCATAAAAGTAAGCATGTACCCACACATACACAATGATATATTTTTAACTTGAACAAGACAATCAAAAAACATAGAGCAATATTCGATAGAAAACGTTGCAATTATTAAAGAACGGAGGAAGTACTAGATTAGATTAGATTATATAGAAAAGGTTCTAATAAGATCAAAC
This sequence comes from Beta corolliflora, assembly GCA_947648045.1. Lineage (NCBI taxonomy): Eukaryota > Viridiplantae > Streptophyta > Magnoliopsida > Caryophyllales > Amaranthaceae > Beta > Beta corolliflora. The sequence goes on from CANSZD010002984.1 coordinate 1,635,392, forward strand.
CAGAAATTATTTGTACAGATTAGGCAATAAAAGATTAGTTCAGACACGATTAACTCAATTGCTCAAGCTATTGTTGCTATTCAGTATTCCTCCACCATTTGAGTCACTAAAGGAACTTGTGCTTAGAATAGGAAATTATTGTCATTGCATTAGCAAATAGAGAGGTATTCTCAGTAGCATAAATATAACAGAGTGATATTATACACAATAACTTATTTCTTAAGCACACAAGTCCTTGGTAGGATATGGCTTCATTTACACAGATGAGATACAAAACAAATTTGTAAATGCTTTCTTCATCTTCCTCAATTCCTTGGTCTTGAAAGCATGTGCTCAGACTTCTGGTAGCAAGAGACAAAGTCAAATGTGAATATAGATGAATAAAAAATGTCAAACATTTTTAACAAGGGATACTATCTCATATAACCCTGACTTATAGGCCTTTTTCCAATATAACCCTGACTTTAGCAGCCCTGTCTCCGATAACCATGAACTTGGTTTTTGTCATTAAATTGGACGGAATTTGTAACGCCATTAACTAGGTTTGACTTTTGCTAAATTCATCTCTTTCTCTCTCTTGTTCTCTCTTCTCTCTCTTGTTCTTCATCTCTTCATCAATTTTTCCCAAACTCATAACAAAATCCAGATTTTTCCCAAACCCATTTACCCAAAATCATAAAAAAAATCCAGATTTTCTCCAATGGGTGTTCTTAGAAAAATAAAAAAATTGTGTTATTGAACACCTCTGTCCCGTTCTTCATCTTCTGTCACATATCTTCATCTATCAAACCCAGAAATTTCTCCTCAAAATACATCAAACCCATAAATTTTCTCATTTCAATCTCATCTTATCTTATCTCAAGTAGCAGCGGCAAGTAGCAAGTAGCAGCGGCAGAACACGGAGAAGAGTCGCCGGAGAAGAAGAAGAAGAAAGGGTTCGGACTCCATTCTCTCTTCGACCTCTTGTTCTTGGCAGCAACCCAACAAAATTTCGGATCGACCTCCATTCTCTCTTCAACCTCCATTCTTCCACCATAGCCGACACCCTTTGCACTACCACCATAGCCGACACCTTCGAAATTCCAAAGAACGTGAAAACGAAGCAAGGGAAGGGGAGGCGAGCTCCGGCAAGCAGCGGCAACGTCTTGTGGCGGGAGTCGGGGGCGAAGAACGAAGCGGAGGAGGAGAAACTCGGGGCAGCAGGTGTACGACGGGGCAGCAGCGGCAACGTCTTGATTTTTGCCTTTTCTCTTCTCTAATTTCTCATTTCTTGAATTTGATTTTGTGTGGTTTTTTGTTTTGTGATTTCTTTGTGTCATAATTAAGTGATTTCTTGAATTTGATTTTGTGGCTTTTTGTTTTGTTTTGTTATGTTTTGGATTAAAGTTTTGATTTGGAGAATTGATTGAGAAAAAAAAAAGAGAATGATGGGCTTGAGAAGAGATGAAGAACAAGAGAGAGAAAAGATGAAGAACAAGAGAGAGAATGAGATGAATTTCGCAAAAGTCAAACAAAATTAGAGAGTACTTAACGTCGTCTCTAATTTTGTCCAATTTAATGACAAAAACCAAGTTCAGGGTTATCGGAGACAGGGCTGTCAAAGTCGGGGTTATATTGGAAAAAGGCCTATATGTCAGGGTTACCTGAGATAATATCCCTTTTAACAATTTAACAATTTTATTGAATTTTGCCACTAAAAAATCAAGCAATAAACCCACCCTTAAAAAAAACCCAAACATCAAAATTTCACATAAGCATTTCTTCAAACAGATAAGAAGCATAAAAAAATAATTCATAATCCATCAAACCCACAAAAATTCAACCAAATTATCATAAAAAAACATAAACCAAGATCTTAAAAAAAACCTATTGTAAACCCAAAACCCAAAAAATTAAATGAGATGTGCAGATCAAATCATATATAGAGCAAATTAAATGAAACTCAAGCAAAAATCAAAATAGATTTGATGAGAAATTAAGAAGAAGAAAGTGTGTTTTTTTTTTTTGCTTGAGTAATATAACCGTACCAAAAAAAAGGAGGAGAATTAAACTTGAAAGCTTCAAACTTTTCTCCCGAAAATTACGAAATTCAAGAAATTACCAAAAAAATAGCCTTTTCTTTAATAGATATAGTGTTTTCCCAAATCAAGTAACTTATAAACAAGATTAGTACTACAAAAAATTTAAATTACACAACCTTACCAAAATTAACGAGATGAGAGATAAGAAGTCTGGCAAACCCAGAGTTTCGAGAGCCTCCAACAATTTTTTTCTGTTTCAAAACCCTAAAAACCTTTGAAAAGGATGGAGTTTTTGTTTGAGAGAGAAGATGAAGAGAGAGAGAGAGTTTAGGGAACTGAGAGAAAGTTGAGAAATCATGAGATGTGTTCTTATGGCTTCCCACACGCGCGTGTAATCTTCCAAATCCCACAACCTTTCTTTGCACATAAAATGACCAAATTGCCCCCGTTTGAGTCCACTAAAAGACTTTAACCGTTGGACGCTTAGCCGGACTCTTAACTTAGCTTAACTCATACCATACTTACCAGCAACTAACCTTTTTACTAACATAAGATTATTGTAGACATTAGCATAATTATAAAGTGGTACCATGTGTTATGAAAAGATTTGGATTTTGTTTATAAACCTATTTTCTTACTTGATTTGATTTCATTGTTTCTATTATTCAATCAGCTGTCATGGGCGCACTACCATTTTAAAACCACACATGTTTCGGAACATAAACAAATTCCTCGATACGAACAAAATAATTTCGTCATGCACAACCTTGCTCTTTGTCAGCAAAGGACAAAACTGCAGGAGCGCATTATCGTGCTTTTCAAGCTAAAAAACTGGGTTTGCTATCTATGTGTTTATATATTACTGATTTATTTATTTTACATTACACTAAAAAAAAACTAAGACGTCCATCCGTGAGAAATTCCTTCTTAAGCTTCCCAAACTTGACAATGTTTCGGATCCCGATGCCGATTTCAAATATCAGTGGAAAGCACACGGCTCTAGGATTCCGAATTGGACAGTGAAAATGTACTTCAAGAAGTTCATGAAAAAGTCTCTGTGCAACATGCTCAATAATAGAATTGATGATATTTGTAAGTCATTTAGTAAGTCACTTAATAAGACCTAACACTTGATTGTTTCTCTTTTTTTTTGTTCTATTCCAGTGGTGAATAAATCTAGACATATGCATAATGATGGTCAATATTTAGTGATGGTAGCCAATCGCTTGCACAAATATCTTGAAAGAAGGCTAGGACGGTCACTTATCTTCTCTTGCGGACATGACACTTAGAAAAGATGGATGTTGGAACAGGTTTTGATATTACATTATTCCCAACGATTTCTTGGGTTATCCAAAATACAAAGAAAACTATGCCGAAATTTTTACTCGTATATTAGTTATATATATTGTTGGTTTTTTTTATTGAATATTTGATTTGGTTTGTTATAATACTTTTGGCAAAATATATAAGCTGTCATAAATATAGTTGTTAATAATATTTCTTGGATCATTGAGATCGATTTTTACTTTTTGTCTTTTCTTTTTGCACTTGAAGAAACTTATCATATTTTTAGGTTTATAATCATTTTTTTTAATATATAAAAAATATAGCTATTAATAGTATAATAACAATGAGTTGCAAGAGTTAAAGACTCATTTGCAAGAATTGATTGATAAAGTTTCATAAGGCCGAGTGTTTCACCTTGGGGTGCTCTTGTTCTTATTGTCAAGAAGAAGGATGGCAGTATGCGATTGTGCATTGATTACCGCAAGCTGAATAAAGTGACGATCAAGAATAAGTGCTCGTTGCCTCGAATCTAAGATCTCTTTGATCAGTTAAAAGGTGTTGGGGTATTTTCCAAGATTGATTTGAGGTCTGGATATCACCAGATTCCTGTGAAGAAGTAAAATATTCCTAAGACTGCTTTTCGGACGAGGTATGGGCACTATGAGTTTGAAGTGATGCCTTTTGGTCTCATGAATGCTCCTGCGGTGTTTATGGATCAGATGAACCGTTCATTCCATGAGTACTTGGATACTTGTGTTGTCGTTTTCGGCGATGATATTCTGGTGTATTCTAAGGATGAACATGAGCATGAAAAGCATTTGAGGCTAGTTTTTGGATGTCCTGAGGAAGTAGAAGTGGTTGTCTAAGTGTGAATTTTGGTTAAAAGAAGTTGCCTTTCTAGGTGATGTGATCAGTAAGGAAGGGGTTAAAGTTGATCCTTCTAAGATCAAGGTTGTTGTTGAATGGGTGAGTCCGAAAAATGTTTTTGAGGTTCGGAGTTTCCTAGGCCTTGCTTGTTATTATCGGCGATTTGTTAAAGATTTCTCCAAGATTACGCAGCCGTTAACCAAGCTAATGAGGAAGGAAAGCAAGTTTCTATGGTCTGATGAATGTGAAAAGGATTTTCAAGTTTTGAAGGAGAGTCTCACTACTGCTCTAGTTCTTACTTTGCCATCTGAAGGGGTGGAGTACGAGGTGTATAGTGATGCTTCCAAGAATAGGTTGGGTTGTGTTCTGATGCAGCAAGGTAAACTGGTTGCTTATGCTTTAAGGCGCTTGAAAATTCACGAAAGGAACTATCCGACTCATGATCTTGAGTTAGCAGGGTGGTATTTGCACTTAAGATTTGGCGGCACTATTTGGATGGTGTTCCATGTAAGGTGTATACCGACCATAAGAGTTAAAGTACATCTTCACTCAGCGTGATCTGAATATGAGGCAGCGAAGATGGTTGGAGCTTATTAAGGATTATGAGTTGACTCTGGAATATCGTGAGGGTAAGGCTAATAAAGTGGCCGATGCTTTAAGTCGAAACTCAACTCACTCATTGAATGCTGCTACGGTTCGGCCTAGAGATTTGTGTGATTAGTTCCGAAAGCTTGATATTGAGTTGGTACCTCCAGGTTTTGTAGTTGCTTTGTTGTGTTCTATGAGTGTTGAGCCCGAGTTCTTCTAAGAGTTGAGAAGCAAGCAGAAAGTTCATCTGAAGCTCGAGAAGATTCGCGAAGCAAAGCTACAAGGTCGAGCTGAGAATTTTTGAGATCTGTGCTGATGGTAGTCTAAGATTTATGGGGTGATGGTGTATGCCTAATGATGTTGAGCTTAAGAGAAAGATTCTTGAAGTCTGTATGAAGAGAGAGATTGTCGAGTTTATGGCTAGGTGTTTGGTCTGTTAGAAGGTGAAAATTGAGCATCAAAGGCCTGGTGGTTTGTTGCAGCCATTGCCTATTCCTGCGTGGAAGTTTGATTCCATCTCGATGAATTTTATGATGGGTTTACCGAGAGCTGAAGGTGGTAAGGATGCGGTGTGGGTGATTGTGGACCGATTAAAGAAAGTAACTCGTTTCATTGCGATTAAGAATACTTGGTATATGGAGGAGTTAGTTGAAGCTTATGCTAATGAGATCATCTGTCTTCATGGTGTCCCTAAGGAATCCTGTCTCATTTCTGGGTTGCTTTGCAAGAGGCTTTTGGTTCGAAATTGAAGTTGAGCACTGCATTTCATGCTACAACAGATGGTCAGCTGAGAGAACTATTCAGATTCCGGGGGATATGCTTCGTGCTTGTGTCCTAGAATTTCAACAGTCACGGGTCATGTCACTTAGTTTGGTGGAGTTTTCATATAACAACAATTATCATGCTAGTATCCAAATGGCTCCATATGAGGCTCTGTATGGGAGGAAGTGTCGTAGTCCTACTTGTTGGAGCGACATTAGTGATTCATTGATTTTGGGGCCAGAGTTAATTAAGGATATTGTTGAGCAGGTGAAAATGATTCATGCTAAGATGAAGGTTGCTCAAGATAGGCAGAGATCATATGCTGATTTGCATCGGAAGCCTATTTCCTTTGAAGTTGGGGATAAGGTTTTATTAAAGGTTTATCCTATGAAAGGGGTGATGCAATTTGGTCAGAGAGGCAAGCTAAGTTCGAAGTATGTTTGTCCCTATGAGATTCTTGAGAGGATTAGGGAAGTTTCTTATCGACTAGTCTTGCCGCCTGAGTTGTCAAAGGTTCATAACGTCTTTCATGTGTCGCAATTGCATAGATATCGAAGCGATCTTTCTTATGTGATTCCAGTAGAGTCGGTTTCACTTGAACCGAATCTGACATTTGAGGAGCGGCCAATTCGTATTCTGGATAGTCAGAACCGTGCTTTGAGGAGGAAGGCGATTCCTTTGGTTAAAGTACTTTGGAGGAGTCAAAAATATGAGGAAGCCACCTGGGAGACTGAAGAGTCTACAAGGCATAAATATCCCGAGCTGTTCATCTCAGGTATTTGAGTATTTGCAAGTTTCGAGGACGAAACTTTATTAAGGAGGGGAGATTGTAACACCCCGTGTTTTTGCTCCTAATTTTTCGCGGTTAATTTTACTAAGTTAGTATTTTTCGATAAAAATTAAATATTTTATTACTAAATTATTTTTAGGCGTGTGAATATGTTTGATATATATATTTAGATGTTGTGTTATATTTATTTAAATTGGTTAGTTAATTATTTTATAGGTAATATTAGTTTCGTTATTTATTTAGGCGTTTAGGATGCGTTTTTGTCGTGTAGTGTTTTTGTAACATTGTTGGACCTACTTGAGTGATGAAATGGAGCATCACGTGTGGCATGTAGTGTTGGCCGAAATTCAGCAAGTATGGATAGGAGAGTGAAGAATTTTGGTGCATGTTAAGTAAACCTTTGAAGCTTTGTAACTCCCCATTAATTTCACATTAAACCTTTCTTTAACCTTTCATTTTTCTATGCCAAAAATCTGTTTTTATATCAGAAAATTTCAGCACCCCTTCCCTATTGTTGCACGCCATTTTCGATCAAGTATGGGGAAGATTTCTCTCATTCATCAACCTTTAACATGTTATGCTTAAACCTTGTCATTTCTATCATCTTAAAATCTTATGTTAATCTATGTTTTTGTTGCTTTAGGAGACAATTTGGAGGACGAACACCCTATTCACGTGGAGCACGCCTAGTGTCTTGTTACTACATTATTTTCCCGACGCTCCAGGTAACTAATAGTTGTCATAGAATGCTAGAAATCGCGGTAGTTTTAGGGAAAAGATTTAATTGTTAGTATTATGTTTAGGCTTGTTGGTTCACGTTTTAAATTTAGAATTTGATGATTATATTGTGCAAGTGTGTGCCGTGTGTTTCATGTATTATGGAGTGTTGTCTGTTGTTGTTACTTGCTTATTAGTTAGTAGAAATGAATAATGTTGTCGTTAGAATTGTTGTTACTAATTTCTTATAATAAGTTTATGTTTAAATGATTAGTTCGTGTGATGATATGATTTTTCTTATGATTGATTTTCTTGTGGAATAAGTTTTACAACTTTGTTTATGATTAGTGGTGTTGTTGAAATTATTTGGTATTGGAATTCATGAATGTTGTTGCTGAAGTTTAATTGAAATCATGATTAGTGCTCGTTTTGTGAAATATTCGGTTTTTGTGAACTTTCTATTTAGTCTGGAATTTTTCGTCCAGATGTGTCGGACGCACCGAAATGTGTTAGACGTGGCGCCTGTGCGTTAGACGTGCAAGAGCTGTGCGGAGCGCATGCTCCTGCGCTGAGCGCACGCATGGTCAAGGCAGACCTGCTGGTCTGTTTGCTTGCTGCATGAATTTTCGTGTAATTTCCGTTACGTTTTCGAATGTTTTCATGTCGTTTATTTTGGACAGATTATTGGTGGATAACGTTGCTTGGAAATGTTGAGTTTGTGATGTTATTTGTGGTTATGTTTTGGAATGTTAAAAGATTATTCTTTATGTTATGATTTATTGTTGTTGTGAGATTGTTGATTTCATGCTTTCGTTTGTTGTGAGCATGGTTGTTGATTTTGAGAACTATTGAGTTTGTGTTGTTGTTTTTTATGAGAAGATAGAAATGATATGATTTTGGAATTTGAATTACTTAGGGTTGCGATCCTAGTTTTTCTGCTGAATTTTGGGTAGTGTAAGGCCATTGGGCATCCCTATTGATATTGATTTGATGATGGAAAGATTTGAGGTGAAATAGTTCTGGTATTTTTGTTTTGTTTTTTTTTTCTTTGAGGTATAAGAAATCCGGTGGGATAGATGTAGTCCACATGAAAAACATGGCAACCACCTGGGTTGCGATCTAGGGGTAAACCTAGGTTAATCGTTGTCGTCCGAGAGGTTAGGGAGTACTGCATGTACTACCCTGCATCGGGAGTTTGGCTATTCTTAGACATAGGCAGTAGATAACGTAAGCCCATAGGCTATTTGGAGTTTGTGATCTGACAAACCTTAGGAAGTAGGTTGCGATCCACTAGCGTTCTGCTCTTTTTCTCTAAAACTTTTCTCTATGTTTTATTTCATATGGTGATTTATGATTTTATTGGTGTGTTGATGTTCATACTTTGTTTATAGAATTCGTGATGTATTTATGTTTTCATGTGAGTTAGAAGTTGGAGTCTTTTGTGATGATTAAATGTTAAGTGAAGTATGTTGTCACTAGTGGAAAAAAGGCCAAGGGTTGCGGTCAAAAGAGCCCTAAGGGCTGCGTTTTTGGCCAGCAGCCCTTTCCGTAGCAGCCCTTCAATAGAAAAGAAGGGTTGCGGTTTTTAACCGCAGCCCTTCACAATGAAGGGTTGTGGTTCAGGCCAAAAACGCAGCCCTTCTTAGCTCGATGGGCTGCATTTTCGGCTTAAACCGCTGCCCTTCTTTAAGTGAATTGTTGCGGTTTAAAGGCGAAAACGCAGCCCTTCTTTAAGTGAAGGGCTGCGGTTTAGGCTTAAAACCACAGCCCTTCGTATTCCTATGTTTTTTTTAAAAAAAAAAAAATGCGCCCGCATGCCCACCCCCGCACTCCCCCAAGCCCCCGCCCGCCCACTGCACGCCCCTTGCCCCACCCCGGCCCCACCCCGCCCGGCCGCCCCTCGCCCCCACCCCACCCCCCCCACCCGCCCAGCCCACCCCCGCACTCCCCCGACCACCCCACTCCTAGCCCACCCCCGCCCCCCACCCCTAGCCCCCCCCCCCCCCACCCCTAACCCACCCCCGCCCCGCCCCCCCCCCACCCCAGCCCCCCCCTTTACCCCCCCGCACCCCCACCCCTGCCCACCCTCCGCCGCCGCTCCACCCATTGCTGCCAACCACCCCAAAGACCCAACCCGGCCCATAGCCCAACCCAAGCCAGCCCACCATGGCGGCCCCCCACACCACCCCCCACCCAAAACCTCCCTTCGACACAAAAAAAACGATCAAATTGCAATAATATATGACAAGTTTTTGAACGTAATAATTAACTTTAAATATGTATATTTAATAATGTAAAAAGTGTACATAGAATTGATACAAACTAGTAGATCGATGTAGCTAATTATATCACGAATTCCACCAAAATGTATCATAAGCAATCATCACAAAGGTGGGACGCCAACTTATCCCGAGCTTCATGTAATTCGTCTGTGGTGAAGGCCCTCAAACTTGGTGTGTTATTCATATAAACCTTGCAAAACAACCAAGGAATAAACACATAATATAAGAATTCAATCATTTACCGTAGTTAGTAGTTCTAAAAATGACAATACCTTCCCGAAATTCAATCAAAAACAAATGCAAGCCTAAAACTCTACACACTAGCTATATTATACCTCATATTATCATATTCAAAAAGAAAATGGAGTTAAATGACTCGAGAAACAAGAATTGGATGCGAAAAGGCAAAAATAGGCCTAAAATCACATTTATATTCCCGATATACAACCAACAACAAATGCAAGCCTAAGAATCTACACAATAGTTACATTATACCTCATATTATCATGTTCAAAATGAAATTGGGGTTAAATGACGCGATAAGTACGAATTGGACGCGAAAAGGCAAAAATAGGCCTAAAATGCCCTTTTCGTTCCCAAAATTCAACCTACAACAATTGCAAGCCTAAAAATCTACACAATAGTTACACTATGCCTCATATTATCATGTTCAAAATGAATTTGGGGTTAAATGACTCGATAAGTACGATTTGGAAGCGTAAAAGGCAAAAATAGACCTAAAAATGACATTTTCGTTCCCAAAAATATGCATAAGCTACTTTGGTTTCTAAACCAATTAATACCTATTACCAATCGATCTAATCTAAACTAACATATACTAATAAGTTACATACCTTTGAAGATCATCGACGTTAGTGCAATGGTTGACGATATCGAACATGTACCTCAGCACGTAGTAGCCACATGCAAGTCCATCATCTAACTTGTTGCGGACACTAAATGTTCACCAAAGGATGCATCCAATGACATTGATGTTAGATGTGTAGTATGTGGCTAAAAGTGTTTCTATATAAGGACAAATAAATTAGTCATGTTACCTCGACTGATATCCAAACAAGAGCTTTTGGTGCTCGAAGTCCTGTTGCACTAATATGCTTCATCACACTACATCAATACATTATTATAAGATTAGATGTACTAACTGTTTATATATATAAAGATGATGAATAATGTGTAATATTAATAAGTGCGCATATATTGAGTTTCGATTAGGCTACCTATTTAACAATGATTTGATTAGTAAGGATCGTGGTGGTTGTCGACGCAAATAATCAAAGTGGTAGACTTCGTTACGTGACAAACATATCGCAAGCAGTGTCCAATGAGCCCTACAACAAGAAAATATAGTTATTATTAATCGTAGAACAATTAATAGGTCAATTTAATTATCGAATAATAAAAGTAAAGCGAGTTTAACAAGCATACTTTTCAATATATGGAACAAGAATGATCTGATGATATCCAAAACGAGATGATGCTTTGAAACTCATATCGAGATACTCTTTCACTTCGGCTTTGTTTTGTAAGCAATTGTCATCTCGTATTATGTTTGGACATAACCAACCAAACATTGACTCATCACTAGATGTTGCAATCAATTCATTGTATAATAACCTGAGAAACCATATTGATTAAAAGTAAACTTACTTATTATGGAAGTTGAATTGAAAACTACTTAAGGCATATGTATATGTATATTTAATTTATATACTTATGTATTACCTCATGAATGTTTGTATCATGGAAACATTCAACTCTACCCCACATAAGAGTTCTTTAATATCGACCTTAGAAATGAATGTTGATGACTCCTCAAAGTAGTGGAATTGTTGCTCCACCAAAGGAACCTCAATTGTACTATGATCGGGTAAATCGCTAGCGCACTCATGTAACCAATAGCATGGGATACTAAGGCCTCGCACCACCTCTGGCTCGATAATAAGTGGATTCTTTGTCATAGAAACATTTCCCTTCAACACATTTCGTTCACCTTCATCACGTAAACTTGCCTTCTTATCAGGTGAACAGGCCTTCTTTGCCTTCCTGTCATGTGAGCCGGCCTTTCCCCAAACCTAGTAATTAGTTAAAAGTAATGATATTACTAACTATCATAGGAAATAGAAAAGAAACACACGCATAACATTTCGTTCACCTTCATCACGTAAACTTGCCTTCTTATCAGGTGAACAGGCCTTCTTTGCCTTCCTGTCATGTGAGCCGGCCTTTCCCCCAACCTAGTAATTAGTTAAAAGTAATGATATTACTAACTATCATAGGAAATAGAAAAGAAACACACGCATATATATATATATATGTATATATATATATATATGTATATATATATATATATGTATATATATATATATATGTATATATATATATATATGTATATATATATATATATGTATATATATGTTTATCATTGTACCTCATCTGAAAACCGCACCAATGTACGCGGCCATAGAACATAACTGCCAAGGGCATCATTCAGTAACTGTAGACCAACTTCTGGCTTCGGTAGCGGAAGAGGTAATTCGTCGAAACCAGACACAATTTAATTGAGGGTGACCTCATAGTGATTATCATCCACTAACTGGTTATGCAATCGTGCTCGGTCATTAGGGGGTTGTGCATGGCCATAAGCTACCAGAATGAAACTATCATAACCATCTCCTCGAGCTAATAGTTCACATGGTGTCTCCTCCTTTAAAAAAAACTCCATTTATAGTTAGTCTATGAAACAACATTATTATATTAAGAATTTCATGCATTTAAGAACAATAGTTGTGTAACAAAGCAAAGGGATTAAGTGATTACCTTCAACTCGGGTACTACAGGTGGATCAGGTAAAGGTATCATCCGATCAATAGATGTTGGTGGATCACCGGCCTACCGGGCTAGGTGTAATATCACTACCCTTCTTGAACGCAGCAAAAGTCGGTAAACCCATTTGCTCCAAAATGGCGTTGAAGTTATGTGTCATCTCCTCTCTGAGCTCCTCCCGAATTGCAGCTTTCATAGCCTCCACATCTACTGACGCTGCCGAATTCACACTACTTGCACTCGATTTTGTCGTTGTAGTGTATTGATCACCATATACCTTTCTCAAACCGAGGCGGACACCTCCTACGCCCCTCACGCGTCCCTTGTGGTCCTTTCCTAAAGTTTTGTGCAATGCATCAATGTGTCCTTTAGGAGTGAACTCACCTGATTGCCTCTTTTTCCTTCAAGCCAATCTACATAAGGATAAGAGAGAAATGCTCGTGAGCGCACAAGTTATATTACATATACCTTATATAACCATATAATCTTGTACTTACAATGGCGTTGGCTATCTCATTTGTGTTCGGGATCGAGCAAAACTCTTTTTCCCTTTGCATCAACCCCATGCATCGAACACCACCAATCGAGGACTCTATCTGGCTGCTGAGGCTGTGCAACTGTCGTCGTTGAGCTAGTCCCCGTTGCCGTTGTCGACCCTATTGTGGGGTAATGGCTGAACATCCACTTCTCTCTCGCCTCATTGTACGAATGAGCACCCAAATGATGATAATACTTCTTAACTTTTGCACTCACGCTACTTTTCTCACGACTTGCCTAAAACACACAATTATAAACAAAGGTTAGGTACGGTGTTATACAATAATACTAGATCTAAGTGTATTAAATCTTAATAAAATATTCTTACAATAGCTTGTGGGGTTGTTTTTTTGGCAACAAATGATTCCCACTCTTCAGGTTTGATAGTTTTCCATATCTGAAATGGTAATTTGGATGGTCCAGATGATGTTTCCGATGAAGCCTCAGGACCGGCTTGTGTTTCTCCACCGTAGATGTTCTTCTTCTTTGTACCTACTACTTTCCTCCGCTTAGTGATCCACCCAGACACTAACTTAGCCTTGAAATCTCTGAATCTCTGGGCAACCGCGGATAGAAATACATTCTTCTTGGCTTCATCATCTTCGATATTGAATTGATTCTTCAAAAAACGCAGTTCACAAATTAGTTTTCGCAAATGTTGTAACTAAATAATTAAGAAACTAAACGTTATTGTACGTGAAGCTTACCATAGTATCGTCCCATAGACACCGCTTCAACCCCTCGGGCACCTCTTTCCATGAGTGCAGAATGGAGAGTTTATGCATGCAAATGCCAACTTGCATGCCATACTTTTGACGCCACTTTCCACAAGGTTGACCCATATTATCGTACTCCAAAGTCATATTTGTGTGTTTCCCTCGTGACTTTGTAGGTCCCCTTCCTTTTCTCTTTTTCGTCGCCAATGACTTCCTAGGCATTTGTGCATTTATTTCTTCACGGCGAGGTCGAGCCAATTTACCCCGTTCCTTTCTCGCATCGAAAGACTCATCCTCGGTAGTGTGTTCAGCACTCGTGCTGTTATCCGTATGCACCTCCGCCATCTCCCTGAAATTGTACAAATATACACATGCCACTAAGGGGGGAGTGTGTCAAGAGGGGGGGTCCGTGTGCAAGGGAGGGCAAGGCGGTGGGGGAGGGGCAAAGCAGTGGGGGTGTTTGTGCAGGGGAGGGTTTACGCCGGGCGAGGTGTGGGGAGGGGGGTTTTGTGTGCAAGGGGGGGGGCGGCAAGGTGGGGGGAGGGGAGGGTTCTATGCGGGGGCAGCGGTGGGGGAAAGAGGAGGGGAGGGGCGCAGTAGAGGGAGAGGGGAGGGGTGTGCGGGGGAGGGGGGTCTCGTGTGCGGGGGGCAAGGCGGCAAGACGGTGGGGGAGGGGAGGGTTCGTGCGGGGGCAGCGGTGGGGGAGGGTCGGCCGCGGGCGGCAGGTGGGGGTGAGGGGAGGAAGGCAGGTGGGGGAAGGGCGGGCGGGGGTGTGGAAGGGGGTCTTTGTGCAGGGGGAGGCGCGGCAAAGTGGAGGGAGGGGAGGGTGTGCGGGGGAGGGGAAGGGTGTGGGGGGAGGGGAGGGAGCCTAAAACTCTACACAATAGTTACATTATACCTCATATAATCATGTTCAATAAGAATTTGGGGTTAAATGACTCGATAAGTACGATTTGGAAGCGAAAAGGCAAAACTAGGCCTAAAATGACCTTTTCGTTCCCGAAATGCAACCAACAACAAATGCAAGCCTAAAACTCTACACAATAGTTACATTATACCTCATATAATCATGTTGAAAAAGAGGAGAAATGTAAAAGAGGAGAGAGAGTGAGAGGGGATTTACCAAAAAGAGAGTGAGAGAAGGGATGCTCCACAAACAATGCAGTAGTGGAGGAGAAAAGAGTAGAAGGAGCGCAAGGTGGTGCGCAAGGTGGTGCAGCTGCGTGGTGGTGGAGCACTGGTGGTGGCGTCAATGCAGTGGAGGAGAGAATGAACCAATGCGTGGTGGTGGAGCACTGGTGGTGGCGTCAATGCAGCTGGTGCGTCGTCGTGGCGGTGCGCGCTGGTGGTGCGTGAAATGCGTGGTGGTGGCGCACTGGTGGTGGGTCAATGTGGTGGCGGAGGTAGGGTTTCGCGCAAGGAGAAGTTTGCTCGTGAATTTTGTCTAAGGGAGGGAAATTGAAATGGGGGTGCTGTATATATGCCCGCAATTTGAATCAAAAAAAAATGAAAGTGAAGGGCTGCGATTAGCCCAAAAACCGCAGCCCTTCATACAGTACAAAGGGTTGCGTTTTCTTGTTAACCGCAGCCCTTCACTAAAAGGGTTGCGGTTTCCTTTAAAACCGCATCCCTTCATACAAGAAGGGCTGCGTTTTCAAAAAAACGCAGCCCTTCCTTTTTTTTCCCCTAGTGTGTGATGATTATATATGATTAAAGCTTATCTTCTAATGTTATCTTGATGCTAGTTGTTCTGGGAGAGCTGCTAGTTACTCCCCACTAATTATAGATATTTGTTGTTTTTCTTATAAATGCAGATGTTTCGGAAAGTTAGACTTATTACAGTGTGGACACAGGAAGTGTGTTTTGGAGATTTTACTAAGCTTATAGTTTTTATGATTGTGGATGATATTTATCAGGAGTTTAGGAACATTTTCACTCTTATAGGTGTGAAGTAGTTGGATTTGGGTGGTTGTTTTGCCACATGTGTTTTATGGATGTTTTTGGATGTATTTTGGGATTTCTAGTGGTTTGATATGAAAAGTTGAACTTATTTTGAGGTTATTTAGTATGTTAATTTGTTATTTTCTTTATAATAATGTTTAGTTGAACCGTAGAGTGACATTATCCGTTTGAGCGATATTTCTGCTATCGTCTACTTTGTTTATTTATAGTTGTACTTTCTTTATTATTATTGTGTAAAAGGACGGAGTGTTACATTCTACCCCTCATTCCAAATCCCTTTGATCCATCAAAATCTCAAAACTTATAAAATCCATAATCCTTGCCTTAGCCCAACCAATTAAATCTTCATTAAAACTTCAAACCTCTAACCTTTCAACCTTTTATATCCAGCCATAACTCCTTCTCCAAGGCATGTCTAAGCCCACTAGGTTGAAAACCCGAAAGCGCGATGTAGGCAAAAGTTAAGGCACAAAAAAAATCAGATCCAGAACTACGAATGGTCTGATTCCGCAAGGACACGTAGGAATCCCAATCTCAAGGTCTGACTGCTTCAATAAAACCAAATTAATAAGATCACATGATTTGGCTTTCTAGAATTGAGGAGCATACTCTTTCTAGATCCTGACATAGACTCAAGTCTGAACCTAGCTAAGTCAAAGCTTTTTCCCACCTACATTCCATTTAAGTCACAAATTTAAACCTTTTATTTTTCAATCTAAACTCTCCTTATCCCTGAAGGACTCTTTGATAATTCCATAGCCTCTGGCGATATCTGACTTTGCCTGTATTAACTCTCCAAAGAAGAATTCCCAGTGAAGAACTATAAACGCTCAATACAAATCAAGCATCTTCTAATCTAGGCTTAGAGTGCCTAATTCAAGATAAGCTTATCCAAAGTGGGGACTTCCTATATATTTAGTGCTTCCTCCAAAACATACTTACGAAGAGTTGTTATCTGTGGATCTCACTTGCAGACCCCGATCATTTTCAAAATAGTTTTCGAAAATCAAACTATCTATCTCTACCTATCCAGACCTCCTAATCTTGCATATAACCCTGACCTTGCATTACATTTCATCTTTCCTAGCCTTGCATCACCCCAACCTTGCATGACATTCCATCGATACCTTAGCTTTGCATAACCCTGATCCTTGCATAGCATTTCATGCATCTTTAGAGAGTCTAAGTTTGCATTTTTGCATCATTATGTGCATCATTATCTAAGTGTACCTATCTGATAACATCATTTCCCGCATGTAATCAGATTTCTTATAGTTATCGTCTTGCAAACTAACTTTGTTTTGCTGAAAATGGCGATATATAGATCAGTTCTAAATTGTAGAACGTTTAGAATCGTTCTTCGTCCCGACACAGGCTACTTGGACTTTCGGTTTCCTGAACCTCAGTCAAAGTGGGGGCTTATGTAGACACAAAATCTTGTCTCCTCATTGAGTACCCATGGCTAGTGATGAAACATACCGTCGTCCTAATTGGTCCGGTCCAAAGGAAGAGCAATCTAACAAGCAAGGCCAAAAACATTTCGAAAATATAAAGTCTATGTATCAAATCCAAACCCAATTAATTATTCTTGATAATTAATTTTAAAGGTTATTTAGAAAATTGGATTTTTATTCACAAAGATAGCTGATTTCGGATTTCAAAGGATATATTTTACCAAAGGCTAAGAAAGAATCTAAAACAAAAAAAAAACCGCACATAAAGCAAGTGCCCCCGACACACAAGTTGTGCGCCTGGCGCAGAGCGTGTGGCGCACAAGCTGTGCGCCAGGCACACAGGTTGTGCGCCAGGCGTTTAAGATGTGCACCAGCGCTCAAGATGTGCGTCAGGCGCACAGTTTTTCTTTATCTTTTCGATCCGTTTTCGGTTTCTTTTGCCTATAAATAGCTCGTTTCTTCGAACGAGTTTTGACAACACTTTTCCCTACGACATCTACACATACTTAGCCATATTTAAACACTCAAACTCATATTCAAACACATCCAAATACATATTGAAACACATTCACACCTTCGAATTTCTTATTTCAAGCTTCAAGATTGCTCATCCCGCAGATCATAATACAAGACCAATGCGACAAAGGTATAATTCCTGAAGGTTAATTCCAATTTAATTCATTTTTTACTAACAGTGTACTTGTCAAAATGTAGATTTTAAAGGATTTCACGTGTTCTAGTACATTCTTCTCTAAACCATTTCTTTTTATATTCCTTTTATTATATTATTCATATTCATATGCATGATTATATGATTTAATGCTTTCATCACCTCACATGCTAATCAAAGATCTAAAGAACTGTTCTAACGCCTAATAAAATAATTGGACAACTTGATAGAAACCCAGTTTTTTGATTGCCTTAATAACATGTCACCAAAAATTAGTCTTTTATGTGTTTCATGAACCAACCTAGACTAATCTTTTTTAGGGTGCTGAAAAATATTGTTTAGTTATTTAATTGCATAAAACATGACATGAATCGATATTAAGTAGAGGCCATCAATATGAGAATTTGATTACTGATCTTATTCGTACCCTCACCCCCGAACTCAATCTATGATTCATTGACCATCTATGGAGTCATGACGGGGAAATCTATATTGGATAAGTCTGATCCCTAAGTTGTCCCAAGGTTTTCCAATATTCAGTTAGGTTTATGAGTCTTAATTCCCTTAAGACTTGTTGACGACTTCTCTATATTTCAAAACACATTCAATCAAGACCTTTACTATGAGGTAGTCAAACACGTGCTCTTCCCGCTTAGGCAATAAAAACATGCCTACAATTGCCCAATTTTTAAGCTGCTTTTATTAAAGGTGAATATTACTTTATTAACTCAATTGTGTCTTAAACTATACTAAACTCTTTGTGACACACATGTATTTTTAACTTCTAATAGGAGTTATGGATTTTCACCAGATTTTCTATTTTCAAAAAAGGGGAAAAATCATTGTCTTCGTGGCAGAATGTGGAATTGCCCCATTATTTGCCTTGTTGCCAACCTTTTAGCATTTCTCCAACAAGATTTGAGGAATGAAAGAAACCAAACACTCATTTTGTCTTATCCTCTCTCGTCTCTCCCGTGGCTCTTCTCCTCCTTCCTTAAACTCCTCCATGAAACACAGCTCCCAACCACCAAAGCCTCGCCAACATTCGTCCTCCCACCCAGCTCAAATTTATCTTCCTTCCTTGTGTTGGGTATACATTTCAAGTCCTACATTGGAGAGATAAGGAGTTACCTAGTTTATAAGAGTACACCAACTACATTAGTATGAGGCCTTTTGAGAAGGAGCCTAAAAATAAATCCGTGCGAGGTGGGCCCAAACCGTACAATATCATACTAATGTTGGAGCTGTTGGTGGAATCGTGGGCCCTGCAAATGGTATCAGAGCCAACGGTTCGGATGGGTGAACGTGCATATAATGGTGGACCCCATGGTCGGCTTGCTAGAGCACGCAGGGTGCAGAACGGTGTACCTCTAAGGCGTGGGTGCGAGTCTTTGGTGGTATTCTGTATAGTTCTTAAAGATAGGTGAGATGCATATGCAGTTGCGGAGTAGAAATATGTCAAGGGTGCAATCTATAAGCATGGAGCGGAAACATATTGGATGTAGGCATGGCTCGGAGACATAGTGCATTACTCTGAAGAAGGTGTGGAGGCTCTCAGTGTGACCTTGCGATGGAAAATATGTGCTTGGTGCCTCGTGTCGAAAGTCTTCCTAATATTGTTGTGGTCAGACGGCGTGTTCCGCGGGTTGGTGGCAGTACAAGATGATTAGACGGAATATCGCTGGTAGGGAGTCTTGTGGTCCTTGGTCTGAGGGGAGGATTGTTGGGTTTACATCCCAAGTCCCACATCAAAGAGATAAGAAAAAGTTACCTAGTTTATAAGAGTTCACCAACTACATTATAAGTATTTTGGGAAGGAGCCCAAAAGCAAATCTATGTGGGCTGGGCCCAAAGAGGACAATATCATACTGATGTTGGAGTTATTGGTGGACTCGTGGGCCCTACACCTTGCTGCCACCGTTGCTCTGTTTTTCTGTTCTCCTCTTTGCTCTTTGATCCGGTTGGGCTAGTGTTGTTCTTCGCCGCCAATTTGCGGCCACCAGCGCAGCTGGTGTTGTTGCTTCCCACACTATTCTTTTTCTCTCCTCCATGATGTTGCTGCTACCTCGTGCTACGTGTTGGTGGTTCTTCCGCCATCGCAGTGCCATGGCATGCTTGTTGTATGTGTAGCGATGTTCTGCTGCTACTATTGCTGGTTGTTGTTGATGGCGGTTTGCCACCGAAAATCGAAGCCACGGGCCGCTTCTCCTTCTCTCTCGTGTGTGTGTTGTGTTGCTGCTCCTACTCCCTCGTTTTCAGCACTTTCGCGTGTTAGTGAAGGCAAAAAGTATATCCTTCCGTTTTTTTATAAACACTCATTCAGATTTATATGGGTTTTATTGTTTGATTTCATTGATAAATTTAATTCTAAATTTTGATATTGATTAGCAAAATTAGCTGTAACAAGAGTTTATTGAATTTAAAGATTGAATCTTTCCACTTTATATGATGGATTGAAGCTTACAATCTGTTAGAGGCTTTCTTAAGTAGTTTATAAAAGCATATTCTTTATAAAATATATTGTTTAACACTATTCTCTATAATGGGATTAGAGTTAGCTTGAAAGATTGATGTTGTGAGTTGAATATGGGAACTAGTTGGATACGTTATTGGATATGGGGTTAGGTGAAAGATTGCTAATATCATTGTTGTTATGTGAGGTGCTTAAGAATAACTTGTGGGATTCAATTTGATTTGTGAAAAAATAGTGAGTAATATTAATGAAACTAATGAGATGAGTTATTTATGTATAAAAGTTAATGAGTAAAATTTCTAATGATAATTATATGTTATTCGAGGTTATTGGTGAAGGCCTATAAGGGACTATCGGTGGGATGCCAGTATTGTGGAGTATCGAAGCATGATTTCGGGTTAAAGGTATAATCGGAGATCGAAAGAGGTACACACATGTCCTTCCATTTTCCAAAGAAATTATTGATGTTTCCATTAATCATATGAATTACATAAGTTGATCTTGATATGTTTTCTTAAGTTAAACTTGGATTGTATCAAAAGTGTGATTTGTGTACTATAAGATTTGTGAAATACTTCACAAATTTACGAAATTTAAGTCAAAAGTGGAAATAAATTATAGATATTGAGTTTAGGATTATTGTGGATAATAAAGGAAAAATAGATTTAGGATTATTGTGGATATTGAGTCTAATTATCCGGGATTGCAAGTTTTAAACGAATATTGGAGTTGTGATATATCGATACAGGCAAGACATTTTTCAAATAATCATAGATGGTTTATTGTGGTATGGTGTGATTGTAAAATATGAAATATTGTGGAGGTAAAATTAGGAATGCGGATATCATTCTGGTGGTATTGAGTTGAAGTATTAAGATATAAATTCAATTATACTTGGCTGAATTAATAGCATGTTTTGGGTATAAGAAAGATATAAATTGAAGATTAAGGAATAACAGAGATTATGTATTTGGATTAGCAAGGCTCGAGGCGATAATTAAATTGTTACATATTTGTTCATACCCAGGGATACCGATAAGATAATATTGGGTTATGATAATGGTAATTAAAAGAGTTATCATTTTAAGGTATAGCTATAAAGTCGTGCAGCGTTAATAGAATGAAGTTGGAAATATGTTATCGCAATACGATATTGATTTATTGAGGAGTGAAATTCAAATATGATTGGCAGTTTATCTGAGTAGAATTCTAAAGGATCATAGTCGGATTGCTAACAGCTAAGATCAAAAGTTCTATTAGGTGGGAATGAGATCGTCAAGATGAGAGAATATTTAGCTCAAACATATTAAAGATAATGTTGTCCATAGTCACGATTTATGAATTATGATATTACAAGTTTATATACTTAGCCTTTTGTTTCGGAAATTGTTAATTGATTTGCAAAATTCTCAAGAAACATATGCTTTTTTTTGGTCACGTTATGGTTTCTGAATTACCGAATGCATTTAAATTCAAATAAGTTTTATGTATATTGCTTCTTTTACATGATCTGAAGTAAAGAAATCATTTTGTAATTTGGGTTGTACTAAAGTATTGAGATTCAAGTTATTATGGAGCAATGACTAGAAGATTTTATTAACTAAGTTTGTGTATATGATATAAGTATTTGAATGATATGAATAAAGTTTAAGTATTATGATTTAGTGTTTGTTTTATGAGGAAAGTGAACAACATCTGCGGAACGAGTTGCTCATTATGTGTATGGAGCGGGTATTACTCCTTTGTGTAGGGTCATGACCTAAAAGTCTTGCAAGCAGAATATGATAAGGTGGTGAGACGTTCCCCAAGAGTTTAGAGACATGGTTTAGGCCCCTCTCTGTTCGTGTTCTCTTCCCCGGTGAAGTAATAAAGTTTTATTGAAATTATACTTTTTGAAAATGATTTAAATACGTGAGTATATATGAGAACTTTTATATTGAGCTTTGAACTAAATTTTAGATGAGACTTATCAAAAGCTAGTAATTCTTGTATGAATTTTGAACAAGAGATTATCTATGAAACCTGATTTTACATCATCTTCTTAAGAAGAGCTAAATACCGCATCTGAAATCCCTAATAGGCTTAGCAAGTACTCTATATATCTTTGGATATCATGAGGTTATAATTAGGGACAGCTCGTGAGTTTAATAAGTCATATTTCCATAAGTAGCTATTATGCGTACTAGAATATTATGTTATGAGATGCAATAAGTTTATGTACTTACCTTTAAATATCTTGAATACCTTTTCAGTTGTTTTCCAAAGTGTAACATATAACCTCATTGTTTATTTATCTTTTAAATATTATGCACTGGGTTATGACTAGGAAAATATTAATATAACACCCCGAAATTTCGCTCCTAATTTTTCGCGTTATCTTCCCTTAGTTATTTTTTTTTCATCAAATATAGAATATTTTATTCTCGAAAATATTATATCTTAATTTTTTTTAGCTTTATAAATATTATATATATATAATTTATTTGATTGAAAATAATATCTTTTTCTAGTATTTAAAATGTGCGTTTGAGCTAGTATTTTTATTTATTCGATTTTAGCGCGTTTTGGACCGTCGTACGACTTTTGAACCTTCAAGTTTAAGTTCCTAAGTTGTTGTCCACAAAAAATCAGATTTTATGAAGTGTAATTTGTGGCATTTGGCGGTCTCCTTGATTGTAACTCCCATGTAACCCCCCTATTTATTTGCTAATCAAACCCCTCCCCTTTTAGCCTTCTTTGGAGCTGCTAATATCAATCCAAAACCCCCTTTTGCAGCCGGTTGGTGAAGAGAAAAGAACGAAGAAAAAAATCCTTCATCTTGCCCACATAAAATCCACCATTTTCACCATTCTTTCAATCACAAAAGTTCAGCTATGATACTCTAAATTGTCCATCTTTTCTCCATTGTAAATCTTGGATATTCTAAGTCCAGTTTTGGGTTGCTAGGAGGTGAGTTCGTGGAGGACAACGACGTTGCGCAAGAAGGACAAAGCTGGACCTTCGTTCTACACTCCTCCAGTTGGCCCAGGTAACTAATGGCGATCCTCGTACGGTTAGAATTCATTTAGGATTTATTTGGTTTTAATAGTTAAGTTTGGGTTAGTATCATGCTACAAAATTTGGGTAGGAAAATATAAATATGTTAGTGCGATTGTCTTCTGGGACTTTCATGATTATATGATTGTTTAGGTACTGTAAATTTGTTGTTCTATTGAAAGGTTTATGATGAGCCATGTATTTAGGCAGCCGGTGTGGTGTTGTGTTGCATTTGAGGGATGAGTTGGTTGTAGTATTGATTACTTCGTATGCCTTGATTACGCTGGGCAAGTGTTGCTCGTTTCCCTCTTGTGTTGGATGCTGTTCATTGTTATCTCGTTGCTTAGTTATTGTTGTTGTTCATGCGTGGGGATGAGCATGGTTGTTTTGTTTAATATCTTTGTCGTTCTTGCTATTGTGGGAGGATGATAATAATTGTTTGCATCCTTTTACATTTTGTTTCTCTCTCGTGGTTTTGTTGCAATTTATGTAATTCTATTTCTTTGGATTTTTTTTTCGCTTATTGCATGATGCTAGTTAGCTCTGCTTGGTGGGTTTTGATTTGTTTTATTTAGTTCTCATTTTTCTTCTTGTTTGTTTTGTTATGAGTTATGTTGTGGTATGTAAAACATGCTGTGAGTTTAAAGTTATGTTTTACAAGCACGTTTTACTAAGTTCAAGTCCACAATTTTATAATGTGAGCTTATATCATTAAATTTATTAGTATTATTATTATTATTATTATTATTATTATTATTATTAAGATATACTTTTATTGTTAAACATGCTAATGGTATTGGTTAGCATGTTGGGTGAATTATTAATTGAGGTTTGTGGCATTGTTAATTGGCGGATTTTATAAGTTATAATAAGCATATTGTGAATAGTTTGGTAATTTACCTTATTGCAGACTTTGAAAGAGTTCAAAGCTATTTATATACTTTATGTTTTATGAAGTAATTAAACCCTAATTTGGAAATATTATTATTTTTATTAAGATAGTGAAGTTATTTTGAATTGGGATTTATGGGTTGAGACCCTAAATTAATTCTTGCAGTTTGATGTAAATGGAATTGATGGGTCAAGGCCCTAGATTCTTGCAGTTTGATGTCAGACCTTAAATGACATTCTGCAGATGATGAAATTATAATATTGATTATTTATTTTTGTTTGAGGATGATGACTAGCTATAGTGAGACGACATGGTCTCCTAGGAATGAACAGTCACTGTGTACTGAGCAGGGTACACAGTTTATACTTACATACTGAGCAGGGTGTGTAGGTCCGTCTTGGTTATTAGTTGTCGTCTGAGAGGTCGAAAAGTGCGAGGCGGTACTATCTCGCATCAGGGTGTGGCCATACTAGACATAGGCGAGCAAGGTCCTAATACTATAACCAAATAGGAATAGTGGGTTGCGATCCACTAGCGTTCAGTCCCTCCTCAAACGTGTTAAAAAGACTATTTTGGAAACGTTATCATTATCATTTATATCGTTCATATTATTATTTTATTTAGACTTGAAGGTTTATTATGTTGATCCTTGAGTTCATATGTATATTTGTTTGTCTAATTATTCTGTTAACTTTCCCTCTTTGTAGTTAGCATGTTGTATTATCTCTGTTGTATTGATTTATTTGTTATTTGATTATTTGAAGTGTATTTTATGAGATATTGTGTGTGACTTGATTATTAAAACTTTTATAGCTAGAGTAAGTTGTTCTATTTTCCTTTATTTATGTCTATAATTAGACGGAGTGTTACAATTAAACTATTCAAATAAGTTTTAAACCACCCAAAAATGAATTTCTAGAAGAACAATGTGTACTCAATCTCTCTGACTTTGTTCCTGGAACCTGTCCTGGTGGGGGCAGAGTTCGTTGTTACCAGTTTTGCAGGTATGATGTTTAGAGCTCGGGATGGTTTTAGCAGTGAGGTCACGATGTTGAATTATGTGTTGTGGGATAAAGTGTATTTACATATCTAATGATATAACTTGTAATATTTATCTACTCTATTTGGGATCTTGATTTAAATGATTATGTAACCTAAGATTATAAGGACTTTGTGGTGGGATTTGACCCACAAATCCAAGGTCAAATGTTATTGGAGTTGGTTTTTGCAGCAAATGTATGTTAGCTGAGTTTGATTAACATTAACCAGGTTTTGTGATTGCTAAACATGATTAGCTAGCAACTCGGAAGTGCGGGACGTTACATATTGTATTCTCAACAATCAACAATCTTACTTATTGACTTTTGTCGTGTGCTTAGGTTAACACAAAACATGCGTATGAGAACAAACTCCGGTAACTCAAATTTAGATAAATTAGGGAGTTCTCAAAGTGGATTCTAAACATTGGAAACGGTAAAGTTGGTGAACCGAATGATGGTAAAGTCAATGTAGAAATTCATAACGAGACATTGATATGTGGAGAAGATGACCCTATTTCTCCAATAGTCAAGAGCACATTATCCTAATCTAGAGGATTACATATGGGAAACAACTTATTCTCAGGAAAGAACTATTCTTTCTCCAATTAATGAAATTGCTGACAGGGTTAATGATCATGTGTTGTCTCGATTGCCAGGTGAATAAAGAACATACTTGGGTTCAAATGCAATCTCAATGGAGGAGGAGAATTTTGTAGTTCATGAGATGTAGTCTACTGAATTTCTGAATACAATCAAGTGCGGGGATTACCAAATCATAATATTAGATTGAAAGTAGGGGCTCCGGTGATGCTCCTAAGGAATATCGACCAGAAATCTTGGCTCTATAACGGTACTAGGTTAGTCGTTAAGCACCTTAACAATCCCATTATTGAGGTTGTTGTTATATCCGACAGTAATGTGGGCGATAAAGTTTTTATTCCCAGGATGACACTTACTCCATCAGACGCAACAAAGTTCCCCATTGAGTTCCAGAGAAAACAATTCCCATTGGCTGTCTGTTAATGACGATCAATAAAAGCCAAGGGCAGTCGCTAGCACATGTAGGCTTATATGTCCCTCGACCAGTATCAAGAGTTACAAGTAAAAACGATTTGAAAATTTTAATCTGTCATAAAGATCGTGGCTACTCGAATGATATCACTAATGTATTCTACATGGAAGTACTTGGAATGTGTAATTAGTATTTGGAATATTAATTCACTTGGTACCTTTGTACTTTGGGCTTTTCCATTTGGTACCCAATTTTTTTGTTGGATTCTATATGGTACCTTTGTAGTTTGGACTTATTCTCTCCGTAACATTATGTTAAATATGGTTAAACAATGTGTAATTAGTATATGCGGGTTAAATAGGGTTAGGGGTTTGTCATTTTTATCCTTAATGACCAAATTTAAGGTCCAATTTGATAAAAAAAAACAAGTAGGTATTTCCTGACACCTAAAACGGGGTTCTAGTCATCTTTCTCCAATTTCGACTTTAATTTTGACTCATAAGATCCAATATGACTCCCAAACCTTAGCTGCACAATTTTCGATGCACAAGGCACGTAAACAAGCCAAATTACTAACCCTATTTAATCCAAAACTAATGTTTTATTTAACGGAATGTTACGGTAGAGAATAAGTTCAAACTATAATGGTACCATATAGAATCCAAAAAATAATTTGGTACCAAATGAAAAAGCCCAAAGTACGACCAAATGGAATTTCACCTTTTTTGTCTAATGTGTTGACTATTGAATGTGAATTAAGTCGTTCTAATTATATGTGAATTGTTCTTTCATTTATATGAATTTTATCATTTTAATATTTCTTCATAATATGTCTTATTTTGTTTTATCAAATCATATTTATATATATGACCTCCCGTGCATTCTTGCACAGGTTTAAAAACTAGTATTGGTATTAAAGCTAGACTTTTCTAGTAATAATAAAATGAATGACTTATTATTACCAAACAAAGGTTGCCTAATATATTAAAAAGCGTTTTTAAGTAAGTCTACGCACCACGTGTCACTCTCCCTTTAGTTGTTTCATTCCATGTCATCATTATGCACATTAAAAAAATTAGAAACATGCTCTATATAAGATTCGACCATGTGACCTCAAGTTAATATACGAAAGCTCTAACCAATAAGCTATGCAACATTAGATGATATTTTTTAACATGAAAATATTAATAACCCGGGGAATTGCCGGGGACTAAAAACTAGATAATATATTAAAAAAATGTTCTTAAGCAAGTCTATGCGTCACATGGCACTCTCTCTTTAGTTGTTTAATTTTATGTCATCATTATGCACATTAAAAAAAATAGAAACATGCTCCATATAAGATTCGACCATGTAACCTCAAGTTAATATATTAAAGTTCTAACTAATAAGCTATACATCATTAGGTGATATTTTTAACATGAAAAAAAAATTTAGAAATCGCATAATATAGGATTTGATCCCGTGACTTCAAGTTTATTTACTAAAGTCTTAACCACTAGACCAAGTGATATTTAGTAATTCCCTCCCGTCAAAAAAATAAAATAAAAATTTCTTACCCTAGGGCATAGCCGCCTATTAATATCTATTATATATTAAAAGGTGTTCCTATCAAAGGAACGTGCCATATAAATATTAACTATATATATGCGCCATGTAGCCTTCGCCACTATTTATTGTACTTAAATAAATATTATTTGCCACTGGATTTAAACATGCGACCTCTCGAAGAAAAGTTTGTCCTTACCATCTCAACCTCTTTTTTTTAGTCTTCATAAATCCACATAATGTTATATATTCATTCGCAAAACATAAAGTAAATTAAATGTTAAATTTTTTTAAAATTAATTTTTACAAGAGTGGAAAAAATACATATCAATTGTGAAGAAGAAAAAAGCTAACACCCGGGGCAACGTCCGGGCCAACACACCAGTTGATATATAGTAATAATAAGACTGAGTTACATTTGGAAAATTTCTCTAACCCTTACAAATTCACAACTCTCTCCTTTAATTCATCCATTACAACTTTCCATCTTAAAAATTCAATTATAACGTACAATTTGAGATTTCCAGAAACCGTTCGACGAGCTCGGAAACTCGAATGTTCCAAAAATTAAAGGTTTGTTTCAAGGTAATTTTAATACTTCAATTCAACTTTAAGATTGCAAAAACTCAATTTTCCTCAAATTTGATTGAAAATTCAGGATTGGAGATTCCGAAAAAGAGCCGCGATTAATTGGATTTGTTACTGCTCGTTTTCAACTGGAATTTGGAGCGTTACATTTAATTTCAAGTATTAATTTAAGCAATGTTTGAGGGACTGGTTCGACAGCTCCTTCTCGGTTATCTTGGTCGATACATTAAAGATTTCCAGAAAGAGCAGCTAAAAATCACATTATGGAATGGTAATTTTATACAATTGCATTAGTATATATAATATGATTCTTAGGAGTTTTAATTGTGATGATATTTTAAGAGGTTGATTTCTTTGTTGTACTTCAGAGGAAGTTTTGTTGGAGAATGTGGAACTTATTCTTGAGGCGTTTGACTACCTTCAGTTGCCGGTTGCTCTCAAACGAGGTAATTTTAAACTCACATTCGCGTGTTATGCTGTATCATTTTGAGAAGTGTTGTTGTTGTAAAGGCTAGCTTTGAGGTGTAGACGTTAATTTTTGCTGTTAAGGAAATATTGGCAAAGTGTAGTTGATGAAGGTTCTTTGTTGCTTCGACTCCGGTGCTCGTATACGAGAGGCGGATCCAGGATTTTAAATTTGGGGGTCCCAACTAAACCATCTAAGAACACAACGAGCATAATAAAGAAATCGAACAATAATTTCATCACATATTGACAATGAGAAGTTGAGTTTTAGGGACGACAAATCTAAAAATTTATATTGTTCATGGCAACTATTAGAAAATAATTCCATTATTCTATATTTTAATACTTCGTCCATCTTTTTAATATATGACTTTTATACTCCCAAACACACAAGTTTGACCATAAATTTATTAATTGATTGTCTATTACTACAAAGTATAAGAAGTTGATAATTAGAAAATATACATAGAGATCGATCGACAAGTTTAACATCATATTTTTGACTTGGACAGACTTAATATATTAAAAGTTCATATATAGTGGAATTGTTGCATTTATTCAAAAACGAATAGATCAACCTCTATAAGTGCATGATAAGAAAAAATGATGATTAAATACTCAAAGTTGGAGATATAATACTAGTATATGAATTGTTAGTTTGTAAGTAATTAATACAATGATTAAATAGAAAGAAAAAAAAAAACGAAGGATAAGGCTTCAAGTGAACCAAAAAGGATATTGTTTAAAAAGAAAAAAGAGAAAAGAAATAAGAAAAAAAGAAAGAAAAAAGTAAAAAGTAAAAAGAAAACAAAGTTAACCAAAAACATTGCGCAGTGGAGGAATCGAACTCGCACAGTTATTTCATACATGGGCCTACCGAAGCGCCACTAACCACTGGAGCATATTTCAATTTGTCAAATGTAAGCGCGGAAAATTCTATATATTTGATTTATGAATTTTTGAAGCAAAGCGGAAAAAAAAATCAGAAAATATTTATATATTTTTCTTGATTTGGGGGGCCTGTGCCACCCAGGACCCTTCATGGGTTCGCCCGTACTCGTATAGGAGGCTGGTATGTATGTGTCCAAGTGTGTAATGAGGAAATTTTAATGAGAAATTTCCATCATTTTGGCCTAGTTGAAGCGTGGAAGTGTTCGTATCCATGTTGAAGATTGACATAGAGTATCTAAAGTGAGACGTTGCGGAATTTCGAAGAATTGTTTTTTTCAGAAATATTGGTTTAGTTCACTTGAAACTCTCTAAGCATAAGAGGAACAACAGTGACAAACATGCTCCTTTGTTTAAAAGAGTTGCATATTTGACTCCGTGTAGCTTTTCCACCCATGAATCTAAAGGACTTGTATTTGTTATAGTTATATTTTCTGGAGTATCTAGTGAATCTTAAAAACCTCTGACAGAACTTTTTGCTTGCATAGGATCCTGTTTTGTTAAATTTTGACATTGCCTTAGGTAGATATCGTGTGGAGGTGTTCATCAGTGGTAGCAAGGAAGCCGCCTAATGACCAGTAGTTTATGGTGAATTTATGATGTATATTTTGATGAGTAGTACATAGTGTATTTCCGACGATCCAATATGTATATTCATTAACAACAAGGAATTTGATGCATACTAATGGTGTGGAATTGCAGACAGATAATAGCATGTGATGCTAAAACTTTTGAGGTGATTGAATATGAGCTAATTGACTTGTTGTCAACAACTTGAGTGTAGTTTTTCCATCAACTTTAGTGTTTGACTTGTTGAAATTCGACCTTCTAACCTCAAATTTTACCTTTTATGGTGGTGGAGAAGAAAAAGAAAGAAGGGGGCGGTGGTATAGGGCGGTGCCGCAGCGGTGAGATGAGAGAACGGAAGAATATAGTGGAGCAATGGTGAGGAGAGGAAAAGGGTTTATTCTACCCAAACAACATTTTTAATCAAAGGGTTTTCATTTCCTTTCTCCTTGTTCCTCTTTCTCAAACCCTTTCCCTTTCCCTTTCCCCTTCATAAACCAAATGCCCCCTTAGTCTTTGTAAAATTTGTTTTAGTTAAATTTAAACTAATATTTGTTACTATTATCATGGTAATATCAATTTTACTATTACTACAAAATTTTGTTCTTATGGTTGTTATTATCTGGTGAGTTCTTCTAATATTCTTCTTTTATTTCTCCCTTGATTTTGATGGACTAATGGTCCCCGTCCTTGTAATCCTTCTTTTTCAGTTTTGATAAAATTGTTCTTTTTAAAGAAAAGCTGTTTGTTTGCTGCCCAACTGTGATCTTGAAAGCATCATTATCTCCCCAAACATCGAAATTGAATAATAATGATTAATGAGTAAAGAGGTCGTTACTTTCCCTATTTCAAGGTTAGAGCACACTGGTTTCATAAGCTAAGACGAAGTTATTCGTATGGTTGTCCCAAATTTGTGATTGGTTACAATATGCTAAGTTGACTTAGATTCTGGCATCTATATTATATTTCCTCAGTTTTTAATTACTTGCAATGTTTCTTGTTGCACAAGAACCAAGGAGAAGAGAGAGATAGATAAACAAAAAGAACCCTATGTGCTAGGAGAGAGAAAGAGAGAATACATAGTTTGTCTTTGATCCTATCTTCGTAATATGTTCTATATGGTCTTGACTTTTGTTGTACATATGTCTTTTACTTTTATTGTCTCCCAATCATCTGTCCCACAAATGCAAGTTGATTCTTTGATGATTTTTGCTTTGACTTTTCACTTCCTTTCTTTTTGGCCATCTAAGGTTGTTTTGTGT
This sequence comes from Beta corolliflora, assembly GCA_947648045.1. Classification (NCBI taxonomy): domain Eukaryota; kingdom Viridiplantae; phylum Streptophyta; class Magnoliopsida; order Caryophyllales; family Amaranthaceae; genus Beta; species Beta corolliflora. Next base: position 1,666,723 of record CANSZD010002984.1, read on the forward strand.
AAACATTTTTTAAGCTTTGTCATTTGTGGATCTGGATATCATCGCCGATCTAACTTTGGGATCTACTTTTGGATTGCTTGACAGGTCATGTTGGTAGGTTAAGTATAAAAATCCCTTGGAAGAAGCTGGGTTGGGACCCTATCATAATACTTTTAGAAGATGTTTTCTTTTGTGCTGGTCCACGCGATGATCATGAGGTATCCTTTTAGAATGATATCACAAGCAATCTGTTTTTCTGAGCAACTGTTTTACTTTTTTCTGTACGTTTCTCTCACTGTTTTCCTTGGAGGAAAGCATCTGATACAAGTCTGTTGCTATAAATATATGTGGAAAACTCATTTGCCTTTGTTTATGCAGTGGAGCGCAGATGCTGTTGAAGGAAGGGGACTAGCTGCTAAGAAAGCAAAGCTTGCCACTGCAGAGTTGGCGAAACTGTCAAGGCGTGTCTGTGGTGAGACATATGTACTTACCCTCCTCTGTCATGTGCATTCCCTGTTTCTTGATTTTGTTAGATCGAATGTTGTAAGGCTAGTATCATCTTAAAAATGAACTTGACAGGAAGGTAGAAGTAGGTTAAACTGAGAAAAAAGTACCTATATTAATCCAGGAGACAACCAATTCTCAAAGAAACGCGGTCTCTTACGGAGAGGAAATATTTTAAAACAATTTTTGCTGGGAAATTATAAATTTCCCTCCTGGAAGGTTCTTAATGGAGAAAGAAACCATCAAAGTTGTCAAGCTCTTCCAGTGAGGCCCGGGCTCGTGGTTAACATTTGGCCCTCGTTGCCAAAGATCAGGGTTCCCTCTTTACTGTTGCCACAGAAAGTGTTCTGAGCCCAGCTCATGTTAGCCTGTCATAAGCTAGTTGCTTGTGACTGAAATTATTCAAGGGTTCTGTTTGCCGTAAACTCGGCAAACTGCTTCTCCTTCTGTTGCCTATCCGCCATTAGTTTCTTGGCTCCATCTCATACTTTTTTTAGTGCTTTCTCAGTCAAGTTGATGAACATTAGATCAACTTCTACCCCAGCCATCTTTATTATCACTTTCTTTTTCATTTTACTTGCCATCTGTTCCTTTCCAATTTTTTTTCAAACAATACCGGGGATGGATCCCATAACTCCTATATCCCCATATATTGCTTCATCCAATAAAATTCATTTTTCTGGTTAAATAGTATGTGATATTTTTTACAAAAAGAAAAATACAACCAGAGGACGAGATGTCTACAAAATGTAATACAAGAAATAACACCCTATTATGAGAACCCTTCTTCTAGAGTCAAAGTTGTTCTGAAAGTTTTTGAATGAGGATGAGACATTGTGGAGAACATCATCAAGCTGGTGCTGGGAAGTGAGAACCTCTGATGGTGGAGCAAGAAGATATCTTCTTCTCATGGTGTAGGCATATGAAAATCCATTTCAATATATCCTTGGTTGGTTTCAAGGTAAAGAGTGGTCCAAGGGTTCTTTTTTTTGGGTGCTGGCATCAAGCCTAAAAGCTTATCTGATTTGTTGGATTTGTTTAAGGGGGCTACCATATCCAAAGTTTTAGTACTGATTGGCTATCACTTACATTGGAATCTCTTTATTTAAGATTTCTTAATGATTGGGAAGAACATAATCTCGAGGCTTTTGGAATTCTGTTGAAGAGGTTGATTTAGATGGGATGTTGAGCTGGATACTTTAACTAAAGAAGTGGCTTAACCTAGCAACTACTAGTTACTTAGGGGGCGTTTGGTTGCCATGAGGGTAAGGGAATGGAATCAAGAAAGGGGTAGAGGGGGAAAGGAAACCCAAACCCTTAGATTTAACATGTTGTTTGGTTGGAATATTGTTCTCTCTCTTTCTTCCACCATCCTCCCTCTCGTGCCCTGCCGGAACTCCTGGCCCATTACCGGCGCCGCCAAGCTGGTGTCCCCCTCCCCCTTCCCACCGCGCTCCTCCCCCCCCCTTCGCACTTCCCTCTCCGATCCCCTCCCCGCAAGTTGCGCTGCTCCTCCCCCCTCCCCTTCGCACTTCCCCCTCCGATCCCCTCCCCGCAGCGCTGCGCTGCTCCTCCCCCCTCCCCATTCGCTGCCCGTCGCTTCTCCCCCTCCCCTTCCAGATCCGTCGCTCCTCCCCCTCCCTTTTTTCAATTATTCCATTTTTTTTCTAAGGTTTAGGGTGGTTTAGATGGTTGATGGTGGTGGCGGTTTCTGGTGGTTGGTGGTCTGTTCAAGTCGCGGTGGTCGGGTGGACAGGTGGTGTTGGTTGGTGGGCAGGTGGTGTTGGTTTGATGGTGGCGGTGGGATTGCGGTGGTGGGTGCGGTGGTGGAATGGTGGGCTGTGCGCATTTGGGGTGGTGCAGGTAGGGTGAGGGTGGTAGTGGTGGGCTTGTGGGGGTGTTGGTTAGGGGATTGGGTGGTCAAAGTAAATGGTCAAGTGGTGGTTGGGTGGTCAAGGTCCTCAAGGAGGTGGTCAATGATGAGTCAAAGAAAGGGAATGTGAAACCTTGGGGGAGTGTGGGTAATCAAATTAGAGGGATTTGGGGGTAAGGAGGGGAAAGGGGGGAAAACAAACCCCCAAAACAAACAACATAAAAGGGAATCAAGAGGTTCTATTCCCTTTCCCTTTCCAATTTCCCCCAAACCAAACGCCCCCTTTTTACCTGTAGCTGGATCCCCGACTGGGATACAAGATTGTTGTCACTAGCAACATAGTTGGCTGTATGAAAATCTAGAATTAGATACTTAATCCAGAAAAAAAAATTATGTAGATATATGGGTCTGTGATCAACCTCTGACCTATCCTTGCCTTCTATTGCTCTCTCTCTCTGTCTCTCCCTTCTTAATGATCATTGCTTTCACTTGTATATGCAGATAATCAAGCAGGCCAATCATTGATTTCACATGTTACTGGAAGGGTGATAGTCCAATTTGTTCTTGCTGTGAAAAAAAATTATTTCTTTAATTGGGATTGTATTCTATGTCCTATTATTTTGTCAAAGTGCTCACATTATACGATTTTGTTTCTTACAGATTCTTGATAGCATTCAAGTCTCCATGAAGAATGTCCATATATTATATTGTGAAATGCATCCTCAGTCGGTACTACTTTCCCTTACTTTTAAGTATGCTGTTTTTATTTTGAGCTAGCAATTTTCTTATTGTTGTCAGTCTATCTTCCATACCTGGTCATTTTTTATGTTTATTCATAGCTCTTCTTTTTACTATTTGATGCTGATAACGGTTACTAGTGTTTGTGTTTGATAGTTTTGCTCATCCACACTTTGTGTGACAATTTTGTCAAAGTGCTGATAATAGACCTGTCAGATTTATATAATTTTTAACTGTATATAATTAGAGAAATTAGCTGTTGAAGTGCTGCAGTGGCTAGAATAAAAGTCAAACCTTGCAACTAAAAAGGTACGGAGGAAGTAGATAACAACGTAAGATGGAAAATTAGAATAGCATCCAGTCATCATTTTCACAATCTTTTCCCATAAGGCCATGAGGTTGTAAGTTGTAACTATTGTTCATGCAATATGTATTTATATATAGAGGAAAGTTCACATGAGAACCCTTTTATATGAGAAGGATGATATTATAATCCATTTTAGTGAGAATATAATCCTTTTTTTGACATGTTACAATCTTTTTTCCTTAAAATATAATATTCTTTCGGAAAATTTGCTCCGCAAGGGAAAAAAAGGGTTATAATATAGCCAAAATGGATTATATATATATAGGGTTGGGCTTCCATGAGAACAATCCTTATATGAAAAAATGAGAACACTTTGTTATAATCCTAATTAACCAATATAATCCATTTCGGCTAAATTATAACCTTATTTTTTCCTTGTGGTGCCAATTTTCCAAAAGGCTTATATCTTCAGAAAAGGATTATGATGTAATATGTCAAAAACAGGATTATATTTTCACTACAATGGATTATAATTCCACTGTTCTCATGCTCTTATATGAAATGTTCTCATATATATATATATATATATATATATATATATATATATATATATATATATATATTTCATGTGAGAACTACCCTTATGGTGAGAACCCCGAGAACCACTTATTTTTGCTCAATTTACGAAGATTTTGCTCATTTCACAACATTTTGATCACTTTATGTGTTGCTCATTTTACGTTTATGCTCATTTTAATTTTTTATACTCATTTAACAACGTTTTTGCTCATATTACGTTTTGCTCATTTTACGTTTTTGCTCATTTTAAGTTTTTGCTCATTTTATGTTTTTTTTTTTCTCATTTTATGCTTTTGCTCATTTTACACTTTTTTGCTCATTTTACAACGTTTTTGCTCATTTTGAGTGGTTCTCACCATAAGAGTGTTATTATTAGAACCCACCCTCTATATATGTGTGTGTATATATATATATATATATATATATATATATATATATATATATATATAATAAGCCTCAAGATTAAGGGTGGTTTGTTAAAATGTTTGTGTTGTTGACTTAAAATTCTTAGCTGAAATATTCAGCTGTAGGATTCATAACTTCAAAATCACACGATTCCTTCTCGTCACCCCTTTGGGTAGTCAGATTGGAGTTCAGACTAATCATTTCCTCTAATCAATTCAGATTACATGTAGGACATTTTTTGAGTTCTGGATGCAACCGACACATCCAATATTTATCAATGCGTGCCTGGCATACTTAGTCCATTTTGTTTCCACAGCAGGTACATTAGCGCAAATTTTTTTTTAGAAAAATGTTTATATATTATATATATTTTACAAAAAAGAACAAAAATTTAGAAAAATGTTTATATATATGCATACTTATTTATTCAAAATTATTTTAATTTTTTTTTTGAAGTGAGCTCTGAATGCTTATAAGTGAAAGATGGAGGCTTAAAAGTGAGGAATACATGTCTATTTAAAAACTGAGTTATATATTCTGTAAAATGAATTGTCATAACTGAAAAATGAAATAAGAACATAAAAGTGAAGTAGAATTCTTATAAATGAAGAGTAAAAAAAAGGAAAGGAACAGAGTATAAAGTGAAAAGACTTACAAAAACATTAAGTCTAAAAAAGATATGTAAGAATAGAATTCTTATAAATAAAGAGAAAAAATAAAATATGATTGAAATAGTGTAAAAAATAAGACTTGCAGAAACATTAAGTCCAAAAAAAGAAGAATTCTTATGAATGAAAAAAGAGTAGAAAATGAAAGAAATAGAGTAAAAAGTGAAAAGACTTACAAAAACATTAAGTCCAAAATAAAAATGAAAGTGAAGAAACCTAGTGTTCACTTTAAAGCCTCCGCTCCTCACTTATAAACATTCAGAGCTCACTTTTAAAAAAAAAAATGCCTTTTTTTTGCTTTTTTTTTTTTTAAAATTTTGGGCGGGTGTACCTGGTTTACTGTGTACCCAAGATGGTGTATTGTTTTAATATATGCCCTCAAAGTATTGAATATGTTGGGCATAATTGTTCTTTGTGGTGTCTTTAAAAATTTCTTTAACTTTGCTAAAGGAAAGGTGCTCAAGGTATTGCTGAAAAGTAAGATGTGTGTGTTGTTTTAGGAAATTTTGTGGCGAATTATCGTATCTTTGTGTAATTCTCTTTCAATAAATCCATAAAATCCCAAGTCCATTCATTTTTCCTAATATAGACCCATGAGTAAAGAATTCGTCCTACAAGATTATCAAAGTGGGTTTATCTTGGGAATAATGTGCAAACTTAGGATTGTTTTGTGATTATCATAAGTTGGAGAAATGAACAACAGAAGACTTAGTAAATAAGGTGGATTTCCTTTTTAATTTTTTAATATTATATAGGAAAAAAGGAACAAGTTGAACTAAGACGGGAAAGATGACACAATCTGGAGGGAACTTTGGCAGGCAAGGTTTAGATTCCAGCAGAATTTGAAGCCAATTTTAAATAACACATCCGGATAGACGTGATAGGTGGCCAGAGGGACATTCCTTTTGGCATCTATAATAATGTCTTTGCTTGGGATAAGTTAGGTTCATAGTTTAAACAAATAAGGAGGAAGGACAACCTGATAGTGTTTTGCTACAAAACCTAAAAGGGCATAGCAAGGTGAAGAAGACATAGCGTGCTGAAGCATGGAACCTGATATGTATCTGTAATCAAATAAACCATCAAAACTGTGAAGGGAATCCTTCATAAAATCAAAGTTTTATGTGTTGCGGTCGCGGATATCGACATATCGTATGTTTGGATTTAATTGCTACATCTAGAATAGCACTTGGCCTTTCTTGATGTTGTGGATAACAATGTACACGATAGGCTGATTTCTTTGTGGCTTTCACTCAAGCCCTCCGGTCGTAGCTATTGTTTGACACGCCTCTAGTTCTAGTTATTGTTCACTTTTTAATTATATTTTACTCTGGGTGACTTCAAAAGGCTGTCTTCTTTAGTTAATCAATGCGTTGATTTGATTTATACACTCTGTGATATTTGTGAAAGCATAACACAGATTAACATAATGGGATATGGAAAGACTAAGCAAGGTAATTTTGTGCTCAGAAAATTGTGTCTTCTAATCTTGTTTTAGGCTATATTAGTTCTCAATTCTGTCAAATTCGAAATTTTTTCCTAATTTGGACTATTGAATCTTTTTTATTCAAGTAATTATTGTTTTGTTTTATTTCAATTTCGAAAATTGCTTTGAAGTGATATAAGTTGAAGCTTATTCATCTGGTGTCCCTAATCACTAATTCAAATGTTTACCAACTGTCTTTGATGCAGATGCAATTTGGTTTAAGATTCTCAAGCTTGGTGATTGCAAAGCAAACTTCTGTTGGGTAATCATTTGGCCCTGCGAAGAAATATTTGATTGAGAGTTAAAACTGTTTCTTTTGTAGTTTGAGTTGGCTTATGAATATTTTCTCCATGCATTCTAAATTGTTTTTGAGAGTTCAATCACATTCATCATCTGGGAGCATCTCTGTTCTACTATGACCAGATCAAAAATGTTCTGGTGGCAACTAATGGCTAAAGAGTTGGTGGATTAGAGAATTGTAAAATATTGGTTCCCTTAGGTATTGGTGGTTCACATGGAAAGAGAGGAACTGGCATTTTTTTGAGGGCATACCTTGTGCTAATGAAGCTTTTATCATTTTTTGACACTTCTATGTTGTTGGAGCCAAGCAATTCACTTTGGAACATCTTGCTATTCCTTTACTTTAGATATGAACATGTACGATACTTTAGCTCTTTTTTCAGTGACTTGTATGCCTTTCTCCTTATTGCATAGTGTTCCTTTGAGGTTACTTATTTGTTGATTTTGTCCCTCGCCCTTCCTCTGCACATGTGTGAGACCCTTTTGATGCCTTTCTAATACATTTCCCTATCACTTAGCAAGAAAAAATTAAAAGCATGAGAGGCGGAACTAGAGATATGTGGCCAGTAGTTGTGGTCATATTGTCATACTGATGCTTCTACTGTTAAATGAAGTCTTATAACCGATTATGTCTCAAATTATTTTCGTGGTTGTTTTGAGCTTTTTGCATGTTGCCTCCCAGAGGTTTGGGGGACTGGCTATGCTCTTAGCGGCTGATGGTCATGGTAGTCTTGAGTTGAACTCCATTTGTCAGAGCTGATCTATTCTGCTTTGCAAGGTGACCTCTATCAAAGAAAAAATGTACCAATAATTAACAAGGCAGGAAAAATAGTAGCTGGATCAGAAGGGAGGTTGGCAACAGGTCTACAGAAATTCTTCTTCTTGTGAAAAGTGTGGAATGCTTAGGTGCAGGTCGCCTCGAGATTAGAACTTTTTTGGCCCTTAGGTAAATAATTGAAATTGGAGGGATTTGAAGGCTTAACATAATAGATTTTGTGATTACAACAGGCAAAACTCTACTAATTCTAGATGAAACAGAGTTCTGTAAATTTTCTCCATGCTGGTCTGTATCTTTGCTTTTTTGAGACCACATTGGCATGTTTTGGCTGTTGTATTATTAATGAGATCTGATTTGTTGTTCGTTCATATACGAGATCCAGCTACTTTTGTTCATGTTGTGCCGTCGAACTTTTCGTCAGATTGACCTCGCCTCATGGTGTCATAACAAGGCCGCATCGTATCGTATCGCCCGTGTTGTAAAGGTTTTCAAATCTACCGAACCGATATTACCCGCATCGTAAAGGTGTAAAAAACTGCGTTTTAGGCGGATTCTAGGGATATCTCGTGGTTTTAGCCGATATTTGGCGGTAAGACAACCGCATCATCCCCGTTCCCGCATCACCGTGACCGTTACCGTGATCGTTACCGAAACCGCATTTTCGAACTATGCCTCGCCTCTTCTAAAAGTGTTACTTTCTAATCTTGACATTCTCACAATGCTCAATGAACTGCTTTTTTCTTGTTGTCTTGCTATATGCCTCCTAATTTGGTAGTATATGTTGTATGATTTCAGTCTGTCTACTGTTTTCAGGCCCTTGACTTCGAAGGCAAGAGGTGGTCAGGTCAACAAATTTGTGGAGATTCATGGTCTGGGAATTCATTGTGGCACCCTTGAACGATTTCTGGGTTCCATGGGTGCTAATGGTGCTGAAGAAAATGAATTGTGGCAAGGTGCAGTAACTGATGTGGATTTAAATGACTATATAATGATGCCCTTTGATCTATCTCTTCAGGTGTGCAAATGCTACTTATATATTTGCGTTGGTCTTCAGAAAATGTCTACCGATTTTTTATTCTGAATCAGCTGTAGCTAATGTTGTTTCTTTTGAACTTCCAATATTTAACGACCATCTATTTAAAGGGCTTTAAATGATTGTTACTGGCTCAACTTTTTGAAATGCTTTTGTTACTTTTGAGAAGGTAATGCCTTTATAGTACTTGTTTTCCTAGATATGACTATTGTATTTCCATACGGTAACCTATGCTTGGCCCTGATATGTTTTTTTTGTTCTGTTCAAGGTGTCAAAGTCTGGAAAGCTTGAGCGTGATGCTCCACAATATTCTGTTACTGCTGAGTTGACAAAACTGGTTGGTTACATGTTATGAAGCTTTTTCTGGGTTTCAAGTCATTGTCTGTTTGGTTTAGCTTTTTAGCTCAATATCATCTTCCCTTGTGATGTTTTTCAGGTCATGACCATAAATCCTGCTCAGCTACGGGACATCTTGAAGTTTTCAGACTATATCTGCACATGCCAGTTGAGGGAAAAGTAAGCTCAACTCTTTCATAATCTTTCACTTTCTCTTCTCTTTCCAAAACATGTTTCAATGCTCCTTTAGCTTCTACTGTTGTGTTCAGCTAACTAAATTTACTGAATTGTAGCAGATGCTTCATTGTTCTGCTTTTTTACTGGTCTCATATGAATTGGGGATATGCTTCTTCTTTCTTGCTTCCTTAAACCTTATTTCAGTGATATATAAAACTGTGTGTTTTCTTTTGGGTTCTAAGCTTGTATCCAAGTTGAATTTGGCATGTATGGGCCTTGTATTGAATTATCCCAGTTGACCCTAAGGTTGAAGCCTGAAGGACAAACTGGGCTAGCTCAACAGTTCGATTTGAAAGAGTGTAGTATATTCCGACTAGTTTTAGGGGCCATTTCAACTCCAGGTTTAATGTAGGTTGTGTTCTCTTCAACTTAAAGTAATTAGCTTCATGTCTGATTAGGTCTGATGATGTCTAATCATGTTTGATTAGGTCCAATCAAGTATACACATAAGGTGATCTCAGGGCTATCAGGTCTAATAAGTTCAGTTCATATAAGTTAAGGTGAAGAGGATGCACCCTTAGGCAGTCTTTGTCATGTTTTTTAGTAGACATTGTAAGTTCCCGCCTCATGGCGTTGTTCAGACTTTTGAACAACTATAAAACATTGCTCTGGTTCATCCCGCTTATTGGCTGTTTACACACCAAAGACTAGTTAGATTCCATAGGACACAAATTTAAGAGGGTTAACTTGCAGCATGCATGTGTTGCTATCTACAAGTATGGCTTATGTTCACCTCTGTGCATTTCTCTGACCTGGACTGAGGCATAGTTGGTGTTACTACTGTATGTGATGATCATCAGTTTTACATCTCTGCTTTGTTGATGCAGGTACGGACGCTACCGTCCCTGGGATTATCCATTATCAAAGAAATTGAAGGGATGGCAGAAGATTTGGTGGCACTATGCTCAAGAATCAGTACTTTCTGATGTTCGTAAGAAACTGAAAAAAACATCATGGAGATATCTTGGGCAAAGATTGTATGTCCAACCATATTAAATTCCTTCTCTTTTTTTTGGCATTACCTAGTCTTAGAATTTGTGTAGTTTAGTTTTGCCTGCGTTTGAACTTTGGATCGAGTATTAGGCTTAAGGCTCTGTTTGTCTATGAAAGCTTGAGGGCTTGAGCCTTTTTGTCCATAGCTCTCCTCTGGTATATGTCACCTTCTTGGTGCGCTAATATAATTCTTAATTACATGTATTATAAAAGCAAATATTAATCAAGACTTGGGTAGTTTTATGGAAAACTATTTCATTACCACTCTATGGCACACAAACTCCTAGACATGAGATTATATGCTTTGAAGGTGATGTATATTTGATTGTGGTGGTTAATTCTGAAGCATTTAATAGCGTGGTCATGTTACTGCTGCTAATACGTGCTTTATTTGACTGGGAAATATTAGTTTTGGATTTTTTTTTTGTAGATGTGTATTACTTATATCTAGGAGAGTGTCTGGTTGGGGAAAAAGACAATTTTTCCAGAAAAGCTATTTTCCCATTTTCCTTTATTTGGTCTGCGAAGGCTAGAAATTAGTTTTACCAAGGGTAGAAAACAGTCCTCCCATGGCAAACGTATTCCTTTCTAAGTAAGGGTATGCCACATTTTTCTGTCTCTTTTTTGTTCTCCTTTTTTCTCATCTCCCATCCATCTTCTCCCGGCCATTTTTATTTTTTCCTCTCACTATTGTGAAAAACCAAACAAAGGAAAACTAGTTTACAATTGTGTTTTCCTTGGAAAACACTTTTCATGGAAATTCATTTTCCGTTGAAAATATTCTTCGTCTAACTAATTAGAGACTAGAATCTGGATCATGGATCTGGGACATACTCAAGTACTATGCTTCTGATGTCTTTGGAGTTAGATATTGATGGATTCATGGATCCCAAACATATTCGAGTATGCTTGCGATGTCTTTTTTAGGATGAGGACTGGCTTAGTTCTACAGTCTATCTCCATCAATATAGATGGTAGTGCAACATGTGGAAATGGATGTCCAACAACTTTTCATTGGTGGTTATCATTCTTGTGGAGGAGTGAGCTTATATCATTCTCGTTTCAATGAATATTTTGGATAAAACTCCAGTCTTGACTTTTTAGGTCAAAGTTCCTTCAAGCTGACCACATATTTGTTTAAAATATATGGATGTTAGTGTGAAAAATACTTTTGATGCTCATACTCATCCTTGAACCAGCCTTACCCATGCTAACATGGTCCGAGTGCAGGGCTAATGTCACGTGGTGAAGTGATAACTAATAAGTATGGCATGCTCTAACTTTTTGATGTTGTGGGCCCTTTTTATATATTCCTTTTCGGATTTGTCCTTTTCGATATATGCGTCTATTTCCCGTGTAATCTTTTATTACCCTCTTCTTTTCCCTCATAATTTCTTTTATTTCCCAACATAAGGCTCAATTGTGAAAGTTCTAAAGTATTTTTAACCTCTACTTGTAATATTTCTTTTAATTTCTTTTCTTTATTTTTTTTCTTTTTGAGAGAAAGTAGAAAAAGAAGAAGTTAAAATACTTATAAACTATAGATTGATAAAAAGATTAAAATTGCAATGTGCCGAGTCCCTATCTGTAATTTAGACACCTCTTAATGTCCTTGATTTTCAAATTTTCCCCATTCCTGACTCTCTGATTCATACCGAGATGAATCAGAGAGTACTCATCAGTGCATGTTTTATAGTTTTTTTCAGGCATATAATGATAAAGAAAAGTTGTCAAAGTTAGAGCATTGAAGAGTTCTAATAGTTAAGCTGCAAAATCTTGTTCCAACTTCCAACACAAACAGGAAATATGATATTCCATAACTCCCTCAGATGTGGTATTGAGTAGTGTCACTTGCAGATGAGGGGACATGAACTATTTCATAATTGCAACTTTTCTTATTCTTTTTTGGCCCTATTTTGAAAATTAGCAGAGGATTTTTAAAATTTTGAGACTTCCATGGTAACTGCTCGCTCTTGCTTATTCTGCATGTGCAGCATCTTGGTGCAATTTTTCATCTAATATAATGTTATAGTATTAGGGACCATTGAATATGCCTCCATTTGCATGAATCTGTATCTGTCGGTAGGGTGCCCTAATCTAACTTTTATGTCTTCTGAGCTTCTGCCGTTCTGCAGAAGCATCTTGGTGCAATTTTTCATCTAATATAATGTTATAGTATGTTCCTGCTGCTCATGCCTGAGTACTGGACCCATTGAATATGCCTCCATTTGCATAAATCTATATCTGTTGGTAGGGTGACCTAATCTAACTTTTATGTCTTCTGAGCTTCTGCCATTCTTATTTCTTTCCCATTATATGGTCATGTTTTGAGTTATAACTAGTTGTTGGCTTGGGCCGATTCACGGGGAATTAGATAAGATAAAAAAGATGTATAGTATAGTTTAAGATTGACATTATTGTCACAAGCACAAGTTATAGTTTAGTGGTAAGATCATGACATTACAAAGTGATCTATATTGATTCACCAAGGCGACGACACAGTCGTTTATGACTTGATTAACCAACAAGATAAATATGTCTCCAGCAAGAAAGAATCCCTCTTAATCACTTTTGACTATATTAGTTTAGGAAAAGAATCCCTCTTAACTTAAACTAATGATTGGTGTTTGATTGTCGCAAGAATACTCTCAAAACTCTCAAACGTGGTGTGACTTTGCAGCTTTGAACTCCCAAACTCACGGTCTATTTGCTCTCCAATTCACACGAATTAGCAAGAGTAATAACAAGTGTTTAACAAAAATCAAATCTAATCTTCATTAATGAAATAACCGCATATTTATACTACTACTAATCCGAGTTCTATTCGAATTAGGACTACTACTACTAATCCGATTTCTATTCGGATTACTCCACACGCCTAAGTACTTACTATATACTACTACTAATCCGATTTCTATTCGGATTACTCCACACACCTAAGTACTTACTATATATGCATAACAAAGACTCCTAATCCAACAAGGATTAGTCACATTTAACTCCTAACAGAACTAGGAGATACCATAAACACAAAACACCAACTCTACTCCAACCCTTGGACGCCTATCAAGGAAATGCAACAATGACCTTCATTTCTTCCAAGTTTATGAAAACCAAAGCAACGTACACCCTCCATTTCACCCTTGCTTAGCATCAATTCTTGGACCCCATCTTCAGTTGAATCACTTGTACTTGCTCCTGGATCATCCTCCCCTTCTTCAAAAGGAATTGTCCTCGATTCTTGTACTTGCTCATCATCCAAATAAGGCGTCAAATCTCCAATGTTGAAAGTAGCGACCCACGCCATGTTCCCCTTCAAGGTCCACTTGTAGGCATTATCACCATATTTCTCCAATATTTGGTAAGGACCTTCGACTCGTGGCATGAGCTTGTGCTTGCGTTTCTTTGGGAAAACGCTCCTTCCTAAGATGCACCCACACAAGATCTCCGGTTCGAACACCCTAAGGTTTACGACCCTTGTTTGCTTTGTTCTTATATTTGCTCATTAACCTTCTCAATGCGTGCTTTAATTTGATGATGGAGCTTCATAAGAACGACGACTTGTTGCTTCGCGTCCCCATGCACATAATCTTGCTTTGGAATTTCAACCAAGTCTACGGGCAAATATGGATTAATACCATACACAACCTCAAACGGTGAATGTTTTGTGGCATATGTAGGCGTTCTATTGTACGCAAATTCCGCATGACAAAGCTTATTATCCCGATCCTTACTGTTTTACTCACCAATCCTCGAAGCAATGAGCCCAAGGTCCGATTTGTTACCTCGGTTTGCCCATCGGTTTGTGGATGGTGGGAGGTGCTAAAAAGCAATTTCGTACCCAACAACCTCCACAAGGTCTTCCAAAAGTAGCTCAAAACTTGCTATCCCTATCCGAGACAATTGTACGAGGTACACCATGCAATCCTAACAATCTCTCGAAAATACAAGGTTGCCACATGTGATGCATCATCGAGTCTTGTTGCAAGGAATAAAATGTGCCATCTTACTAAAACGATCAACAACAACCATGATAGCATCTCGTTGCCTTTGAGTTCGAGGTAGAGCAACTATGAAATCCATGCTCACATCTCGCCCAAGGCCTCTCCGAATGTAAGGGTGTATATAGTCCCTTATGGAACGTACTCTTGGCTCGTTGACAAGTCCCACATCTAGCAACCACGGCTTGAACACCGCCTACCATCTTAGGCCAAAAGAAATGCTCTTGGACCAATTCCAACGTTTTGTTCATCCCAAAATGACCAACTATACCTCCCCATGAGCTTCCCTAACCAACAAGTCTCTCACGTAACAATTTGGAACACACAACTTATTCCCTTGAAAAGAAAACCTTGCTCACGTGAATAATACCCATGAGATCCCTTCTCACACGCCGCATACAACTCTCCAAAATCCACTTCCGTAGTATAGTACTCTTTAAGCAAATCAAACCCCAAAAGTTTCGTACTAACCACGCCCAAAAGAACATGTCTCCTAGAAAGTGCATCCGCCACTACATTAGCCTTCCCTGCCTTATACTTTGACACAAAAGTAAATGATTGCAAGAACTCAACCCACTTAGCATGCCGTGTATTTAGCTTGTGTTGGCCGTGGATATACCTCAATGACTCATGATCAGAATGTAAAACAAATGATTGAGGTCTCAAATAGTGGCTCCAATGATCTAAGGCACGTACCATAGCATAGAATTCTTTGTCATACGTGGAGTAATTCAGTTTACCTCCCCCCAACTTCTCACTAAAATATGCTATAGGTCTTCCTCCTTGAATCAAAACCGCCCCCAATTCCCGTCCCACTTGCATCACACTCAACCTCAAAAGGTTTAGAGAAATCTGGTAGGGCCAAAATTGGTGCATTGCACATCTTATCCTTT
Source organism: Beta corolliflora (assembly GCA_947648045.1). Lineage (NCBI taxonomy): Eukaryota > Viridiplantae > Streptophyta > Magnoliopsida > Caryophyllales > Amaranthaceae > Beta > Beta corolliflora. The sequence continues at coordinate 1,681,833 of CANSZD010002984.1, forward strand.
ACTAGTTCGAATGCTTGTTGTGCCTCTTTAGTCCACTCAAACTTCCCTTGCTTGGTGCATTCGGTAATAGGGCTCATAAGAGTGCTAAAATTCTTGATGAACCTCCTATAAAATGAAGCTAAGCCATGAAAAGAACGTACCTCCGTCACTGTCTTTGGAATTGGCCACGTTGATATTGCTTCAATTTTACTTGGATCCACCTTTATTCCATCCTTAGATACAATGTATCCTAGGAACCCTAGTTCTTCTTGCATGAACGAACACTTCTCCAATTTCTCGTACAATTGCTTGCTTCTTAAAACTTGGAATAATTGGCGTAGGTGTTGCAAATGCGCCTCCTTGGTCTCACTATAGACGAGGATATCATCTAAGTAAACCACAATGAATTTGCCAAGAAAAGGCCTCAAAACGTCATTCATTAGTCTCATGAATGTACTAGGTGCGTTTGTCAAACCAAAGGGCATAACTAACCATTCAAACAATCCATGCTTTGTCTTGAAGGTCGTCTTCCATTCATCTCCCTCACGCATCCTAATTTGATGGTACCCACTTCTTAGATCAATCTTTGAAACAACCGAGAACCACACAATTCATCTAACATATCATCCAACCTTGGTATAGGAAACCGATACTTGATGGTGATATTATTAACATTTCGGCTATCTATGCACATTCGCCAAGTTCCATCCTTCTTTGGTACTAATAAGGCCGGTACCGCACAAGGACTCATACTCTCACGCACATAACCTCTCTCCATAAGTTCATCAATTTGGCGTTGGAGCTCTCTAGTTTCCTCGGGGTTACTCCTATATGGTGGTTTATTCGGTATCACCGCCCGGAACTAAATCTATTTGATGCTCAATCCCTCTCATAGGTGGTAATCCCGTGGCAAATCACTAGGAAAAACATCTCCAAATTCGTCCAACAAACGCCGCAATTCCGGATCACCTTCCTCCCTAGGCTCGCTTACTTCTTTGGGCATCAACATGAACACTACGTTCTCCTCCAACATCTCTTTCTCAAACTCCTTTCCCCTCATGCACAAGGCCGCCTTAGGTGAATTTGGTCGAGGCTTGGCTATCTTAGATGGTGGTAATGGTAGTAAAGTCTTCAACTTTCCATCCATCGAGAATTTGTACACGTTCCTTTTTCCATCATGCGTAACCCCTATCAAACTGCCAAGGTCTTCCCAAGAGTATATGGCACGCACTCATTGGTACCACATCACACGTGATCTCATCTTGGTAGTTTCCAATAGAAAAAGCAATTAACACCCTTCTCTTCACCCTTACCTCGTTCTCGTCATCTAGCCACTTCAATCTATAAGGCCTAGGGTGCTTGGTTGTGGGTAATTGTAGTGTTTCCACCAATGCCGCCGAGGCTACGTTTGCACAACTTCCCCATCTATGATCAAGCTACACACCTTATCCTTCACTCTACACTTAGTGTGGAAGATGGTTTCCTTTGCTCTTCATTCTCCGCAACAATAGTAGCATGTAGTGCTCGAAGGACTAGTATATGCTCCTCATCATCACTTTCTGGATTGCATATATCCTCTTCCTCCTCCCCATCTTCTTCCCTAGCCATCAATGCTATCTTCTCGAGCTCCTCAATCTCCTCTATGTCTCGCATAGTCATAATTCTAGCAAGTAGGACAATTTGCCTTATAGTGTCCATAGCCTCGACACTTAAAGCACTTGACTTTGTCGACCTCCTCTTCGCCCACCTTCTCCTTGCCTCTTTGTTTGTCGTTCTCTAATCTCCAATCTTTACTACCTTCTTTAGTCGAAGTAGGGGTAGTAGGGTTAGCCTTAAAAGCAACAAAAGGCTTGGTGTATGCTTTGGTGGTTCGCGGCTTCCTTTGTTTTTTCAACCTTCATGGCTAGCTTACATGTTTCTTCAAAAGACAAGTAGGGTTGTAGTTCTACCTTGTCCGCAATTTCTTGGTCTAAACCTCCCATGAATCTAGCCAACTTTTGGTCCTCCCTTTCTTCAATATCACACACCACTGAAAGTCGTTCAAACTCTCCTAAATAGTCCCTCACGCTCATCAACCCTTGCTTCAAAGTTGCAAACTTTATGTAGTTTTCTTGTTGATAGGTTGTAGGAACATACCGTTTTTGTAGTTTTCGTTTGAGTTCTTCCCAACTTTCTATCTTTTTCCCTTGGCGTGCCTTTTTTCTCTTCAACCCCTCATACCACGTGGTCGCGTTCTTGGTGAGTTTAAGCACGGCAATTTTGAGCTTCTTCTCTTCAGGTGTATCCTTGTATTCGAAGAATCTCTCCAGGGATCGTTCCCACTCCAAGTAACCTTCGACGTCCAACTTTCCATCAAAATCAGGCACCTCGATTTTCATGCCCCTATCATCATCCTTTTGGTGTCTAGGATCATTAGGTGGTCTCCTTGTCATGACCTCCAATCTAAGTCGTTCTAAGGCTGCTTGTATGGAGTTGTTTTGGTTTGCTAGAGCATCTAGCATCCGGTCTCTTCGCGCATCCTCTTCACTGGTTCCCATGATTGCACTCGATTGTTTGTTTCGCTGCGACTTCGTTACTTCTCGGAACGAGCTGAAATTTTGACACCACGTAGTCTTGTATGTTCAAGCACGCGTAACCAAAAAAATCCAAATTCCGATGTGTCACGCGCCCTCACGCGCCGTCACAGTGACCGTAGCTCTGATACCAAACTTGATCTATATTGATTCACCAAGGCGACGACACAGTCGTTTATGACTTGATTAACCAACAAGATAAATATGTCTCCAGCAAGAAAGAATCCCTCTTAATCACTTTTGACTATATTAGTTTAGGAAAAGAATCCCTCTTAACTTAAACTAATGATTGGTGTTTGATTGTCGCAAGAATACTCTCAAAACTCTCAAACGTGGTGTGACTTTACAGCGTTGAACTCTCAAACTCACGGTCTATTTGCTCTCCAATTCACACGAATTAGCAAGAGTAATAACAAGTGTTTAACAAAAATCAAATCTAATCTTCACTAATGAAATAACCGCATATTTATACTACTACTAATCCGAGTTCTATTCGAATTAGGACTACTACTACTAATCCGATTTCTATTCGGATTACTCCACACGCCTAAGTACTTACTATATACTACTACTAATCCGATTTCTATTCGGATTACTCCACACGCCTAAGTACTTACTATATATGCATAACAAAGACTCCTAATCCAACAAGGATTAGTCACATTTAACTCCTAACAGAACTAGGAGATACCATAAACACAAAACACCAACTCTACTCCAACCCTTGGACGCCTATCAAGGAAATGCAACAATGACCTTCATTTCTTCCAAGTTTATGAAAACCAAAGCAACGTACACCCTCCATTTCACCCTTGCTTAGCATCAATTCTTGGACCCCATCTTCAGTTGAATCACTTGTACTTGCTCCTGGATCACAAAGTAAGAGGTCACGGGTTTGAGACCTCTTATGCAAACTTTTTGATCATTTTCTTAGGGAGTGCCATGTTGGAGACAAAGCGGCGCCACATCAGCGTATGAGGTGGGGTGACATGTGGCGGCGTGCATTAATTGTCCATGCGTTTTAATAATATATAGAGATTGTTTGATGCTGTTCTTTTTTTTTTTTTGGCTTGACGAAAACTTTTATGTCTTGTGAACTTGTACATTTCTTTCTCTTTTGAATTGTACTTGAGTTCTTATTATGCTGAGTAACTTATTTATATATCTCAGATATCATCTTCGGAAATATGTGAACTTGTATAAGGTCAAATTGAATTTCCTTCAGAGGGATCAGGTAACTGCATTTATTACCTGTGCAAGTTCGTACCTTGTTATAGTGATTTTTGTGCAGTTGCACTCTGACTATACTTCTTTGAATTTTATTCAAGAATTATGTATATTTGCTTCTGACTGTATGCTTATGCTCGGATTTAATTTAGTGGAAGCTGATAATAGAACAATTCTTGTCGCAGAAATCATTTTTAGAATCCCATCCCTTCCCATCCCGTCCCAGCTTTCACACTCTCTCTCTGGCATAAACACTTTCCAACCTCTCATTGCTCTACCCAAACATACATGTGGAACGTGTATATGCTAGCCAGGGGAAGAGAGAAGACAGAGCGAACTAGGATTTACTATGCTTGACTTTTGAATATTAACTAAAGCTTTGCTTGCTAGAAATCAGTTTTTTTTTTTCTTTACTTGTTCTTTTTGTTTTTTGCTTTTTCTTTATTGTTTTTGTTTTATTGTTCAAACAATTTAGCTCGCCTATATCTGTTAGCTTTTCAAGTTATAAGTATTCGATAAACATTATTTTTAAGCTTTCACTTACATGTCGATTCGAATTAATACTGACTTTTCTATATTAGTTAGGTTACTAATCTCAGCTGATGAATGTAGCTGTTCAATATCAGCTAATTTTCAGCTTTCAATCCAGCTTTGAATTGCCTTTGTAATCTTCAGCCATCTTTTTCGCCAAGTTTCAACTAGCTTATCAATCTTCAGCTAACTTATCTTGCAGCTATCTTTGCCAAAAATGCCGAAATCAATAATACATCACCATATATCTTCAGTTCTCATATGAAGTAGAGGAGGATTGTTTTGTTTGGATCAAGAGTAACTTATCATTGTTTTGTTTTGTTTGCCAAAAACTTGATTGTTAGCTGATGCAGTATTCATGTCTATCTGATATCTTAAAGCCTTCATATTGGTTGCCAGCCGGTTGATCAAGATTTACTATTTGAGCTGGAGCAAATTGAAAAGAATTCTGATATAGAGGATATCTTACGGTTTCGATCTGTGGCTGAACAAGAGTTGGAGGTATCTGAAAACGAGCTCAGATTTTTGATCTCTGGTCAGAATGTCAGATAGCAAATACTTCCTCTGTTTTTTTAGTTGACCCATTTCTTTCATGCACACTTGCCGAGGCATTAATTTGAACCTTAATATCTCTAATTATCAATAAGCAAAAATTACAAAAAGTTGATATTTTGAAAATATACATCTAGACGAATCTAACAAGATCCCACATGACTATATTTTTCCTTAATTACTAATCACAAGAGATACTCAAAGTCATGTATGTGAATAGTGACAAAAGTCAAAACGAGTCATCTAAAAAAACGGAGGAAGTAAGATTTTGTTGGCTTCGTAATTAAGTTTTCTTTTTTTTGTCATTTTCTTTGTCGTAGCGGAATGGATGCTGGTTGCGTTCATTTTCTGATGAGGTTGCGTTCATTTTCTGATGAGGTTGCGTCTAACCATTTTTTTGTAAACTTTGTGAATTATTTTCTTCAAGGATTCTCTACACTCGGTATCATCCCAGGCTATAGAAGGCAGTGCTCCTGCAGAAAAGATACCAAATGATGATGCTTCAACTGGTAGAGCTCGTGGATGGCTGAACTGGTTATCGCGTGGTGTGCTTGGTGCTGGAGGAACAGATGATTCTAGTCAGTTTTCTGGAGTAGTCTCAGATGAGGTCTTAAAGGTAAATTGGGAAAATATATCAGTATTAAGCTTTTGATATTCCTTGCCAGGTACAGGTTGTGGCAATAGGATCTAACGTACTGCTTCTCCGTAGGACATTTGTGAAGCTACAAAGTTCCAGCCAATGCCGTCTGTGAACTTTGCTTCCAATGACGTAACATTCCTATTTGCAGTCAACTTCCACATTACTGAGCTGTCATTATTGATGAAGACCACGTAAGGCTTCTATTTTCTGTAGCATGTATTTTGGAGTGTATATTCCCTAGGATTAATGATTAAAATGTCCTTTGTTCTTTTTAAAGTATCAGAGAGACTGAAAAAATTTATATTTCATCAAATTTAATTATATTCATGTGAATTGCCCTTGAAGAGGAGAAAGAGATGCCATATAAGATGCACAGAGTTCTCCTTTTATCTTTATCTTTGCTCCTGTGGTGCTGTTAGAAATATCATACTTGTTGCCACCAGTTTAAGTTGTACCTATGTTGCTCGGACGTGAACACGGGTACGTGTCGAAGTGTCCGACTCGGCTATTTTGTGGAATTTTTTCAATTTTTTTGTCCCAAACTGAAGTGTCCAAGTGTCCCACCCATGTCCGAGTGTCGAGGATCGGACACAGGTACTTGAGGTGATATGAAGAGTCCGAGCAACATAGAGTTGTACTGCTTAAAACAAACTTCACTGATGTTCTTCTCACGATGCTTTTAATCTCCACTCAATGATGACACCAATTATTTTGAAAATTTAGGTTAATCTTGTTATACTTACATTACATGCCATGGGTATTATTATTGAGGTGGATACCTTTGATAAGAAGGAAGACCTGTCTGAATCAGGGTATGAAATCTCGTCGCAACTTCATTGTAAAGGTTTTCGAGCTTACTGCAACCATGGGCTTTGGTCGCGAGTCACGACAACGAAAATCATCCACATTGTCCACGAAAATGGTTCTGCGGATCTTCGATAATGAACCCTGGTCTCAACTTGCATTTCGACTTAGATTGGATTTTTAGAAGACTTAATACAAAAGTAAGCTTGTAATTCGTGTAGGAGGTCGATGATGTCTTGTGACGGCGTGACTCTTAGTCTTAGTAATGGTATAAAGAGGCGGTGAGAAGCTAAGAAAGTAGATGAGACGTCCTTTGGTCCACGGTGAGGAGAGAAGAAATCTTTCTTGCAAGTCGGATCCTTGTGTATCAAATCAGTGAACAGGGGGGCCTTGTGGTTGGACATTGGTTTTCGGGAACTTTCTGCAGAAGTTGTCAAATGAAGATATGGCCTACCTAGGATTAGTATAGTTGCTTTTGCAATGAACAATATCTTGGCCAATGGAATTTTGTCTCAAAAGTATGATTATTATTCTTTCCCTTGGTCAAGTCCTAGGTATGGAAGAGATGGTTTTAGGGAGCAACGTTTGGCCTTGAGCAGTTAAGTTGCCCTTCTTTGTTGATTATTATTCTTTCCCTTGGTCAAGTCCTAGGTATGGAAGAGATGGTTTTAGGGAGCAACGTTTGGCCTTGAGCAGTTAAGTTGCCCTTCTTTGTTCTCTTTATTGATGTTTATTGCCTCTTTAGGGTGCATCATTTTCTAATCTCTACTTCTATTATAAGTAATGGTAATAATTTCTCATGGAACTTTCATTATTATGAGAAACCTCAAGATTGGGAATCGAGAAAACTCACTACTCCTCACCGGTTTTCCGGAGTGACTCCATCTTTTTGTTGGACTGTTTGCATCAGTGTCATATTTCCCTAGTGTTATATTCCTTGTAATCCTTTTTCTAAGTCTTTGTTCAAACCAAGGAAGAAAGTTGCAGATGCTGTCGTGTTTACAGTAATGATCATGGTCAGGATGACATGGAAGCGGCACGTAGTGGATCGATGGAAAGAGTCGTGGTTAGCGCGGCGTCGCAGCCTGTTTTTTTTTTTTTTTTTTTTTTTTGAAGAACAGCAATGGATTTTGAACCTCAAATTTGCATTTTTAATTTTAAGAAGTATTCTTTATAACATAATATGACCAGACCTATCATACGATTGGGTTATATTTATGGTGAGTGAATAATTACCTGAATCATGAAGTCCCCATTCTATTATTGATATAAATAGATACAAACTCATATACATTACCCAACATGAAAGCCCACGTCAAAGACTTTTTCCCATCTTTGGTGTGTGCATATTGATTCTCTGTTGCTATGTGTGTTTTTCCCTTTCTCTTTCATTTGGCCATGACAAGTAATGGAGGTAATGGGATAAAGATCATTTAACATGGCGAGTCAATGCTATGTTATGGATGACACGGCGAGAAGGATGTGTTTTTATCATGGCATTATGTAGTGAAATTTTGCAGAATGGCTAGTTCAAAATCCTTTTCGTAACAGTCATTTCGTGACGGAAAGGCCGAGATTTGGTTCCATGGTTAACACATCAGTTTCTGCTCTCCACATATGTATGCAAATTGGAAATTGTCTTTATATGCAAAAATTGGACTCGATATACTTGCTGAGTGAAGTCACCAAAGCAGTTGAAAAGTTTTGCCTAGACAGCTGTGTTTGATAAACATGATTTCAATAATAAACTGGCGGTTCACAGACACGATAAAACTCTACCTGCCTGATGCCCATGGATGTGTAGTGTCTCTGCTAGTGGAAAGCTGAAGCTTTTTGTTCTCTTTCTCATGTTCACCTTTCATAAATTACACTTTTGGGGGTCTTCTAGCCCTCCTTTACTGTATGGCATTTTTTAAAAATGATATTTTTTTCACTGAAAGATTATTCTTTACTATAACAATTTTCAATTTCAGAAATTTGGCCCAAGAGATAGCTGAGTTGAACTGCTGGTCCATTCATATAGAGTTCAATGGGTGGGAAGATTCCACCAATGTCATAGCGAAGATTGGGTCTGCAGAGGTCACAAATCCTTCTAAGCAGATGGCAATATTGCAAATGAAAAAGGTGTTTTTCTTTGTATGCTTTACTCTTTACGTGGACTTATTTTGTGGAAGTTGGATTTTGTGGCTATATGTGGATCTTGTGATTAACGTCGAATTACATATTCTCTCTCTCTCTTCATGGATGTATTTGTTTCTTTAACCTCTCTGTGTCGCTACTTATCTGGGATGTCCTAGTTCTTGATTTGGCATCAACATAACTTTGGTAGGTCCAATATTGTAGTGACTTTTGTCCACTCATTGGGGAGTTGTCCCAAGAAGCAAGGAATTAACAATCGGCTGTTCCATGCATGAATGATTTTTTGAGTTGCCGCTTCAATTAAACCCTGCTACAGAATGCTGCAATGAAAATCATGTCCTTTCGCCACCTCATCCATTACATGACGGCAACTTTACAAATTAGGGCGACTTTTTTCCTGTTATACTGGTTCTTTTCTAAGAATTGGCTAAAAAACAGAGAAATAAAAGGCATACCTTGCTACAGATATACAGCATGCTCACACCAGACTACCATAGAAGGGATAAGAAAGTGGCTGGCATTCAAGTTGGATCATGTATACTACTTGTCTCAATTTCATATTAATATAGGATGGTGCACTCATGCTTCTTCTAATTTGTTTGAACTAATTGATAGGGGGCAGCTAATTCTGGTGTGAGCATGCTGCAGAACTTTCTGTGGAAGTTTATAAAAACCAAAATTTTATACCTTCAAAGTAGTGTGTTTTTTTCCTTTCCTTCAATAAATAGTACACATGGACTTCTAAGTATGTGACATTTTGTTTTGCTAATTGTAAAACTTTTATCCATGGCAATGTTAGATAAGTGATATGTCTAGTCAGAATCAAGCTTGTAAATTATATATGGGCACACTGTTGAGGTTCGAGGATATAAATAATCCTGTAATAAATGAGCTTTGCATTTCATCTTGAGCTTCCCAAAGGAATGAAATCCTGGAATGCATCTATCTTTGTGTCTGTTTGTGTGCGCGCGCACGCGTGTGCGTGTATGTCTAGCTTAGTTTTAAAAAGCGCGCCTTGGGCGTGCCTAGGCGCTAGGCGAGTGGAGGCACGGGCCAAAACGCCTCCACCAAGCCAGTCGCAGCGCACAACGAGAGGCGCATGAAGGCGCGCGCCTCAAACGCTTTTGGAGAGGCGCAAGGCGAGCGCCTATCAGAGACGAGGCGAGCGAAAAAGGGGATTTGAACCAAAAACATTAAAAAAAACATTTTTTTTTAAAAAAATAACTCTTACCCAGTCTTTATCATGCAAATTCGAACAAAAGCCCTCAATTAATTGCAGGAATTTACTTCATTTGAACCCCCAATTTGAAATCCCTAATTACACAAAACCCTAATTCGGGAATTGGGTAGGAACACCACCAAATTGGTGGTTGTGTATGCGACAGAAGTTGCCGGTGATTAGTCTCCGGTAGGCGTCGGCACTGTCTGAATTCCCGGCGGCTATCTCCGGTGAGAATTCTCTCCCTCTTTTCGATCTACTCTTTACCCAGTCATCTTCCTTCGCTTTCACGTGAGTTTGTTGATATTCTTTTTTTTTTCTTTTTTCTTTTTTTCCTCCTCTCCATTTATTACGTGGCTGACAAGTACCCAGTACCACCTTCTGTTGTATAACTTGTCACGTGATCCCTGCTTCTTTATCTTTTTTTTTTTTTTCTGAAATGCTCCTGTGATTCTTTTAATTATTAAACCTTGTTTTTTAATGCTTATTTTTGAGCCATTTCACCAAATATTTAATACCAAAAATGAAACAGAATAAGAATAAAATAAAAGAAATTAAATTTGCTTTTCTTTCCAACCTTTTTTGGTTGATTGAAGTTTGGATATGGTACTTTTGAACTTTTGTGGTAGTTTAGTGATGAATTATGCTTTCTTAAGTCCCTTTATGCATCTTTAATATAATTATTATGCTGTTTATAATAAAAAAAATGTTATATAATTGATTTTTAAGAATTTTGGCATCAAAGGTGCACCTCGACTACGAGATGCGTGCGCCTTCGCCTTGCGCCTTGCGCCTCCCTTCGCCTTGCGCCTTGCGCCTTGGTGCGCCTTGCGCCTTTTAAAACTAAGATGTCTAGCGACTAATGTAGTTTAGTGTGTTCATCTCTAGCGACTACATGTAGTTTTGATGATTAGTGGGCTGTTTTGCTTTATCAGCAACAGGTTATCCCCGAAGAGAATGTTTTGATTAGTGAAAAAGGTTCTGCAAACATCCAAGTTGATATTTCAATGAAGAACCAGATGGAAGAATTGAAGCTCACGGTACTTGCAATAATTTTAATTAGACATTATCTATTGTTAATCTCTCGTAAGACATAAATGGTATACCATTATTTATCGCTCCACACTGTAAAATGTTTACTTGTTATTCCCAGGTAATGATTCAGCCGGTTGAACTTTATTTTGATCTGACGTTTCTTCTTCATTTCGTGGAGTTCTACAGTATTTTGGATCATCATAAATCCTTGCAGCAAAGAGTATGCTTTCTTTTTATCTGAAGTTACGTTTCTCAGTTGCTACTTCATCTGCAAATATTCTCCCCTTGTCGATAACCCCTCCCTGTTTTCATTTAAAAGAATGAAAAAGTTGAACAACACCATGCGCAAAAGGTTGCATTTGGCTTCTTTGCCTTCTCTTCCATCCAATTTTTACACTGTTACTTGCAACTTCAAAGTCAAGTAGCTCTTCTTGAGTATAAAAACATATCCTTATTGTAACTTAATGAAGTAAAAGTTATAATCTGTTTATTAAATTCTTCTCTAGATTAAAGGAATGAAAAAGAAAGTGGAAAAGCAATTAGCTAAGTTGTTGTTTAACAACAACAATGACAAACACCTTGAATAAAATACTGTGGAGGCAGGTTTACCCCAAACCAGAGAAAAATTGTTTGAAATGTCCCTGTCTACTATGACTGCTACTGCTATGCCTTATATCACTTTCTGTTTCTGCTCTCCACCCTCCACCTCCCTCCGCTTTCGGGAGATATAGTGCCATAGATGTGGAAATTACAATCGGTAAAGAAGGAGAGTGAAGAATATTCTACATTTGAAAGAGGAGTGGGCTCCGGAAAAGGAATATGCACCGTGTTAGCTTTAGTAGTTTCATCAAATCTTTATAGAACAATCACTTTAACCATCACCTGCGTGCTACATTATTCCCCTTAGTGGGCCTACTGCCCTTTTAAGTCAAGCTCTAACCCTCTTCAAGGCTTGCAGATTCATGAGTCTGAAAACTCGGTGTTTTGATGTTTTCATCCTTTGTTCTCCTTTTGCATATGATGAATATCCCCTTGATCTCCTTTTAGTAATATTTTATTACTTTTTAGTGAAAGGTAAAGGGGTATCCTTGTTGAACATATGTGACACGCTTTACTTCTGGAGGGTTTGCTGAACACTCGTTTACCTATACCTTTGGATGCAACGGTAATCGTATTTCAACTGTCTCCATACCTTAGATTTTTGGTCGGTGTAGGCTCGCCGCTCGTGACGCCGACACCATTCTGGCTAAGTTGTGGGCCCGTTCTCTTCATTGAATGCTGCAGGTCATTGCTACAGAACAGATTAGTACCTCCCAGTTACAAAGATGCTAATACATAATCTTCTGGATGAATCCATTTCTCTCCTGTTCTTCATACTTAGTACAACTTTTAGTAGCTTAACAAACTATGAGTAATGTTTCCTTCTTGTTCTTGTTTTACTCATGAAATCATATAACTGAATCACCAATCCCCAAACAGATGCTAACAGCATTAATTCACATTGCCACGATCATCTTCCTGACATAAGTGAACCGCACGGGTTGATTTGTTAGTGCTCTATCTAGGTCCACTTTTCATCGTCTTCCTTTTTATTTTTATTTTATTTTTGGTAGGGATGGGTGGGAGATGGGATTGCTTTTTTTTTTTTTTTGGCAATTCAAAATTTTTATTGACTACCAAAAAAAGTAGTGAGGAACACACCATACAAGCAAAGGCACTGACCTTCCAACCTAGGAAGAAACCAGCCCTAAACAAAACAGCAGCATTACAAAATTAACAAGTTCCTATCTATCTCATTACAATTAACTGCTACTCGAAAAATATCCTTGATAACTTGAGTAGGATGACTCACACAGCCTCTAAAAATCTTGCTATTTCTTTGAAGCCAAATTGCATAAATAGCTTCAGTAAACAGCATAACATAGATTTTGTCTTTGCTCCTGGAACTGTGACCTGTAGCTAACTCTGTGTGGAAGGGTTTCTTCTGATACTGGAGTCATCCATTGATGAAGTCTGTCCATATGGTCTCAGCATACTCACAAGCAAAAAGCAGATGTTCACAGCTCTCCGGCTCTTTGTTACATAAGCAGCAAGTGAGGGAGCAAGGAACATTCCATTGATGAAGTCTATCTGCAGTAGCAAGTTTGTTCTGAACTGCAAGCCAAACCAAAAACTTACTTTTTGGTGAAGCCTTGTTGTTACACAAAACTCTTCTCCAAATCACTCTATCATGAGCACCCATAAGAATGGAGTATGCTTTCTTAATACTGAATTTACCATTCACTGTGACATTACTCCAATCACCTATGCTTTCAAGTAATCTTCTTGCATCAATGATTTTTCTAAGCAGCCAAGAAGTGTTGCTACTAATAGCAACTGTGAAAATATCTCTTCTCTTAATATAATAAGCATGAACCCAACGCACCCAAAGCTTATCTCTTTTAAGAGCTAAAGCCCAAAGAAGCTTCAAAATTGCAGCCTTGTTCCACAGAAACATGTCAATTACATTCCACCCACCAGCATACTTAGGTTTATCGAAATTAGACCAAGCAATAGGAGCTTTCCTAGATGGAAGAGTATTACCTGTCCATAGGAATTTTCTGCAGATACTTTCCACCTCCTTGATGACTTTTTTTGAGAGGGGGAATATGTGACTCCAATAGTTTTGCACTATGAAGCACGGGTACTTCACCGGGATGCCGTTTCCCGTACCGGGGACGGGGACGTTACGGGTACGGTACGGGTACGCCGGAAATACGTCCCCGACGCGTCTCTAAATAATGGGGACGGCGAGCCATCCGGGGACGGCTAGGGTTTCTTCACGGGGATGTCTCGAGGACGGTTGAAGCATGTTTAGAGGCGTCCCCTTGCTCTTCCAGCCAACAAACCACCAGCAAGTAGTCGGCGGCGACGCCATTGGAGAAGGACTTGAGAAAATGAGTCTGAGTCGTGAAAGAGTTTGAGAGAGGAGAGGAGAGAGGAGAGGAAGATATCACGTGATTTCATTTTAAAAAAGTACTTGTTGGCTGTTTGCCAGCTGGATTATATTACCCTCCTCCTTTTTGACCTTTTCTTCTTTTCTTTTTAATACCTCTTTTCTTTTTTCTGTTGCACGTGTTCTTTTAAAGAAAATTTTCTTCTTCAAATTTTTTTGTTTACCCCAACTTATTCACCAGAAAGAAAACATAATGTTAAAAAAGTGCAGCAATGTTTATCCATATTTACTTTGAAAATTTGACTCTTTAATTAATTAAATATACAATACTTTTTTTCAGATTTATTTTTTATTTTATTTTTTTGCCGAATCCTTGCCGTACCCGTTTTCTGAAAATTTGATTTTACCGTTTTCCGTCCCCGTACCCGTACTCGTATCCGTCCCCGTATCCGTTTCTGTGCTACCTAGGTTTTGCATGCTGTTCAATATGGTTTTAACCAATTGCAGCCTGCCAGCATAGGACAAGAGATGAGCCATCCAACTCTGAGCTTTCTCAGTAATTTTCTCAATGAGAGGTTTACATTGAGCAAAATTTAGCTTTTTAGAAGTCAAAGGAACTCCTAAATATTTGAATGGTAAAGTTCCAATAGGCATATTGATAGTAGAAGCTATGGCAATAGCTTCATCCTCTGTAACTCCAGCCATGTATATACAGCTCTTCTCAACACTAGCCTCATGATGCTAAGGAAAACTTTTGAAAAGCCTCCATTAATTTGGTAACTGAGTTGATGTCTGCCCTAGAGAAAAGGAGCAGATCATCTGCAAACATAAGGTGTGTAAGCTTCAATCTTGCACACTTAGGATGAAATTTAAACTCAGAATCCATGTGCAACTCTCCCAAACACCTACTTAGGTACTTCATGCTCAAAGCAAATAAGAAGGGAACCTCTTTTTGCATTAAAAGGTTGAGAAGGCAACCCATTAATTAAGAGTGAATAAGAAGCAGTTTTAACACAGGCAAGGTTCCAGCTGAGCATGTTGCTAGGAAAACCCAGCTCTTGCAGCATTGTTTCCAAGAAAATCCACTCCACTGAGTCATATTCTTTCTTGATGTCTACCTTTATCACACACCTAGGGAGACATATGAGCTCTATTGTAGGCTTGTAGCCCCTGATCAACTCAGTAGCAAGAATGATATTGTCAGCAATATGTCTTTCAGGTATGAACCTGATGAAGCCTATGAGTGATCACCTTTGAGATGATTTTGTAGATGATTGTACAACAGGCTATAGGTCTGAAATCCTTGGCATACTTTGCATTTTCCTTCTTGGGAATCAATGTAACTACAGTAGTGTTTACAGGTCTATGCATATAGGAATTTTGAAAGAATTCCTTAACTGCATCCATAACATCCTTGTTGGTGTTCTCCCAGCTCTTCTTAAAGAAGATAGCATTAAAGCCATCTAAACCTGGAGCTTTTGAGTCATCAATAGACAACATAGCTTGTTCAATCTCTCTGTCTGGCCTGGCTAGGATGTCACAGGCATTCTGACTCAGCTTTGCACCAGATCTCACTGTTACTAAGTCAAGTGCAGGGAGAGTGTGAGCACAACTTCCAAGAAGATTCTAATAGAATCCAAGAAGTTTATTTTGAATCTCAGCTGGACCTGTCAGCATATCATCTTGATTATTGTAAAGCACAGCAATCTTATTTCTTGCCTTTCTAACCTTTACTGCAGTGAAAAAGAATTTTGTGTTGGAGTCACCCAAGGATAACCAACTAATTCTTGATTTCTGTCTTAGTATGCTATCATCAATTTTAAACCAATACCTAAGCTTTTCACAACACACTTTCTCCTCTCCCTGCAAATCTTCATTAACATTCACGGAGTGCCTCCTCAGCTCCTCCACCTTGAGATGAGCTTGGGAATAGTGCTTATTATGAATCTGCTTCAGAGCAATTGTAACTTTCTTCAATTTCAGCCAGACACTCTTCATTTTAAATCTGTCATCAATGCTCTCCCAAGCTTCTTTAACAATGTGGTGATAATGAGCATGCTCACAAAGAATGTTATGAAATTTAAAAGGTCTTCCACCTTCAACTGAAACAGGGTCAAGATTAACCACAAGTGGAGTATGATCAGACACTCCATAAGATAAGTAATTAACCTTAACATCAGTAAATCTCTCAATCCACTCAATGTTAACCAAAGCTCTATCAATTCTACTAGCAATTCTATCAGCACCTAGACCCTTATTAGTCCAGGAATAATAAACACAAGTGCTAGGAGCCTCCATAACACTAGCATTCAAGATGAAATCTGCCATGTCTTTTGTTTCAGCTTCACTAACCAAATTCCCATTCATTCTATCATTTGACTTATAAACTGCATTAAAGTCACCAATGATCATGAAAGGACAAGAGCATCCAGCTGTAGTATCTAACAACTCCTGCCATAGACTCCTGCTATCATTAATGGTATGCAATCCATACACAGCAAAAAGCTTAAAATGAATAGAACCAGTCAAGTTCTTGATATCCATAACCATCACTTGCTCAGACAGACTCTGGATAGATAAGTTAACCTCATTTGACAACCAACCTACCCAAATTCTTCCTCTAGGGGAAGAAGAGTAATTGCAACTCCAATTCCAAGCAATACCAAACTTCCTCTGAACTTTACTCACATTATGAACTCTAACTCTTGTTTCGAATAGAACACAAACACTTAAGCCTAAACAGAAACTTTCAATTTAAATTCTGTATTCCTTTTTTTTAAGCTAACTATCCTTTTAATTTGAGGTTTTGCTAATTAGGTACCGAATATGCTGACAAGTTGCTTGAAAAATCTGGCCCTTTGATTACTGCTGCTTTTTTTTGGGAACAATTGAGCACTTGCTTGGTGTTGATGATGCTATACTTCTTGTTTCTCAGGTCCTTTTGTCGCTTAATGGGATTAAAGATGTCAAAAGTCGACTTCAATCTAAAACACAGTGAGTGTTGTGGCTTAGTTGCTGAGTTTTAACTTTAAAGACCTGGAAATTGATATCTTGTGAAAGATAGATGGAAACCGAGTGACCCTACATGTCATGAAATGCATTTATTCAATTATGGGCAATGATGCTGATCATGCTGTGAGGCTCTGATTGGTGTATAGAATTTGAATTAGATTTATCCAATTGCATGATATTTTGGAGATGATTGAGAAAGTTTGAGTATGGAAAACTTTCTGCAATATTAGTTAGATGAATCATTTGGAAGACTGGAACAGATATGTTATGAATCCTTTACAATTGGAATAGTTAAGCTTGAACATATGAAAGCATAACTAACCACAATATACCTAACAAGATCAAGTGAATTCCCAAAATTGTGGTATATTATTTCTATCTTTCCACACACAACTAAAGAATGGAAAAGATTCTTCAAGAGTCTCTGGGCCCAGAAGTAGGAAAAAGTTGGTGTGTGCATATGTGAACAGTGTTATTTGTTCTTATTTTAGGTTTGCCATGTGCACATAGAATGTAACTGACATGTACTGCTTAGAACTTATTGCATCTTTTATTGATTATATGTATGAGTTGAATATCATATGCTGCACATGGACTTCATCACTTTCACTGCCTGAATGCATTTGTATATACAGTTATAATACATATCTGGTGCAATGGAGGTGCTTTTTTCAATTGCTAATAGATTGTAAATGTCTATGCTAAGTTTGATTTGACATTCTGTTGCAGATATGTTTTGTCTTGTCGGCAGAGAGTCATTTGGGATCTTAATTTTGTCAACATCTCCATCTGTCTTCCTTGGGAAAATGTGAAGGCAGAAACATGCAGCATGGTAATTTACTTGTCCTTCACGTTAGGCCCCAGGTTCTCGTCTGTACTTTCCAGGATAAGCTCTCTTTTTCTAATGTATATTCTACTTTTCGTTTTGTTCGAGATAATTTACTTCTTTCTTGGACCATTAATGGTCTTCTTCTCTCACGGTCCTCTTAAAATTTTCCATTCACGTGTTTTTCATGTATCAATATCATCATATGTTTGTCGACACATGCAATATTGCGGTGTTGCTTTTTTAATAAGTAAAAGAATACTAGCTAGTACCTGCTCTATCAAGAAACCAATATTGAGTTGAAACAATTTCTGGTTAAGGGTTTATTCTAATTGGGCATGTCCAAATAAAATTTGTTGCCTCTTGTATCTTTAATTCGTCCATAGATGTCGGCTTTTGTGTTCTCAATTGTGCTCCTCCTTGTATCGCTCTTTCTTCTGTGCCATCAGATGACTATTGAAGCTCATTAATTGGTTCATAAAAAGATGTCCAATAGTTGTCTTCTTTAGCAGGAGGGGGTGAAAAGGAGGCAATTTTTCTAGCATGTAGCACACAGTTTCATGTGCCAAACAGTGGTATTGGTTGAATCAAATAAACTTTATAGTGAATGACTTTTGACTTACCCGTAATCATCTTGCTTGTAAATTTTCTACTTCCATATTAAACTCAATGATCTTGAAGACATTAGTATGTATGTCTTTATGTCAAAAAAGACTAACAAAGTAACAATTGTGAAAGATAGAAGTCATTGAACTTAATTTGTATACAACTTTTAAGCAGTCAGCATGCTCCTGATGAAGTGTAGAAGCAAGAGACTGAATGCAATAAGGTATGGATCATATTTACACCATAAGAGCTAGGCTCCAAACAATATTTAGCGTTGCTTGAATAGTTGGATTATAATGCTGAAAGTTGCTTTATACCAATTTGTATACAACTCCCATGACAACACTCGGTATACTCACTACAACACCCTTGAGATGCTTCTCCCATGTCTTTGTGAGACCGTGGTGATTTAACTATAATTACAATCTTCTTCTAATGGTAATGTGGATCAATTTTCTTAGCCTAATTTAGTGGACATGAGTATGCCTTGCTGCTCTTCTGAAATCTCTTTTTTTATGCTTAGAAAATTGATGCGAAATGGTGGGTTTTACAGCTGATGGTTCTCTAGGTTATATTTTTTAAAGCAGAGCAGCCAACAGATCTGAATAAGACCTCTACTCTTGCAAGTATTCCTAAGGTTCTATAATTGGACGAGGATATGCGGACCTCATTGATCTCTCTCTTCTCTTGATTGTTTTTACTGAACAATAAGAGGTTCCATTGTATGTTCTGTTTTGAAGTTTGCATGTACATATGATACACCTGATTCTATTTTCTCTGACATTATCCATTTAATTATATTATCTTGGGAAAATATTTACTTTTGTCCGGGGCTTGGAGGAGGAGAAATCTTGACCATGGGAGTTAGTACTCTTTGTGAACCTCTTGAATACAAGTCCAGATTTTTGTTTATCTCATGTTGATAATATTTCCTGCACGCACTGATGACTTTTTTCCTTATACTGCTTTGCGGAGTACAGATAATGCAGACTAATGGTCTACGGGTGTCTTCCAGCGTTGATATTCCTCCTGTTGCATCCAAAAGAAAAGATCAATTTCAGATCATGAGGAAGTGGCTTAATTTTGAAGATGATAATGATATTCTAAATGCAATGCAGCTCAATGACATATACGACCCATTTGAAGTGAGCATGGATGATTTTCAGGTCAGTCTTGCTCAATGGCAACCCTTTGATACCTATAAATCTTTACTCTTTAGTCTAGTATTTATTTCATGGGGATTGATCTTGACTTGCAGGTGTCCTTAATCATGCCCTGTTTACCCCAGGGAGTGCCAGTAGTTGAGAAATTTTCTGCTTCTATCTCGCTTGCTCATTGCATCATCCCAGATGAAATGATACTGAAGCAATTGGAGGTGACTGCATTGTTTTATAGCATCCTTTCATGTTTACATTTGGGGTATCTTTGTTTGGGGTATACTTGAATTTGTATGCTTACTCTGGCTTTATAGCAGTTTATACATTGCAATTCAGAGTTTAGAAGTTTGAAATTTAGTTGTTATGATTGCTAGTGTCATTTACATGCCAAAGTCTTTTAAAGTAAGTATTTGCTTATAATGTTGAGACTTCAAAAAGCAAAATTGATGAATCCTTAGAATATGCATTAGCATAACTGGGGAGTTCTGTTCTGTCCTGCATCAGTAATTGAAAGAAACAAACATTGTCCGACGAACTGCTACAGGTCTATTAATCGCATTTCTCGTCTCTCGCTCTGATCTGGTGTCGTCGCTCAGTCCAAGAAAGGTAGTCATTTCATTTCATTGGCTAACGGGATTAGGCCTAATGGGATAGACCGATCATCGCTTCCTTCCTCTACTAGTTCTGGAGTCAAGCCAGCAAAGAAATTGCGTGAATGACGAGACCGGCCTAACCTAAAGTAAAGGTTCTTCCCTCTCATAATGGTGAATCTTGATTGACTGACACTAGGAACCAATTCGGAGAAATTATATAAAACTATAGCTAATATAGGTCGGGTCGATTCGGCTCGGGTCATTTCTATATCGACTCTTTATCAATTATCAGGTCATTTGCTATATTAAGTTTTTATTGGTTACTACGAGTCTACAATCAATTGCAATTTGCAATAGGATTACATAATGTGTATTATGAAAAGTATGTGGTACAAAATTGCAAAGTGCACTGCGTGACATAAGTAACCTGGTAGTGACATATTGTTTAAGTCTCCTTGATTTAAGCTCTTAGAGCTAGGAGAGGACCTCTGTTTCCCCCTGATCAACAGGACAATACTTTGAAGTTTCCAGTAAGATATACTTAGTCAGTTGCTCGGAAGCTCAGCTTTTCAATAGAAAGTGCTTAGACACATGATCACACACCTCCTCGTTATGAGCATGTGCTTTATTGAATTCAAAATATAAACACATAATTCAATCTCTAGAATCCTTAATTTCAAATTTGTACATCAGAATTAGGATCCTGGCTGATTATCTTTGGCACAAGCACTATTTTGGTCTTGTTTGTTGCAATATAGATATTACTTGAAATGCGGACTTGGAGTGTGCATGTCTCCAAAATAATTTTCTAGGATCTCTGTTACTGTGTATAAGTACAGGAACCTGTGAATAACTAATATCTCAAGCAAAATACTTGTTGTAGGTTGACTTCTAAGTATCTTGACTAGTGGTGGAAATTGAGTCATCCGGCTCGGGTTCAGCTCGGATCGTTTTCGGGTAATGAGTCATTGGTTGGGTTGAGTCTGATTTGGTTTTGGGTCAGAATTGAGTCATCTAGTTTCATATACAAGCCAGCCTGTGTATGTGTCGGCCTGTCGAGTCATCCGGGTTTGAGTCAGTTTTGCCAAGGGTCGTAAAAGGGGTGGCTACATGGTACACTGAGCATTTCCAACTAAAAGAATTATAGTGATATTTAACAAAGGATGAAATTTTTGTACCACTAATCATGTGCTTAGCTTACTTTGTATATCTTTCTATAAGAGCAGTTACAATTTTTTATGAAATTATTTTGGAGGAAAACAGAATAAGAATTTTGTTCCAATTAGGACAAATATGGAAACTTAGGTACTGATTATCTAAAATTATATTGTTGTATCTGTATAGAATGTTGTTCATGTTTCTTTTGTCATTATGAGGAACATTGCTGTTTTTTTTTTTTTTTTTGGAGGCACAACATGGGTGCATTTGATACGGATGAATATCTGATATTTTCCAATATTTTCTCTTGTGGTAGCATGTTCTCTAACCAGAGCTATTTTATTGCAGGCCCATCTTATTGTATCATCACTCCATGTACATTTTTCTGCAGTCATTCATGGTGCTTTCTTAAGCCTAGTGGAACATCTTCACCTTTTATCTTCTAACTCTAAGCAAGTCTGGATGTCAAACTCTCTCTCACCAAGTATGACATCAAGTTATCCAGCAATGCCATTTTGTTTTTCCATAGCTGCAATCTTTGAGCTGTTCAAAATGGAAGTTAATCTTGATGATGATAGAGATAATAGCTCTATTTTGCTGATCGGTCTACAACAACTGAATCTGAAGTGAGGCCTCGCTTTATACTCTCTTTTCTCCTCCCTCTCTCTCTCTCTCTCTCTCAGTCTTGGTGAGGATGACTTCGTTTCTAATGTTGCATTTTGATACATATTTGAATATAATTTTTTACAGGTTTTCTCATAGTCATATTCAAAATTGTTGGGTCTCTATGAGGACAGTAGAGATCACCAGCTACAGGCAAATGGATGAGAGTAACAGCAACATTATTTGCTCATCCAGCATGCCTAGTGGTGAAGCAGTAAGAAGTGAGGATGCTGGTCATGATGAGTGTAATAAATCATCGGATGAGTCCCTTTTTTTACATTATATACTTCACAGAAGGGGGCACATAATTCATCATAATTGCACTCTATACTTGAGTGAGATTGAATTTCATTGCTATCCCTACATGGTGCAATTGCTAGTTCGTTTTTGTGACAAATTAATGTACGATAGTTCTGGTGTTGATAAAAATTCTTTTCACCATGAGTTGAAACCAACAAAAGTTCCTACTTTTGACTTCCAGAGGTTTGGTATGTCAAATTTTTATGAGAATGGATCTGCTGACTTGGCAAGCATCCCCCTGGATCAATTCCCTTTTGTTGCAATACGTAATTCTGGTTGTCTCCGGAGTCTTAATAGTGCCGTCATCATTCCCGAATGGAGAAAATTTAGAGCAAGAGACAAGAATATTAGGAATCCAGACACTAAGAAGAATCTATATTCACAATCAGTGAAGGTCCCAGAGGTAGCTGACAATTGTATCGATTCGAGTTTTTTGTATATGCAGTTAGATCTTGCCAATGTCAGCATACATTTTCATGATTCGTCATGTGTTTTGGGCCGCATTACTCTTCCAGTTGGTAATGTCTCAGTTATTAGTCAGTTAGACCAGTTTGATGTACTTTCTTCGGTGGAAGGGCTGACTCTCTTTTCCGAGTGGTGGACATGTAAATTTCAGGAGTTCCTATGGGGGCCTTCACTTCCTAATCGTTCTCCTGTGCTGAATGTACGAGTAAGAAAAGGAATTGCTTATCATACGAATTCTAATTTGGAGATAAGCTTTGGCATTCAACATGTTTGCTGTGTCATACCTCCGGAATATTTAGCAATATTGGTAGGGTACTTCTCTTTACCTGATTGGAGGTCAGATGATAGTAAGAATAATTCTACAGACAAAACAGAGAATATTGATTCAGAAAATCATGGAGCGATTGTTTATAAGTTTGAGATATTAGAATCTATCATAATATCACCTGTCGAAAGCAATAAAAAACAATTTCTGAAGCTTGATCTACAACAGCTTTACTGCAGTTTTATTGACAATGATGTCTTGGATGAAGCATTGACTGTTATTTTGTCGGAGTTCTCAATTCCAGAGGATAAAGTGGCTGATAGAGCTCACTCTTTGAATGTATTTGGACGGGATTTGCATCTTTCTTTTTTAACTCTCAATGATATTGGCTGTGATACTTCTATATCTGATAAAAAAACTGAATATGAAAGC
This sequence comes from Beta corolliflora, assembly GCA_947648045.1. Lineage (NCBI taxonomy): Eukaryota > Viridiplantae > Streptophyta > Magnoliopsida > Caryophyllales > Amaranthaceae > Beta > Beta corolliflora. Next base: position 1,704,944 of record CANSZD010002984.1, read on the forward strand.
TGTACTTTAATTCAGTCACTTGGTGTTGATATTTGGCTTAGGCTTTCAGGTGAAATCCAGTCATCTGCAACAGGCTCTCCAATATGTATCTTGACAAAAATTGCACGTTGTGAATTTGTTGCTGAAGGTGGGATTTCTTTTAATGATGTTCAGATAGGCATATTATATGTATATATTGCTTAATTTTGCTTCCTTTTTTTTCCTTACATGTGTGTGCTTAACTCTTGGTCTCTTCAACAGATAAAAATTTTCTGTGTGGGTTTGAAGCATTAGCAGAGGTAATTGATATGTATGCATTGGTTGACGAGAAATCCATGTGTTTCACTAGCGACCTTCCTGGATTTCTTTTGTTAACGAGGTCTCTCAAGGATAGCAGTAAAGTAGTTGCAGAAGATTCAAGCATGGTTGTGATTGACATTAAGTGCTGCGTCAATTCAATGTCTATTAATCTAATCAGCTCGAAAAGAGGCTCAAATTCTCGAGATGTGGTTGGGAGAATGGAGATGGGTTTTATATTATCAGCAACTCTGAAAAATAACATGATTTCATGTTCGGATATCCAATTCACTACGTTAATGTTGTCTGCATCACCTGATCCCATTTATCTAGCGAAATTTTTATCAGACGGTAGTTCTGCATCAGTTTTTGATATTTGTCTTTCCATTCAGCAAAATGAGACTGAGCTTTTGATTGAAATTCCTTCCTTGGAGATATGGTTTCATCTATCTGATTGGCTTATGGTGATTGATCATGTGTGTTATTGCATTCTAAAACTCCCACTAGGTTCAGTTGTGGATACATCTGATTCAACTACTGGGCTGGTGGATTTTTCGGTTCCAACGTCCCTGCAATCTCTGACTATATCAACTTCACAGTCAGATATATCGGCACACAATGCTGTTGCCATAGTTGTGAAGTCTAAAAAAATTGGTTTGTCATGCCACATACCTCTGTGGGTTAGTGAAGAGGCATTTGCTCAATCAGAGCACTTTGATTCTAATAGAGAAACTCTTAATGCAATGATTGGAGGGAAGGACAGCAAATTCTTAACAGTTACTTTGCAGAGCCAAAGCAGTGAACTACATGTTCATGACCGTAATGTGAAATTTAAAACCAACTTTCACAAAGTAACTGGATCGGTAGGGATATGTGAGAGTGGTTCTGTACAGTCGTGGCCTTTCTTCCAGCTGTCTCAGCTCGGCACAGAGATCCAGATTTTTGAGTATGAGAAGGTCCCACTGACTGTCAATGTGGAAGTCCATTGTGAATCTTTTGATGTTTGGTTGTCACAACAAGTATTCTACTTTTGGCATGGGATTGAGTTTGGAACAGCGGAAGCTGATTATTCAGAGATCAGCTTTGGGAGTTTGGATTTGAAATTGCAACTAAAGAAGGTTTCTCTTTTGCTGACCGATGGAAGGGTATTTTCCACCTCTGTTTATGAAAAATTTTCTTATTGCTGTGCTGTTTGGTACTATACTATGCTGCTCGTTATATTGCCAGTTTGCCATTTCTATTTATAAAAGCTGGATGCTGTCTAGCATTGTTCATGTTGATGCTGTCTGGCATTATGCTATGCTGCGTCACTTACATTCTTTGCAGACAATGAGCAAGCCTTGAATATCCATGTCTACATGTCTAGCACCTTGATTATGTCTTTTCTGAAACACTCATTTTGTGTCCAAAAAAGGGTGGGAACTATTTTTGTTGTGCATATGGTCATTAAGGCAAAGAAATTTGAATGTTTAAAGAAATTACTCCCACGGGCTCAGTAAAACTCTCATAAGTTTTTGGCTTTCCCCCTCTCTCAAGTCTCACCCTAGAAAGATTTCTTAGGACTAAGGAATCTAATATACTTGTCTCTGGAGAATATGCAACAATTGTGTGACTGATGAATAATTGAGTGATGTTAAATGGAGGAGGAAGGAGCACTACCACCGCAAACCTGCTTTGTCCGTTTATTGTAAATTTTGCTTGATTAGCTGGTGCGTACATGGAGTACTGCAGCTATTACTGATTTGATGCAAAACATCAATACAATCTCCCTGTTATCCTGTTCCTTTTTGTTATTTCTTCTAGGTTGGCTAAAAGTTTAACACCTATGAAAATAAGAGGTTAACAGTTAAAGATGACCTTCTCAGCCCTGCTTTAGGCATGAGAAAGGATGGCATCACTTATTTGTCAGATGAAATAAACAAAATTTATATGGAATGGTAATGAAATGGTTATGTTTATTAGTTTTCTTTTCTCAGCCCTGCTTTAGGTGTTACCATATTGTTCCCTTAAATTTCTTTATAATGAAGTGTAGGCGAGCTAAATATCCTCTCTTGGTTGAAAAAGGCTGTTGTTTGTACATGCTTGTTTAAATATTTTATCAAACTCGGCTGTCTTAGATTGTGTTAGTGAAGTCCAAGCACTCACTCGGCCTAAAATGTCAAAAAGTAAAATCTATTTTCTGTCTACGGTTGAATCATCTTAAGAGAAAGATTTCCTATCGATCTACTGTGTTACCTTTCCCCAGAAAATGAAATAAAGGTACAAGTTAAGACACATGGCTCATGGCATTTAGTGGAAATTGGTAAAGGGTGCCTTATCTCTAGCATCTGATTTGTGATGTTCCTTCTCTCCAACTTATAGTGTTCCAAATGTAGAAGTGGTGATTGAAATTTGAAATTGATTTAGGCTGCTTCAAGCACCTGGATATATTTCCTTCATAGACAAGCTTCATGGTCAGCCTCGTATTGGATTCAGAACCCAATCATTTACATTATAGGTCATGCTAAACATTCATCTACTACTAATGTGGAGAAAACTAATGGATATTTAGAAGTCTTTATGGGGTTGTTTAGCTTCAAGTCACTCTTTTGTCTTTTGACGAGTAAATATTATTGAATAGACTGATAGTAAACACGGAGTTGGTTAGGTGTTTTTCCCGGGGAAATGTGTGCATCTATGGAACAATTATGTATTTAGGCTGTTCAATTATTGACTCTATAACATCTCTAAGCGGGGCATATGGAGCTGTTATGAAATCGATGGATATTTGAAAATTTCATTGCATTACTCTACATTTTAAGTAATGCAATAACTTAATGCCTCTTCTTGCTTATCACTTAACTGTTTAAGACTCCTTTTGAGGCATATGATAATGATGCTCTTTGAGGCAGAAAACAGGTCTTTCGGGTTGGGTTCCGTTCAAGTCCATTCGATCTGACTTCAGTTCAATGTGGTCATTTCAGGTCTACTGGCATTTAGCTTTTTATGATAGCTTTATATATTATAGTGACTGTAATGAATCACAGTCCAACCATTAGAAAAAGCATTGTTGTGACTTTGAGTGAAAATTTCTTTGACTCTAATGAAGAAGTGTTGTGACTCCAACCTTAATGTGACTCTAATGAAGAAGTGTTGTGACTCCAACCTTCAAAAGCAAAATGAACAAATATTTTTTTGGGAGGTTGGGTGGCTGTTGTGACTCTAATGAAGAAGTGTTGTGAATCTAAGTCCTCGTTTCTCACATAAGATGTTTTCTCATGTGATCTTGCCGCTATATAATCCTTTTTACTGAAATTGTAATTACTTCTTACTTCCCCCCCTCAGAAGCCTTCTCACAGGAACTCATTTATATATATATATATATAGTGACATAATTTTGGGTTTTGGGCCTTTTGGCTGATTTTGGTTGCGTTAGGTTGACTTATCTACTTTAGCATATAGTTTGAGGTTGGGTTATTCAGGTTGAGTAATCTGGTATGGGTCAGTTTTTCCAGCACTTGATACTCTTGTCAATGATAGACTCGAAAGATATAATTGTTGCTTTTGTCATTTTTGATCTTATGCATCGAATCAATAGCAGCTAACTGTTTGCTCATTTGTATTCACTTGAAATTCCTTGTTCCCATGTTTTCTTTCCTTGATTTGTGCAGTGGAGCTGCAATGGGCCTCTGATAGAGCTACTCATGAGCAATTTGCTCATAACAAGTGTCCTCGTAGAAAATACTGCAAAATTCTTTGCTGAGGGAGACATGCTTGTCAACTACAACAACATCCATAAGGTGTTTTATTGCAGCTTCAAAGACACTCTTTCTGATACTATTTTCTATGATATATTATATTGGTTGGCTTTGCATTTGCAGGTGTTGTGGGAACCCTTTCTAGAACCTTGGAGCTTTCAGATTAATATGATCAGAGATCATGACAAGAATGCTCTTCTTGACAGTGGCATTATCACAGATATAGAACTTGAATCAACCGCTCAACTGAATATAAATATCACAAAATCACTCTGTGAGGTATGTGCTCATTATATTTTCATCGTGGAGATAGTTTGTAACTTTAATTATGGATATTTTGTCATATTGGATTTTTTATGACACTCTATTTGTGAGGTAGCACCTTTAATAATTCTTTTGTCAAAAAGTACTTTGTAAGACAAACTCTTATATAATGGACTCCTGAATGGAAATTACAGCCAGATAAGTCAATAATCCAGCGTTGACTTTTTCCCCCGTTATCAGAGTCTCATGCTGCCTCTTTTCTTTCTTTTCCTCAACAACCACTCTTCCTGTGTCCTATCTCTTATGTTTTACCTCTTTTCTTCGCATCTTCTAGATGGATGGCAATGATTTAGGTGTAAGTTGCAACTTTTCAACTTTTATTTTGGACTCTTTTTTGTTTTGGGAAACAATTATATATAGGTTCTGGGGAGGGTCTGGTGTGAAATCATTCAATTGACCTTGACTAGAATCAGCCCATTAACATTCAAATCCAGATCCAACCCTGGCCCATTGGGTCCAAAGAACGTAGACCTAGGCCCTTAAAAATAAGTTGGGTCCAACATGTGTGGGTGATATGATTCCGGTTAAGGAATCTAACTTAGCTTTGCCTAACCTTCACTCGGCCCAACTCCACTAAGGTTTCTAAACCGAAATAATGGCTTCACTCGCCACTGCTCAGTGCTCACAGTTTAGGGGTTGTATAGGAAGGCTTTGGTAGCTTCACTAACTATCAAAATCGGTCTTAGCTTAGATTAAGTTTCACTCGCTTAACCCAAGGGTTTTGTATTCAAGTTCACACCTTAAACACAAGAATAATTCTGGTATATAACCGTCCAAAATCAACAAAGTGCTGATTTTTTCCGGAATTGGAGGGAGACCAAGAGTTCACTACCGGATTGTTGAGTCTTTTGGCCAAATTCGTGTATAAGGTACTGATAAACAGTAAAGGTACTAGTTGACAAATTCAGTGTTATAAAAGGTACTAGTTGACAATTTTTCCTACATTTTGTATGTTTATTTTTGCTTTTCATAGGTTATATTAAGGGCTATTGAGATGATTAAGGAAGCTAGGAGCCTGGTGCAGATATATGAGGTTCCTAAGAGCCAAAGACTTCAGAATCTTCAATGTTTTGAAAATTTGGGCGTAAGAAGATTTGCTTCTTATACTATTCATAATATGACCTCCTTGCCCTTAGTCTTCCATGTCTATCAAGGGCTTGGCAGCGCTGAGAATATTGATGTTTCAATATCAGCATACAACAACACTGTTCCACCAGGTGCATCTATTCCTATTTACATTGATGGGACACTAGAGGAACAAGCATTTAGTTATAGACTGGCTTCTTCCTCCGAAGGATTTAGCAGGAAATTATCAAACAGGGCCGGACATTATTTCATGACTATCCAATTTGAGGGAACTTCTAACAGATCAGAACCAATTTCCATGGATCTTGTTGGTCTCACATACTTTGAGGTAAACTTTTCAAACGACAACAAGAGGGAAGATGCAAATGTTGGGCTTCTTGTACCTGTAGTGTTTGATGTCTCTTTGCAGCGGTATAGCAAGCTTATCCAACTGTATTCCACTGTGAGTGAGATGGCTTGCCCTTTCCATAATGGTGTAGTTTCTGCTCACTTGTTGTATATGTGTCTTCTTTACACTTTCTTATTGCATATATGTCTTCTTTACACTTTCTTATTGCAGGTCATATTCAAAAATTCGACATCAATGCCATTGGAGCTACGATTTGACATTCCGTTTGGCATGTCCTCAAAGGTATACACAAAAAGAGTATTGATATTCAATTGTCAGCTGCTTGTTCTGAATTCATTTATTGTTGTCTATTGCAATATTGATATCACAAATTTCTGATTCCTGTTAAACAATAGATTGTAGATCCAATATATCCTGGCGAGGAATTTCCTCTTCCTTTACATCTGGCAGAAGCAGGTCACATGAGGTGGCGTCCTCGTGGTAACAGTTATTTGTGGAGTGAAGTGCATAATCTTTCGATGATTCTCTCTACTGCAAACAGGAGTGGGTTTTTGAGATCTCTTGCTTGCAATCCATCTCATCCAAGCAGTTATTTGTTTCGTTGTTGCCTATCAGTTCAAGACACAAGCTTGTCTTTATCTGGGAGACTGGCAAGGAGATCACCCTATCTCAATAGCTCTGTGAAGCAGTCAGCCACAGCTTGTGATCAGCTACACAATCTTAAAAGGTCAAAGACCAGGTTCATTCATCGTGTGACGCTGACTACACCATTAACTGTTAAAAATTATCTTCCCCATGCAATCTCTATTACTATAGAAGGTGGTGGAGCCACTCACACAGCTGTAGTGAGGGAGGTATACTGAAGCTTGTAAATTCGATTCTTCTGCCAAGACTTTGTATTTTTGTTTCAGGAAGCATATATTAACATATTCCTTGTTCTTTCAGGAAGAAGCCTCATTTTTCCATGTTGATTCTTCACATGATCTGGATGTGACGTTCAATATTGATGGATTTAAACCAGCAGCAGTTAAATTCCCGCGGGCAGAAACATTCAGCTCAATAGCTAAGCCCAGTGGAATTGTATTATCAATGACAGAGACTATTATGTTTAGTGCTGACTTGTCTGATGGTAATTTTGGTTTTCTATAACTTTTAATTATCCTCCTTCATTCGGTTCTCTAATATCCAGTATACTGTGTATACTGCCAGGTTCTACATATGTTACAACTGAGAAGAGGATGGATTCATTGTCTGGTGCTCGGGAACTTTGCATTTCTGTTCCATTTTTGTTGTACAATTGCACAGGATTCGCACTGACAGTTTCAAGATCTGACCATGAACTAAAAGGAAACTATCGCGTTGTTTCAAGTTGCTATGACTCAACTGAGGAAGGATTATTTATTGATCAGAAGAATGGGCTTCATCTCTTACCATCTGAGGATAGGCCAGAACCTAGAGCCTTAAACTTGGGCAATGAAAGTTATCTGTCAAAGAATCATATTATCTGTTCCAAAGAAATTGTCAGTCCACATTCAGGAATCTTCCTAACGCAGTCATCAATTTCACATGACTCTATATACCGTCATCAATCTGTTAACCAGTTGGATTTGACCATACAAGAGGATTCACTAAACAACTTGAATAAAGTCTCCTATGTTCCAGATAATGAGTGTCTAAAAGCTAAGCCGGTTATGTACTCTCCTGATCCAAGTGCAGTTGCTAGTGAAATAATGGTCAGAATAAGCAGATACCATGCCGAATGCCCCATAGAGCACATACCGAGCTCATCGTGGTCAAGCCCCTTTTTCCTTGTTGCTCCTAGTGGGTCAACTGCTGTTTTGGTTCCACAACCATCTACAAGTTCTGCAGCTGTTATATCTGTGACCTCACATCTGCTTGATACACCACTTATGGGGCGAACTAGAGCCATCACGTTCCAGCCAAGGTGATATATTGTGCTATACTCTGGATTTGGTGATCTTTCTTGAATGTACATAGAAGTTGATGAGCCAAGCAAAAAGTCAGCTGAACCATTAAGTTCTATACGCCTTCTGTCTCTTTAAGTTTTCCCCATATTGATTTTGTTAATTCTACAAGAACTCTATTGCGTTGGTGGGGGAAGGGGTTGTCTAGCACATTTAACTATAGAGATAAAGTGGTCCCAATTTGGCCAAATAAGAAATGGGACAATGTTACAGGGCCAACAGAAAATAGAATATGGGGAACATTATGGGACACAGGGAGAGAGTTAATTAAGGTTTGTGCAGCTCAATTAAGCTCATCACATCTGAGGCTCAAGCTTTCTGCACTTCTTAAAATTTGCCTTCATCAGGATCATGTGTCCTATAATCATTTTGGGTTCATTGGGGACTTAAGAGTTCCATTTGATGAAATTTCTGCAAATAAATTGAGCACCACTAAGCCACTAACTTATCTGGGTGGTAGACTTTGCAACTGCATTATGATTTACCTTTATGTCTATGACAATAAAATAATTGGTTTTTTCACCATATACCCCTGACTAATTTTTTTTGCACCGTATACCCTCGCAAGTTTCCAAATTCACCATATACCCCTCACGTTTCAAAAAATACATCGACATGCCCTTATGACTAACGGTGTTAGACTTCCGTTAGTCATTAGGCCCTAATCCTACCCTAACCGGCTAACCCTAATTAACTAACCTAAATCAAAACCTAATCCTAACCTTAACCCTAATCTAATACACTAAACCTAACCCTAACCCTAACCACCCCTCTCCCACCCCCTTACCCCTACCGCCACATCACCCCCTCACCACCACCACCCCTCCCCTTCCCCCGCTGACCCCCCCCCTGCCCCCTCCCCCCCCGTTGACCCCCTCCTCTCCCCTCCCCAACTGCCGACGCGAACCCCACTCCCCTTCCCCCGCGAACCCCACTCCCCTCCCCTCCCCCCGCGAACCCCACTCCCCTCCCCAGCTGCCGTCGCTAACCCCCCTCCCCTTCCCCGGCTGAACCCCCGTCCCCTTCCCCTGAACCCTAAACAAAATTCGAAAATCTGGGTTTTGTTTCGCTGTGAAGAATCGGTGGTGGGGAGGGGGTGTTTCGAAAATCTGGGTTTAATTTCGAAATTCAAAGTGGAGCGCTGGTGGTGCGCCGGTGTGATGCGGGCAGGGGAGGGGGGTTGCGGCGGCCAGGGAAGGGGAGGGGGGCAGGGGGCTGGTGGTGGTGTAGAATGGTCGGTGGTGGGGGGGGGTTACGGGTTGCGGGGGAGGGGGGGGAGGGGGAGGGGGGCTGGTGGTGCGCCGGTGCGATGCGGGCAGGGGAGGGGGGTTGCGGCGGCCAGGGAAGGGGAGGGGGGCAGGGGGGCTGGTGGTGATGTAGTGGGGGGCTGGGGTGGGGGTGGGGTAAGGGGGTGGTGGGGGTGGGGTGGGGTGTTAGGTGTTAGGTGTTAGGGTTAGGGTATTAGGGTTAGGGTTAGGGTTAGGATTAGGGGTAGATTTAGGTTAGTTAATGAGGTTAGATGGGGGATTAAGGGTTAATGACTAGCGGAGTTTAACGCCGTTAGTCATTAAGGGTAAGTGGATGTATTTTTTCAAACGTGAGGGGTATATGATGAATTTGGAAAGTTGAAAGGGTATACGGTGCAAAAAAAAATTTGTCAGGGGTATATGGTGAAAAAACCGTAAAATAATTATCCAATATGAAGGTCTCACCGGTAGCAAGATTTGTGGAGGTCCAGAGCTCCGCGGCCTTAACCCTGCGTATCCAAACGGGTGAAGAGGCTGTATCTGAGACCCCCTCCCCCTTTGATCTATCAACTAATAACTTTTAAATGTGTTCAAATGTGCTCGGGTCTTGGTAACTATAGCCTGGAGGCAATAAGTTCCAGATCTGTCAAAATACTAAATTAGTAACTCAGATGCCTTGAGTGAGCTTTTAGTGTTGATGCTTGGCTTGTCTCAGGCCTATGAATGAGTGTGATTGCCTTAACATTCTTTGCTGAGGTTCTTTTGTTTGCTTTTCTTTTGTTTTTGGGCAGATATGTGATAAGTAATGCATGCAGCAAGCCTTTGTGCTATAAACAGAAGGACACTGATTTTGTTTTCCATTTAGGCGTTGGTCAACACTCTCATCTTCATTGGATAGACACAACAAGGTATCTACTGATATTACTGGGCTAATGAACTGTAATCTCTACATGTAGTAACTTCTGCTGCTTAGTCTTATACATCCACTTAAATCTAGCAACAACGAATACAAAGGGACAGATATATGCTAATTGTAGCTTGGACTGCTGATTTGCGTCATCTGTGTGGATCTGTATCCCCGCTATGACTGGATATATCTTATAAATGTCTTGATGAAAAACTTTTGGGAAGCAATATTAACTGTTGCCATGGATGATGCTTCTGCATGCCATTGAGCCCTCTTGTTTTGCCAGTCTTTAAGTCTTCTTACGAACATGACACGTCAGCTAATTTTGTTACTTTTGCTCTAATTGCTTGTTGAACCTGCTATAGGGAGTTACTTCTTGCAGTCCGTTTTGATGAACCTGGATGGCAGTGGTCAGGTAACTTTCTTCCAGATCATCTTGGCGATACACAAGTGAAAATGCGGAATTATGTGTCTGGTGCATCGAATATTATCCGGATTGAAGTGCAGAATGCTGATATCATTCAAGATGAGAAGATAATTGACAACGGCATTGGCAAGTCAGGAACAAATTTCATTCTTCTTTCTGATGACGACACAGGCTTCGTGCCGTACAGAATTGATAATTTCTCAAAAGAGGTATTTAGTATGTAGTCCTATATCGACTGTTTTATCTACATTAGTTTATAGAAGTGGATAGGATAAAGATAAAGAAAAGAAACCAGGAGGATTTGTTATCGACTTTTTTATAATGTAATCTAGGCTTGTCTTACTTCAACACTCTAATTCTCTTTGCATGTCCCTGTCGGAAACGAAACAACACTTTGGCCGACATGACATACGTACGTGTATCGGGTACTCCACATTATGACACAACAACCCTTACTTAAGGAAAACCGACAAAAGCAATGGCACAACTCACTTATGTCCTTGTTTTACTTGGAATTATTTGGCTTGAACTACCTTGTAAACACTTTTTTCTAAATAACCACCTTGTATGACTCTTTTTGCTTTAGGTTACCACCAATTGACGGATTCGGTGAGAAAAAACGGAATACTCCGTGTAAATTACCGAATTATTTGATTGAATTTGTCAAGTGGGGGCAATCTAAAATAAAAGCAATCATATAAGGTGGTTATTAAGAAAAAGTTGTTTATAAGGGGGTTCTTTGAAAAAAAGTAGATTTTATATGGTGGTTTAAGTAATTAAGTCAAAAATTCCTTTTATCTATGCTGCTCTTTTCATTTGTTATTGTTATGTTCTTTTGCTTTGTTTTCTATTGCTATGTTCCTATGGGAATGGTAGGTGAGATGGAGTTAGTGGCACTGTTAGTGGGAGAGAAAAGAGAGGTAGAGGAATCAGAATATAGTCTTTCAAATGGTAGTAAATAATGAACAAAAATTGATAAGGTTCTTAAGCTCTTATTTTTAGGAAATAATCACAGCAATAATGGGGACTACAGCGAGTCTTCATAAAAATCCTAACTACTCCCTTCCGTTCCAAATTACTAGATCCATTATCTTTTTACAGTCTCCAAATAATTTTTTTTTACCATTGATACCTTTAAAGTTCATTTTTTCGAAAATGCACATTGAGGCAATTCTAACAAGATACCATGTTGAGACAATTCAAAAGCATGGTCAAAGTTGATAAACTTTGACTTAGGAAAAATGAATTGGATATGGTATTTCGGGACAGAGGGCGTATGAATTATTCCATATAATTCCAACTATGAGAGGCCTACTCAAAATAATCGAGTGACCATGAAGTAATATAAAAACAAAACCGAGTTAGAAGGTCAAATATTGATGTTTTAAGCTCTACTTGGGGAGGCAGGGGGAAGTGACATGAGAGAAAGGAAGGAAAACAAATAAACTATGGAGGGGCCTACTCAAAATGATCTGGTGCTGGACATCATGGATAGCTTGCCGGCAATATATGCTATAGCGTCGAGTCAGGAACCACCAATATCCAATTGGTACCCAAATTCGCAAATTAGGGACTTTTTTTTCCTAGTTATGGGATTTATGTTTGTAATTTAAGCAATTTCATGCAATTAATTGTGGAATTTTGCTCGAATATGATTCTTATAGCTCAGTTAAGATTTAAATGGAATCACTGTTGGTATTCTATAATTCTTTCAGTTCAATCTTTTCTCTGTCAAGCTTCTACCCTAAACACGCCAAGGCGGCTTGCCTGACACCTCAGCAACAACAGAGGCCCCTACACCTCACAGTTTTAGTTGTAGGTTGCTGCGCCCAACATTTCAGATATGATTTCCCTGCACATAAACTTGCTTTGGGCGGGATTTATTTATATATGGCACCATACTCCTTTTTGTTCAATATATAGGGCTTTATAGCTATGCTTAGAAATTTATGTTTCACTATGCGAGTTATTTTACAAAACTAAAGCATTATATGTTGTAGTTTCACTTTTGCCTTTTTTGTTGAGTTCTTATATAACATTGAATGTGTTACAACCTTTAATTGCCGACATTTTGAAGCTGATGGAATATATGGGTAAAATCTCCATTGTGTCTCTCTTAGTAAAAAAAAAAACATACTTTTAAGATATTCTGTGAAAAATGAATATGTTAGCTCTCTTCCAATTGACAATTTGATAGAACAGAGATTGGGATTTGGGTTGTTGTTCTTGCAAGGAAACATTCTGGAAGTTTGTAATCTTGTGTACCCTTTTATTAGATCCTTATATATAGCTCTTATTTACATATATATTTTAACCTCAAAGACTCAGTTTATTTAATCTGTCAATGAAATCAGGTTCTCTTGCTGTATAGTTGTCCATCTAGATTCTAGCATTTATTGTTTTCTTAAAATAAAATTATGAAGACTTCTACCATTTATCATGATATCACTTACGAAGTTTTACTCCTTTTTTCTACCGTCAGTGTATATTATGTCATTTTGATGGTGACATTTAGTGCTGGTGTAAATTCTTCTAAGTGCCAACCTTCTTTACTAACAGATTTTGGTTTTAACTATGCACACTCTATTTCCGTTATACTGTCTAGTTTCTATGTTTGATCTCTGCAGATGCCCTCACTACCAGACAACTTGTTTCCTACAAAAATTTATAAATGCTACTGGGTGTAGGCTTTTGAATTGAACAAAGAAGCCTCTTTATAAAAATTAAACTTTTTGTAAGGACTTGTTCCTTCATGTTGACGAAGTAAGTTAACTATAAACTTAGATTGTGCTTGTTTCCACCTTGCAGACACTGCGAATTTATCAACAGAAGTGTGAAACTCTGGAAACTAGAGTCCATCCATACACTTCATGCCCTTATGCTTGGGATGAGCCTTTTTACCCCCATCGACTCATTGTTGAGGTACGAAGTCTAACCTGTGATAATAATAAAAATTATATATGTAAATAATGTCTTGCGACTAGTTTCATAAATTTGTATGGTATCAGGTTTCCCATGTATATGTACACTCGTATATATTGTAAGTAGTAGTTAATCCCTAAGCAAGGACAATTTAGTGATGAATAATAGTTAATTCCAAAGCAGGGACAATTTGACTAAATTGCAACTTGTTTCCCTTTTCCCTGCTTACCCCCATCATTTGTGAAACTCTCTCAATCTACCAATTTCTCCATATCCCTTCTTGTGTTTTGTCTTAAGTTTCAGATCTCTGCTTAATGTCCTTCCTCTCTATTTTTTAATATCTGCCAGAACCATCAAATTCACTAGATTTGGTATGGTATACTATACCAAAAAAGGTTTCCTCTTATTTCTTATGAACTTGTATGTTACTGCAAGATTCCTGGGAAGCGCATATTGGGATCATATACACTTGATGATGTTAAGGAATATCCACTTATACATTTGGCATCATCGTCAATGTCGTCGAAGGTAATTATTCTTTGGCCCGAACACATTTCATGAGCTTTTCTCATGTAATATTTTCTTTGGAGAACAAATTGTTTAGCCATGCTTAGCTTAATGGTGTTAATTTTCTCTCATTGAACTAACATTTTTATTGTTCTTTCTTTCTAACTTCACAAAAAAATTCTCGGGCGTAAAAGCATGAGAGGACATTGCTTTCATCAGTCTATGCAGAGGGTGCAATGAAGGTAGTTCTAGCTGTATAGATCAGAATCTGTCCTCTATCCATCCTGTACTCTTCATAAGAGTAAATTTGTTTATTGCAGGTTCTCAGTATCATTGATTCAAGCTGTCACGTTTTGGATGAGGTGAAAAGACCAAGTTCTATTTTATCAGGGGGGAAAAAAGAAAGTAAAGAACGGGTGGACCTGTCTCTTGATTACAAGGAGAAGGTATCTGTTCAGTTCTCCTTTATTGGGATCTCCTTGATAGACTCATATCCTCAGGTATTCTTTTGTTGCGATCATATATATGTTATCTTCAGCTAGTTTGTTGTCTAGATAACTGAATATAACGTCCTCTTTTTAATATTTATCAGGAATTGCTCTATGCGTCTGCAAAGGACATAAGAGTTGATCTTCTCCAGAATATGGAGCGACAGAGTTTTTTCTTTTCAAATCTCATCCTTACAAATTGATAATCAACTGCATGGTACGCCATATCCAGTTGTTTTGTCTTTCGATGAAGACTTCAAAGGTGGCCTTGTTAGCCACATGAGAAATAAGGATGGAGGAACAAAAACAAAAATGGAAAGCATGATGAATTATGCTATTGGGATTTCTTCTGAACCAAAGATTTATCTGGTGGCTTCAAAATGGAGGAACAAAGAGATGATGTTGGTTTCATTTGAATATATAAACTTAAGGTGTGTGCATTAGCACCCTCTATTCTGTCAAATAGCTACTTCAGATAATGCATTGGAGATTTACCTTTTAAAGTTGTACAGGATTGGAGATCTATGTCTTGAGCTTGATCTGGAGCTGCTTTTAAAACTGCTTGAGTTTATTAAGGCAAACCCTTTCTTAAACTCTGATACTCCAACTTCAGTATCGGTGCCTAATGATTTGTGCAAGCTGGGTGTAGTGGACAAGTCCTTTTCTTTTACTCCACAGAGTTCTGAATATCTGCGAGCAATTGAAGATCACCAGTTCCCAAAGACTTGTCACACTTATACCCTATCATTGCCAGAAGTAGTTCCAATTGGAGCTCCTTGGCAAAAAATATACCTTTTGGCCAGAAGGCAAGATAAAATTTATGTAGAAGCTTTTTCTTTAGCCCCTGTTAAAATGACATTGAGGTAACATACAAGCAAGCATCTGTTGAGTGTTTTTCTCTTTATTTCTTCTACCTGCGTTTGCCTTTTGATTTCACATCATCCTGCAGCTTTTCAAGCAATCCATGGATGCTCAAAATGGCAGGTTTGTCATCTGGTGAATCTATCATCCACGTAAGTGTCTGGGATCTTGCATTTTTTTGTGCTTTCTGTGATTGATTCTACTGCTTATTTTTTTTCTACCACTGAGTTGTTGAACATTCTACTTTCTTCATCTCAAAATGATTTTTCGGCTGTAAATAATATGATTTTTGTGAGATCTTGAAATCAGACTAGTGATAGAGTACAGTATTCTGGGAAGTTGCTACGAAAGGGAAGTGGAAATCATTCTGAGACATCTATAAGACAGGCAACATAAAATATTCTCAACAAAATTGGGTTGTTGTTTGAGATCAAAAAGGCAATGTTGACACCCCTCCCCCACCCCTAGAGAAGATTATGTTCTTCTTTAAGCCTAAACTGTAGCTAGATTTTAGCTATAAGGGTCAACATTTATATTTTTTTTACTCAAATATACAATTAATTTAGCATGCACCAATTTTTAACGCTGCTCCGACCTGTGAGTACAGTCATCAAGCCTTAAAGTTGAATTGAGTCAATAGAAATTCTGAATTGAGTACAACCTTCAGGTCTTTTCTTCAATATTAAAGTAATCACATCACTAGGAAAGTTATTTAGAAGGATAGAAAAGAGGTATTTTTCTTTGACTGGTCACTGCAACGATTAACAGGGTGCCAGTTGATCAAAGAATGACAAGATTTTTTATTTGATAAAGACTATGCTTTAGTTCGTAGTTATCTGCTCTGCAGCACCTTTCTTAAATCAGCAAACAAGGTACCTTGTTCTGATATAGTGCTCTTCTGTTGAGGCCATCAGTTATCTGCTTCTCCAAGAATGGCTTGTAGAAACTGCATTCAGAAGCAATTTCTTATTAGAAATAGAACTCAACGAGCTTTCTTGCTGTCTGATATACGCATGTACAGTCGCAAGTTGATCAAGTTACGTTATACCATTATTTTATGTAAGACAGCTCTTGGAGGGTCAATGATGTTCCTAAGCCCTGACAATAAACAACAACAACTAAGCCTTATTCCCAAAGTGATTTGGGGTCGGCTAACATGAATCGTCAACTGAAACCGTCACCAAAGGAGATGGCATCGCCAAGAGTGATAAAAAGGTTTTTTTTTTTTTTTTAAAGCAAGGTTTACACCAACAAGTTTTAAAAGAGGTTTTCAACAAAAGGTTTTAATACCAACACAATTGAGAAAAACAAATAAATGCATAAATCACACCCCTTCCTCCACATGGATACTGCCCCTCCACTCACTTCTATCCAACGTCATGCTCTCCTCAATCCCAAGTAACCTCATATCACTTTCAATTACCTTCATCCAAGTCATCTTAGGTCTTCCCCTACCCCTTACAACTTGGTTACTCCTCCACTCTTCAATTCTTCTCACCGGTGCATCACCTGATCTCCTTTTCACATGACCAAACCATCTTAACCGATTCTCCCTCATCTTTTCTTCAATGGATGCAACTCCAACTTTTTCCGGATCACTTCATTTCTTAATCGGTCTTTCCTTGTGTGGCCACACATCCACCGCAACATACGCATCTCCGCCACGTTCATCTTATGGACGTGGCATTGTTTCACCGCCCAACATTCGGTGCCATATAACAAAGCAGCCTAATTGCCGCACGGTAGAACTTTCCCTTCAAGCTTTGGGGAATGCCGGAATCACAAAGGAATCCGGTGGCGCTTTTCCACTTTAACCAACCCGCGTTAATTCTATGAGCCACGTCTCCATCCAGTTCTCCATCCTTTTGGAGAATGGATCCTAGGTAACGGAAGACGTTCGATCCTTGAACCACTTTGCTATCCAAAGTGACCGCCCTCGCCTCGCCGCTTGTAACCCCACCGAACTTGCACTCCATATACTCCGTCTTACTCGCTCAATCTAAAACCCCTAGGGCTTCTAATGTATGTCTCCACAATTCCAACTTTCTCTCAATACCTTCCTTTGTTTCATCAATCAACACAATATCATCCGCAAACATCATACACCATGGTATATCATCTTGAATTGACCTCGTTAGTTCGTCCATGACTAGGGCAAAGAGAAAGGGACTAAGTGCGTAACCTTGATGCACTCCGATCGTAATAGGAAACTCTCCCGTCCTCCCCACCGTAGTCCGCACACTCGTAGTTGCCCCCTCATACATATCCTTGATGATATCTATATATTTTTGTGGAACACCTTTCCTTGCCAACGCCCACCAAAGTATTTCTCTTGGTACTCTATCATATGCCTTCTCCAAATCAATGAAAACCATATGTAGATCCTTCTTCCTATCACGGTAATGTTCCATTGTTTGTCTTAAGAGGTGGATGGCCTCTATAGTCGATCTTCCAGGCATAAATCCAAATTGGTTCTCCGATATCTTCACATGTTTCCTAAGTCTTTGCTCAATCACCCTTTCCCAGAGTTTCATCGTATGACTCATTAGTTTGATTCCTCGGTAGTTGGTACAATCTTGTACATCGCCTTTGTTCTTATACAAAGGAATCAAAGTACTCTTCCTCCATTCTAATGGCATTTTGTTGTGTCTCCAAATCATGTTGAAGAATGTTGTCAGCCATTCGATTCCTCTCCCCCCTAAACACCTCCAAACTTCGATAGGTATGCCATCTGGCCCCGTAGCTTTCTTCAATCCCATCTTTTTCATAACAACTATAATTCATGTCACCATGGTTTCAATTCAATATTTAATGATGAATGAATAGTGTTGCATGGAGCTTTTAAACATTTTATATGCCCTTGTTAATAAAGCATTTCATAAGACAAGTCTTCGTGTCTTTTGACTTACCATCTCGTATTGACAGAGAGGTATCATGGCTCTTGCTTCGATGTCAAGGAGCACAAATCGCCTTAGGGAATTAACCATCACACATCATATGGCAAGTCGGGCATCCATTCAAGAAATTCTTCTCAAGCATTACAAAGAAGCAATTTCTTCATGAGATGTACAAGGTACTGCATCTTGCTTCTGTGCCAAATATATTTGATCATTTTATTGTCATCATGCAAGTTATTGTTTGATCCAATGGAAACGGGAATTCAAGAAGAACTTGTATTTATTCTATATTCATATCAAAATTGTTTCTCTTTCGTTGATCTTCAGAGGGGAGTCAATCGAGGGTTCAGGGTGAGTCATAGCAAAACTGAGTACATGGAGTGCAATTCTAGGAATTAGAGGTAGTCACTCAAGGATATAGTAACATAGATGGTAATAAGTTGCAACAACTGAGTGTTTAAGTGCCTTGAATCGGTTTCACAAAGATTCAAGTTATTGATCAAGACGTGACTCATGGAATACAACCAGAGTAGGTCAAATGGTGAGGATCATCACGTACGTCTAAGGTTAAAAAGAAAGATCTGTAGGACGGGTATAAGACATACGTTATTATATGGGTCTAAGTGTTGGGTATTGAGGAAGGATCATATTACGAACATGGGAGCAATATTGATGCGTATGTAAAACAGATGTGTAGAAAACAGTTTAAGAGATAGGATTCAGCACGATGATTTCCAAAAAAAGTTGGGAGTTGTGAATATTTAGGATAAGATAAGTGAAAATCAATTACAGTAGTTGCGGCATGTGAGACATCAACTAGATGATGCACCCGTAAGGGTGGTGGAGACTTGGGTTTATGGAGATGTTAGAATTAGGTGGGGAAGGTCAAAGATGACTTGGATAAAGGGAGTTAAAAATAATATGAAGAAATTAGGTTTGCGAGAGCATATAGCATTTGACGGAAGATAATGGAGGCAGAGGATTTATGTGGATAATCATCGGATATAAGATGTTGACTCATTCAGTCAACTTCATCCTATGGGGATTTAGGATATTGCATTGTTGTATTGTTGATTCCTAGAGGAGACTGGATGAGGATCATCTTTGATTCATAATTAAATTTTATCATAGTAAACAAATAAGTAGCATGCCATTTTAAATGAGATCTTCTAGACTAAAAAAATAATTCTCCCTCTCTCTCCTTGTGTTCTATCTATATTTGTAAGGCCAAAGACAGAGGTTTAAGTTTCAGCAACATTGAGGTCCAAAAACACCTGTCCGGTAGGCTACTAGCTTTGACTACAACCTCCCGCCCCCTCCCCCTCCCTATGCAGATAAGTGATTGAAATTGGAAAGTGTCAAACATCGAGAGAAATGTTTACAACAGGCAGCTGGTGCACTTAGAATCTTTAATTAGATAAAAGGTATGGGCAGCTGGGTAATAGCTCTGTTTCTCATATCTCTGCTCTTCGTCAAGCAAGCAGAGGTTATCCATTCCTTTTCAATGTGGTTTGAACATAGAATGTTCCCATGTGTGGAATGAATAATATAGTATGACATATCCGAATTGGGAACACTAGATTAATCAATTACTTAGAGTTCCTGTTCCACGTTCCACGTTCCCATTCCGCGAATCGTATTGCATCGTATTCTGTTCTGGGTAACATTGCACAAAACTGTTAACCCTTTACAGGTGGCCGGTGGTCTAGTTCAGAACAGGCTCATTTCTACCCCGGTCCTGAACCTTCGCATCTTCCTAATGTGCAGTTTGTGCGCTTAGTTTCAAAGATTTGGCCTTGGCACCGGACACAAACGGCCCACTTAAGACTCAACCAACTCAATTCATTTTAAAAAAAAGCCAGAATGCCAAACACAGACGGGCTGATTAAGGCCTGCCATCCCAGCTGATTATGTGGTCCATGTCCATGCTCCAATCTCTTGACATAGCCCTGGCCAGGTTTATTATTTTTCCCTATCTCTACATGAACTAAACTGATCTTTATTACTTTATGCATTTTAGGGTTATCTTTATGCTTTTTAGGTCCTCATGGTGTGCTTTTTAGATAATTTGTGCATGTTGACCCTTGTGGTGTGACCTGGTACTAGCTTAGACTTACGATTGTGATTTTGTTGCTTCAGTGTTCAATGGGTAAAAGGCTATCTGTCAATTTAAGTCTCTTTGTGGGGTGATAATTGATGATTTAGAGCTTCATACCAGTTGTCGGTTTTGCTCTAGTGCTTGAGTTGTTATTCGACCAACCTTAAAATTGTGTCGTCTCGTCTCTTGTGTTAAAGCTTCCAACCTCCAAAATGATCCGCTTGCCCCGAAATGACCTGGCCCAATAGGGAAATCCCAATTCATTGGGCCTTTCGGTACAATCAAATAGAATGCCCCAGAAATTCCATATTCTAGGAGCCCAAACTATGTGATTGAATAAATCCTCCCCTATCTGTTGCGGATCGAGGGCTCCTTTCTCTTCTTCCAATTCTGATTCATAGTCCTATTTCAGCCGACTCGGTCTTGCTTGTGCCTGCTAAGGTCTCGGTCAGCGAACCCATGCCCCAACCAGTGCCAGACTCACTCCCATGTCGCTGATAGAAAATAATGCTCTTCATGCAAACCCTCGTCCCGCATCAGGCTTGCACCCTTTCGCCAAAAAGGCAAGAGTGTGCTGCGTGGTTGGACTATGACACTTGGTCTGGACCCACCCGTGGCGGTCACTAACTCTATAACTGGAAGTTGCTTTTGTTCATTGCTATGTTCACTGTAATGTGCCTTTACCAAGGATATGTGTACCCTAAATGATGAAGGAGATACAGTCAAATGTTTACTACTCTTGCTTTGGCTTCAGAATTATGGAAATATGTGGGCAGAAGCATGAGTCAAAACATCCATTTTTCATTGCACAACTGTTCCTACTAAAGGAAGTGGCATAAGTTGATAGTTATGTTCACTAGTATTTATACTACGCAGGATACATTATTGTCAGGTTACCGTGCCATTGTTGAGCTGTTACTCTTAAAGGAAATTACTACATAATGCTGAAGTTCCCACTACTTATGACTCAGGTGTTTGGTTCTGCTGGTGTAATTGGAAATCCAATGGGCTTTGCTAGAAGGGTTGGGCTTGGAGTTAAGGACTTCTTATCTGTTCCAGCAAAAGGAGTTCTGCAGGTTTTTAAAGAAAATGAGGATGACATAAATTTTCTTTCGGTAGCAAATTCTGTTTTAGCGTCCTCCTTTTATAAAGTTCGTATTATTATTCTAATTAAAGCTAGTTTCTACTCAGAAGAGTCCTTCTGGGTTAATCTCAGGAATGGCCCAAGGCACTGGTAGCCTGCTTAGCAACACATTGTATGCTATAAGTGATACTGCAACGCAGTTCAGTAAAGCTGCTCACAAGGTACGCTGCAATTAAACATAGGTGAGTAGGATAATAAATGCAGCTGGTAACTAGTACATTTGTGCATGTAGGGAATTCTTGCTTTTACAATTGATGACCATGATGCGTCAACAATGGAACAACAAAGAGCGGTAGCACCTTCTCAGAGCAAAGGCGTAATCAATGAACTGTTAGAAGTATGTTCAAGAAAAGGCGTAATGTTTCCCTGAAATATTCTCATTAAAGTAAAGCACCTTTCCATGTATCTAATTTTTCACTCTATAGGGACTAACTGGTCTTCTCCAATCACCTATTAAAGGAGCTGAGAAGCATGGACTTCCTGGTGTTCTGTCAGGTATCTCTTATTATTGGAAAGAAGCTGTGTTTTATAATTTTGTACCGATAAATTTAGCTTTAGATGTACTTGATACTAAGATCCATTTAGATTATACTTCAAATTTTAGAAAATAAACTCAACTGATTCATTCATCTCCCTCGAAATATTAGAATTAATTAAATTATTATGCATAGGTTATGATCAACTAATAAGAGAAAGGTTTGATATAGGTAGTATATTTATGATTTTAGAATACCTAAGATTACAATTAATTAGTTTCAGAGCCTCCAATTTCCTTAAAAAAGTATGCAAGGCCATAATTTTAGAAAGAACCTCATTGGGAAAAAAAAATAAACGAAGGAATAACATAGGAAGTCAAAATTAGTACAGTGGGGGGTTTAATACGCAGTTTTCAAGAAAGGGAATGCTAATCAAGATCTCTCTTTCCCTTCATGATGTTTGGTTGGTGTTTTTCCACTCCCCTTCCCCCATTTCTCAATTTTAGGTCACCCCAAACCCTTCTCTATCATTATCCCCCAACCCCCCACCCCAGGATTTTGAATTCCCCCCAACTCCTCCGCACAAATAACAAATTTGACCACCCTTGGCATCACTATGAACAATGGTTCCCACCATTGATTTCACCAATACTGCCTCTACCCACCAAAAGTCACCTCCCCCAGCCTCCGTCATGTCCACCAACGAAACCAATGCCAATCAACCACCACTAAAATCAGGATACCCCATCACCAGAACAACTAAAGTTAAATCGTGAGACTCCTTCCAAGCAACCAACATCAAAATCGCACCACGTCAACAACCAAGCAACCACCGACCCAGAAACATCAGCACCAACTAAGGCCCAGAAACATCGTTACCTCCTTACTTTCCTTTTCATTTTCCTTTCTTTTCATCATTTTTCTTCCTTCTTCTTCGACCTCCTTATAAACATTGAATGATCCGATTGACTTCTTTGAAAACCGGCTCCTTCCTCTACTCCTATTTTTGCTTTTATACATGCTGCAGTATCTTTAAAACCAAGGTCTTGGTGCCTGCTTTAGCTTGTCGGAGGTCGTAATGTAGATCGCTTATTTAAGCTTGCATACTAAGTGAAGATTCCTAGGAGAAGAGAAGCCTTACATGGAACCAAACAACGGAAAACTAATTTGGAATTGTATTTTCCATGAAAATCATTATACACTAAAAATGTTTTACACCCAACCAAACGGAGCCTAAATCAGTAAAAACAAAATCAGAGGAAGAAGAAGAGGACTCAAAAAAGATGGAGTGAAAAGAAAAAAATATTTTTAACGCATGAATGGTGGCTTTAGATGGTCCAATTCGACCAGTAGAGCCTCTTTCTTTGCGGCCTGTGAAGGCGGTGGTGGAGGGCTGCACCACATTGCAGTGGATGGAGGTCAAGAGCTGCACACATGGCAGTTGGTGGGGTGGAAGGTTGCGTGGGAAATCTAGGGTGGGGAAGAAAGGATTTCAGTTTGAGGAAATATATTCCCTTTCTCCTCTCCAACCAAACATAAGGAGAATCTTGGGGGGGGGGTTTGATTTCTTTCTTAATTCCTTTCTTTCAACTTGGACCAAAAGGCCCCTAGAAGTTTGAAAAGGCTCGCCACATCTTTTTTGTCTTCGAATTTGTTTTTTCCTCTGATATCACCCTAATTTCCCTTATCTCTCTACTAATTTCCCTTCCCACTCTCCCACTCTCTATCAAGATAAGGAGAGGGGGACGGATGAGATATGATACCCTTTCATAAAGAATGTTCATTGTCTGCATATCTTGGGATGTCCACTTATCATTGTCGAAGCAAATCCTATGTTGAATATTGCATAAATTTGATGAATGCAAAGGTTAAATCGACACTACAAGATTTCAAGTAAAGTCAAATGTTGCTATAGCACATCTAAAGAGGTAGTCAATTGATCTTTCACTTCTGCAACCATGACATGTAGCAGAGAAGTACATGGATAAATGGAAAAGGATATTGTATCAGCTTTCTGCAGTTGTTGAAATCTGCTTCTTCCTCCTGTTACTGCAGGATTCGCCTTGGGAGTTACTGGACTTGTTGCAAAACCTGCTGCCAGTGTGCTTGAAGCCACAGGAAGGACTGCACAGAGTATAAGGAACCGGAGTAGGCTTCATCGAACAGGGACTGCGTCACTTACGTGTTCGTCTTCCTAGGTCTTTGAGTGCAGAACTGCCCCTCAGACCCTATTCTTGGGAGGAAGCAATTGGTACAGCTGTGCTCTTGGAGGTTGATGATTCAAAATACAGGGATGAAGTCCTAGTAATGTGCAAATCACTGAAAATTCCTGGGAGATTTTTAGTTCTTACAGAAAAACTCATATTGATAATTGAATGTTCTAGTCTAGTAGATCTAGGCAAGTCAGAATTTCAAGGCATTGTTGCAGAACCGGAGTGGAAACTGGTAATTGACATTACTTTGGAAAGTGTGATACTTTATGGTGTTGATGAAGGAATTGTGCACATTGTTGTTGGAAGCAGTTCAGAAACCCTAATTGGGCAAAACCAACATCGTCATAGAACTGGAGGTAGGACAAAGCTATTGAGTAAACCTATGACTCCACTTCCACTATTTCAGACAGAATTGGAATTAGCTTCCAAGGAAGAGGCGGAGTACTTGCATAGAGTTCTTTCGTCTACAATTGAGCAGGGAAGAGATCAAGGATGGAAGAATGTACACCTTCTTCACCAAATTAATCTAAGACATTGAATAGTTCATTGCTTGCTATGTAAATTTGTACGTATGCTTTTCCTGTAAATTTACAATTTTGTTTCTCCTTTCTTTGCCCCTACGGATAACAAGCAAAAGTTTCTCTAGAGTGCACTCAAATCGTAAATATACGGGAATATGTAAATATGTTTGCTCATTTTATATCTTTATCCAATTTCTGTTTGCAAATTTAATTTAGATAGATACATGTTATCTCTGTCATTCTATCGTACTTCTGTGTCCTAGAACAAGACCATGACTAGGAGTCTAGGAGTAGTCGATGGTCTCCTTGAAGAATGGAAAATTTATGAATCTTTTTCCTAGATAATACTAATAACAAAATTATTTCTCACTTTACGCCATTTTCAAAAATAATTCCACAGATACCGTCCACGTAGTAAGATTGGAAGTGTAATTTGTTTTTTCTTTGTAGTTTTGATCAAAAACGCTAAATTAAAATAGTGATTACCTTAGATAAATTGCTAAGTCAATTAGCGATGTTTAAATGGACCGCTAATGAAATAGCGGTTAACAAAACAGATTCGCTGACATGACTAGCGGTTTAGTTCTTGATTTACATTCATTCCCACGCATCAACTTTCCAGCATCATATTCTCTCTCTCCTCCTTTCATCACACTCTCCTCCATAAATCATACCTTTCAACATCAAACTCAAAAATCAAAGCATCAAAAATACTAATGGGTGTTCAATAAAAAGGATTTAAAACTTGATCAATTATGGCATCACTTTGCCTATCTTATTATGGAATTCGTTTGCTCGAGACCTGCTTCTTCTCCTCCCACCTCTGTCAAATACCCAACCAGGCTAAAAATTTTCCAAACTATACCTATACTGTCATTGTGGATGCCTCTTTTTGCCCTGTCAACTGTCATGCAGGTATGGGGACAATTTGTAAAACAGTTTTGGTCAGTGGATTGAAGGCTTGTGTGGAACCTTTGTTAGTAACGATGCAAATTCAGTGGAAATATTAGGCATTATGGAAGCGTTAAAATGGATCAAGAGAAAGGGTTGGACATATTGCATTATTATCACAGACTCCATGGTGGTTGTGGATAATATAAATGGTGAAGCAAAAATCAAGGACAGATACACTAATATAACAAAAAATTGCAGGGCGCTCTTGCAGGAGGGACAAGTGAAGAAGGTGCATAAGGCCGATAGAGAGCAAACAAGGGAAGCCGCCATTTTGGCCAAAAAACAAGGCGCAAGGGAAGCGGGGAGTGAATGTGCTCCGCCAATTTTCAAAATCGCCTTGGGAGGAACTACGTATAGGAATAGAGGATCACACCTTTGAACAGTTATGCTTATGCTTGTAATTTAGGGGTTGATGACTCGTAGTCGTGTTTTTATTTCGCCTACGCGGGATGAGCGCGTATTAGATTTGACTACCCCACTGTTAAGATTTTATTGAAAAAGTTTTGAAAGAAATCGCCAACAATTCTTTTTAGGAAGAATCATAAACCTAATTTGATATAGGAAAACCGTAGGGACAAATTATCCAATGTAGATTTCCCCGTCCTGACTCCATAGATGATCAAACTGAACCAAAGATTGAGTTCGGAGGTGAGGGTACGAATATAGTCATAATGAACCATATTCGCCCAGAGTTGGCCTCTACTAAATATCGATTCATAACAAATTTTATGCCAAAGAATAATCATGCAATATTTTTAAGCACCCTAAAAATAATTAGTCTAAGTTGGTTCAGGAAACACATACAAAGACTATTTTTTAGTGATATGTTATTAAGCAATCAATATTACAAGGAACCTAGCAGGTTGTCCAAATTAATCTGATTAATATTAGAACAGTTCTTTAGGTCTTGTTTAGCAATAAATACAATGTGAGTGATAAAAGCATTGAAACAGGACAATCATATGGCATGCATATAATGATCAGGCAAGTATGATAATAATGTATGAAAATAAATAAAAAGAAAGAAGGAGGTTTAGAATGTACAATAGAGCGATTTTATATTAAAGATCTACATCATGAAATAAATGGTTAGTAACTTCAATATAAAAATAGAATTTATTCAAGGACCCTCAGGATTATACCTATGCGGCTTAGATTGAGGAGCGCAACGATCTTTAGGCGGAGCAATCGTGAAACCAAGAACGCAGTGATTAAGAATTGATTGAAAGTATTGAAAGTATTTGAGTGTTTGAAGTATTGGAAGTGTATTGTAGAGGTATTCGTCGGTTTTTGTATTCGTGAAATAATAATATGAAAAGCTGTCCATAATTCTGAAAAATACGGGTATTTATAGGAAAAAGGAAACTTGTGCTCCATGCAAGCCTTGCGCCAGGCGCAAGCCTACTTGGCAGGCGCAGTGCCACGCGTCAGGCGCACATTGGTGTGCCTGACGCAGCCAACCCAATCTAAGATGCACATGTGTAAACGCGTTTTGAAAAGATAGAAAAGTATGTTGCGTCTCACACAAGACTTGCGTATGACGCAGGACTCTGTGTGTGTCTCAAAATCTACGTGTCAGGCGCTCATTGGCTCGCCTGACGTAATATGGCCAATGTGTTGGACGCACGTGGTGCGCTGAGCGCAGCCCCCGCGTCCGGCGCATATTCTGGAATATTCGAGCATATTCCATTGCGCGTCTTTCGAAGATACTTTTTTATCCCTAAAATTCGGGAGATGGAATTTTACGGATTATAAATCTGATTTATTAATCAAAGATAATAAAATATTTATGAAAAATATCCATTAAAATAATAAATATTTGATTGGGGTTTTAAAATGGATTTAAAACATTTTATGGGCTTGAAATACAATTAATCATCATGAACAATTAATTGGGCTTTAGAATATCATTTCGAAACACATTTTAGAATGGTTCTTTAGATTGCTCTTCCGTTGGGTCGCGCCAACTAATGTCGCGGTATGTTTCATCATTGGATCCTTAAATGGAGAGACACGATTATGTGTCTACAGAAGCCCCCACTTTGACTGAGGTTCAGGAAACCAATAGTCAAAGTATACGGTGTCGGGACGGAGAACGATTCTAAACGATATGCAGTTTAGAACTGATCTATAACCGCCGGTCTCTGCAAAACAAAGTTATTATGCAGGTTAATAACTACAAGCAATCTGATTACCTGCAGAAGAAGATGTTAGCAGATAGGTGCAAAAACTCAGATAAGGCACAGAATGATGCAAAAATGCAAACTTAGACTCTCTAAGGATGCATGACACGCTATGCAAGGATTTAGGTTATGCAAAGCTAAGGGATGACACGTCATGCAAGGTCAGGGTTATGCAAGACTAGAATGCATGAAATACAATGCAAGGTCAGGGTTTTGCAAGGCCGCAATGCAAGGTCAGGATTTTACACGGCTAGAAGATGTGTAGAATGATCAGGAATAGATAGAATGATTTTCGAAAATCGTTTTAAATGACCAGGGTCCGTAAACGAGGTCTGCAGATTACAACTATTTGGGAGTTTGATTTGAATTGGAGGAACCACCACACGTATAGGAAGCCCCCACTTTGGGTGAGCCTGCCTGAATTAGGCTTGAGCCTTAATTGAGATGTACTTGATTTGATATTGAAACGTAGTTGCTATGTCTTGAACATTGAAAGCTTTCACTGGGGATTGTACTGGGGATTGTACTGGGGATTCTTCTTTGGGAAGTTGACATAGGCAAAGTTAAATATCGCCAGGATCCATGGAATCATCGAAGAGTCCTTCGGGGAAAAGGAGAGCTTGGATTGAAAAATAAAAGGTTTGAATTTGTGACTTAAATAAATGTAGGTAGGAAAAGGCTTTAACGAGGCTAGGTTCAGACTCGAGTTTATGTCGGGATCTAGAAAGAGATTATGCTCCTAAATTCTAGAAAGTCAAATCATTAGACCATGATTAATTTATTTTATTGAAGCGGTCGGACCTCCAGATGAGGATTCCTACGTATCCTTGCGGAATCAGACCATTCGTAGTTCCAGATCTGATTTTTTTTATTATTCTTTTTTGTCCCCTAACTTTTGCCTAGGCCGCCCTTTCGGGTTTTCAACCTAGCGGGCTTGGACATACCTTGGAGAAGGAGTTAGGATTTGATCAAAGGATTATGAATTTGGATTATATGGATTAAAGGTTTGATGAATCGAAGGGATTTGAATGAGGGGTAGAACATGTGTGCAAGCCCCCTAACTTGACTTTTATTTGCCTTTGGCTCTTTCTTTTTTAATCTTTTCTTTTTGTCCTGTGCGTTTTTGCTTTTTCATTTTTTCGCACTTCAAATTTTTTTTTTCACTATTTTATTTTGCCTGGCATTGATTTTTTTTTTTTTGTAGTGAGGCTTGCACGCAAGTTTGGTTTAGGGTATTGGAAGGCTTGAAGGATATTTGTGGAGCTTTGATGTTGAAGGGATTTTGTTTTTCTTTGGTTGTATGAGGATGACTTATGAAAGGTAATGCAACGGAGAGGGGAATAACGAACTCCTGATCCAAAGGATGTCCGCTTTTTTTTATTCTTCTTTTTTTTCAGATTTTTTTTTTGTTATTATTAGTCAAGTTCATTAGGTGATTTAAGTTTCATCATTGAATTAGAAGCATAAATAAAATGATGGAAGGCCAATGAAAATAAAAATGAAAATGAAATTCTTTTATTAATCAGAAATAAATAGAACAAGGCTTATTAGAAATAAAACCTAAATGACATAGACTCGACAAGAAAGGAAATGAAGGAGCTAGGGGAGGGACTCTCCGACTCAACCTAGAAAACTAGCGTTAAATGACTAAGCCCCGACGTTATTTAGGTGCGCGCCAAGGGGTTCTTGCTATTGCCGACTTTTCTTTGCGGGCGGAATTGGCAATCTACCGTCTTCAACCATATACTGCAGGTGATTCTTTAAGGTCCAACACGCAGATGTTGGGTGTCCATTCCCTTGGTGGTATTTGCAGTAGGCATTTGGATCCCACCTCTTGGATCTATTTTCGGGAGCAGGATCTGGAGTAGGGCCAATAGGCTGAAGTGCTCCCTTTGCATGAAGTCTAGTGAAGGCTTCTTCTAAGGGCATGCCTAATGGTGTGAATGTTCTTTGAGGCTTTTGATAACCTCTCTTTTCAGCAGCTATGGCATTGACCTCATTGCTTTTGGAGCTAGAAGGGTTATTGTTACTCTTCTTGAAAGAGTTGTTGTTAACGGAAGTCTTATTCTTGTTGGCTTGTATCTCCTCCTCAATCAGCAGGCCTACCTTATAGAGCTTCGTGAAAGACTCTATGGGTTGGAACTTGATATGATCCCCATACTTCGGCTGCAGGTTACGAATCACCAGTCGGACTTGATCCTCCTGAGATGGCCTGTTAATCATTTGTGCAGCTTTATCCCTCCATCTGTTAAGGAAGGTGACGAAGTCTTCGTTGGAGTTTTGTTTGGTTAACTCCAACTCACGAAGGCCAATGGGAAGCTGAGTATTGTATACATATTGTTTGTGGAACTCTTCTCTGATGTAGTCCCAGTCATTCAGCTTGGCCTTATTCAGTGATATGAACCACTTGGATGGATGTGCATCCAAGGTTAAAGGAAAGACATAAGCAAACAGGTCCTTGCTCATGCCTTTGAGAGCCATAGAGATGGAAAATGCTCTCAAGTGGTCATCTGGGTGTTCGACCCCCTTGAATTTTGGGAGGTCACCCAAGGTTACCTTTTTAGGGAGTTTTTCCCTTAGTTCAGGATCAATGATGTCATGGCCATGAGCCTGACTCTCGAGCGCAGGAATTGACTGGATCAATTGCTCGAGTTTTTCGAATCTCAATTCTGTGTCGGTTTTGAATGGTGGTGGAGTGTCGCCTTGCTCGTCCTCTTTAGTTAGCTTCTCCCTCAGTGCCTTAATCTCTTTGTCTTGTTCCTCAAGACGAGAGTTCATCAGTGTGAGTTGAGCCATAATGGCACTGATTTGTTCATTAGTTTCTCCCATTTCAGATGATGCTTCAGAAGTGTCAGAGGATTCATCTGAAAAAGTGAGGATGCGCTTGACGAGTCTGGGATCGACATGGACCTAATTAACTATATGCAAATGCAGACATGGACTGGGCTGGACTATGCAAGCAAACTAGATTGGGTTTTGGTGATCGATGATAGGAGAGACTAGACTTTGAACTTACGGGTGAGCAAGTAGGCTAGACTTTAAGGAAGACTGGACAATAAGGGAAACTAGACTCTTAACTTAAGGCAAGCAGGCTAGGCAACTAGACTTTGAACTTACGGGTGAGCAAGCAGGCTAGACAAGTAGACTTCGAAACTTACATTAAACTAAGCAGGCTAGACTCAAAGATTGCCTATGGACTTAAGGAATGCTAGACCTTGAACTTACGGGTGAGCAAAGGTGCTAGACACAACAATTGCCTATGGACTTAGGGAATGCTAGACCTTGAACTTACGGGTGAGCAAGCAGGCTAGACACAACAATTGCCTATGGACTTAGGGAATGCTAGACCTTGAACTTACGGGTGAGCAAGCAGGCTAGACACAACAATACCTATAGACTTAAGGAATGCTTAGACCTTGAACTTACGGGAGAGCAAGCAGGCTGGACTTTAGAGGAATTTGGGCTATTATAAACTTCTGAAGGAATTGGACTTGACTAGGGCTTACATGGAGATGCAAATTAGACCTAGGATATGAATTGGGCCTAAGTTTGGACTAGATTAACATATAGGTTTGATATAGATTCAGAGATGCATATAGGCTTGACAGTGGATTGGAATATAGTTAGATTAGACTTGGACTGGGATCGACATAGACTAGGGTTCACATAAAGATGCAAATGGGCCTAGACTTATATGGGCCTAAGATGGACTCTAATGCTAGCGGGCTTAATATGAATGCATGGACTCAAATTAGATGGACCCTATATGAATGCAAAATGGACTCTAATGCATATGGGCCTAGAATGAATGCAAGATGAATTGGATTTGGTTGATTGGGTTGGATTGGATTGAAGGTGTTTGGATTGGGCTTGGAATTTTCGAAATTCGTTTTTGAAAGGAACCGCTTGTTTTATCTTTTGTTAGGAAAAGATGATGGATTGACTTCGAAAATAATTTTTTTTAAATGTCGTGGTATGATGGTGATTAGTAAATGCTTTTTGAAAAATGTACACTAGAGGAAAAAAAGCCAAGGACTGTAATACAAGAGCTGCGGGTATTTGAAAAACACAGCCCTTAGAATTAAGGACTGCGGTTAGCCTAAAAACCGCAGCCCTTTATCAATAAAGGGTTGCGGTTTTTGGACTAACCACAACCCTTAATTTAAGGGCTGCGGTTAATGTCATAAGTCATAACCACATCCCCTAATTCTTCACTTGTTACACGCGAAAATCTCCCGCACTTATAATCTTATACACACAAAACCCTAACTTTTCTCTCTCTCCCCCCATCCTCGATTTTCCCTCTCTCACCTCATCAAACCCCATCCTTCTCTCTCTTCGCAGCTCTCCTCACCCTCCGCCTCGGTTCTCTCGCCGGAGATTCTCTCTCACATGCCGTCGCGCTATTTCGTCAGTGCTCCTGTTCTGCAACGTGGACGTTATGGATGGCCGAAACTGAAGAAAGATGACATGATTCACGGTTCCGCATTAACTACTAGCTTCAGTTTGCTATTTTCAAAGACTATAATCTTAATTCTTCAGGTTTGTTTTTGATATTCAGGTTTTGGATTGATTTTGAGTACTTTTGTTAATAAAGGAGCAATTTTCAGGCTTCCAAGTTTCGCATCTCACTGTTGCTGTGTTGGTCAGTGGTGTGCCTCCTCTTTCTCTCCCCCCCATAGTCGCGCTCAACCTCCAAACGCTCCTCTGTACTCTCTCTGATGATCCTGGTTCGTTTTCCCCTTTTTTCCGGATCTAATTTTACTTTTTCTGTGTTATTTTTAATCAAATCTGATTAGGATTGTTGTCTTCTACGAAATCTGATTTTGTTTTAAAGATAAATTTGGTGTTGTTTTGAACTGTGAATTATGAAATTAGGGTTTTGTATGAATTTGTATTCATATTGTTTTAATTTTTAGATTAGTACTGTGTGGTAGATTATTGTTATATTATGAAATCCAGATACCTCTATTTGTTATGTTTGGTAGGTGTGAAAATTATGAAGGATGTGCTGATTTGTTTATCTTTCAAGTTCATTGAAATTGGATGGTGTTTCGAGTGTGTATATGAGGATAGTGCTTTTGTATATTGGCTGATATATTGGTGTTGGATTTTTTAAGATGGGACTCCAGTTGAGGTCACAGACTCCAGTTAAGATTTGTTTATCTTCCGCGGCATCTTCTCCCTTCTCGGTGCTATAGCTGCTCACGAAGGCTTCCCGTTCCTCCGACATCGTTCATGGATGTAGTAGTTCTGAATTATGCAATTATTTTGCATTCTTATTACCCTGTGTCCCGTTCATCGAACTTATTAAAAGAGTTATCAACATTCCTACAGAAAACTGGAGTCAGCTTTCTTGAGTATATTTGGCATCGACTCGAATGCGCAAATATTGCATCTATGGTAATTTAAAATTGGATATCTCATGGTAATATATCTAAAGTTCTTAGCTAGTACTGATAGTAAGATATATAATGACATGTAACAATGATATTTCATGGTAATTTGATGTATGTGCCACATTTTTATATGTTGATGTAGGCGGAAGGGCTATATATAGAGCTAAACTTGTCCTCATGTTACGAGTATGTAGAGCAATGTTGCGCTTGCATTGCGATAAATCTCAAAGAAATGCATAGGCAAAGGTATTATTGCTATTTGGTGAACTGTGGTTATGTCTTTCTCTTTGTTTCTTCATCTGCTTGCTGATTTAGGAGCATTGACATGCTGATTGCTGAAGTTGGTATGCTTTGTTGATTTGTCATCATAGGTTATCATACTGATTTTATAAAAGATGAAGACTTTTGTGTAATTTTAAAATCATGTCCATAACTACCACATAATGATAGTGATTGACAAGCTTTTTATAAGTTCATTAAGGGAGGCTTACTGTTTACTCTTGAACTTTTAATTGATGTATATTCATTACAGAATTTCAATGATAAGAAATATGTAAAGTCAATTTCGTATTAATATAGTATTGTGAAATTTGGATGATTTGTTGAGTCAACTAGGCTGTTAAAGTTGTGGCACTCCTGTTTTCCTTTGTTCTTTCTGCCGTGCATCAACTATATTTCATTCTGTTTAGACTACTCACTAATTGACTCATTCCTATTCCCTCGCCACCTTCTAAAAGAAGTTCTAAAAGAAGGAACAACATCTTAGATTCCCTCCATCAGGTATCAATACTTACATAAACTAAGTGTTGAGTAAAGACAGCTGTAATAAAATTGTTTTAAAGGGTATTTTTCCATAACATGTCATATCTTGGCTATGAGAGTTTAAGATAATGTGACGACTAATTCCACACGGAGGGATCATTATATATGTTTTTAACATAAAATATGTTCTGTATATGGTATTGTTCAGTTCACTTACCTGAATAATTGATGACCTGATCTGGTTACATTAACAGCCAAACCATGTATTTCTGTTTCCATAAAACATTATGATTTTGATTAGCTTCCTATAGAATTTACTACTGGAGTCTGGAGTACTGGTGCTCTGGAAACAGTATTATAATGAGTACTTTGTGTCTGAAAGAGAACTAGTCTTCATATCTTGAGATCACATTGATGAGAGATTGTCACTATTTGCTTGATTTCAAGGTTATTTATTATTTGTGCTCGTCTTCTTGAGCTGTTTGCTGAAGACAATAGCACCACAGTACGTAGTTCTGATATCCGTTGCTTTCTGTGCAGCGAGTAACCTGAGCAATGTAGAGTTGACGTGGCATCCTTGATATATGCTGCTGCTAGATTCGCTGATCTCCCTGAATTGCGTGATCTTAGGAATCTGCAATATTAAGACTTCATGTACCTGCACGGATATCTGCAATTGAAGATGACTACTGGACTTAGTTTTTGGACCATTGTCACTGATCTATAACCTTTACAAACATGGCAAAAGTTAAAGGCCCCATGAACCAGTGTTTATTCATTTCTGTTTATTCGTATTTTTCTTACTTTCTCTGTATTTGTATAAAAAAACAATTTGTAATGAAAATGATATTTATATATATATATATATACCTGTTTGGGAACATTTAGGACTAACAAAAAGCAAAAAAAAAATTTTATTTTTTATTTTTTTTGGTCACAAGGGCTGTGAGTCAAGGCAAAACCGCAGTCCTTGGTGGGTTAAGGGCTGCGGGTCAACGCAAACCGCAGCCCTTGTTGGGTTAAGGGCTGCGGTTAAGGGCCAAAACCACAGCCCTTAACTCACCAAGGGATGCGGTTTTGGCCCTTTACCGCAGTACTTAAGCCACCAAGGCTGCGGTTTTGCCTCGACCGCAGCCCTTAACGCGCTAAGGGCTGCGGTTAAATCCTAAATGCCAATTAAGGGCTGCTAGTCAAGGAGTTGCGGTAAAAAAACGCAGCCCTTTGGCCTCTTTTGACCGCATCCCTTGGACTTTTTTCCTCTAGTGGTAGAATAGACACGGGTGTACGATTGATTTTGAAAAGAAGTAAGTTTTTTTTTTTAAATTGATTGAATATGGTAAGGTAAGAATGATAGGAAAGACTTGTTGAACAGCAGGGAGGAAATAGGAAGAGGTAGACATGCATGACAACTCTAGCTCTACCATGACCCTTTAGATGCATTTTTTTAGGACAGACTCGACCTTGCATGAAAAAGACCCTTTTTGAACGTTTGATTAGGTGAGACCTCTAATTAGACCATGTATTACGCGGATGCAGATAGCCAAAAAAATGACTGAACATAGGATCGGCAATTACGACGGCTAAATTGACGAAAAGCGTGTGATGCACAGACTGCGTGCAATGCTGCGCGCGGCGCACAACCGTGCGTCTGGCGCGGGAATGGTGCGCCAGGAGCAACTTAATGCGCTTGGCGCACTACCCCCCGACACATTTTTCGGGGATTTAGGCGACGAATTGGCCGATTGATGAATTTTTCTTGTTTTTAGACGCGGTTTTAGGAACGACGCATAATAATGACAATTTGACAGAATAATAGCAGGCAAGAATTGCAATCACAGGCAAATGTCATATAACATGGATGCAAAAGTTCCCACCTAAAGTCCAGTTCTATGTTTGAAACTATTGGTCAGGTTTAGGTTCAGTCAGAAAAGGGTCCATGACTAAGAGATTGATCCCACGCTTCGTACCCCTGCTTAAAGAGGTGGCCACGTGTAAGACGCACTCCAGTCTCACATCAGGAACAAGAGAACAATGCCATGGTTGGGTAGGTTTGCTTATGACTAAGATCCGACACTATCGCTCAGGAAGCTTTTTGGAAGGACAAAGCGCAAACCCCCCGGGGGTGACCTCACACATAGAACATGTGCTAATGAGGCAAGGTAGATTGTCCTTATGGTGGCTGAACAATAGCCATGCATATGCAAAACTGTATATTATTCAAAGGCATAAAATAAGAATGAATCGTATTTTCAAGTTTCACCCACTCATTTTAAAAATTAATTTTTTAAAATCCTCCCTAGTGGAGTCGCCAAATTGTAGGCGTGTTTTTATTTCGCCAACGCGGGATGAACGCGTATTAGATTTGACTACCCCACTGTTAAGGTTTTATTGAAAATGTTTTGTAAGAAGTCGCCAACAATTCTTTTTAGGAAGAATCATAAACCTAATTGGATATAGGAAAACCGTAGGGACAAATTATCCAATGTGGATTTCCCCGTCCTGACTCTATAGATGGTCAAAATGAACCAAAGATTGAGTTCGGAGGTGAGGGTACGAATATAGTTATAATGAACCAGATTCGCCCAGAGTTGGCCTCTACAAAATATCGATTCATAACAAATTTTATGCCAAAGAATAATCATGTAATATTTTTAAGCACCCTAAAAATAATTAGTCTAAGTTGGTTCAGGAAACACATACAAAGACTATTTTTTAGTGATATGCTATTAAGCAATCAATATTACAAGGAACCTAGCAAGTTGTCCAAATTAATCTGATTGATATTAGAACAGTTCATTAGGTCTTGTTTAGCAATAAATACAATGTGAGTGATAAAAGTATTGAAACAGGACAATCATATGGCATGCATATAATGATCAGGCAAGTATGATAATAATGTATGAAAAATAAATAAAAAGAAAGAAGGAGGTTTAGAATGTACAGTAGAGCGATTTTATATTAAAGATCTACATCATGAAATAAATGGTTAGTAACTTCAATATAAAAATAGAATTTATTCAAGGACCCTCAAGATTATACCTATGCGGCTTAGATTGAGGAGCTCAACGATCTTTAGGCGGAGCAATCGTGAAACCAAGAACGCAGTGATTAAGAATTGATTGAAAGTATTGAAAGTATTTGAGTGTTTGAAGTATTGGAAGTGTATTGTAGAGGTATTCGTCGGTTTTTGTATTCGTGAAATAATAATATGAAAAGCCGCCCGTAATTCGGGAAAATATGGGTATTTATAGGAAAAAGGAAACTTGCTCTCCACGCAAGCCTTGCGACAGGCGCAAGCCTACGTGGCAGGCGCAGTGCCACGCATCAGGCGCACATTGGTGTGCCTGACGCAGCCAGCCCAATCAGAGATGCACATGTGTAAACGCGTTTTGAAAAGACAGAAAAGTATGTTTCGTCTCACACAAGACTTGCGTCTGACGCAGGACTCTGTGTGAGTCACAAAATCTACGTGTCAGGCACTCATTGGCTCGCTTGACGCGATATGGCCAATGTGTTGGACGCACGTGGCGCGCTGACCGCAGCCTCCGCGTCCGGCGCATATTCTGGAATATTCTAGCATATTCCATTGCGCGTCTTTCGAAGATACTTTTTTATCCCTAAAATTCCGGAGATGGAATTTTACGGATTAAAAATCTGATTTATTTATCAAAGATAATAAAATATTTATGAAAAATATTCATTAAAATAATAAATATTTGATTGGGCTTTTAAAATGGATTTATAATATTTTATGGGCTTGAAATACAATTAATCATCATGAACAATTAATTGGGCTTTAGAATATCATTTCGAAACACATTTTAGAATGGTTCTTTAGATTGCTCTTCCGTTGGGTCGCGCCAACTAATGCCGCGGTATGTTTCATCACTGGATCCTTAAATGAGGAGACACGATTATGTGTCTACAATGACCCCATTGCTACTATAACTAATGTGTAAGATATTTATGATGTAATTTAATTTATGCTCCCTTTAACAAAAAAAAAAACACTAATCTCAACAAACCCACACAAAATACCTCTGCTCAGATTACATCATATCAAAATTCATAACAAGCTTTTTTGGATCTTGGATATTATTGCTTTTTAATTTGAGAGCTCGAGAAGTTGTTCTTTGCTTTAAAATTTTTGGTTCAAATACAAAAGAAGTTCGGTTAAAGAGGTAAGTTGGCCAGTACTATGATTAGTGTAATGAGCAGATTAGTGCTTACGGTAGAAGTGGTTTTTACAAGAAGCGGATGGAGTTTTTGAGATGATTAAGACTCAAGATCTGAAACCTAATTTGGTTTCTTATAATGATGTGGTTAATGCTTATGCTAAAGTTCGGGTTAAATTTGATGTTGTAAATGATATATATGATGAAATGTTGAGGAATGGGATTGATCCAGATCGAATTGCGTTGAATACTATGCTTGTTGTTCGAAAATTTGGGTTGTGAAGTAAGGTTAGTTGCAGAGATGTGAATGAGGGAAGCTAGTTATGTTTACAAACCGCTACTTCAAGTAGCGGTTTTTCTCGTTTAACCGTTACTTCAAGTAGCGGTTCTACATGTCACACCGCTATTTGAATTAGCGGCTCACTTTTTATAAGACTGCTACTTTGGTTAGCGGTTTGTCTGCTATAATTTTTTTTAAAAGTATTTTCGGACTTTGTTGCTGACGTGGACGGTAGTTAGGGAATTAATTTTGAAAATAGCATAAAGTGAGAAATAATTTTGTTATTAGCATTATTGTGGAAAAAAATTCAAAAATTTATAGTTTTTTAATTTTGCTTTTGTGGGCCAAAGAGGCAAAGACACATGTCATAACATCACGACATAATAGTGTCACCCACTTCCAAGGCTGATGGTTTGGACCAAACCAAACAACCTCTCTTACAAAGCAGGGAGTTTTGTTTGGGTTGGTATACTCCCTCTTTTTATATTAATAAGGATAAGGATATATTAGTAGCAAAACGTCTTAGGTGGATCGGGTTCACAATAATTTATTTTGCACCCAAATTGACTTTATCACACAAAAAACTGACTATTAGGAAAAAAACGACTATATCATATGAAAACTAACTATATCATACAAAAGCTGACGATATAAAAGGTTATTATATTATACAAAAATTGATATCAAATGAAAACTGACTATATCATATGGTTTTCATTGCACAATAAGTTATTGTAAGCTTTGATTTATTTAAGTTTTTTTTGTACAAGTAGAGGCTTTCCTAGTGTTAGAGACACATATTCCAGAATAGAATATATATAGTAAATGTTGTATCTAGAAGAATAGAGGAAATATTAACAATTAAGAGTGTAAAAGTAGTTTTTTTAAGCTGAGAGTACAAAAGGGGTTAAGGAAATGCAGTTGTTGTCCAAATGAAAACTTAGGTTCTCTTACAAGCTCTAAAGAAGGCAATTGTTGTCTCAAGTCATATCCTTTTGAAAACAGATAATTTGTGTGCAATACAAGCATTTATAAATCCTCAATTGGATAACCCATCTATTATGATAATTCTTAAGGACTTCGAATTAAAACCTACTCTAAATTATTGTTGTTGAAGCTCGTAGAATAGAAGTTTCTCAAGCACATTCTCTACGCGGTCAATGCTAGAAAAATATTTGACAAACTAACCTTGTATTTTCTACTGTAAAAGTAGAATTAATGTGTAGGCATATTTTTATTGCCTATGTGATGTGAGCACGAATTTGACTACCTCATTGAAGGGTTTTAAAAAAAGATTTTGAAGTCGCCAACAAGTCTTTAAAGGAAGATATATAGACCTAATTGGATATTTAATTTGGGAAACCATAAAGAAATTTTAGGGACTTATCCAATGTAGATTTCCCTGTCATCACTTCATAATTGGTCAATGAACCTAAAATTGAGTTTGGGGGTGAAGGTACGAATATGATAATGAATCACGTACGTCCATTGCTAGCTTCTGGTTTTATGCAATTAAACAACCATACTATATATTTCAAGCACCCTAAAAATTAATCTAAGTTGGTTCGTTAAACACAAAATACTAATTTTTTAATAGGCTCGGGATGGATTTAGGAGTCTTTTGGTGGAGCACTTGAATTAGACAATCAGATTGCAAGATACCTAGCAGGTTGTCCATATCATCTGATTTAATCATAGGGACATTTATTTAGGTCTTAATTAGCAAAAATATACACGGGTGGAAAAATATCAAATCTAGCATAAAAAATAATATACATGAGAAGAGATATCAATTCCGATCTTGACCCTTCTATCTTCCTTTAACCCCCTATTTCCATTAACAATCTTATAATCCGGAAAATGGGAATAGCAAAAATATACAAGGGTGGAAAACAATCTTAGATGTTCTGAAATCTGAAGTTGTTCTTTTATAATCGATACCTATAAAACAAGCATAAGTCTGGAAGACCATAAATAAAAGCAATTCATTTAGCCTGCAAGAAGAAATGTTAGCAATATGTATGATGTATGAAGCAATTTAAAGAATTCTTTTATCTTAAACCTAAAAATTTAGGAAATTCGTTTATCCTATGAAATAGTTTAGGAAATTCGTTTTTCCTACAGAAAATGATTTTAGGAAATGCGTTTATCCTGTGAAATAAGATCTTAGGAAATGCGTTTATCTTATACAATATGATTTTAGGAAATGCATTTATCCTATAGAAAATGATTTTAGGAAATTCATTTATCCTATGAAATAGCTTAAACAATTCATTTAGTTTAAGAAAAATCCAAGAAATTCGTTTATCCTGCTGTCATCGAGAATGCGCGCTCGATCCTTTTGACAGTTGTCTTGTATAGAGACCTTGCCCATCTGTGGAATATAACCCTAATAGAGTTCTTTAGTCGTTGGTGGAATGGTGATCTTCAGAACGCTCACTCGCTTCCTGTAGACACCAAAATTTGAAGCCCTTTTCTTATTTTTGATTAACGATCAAAAGGAAAAATTCAAGTTCGAGAAATACATGTACAACAACGACATCACCAATATCGAATTGACAATGATTGTTAATAAGTCATTTCATGATGTAACCTTCTATGTTCTCATTCCAACCCCAAAAATGGAGTACATATATCGTGGTATTCACTCTCGAGAAAGAATAACGAAGATTTGTTTGCCGATAAAAGTAAGGACGAAACCTTCGACGATTTCTCACG
Organism: Beta corolliflora; assembly: GCA_947648045.1. Lineage (NCBI taxonomy): Eukaryota > Viridiplantae > Streptophyta > Magnoliopsida > Caryophyllales > Amaranthaceae > Beta > Beta corolliflora. The sequence goes on from CANSZD010002984.1 coordinate 1,745,880, forward strand.
AAAACCTTTGTGCACGAAATAGAACGATTGGTTATATCGATAACTAAGCAATGAATAATAAGCAGGACAAGATAGTATGACAAACGACGAAGAAGCACCGCGGAAAGGGGAGCAAAGGCTCCATTATGTTGGAACGCACGCTCCACCACTGAGCATAAGCTCTGTTATGCGCTGTTTAGGTCATTTTCGCCTTAATCGTGTATTTCCAACCTCTACCATTAAGCTATGGGCTTTGTTTATGCATCTAGGATTATTGTTAGGAGGTCATAATTAATGTTTAATGCGAGAAACTTAGCCTAATGTCATGTCTTTTGTTACAAAACCATGCCCATGATGTCCAATATGTGAATACATTTTAAGTGTTATCATTCTTGGGTTTAAAGTAAGAAATTCTCTAAGAAAGATGCAATGCTCACAATGTACAAGATCATCTCTAAGAATTGACAATCTTAAGGATGACAATTAGGAGTAATCAAGCCTAAAAAAAATCAGAAAATTGTATGACAAACTAAAGAATCAAGCCTTGCAAAATAGTTGAAGAGAATAATTATCTTCCCCATGGGAAATTTATTAATGTCAAAACTAGCACAAATCATATTTTAATCAACCAAGTTACCTTCCTTTGTTGATTAGAAATTATTGGCAAACCTCCCTATTCTCTAAGGGTTAGAGGAATAAAGGAATCTTAGTGATTACAGTTGATTCAGGTGGCTAAAATCAGATTTTGCAATGATTAGAGGTGATCATGGTGTGGCCAGGCTAGGCTTTGGCCAAAAAGTGGCCCGTTTCGGGCCAAAGCCTTGGGCCGAAAGTTTTGCGCCAAAGCCCGTTATTTCTGGACGGGCCAAGCGGGCTTTTCAGGCTTAGCTAAAATTTAGCCTAAATTTCCGGATTTAGGATGCCTATGGCCTGACTTTTTTCGCCTAAAAATCGGGGCGGCCCTGGCAAAACCGCAGGGCAAAAAGTGTTGCCCAAAACCCTCTAATTTTCTAGTTGGGCTCGCGGGCCGAACCTAATTGATCACCTCTAAAAACAATGTGTGATTAGAGAAAATCAGATTTTGCCTTTTTTTCTTTTCTCTTTTCTTTTATTTCTAAACCCTAAAGGATGTCATACACTTAGAGGTGTCAAACTGGGCCACTGGGTGGTTTTGGGTTGACCCATCTTGGGTCGGAATGATTTGGGTCATAATACTTTGGGTGAGAGTGAGCCATGGGTCAGAATCTGGGTGAACTTGGGTCGGGTCTAACTGGGTGAGGGAGCTCTCGGAACTGGGTCGGGTGGGGTTGGATTGACTGGTGGTTAGGTTGGGTGAATTTGGGTCGGAATGAAATAAGGTGAAGTCGGCCCAAATATGCTCTTAGATGGACTTGGGTCGGAACAAATCGGCTCTCGAAATGACTTAAGTCGGAAAAAATCGGCTCTCGGAAGGCCTTGGGTCGGATCTAGCCGGTATTTGGATGGACTTGGGTCGGAACGGCTCTAGGAAGGACTTGGGTCGGCTCAAGCCGGCGCCGGATTGACTTGGGTCGGAAAAAATCGGCTCTCGGAAGGATTTGGGTAGGAACATATCGACTCTCGGAACAAATCGGCTCTCGGAAAAAGGCGGCATCGGGTGGAGTTGGGTTGGCTTAAGCTGGCTTTCGGAATAATTTGAGTCGGAACAAATCGACATCGGGTGGAGTTGGTTAGGGTCGAGATGTCTTTTTGGTGGAGTTGGCCACTTGGGTCGGCTCGAGCCGACTCTCGGGAGGAATTGGGTCGGGTTTGGACTCGTGTCAATCTGGGTCGCTTCTTTGTCGAGGTTTAGTTCGTATATTGTCGCAAACGGTTTATATAAATTATAAATTTTGTCAAAAAATTATCGATAAAATCATAAAATGCAATTATTATTAATTTTCATATATATTAAGTTACAAAATCGTAAGTTATAACAATTAACATGTGATTGGAAGATTGGAATATTGGATCATTCATCATTGTGATAATACAATATACATTGATACTTATATTACTAATTCTAAAAGTTACTAGACTAAACTAAGACTTAACTTAACTTCTATTATTGGCTAATGCCTAATGGCTATTGGATTATCGACTTTATTGCATATTTGCATTAATTCATATACATTATAGACTTAAACTTTAAAGTGATTAATCATTAATGAATAATAATCAATCATCAATTTATCAAATTAGGATTATAGTTTTGATTTTGGAGTTTGGACATTCGATAAGCGAGATAAAATACTTTTGTTCTTCACTTCTTTGTGAACACGGAACACCTAACAATTAACAACCATAATTTATAGGTTCATACTCCATACTAATTAATGATTGGACTATTAGAGTGATTAAACTTAGCCATTTAGTTAGTTAGTTAGTAACTTACTCACTCTCACAATCTCACTGAGTCACTACATAACAACAAAAAGAGTTAAAGATGAGTTGAATTAAAGAATTAGAAATTAAGAAATGAGAATATGAGATTAGAATATTAGATATAATAATATGTAGAGTTGAAGACTAAAGTATGATTATGCGAAGATGGAGACATGAAGCGATGAAGTATGAACTTATGAAATTATAGATAGGAAAGCATGAAAAGTATTAAGTTTGTTTGAACTTATGAAATTGTACATTAATAGTGATGAGTGAATACTGATTAATGATTGATACATGAACGATGAAACCACAAATAGGTCAACCGTCGAATGACTGAAATCAACTTGTTCGGTTTCGGTTCTTGCTATAATCCTAAGTTGTTCGAATGGTTCTAAATTCATAACTTGTTAAAAAACAAAATCAATAAGTAAATTGTATTTTGTGTTAATCAGTATTATCTAAGACACTAACTTCACAAACTTGTTACTTGTTAATTGGTAGGTCACTAGTTTGGTACTAAGTACTAACTATCAAGTAGTAATTTACTAAGTTAGTAACTAGTTAACTACTAGATATTAAGTACAAAAATACTGAAATACAAATACTAAATAACAAATAACTCATAAAGTGATAACATGTTCCAATGTCCGCAAATTCGCATATTGCCATATTTATAATTTTTGAAGTTTATAACAAAAAGTTCTTTAAAATTAATAATACATTAATACTAGTTGAATTTTTAAACTTTATAATTTACAATTTTATATTAATTTCTAACAATAAGTCAATAATCAATAATTTTTAAAGTTAATTAAACCAATATTAGTAGAATTAGAAAATAGAAATTTGGAATTCTCAAATGAAAATAGTATGAAAATTAAAGGCCATTGATTTGAGAAATAAGAGATTCCAACCATTTATCAAAATAACAATGTAAGCAATCCATGTGCTTCTCTAACTCAATGCTCATTGGTCTAAATTGGATGCCATGGTCTCATGGATCCCCCTTGAATGAGTAAATCTCAACCCTTCATTAGGAAAAGAGAAAATCTCAACTGTTGCCCCACTTGCCCCTTCAATCACTCTCTAATCTCCTCTAACTCTCTAGTCTCTTCTGGAAAAAAAAAGGAAAGTCAAGGGGAGAGCAAATCTCAACCCTTGACAGTTTCCATCAAATGACCCTAAACAAATTAAAAACCCTAAATCTAACTCTCCTATACTTTTTGGACTCCCTCCCCTCATTTCGTCATTTTCAGAGTGAAACCTTAACCCTAATCTCTCATTCTCTCTCCCTCAGCTAGTCAGCCTCCCCCTCTCTCTCTCTCTCTCTCTCTCTCTCTCTCTCTATCTATCTCTTCTCTCTCCGAGTGAAAAAACTCTAATCTCACTTCACTTCTCGGCCTCCCCCCTCTCTCTCTCTCTCTCTCTGCGAGTGAAAAAACCTAACACAAACCCTAATCTCACTTCTCAACCTCTCTCTCTCTCTCCGAGTGAAAAAACCCCCAAAAAAGCGAGGTAAAGCGAGAATTTGGCAATATGATGAAAAAAGCGAGGATTTTTGTTAGATATGAATGAAATTGAAGATCTGAAGACAAAAGTGTGGTAAAGCGAGGAGTTTTCAAAAGAAGATTGAAGATATGAAGGAAATGGCGAGGTAAAGGTGTAAAGCGAGGTAAAGTAAAATGAAGATACGAAGAAAAAAATTAATTTATCAAAAAAAATATCGCAACCGGGTTAGTTTCTCACTTTCTCTAAATTTTGTAATTTTTTTGTTAGATGTGCTTTATGTGTGAGTGTGGGATTATGTGTTGGTCCAATTTGCGATCTATTTGGAATTGCATGATTTATTGTTATTGTTACATGATTTTAGTTTATGCTTTTTTCATGATTTATTCCCCTTTTTCATGATTTTTTTTACTTTTTTCAGTATGAGGTTTTTGTTACTTTGCGTAAAAATTAAATTCATGTTTATGATTTGTGTTTACTGTTTATGGCTGGAACAACCCACACTTCCGAGTTGCTAGCTAAACACACTTAACATTAATAAACCTCAATTATCATTAATAATCCTCAAATACATTATCTTGCAGCGGAAACAAAACCTTTTTATTCAATCTTGGACCTGTGGGTCGTGGCCCACAATACAACAACCTTAAAATCAAATATCAGATTACTGAATACTTTACTCGGTTCCCAAAACTATAGAATATTTATTCATGAAATAAGCACTTGAGTACTAACAACTTATTCTCTAAATACAACTTCCAGATCACTAATCTAATTACAATTTCATAATCCAACTATTACTTTTGATCCACGCCGAGCCTTCAACACAAACCTGCAAAATCTTCAACAATGAACTATGCCCCCACCCGGATAGGTTCCATGAACAAGATCAGTGAAACTGATTACACACTGTCCAACCAAAAATTCTCTCTAGTGGCTTAAAACGCATTCGAGTTGTTAAGTGCGATCTTATAGAAAATAGATGCGTAATAAAGAAATGGCCTTAACATGTGAACTTTTATGCTTCATAGATCAATAAACTTAATTAAAAAAAAATCACAAAGAATATCTTTCCGTCAAAGAAATCAAAGATTCCACATAAACGATATATTTATACTTCTCAAAAGTTTTTATACTTGTTCAAAATAAAGAGATGCTCCTCTATAGATACCAAGGATGCAAATGTAATATATCGAAGAATATATCGAGTAACTTCCCAAATGCTTTCCATAAATTATCTTGCTATATCGACATCATTATCACATATAACTCAAATTTTTCTCAACACTTTAGCATCAAAATATTTAACTCAGGGAAGGAACACGAATGGAAGGGGTAAACCACGTCTCCAGACTTTTGAGGGACGTCTCCCCACCTTTCTTATACTCTGCTTGCAAGACTTTTAGGTCATGACCCTACACAACGGAGCAATACCCACTCCGGAGCAATACTCGCTCTAACACATAATGAGCACCGCTCTACGATTGTTGTTCATCACTGCTTAAACAGCTACTTCCCCTTATAAAACCAAATTTATACTCATACAAAAATACTTATATTCAACACTTGTACTTAAATACTTATACTCAAATACTTATACATAAATACTCATATTAAAATGCTTATACTTAAATACTTACACTGAAATACTTATACTTACTTCATAAGGCTCAAATGCTTTTACTCCACTTCCAACTTTGATTCATATCTTTTAAAATACGTTTTGTCATTCCACGCTCCGTTACTCAATTCTAAAATAGCGGCGGTATTCAAAATCCTAAATCTCAAAATACTTTCATCTCCTTAAAATTCATTTAAAAGTAAGCACGTTACCGTGCGGAGCATATTTAAGTTTCTCCTCCTAAATCTTCCAAATATAATTTCTAATGACCTAACCATAGGTTCTAAAGTTCCACCATATTAATTGTCAATCATGACTGGATTCATACAACTTTGCATTGTCAGAATAGTGTTCTCATTTTGAACTTTATTCCATTAGTATTTCACACTTTTATACCCATACTATGCTGAGATAAGTATCCATAATTCTCATAGCTCAAAAACATCTTACTATAAATTCTATGTCATGATTCCCTATTTATTGACTTAAATAGTCATTTGAAATTAATAATCTCAAATATTCAACTCAATATCGTTATTAATTTTTAATCTATAAGCCATAACAATGCTTCCCAAAATACTGAAACTCAATGCTCACACTAGTCTTATCATAACACCAATTCCAAATCACTCTATTACACGAGATTTTGTATTTCCCCAAACGTCCATTATATAATCTTACTCTTCCAATCAGAAGATGACAACTCTATGTTTTTTTTCCTATCCCATTTCAGATATTGACTTCTCATAACTTCAATGTTGCAAATTATAATGTTATGATGTCATACTTCTTCGGACCATTTCTCGACTCTTACTATCTCTACTACTAATATGAGACTTACATATCCAGTTTTAATTCTCAATATTGAATAACTCTCGTTCTTGTTTTAATTGTTTCATCTTCTCACCTTTGGGATTCATAGAAATTCACATAAATCCATTAATTGATATTTGAACTCCAACCTTAATTACAATAATCACAACTTAACTTCCATAAACAATAATTGTAGGCCTGTGTGAATTAATCCAAATCAACTATCATATTCCTCGACTACTCCAACATAGATTTCTAATTTATACAACCCGATTCCTCCAAAGGATTCCTCAAAGGTATCTTTTAAAAAAATAACCTTTTTAAAACTTTTAATCGAACCATTTCGCATTTCACAAAACGGAATCATGATACTCAAATCCTATCTTTAACTCCATAGGTGCCCAAATAGAAGATCAATATATAATTCATCCACCAATGCAAGCGTATGAAGTTTCTTAATTTAGAAAACCATATTTATAGATACATTGAAAATATGTCCAAAACTTATACTTCAATACTCATAGAAACTCTTATTTCATAGTTCATTAAACATATTATACTATCGGATCTTAAAAACAAGATAAGCTTATCACAACTCATAGCTCAACTTAGTAAACACTTAGGATATACACAATAGAACATTTGGCGTTGAAATCGACATTTACAAATTCAAGTAAACCCGTGAAAGAGTAGCTATTTACAGACTTAATATTAGTATCGCGTATTAACTCAAGTCAAGAAAACAAATAACTCTTTTATACAAGTCGTATTTAAAACACAACTTCTAAGTTGAAAAGTGGAAGGACAATGTGTACCTTTACACAACCTCTGAGTATCACTTGAATGCCATAATCAATCTTTCATAGCCTACCATCCTTGATCATATATCGATGCACGAACCCACAATAGTTCACCGCACATAAAACAAGAATAGTTCATTAGAATTATCACTAAGATCCAAATACAAAATTAAACTAGTCCATTGACCTCCTTTATCATAATCGAATAATTAACCTTTGACTTGCCTCTACCAACTCTTAACTATCATAGTTAAGAGCTTATAATCAATATACTCACTTTTCACCTCAATGGACTTCGATGCAGTACCTATCTAATCCAATTCGTAATTTGTATGGGCATTATGCTCCAATAATCTTGACTAAAATCAACAAAGTGAACCTTCCCAATAACAAGTACGAACTATCTCATCAATACTATAGATAATGGCTAACTACAATCATTAATACCAACAATACTAATATGTAATACGCAATGAAAACTATTTTCTTTGAATTACTAAACTTGAAACAGAGTTTTAGTAAAGCTGATTAAATGAGTTTAAAATAATAACAGTTGTTAACACCTGCAATATCAATACATGAAATAATTTTGCAAACTAATAGAGATCAAGACTAAACCCCCCAAACAATAATTCTAAAACAATTTTCAGTCCGTTAGAAGAGTAAAGTTATAATCTTTGGTTTCAAGAACCCTCAAAAGTATAAATTTCTACTTCAATCACTTGATTACGAGATGAAAAGAAGTGCAACTCATCATACCTTGAATAAAATCAATACCAAATCTAACTTGGGTTTCCATTAAAAATCAAAGAAGAAGCAGAGCAGGAAATCAAGCATTAACCACCGAAAACCAAGATGCAACGGCAACCCCGACAACCAGCAACGCCGACGGTGACAACCATCAACCGTGGTTCAAAGCAACAGCGGCGCACTAGGTCACCGAATCGAGGAGAGAGAAAATCCACCGACACCACTGAAGAAGCAGGTGCAGCAACGGCGGCGACAGCGGTGGCGATGATGAGGTATGAAGCTGAGAGAACAGAGGAAGGAGGAAAAATGAATGTGAATGAAAGAAATTGGGGTTTTAGGTCTCTTTTATCTTTGTTGAAGCCTTGTGATAATTTGACAACAAATTGTGGTTGTGGCTCTACCTCCTAATGCCACGAAAAAGAGGAAAAATAAATGGGTTTTTATTTTTTTTTTCATTTTAAAATGAAATCTAGACTAAGAGCAAATAATAGCTTATAATAAGATTTTGGTTTCATAAGCCCAGACTTTATTTATATTTTATGGAAAATTAATTATAACATAAGAAATACTCAAATTTACTTTAACGATAAAACACAAGGTTTCTCAAAACGATTCAGAAAAACTATTAGTAGCTTAATTAAGCTTAGTAAACATAGTTAGCTTTTAATTAAAGCTGCTTAAAATTTAGGCTATTACAATGGCTTTATGCGTAAAAAATTAAAATTAAAATCATGTAAAAAATAAAATTTAAGCTTTGTGTTTCTGCCTTTATGGGTTTGTGTTAGGGTTTGTTGTGTTTATGGGTTTGTGTTAGGGTTTGTTGTGTTTATGGGTTTGTATTAGGGTTTGTTGTTTTTCTGGGTTTGTGTTAGGGTTTGTGTTTATGCGTTTGTGCTTCTGGATTTGGTTGTGTTATGGATTTGTGTTTCTTGGTTTGTGTTAGGGTTTGTTTTATGGGTTTGTGTTTATGCGTTTGTGTTTCTGGGTTCGTTTGTGTTTTGGGCTTGTGTTATGAGTTTATGTTTCTGGGTTTGTGTTTGGGTTTGTGTATCTGGGTTTGTTGTGTTTATGGGTTTATGTTAAGGTTTGTGTTTGGGTCGGTGTTTCTGGGTTTGTCATGTTCTGGGTTTGAGTTCTAGGTTTGTGTTATAAGGTTAGGGTTTAAGGTTAGGGTTAGGATTAGTTCTTTTAGTATGGAAGGCAAAATTTAAACAAAATACCGAATTCATTTGCTGCCCAAAAATGTTGAGGCTCTTGTAACTTGCCAAAATTGGATCTATGGTTATGCTAAACTTGAGGATGAGGAGTCTCTTGAAGTTGTTAAAGATTATGAGCTTAGTGATATTGATTATGAACACTACTAGAAAAGGGGTTTTTAACGACTAAGCAATAACGACAATATTGATTTTTGACGTTAAATATCACTATTAACAAGAACTTTTTGAGTTAGTCGTTATAGAATATTACCAACAAATACAACTTATTATTGTATGTCGTTAAAAGCTCAAGAAAAAAAAAACATAGATGATAAAAGAGAATGTGCCGTCGTTAGAAAGACAAAAGCAATTAAGCGGTGAAATTTCTCAAATTAAGCGCTCAAAACCTTCTTTGCCAAAATTAAGCGCTCAAAACCTTCTTTGCCAAAATTAAGTGGTATCTGATCCAAATTTCTCAAATTCGTAATTAAACTCCCAAATTCTTCTCGATCAGTTTCCTTCTATCAAATTCCTAATTCCTAAACCCTTAAATTCCTAATTCCTAAACCCTTAAATTCACAATTCTAGTATTGAAGCAATTCGCACTTTATTTCAAGCAATCTATATTCCTAAATTTCGTGATTTGTGTTCCGATTTGTCAAGGTATGTTTGTGAATTATGATTTTCTGATTCTCCTTTGCTCGTTTTCTGATACTTCATCCAAAATTGATCCTCCAATTTCAATTTTCCTTTCCCAATTACTCTTACTCGTTGAAGCAATTTGAGGATTTTACGGATTTGCGGTTTTGCGGTTTTGTGGATTGAAGCAAGTCTTATAATTTCGATTGCCAAATTGTCGAAGTATGTTTTCGAATTTTCGGTTCTACTTTACTTTTTTTTTTTTTTTGATAAAATACTATGCTCATGGTTTTGGTCGATTGTTGCTTCTTGAATAGGCCTATTATTGCTTCCCGAGTTGCCATTGTTTGTTGCATAATTGGGTTCTACTTCTCTGTTAAATTAGTCAGTTAAGCAAAAAAAATTACATTATTGGGAGTTTTGATTTCAGCTTGGGTATGTATGAGATCTTATTTGTTTAATAGTTTCATGGTGCTATATTTGCCTTGTAATATGGCAGATATGGTAATCTTTATGATGGTCTTATGTTTTGATTATGAAATATAAAGCTGAAAGTTTTTGCCGCAATTTTTTTTTCCTTAATTCTTTTCCTATTCTGATTCTGTTTTTTTTTTCATATGAACACATTATGAGCATTTATGGTTTTGTTTTGTCTTCATATGAACACATTCTGTCTCTATGTTACAAAGTTTTGTTGTTATGTTATTTATAATGCTTTATGTGCTTGTATTTATTGTTTCCTTACTAGTACTTTGTTCAGTGTTGTATGATGGGTTTTAGTTGTGTGTATTTTATGTCTTAGTTTGAGCTTATGGTCCATTATTCCTAATGTATGATTAGGTGCTTATCGAAAATTAAGACAAACAAAGTGTATGATTCTCATTAGTTTAAGAAAGTGAGAAGTAATATTGATTATTTACTTGAAGAAGTAATATTGATTATTGTGTATTGGTTTCTTTGCATCTTTTTAGCTATATTATAGTCAATCTTATAAATAAAATATAAATATATTTTTCCTTGTAGAAAAATGACTCCTAGTAAAGATTGGATGGCCATCGAAGATTATATTAATGATCAATCATATAAAGTCGGAGTTAATAGTTTTTTAGATTTTGCTTTTCAAAAGTTGGGTACCACAGAAATTCACTGCCCTTGTTCCAAGTGCCTTAATATAGAGTCTGGAAATCGTGACAACGTGCAAGATCATCTCTTAGTTTATGGAATAGTTAAAAGGTACACCTTTTGGTATCATCATGGGGAAAGGTTGGATGAGCCTCAACATGTGTCCGGTGATGGTGATGACAATTTGGTAGATAATGAAAGTCAAGATGACATGTTTGATATGCTAAGGGATTTGTATCCACAATACAATGACATTAGTTCCTCCCATGATGCTAGTCATGTTGACGAGCCCAATGATGACGCAAAAAGATTTTATAGTCTCCTGAAGGATTCACAGGATCCTGTTTATGAAGGCTGTAAGACTTCAAGAATGTCTGCACTCTTAAAACTTCTTCATATCAAGACTCTTGGTCGATGGAGTAATGAATCATTTACCATGCTCCTTGAATTCTTAAAAAAAGAGCTTTTGCCCGAAAGATCCAAATTACCTGATTCTTATTATGATTCAAAAAAAATCTTGAAAGACCTTGGGCTATCATATCAGAAAATTGATGCGTGCATCAATGATTGCATGTTGTTTTGGAGGGAGAATGAGGAACTAGATGCATGCAAAGTTTGTGGTGCAACTAGATGGAAGAGTGATAAACGGAATGGGGAGGATAAGTGCAAGAGAAATGGCAAAAGAATACCCCAAAAATTGTTCCGATACTTCCCGTTAAAACCAAGGCTCCAGAGATTATATATGTGCTCAAAAACTGCTTCTTTGATGACGTGGCATCAGGATAATAAAAGTAAACTCGGTACTATGAGACATCCAGCTGACGGATCTGCTTGGAAATCATTTGACAAAACTCATGGTGATTTTGCTTCTGATCCTCGTAATGTTAGACTTGGATTAGCTAGTGATGGTTTTCAACCTTTTTCGAATTCCAAAATTCCACATAGTATTTGGCCAGTGGTACTTATTCCCTATAACTTGCCTCCAGAATCATGTATGAAACAGTCTAATATGATTCTATCTATGCTTATTCCTAGCCCTAAAGGCCCTGGTGATGCTATTGACATATATTTGCAACCTCTCATTGAAGAACTAAATGTACTATGGGAAACTGGTGTGGAGACTTTTGATGCAAAGCAACGAAGAAACATTTTCAATTACGTGCGGCTTTGTTATGGACTATTAATGATTTTCTGCCTACGGAATGTTGTCCGGATGGAGTACTAAGGGAAAATTGGCATGCCCATGTTGTCTTAAGGATACACGCTCGGAATGGCCGACTTATGGTGGTAAGGAATGCTATATGTGCAATCGATGCTATTTGTCGAAGAATCATAGATGGAGAAAGGATAAAGATTCATTTGATGGTAAAGTGGAGCTTCGTCTTCCTCCAAAGCCTTATTCAATAGATGATATTCTTGAGCAGTTAAAAGATCTCGAGGATATTACATTGTCTAAGGATCTGCATGTGAAAACCAATATCTCTCATGATGTTAGAGGAGACAATTGGAACAAGAAAAGTATTTTCTTTAAGCTTCCGTATTGGAAAACCCTTCTATTACGACACAATTTTGATGTGATGCATATTGAGAAAAACATATGTGATAATATTCTTGGTACAATTATGAACATCAAAGGAAAGACTAAAGATAATTTGAAATCACGTCAAGACTTGCAAAAGAAGGGATTGAGGTCAACATTACACCCAGTGAATGAAGGGGACAAATGGAAGCTTCCTCCGGCCCATATACTCTTTCCCCCCCAGAGAAGCGAGCTTTTTGCAACTTTTTCAAAGAGTTAAAGCTCCCTGATGGGTTCGCGTCAAATATATCTTATTGCGTCAATTCGAAAGAAGCTAAAATCTCGGGTCTTAAAAGCCACAATTGCCATGTTGTACTTGAACATCTTCTTCCTTTAGCAACACGTGGACTTCTCACTCCACTTGTACGTGAAGCACTAATTGAGCTATCAATGTTCTTTACAATATTATGTGCTAAAGTATTGGATGTGAAAGAATTGGAGCAAATAGAGAAACAAATTCCTATCACTCTTTGCAAGTTAGAAAAGGTTTTCCCACCTTCTTTCTTTACTATTATGATGCATTTACCTATTCATTTAGCACGTGAAGCTATAATTGGGGGGCCTGTCCAGTTTAGATGGATGTATCCTATTGAGCAATACATGTACAAGCTTAAATCATATGTTCGAAATAGGGCTCGTCCAGAGGCTTCCATCGCTGAAGGGTATTTAGTAGATGAGTGTATGACTATTTGCTCAAAGTATATGGATGATTTGGAGACCAGATTCAATCGTCTTGACCGAAACTATGAAAATGCTACTGGTTGTGATGAAGCATTGCCTATATTTAGTCATCCTGGTCGAGGTTTAGGTGCTCCCACCATTATACATCTTGAGAAACGTGAGTTAGATCAAGCTCACATCTATATCCTAAAGAATTGTGATGAGGTTCAACCTTTTCTTAAGTAAGAATAACTTGAGTTCTCACCTTTTTTTTTGTTTTATGTTAATAGTTACTAACAATGAAACCAAGTAATCCCTTTCTTTCACTTTTATAGAAAATATTCTACTATTGAAGCATCTAGTGAATTAGTGCATTCTGACCCTTCTGAAGAGGAGTGGGCTGAGAATTTTAAAAGTTGGTTTAAAAATGAAGTAAGTAATCTAGATCTATATTGGCTTTTTATATATTTGAAAAGAGTGTACAAAAATTAATATAATTTCTTTTTCATTTTTCTTTGGTAGGTCGCGCTCTTATATAAGAATAATAAGAGTAAGAAAATGGAACACTTGCTCTCATTGTCACGTGGGCCAACTCAATATGTAACATCTTATACTGGTTACATTGCTAATGGTTATAGGTTTCGCATAGAAAATCGTGATCAGAATTTGAGAACACAAAATAGTATGGGGTGGTTGTGATTGGAAATACAGGGAATGAAGATGAGAATATAGATTACTATGGAGTCCTAAAAGATATATTCCAGTTACAATACCTTGGGGGGAACCGAATTGTGTTATTCCGTTGTAAATGGTGGGATGTATATGATAATGTGAGAGGAGTTAAAACAGATCAATATGGGTTTGTTAGTGTGAATTGTAATAAGCAATTAAAAGGTGATGAACCTTTTATCTTAGCTAGCCAAGCAAGACAAGTTTTTTATGCCACTGACACCATTAATAAAGGTTGGCGACTCGTTTCCAAGACTCAACCACGTAACTTTCGCAAGAGTTCCGACGACGATGGTGATGATAGTACTTGCGGTGACAAAGAGGAAGCATACCAGCATGGTGAATTGTTCAAACCTACATATATTGCTTCCTCTTCTTTGATCATTGAATTACATGTTACTTTGTGGTTGTTTTTAGTTGATAAAGGAGATTCTTCTGCTAAGGAGAAAATTGACATTGGAAAGAAAAGGGGAAGAAACAAATGCAAGGAAATTGCAAGGCTTAAGCCAGGAGAGAAGTTGGAGGTAACTTTCTATAACAATCGAGCTGTAGGGACAAATCATGAAGTGTTTGCTAGGCACTTGGGAATTATTGTACGAGATACAAATATAGTTCCGGTGAGAGTGCATAAATGGAATGACATTGGAGATAGAGAGAAGGATCACATGTGGACAGCTGTGACGGTAAATATGAATATATGAGTTTATTTTACTAATTTCATATCGGCTTCTTAGCTTTGACATTCTACATACATGCCTAAGTTGTTTCTTTGCTTCAAACTTATGATCTATGGTATGTTTGGAGAATTTTTTTTGTGAAATAAACTCATAGTAGCTTTTATTGTCTAGATTTTAGTACTTTGTTTAAGATTTGTTTCATCTTATTCCAGGATGTATTTCACAATGAGAATATGTAATCTTATCGTGAGCATGTTCTTAATCACATGAAAGAATTGTGGACGAATTGGAGGTCAGATTTGTTAAGATATAATGTTACGAAAAAGATCACTTTAAAAGCTGCATACAATAGTAAGCCACCGAATGGACTTGACAAGAATGAGTGGAAGTGGCTTATAAAGGAGATCTATTCAAAACCTTCTTTCAAGGTATACAACTCAGGCTTGTGCATACATAAACATTATTTTTCCAAAACTAATTGTGCTTTTAAAATTTCAGAAAGTAAGTGCAAGGAATTCGGTAAATAGAAAGAATTATCGAAAAGAACTTGCCCATCGAACAGGAAGCAAACCTTTTAGGCAAGTCATTTGGAACGATTTGGTGAGAAACCTAATGTGTTAACCCTTAGAATGCTTTTTTAAGTTATAAGCTATACAATTTAATTGACATATGATGTGATGCAAGGGTGGAAATAAGGGGATCAAACCATCTTTAGTTGATGTATTTTATACAACTCGCAAGAAAGGCACGTCACTTCCAAATGCTGAGACAACAAAAAAATATGTATGTCAACCGCACTACTTTTTTTATTTTATTGTTCATTTTATTAGAATATAAATTATATGGTTATTTTATAGGATGAAATTCGAGAATTAACAGAAAAAGATCCATCACTTTCCCATGTTGAGGTAACTCTCTCCTTTTCTATCAAGTTACGTAATCATAATGTTGATATTCGTGGTGGAAACTTTTGGCATATATGTTGATCGCTGATTGTTGTCGATGGTTGAATTGATATGGCCTTGATGGATGTAATGTGTAGATGGTTGATGGTTGATGGTTGATGGTTGAACTGGTGTTTATGGTTGTCTTGATTGTATGCTCACAGGTTTAAATTATGGCATATGCCTTTTGTCATATTTATGGGGAGATCTTTGTCCAAAATTTCGTGGAACTGTTCTCCTTTAATTTTTATTAGGTCAACACCTACTTATTTACACGTATTTTATTTTCTTATATATATGTATAGGTTGCACAAAGGGTTTTTAAATCTAAATCTCGAGATCGGGTTGTAGGATTTGGTGGAGGAATAAAACTTAAAGATATAAATGGACCACAGCCTAGTAGAGAAGAACTTGAAGCTGAACTAAATGCTACCAAAAAACAAAATGAAGTTCTTGCAAGTCGTATGGAAGAAATGCAACATGAAAATAAAGAACTTAAGGGTCGTATGGGTTCAGTGGAAGCTCAAATGAAAAAGTTTCAAGTTATGTTGATGAATCAGTTCAATGTTCCTTTCACTCCAGAAAATGAGTTGGACACATCAGGTTTGTTGTACAGTAACTTATGATCTATGTTAGGAAGGTTGAAGTTTTCTTTCATTTTAAATGTACTGATTGATATCTATTTTTCTTTTAGGTGTGTGAAGATTAGAAGCTAAATGCTCGTCAAATACTAGTTGGATTGGAATATTTATTTTCTTTTTAGTACGATGACTATTTTAATGCTCTAGAACTAGACTATATTGGAGATGTTAGATACAATTAAATATGGGATATTATCTCAGATAACCCTGACATATAAACCTTTTTCCCAAATAACCCCGACATATATTTTTTTTCTCAAATGACCCTAAACTTGTATTTTGTCATTAAACATAACGAAATTAGTAACGGTGTTAACTATTTTAAAAAAATTTAATTACTTTGTGTTTTTTTTTTCAAAGAAAGCCCAAATTATTTCTCTTCTCTTTTTCTTTGAAACCCCACTTGACCTAAAACCCCACCCGGATCCGAAACCACCACCCTTCCGCCGGAAACCACCACCCTTCCGCCGGAAACCACCACCCTTCCACCGAAAATCACCACCCTTCCACCGAAAACCACCACCCCATCGAAAACCTAGCCTAACCCCGTAACCACCACACACAGTCCAGCCCCGAAAACACAACCCCTAGCCCGGCCAGAAAACACAACCCGGCAGGTGAACGTAAATAGTATTGAAGGACGAAAAGAGAACTCTGCTTGCTTTCCTCTGTGAGTCGGTCTGAAACTCGCGAACTCATTACCCAAATCCAGATATCATATTTTTGAGTTTATTCTGCATTTTGTTTTTGGAATTTAAGGTTTATAACCTATCTAGATTCTTATAGACTTTCTTCGTTTTTTTTGTGTTTAAATGTTTGCTCATTGATTTGTTCTTTGTTTTTAGTGTATGATATCTAGGTTAGGGTTTTTGTGTCAGTTTCAGGTTGTGGAAAGAAAAGCCTCTTAAACCCTAAGTTTTCTACCGTGCTTGAATTAAGAATTTGTTGATCTGACAATTGTGAGTTAAGGAAGTTTTATTAGCTGGATAATTTCACTGCTATGTTATTTGATCTAGATCTTATTTCTTTATTTTGTTTGTTTGTTTGTGGAGTTTAGAATAGCTAATTGGATGTTATATTTAAGCTTGGATTCAAATATTTGATAAATTATAATCCCATTCAAATTCACAGTAAGTCGAATGTAGGTAGGGGTTGAGGAATTGGAGGAGAGAGATGGGGGGTTGGGGGAGGAGAGAGAAAGCGGTGGGTACCATTAATGGGTGCTTGACAAGAGTGAGGAAGTAAGAACAATAGAGAAGAAAGATATGATTTTGAATTTTTTTAAAATTAAAAAAAGTAGTAATTATGTTTGTGTAAAATATAATTGACGCCGTTACTAATTTCGTTATGTTTAATGATAAAATACAAGTTTAGGGTCATCTGAGAAAAAAAAAATATGTCGGGGTTATTTGGGAAAAAGGTCTATATGTCAGGGTTATCTGAGATAATATCCCATTAAATATTATCATCTTTGACTTGTAATTAGATCAATTTTCAATTTAGATATGTTGTTACATTTTATTTATTTATCTATTAAAGATACATTTCCTTTTTTTATTTTTGTTTGTGCTATTTTTTGTATTTGATTTCACATTATTGCAATATCTGAAAGATGTAAGAGTATTTCGGTAGTGATTGTAATTCATTTTTTGTTGTTGAATGTGAAATTTATTATAATTCGTTTGATGTGATAATATTATTAACGACGGTATATTTGGTTGTTATTACATATAAGTTTGTCATCATATAATATCTAATAACGACAACAAATTGTTGGACGTTAATAGACAACGACGGATACAAATCTTGTCGTTATTATTTAACGACAAGTTGGTATATCGTCGTTGATAAGTAACGACGTGCTATTATCTCATCGTTAAAAAGTAACGATGAACGTTGTCGTTAAAGCCATTAACGACGGAAGCTATTGCAACGAACAAACGACCAAATTTTTTCGTTAAAAGTTTCAACGACGACTTTTAAGGCTTTTAACGACGAGTTTTTTCATCGTTAAAAACCCCTTTTCTAGTAGTGGAATCTATTCCATAATATGCGTAGTAGTTGTTGTTGTTTGATGGTGTAATGTTTTATGGTGTTGTGCAGTAGTGTTTGATGGTGTTGCAATTCCTGAAAGATAAAAATGTTTGATGGTTGAATGTGCTTTTGGGTTTGTGTTGTGTTATGGATTTGTGTTTCTGTCTTTGTGTTGTGGGTTCGTTGTGTTCTGGGTTTGTTTGTGTTGTGCATTTGTTGTGTTCTAGGTTTGTTGTATTCTGGGTTTGTGTTTTGGGTTTTTTGGTTTAGGGTTTAGGGTTAGGGATTAGGGTTTAACCCTAAACCCTAACCCTA
Source organism: Beta corolliflora (assembly GCA_947648045.1). Taxonomy (NCBI): domain Eukaryota; kingdom Viridiplantae; phylum Streptophyta; class Magnoliopsida; order Caryophyllales; family Amaranthaceae; genus Beta; species Beta corolliflora. The sequence goes on from CANSZD010002984.1 coordinate 1,764,291, forward strand.
AACTCTAACCCTAAACCCAAACTTAAATCCTAAACCCAAACTTAAATCCTAAACCCTAAACCCAAACCCTAAACCCAAACCCTAACCCTGAACCCAAACCCTAAATAATAAACCCTAAATAGAACTTTTGGGTTTGGTTTAGTTGTGCTATATCTTTTTGCTTAATAATTGTCCCTTGTGTAAAGATCATTATTGGTTGTTTGCGACTCTTTTCGATTGGAATTTAACTTTATACACATTGGTTGCTGCAGTGTCATGATGCGGAGCTACTTTTTTTTTGTCTAATTGAGCATGATATGCACTTGATTAGTTTTGGTATTATTAAAAAGACAAACAATTGTGGATGCATGTGTCACTTTTGTTGGCTTTCTTGTTTGTATAGTTGTGTTATCAATTTGAGTCGTGCTCGATGATGAGGTCAAGTTTTTACCTGAGAGCCATATTGTTCCCCCTCCAACTTTGTGAATTAGTGGTGAATGTTGTCCTTTAATTAACTTGTTTCTTTTCCTCTCATACGTTCCACCTTTTGCCGCCGACTAAATTGACTTTATTGTGTTTTGTTATGATGAAATTTGGTCGGCGGTAGAGGCCGGTAGAAAAGGGTGGGATGACGCTTTTGACTCACATTTAACTTTATACACATGTGGTTGAGTTTGTGTTATGTTGTGGAGCTACCTTTGTTTTGTCTAAATGAACATGATACACTTCCCCTTTGTGAATTTGGGTCCATCTTCCTGTCCTTGACATGTACTTTCCCAAATGCAGTGAGACGGATAGATTCATAATAAATTGAATTATCACTGAAAACTTATGAATTTTTGACACAATAAAAGAACTTATAGATCTGTCCATAGGTGTATGACATATCAAATTTCATGCATTATACAAGAAGTTATTCAATTTACAAGTCAAATGCAATGTAAAACATAATCTTAGAAAAGTCCAAAATAATTTGTCTAGCTTTCAATTTCACCAAAAGGAACCTAGAAAATAATTTATTCACATAAAAAAGATAGTTATAAACAAATGAGTCGATAAGGACTATTAAGAGTTGCTAAAGGAGTCATTATCATTTCCTAATTAGAAAACAAGTAGAAAATCATCACGGAAACTCAAAAAAGAATGTCCAAGTATTATCTAATATTCTATAACAAGTTTATATAAACAAATTTTAATTTATAATTTTTGAAGCTCTCACAAGGAGATGAAGACCAAAGAGCATCATGATGAAGACCAACTAAGATTGAAGATTAGCATAGATTATGTACTCTTGTAGTGGTGTCAAAACAGGTTATCGAACAGATTCTGGGTTGACCCACGCCGAACCAGGTCAGTCCCAGACAGGTCAAGTTTATGTTAGTCAGTGCCCTGGGTCGGGATCAGTCAGGTTTTGTTCATCTGGGTCATTCACATTTAAATCATCGAATTGTCAGGTGTCGGATAAGTCTAGGTCGTCCTATTTACAAGTCGATCCGTTTCCGGGTTCGATCGCACGTGGACATTTTTTAGCCAGGTTTGCACAGGTCGTATTTGGGTTTCATGTACACTTGGGTCTAGATAAGGTTGCTCGGGTTGAATCGCTTATGAACTTAGTTCGATCATTGTGAAGCATCGGGTTCATTCGCCATTGAACGTCAATTCGGCTTCGGTTAAACTCCAGATCGGGTCGTTTTATATCTTGTTGTTAGCTTCTTTATCAACTAATTATCACTCAAGGTTATCAAAATCGCGATTTAAATCGTAAAATCGCATGATTCTACGATCTAAATTGGGCTAAACGATTTGAATCGTGCATAGAATCCCAATTGAAGAAAATCGGATATAGAATCGTACAAAATCAGTAGAATCGGTTAAATCGCGATTTATTACCGATTTTAACGATTCGGCATTTTCCCCTTCTATTGAAGTCTATTGCTGGATATTAAAATAAATGGGCCAGACCCATAAGATCTCATTTGTTTCAAGCCCTAACTGCTACATTTTCATCCTCACATCTCGCAAGCACGCACAAATTTATCTATCTTAGGATTCTTAGCTTTTTCGGTTCTTCTTGGTGAAATATGTTTATTGAATCATTTTATTTGCTTTTGACTTATATAAACATGTATTTTCTATACCTCTTTTATTCCCTTGATGGCACCATTTCTCATCTCATATAATTATCATTACGGCTAAAATTGAATTTTTAGTGTTGTTCATTGGAAAAATAGGTAACCAGTTTACATATTTTATCATAGAATCTTATTCCCGCAAAATACGTAGAATCTTACGATTTTATGATTCGATTTTATGATCCGATTCTGAAAGACCCTTCCGATTTATTGTAAAATTGCGATTTTGACAACCTTGTTATCACTTATCAAATTGTTTCAAGATCGAGTTATTATAGATTGACTACTATAGAGGTATGATCAATTTCAATTTTGTAATGGATTTTGTAAACGAATCATATTATTAAAAGTATTAAGATCGACAAATATATACATACGTGTGTGTGCGAGAGAAATATGTAGATGATAACGAAAAACTAATAAAATTACTATATTGTTTATCGTGATGTTTTGTATATTCTCTTAGTCAACTACGTACGTGTTATAGACTAGTCAATTGCGTAAAACCACTCTAATTTATAAATGAGTAGAACGACTCTTGATATGTGCTAATATCATAACCAAGGACAATAATAACGAGTATACCATCAATTCCCATAAAATTGGATTTTAATAATCCAACCTTTGACCGATCTTCTTAAAACAGTCCCACTTATAAGTTTTTTTTGAATAATCCAACCTTTTGTTAGTATCTTCTCATAATTGTCCTTGACCTGTTGTGACCGGAATAACAGGTCAAGTATGACACGTGTCACACTATCATTGGTCAGCCCATTTTCTCCCTCCTCTACTTCTTTTCCTCCACAAACACCACCACCTAGCCACCACGACCACCACCCCATGCCGGCCCTTTACCCCCACACCCTTACCCCCACCCCCACCCCCACCCTAAGCCTACCCCGGCCCGGCCCGTGGCACAACCCACCCCAATTCACTGCAGCCCCACCCCACTGCCCCCCTCCGCACCCCACCCCCTGCAGCCCCATCTCACCCCCGCCACCCCTCCCCCTCTCCCCTTCTTCCTATACCCCTATCGCCCCTCCCCCTTTCCTCTCGCATCTCCCCTTAACCTTTCACCCGAGTCCCCGCAACCCCCCTCCCCCGCGCTTCCCCATCCCACCCCTCGCCACCCCCTCCCCCTCTCCTCTCATGTCGCCGCGAAAAATCGAAAAGAAGAAGGGGAGAACGAACGAAAAATAAAGAAGAACTTCAACCACCGAGCCAATCCGCGCCGGCAACCGTGCGCATGACCACCAGAAGTTCGAAAACGGTGGGGGTGAGGTTGTTTCGGGTGGTGGATTATGTTGGGCTGGTGTTTTGGGTGGAGGGGTTGCCTTGGCCAAACGGTGGTGGTCAGTGGAAGAAGGAAGAGGAGAGAGAAGTGAGTAAGAGGAGGAAAAAAAAGAAAAAAAAATACATGATGTTCAGGTCACAAGTCACCTAGGTCCATTATGAGAAGACAACCCCAAAAGGTTAGATTATTAAATAATAACCCATAAGTGGGACTGTTTTAAGAAGATCCCTTAAAGGTTGGATTATTAAATTCCAATTTTCCTTATATAAATGACTCTATTATTATAAGCATTATAATTGATATATAAGTTTGTGAATAGCTATGATGATAATGATAACAATAATATTAAAAACATAAATTTTAAGAAGTCACTATCAACTCAATGAAGTTCATATAAGTTATATCGTTACACTATAAGTTCACTTAAATAGATATAATCTAACTATTACATAACTGAGTGATAGTTGTATACGTAACACTATAAGAAGTCTAGCTTAATAAGTAAATAACCATAAAATTGTAGAGCTAGTAACTTACCAGGAGACATTGAATCTAATTATTTTAATAACATAGTTTGTTATAACATATAGCTAGGGAGGTTTGTTAAATTACTATATCGTTTTGCATATTATTAATATCTTAATAGACTAAATCTTAATGCTTAGCTTATTAGCAAGATCTTGATACGAAGCAAAATTATGTATACTATAAGGTTTATTATAACTTAAGTTCACTAATTAAGTGAATATAAGCAAAAATTTGAATATATATTTTAAAATATTTTAAACGACAACAATAATAATAAATGTAAAATTAATAGATTAAAGAGTAATCTCTTTATTTATCCGTTGATTATATATGTAAAATCCAACAAAGAAATAAAAGATGTCACTGTTCCCTCTCTGTAAGGGTCTAGAAAGAGAAACTCTCTTCCCTCTCTAGAATCACTGTTCCATTGATTACTGTTCATCGTTTTTGAAGTTTGATTCTCGGCAATCGCTGAAGCCATGTCAAAAGGATCGAAGAAAGGAAATGGTGGACAAAAATCAAAGCAACCTGTGAAGCTAGTTAAGCAGCCCCAAACTGAAGATGCGAAGAAGAAGAAGAGTGTGAACGAGATGAATGAGGTTATGGCTTTGAGCTGGAATTCTGAGGAAGAAGATGATGTAGAATCGAATGCATCTGCTGATATGAATGCTTCGATGATGGATCGTGCTCATTTTGAGGCAGCGAGGAATCAGGTCTCAAATTGGATTGCTTCAATTCGTACTCCTATGCGACAATCTGGAATGAATAAGGTGAATCCATCTCCTCATCCTATGCAACAACTAGCTAGTAATACAATTCCTAGCAAGAATTGGAGGTCTAATTTGTTTGAAACAATTAGAGAGGAAGGTATTGATTTAACTGGAATCCCAAAACAAGTAGTTGTGGAGGAAAATATTGATGTTGATGAAGTATGTATTACTGAGGAAGATGTGCAACCTGAGATATCATTTTGGAATTCATCTATTGTTTGTTACGTATTAGGTATTAAACCTCCGTATAGGATCATAAATGGTTTTATAAGGAGAGTTTGGGGTAGACATGGTATTGAACGAGTTGTAATGAATGCCAATGGAGTTTTTGTGGTTAGATTCAGGACAGTGGAGGGCAAATCTAGTGCTCTTGATGCTGGTCCGATAATGTTTGATAATAAACCTGTTATTATGAAGCCATGGACCCCAGAACTAGACTTAATGGCTGAAACAGTGAAGGTAGTTCCAACTTGGATTAAACTACCAGGGCTTCCTCTCAAATATTGGGGGGTTAATGCTTTGAATAAAATTGCTGGAATGGTGGGTAAGCCAATAAGAACTGATAGAGCAACAGCTCAGAAAGATATTATTGAATATGCGAGAGTACTTGTGGAGGTCAATGTTGATTAAGTTTTCCCAAGTTTAGTAAGTTTCAAGACTGAAAAGGGGGACAAATTAACTCAGATAGTCCAATATGAATGCAAACCAGTTTTATGTGGTGATCGTAAGGGTATTGGGCACACAGCTGAGGATTGTAGGAGGAAGAAATATGAATTGGCTTTAGCAAAAGTGAAACCCAGACAGATCTGGGCTCCTAAATCACAACCTGTTGATAAAACTCAGGAACAACAAACAAAGGTGGAGGGATAGTTAATCGAAAAAGGTGAATAGTGAGAAAGAAGTTGTGGCTGTAGCTCAGGGCACTGAAGATGAAGTTCAGTCATCAGCTACAGTTAAGATTACTGGTCATTTAGCTGCTGACCAGGCAGAGAAGGAAGTTGGGGCTGTAGCTCAGGACACAGAAGCTGAAGGGCAGTTACAAGATCTTGCTGGTATTTCAGGAATAGCTGCTGATCAGACAAAGCAATTGAATGCTATGCTAGTAGGAGACATGGAGGTGCAAGTGGGTGATTTGGTGGTGTCAGGGGAAGAGGAAATATCTGCTCCTAATGGATAGTTTAGGAGTTTGGAATGTAAGAGGCCTAAATAGCCCATTGGAACATAATGAGATTAGGAATATTCTAACTCATTATAAAATTGGGTTATTTGGTTTCCTTGAAACAAGAGTGAAGTTGGTAAATTTCCCTAAAGTCTTCCCTAAGGTGTGTCCTAACTTCTCTATTGTTACAAATTACCAGTACCATAGAGGGGGGAGAATTTGGCTAGTATGGCTTGCTAGCAGTTTTGTTGTGAACATTTGTGGTAGTTCAGCTCAACATATTCATTGTGAAGTGTTGCATAAAGCTACTGGGATGTCCTTTGCTGTTACTATTGTCTATGGATACAATGATGCTTGGTGACAGGGACGAATTATGGTCTCTTCTTGTGGATATTAATAGGAGTTTGAGAGGTCCTTGGATAGTAATGGGTGATTTCAACAATGTTCTAAATTTAGAAGACAGAGTGGGGTCTCGCCGTAACTCGGAGGAGGTTGCAAGGTTCGAGCAAAGGTGTGAGAGACGGTTGTTTAATGGAAATGAAGGTAGATGGTCCTTTCTTTACTTGGTCAAACAAGCAAGAGGGGTCAAGTAGAGTATTCTCAAAGATTGATAGAGTATTTTGTAATGAAGAATGGATGCAAAAGCTTAACAATGCCAGTGCTACCTTTTTAAATGAAGGTATATCTGATCATTGCTCATGTATTATCAAGCTGGATAATACTAATTTTAGAAGAACTAGATCTTTTAAGTACTGTAACATGTGGAGCATGGCTGAGGAATTCATGGAAATTGTTAATGATTACTGGCAGCATAATGTTCAAGGTACACCCATGTATCAAGTAGTAGTCAAAATGAAGAAATTAAAGCAAGGGTTGAAACTCCTCAACAAAAACAAATTTTCTAATATAGAAAATGAAACTTTGCTGGCTTTTACAAAGTTAACAGAATTCCAGAATGAAATTCAAGCTAGTCCTTTGAACATTGATCTTCATAACAAAGAAGAAGCTGCTATGCAGGAGTATCAAAGGCTTAATAAAGCTAGAATGTCGTTTTTGCAACAGAAGGCAAAAGCTGATTGGTTGAAAGGAGGAGATGAGAACACTGCTTACTTTCATGCTTGTCTCAGGAAAAGAAGAATGCAAAACCAGGTGTATAGAATACAAAATGTTGCTGGTGTTTGGAAGGAAGATCCTCAGGGCATTGAGGAAGCTTTTATACAATATTATGAAGGCCTCCTGGGTACTGATGATAGCTCTGGATATAGGGTAAGGAATAGTGTTGTTAAAGAAGGCCCTATTCTAAATTCTATACAGCAAATGAGACTATGTGCACCTTTTACTGAAGATGATGTGAGAGCAGCGGTGTTTGATATCGATGATACAAAAGCTGCAGGCCCTGATGCCTATTCTAGTAATTTTTTCAAGAAAGCATGGTCTAAGATAGGGCATGATATCAGTAAAGCTGTGCTGAATTTTTTCCAATCTGGGAAAATTCTTAAATAGATCAATGCAACAACTTTATGTTTAGTGCCTAAATGTGAACAACCTCAAAATGTTACTCAATTTAGGCCTATTGTCTGTTGCAATGTTATTTATAAAGTCATTTCTAAGATGATATGTTCAAGGTTGAATGAAGTTCTTCCTGTTCTAGTTGATCAAGTTCAGAGTGCATTCATTGAGAAGAGGATGATCATGCATAATATCCTAATTTGTCAGGATATGTTGAAACAATACAGAAGCAAAAGCTTGCCTCCTAGGTGTACAATGAAAATAGATCTCATAAAAGCTTATGATTCAGTTCATTGGCAGTTTGTGAAAGATCTCCTGACAAAGCTTAATTTCCCTAGTCAGTTCATAGGATGGATCATGAACTGCATTACTACTCCTACATTCTCTTTGAGTGTAAATGGTAATTCATTTGGCTTCTTTAAAGCCAAAAAAGGGTTAAGGCAAGGGGATCCGGTTTCTCCTTTACTTTTTGTATTGGTCATGGAATACTTGAACAGAATTTTAAAGAAGATGAGTAGAAGACAGGAGTTTGATTTTCATCATAGGTGTTCAACGGTTAATCTGACTCACTTGGTTTTTGCTGATGACCTTATGATGTTTAGTAAGGGGAATGTGGGTTCTGTTATGATGATGATGAGAGCCCTGAAAACTTTTTCTCTGGCTTCTGGTCTGTATGCAAACAAGGATAAGTCTGCTGTGTATTTTGGGAATGTGAATGAAGACATTCAGCAGAGAATCCTTCAGATATCAGGATTTGTTAAAGGAGAGTATCCCTTCAGATACTTAGGGATCCCTATCTCTGCTAGAAGACTGACAAGTGCTGATTGTGATGTTATGGTGGATAAAATTGTGAAAAAAATTCTCTGTTGGTCCTCTAGACATTTGTCTTATGCAGCAAGACATGTCTTAGTGAATTCTGTGTTACTAAGTTTACATACCTATTGGGCTCAGATCTTTCTAATGCCTAAGAAGGTTATGGATAAAATTGTACAAATTTGCAGAGCTTTTTTATGGGAAGGCAAATCTTATCTGCATTCACCCCCTAATGTGTCTTGGGACTGGATTTGTAAGCCTAAGAAGAAAGGAAGTTTGGGTCTGAGAGACTGCTACAAATGGAATAGAGCAGCCATAGGGAAATTTGTATGGCAAATTGCTCAAAAAGCTGACATCCTATGGATAAAATGGATTCATAGTGTCTATATCAAAAATTATGTATGGTGGGATTATGTCCCTCCTAAATCTGTAAGCTGGTCTTGGAAGATTATTTGTAGTGTGAAGGATATGTTTAAGACTGCCTATAGTCAGAATAGGTGGCTTGGAGGGCAAAAACAGTTTACCATCAGAGAAGGCTATAAGTGGCTTGTGGGTGAGCAGGATAATGTGGAATGGCATTACTGGGTGTGGAATGGCATTACTTGGTGTGGAACAAGGTCAATATTCCAAAGCATTCATTTATATCTTGGCTTGCAGCTCGGAGCATGATTGAAAACAAGACAAAGATTGAGGCTTGCGGGTGTATGCAATGTTACTAGTTGTTTACTCGCATTCGGGGGAGAAGACTCATGTGCACACTTATTTTTTAAGTGTCTCTATAGTACTATGGTATGTCATGGTATTCTTCAGTGGTTGGGTATTAGACAGAGTCAACAGGAGAGTCTGTACACAATGTGGAAGAAATGGGGCAGAAGATTCAAGTCCAAGAAGAGACAAATAGTTTGCTATGCTAGCCTTGCTGCAACTGTTTATCATCGGTGGAGTGCAAGGAACAAGTCATACCGGAATGCGGTTGTGATCAAGCCTCGATATTTTAATTAAGCAAATTCAAGCGTATGTCTCAGATCGTAGTCGAACAAGGATAAAAGACAAATGGAACAATGAAGATTTAGTGTGGTTTAATAGCTTATGTGCAGCAGCTAGATAATATAGGTATTCTTTGTTTTTTAATTGTTGTTGCTGTTGATGTATAGTTATAGGTGAGATTGTTTTGGCAGGTGTGGTTGTTGTTAGGGTTGTAAAGATGATTTTGACTTACTTTTTTGGTATATATTACTTACATTTTTACCAAAAAAAGAAAAAGAAATAAAAGATCATTTCATCCAAAGTCGTCGATCAAAATAAACCTATGGCTTAAACCGCATTCATACTATAGCACATCAATCTAAGTATATTGTTATACTTTTTTTTTTGGTAAGTAAGTAATTATATTTAAAGCTCAAGACAACATTACAACCTAAGCTGCAACAACATCATCACAACGACTTCTATACAGCAACAACTTTATAGACAGTACAACCACTGAATATCAGTGTTACTCATTTGTCTAGGCAGTCTAGACTTAACCCTCTGCTTCACTATATACTGAATGTCCTGTACAGTTTTATCTATAGTATGAATGCTTTGGTTCCACAAAGCACTGTTCCGATCCTACTAAACTTTGTACACAATAGCTATAATGCCAGCCATAACAACCTGTTTTCTGAATTTGCTACCTTTATACCTCCTCTTCACCCAACCAACTAGTTAAGGAATATGGGTAGTGATAGCTCGAATTCTCAGCCATCTTTTAATCTCATATAAGCATTGGATACTATGCCGAGCACCAAAAATAAATGAGCATGGTCTGCGACCGGCAGACAATGAGTTTACCAACATACCCTGGCTTGGGTGATAAATTCGATATAACTGAAAATGGGCTTGGGCAACCCAATAAGGAGAAGAGTTCGGTCCACATACAAGCCCATAGGAGGTTCCATACTAAAACCAATTGACAATAGTAGGAGTAGCTCCTCTAGCTTATATTGTGGTACTTTCTCTCCTCTTTCTCCAATGTGGGACAACTCACATGTGCACAACATACATGGGGTTCAACATTGGGATTGTTGCAGGTACCTGTCCATAAGAAAGCTTTACATATAGAGTTTACTTGCTTCAAAACAGCCTTAGGCAAAAGGAGAATCTGAGACCAGTAGACAGTGATACTCATTAGCACAGAGTTCACCAGCTGTCTTCTTCCTGCAAAGGAAATGTTCCTTGTGCTCCAGACTCTAATTTTAAGGACCATTTTCTCAATCAGCTTCTCACAATCTGCGGCAGATAATTTTTTGTGCTAATTGGCACCCCTAAGTATCTAAAAGGAAGTTGCCCTTGTTTGAAACCAGAGCTATCCTTAATTCTCCTATTCTCTTCCTTAGATAAGCCCCAACTATAGAAGTCAGATTTAGTGGGAATTGCCTGTAAACCAGAGGTAGCAGCAAACAGCTGTATTCCTTGCAAAATCATGTACACAGATTTAAAGTCACCTTTGCAGAATAAGATGACATCATCATCAAAGCAGAGATGATTGAGAGCAAGTATATTGTTATACTATAATTCACGTAAATGACTATAATCAAAACATTAATTAAGCAATTAATAGTTGTATAAGTAATATTCTAAGAAGTATAGTTTCATAAGTAATGACCTTAGAGCAATATACCTAGTCTAACTATTTAGTGGTTAGCATTTGTGCTCATTACATTATAAAGATTCAAGATAATTTTTCAAGTATATATTTATATGATTGGTTTATTTGTTTCATGATATGAATCTTTGTTATTCCCTAATTAATTTACGATAAATGAGACTATGAGATAATTGACACGAGCAGATATCGATTAAATGAATGATATAAATTATGAAAATTTTAATTACTACTATAAATAATTATGATTATAATTCAAAAATAGGGTTATAATATAGGGTATTTGGGATTTAAGGTTTGAATCATGGGGTTTAGTTGTTTTGGATAATAATTCATTAATTTAGTATGATTATTTGTTTTCTTAAGGCAAAATCCCAAACAAGCTAAGGGGCAAAATCTAAACCATTAGATCATCACATTAAGGACACATAAGAAAACAATACAAAGCACACATATCATAAAATATTAACCGTTGGATACAAGCCATAAAACAAACTGCACCGTTAGATCATTTCCTAATCTATAACCTTATCCCTCATCTCTCTCCTCCAAATCCATCTCTTACTAGGGTTTTAAATCCCTGTTCTCACTCCTCCTCTCTCACCAATTCACCAGTCACCCCCTCTCTCCTCAACTCCAACGATGCCACCCCACCTCCTCTCTCCTCTCTCCTCTATCAATTTTTATGAACCCATTGTTGAAAAATAGGAGCCAACAACGAACTCAGCTAAAGTGTTCTCCGACCACGGTGTGAAATCTACATCCTCCCCCTCCTCTCTCAGCACTCTGTTGCTTAACCACCATCTTAATCTCCACCACCCACGCTCCAATTCTAAACGAAGAACAGAGTCTTCGTTGCTACGCTGCGTAACCACCACCCTAACACCAAAGCTTTCTTTGTTATCCATCGCAACACCGAGGAGAATTTTGAAATCAAACTTGATTCCACCAATTCTTTGCTCGTTTTAGATCTAGGGTTTCAGGTTTTTATTTTCTTTAATTTTGAGATTGTTCATTAATTTGTGGATCTAGCTAGGGTTTGGTTTCGATATTGTAATTAGATAGTTGACTAATTTGCATGTAACACCCCCAAAATCCATACAAGTCTAAACTACGTTGCATCGACTTTGAGAGTGTTACCGCCGCGGTGAAACGCAAGGCTTATTGAAATTAAAACATTAACTTACTCCTTATTATGAAAACTAAATTGCATTGGAAATAAAATGTTAAATTAACAACAACTCGGGAATCATCATTGACTCCTTTTTATTTTTTAACCATTAACTAAGTAAATCATAAGCCAACTCTAGAAGGTTCAACTAAAACATTTTAAAAGTTTATAAACCAAAGAGTATCCCCTGTATGCTCGAACTCATGCAGCAACATCAGCATACCTAATCTGCTCCCCATTGAAATATCAATGGTTCATCACAGGTCAACAAGCAAACAAAATTAACAAATAATCAGCTATGCTGAGTACGTACTTAAGCAGTTAAATAGTACACTAAACATAAACAGAAGAGTAATAACAATTCCTAAACATGATACTACAAAAACATTAAATTCCGTTTTTACAATTTATTTGGCATCGAACGGGCACCGTCATCTTTCTAGAATCATACGGGCTACTTAATCCTTAATACACAACTTGGTCTATTAGATGGAATGTAAATACGGTTTCGTTCCATTCCACATCCATCACCTTAGTATGATCGTACGGAACCTTCCGCCTACTTGAGTTATCAAAATTTATAAGGACACTACTATCGTCACAGTAGGTCTGCGTAGGAGTGTAGAACATGTCCCACACTCCCCCATTGTTCATTACTTGTAGGGAGTCAGACTACAAGTTTATTGCCAACTATCCTTTTTAGTGATACTCTTTCATACAACATTACGCATGTGATTTTTAATTACAACATCATATAAAATCCTCTAGTTTAGGCAACCTCTTATAAATCCTTGCTACAATTATTAATCATAGCATTCCAATCCAATTTCTCATTTCATGCTTGTGATACGATAGAATTACGCATTCCAATAACAATTCATTCCAATTCACAAGCCATACAACAAGGAAACACATACAAATTTCCAATTGATTTGGTGTTACCAAACAATCTCATCAATCACAACCATACAATCGTTCCCTATCATGATTCTAGGTTCCAGCGAAATAATTCATAACTTAAACATGATACTAATGTATCGAACTGAACTAGTATGCGTACATACCTTGTAACGGAGAATCTTCGCTGACTACTTAAAACGTTCCGCTTATGAAATTGGGACCTAATCGAATAATAAAAGTGTTTTAGTGCTAAGTCCTTGATATTATTAAAATAAAAACCATCTTATCTAACTATGTAAAATATGATGTTTTGAATATTAAAAATAATCAAACTTGTTGTTTAAACTTTCTTTTCATAAACTTTATTGAAACTAACATATTTAGGACTTAATAATATGTTTGCAAATCTAATTTCTTCTAACTTATATTATACTTGTTCATAACAACAAAACTTAAACAACTATATATAAGTATTATTAAAAACAGAATTATGAAATAAAATTATCATAAGAACTAAAACATAATTATAAATCTGATTTCTTTTACTTATTCTATACTTTATTTATAATTACAAAACTTAATCAAAGATAATAAGAATAACAAAATCAGATTTTATAATTTAATTTAAAGAAGAAAAGAGAGAAAATAACCACCGGAAGACCACCGGCGACCGACGCCGACCACCACCCGGCAGCGTTGCCCACGACCCAGTACTACCACACCACTTGCGCGACCCGTCCCACACTCAGGCAGCACTTTCGAGCCCACACACGCATGCACCTCCACACGTGAAATCCTTCGCACGCCCAACACACACTCGACTCACACCCACCCTGCACTGGGTCGGTGGTGCGCGCGGCCACGACCTCTCGTGCCGGGCGTTCGAAGGCCGATGAAAGAACAGGGGGTGGACTGAGGAGGCAAGAAACACGTAGGAGGAGAAGAAAGGAAGGAGCGTAGGAGAGAGAAATTTTTTTTTGAGGAGTAAAAACGGCTGAGTATAAAAGAATAGGGTTTTTACATTTTTTTTCTTATTTATAGCATGAGAAACCTAGGTTTAATAGGATTTGTTTCCAAATCAAATTCTTATTGCTATTTTATTTATTTGAAAAACAAAACTAAAACCGAATTATAATATAGTTAGGTACAAAAAGTAGTTTGTATTTTCTTATTTGTAAAAATAACTCCAAAAAAAATATGGAGTATTACAGGCTTCCCCCCTTAAAGGAAGTTTCGTCCCGAAACTTTGAGTTAGCCAGTCTTAACGACGATCTTTTTGCACTTCTAAGTCCCAATATTTCACAAGCGTTTTCTAAGACACATAAGCGATAAATACCCATAAATAACAGACTTAATAGACTTTAGCAAACTTTAGGGTGGAAGCGCGAAATTCTATCGCATTCTCCCCCCCTTAAAAGAAAAGTTACGTCCCCGTAACTCACCTACCTCATGAAAGAGCTCAGGGTAATTCAGACGCATCGCATCTTCTGCTTCCCATGTGGCTTCTTCAGATTTTTGATTTCTCCACAACACTTTCACAATTTTGACGTCTTTATTTCTCGTACTACGCACCTTGTGGTCTAGGATTTTGATGGGTTTCTCCTCATTGGATAAGGTTTCGCTTAATTCAACGGTTTCAGGTTCAAGGACATGCGACTCGTCAGGTACGTATTTCTAGAGTTGGGATACGTGAAACACGTTGTGGACCCTTTCTAACTCGTTGGGTAATTCTAAGCTATAAGCCACTTTGCCTACTCGTGCCAAAATCTCATTGTAGACACATAATCCTATCTCCCCATTTAAGGATCCAATGACGAAACATACCGCGGCATTAGTTGGCGTGACCCAACGGAAGAGCAATCTAAAGAACGATTCTAAAATGTGTTTCGAAATGATATTCTAAAGCCCCAATTAATTGTTCATGATGATTAATTGTATTTCAAGCCCATAAAATATTTTAAATCCATTTTAAAAGCCCAATCAAATATTTATTATTTTAATGGATATTTTTCATAAAAATTTTATTATCTTTGATAAATAAATCAGATTTTTAATCCGTAAAATTCCATCTCCGGAATTTTAGGGATAAAAAAAGTATCTTCGAAAGACGCGCAATGGAATATGCTCGAATATTCCAGAATATGCACCGGACGCGGGGGCTGCGCTCAGCGCACCACGTGCGTCCAGCACATTGGCCATATCGCGTCAGGCGAGCCAATGAGCGCCTGACACGTAGATTTTGTGACTCACATATAGTCTACTTCAGACGCAAGTCTTGTGTGAGACGTAACATACTTTTCTATCTTTTCAAAACGCGTTTACACATGTGCATCCCAGATTGGGCTGGTTTTGTCAGGCACACCAATGTGGGCCTGATGCGTGGCACTGCGCCTGCCACATAGGCTTGCGCCTGGCGCAAGGCTTGCGTGGAGCGCAAGTTTCCTTTTTCCTATAAATACCCGTATTTTCCCGAATTACGGAGGGGCTTTCATATTATTATTTCACGAATACAAAAACTTACGAATACCTCTACAATACACTTCGAATTCTCAAATACTTCAAACACTCAAAAAACATTCAAATACTTTCAATCAATCAATACTTCCACAATGCGGTTTTGTTTCCACGATTGCTCCGCCTAATGATCGTTGCGCTCTTCAATCTAAGCCGCATAGGTATAATCCTGAGGATCCTTGAATAAACTCTATTTTTATATTGAAGTTACTAACCATTTATTTCATGATGTAGATCTTTAATATAAAATCGCTCTACTGTACATTCTAAACCTCCTTCCTTCTTTTTATTTATTTTTCATACATTATTATCATACTTGCCTGATCATTATATGCATGCTATATGATTGTCCTGTTTCAATGCTTTTATCACCCACATGTTATTTTTGCTAATCAAAGACCTGAAGAACTGCTCTAATATTAATCAGATTAATTTGGACAACCTGCTAGGTTCCCTGTAAATTGATTGCCTAATAACATGTCACTAAAATTAGTCTTTTATGTGTTTCCTGAACCTACTTAGACTAAATATTTTTAGGGTATTTAAAACGTTATTTGATTATTCTTTGGCAAAAAATCTGTTATGAATCGATATTTAGTAGAGGCCAGCTTTGGGCGAATGTGGTTCATTATGACTATATTCGTACCCTCACCCCCGAATTCAATCTTTGGTTCATTTTGACCATCTATGGAGTCAGGATGGAGAAATCTACATTGGATAAGTCCCTAATTTGTCCCTACGGTTTTCCTATATCCAATTAGGTTTATGATTCTTCCTAAAAAGAATTATTGGCGACTTCTTTCAAAACAATTTTCAATAAAACCTTTACAGTGCGGTAGTCAAATCAAATACGCGCTCATCCTGCGTAGGCGAAATAAAAACACGCCTACACTCATATGGTCCTATGAACTTAGGACTTAGTTTCCCTTTCTTCCCAAATCGCATCACTCCTTTCATTGGGGACACCTTAAGCAACACTTTTTCACCCACTTCATAATTCTCTTCCCTTCGCTTCTGATCCGCATAGGACTTCGCCTTGCATGCGGCCTTAATCTTCACCCACGTCGCGGGCATTTGGAAACAAACTCGGCTACTTCCCTCTTCATTCCAGGCCACCAAAACATCTTTTTGAGTTCCTTATATAACTTATCTTCCCCTGGGTGGACGGAATAGTTCGTGTTATGACCTTCACTCATTATCTTTTGCTTCAAATCCTCACATTTTTGCGGTACACACCACCGACCCTTGTAGTGTATACTCCCATCTTCATGGATTTCAAACCCTTATGGTTTTCCCTCCTTAAGTTTCGCTTTGACTCGCTCAAGTTTCACATCCCCGGGCTTACCCTCATTTATTTCATCTAGGAAGTCAATGGATGGTTAGGGCACTCAATAACTTTTCCACTTCCCCTTCATGAACCACTTCTATCTGGAGTTTAGAGAATTCCTCATAAAGTTTGTCGGCAACTACCAAGGTGTTCCGGCTATGGCTAGATTTGCGACTCAATGCATAAGCAACAATGTTGGCTTTACCGTCATGGTATTGTATGTCTAAGTTATAGTCCTTAATGAGCTCTAACCACCTGCGCTGTCTCATATTAAGGTCTTTTTGGGTGAAAATGTATTTGAGGATTTTGTGATCAGTGAAAATTCGACAAGTCACCCCGTAATGGTAATGTCTCCAGATTTTTAAGGCAAAGACAATTGCGGCCAACTCTAGGTCATGTGTTGGGTAATTAACTTCATATGGTTTTAGTTGACGGGAAGCATAAGCTATGACTTTCCCATTTTGCATAAGAACACAACCCAACCCATTCTTTGACGCATCACTATAGACATCATCCTCATCCCCGTTAGGCAAGGCTAGAACAGGTGCTGAGGTAATCTCTCTTTGAGTGTTTGAAAGGCTTTCTCACTGTCTTCAGTCTAGTTAAACTTGCAATCTTTCTTCATTAAGTTAGTCATGGGTTTTGCTATCTTCGAAAAGTCTTTCACAAACCTCCTATAATAACCGGCTAAACCCAAGAAACTCCTTATATTTGTGACATTCTTTGGTGTAGGCCATCCACTCACAGCTATTATCTTTGTAGGATCTACTGACACACCCTCCTTAGAGACGAAATGACCCAAAAATGACACTTTTTCTAACCAAAATTCACACTTAGAAAACTTTGCATACAGTTGGTTCTCCCTAAGTGTCTGTAAAATAAGCCTCAAATGTCCCTCATGTTCCTCCATGCTCCTTGAATGGATCAATATATCGTCTATGAACACGACTACGAATTTATCGAGGTAGGGTTGAAAAATCCTATTCATGAGGTCCATGAAAACAGCAGGTGCATTGGTTAACCCAAAAGGCATGACTGTAAACTCATAGTGTCCATAACTAGTCCTGAAGGCAGTTTTAGGTATATCTTGATCAGCAATCCTCAATTGATGGTAGCCAGACCTTAAGTCTATTTTAGAGAACATCCTTGCACCCTGAAGTTGGTCAAACAAGTCATCTATCCTAGGTAATGGATATTTGTTTTTCACATTGACATTGTTCAACTCACGGTAGTTTATACACAACCTCAAACTACCATCCTTCTTCTTCACAAATAAGACAGGGGCTCCCTATGGTGACATACTAGGTCTAATGTACCCCTTCTCTAGTAGTTCTTCCAACCTGGTTTTTCAACTCGTTCATTTCTGCTTGGAGCCATTCGGTATGGGGCTTTGGAGATAGGTCCGAGTCTGTGTACTAGGTCAACAAGTGAACTCTACATCTCTCCTTGGCGGCATACTGGGATATCTCTTCGGGAAAAACATCCCGAAATTCTCTCGAATATAGGCACATCCTCGGGTCTCAATGGATCATCCTCCACCCTTCTCACAGAACACATAAATAGAGGCCATCCTTTGTTTATATAGCTCTTAAGTTGCAAGGTATTGATTACTTTAATCCCTGGTTCTCGAGGTATTCTCCTATATGACACCCTTTTCCCCGTAGAGTCTCTCAGTTCCACCTTCTGTGCATCACAGTCTATCTTAGCCTTGTACTTCCCAAGCCAATCCATTCCCAAAATGACGTCTAGGTTCGATAGATTAAACTCTATTAGATCGAAAGGAAAGAAGCCCTCCCCTATTTTCAGTGAGACATTTAGGAATTTCTTAGAGCAATTAACAGTATTCCCAGACGGAATAACTATAGGCATAAAAATTGACTCGGACTCAACCAGCGCTAGAGTTCTAACAATTGTATGGGCAATAAACGAAAAAGATGCTCCAGAATCGAACAATACTTTAACAGGACTTGAGTTGATAGAGAAAGTACCCGTGATAACATCTCTACGAGCTTCCTCTTCGCTAGCCGTCATCATATACAGCTTCCCTTTGCCCTTATTATCATTGTTGTTGGTCACATGGTTCCCATTTGGTGCCTGATTATTTGCATTGGTTGGTGGTTTGGAGTAATTAGAGTTCCATGACCCATTGGATGCATTTCCACTATTCCCATTCCCATTCCTAGGCTTGTCTCCATATTTTCCTTTCTTTTGACAGTTGGGGTTAACCTTATTCTTCGAATAGCACTCGTACGCTCTATGCCCCATTTTCCCACATTCACGACACTCCACCTTATTACCCTCGTAATCCCTCCCATGATGGTTGATTGGGCACTTCTTACACCTGTACACACGCTTAGGTCTGCGGTTGTTGGTGTTATTGTTATTGTGGTGAGTGTTGTTGTTGTTGGATCCCTTACGGTGTTTCTTTTCAAATCTCTGAACCTTGGGGTTTGGATTCTCCTTTCGTTTCTCACCTTGTTTTCCTCCTTCCTCTCGTTTCCTTATTGCATATATGTGGGCAGCTTTGCCAAATACATGGTCCAACGAGGTGAAAGTATCTCCCCCCAGTCTCCCTTGCAGGTCAAGGGTGAGCCCTAATTCAAAACGTGAGGCCTTAGCTTCCTCAGTAGGGGCAATTTCATGAGCAAATCTCATTAGTTCTATGATGTTGCGGTAATATTCCTCAACAGACAAGTTCCCTTGCTCTAGCATCATAAACTCTTGGGCTTTCTGCTTTTTGAGGTATGGTGGGTAATACTTATCCCTCAGAGCTTTCTTGAAAGTTTCCCACCCAAAGTCAGGCTATTTTAGGAGGTTGTCCTGAGCTTGACTCCACCAAAAGTGGGCATCCCCCTGTAGGTAATAGCTTGCTAAGGGCACAGTCTTGTCATCTGGACAGGTGAGGGTAAAGAAAAGCTTATCAAACTCCCCAACCCAGTTTTCCAATTCTTCGGGCCCCCCTTTCCCATTCAGTACTGGTGGGTTCCTACGGGCAACCTTTTCAGAGAAGTCCTCATCCCGATTATGTCCTTGGGCTAGGTTAGTTGTGATCTGCACTAAGTCACGAATCGATTGTCCGACATTCAGAGAGGTATCAGACGTGCCACCTTGACGAACCATTCTGCGCTGAAAAATGACACAACGGTTGTCTCAGTGCCATACACATAGTCGTTTATTCACTTAACTATTACACATTTGCACGTTCAGACAACACGTTTTTATTGCGAACAATCATTAAGTCTCTATTAACTTGCAATATAAACATCTCAAATAAGACGATACATCAAATAATAAAAGAATGAAAATATTGTATTATTATTGAAAAGGGGAAAATTTATTATATTTCTAAGGAAAACATAATATGAATAAATAAAGGAATAAAAGAATGCTAATTTGCTACTTGGCATGCACGCCTTATTAAAACTGAAATAAATAAATAAAATAATATTCTAATCCTAATTATACTTTCAAAAGAAACTAGGGACTTGGGCGGAGTGCGGATGTGTCGTGTGCACCGCACCCGGCCAAAGATAAAATTTCTCCTACTCTCTTTTACAATTAAATGTAGAAGGGAAGTAAGGTTCGTATCCACAGGGAAACAGGGACAAGTTTAATATCTAGCGTGAATCAATACCTAGATGACTCTAAAGGTTGAGAAACCTAATAATAATTACAAAGGGGGGTTTTCAAATAGAGTTTTAAACAAACTAAAATTAACTAGCAACTAAATAAAATGAGAAATCAATATGGGAAGATCTTGAATCCGATTAACATCCACTTCAATTCATTATCGATCCTTGAACCTCCACTCTAATTATTTCCATGATTATCTATTGCTGAGAACTAATCTCGCGTTCTCCTTATTCTTAGTTGAATAGCACGATCAGCGTGACTATAAAACCCTAACTAAAGGATAACCTAGTCCGATCGCGTCTAAGTTCAATCCAATAGCAAGCAATAAACACGAGAGAACCACCAGGACCCGCTAACGTCATACAAGCGATAAACATTCAACGATTGATTCAATTTCCCCAAGAAATAACCAAGACGATCTGCATCTAAGTTACTTCCTAGTTTGCTACCAATTGATAAAAGAATAAAACAATCTGATTCTATTCTTAAATCTAGCATTAGATTAATTACACAATCAAACTAGTAACGTTCCTAGCATAATCATGCAAAAATCATAGAAAGCAAGCATAGAAATTAAACCATAATCAAAGGAACTAAATAGAGAGGAAAGATCTCACAATAATGCTTGAAGCTTCATATTAATCTCGTTCAAGAACGGTTCAAGCTACAATCGGCATAGCAATAGCCAATTCCATAATTGAAATCCCTAAAAACTAAACAAGAAAATAAAAACTAAAAAGAGAAGATAAGAAGAGAAGAATGGAGTGTTGGATATTTTCTCTCCTCAAGTGTGTGTCCCCCAAGGTCCAAAAACAAAGTTTAGTATTTATACTAAGGCTCAAAAGTCAGCCGACACTTACACCGACCTAGGGGTCGGGAGGTGCGAAGTAGGTCACACCGTGCGAAGAGTTGCTGCCTCCAACACGAGCTGAAGAACTGGGCCAAGCCAAGAGGTCGCACCGTGCGAGGTATCTCGCGAGGTGCGAGCAAGCAGGTCGCGAGGTACGACCATGATCGCGAGGTGCGAGCTCGAGCGCTGGGCGAGCATGCTGGGCGTGCTATGGGCGAGCGCTGGGCGAGCATGCTGCTGGGCGCGCGCAAGGCTTGCGGTAGTGCTTGCTGCGATGGGCGAGCTGGGCTGGGTGCTGCTGGGCGCGCGCATGGGCGATGCTTGTGCTGGCTTGCTTGGAGCTTGGTTGTGGCGGAGCTTGGTTGTGGCGGAGCTTGGTTGGTGAGACGATGTTGTGGAACCATTCATGCTTCCAAAAGCTCGGAACTTACAACTTTAACAATAATTAATATATAAAATTCCGAACTTCCGCTAAGGTCGATTTACATGCAACATTAACAATTACAAATAAATCCCCTAGCAAAGTGTACCTAAAATACCACAAAAACATCGTATAACTTGAGCGTATCAAATACCCCCACACTTGAACTTTACTCGACCTCGAGTAAACTCAAAAATGAGAAATACCAATTAAATCATCGCCCAAGTTATCGACACCAACCTACACTCCCCATCAACTACATCATCATCATCACATCTTAACAAAATACGCTCAAAACCTAAACGTAAGGGATGATGATTCCCCCACACTTAGATTCAAGCTCACCTGAAATATACAAAGACGCGACAACAATAATAACCAGCAACACCAACAAGTTTAACCAACAACACCAACAAGAATCAAAATGCCAGCTCACGACACACTGAACTACCAGCTCTCCCAAACCTCAAAAGATGACCTAAAACTACTACTACTACAACTAAATTAGAATAGCAAGCCATGGAACAAAGACAAAAAGGGATAAATTCCATGCTTACTCCCAAAAACAAACAATCAACCAAAAGAATGTGAAAGCCAAAACAAATCTTCACAAAATCAAGGATGAATTCACCAACCATACCCGAAAACGCTTTCCACCTTATGACACCATCTCCGGCAAATGAGTTTTCAAAGTGTATAATTCTCTCTTAATCTCTCATTTTGCCTAGGAGCCCTTTCGGGTTTTCATCCTAGCTTCTCACATTTCTTTTTTCTTCTCACCATCTTACCCGCTCAATATAAGCCACTTTTTTGCATAGGTTGCCCTTTCGGGTTTTCAACCTATCCGGGCCCCCATTTTTGCCCGAGTCGCCCACCCTTGTGGGTTTTCAACTCGGCGGGTTTCATTTCATCACTTTTTTTTTATATTTTTTTTTATTTTTCATTTTTTTCAAATTGAAAGTAATATATACAACATAGATACATGAGAATGAGAATACCCTCCCCCCTACTTAAACTACACATTGTCCTCAATGTGTCGACAATTAGAAGAAAAAGTAAACTGAAAATGGGGGGAGAAAATCGAAAATCGGGTAAATCGAAGATCGAATGCTCAAAACTCATGGCAAACAATCCGTCAAACTCAAACTTCTTAACAACACCAACTCAAATCTCATAAATCAACTCACAACCCTCTCCCTCGAATCACTCAAACAAATGACAAATTCAAAATTTTAAATTCTTGAGATTTGCACCTAACTTAAGAGATCGAAAAGATACATTAACAATCTCAATCCTCTAGTGTTACCAACTCCTAGCTATTGAAGTCCTCCCAACGGATTTTCTTTTGTGGATTTTGGTTCCAAGCGAATTAAGATTGGTTGTGGATCTTTTTAGTGGGTGGGCGGTGGGTGAAAGAAAATTTGTTGTGGTGGTGGAAATTTGATGAGAAATAAAGGAAAAGAAAGAAAATAAAAGGGTCTCGGGTTGCCTCCCGAGAAGCGCTGTTGTTTAAAGTCGTGAGCCCGACTTAGTACCTTGAGCTCAAAAATTGGGCTTGTGCTCCATATGTGACAATGGTGGCTCCATGTCAACCTCCAATGCAAGTACCTGCAAAACAAATTGAGAAGAAGTCTTGCAATGCATCGTTAGTGGTTCAGTTTCAAAACAAGGTGGTAAATCAGGAGGCTTTTTCCGCTCTTTCAACTCCGGCACCATAACCTACATGCTAGTAGGAGACGCACAATCCTCAACCAAGACATCATCAACATTAATCGACTCATCAACCTGCTCAATATCAAGAACATCATGCAAAACAGAGTCAACAATGTTAATAGAGCAAAGAAGGTTATCATCCTTAATCAAAGGCTTAGAATCATTGATTTTAAACGCCTCTACCTTTCCCTCAAATTCCATGGTCAAAGAACCAGCGCAAACATCAATTTTAGTGCAAGATGTTTTCAAGAAAGGTCGCCCCAAAAGGATGGGGGGGCGGCATGCTTATCGGGTTCCATCTCCAAAACATAAAAATCGGCCGGAAATCGCAATTTCCCTACCTTAACTAACACATCCTCTAATTTACCCCTAGGATAAACATTGGATCTATCGCCTAATTGAATCACCACACCGAGTTTCATGCAAATTGCCAAGTTTTAAAGACTTATACAACGAATATGGAATCACATTAATTGACGCACCTAAGTCTAACATGGCTTTAGGAAACATGGTGTCACCTATAGTACATGGGATGGTAAACATGCCTGGGTCATTGCACTTTTGAGGTAATTTCTTTTGAAAGATAGCAGAGACATGCTCGCTAGCCTCCACTTTTTGCACTCCCTTTCATTTTTGCTTTCTTTTCGAAGTACACAATTCTTTAAGGAACTTAGCATACCTAGGTACTTGATTTAAAGCATCAAAAAGGGGAATGTTTACCTCACATTTACGAAAGATTTCGTAAATGTCTTTGTTGCGCTCCGCATTGCGGGTTTCTCTCAATGCCTCGGGAAATGGTGGCTCTGGTTCATATGGTGGAGGAGGTGATTTTTGGACTTTCTCCTCTTGTTGAGGTGGCAATGATTTACAATCTGTTGTCGGTTCATGCTCGATCACCTCTTCCACTATCTCTTTGTCTCGAACCACCAACCTCTCTTTGCTTGCAATTTCCGCTTCACTCCTCAATGTGATAGCACTCACGTTCATTTTAGGGTTGAGTTCTGTTTTGGGATGGCAACCTCATCGAATCCCTAGCCTCTAACTTGGTTACGCCTCCCGCAATTTGGCTTACTTGGTTCTCCAAGTTCTTGATGCTCGATCGAGTTTCCTCTTGGAACGCACACCATGTTACCCCCGCATGTTAGTCACATTTTTAGTTAAAACATTTAACAATTCTTCAAGTGGACATGCTAGAGCTCGAGTCTTGGCCTTGGGGCCTAGGATAAGGGTGTGGTTGTGGCCTGTTATAGTGCTGTGGTTGATGTTGATTTCCAAGTCTGAAGTTAGAATGATCTCTCCTCCCTTGCTCGGAAGCATAGGAGTAGGGATCATGTCTCTGTAATGCTTGTTGGCCTTGAAAACCTACGGCTTTGACCTCTTCCCTAAATTCTTCTTGCATTTGAGGGCAAACATCGGTATGATGATCTAAAGAACAAATTCTACAAACTTTTACCTGTTGAACTCTATTGTTCTTTACCATGAACTCACGCATCATCGATGTAAGAGCTTGTACTTGATCCTCGGTCTTTGAAGAGCTAGAACCTGGACTTTCAACATTTGTTCTACGATGATTCGATCTTCTACTGAACTGTCTCGAGCCTTCAGCTAGTTCTTCAATGAGTTCTCTAGCCGCAGTTGGGGTTTTGTTTATGAAAGAACCTCCACTAGCAAGCATTCACCATTCGCACATCTTCGTCGAAGAACCATTGTAAAAGTACGTAATGAGGTCTTCATCAGAATAACCATGATATGGACAACTAGCACAAAGTCTCTTGAACCTCTCCCAATATTCGTAGAAAGACTCATCGTGTTTCTGCTCAATATTGCTGATTTCCTTCTTTAATATTGATGACTTAGAAGTTGGAAAGAACTTCTAAAGAAATCGCTTCTTCATTTCAACCCAAGTGGAAATGCAACCAGGAGGAAGATAATATAACCAATCTTTAGCTCCATCCTTCAAAGCAAAAGGAAAAGCTCTCAACTTGATTTGTTCATCCTTTGCTCCACTTGGTTTCATGCCAGTACAAACCACGTGAAACTCCGAAAGAAATTTGTTTCGATCTTCTCCATTGAGCCCATGGAATGAAGGAAGCAAGTGTATCAACCCCGACTTCAATTCAAAATTAGTGCCTTCATCAAGAGCCGGAAATGAGATGCACAATGGTTGTTGATCAAGGTTAGGAGCCGTGAGCTCCCTCAAGGTACGAGTTTCAATTCTCGGAGGCATCACTTCCTCCACTTCAGCGTTAAAAGATGATTCTTGAACATTTTCTCGCAAAATGTTTCTCCACCTGAAAAGAGTCAATTCTAATTCGGGATCGTAATGCAAAGATTCTTTGTTAGTAGTACGAGTGTTAACCATAAACAAAGAGCACAAGCAATACAATCCAAAAACACACGCTATATACAAAAAAGTAACACCGTTTCCCCGGCAACGGCGCCAAAATTTGGGCGGAGTGCGGATGTGTCGTGTGCACCGCACCCGGCCAAAGATAAAATTTCTCCTACTCTCTTTTACAATTAAATGTAGAAGGGAAGTAAGGTTCGTATCCACAGGGAAACAGGGACAAGTTTAATATCTAGCGTGAATCAATACCTAGATGACTCTAAAGGTCGAGAAACCTAATAATAATTACAAAGGGGGGTTTTCAAATAGAGTTTTAAACAAACTAAAATTAACTAGCAACTAAATAAAATGAGAAATCAATATGGGAAGATCTTGAATCCGATTAACATCCACTTCAATTCATTATCGATCCTTGAACCTCCACTCTAATTATTTCCATGATTATCTATTGCTGAGAACTAATCTCGCGTTCTCCTTATTCTTAGTTGAATAGCACGATCAGCGTGACTATAAAACCCTAACTAAAGGATAACCTAGTCCGATCGCGTCTAAGTTCAATCCAATAGCAGCAATAAACACAGAGAACCAACGCACCGCTAACGTCATACAAGCGATAAACATTCAACAGTTGATTCAATTTCCCCAAGAAATAACCAAGACGATCTGCATCTAAGTTACTTCCTAGTTTGCTACCAATTGATAAAATAATAAAACAATCCGATTCTATTCTTAAATCTAGCATTAGATTAATTACACAATCAAACTAGTAACGTTCCTCGCATAATCATGCAAAAATCATAGAAAGCAAGCATAGAAATTAAACCATAATCAAAGGAACTAAATAGAGAGGAAAGATCTCACAATAATGCTTGAAGCTTCATATTAATCTCGTTTAAGAACGGTTCAAGCTACAATCGGCATAGCAATAGCCAATTCCATAATTGAAATCCCTAAAAACTAAACTAGAAAATAAAAACTAAAAAGAGAAGATAAGAAGAGAAGAATGGAGTGTTGGATATTTTCTCTCCTCAAGTGTGTGTCCCCCAAGGTCCAAAAATAAAGTTTAGTATTTATACTAAGGCTCAAAAGTCAGCCGACACTTACACCGACCTAGGGGTCGCGAGGTGCGAAGTAGGTCGCACCGTGCGAAGAGTTGCTGCCTCCAACACGAGCTGAAGAACTGGGCCAAGCCAAGAGGTCGCACCGTGCGAGGTACCTCGCGAGGTGCGAGCAAGCAGGTCGCGAGGTGCGACCATGCTCGCGAGGTGCGAGCTCGAGCGCTGGGCGAGCATGCTGGGCGTGCTATGGGCGAGCGCTGGGCGAGCATGCTGCTGGGCGCGCGCAAGGCTTGCGGTAGTGCTTGCTGCGATGGGCGAGCTGGGCTGGGTGCTGCTGGGCGCGCGCATGGGCGATGCTTGTGCTGGCTTGCTTGGAGCTTGGTTGTGGCGGAGCTTGGTTGGTGAGACGATGTTGTGGAACCATTCATGCTTCCAAAAGCTCGGAACTTACAACTTTAACAATAATTAATATATAAAATTCCGAACTTCCGCTAAGGTCGATTTACATGCAACATTAACAATTACAAATAAATCCCCTAGCAAAGTGTACCTAAAATACCCTAAAAATATCGTATAACTTCAGCGTATCAGGACTATAATGGTGAGCTTCGTCATCTGAGTTAGGATTTTCTAATCCTTCTTCCATGTCGGCTTCGTCCTCAGAAGGCTCGTCATCCTCTATAGGTTCATCTTCCTCCATGGGTTCTTCCTCTTCTATGGGTTCTTCTTCTTCTATGGGCTCTTCTTCTTCTTCTTGATCATTTTCCTCAATCGGATCCCCTTCAGCAGGCTCACACTAGTGGAAAAAAACGCAAGGGCTGTGTTTTTGGCTCGCAGCCCTTGCCGTAGCAGCCCTTCGGCAAAAATGAAGGGATGCGGTTTTTGACCGCAGCCCTTCACTACGAAGGGCTGCGGTTTTGGGCCTAAACCGCAGCCCTTTTTACAAATTAAGGGTTGCGGTTCAAATCAAAACCGCAGCCCTTGTGACCCAAAAAAATTTTCCACTACAAATTATGTTTTTATAAAAATATAAAAAATTTAAAAAATAAACCAAAATTTACAATGTCACCTGCAAAACCAAAGAAATCAACTTACAAAATTTACAATGTAACCTGCAAAACCAAAGAAAGCAACTTAGATTCAAGGCACTCCACAAAAAGAGACCACGAAATGGGAGGTTGCCCCATTGACGAATTCATCGAGCTTATTTTCCAATTATTTGACCTGATCAATCAGCACAAATGAAAACCCATTTTAATCAATTTAAAACAGTTCAATGAAAAAAAAGTACATATTACAAAGTGAGTAAAAATAAAGAACAAATTTTTAAGGGTCACCTAAAATTGCGATATTTTGGGATTTTCGAGGATAAAAAAGTGAGAATTAATCAAAAAATGGTAGAAGAGTGAGAGTTACACATTCAATTCTCAAAAAAAGTGTCCATTTTGATCTTGTTCTTCAGTCTTTAAGTTTCTTTGGGTGAGAAAGAGAGATATGAAATAGAAAATATAGGAGAGTTTGACAACAAACAACAACCAACAACAACAAACAACAGCAAACAACAACAACAAACAACAACAACAAACAACAACCTTCGATTTCTGGCGTACGACAGAAAACGAGCAGGGACGAAGATGGGGACGAAGATCCTTCGATTTCTGGGGACAACAGAACACGAGTAGGGACGACAGAACACGACCGAACAGAAGCGAGCCGGTGAGGAGAGCTGCGAACGGAAGCGGAGCCGGTGAGCGAACGGAAGCGAAAAAAGAGGAGAGTCGCGAAGAAAGAGAAGGATGGGGGTTTGTTGAGGTGAGAGGGGAAAAATGGGGGACTGGGGAGAGAGAGGGGGGGAAAAGTTAGGGTTTTGGTGTTATACGTACTCCGTTGTTTTGCGGTAGATTTTAGCGTGTAATTAAGTGAAGAACTAAAGGGTTGCGTTTTTAATATGGACCACAGCCCTTCACTAAAGGGTTGCGGTTAGCCCAAAAATCGCAGCCCTTTAGTACTAAAGGTGTAATAGCCCGAATTTTAAGCAGCTTTACTTATGAGATTGATTAAAATTTATTAACTTAATTATGTCATTATGTTTTAAGGAGATAACTTTGAGAATTATAATTCATTAAGTATATTTATATTTAGTGGGTTTTATTGAAATGAGAATAGGAGATATCTTAGTTATGTATTTTAATTATATATTTATATTAAAAAAAAGAAGAGAAGAATAAGAAGAAAACCTGATCTTGTTTTTCACTCTCTTACGTGTCATCCTAAACTAACAAAGGAGCACTTAAACTTTGAAGAACTCTCTAGATTAAGCAAGGGACATCTAGTTTTCTATTTATAAGTAAACTAAACCCTTTGAAAGGGGATTTTTGGGGAGAATCACTAATCAAGGAAATTAACCCAAATTTACTCTCCTCTTGGTTTTCATTTTGGTATTTCTTTTTTTTCCTCTCTCACGTTCCTTCTGCTGGTGGCCTTTGGCTTGCCCTCTTCACCGACTTATGAGCTTCGTCCCCTTTGAGCCACCACCCGATGGTGTTTCCGGCGGCGATGGTTCCATGAACCCGCGCTATCGTGCCTGGTGGCCGTGGCTTCAGCATTGCCGCTGCTGCATGTGTCAATTTGTGTGGTCTCTTCGGTGCTACATATTTCTTTTTGGCAGTAGCATTCTCGATTGAATAAGGTACACGCTATGATTTCAACTCTCTTGTTTCAAGAATTAATAAGGAGTATTTATTGATTATTGTTGGTGTCATTGTTGCAATTGAGGTGATTATGGAGCTTAAGCAAAGTGTGTTGACGAATATTGTGAGAATTGTTGGAGATAGATTTTATAGTTGGAGCGGTATTTGGGGATTTGGAAAAGGTACACATTATCCCTCCACCCTATAAGTAAACTTGTCTGCGCAATCGTAAGTTATATGAATCTCATGATTTTATTAATTGAAATTTGAATTATAACTTCAACTTTTTATGGGTTTATAATCATAAAATCATGGTTGTTTGAAGTGCGATTCTGAAATATTAAGTTTTCTGATTATCCAGAGCATATGATTTAACACAAGGGTTTGATTAAATAGAGTTTAGCATTGATTTTTAATCGTAATTTGAGATATATTTATAAGTTTTTGCTTCGTGAATTAGTTTTATTTTGAAGTAAAGGTTACCTAGTAATATCATCTTATGTTATACTAAGTCAACATTGTTCCGTAATTCGTATTGAAGAATTTGGTTTTTGAGACCTAAATTATCAGTTAAGCAATGACCCATTCGAAGGTATTATATGAAGATTACGTATGTATAGTGATTATAAGTATTTGGGTGAGAATTGACGATATAAATCTCAATATACTCATAAGTAAGATGTTGTGAGCGATTTCGTATACTTTGCAATGAGTAATAAACTTAATTCAATGGGATTGATAAGTTTATGGAACCTATAGTTTATTGATAGAATATTATTGAGAATCTGAACATATTATAATAGTCAAGTGTTTCTGATTCAAGTCTGCTATGTAAACTTCGAATTATGTTCGCGATACAGAAGATTTTACATATATTGGTTATCATTTGAGGAATATGGACTTAACTTTTGGAAGATATGGGTTAAAGGTCTGACTATAATACAAGATTTCAGGATCTATCTTATTATGAGTTTTGCATGCTTGGGATTACTTGGGTGATGAAAAGTTCAAGGTTAGAGATTTTAAAAGTAAACTGTCGTTTAGAGATGATTATATATAGTACAACTTATGACTTGTGGAAGATTTAGCTATATGATGGATTTATGATCGTTACTAGAGTTGGCCATAAATCATTTGGGTTATTCGATGGAATATAAGTTGGTAAGTTATAAATTAAAGTAATCTCTCTGTTTGTGCGAAGAACAGACGTTCATATTTAAATTTAAGTTATACTATTTAGAAAAATATTCGAATAATATTTGGAATTGGGTTTTATGAGATTGAACGTCTAATTTGGAGTGGTTGTAAGATAATTTACATCTCTGAGGAGTTCTACTTCGGAATGTGTGTGTTATGTGAGGAAGTTAAGTTGGTCAATTAAGGTTGTAGTTAGAAATAAGTTTCGGAGTTTAAACATCGTTTAGTTGATTAATGGAAATTGTTAGAGGAACGTCATGGGTCCTCAAAACATGCTGGGCAAAGCATTTGTAAACTTTGGATAACATAAATCAAGTATAAAGATGTGAAATCAGATATGTAAGATTTATATTAGTGATATAATTGTTCAAGAGATATGTGATGGATTGAAGGAGTAGAAAAAAGTCGTATAGTATCTGAGTTGGGAGGAACTATATACGAAACGAAAGTCTTTTACAATGAATGTTAGACGGGGATAAATAAAAGGGTTTAGAGATACCGTCCTCTAGCGGAAAGAGTAAGTTAAATAATGGAAAGTGGGAGAAGTATAAATATTTGTACAATGGACATTGGTGATACGCTTTAATAATAAAATAAAGGAGTCAAGATTAATATGAACATTGAGTTCAAATATTTAAGAAATATTGTTATGAGTGAATGAGTTTAAGTATTTGGAGTGATAAAAAAAATATATAAACGGATAGCTGAATAATGGTATAACTATTTATGACGTGGAAAGATGAAATAAGATGTTGTTGAGATATAATAATAATTGTAGATTATAAAAATAAATATACAATTATAAAAATTTGGTATAATATATTAATGGTTATGGACATATCGAGGTAATAAAGTCGGGAACCCAAATAACTATCTTATGATGATAAGGCTAAAGTAAAGAGGTGTCAGTTCAACTTTGGGGTGGAGTTTAATCATTTTAGATTCTTCGTCAATGGGCTACTAGAAGTTGGAAGTTCAAGTATGAGAGGTCTACATAATTGAAAGAAGGGGGAGATGTTAAACGCTAAATTATTTTAATGGAAGAGTTACTTGTAGTTATAATAAATTAGTCCTATCTCTGCGAGTTTCACCTAAATTATAGAAATATGTCCTATGGAGTTTTATATTTTGAGACTTAGATAGACATGATACGCTTTATAAATTTAGAGATATGAGCGATGTGGAAATTGATGTTATTACTTTTTGAATTCAGGATGAGCGTGAATAACATGAGTTATGCTTGGGATATGACAAGAATATTATAATTAGTATCATTGAGCATAAGTATAAACATCGAGATTGGCTTAGATGTATAGATTGTTAAATAAGATTAAATGAAAAGTTATTCCTAAGTAAGAGAACTTTTGTAACTAAGATATAAAGTTATGTAAGATTAAATTCTGTTTTGACTTTCTGATTAGTAAGCTACGTTTTGAGCTTCAATTATAATACGCTTGGACTATATTTCCTTTAAAAGTTCGTATTTGAATGGTTTTAGCAATTGAATTTGGTAAAGGATTGAATTGTACCCAAATGCCATTATGTTACGAGATTTTTGATATCTCTGACTCGAGAATTATGAATTGAGCCTTAGAAAATATTGAATTTGTGAATCATGTATTTTGATTATGTTTCTTTGAGGGGGAAAAAGTCGCTAGAGCAAGTGATGAACAACATTCTGTATTATGTATTTTCTGTATTATGGGGACATGTCCTGAAAAGTCTTGCAAGCAATACATAACGGAAGAGGGAGACGTCCCTTGTAAAAGTTTAGAGAATTCGCCTGGAAGACAACTCTATTCGTGTTCTCTTCCCCAGTATAATATGATTTGATTTCTGAAAGAAAGTAGAATATGTGTTTGAATATGCAAGGGGTTTCGTGGAAGTTATTTCAAACTTTATTTCCGAAGTAACTCACTCAAGTTTATGGAATACGTGGGGTGAATATGGGAATGAATTACTGAGAAACTCATTAGGAATTTATGGAGTTAGCTATGCTATGCATTTTGGATTGAAGGGTATTGAATTTGAAATAGAGAAGCGACATATATTACTATGTCTTAGAATATAATTAGAGTTGAGTTTGGAAATCGTATATATTATTCCATGGAATTGTTATGGTTCCTCTAATTGAGAGTAAATACTATTTATTTCGAAAAATATTCTTATTATTATGAAAGTAAGTATCATTGTAATTTGTGTAAAGTATTTGTTATATGATTCTTTCATTACGAATTTTCTGTACCTTGATTTCAAATGTCTCGTAAGATAAGCTTAACTATATACATACGATTTATGCCACCAAAATATTTTCTGGTTGGACAGTGTATACTCAGTTTCGCTGATTTTGTTCTTGGAACCTGTCGTGGTGGGGGCAGAGTTCATTGTTAATAATTGTGCAGGTTAGTTCGCTCCAGAGGGAATTAATGATCGTAAGTTGTGATAAGAGAGATGTATAGTTCAACCCATGATGGAGATCATATTTTTGTTGAGAATCTTATGATATATCATTGTACTCATTTGGAGATTTATTAGTTAAATTCACGAGGTTGTATAATCTATTTTGAGTTGTCATATTATGGGTCATATTCCAGAAGTCAAGATCGATACACGAGCTATACTCTGTTATAGATGATTGTCTAATTGAGGTTTAATTAATGATAATTATAATTTGTGTATGTTAAGTGTGATTAGCTAGCAGCTCGGAAGTGCGGGCTGTTACAGATGGTATCAGAGCAAGGTTGTTTTAGTGTTGTTGTGACCCTCATATCATGGCATATGAGTTTAAGAAAGATTCTTGGGATTGTTTGAAATTGATTTGGATATTGAGTTGGTTAAGAATTGAGGAATAGAGATTGAGATATTGAAGGTTGAGTATTGAGATTGAAAATTTGAAAAAGTGAAAAGTTTTATTGGGGTTTTAGCTTTGAGTGGGTATTAGAGAAAGATTGAATTATATTGATTGAGATTGTGGAGAATTTTGATTCGAAATTATTGATTATTTGTTTGGGAAGCAAATCTTTCGAGGTATTGGACTTAAGTTAAGAAGTGAAATGATTTGATTTTTGCTAAAAATGTTTTATGTAAACTTATTCGTTTTCAGATGTTCAATTTTTTTTTTCTGTTTTCAAGTTTCGAGGACGAAACTTCTTTTAAGGGTGGTAGTATGTAATAGCCCGAATTTTAAGCAGCTTTACTTATGAGATTGATTATAATTTATTAACTTAATTATGTCATTATGTTTTAAGGAGATATATAACTTTGAGAATTATAATTCATTAAGTAGATTTATATTTAGTGGGTTTTATTGAAATGAGAATATGAGATATCTTAGTTATGTATTTTTATTAAATTTTTATATTAAAAAAAAAAGAGAAGAAGAAGAAAACCTAATCTTGTTTTTCACTCTCTTACGTGTCATCCTAAACTAACAACGGAGCACTTAAACTTTGAAGAACTCTCTAGATTAAGCAAGGGACATCTAGTTTTCTATTTATAAATAAACTAAACCCTTTGAAAGGGGATTTTTGGGGAGAATCACTAATAAATGAAATTAACCAAATTTACTCTCCTCTTGGTTTTCATTTTTGTATTACTTTTTTTTCTCTCTCACGTTCCTTCTGCTGGTGGCCTTTGGCTTGCCCTCTTCACCGACTTATGAGCTTCGTCCCCCTTTGAGCCACCACCCGATGGTGTTTCTGGCGGCGATGGTTCCATGAACCCGCGCTACTGTGTCGGTAGTCGTGGCTTCAGCATTGCCGCTGCTGCATGTGTCCATTTGTGTGGTCTCTTCAGTGCTACATATTTCTTTTTGGCAGTAGCATTCTCGATTGAATAAGGTACACGCTATGTTTTCAGCTCTGTTGTTTCAAGAACTCAAATTCTGATTTAAATGGGTTTTATTGTTAGGACTTTTGTTATGTAACATTTCAGCTCCGAATTCTGTTATGGGTTACTAAATATCAGTTTGTGATTTCAATTTCAAAGGATATTACTTAAGTTCACCATGATTAAGAAAAGGTTGAAGCTTTTGTTTCAAAACTTCAAAATTAGTTTCTTTGTACCTAGAATAATCAAGTTTTATCAACACATCTTTAGAGTTAAGCTTAGTAGTTAAGAGTTGGAAAAATCTTTGGTTGTAGTTTGATGTGTGGTTTCAGTTAGTAAACTAATAAGAGTAATTAAATTGATAAGTGTTAATTAGTTTACTCATGTAGAATTAATAAGGAGTACTTATTGATTATTGTTGGTGTCATTGTTGCAATTAAGGTGAACTCACAAGAGGTGATTATGGAGCTTAAGCAAAGTGTGTTGACGAATATTGTGAGCATTGTTGGAGATAGATTTTATTGATGGAGCGGTATTTGGGGATTTGGAAAAGGTACACATTGTCCCTCCACCCTATAACTAAACTTGTCTGCGCAATCGTAAGTTATATGAATCTCATGATTTTATTAATTGAAATTTGAGTTCTAACTTCAACTTTTTATGGTTTTATAATCATAAAGTCATGGTTGTTTGAAGTGCGATTCTGAAATATTAAGTTTTCTGATTATCCAGAGCATATGATTTAACACAAGGGTTTGATTAAATAGTGTTTAGCATTGATTTCTAATCGTAATTTGAGATATATTTATAAGTTTTTGGCTTCGTAAATTAGTTTTATTTTGAAGTAAAAGGTTACCTAGTAATATCATCTTATGTTATACTAAGTCAACATTTTTCCGTAATTCGTATTGAAGAATTTGGTTTTTGAGACCTAAAGTATTAGTTAAGCAATGACCCATTCGAAGGTATTATATGAAGATTACGTATGTATAGTGATTATAAGTATTTGGGTATGAATTGACGATATAAATCTCAATATACTCATAAGTAAGATGTTGTGAGCGATTTCGTATACTTTGCAATGAGTAATAAACTTAAGTCAATGGGATTGATAAGTT
This sequence comes from Beta corolliflora, assembly GCA_947648045.1. NCBI lineage: Eukaryota > Viridiplantae > Streptophyta > Magnoliopsida > Caryophyllales > Amaranthaceae > Beta > Beta corolliflora. The sequence continues at coordinate 1,799,889 of CANSZD010002984.1, forward strand.
TAGGGAACCTATAGTTTCATTTATAGAATATTATTGAGAATCTGAATATATTATAATAGTCAAGTGTTTCTGATTCAAGTCTGCTATGTAAACTTCGAATTATGTTCACGATACATAAGATTTTACATATATTGGTTATCATTTGAGGAATATGGACTTAACTTTTGGAAGATATGGGTTAAAGGTCTGACTATAATACAAGATTTCAGGATATATCTTATTATGAGTTTTGCGTGCTTGGGATTACTTGGGTGATGAAAAGTTCAAGGTTAGAGATTTCAAAAGTAAACTGTCGTTTAGAGATGATTATATATAGTACAACTTATGACTTGTGGAAGATTTAGCTATATGATGGATTTATGATCGTTACTAGAGTTGGTCATAAATAATTTGGGTTATTCGATGGAATATAAGTTGGTAAGTTATAAATTAAAGTAAGCTCTCTGTTTGTGCGAAGAACAGACGTTCATATTTAAATTTAAGTTATACAATTTAGAGGTATATTCGAATAATATTTGGAATTGGGTTTTATGAGATTGAACGTCTATGTTGGAGTGGTTGTAAGATAAGTTTCTTGTCTGAGGAGTTCTACTTCGGAATGTGTGTGTTATGTGAGGAAGTTAAGTTGGTCAATTAAGGTTGTAGTTAGAAATTAAATAAGTTTCGGAGTTTAAACATCATTTAGTTGATTAATGGAAATTGTTAGAGGAACGTCATGGGTCCTCAAAACATGCTGAGCAAAGCATTTGTAAACTTTGGATAACATAAATCAAGTATAAAGATGTGAAATCATATATGTCAGATTTATATTAGTGATATAATTGCTCAAGAGATATTTGATGGATTGAAGGAGTAGAAATAAGTCGTATAGTATCTGAGTTGGGAGGAACTATATACGAAACGAGAGTCTTCTACTATGAATGTTAGACGGGGATAAATAAAAGGGTTTAGAGATACCGTCCTCTTGCGGAAAGAGTAAGTTAAATAATGGAAAGTGGGAGAAGTATAAATATTTGTACAATGGACATTGGTGATAGGCTTTGATAAAAAAATAAAGGAGTCAAGATTAATATGAACATTGAGTTCAAATATTTAAGAAATATTGTTATGAGTTATAAATGAGTTTAAGTATTTGGAGTGATAAAAAATATATATATATATATAAACGGATAGCTGAATAATGGTATAACTATTTATGACGTGGAAAGATGAAATAAGATGTTGTTGAGATATAATAATAATTGTAGATTATAAAAATATATATACAATTATAAAAATTTGGTATAATTTATTAATGGTTATGGAAGTATCGAGGCAATAAAGTCGGGAACCCAAATAACTATCTTATGATGATAAGGCTAAAGTAAAGAGGTGTCAGTTCAACTTTGGGGTGGAGATTAATCATTTTAGATTCTTCGTCAATGGGCTACCAGAAGTTGGAAGTTCAAGTATGAGAGGTCTACATAATTGAAAGAAGGGGGAGATGTTAAACGCTAAATTATTTTAATGGAAGAGTTACTTGTAGTTATAATACATTAGTCCGATCTCTGTGAGTTTCACCTAAATTATAGAAATATGTCCTATGGAGTTTTTATATTATGAGACTTAGATAAACATGATACGCTTTATGAATCTAGAGATATGAGCGATGTGGGAATTGATGTTATTACTTTTTGAATTCAGGATGAGCGTGAATAACATAAGTTATACTTGGGATATGACAAGAATATTATAATTAGTATCATTGAGCATAAGTATAATCATCGAGATTGGCTTAGCTGTATAGATTATTAAATAAGATTAAATGAAAAGTTATTCCTAAGTAAGAGAACTTTTGTATCTAAGATATAAAGTTATGTAAGATTAAATTCTATTTTGACTTTCTGATTAGTAAGCTACGTTTTGAGCTTCAATTATAATACGCTTGGACTATATTTCCTTTAAAAGTCCGTATTTGAATGGTTTTAGCAATTGAATTTGGTAAAGGATTGAATTGTAACCAAATGCGATTATGTTATGAGATTTTTGATGTATCTGACTCGAGAATTATGAATTGAGCCTTAGAAAATATTGAATTTGTGAATTATGTATTTTGATTCTGTTTCTTTGAGGGGATAAAGTTGCTAGAGCAGTGATGAACAACATTCTGTATTCTGTATTTTCTGTATTATGGGGACATGTCCTGAAAAGTCTTGCAAGCAGTACATAACGGAAGAGGGAGACGTCCCTTGTAAAAGTTTAGAGAATTCGCCTGGAAGACAACTCTATTCGTGTTCTCTTCCCCAGTATAATATGATTTGATTTATGAAAGAAAGTAGAATATGTGTTTGAATATGCAAGGGGTTTCGTCGAAGTTATTTCAAACTTTATTTCCGAAGTAACTCACTCAAGTTTATGGAATTCCTGGGGTGAATATGGGAATGAATTACTGAGAAACTCATTAGGAATTTTATGGAGTTAGTTATGTTATGCATTTTGGATTGAAGGGTGTTGAATTTGAAATAGAGAAAAGACATATATTACTATGTCTTAGAATATAATTAGAGTTGAGTTTGAAAATCGTATATATTATTCCATGGAATTGTTATGGTTCCTCTAATTGAGAGTAAATACTATTTATTTCGAAAAATATTCTTATTATTATGAAAGTAAGTATCATTGGACAGTGTGTACTCAGTTTCGCTGATTTTGTTCTTGGAACCTATCCTGGTGGGGGCAGAGTTCATTGTTAATAATTGTGCAGGTTAGTTCACTCCAGAGGGAATTAATGTTCGTAAGTTGTGATAAGAGAGATGTATAGTTCAACCCATGATGGAGATCATATTTTTGTTGAGAATCTTATGATATATCATTGTACTCATTTGGAGATGTATTAGTTAAATTCATGAGGTTGTATAATCTATTTTGATTTGTTGTATTATGGATCATATTCCAGAAGTCAAGATCGATACACGAGCTATACTCTATTATAGATGATTGTCTAATTGAGGTTTAATTAATGATAATCGTAATTTGTGAATGTTAAGTGTGATTAGCTAGCAGCTCGGAAGTGCGGACTGTTACAAAAGGGATGCGGTTTTTGGATAACCGCAACCCTTCACTATTATAGTGCATCTATGTTATATGACATTTGCCTGTGATTGCAATTCTTGCCTGTGATTATCATGTCAATTTGTCATTATTATGTGTCGTTCCTAAAAATCGCGTCTAAATAATATCATCAATCGACCAAAACTTCGACTAAATCCCCGAAAAACATGTCGGGGGAGTAGTGCGCCAAGCGCATTAAGTTGCGCCTTGGCGCACCACTCCCGCGCCGTCGCACGACACGCGCAAAGAATGTCTGCGCGACACGCTGCATCGTGCATCGCATGCTTTTCCTTGATTTATTCGTCGTAGTGGTTGATCTAATGTTTGGTCCTATGTTCGATCTGTCTGCATTCGCGTATTAAAAAATGGTCTTTTCATGCAAGGTCGAATCTGTCCTAAAAAGTACACCTAAAATGGTCATTGTAGAGTTAGAGTTGTCATGCATGTCTACCTCTTCCCATTTCATCCCTGCTATCCCTGTCAATCGTACCTTACCATATTCAACAATTTCAAAAATCTTTTTCAAAATCAATCCTACACCCTTTTCTATTCTACTCTTTTTCAAAAGCATTTACTTAACACCATCATATACACGAATTTTACAAAAAAATATTCCATCATCTTTTCCTAACAAAAGATAAAACAAGGGGTTCCTTTCAAAAATGAATTTCGAAAATTCTAAGCCCATTCCAAACACCTTCAATCCAATCCAATCCAATCGACCCGATTCACTTGCATTCATTCTAGGCCCATATGCATTAGAGTCCATTTTGCATTCATATAAGGCCATCAAAATTTGAGTCCATGCATTCATATTAGGTCCGCTAGCATTAGAATCCATCTTAGGCCCATATAAGTCTAGTTCAAGTCAAAGCTAGGCCCATTTGCATCTCTATGTGAACCCTAGTCCATGTCAAGCCCAGTCTAACTCTAATCCCAGTCTACTCCATTCTAAGTCCAATCCTAGTCCATCTCCAATATCAAGCCCATGTGCATCTCCCACTCTAAGTCACACCTGTATGCAATTCTTATCCTAGGTGTAGTTTGCATCTCCACATAAGCCCTAGTCAGTATTCGGACTATAAAAATTCAGTCTTCGGACTATAAAGTTCACCTCTTAAAGTATAGCCTGCATGCTCACCCGTAAGCTCAAGGTCTAGCTTTCCTTAAGTTAATATGCAATTTTTATGTCTAGCCTGCTTCCTCACGCGTAAGTTCAAGGTCTAGCATTCCTTAAGTCCATAGGCAAATATTGTGTCTAGCCTGCTTGATCACCTGTAAGTTCAAGGTTTAGCATTCCATAAGTCCACATAGGCAATTTTTGAGTCTAGCCTGCTTAGTTTAATGTAAGTTTCGAAGTCTAGTTGTCTAGCTTACTTGCTCACCCGTAAGTTCAATGTCTAGCTGCCTAGCCTTCTTGCCTTAAGTTAAGAGTTTGGTCTCTGTTATTGTCCAGCCTTCCTTAATGTCTAGCCTGCTTGCTCACCTGTAAGTTGAAGGTTTAGCATTCCATAAGTCCACATAGGCAATTTTTGAGTCTAGCCTACTTAGTTTAATGTAAGTTTCGAAGTCTAGTTGTCTAGCCTGCTTGCTCACCCATAAGTTCAAAGTCTAGTTGCCTAGCCTGCTTGCCTTAAGTTAAGAGTCTAGTTTCCCTTATTGTCCAGTCTTCCTTAAAGTCTAGCCTACTTGCTCACCCGTAAGTTCAAAGTCTTGTCTCTCATATCATCACTAAAACCCAATCCAGTCTGCTTGCATAGTCCAGCCCAGTCCATGTCTGCATTTGCATATAGTTAGGCCCATGTCTCCATCATAGTCAAGCCCATACTAATCCAAAATCATACCCATCTCCAATCATTTCCCATTTTCATTTCCATTTCCCATTTCCATCTCTCATTTCCATTTCCTATTTCGAAAATAATTCCTTAAAACTTACAAGCAAAGTCCACTCGATTATGTTCATGATCGGTCGAGAGATTACAACTTAGGAGCAACTAATGGAGGAATAAAAAAAGTGAGCCTACCCTAAAGCTCATCAATCGCACTATCACCACCCGACTTCATTTAGAGTCATGAAGATTATTTTTGACCGCCTTCACAATAGAGGCGTGTGAAGCTTATTTTAGACCGGCTTCACATTAGAGGCATGATCACTTCCATAAGGTCTACTCCAGACCCTGCACCTCCATGAAAATTCATAAGGTGCAACCTAAACTTCTACTGCGAATTCCAACAGAATAATGAACAAATGACATCTAGTGTTGGAACCTACAAATGCACTGCTAAACATGGTCGATGATAATAGACTACTAATACTTGCTACAACGAGAATCAACATCACCGATATCCGTTTGTGCAGTGTATGAACAATGCAACGGGCTTAGTCTTTTATTTCTAGTCTCCTAGGATGAGTCATAGAGTCCTTACCCTGAGCCATTTATGTCCTTTCCCATCGAGTCTATGTCACTATAGGACACTTCATCTCATATAGCCTTTCCATTTTCATTTCATTTCATTGGCCTTCCATCATTTTATTTATGCTTCTAATTCAATGATGAAACTTAAATCACCCAATGAACTTGACTAATAATAATAAAAAGACACCTGAAATTAAAAAAATAAAAAAAGAGAGAAAAATGAAAAAAAAATGGACATACTTTGGATTAAGAGTTATTCCCCTCTTCCCTCCATCATCCGTTAAGCCATCATCTCCATTAGCCAAATAATTCTTTCAACATCAAAGCTCCACAAATAACCTTCAAGCCTTCCAATACCCTAAACCAAACTTGAGTGCAAGCCTCACTACATAAAAAAAAGAGTCAATGCTAGGCAAAAATAAAAAGTGAATAAAAATCAAAGTGCGAAAAAAAGAAGCAAAAGCAAAAGAAAACGCACAGGACAAAAAAATTCAAAAAAGAAAAAGCCAAAGGCAAAGAAATAAAAAGTCAAGCTATGGGGCTTGCACACAAGTTCTACCCCTTATTCAAATCCTTCAAACCTATATCAATGACCCTTACTTTAGCCCATCCAATTAAACCTTCATCAAGCCTAAAGCCTTTAACCTTTCAACCTTTCATTAACCCTAACTCCTTCTTCAAGGTATGTCCAAGCCCGTTAGGTTGAAAACCCGAAAGGGCAGCCTAGGCAAAAGTTAAGGCACAAAAAAGAATAAAAAGAAAAAGAAATCAGATCTGGAACTACGAATGGTCTGATTCCGCAAGGATACGTAGGAATCCTCATCTCGAGGTCAGACCGCTTCAATAAAAAAATTAGTCATGGTCTAATGATTTGACTTTCTAGAATTTAGGAGCATACTCTTTTTAGATCCCGCCATAGACTCGAGTCTGAACCTAGCCTCGTTAAAGCCTTTTCCTACCTACATTTATTAAAGTCACAAATTCAAACCTTTTATTTTTCAATCCAAGCTCTCCTTTTCCCCGAAGGACTCTCCGATAATTCCATGGTCTCTGGCGATACTTGACTTCCCAAAGAAGAATCCCCAGTGCAATCCCCAGTGAAAACTTTCAATGTTCAAGACATAGCAACTACACTTCAATATCAAATCAAGTACATGTCAATTAAGGCTCAAGCCTAATTCAGGCAGGCTCACCCAAAGTGTGTGGGCTTCCTATACGTGTGGTGGTTCCTCCAATTCAAATCAATCTCCCGAATAGTTGTAATCTACGGATCTCGTTTACGGACCCCGATCATTTAAAACGATTTTCGAAAATCATTCTATCTATTTCTGATCATTCTATCTTTCTACACATCTTTTAGCCGTGTAAAATCATGACCTTGCATTGCAGCCTTGCAAAACCCTGACCTTGCATTGCATTTCATACATTCTAGTCTTGCATAACCCTAACCTTGCATGACGTGTCATCCCTTAGCTTTGCATAACCTAAATCCTTGCATAGCGTCTCATGCATCCTTAAAGAGTCTAAGTTTGCATTTTTGCATCATTATGTGCTTCATCTGAGTTATTTGCACCTATCTGCCAACATCTTCTTCTGCAGGTAATCAGATGGCTTGTAGTTATTGTCCTGCGTACTAACTTTGTTTTGCAGAGACCGGCGGTTATAGTTCAGTTCTAAACTGCAGAGCGTTTAGAATCGGTCTCCGTCCCGACACCATATACTTTGACTATCGATTTCCTGAACCTCAGTCAAAGTGGGTGCTTCTGTAGACACATAATCGTGTCTCCCCATTTAAGGATCCAATGATGAAACATACCGCGGCATTAGTTGGCGCGACCCAATGGAAGAGCAATCTAAAGAACCATTCTAAAATGTGTTTCGAAATGATATTCTAAAGCCCAATTAATTGTTCATGATGATTAATTGTATTTCAAGCCCATAAAATATTTTAAATCCATTTTACAAGCCCAATCAAATATTTATTATTTTAATGGATATTTTTCATATATATTTTATTATCTTTGATAAATAAATCAGATTTTTAATCCGTAAAATTCCATCTCCGGAATTTTAGGGATAAAAAAAGTATCTTCGAAAGACGCGCAATGGAATATGCTCGAATATTCCAGAATATGCGCCGGACGCGGGGGCTGCGCTCTGCGCGCCACGTGCGTCCAGCACATTGGCCATATCGCGTCAGGCGAGCCAATGAGCGCCTGACACGTAGATTTTGTGACTCACACAGAGTCCTGCGTCAGACGCATGTCTTGTGTGAGATGTAACATACTTTTATATCTTTTCAAAACGTGTTTACACATGTGGATCTACGATTGGGCGTTTGCGTAGGCAGCACACCAATGTGTGCCTGACGCGTGGCACTGCGCCTGCCACGTAGGCAGTGCAAGGCTTACGTGGAGCGCAAGTTTCCTTTTTCCTGTAAATACCCGTATTTTACCGAATTACGGAGGGGCTTTTCATATTATTATTTCACGAATACAAAAACTTACGAATACCTCTACAATACACTTCGAATTCTCAAATACTTCAAACACTCAAAAAACTTTCAAATACTTTCAATCAATCAATACTTCCACACTGCGTTCTTGGTTCCATGATTGCTCCGCCTAAAGATCGCTGCGCTCTTAGATCTAAGTCACATTGGTATAATCCTGAGGATCCTTGAATAAACTCTATTTTTATATTGAAGTTACTAACCATTTATTTCATGATGTAGATCTTTAATATAAAATCGCTCTACTGTACATTCTAAACCTCCTTCCTTCTTTTTATTTATTTTTCATACATTATTATCATACTTGCCTGATCATTATATGCATGCTATATGATTGTCCTGTTTCAATGCTTTTATCACCCACATGTTATTTTTGCTAATCAAAGACCCGAACAACTGTTCTAACATTAATCAGATTAATTTGGACAACCTGCTAGGTTCCCTGTAAATTGATTGCCTAATAACATGTCACTAAAATTAGTCTTTTATGTGTTTCCTGAACCTACTTAGACTGAATATTTTTAGGGTGTTTAAAACGTTATTTGATTATTCTTTGGCATAAAATCTGTTATGAATCGATATTTAGTAGAGGCCAACTTTGGGCGAATGTGGTTCATTATGACTATATTCGTACCCTCACCCCCGAACTCAATCTTTGGTTCATTTTGACCATCTATGGAGTCAGGACGGAGAAATCTACATTGGATAAGTCCCTAATTTGTCCCGACGGTTTTCTATATCCAATTAGGTTTATGATTCTTCCTAAAAAGAATTGTTGGCGACTTCTTTCAAATTAATTTTCAATAAAACCTTTACACTGCGGTAGTCAAATCAAATACGCGCTCATCCTGCGTAGGCGAAATAAAAACACGCCTACACTCATATGGTCCTATGAACTTAGGACTTAGTTTCCCTTTCTTCCTAAATCGCATCACTCCTTTCATTGGGGACACCTTAAGCAACACTTTTTCACCCACTTCATAATTCTCTTCCCTTCGCTTCTGATCCGCATAGGACTTCTGCCTGTCCTGTGCAACCCTAATCTTCTAGTGAATGACTCGCACTTGATCCACAGTCTCTTGAATCATTTCAGGACCTAACACCACAGTCTCACTAATGTCGTTCCAGTACAAGGGACTACGACACTTCCTCCCATACAATGCTTCGAATGGAGCCATTTTAATACTAGCATGATAACTGTTGTTGTATGAGAACTCTATGAGGTCCAAATGGTCTTCCCAAGATCCCTGGTATTCTAAGGCACAGGCTCTTAACATGTCTTCCAAGGTCTGGATGGTTCTTTCTGTTTGACCGTCTGTAGCTGGGTGAAAGGTTGTACTCATCAATAACTCACTACCAAATGCTTCCTGGACCTTTTTCCAGAAATTCGAAAGGAATCGTGAATCCCTATCAGACACTATACTCGTGGGTACTCCATGCAATCGAATGACGTGTTTAACGTATGCTTTGGCTTGGGCTTCCATATTCCACGTGTCTTTCATGGGTATGAACCTCGCAGTCTTGGTCAATCTGTCCACTATCACCCATATTGTGTTATTGCCTCCCCGACTCCTAAGTAAGGCTACGACGAAGTCCATAGATATCGAATCCCACTTCCAAGTTGGAATGTCTAGAGGTTGGATTTTGCCTTGAGGTCTCTTGTGTTCACTCTTATCCTTCTGACACGTCAGGCATTTGGAAACAAACTCGGCTACTGCCCTCTTCATTCCAGGCCACCAAAACATCTTTTTGAGTTCCTTATAAAACTTATCCCCCCCTGGGTGGACGGAATAGTTCGTGTTATGACCTTCACTCATTATCTTTTGCTTCAAATCCTCACATTTTTGCGGTACACACCACCGACCCTTGTAGTGTATACTCCCATCTTCATGGATTTCAAACCCTTCTGGTTTTCCCTCCTTAAGTTTCGCTTTAACTCGCTCAAGTTTCACATCCCCGGGCTGACCCTCATTTATTCATCTAGGAAGTTGGGCTGGATGGTTAGGGCACTCAATAACTTTTCCACTTCCCCTTCATGAACCACTTCTATCTGGAGTTTAGAGAATTCCTCACAAAGTTTCTCGGCAACTACCAAGGTGTTCAGGCTATGGCTAGATTTGTGACTCAATGCATCAGCAACAACGTTGGCTTTACAGTCATGGTATTGTATGTCTAAGTCAGAGTCCTTAATGAGCTCTAACCACCTGCGCTGTCTCATATTAAGGTCTTTCAGGGTGAAGATGTATTTGAGGCTTTTGTGATCAGTGAAAATTCAACAAGTCACCCCGTAAAGGTAATGTCTCCAGATTTTTAAGGCAAAGACAATTGCGGCCAACTCTAGGTCATGTGTTGGGTAATTAACTTCATATGGTTTCAGTTGACGGGATGCGTAAGCTATGACTTTCCCATTTTGCATAAGAACACAACCCAACCCATTCTTTGACGCATCACTATAGACATCATACCCCTCATCCCCATTAGGCAAGGCTAGAACAGGTGCTGAGGTAATCTTTCTTTGAGTGTTTGAAAGGCTTTCTCACTGTCTTCAGTCCAGTTAAACTTGCAATCTTTCTTCATTAAGTTAGTCATGGGTTTTGCTATATTCGAAAAGTCTTTCACAAACCTCCTATAATAACCGGCTAAACCCAATAAACTCCTTATATCTGTGACATTCTTTGGTGTAGGCCATTCACTCACAGCTTTTATCTTTGCAGGATCTACTGACACACCCTCCTTAGAGACGAAATGACCCAAAAATGACACTTTTTCTAACCAAAATTCACACATAAAAAAGTTTGCATACAGCTGGTTCTCCCTAAGTGTCTGTAAAATAAGCCTCAAATGTCCCTCATGTTCATCCTTGCTCCTTGAATAAATCAATATATCGTCTATGAACACGACTACGAATTTATCGAGGTAGGGTTGAAAAATCCAATTCATGAGGTCCATGAAAACAGCAGGTGCATTGGTTAACCCAAAAGGCATGACTGTAAACTCATAGTGTCCATACCTAGTCCTGAAGGCAGATTTAGGTATATCTTGATCAGCAATCCTCGATTGATGGTAGCCAGACCTTAAGTCTATTTTAGAGAACATCCGTGTACCTTGAAGTTGGTCAAACAAGTCATCTATCCTAGGTAATGGATATTTGTTTTTCACATTGACATTATTCAACTCACGGTAGTTTATACACAACCTCAAACTACCATCCTTCTTCTTCACAAATAAGACAGGGGCTCCCCATGGTGACATACTAGGTCTAATGTACCCCTTCTCTAGTAGTTCTTCCAACTGGTTTTTCAACTCGTTCATTTCTGCTGGAGCCATTCGGTATGGGGCTTTGGAGATAGGTCTAGTTCCAGGTACTAGGTCGACAGTGAACTCTACATCTCTCCTTGGCGGCATACCATATATCTCTTCAGGAAAAACATCCTGAAATTCTCTGAATATAAGCACATCCTCATGTCTCAATGGATCATCCTCCACCCTTCTCACGGAACACATAAATAGAGGCCATCCTTTATCTATATAGCTCTTAAGTTGCAAGGTATTGATTACTTTAATCCCTGGTTCTCGAGGTATTCTCCTATATGACACCTTTTTCCCCGCAGAGTCTCTCAGTTCCACCTTCTGTGCATCATAATCTATCTTAGCCTTGTAATTCCCAAGCCAATCCATTCTCAAAATCACGTCTAGGTTCGATAGATTAAACTCTATTAGATCGGAAGGAAAGAAGCCCTCCCCTATTTTCAGTGAGACATTTAGGAATTTCTTAGAGCAATTAACAGTATTCCCAGACGGAATAACTATAGGCATAAAAATTGACTCGGACTCAACCAACGCTAGAGTTCGAACAGTTGTATGGGCAATAAAAGAAAAAGATGACCCAGAATCGAACAATTCTTTAACAGGAATTGAGTTGATAGAGAAAGTACCCGTGACAACATCTCTACGAGCTTCCTCTTCGCTAGCCGTCATCATATACAGCTTCCCTTTGCCCTTATTATCATTGTTTTTGGTCATATGGTTCCCATTTGGTGCCTGATTATTTGCATTGGTTGGTGGTTTGGAGTAATTAGAGTTCCCTGACCCATTGAATGCATTTCCACCATTCCCATTCCCATTCCTAGACTTGTCTCCATAGTTCACTTTCTTTTGACAGTTGGGGTTAATCTTATTCTTCGAATAGCACTCGTACGCTCTATGCCCCATTTTCCCACATTCACGACACTCCACCTTATTACCCTCGCAATCCCTCCCATGATGGTTGACTGGGCACTTCTTACACCTGTACACACGCTTAGATTTGCGGTTGTTGGTGTTATTGTTGCGGTTATTGTTATTGTGGTGAGTGTTGTTGTTGTTGGGTCCCTTACGGTGTTTCTTTTCTAATCTCTGAACCTCGGGGTTTGAATTCTCCTTTCGTTTCTAACCTTATTTACCTCATTCCTCTCGTTTCCTTATTGCATATAAGTGGGCAGCTTTGCCAAAAACATGGACCAACGAGGTGAAAGTATCTCCCCCCAGTCTCCCTTGCAGGTCAAGGGTGAGCCCTAATTCAAAACGTCAGGCCTTAGCTTCCTCAGTAGGGGCAATTTCATGAGCAAATCTCATTAGTTCTATGAAGTTGCGGTAATATTCCTTAACAGACATGTTCCCTTGCTCTAGCATCATAAACTCTTAGGCTTTCTGCTTTTTGAGGTATGGTGGGTAATACTTATCCCTCAGAGCTTTCTTGAAAGTTTCCCACCCAAAGTCAGGCTATTTTAGGAGGTTGTCCTTAGCTTGAGTCCACCAAAAGTGGGCATCCCCCTGTAGGTAATAGCTTGCTAAGGGCACAGTCTTGTCATCTGGACAGGTGAGGGTAAAGAAAAGCTTATCAAACTCCCCAACCCAGTTTTCCAATTCTTCGGGCCCCCCTGTCCCATTCAGTACTGGTGGGTTCCTACGGGGAACCTTTTCAGACAAGTCCTCATCCCGGTTATGTCCTTGGGCTAGGTTAGTTGTGATCTGCACTAAGTCACGAATCGATTGTCCGACATTCAGAGAGGTATCAGATGTGCCACCTTGACGAACCGTTCTGCGCTGAAAAATGACACAACGGCTGTCTCAGTGCCATACACATAGTCGTTTATTCACATAACTATTACACATTTGCACGTTCATACAACACGTTTTTATTGCGAACAATCATTAAGTCTCTATTAACTTGCAATATAAACATCTCAAATAAGACGTTACATCAAATAATAAAAGAATGAAAATATTGTATTATTATGGAAAAGGGGAAAATTTATTATTTCTAAGGAAAACATAATATGAATAAATAAAGGAATAAAAGAATGCTAATTTGCTACTTGGCATGCAAGCCTTATTAAAACTGAAATAAATAAATAAAATAATATTATAATCCAAATTATACTTTCAAAAGAAACTAGGGACTATAATGGTGAGCTTCGTCATCTGAGTTAGGATTTTCTATTCCTTCTTCCATGTCGGCTTCGTCCTCAGAAGGCTCGTCATCCTCTATAGGTAGGTTCATCTTCCTCCATGGGTTCTTCCTCTTCTATGAGTTCTTCTTCTTCTATGGGCTCTTCTTCTTCTTCTTGATCATTTTCCTCAATCGGATCCCCTTCAGCAGGCTCACACTAGTGGAAAAAAACGCAAGGGTCGGAGTCAAAAAGACCCTAAGGGTCGTGTTTTTGGCTCGCAGCCCTTGCCGTAGCAGCCCTTCGGCAAAAATGAAGGGATGCGGTTTTTGACCGCTTCCCTTCACTACGAAGGGCTGCGGTTTTGGGCCTAAACCACAGCCTTTCTTACAAATTAAGGGTTGCGGTTCAAATCAAAACCGTAGCCCTTGTGACCCAAAAAAATTTTCCACTACAAATTATGTTTTTATACAAATATAAGAAATTTACAAAATAAACCAAGATTTACAATGTCACCTGCAAAACCAAAGAAATCAACTTACAAAATTTACAATGTAACCTGCAAAACCAAAGAAAGCAACTTAGATTTTCAAGGCACTCCACAAAAAGAGAACACGAAATGGGAGGCTGCGCCATTGACGAATTCATCGAGCTTATTTTCCAATTATTTGACCTGATCAATCAGCATAAATGAAAACCCATTTTAATCAATTTTAAACAGTTCAATGAAAAAAAAAAGTACATATTATAGTGAAAGAGAAATAAAGAACAAATTTTTAAGGGTCACCTAAAATTGCAGGATTTTGGGATTTTCGAGGATAAAAAAGGGTGAGAATTAATCAGCGAAATGGTAGAAGAGTGAGAGTTACACATTCAATTCTCAAAAAAAGTGTCCATTTTGATCTTGTTCTTCAGTCTTTAAGTTTCTTTGGGTGAGAAAGAGAGATGAAATAGAAAATATAGGAGAGTTTGACAACAAACAACAACCAACAACAACAAACAACAACCTTCGATTTCTGGCGTACGACAGAACACGAGCAGGGACGAAGATGGGGACGAAGATCCTTCGATTTCTGGGGACAACAGAACACGAGTAGGGACGACAGAACACGACCGAACAGAAGCGAGCTGGTGAGGAGAGCAGCGAATGGAAGTGGAGCCGGTGAGCGAACGGAAGTGAAAAAGAGGAGAGCTGCGAAGAAAGAGAAGGATGGGGGTTTGTTGAGGTGAGAGAGGGGAAAAATGGGGGACTGGGGAGATAGAGAGGGGGAAAAGTTAGGGTTTTGGTGTTATACATACTCCGTTGTTTTGCGGCAGATTTTGGCGTGTAATTAAGTGAAGAACTAAAGGGTTGCGTTTTTAATATGGACCGCATCCCTTCACTAAAGGGTTGCGGTTAGCCCAAAAATCGAAGCCCTTTAGTACTAAAGGTGCAATAGCCCGAATTTTAAGCAGCTTTACTTATGAGATTGATTATAATTTATTAACTTAATTATGTCATTATGTTTTAAGGAGATAACTTTGAGAATTATAATTCATTAAGTATATTTATATTTACTGGGTTTTATTGAAATGAGAATATGAGATATCTTAGTTATGTATTTTAATTATATATTTATATTAAAAAAAAAAGAAGAATAAGAAGAAAACCTGATCTTGTTTTTCACTCTCTTACGTGTCATCCTAAACTAACAAAGGAGCACTTAAACTTTGAAGAACTCTCTAGATAAAGCAAGGGCCATCTAGTTTTCTATTTATAAGTAAACTAAACCCTTTGAAAGGGGATTTTTAGGGGAAATCACTAATCAAGGAAATTAACCCAAATTTACTCTCCTCTTGGTTTTCATTTTGGTATTACTTTTTTTCTCTCTCACGTTCCTTCTGCTGGTGGCCTTTGGCTTGCCCTCTTCACCGACTTATGAGCTTCGTTCCCCTTTGAGCCACCACCCGATGGTGTTTCTGGCGGCGATGGTTCCATGAGCCCGCGCTACTGTGCCGGTAGCCGTGGCTTCAGCATTGCCGCTGCTGCATGTGTCAATTTGTGTGGTCTCTTCGGTGCTACATATTTCTTTTTGGCAGTAGCATTCTCGATTGAAAAAGGTACAAGCTATGTTTTCATCTCTCTTGTTTCAAGAACTCAAATTCTGATTAAAATGGGTTTTGTTGTTAGGACTTTTGTAATGTAACATTTCAGCTCCGAATTCAGTTATGGGTTACTAAATATCAGTTTGTGATTTCAATTTCAACGGATATTACTTAAGTTCACCATGATTAAGAAAAGGTTGAAGCTTTTGTTTCAAAACTACAAAATTAGTTTCTTTGTACCTAGAATAATCAAGTTTTATCAACACATCTTTAGAGTTAAGATTAGTAGTTAAGATTTGGAAAAAGCTTTGGTTGTAGTATGATGTGTGGTTTCAGTAAGTAAACTAATAAGAGTAATTAAATTGATAAGTGTTAATTAGTTTGCTCATGTAGAATTAATAAGGAGTATTTATTGATTATTGTTGGTGTCATTGTTGCAATTGAGGTGAACTCACAAGAGGTGATTATGGAGCTTAAGCAAAGTGTGTTGACGAATATTGTGAGAATTGTTGGAGATAGATTTTATAGTTGGAGCGGTATTTGGGGATTTGGAAAAGGTACATAATTTCCCTCCTCCCTATAAGTAAACTTGTCTGCGCAATCGTAAGTTATATGAATCTTATGATTTTACTAATTGAAATTTGAATTCTAACTTCAGCTTTTTATGGTTTTATAATCATAAAGTCATGGTTGTTTGAAGTGCGATTCTGAAATATTAAGTTTTCTGATTATCCAAAGCATATGATTTAACACAAGGATTTGATTAAATTGAGTTTAGCATTGATTTCTAATCGTGATTTGAGATATATTTATAAGTTTTTGCTTCGTGAATTAGTTTTATTTTGAAGTAAAGGTTACCTAGTAATATCATCTTATGTTCTACTAAGTCAACATTGTTCCGTAATTCGTATTGAAGAATTTGGTTTTTGAGACCTAAAGTATCAGTTAAGCAATGACCCATTCGAAGGTATTATATGAAGATTACGTATGTATAGTGATTATAAGTATTTGGGTAAGAATTGACGATATAAATCTCAATATACTCATAAGTAAGATGTTGTGAGCGATTTCGTATACTTTGCAATGAGTAATAAACTTAAGTCAATGGGATTGATAAGTTTATGGAACCTATAGTTTCATTTATAGAATATTATTGAGAATCTGATCATATTATAATAGTCAAGTGTTTCTGATTCAAGTCTGCTATGTAAAGTTCGAATTATGTTCACGATACATAAGATTTTACATATATTGGTTATCATTTCAGGAATATGGACTTAACTTTTGGAAGATATGGGTTAAAGGTCTGACTATAATACAAGATTTCAGGATATATCTTATTATGAGTTTTGCGTGCTTGGGATTACTTGGGTGATGAAAAGTTCAAGGTTAGAGATTTTAAAAGTAAACTGTCGTTTAGAGATGATTATATATAGTACAACTTATGACTTATGGAAGATTTAGCTATATGATGGATTTATGATCGTTACTAGAGTTGGCCATAAATCATTTGGGTTATTCGATGGAATATAAGTTGGTAAGTTATAAATTAAAGTAAGCTCTCTGTTTGTGCGAAGAACATACGTTCATATTTAAATTTAAGTTATACTATTTAGAGGTATATTCGAATAATATTTGGAATTGGGTTTTATGAGATTGAACGTCTATGTTGGAGTGGTTGTAAGATAAGTTGCTTGTCTGAGGAGTTCTACTCCGGAATGTGTGTGTTATGTGATGAAGTTAAGTTGGTCAATTAAGGTTGTAGTTAGAAATAAGTATCGGAGTTTAAACATCGTTTAGTTGATTAATGGAAATTGTTAGAGGAACGTCATGGGTCCTCAAAACATGCTGGGCAAAGCATTTGTAAACTTTGGATAACATAAATCAAGTATAAAGATGTGAAATCAGATATGTAAGATTTATATTAGTGATATAATTGCTCAAGAGATATGTGATGGATTGAAGGAGTAGAAATAAGTGGTATAGTATCTGAGTTGGGACGAACTATATACGAAACGAGAGTCTTCTACTATGAATGTTAGACAGGGATAAATGAAAGGGTTTAGAGATACCATCCTCTAACGGAAAGAGTAAGTTAAATAATGGAAAGTGGGAGAAGTATAAATATTTGTACAGTGGACATTGGTGATAGGCTTTAATAATAAAATAAAGGAGTCAAGATTAATATGAACATTGAGTTCAAATATTTAAGAAATATTGTTATGAGTTATAAATGAGTTTAAGTATTCGGAGTGATAAAAAAAAATATAAACGGATAGCTGAATAATGGTATAACTATTTATGACGTGGAAAGATGAAATAAGATGTTGCTGAGATATAATAATAATTGTAGATTATAAAAGTAAATATACAATTATAAAAATTTGGTATAATATATTAATGGTTATGGAAGTATCGAGGCAATAAAGTCGGGAACCCAAATAACTATCTTATGATGATAAGGCTAAAGTAAAGAGGTGTCAGTTAAACTTTGGGGTGGAGTTTAATCATTTTAGATTATTCGTCAATGGGCTACTAGAAGTTGGAAGTTCAAGTATGAGAGGTCTACATAATTGAAAGAAGCGGGAGATGTTAAACGCTAAATTATTTTAATGGAAGAGTTACTTGTAGTTATAATACATTAGTCCGATCTCTGCGAGTTTCACCTAAATTATAGAAATATATCCTATGGAGTTTTATATTATGAGACTTAGATAGACATGATACGCGTTATAAATCTAGAGATATGAGTGATGTGGGAATTGATGTTATTACTTTTTGAATTCAGGATGAGCGTGAATAACATGAGTTATACTTGGGATATGACAAGAATATTATAATTAGTATCATTGAGCATAAGTATAAACATCGAGATTGGCTTAGCTGTATAGATTGTTAAATAAGATTAAATGAAAAGTTATTCCTAAGTAAGAGAACTTTTGTAACTAAGATATAAAGTTATGTAAGATTAAATTTTGTTTTGACTTTCTGATTAGTAAGCTACGTTTTGAGCTTCAATTATAATACGCTTGGACTATATTTCCTTTAAAAGTCCGTATTTGAATGGTTTTAGCAATTGAATTTGGTAAAGGATTGAATTGTACCCAAATGCGATTATGTTACGAGATTTTTGATATCTCTAACTCGAGAATTATGAATTGAGCCTTAGAAAATATTGAATTTGTGAATCATGTATTTTGATTCTGTTTGTTTGAGGGGAAGAAACTGCTAGAGCAGTGATGAACAACATTATGTATTCTGTATTTTCTGTATTATGGGGGCATGTCCTGAAAAGTCTTGCAAGCAATACATAACGGAAGAGGGAGACGTCCCTTGTAAAAGTTTATAGAATTCGCCTGGATGACAATTCTATTCGTGTTCTCTTCCCCAGTATAATATGATTTGATTTCTGAAAGAAAGTAGAATATGTGTTTGAATATGCAAGGGGTTTCGTGGAAGTTATTTCAAACTTTATTTCCGAAGTAACTCACTCTAGTTTATGGAATTCCTGGGGTGAATATGGGAATGAATTACTGTGAAACTCATTAGGAATTTATGGAGTTAGCTATGCTATGCATTTTGGATTGAAGGGTATTGAATTTGAAATAGAGAAGCGACATATATTACTATGTCTTAGAATATAATTAGAGTTGAGTTTGGAAATCGTATATATTATTCCATGGAATTGTTATGGTTCCTCTGATTGAGAGTAAATACTATTTATTTCGAAAAATATTCTTATTTTTATGAAAGTAAGTATCATTGTAACTTGTGTAAAGTATTTGTTATATGATTCTTTCATTATGAATTTTTTGTACCTTGAATTCAAATGTCTCGTAAGATAAGCTTAACTCTATACATACGTTTTAAGCCACCAAAATATTTTCTGGATGGACAGTGTGTACTCAGTTTCACTGATTTTGTTCTTGGAACCTGTCCTGGTGGGGGCAGAGTTCATTGTTAATAATTGTGCAGGTTAGTTCGCTCCAAAGGGAATTAATGATCGTAAGTTGTGATAAGAGAGATGTATAGTTCAACCCATGATGGAGATCATATTTTTGTTGAGAATCTTATGATATATCATTGTACTCATTTGGAGATTTATTAGTTAAATTCATGACGTTGTATAATCTATTTTGAGTTGTTGTATTATGGGTCATATTCCAGAAGTCAAGATCGATACACGAGCTATACTCTGTTATAGATGATTGTCTAATTGAGGTTTAATTAATGATAATCGTAATTTGTAAATGTTAAGTGTGATTAGCTAGCAGCTCGGAAGTGCGGGCTGTTACAGATGGTATTAGAGCAAGGATGTTTTAGTGTTGTCGTGATCCTCATATCATGGCATATGAGTTTAAGAAAGATTCTTGGGATTGTTTGAAATTGATTTGGATATTGAGTTGGTTAAGAATTAAGGAATAGAGATTGAGATATTGAAGGTTGAGTATTGAGATTGAAAATTTGAAAAAGTGAAAAGTTTTATTGGGGTTTTAGCTTTGAGTGGGTATTAGAGAAAGATTGAATTATATTGATTGAGATTGTGGAGAATTTAGATTCGAAATTATTGATTATTTGTTTGGGAAGCAAATCTTTCGAGGTATTGGACTTAAGTTAAGAAGTGAAATGATTTGATTTTTGTTAAAAATGTTTTATGTAAACTTATTCGTTTTCAGATGTTCAAAATTTGTTTTTGTTTTCAAGTTTCGAGGACGAAACTTCTTTTAAGGGTGGTAGTATGTAATAGCCCGAATTTTAAGCAGCTTTACTTATGATATTGATTATAATTTATTAACTTAATTATGTCATTATGTTTTAAGGAGAAAACTTTGAGAATTATAATTCATTAAGTATATTTATATTTAGTGGGTTTTATTGAAATGAGAATATGAGATATCTTAGTTATGTATTTTAATTATATATTTATATAAAAAAAAAGGAGAAGAAGAAGAAAACCTGATCTTGTTTTTCATTCTCTCACGTGTCATCTTAAACTAACAAAGGAGCACTTATACTTTGAAGAACTCTCTAGATTAAGCAAGGGACATCTAGTTTTCTATTTATAAGTAAACTAAACCCTTTGAAAGGGGATTTTTAGGGAGAATCACTAATAAAGGAAATTAACCCAAATTTACTCTCCTCTTGGTTTTCATTTTGGTATTACTTTTTTCTCTCTCTCACGTTCCTTCTGCTGGTGGCCTTTGGCTTGCCCTCTTCACCGACTTATGAGCTTCGTCCCCCTTTGAGCCACCACCCGATGGTGTTTCTGGCGGCGATGGTTCCACGAACCCGCGCTACTGTGCCGGTAGTCGTGGCTTCAGCATTGCCGCTGCTGCATGTGTCAATTTGTGTGGTCTCTTCGGTGCAACATATTTCTTTTTGGCAGTAGCATTCTCGATTGAATAATGTACACGCTATGTTTTCAGCTCTCTTGTTTCAAGAACTCAAATTCTGATTTAAATGGGTTTTGTTGTTAGGACTTTTGTTATGTAACATTTCAGCTCCAAATTCTGTTATGGGTTACTAAATATCAGTTTGTGATTTCAATTTCAAAGGATATTACTTAAGTTCAGCATGATTAAGAAAAGGTTGAAGCTTTTGTTTCAAAACTTCAAAATCAGTTTCTTTGTACCTAGAATAATCAAGTTTTATCAACACATCTTTAGAGTTAAGCTTAGTAGTTAAGAGTTGGAAAAATCTTTGGTTGTAGTATGATGTGTGGTTTCAGTTAGTAAACTAATAAGAGTAATTAAATTGATAAGTGTTAATTAGTTTGCTCATGTATAATTAATAAGGAGTATTTATTGATTATTGTTGGTGTCATTGTTGCAATTGAGGTGAACTCACAAGAGGTGATTATGGTGCTTAAGCAAAGTGTGTTGACGAATATTTTGAGCATTGTTGGAGATAGATTTTATAGTTGGAGCGGTATTTGGGGATTTGGAAAAGGTACACATTGTCCCTCCACCCTATAACTAAACTTGTCTGCGCAATCGTAAGTTATATGAATCTCATGATTTTATTAATTGAATTTGAGTTTTAACTTCAACTTTTTATGGTTTTATAATCATAAAGTCATGGTTGTTTGAAGTGCGATTCTGAAATATTAAGCTTTCTGATTATCCTGAGCATATGATTTAACACAAGGGTTTGATTAAATAGAGTTTAGCATTGATTTCTAATCGTAATTTGAGATATATTTATAAGTTTTGGCTTCGTGAATTAGTTTTATTTTGAAGTAAAGGTTACCTAGTAATATCATCTTATGTTATACTAAGTCAACATTGTTCCGTAATTCGTATTGAAGAATTTGGTTTTTGAGACCTAAAGTATCGGTTAAGCAATGACCCATTCGAAGGTATTATATGAAGATTACGTATGTATAGTGATTATAAGTATTTAGGTAAGAATTGACGATATAAATATCAATATACTCATAAGTAAGATGTTGTGAGCGATTTCGTATACTTTGCAATGAGTAATAAACTTAAGTCAATGGGATTGATATGTTTATGGAACCTATAGTTTCATTTATAGAATATTATTGAGAATCTGAACATATTATAATAGTCAAGTGTTTCTGATTCAAGTCTGCTATGTAAAGTTCGAATTATGTTCACGATATATAAGATTTTACATATATTGGTTATCATTTGAGGAATATGGACTTAACTTTTGGAAGATATGGGTTAAAGGTCTCACTATAATACAACATTTCAGGATATATCTTATTATGAGTTTTGCGTGCTTGGGATTACTTGGGTGATGAAAAGTTCAAGGTTAGAGATTTCAAAAGTAAACTGTCGTTTAGAGATGATTATATATAGCACAACTTATGACTTGTGGAAGATTTAGCTATATGATGGATTTATGATCGTTACTAGAGTTGGCCATAAATCATTTGGGTTATTCGATGGAATATAAGTTGGTAAGTTATAAATTAAAGTAAGCTCTCTGTTTGTGCGAAGAACAGAAAGTTCATATTTAAATTGAAGTTATACTATTTAGAGGTATATTCGAATCATATTTGGAATTGGGTTTTATGAGATTGAACGTTTGTGTTGGAGTGGTTGTAAGATAAGTTGCTTGTCTAAGGAGTTCTACTTCGGAATGTGTGTGTTATGTGAGGAAGTTTAGTTGGTCAATTAAGGTTGTAGTTAGAAATAAGTTTCGAAGTTTAAACATCGTTTAGTTGATTAATGGAAATTGTTAGAGGAACGTCATGGGTCCTCAAAACATGCTGAGCAAAGCATTTGTAAACTTTGGATAACATAAATCAAGTATAAAGATGTGAAATCAGATATGTAAGATTTATATTAGTGATATAATTGCTCAAGAGATATGTGATGGATTGAAGGAGTAGAAATAAGTCGTATAGTATCTGAGTTGGGAGGAACTATATACGAAACGAGAGTCTTCTACTATGAATGTTAGACGGGGATAAATAAAAGGGTTTAGAGATACCGTCCTCTAGCATATTGGTGAGAGGCTTTAATAATAAAATAAAGGAGTCAAGATTAATATTTAAGTTCAAATATTTAAGAAATATTGTTATGAGTTATAAATGAGTTTAAGTATCTGGAGTGATAAAATATATATATATATATATATATATATATATATATATATATATATATATATATATATATATATATATATATATATATATATATATATATATATAAACGGATAGCTGAATAATGGTATAACTATTTATGACGTGGAAAGATGAAATAAGATGTTGTTGAGATATAATAATAATTGTAGTTTATAAAAATATATATACAATTATAAAAATTTGGTATAATTTATTAATGGTTATGGAAGTATCGAGGCAATAAAGTCGGGAACCCAAATAACTATCTTATGATGAAAAGGCTAAAGTAAAGAGGTGTCAGTTCAACTTTGGGGTGGAGTTTAATCATTTTAGATTACATCAATGGGCTACTAGAAGTTGGAAGTTCAAGTATGAGAGGTCTACATAATTGAAAGAAGCGGGAGATGTTAAACACTAAATTTTTTTAATGGAAGAGTTACTTGTAGTTATAATACATTAGTCCGATCTCTGCGAGTTTCGCCTAAATTATAGAAATATGTCCTATGTAGTTTTATATTATGAGACTTAGATATACATGATACGCTTTATAAATCTAGAGATATGAGCGATGTGGGAATTGATGTTATTACTTTTTGAATTCAGAATGAGCGTGAATAACATGAGTTATACTTGGGATATGACAAGAATATTATAATTAGTATCATTGAGCATAAGTATAAACATCGAGATTGGCTTAGCTGTATAGATTGTTAAATAAGATTAAATGAAAAGTTATTCCTAAGTAAGAGAAATTTTATAACTAAGATATAAAGTTATGTAAGATTAAATTCTGTTTTGACTTTCTGATTAGTAAGCTACGTTTTGAGCTTCAATTATAATACGCTTGGACTATATTTCCTTTAAAAGTCCGTATTTGAATCGTTTTAGCAATTGAATTTGGTAAAGGATTGAATTGTACCCAAATGCGATAATGTTACGAGATTTTTGATATATCTGACTCGAGAATTATGAATTGAGCCTTAGAAAATATTGAATTTGTCAATTATGTATTTTGATTCTGTTTCTTTGAGGGGAAGAAGCAGCTAGAGCAGTGATGAACAACATTCTGTATTCTGTATTTTCTGTATTATGGGGACATGTCCTGAAAAGTCTTGCAAGCAGTACATAACGGAAGAGGGAGACGTCCCTTGTAAAAGTTTAGAGAATTTGCATGGAAGGCAACTCTATTCGTGTTCTCTTTGCCAGTATAATATGATTTGATTTCTGAAAGAAAGTAGAATATGTGTTTGAATATGCAAGGGGTTTCTTGGAAGTTATTTCAAACTTTATTTCCGAAGTAACTCACTTTATGAAATTCCTGGGGTGAATATGGGAATGAATTACTGAGAAACTCATTAGGAATTTATGGAGTTAGATATGCTATGCATTTTGGATTGAAGGGTATTGAATTTGAAATAGAGAAGCGAGATATATTACTATGTCTTAGAATATAATTAGAGTTGAGATTGGAAATCGTATATATTATTCCATGGAATTGTTATGGTTCCTCTGATTGAGAGTAAATACTATTTATTTCGAAAAATATTCTTATTATTAGGAAAGTAAGTATCATTGTAATTTGTGTAAAGTATTTGTTATATGATTCTTTCATTATGAATTTTCGGTACCTTGAATTCAAATGTCTCGTAAGTTAAGCTTAACTCTATACATACGTTTTAAGCCACCAAAATATTTTCTGGTTGGACAGTGTGTACTCGGCCGTCGATTTTGTTCTTGGAACTCCGTCCCGGTGGGGGGCAGAGTTCATTGTTAATAATTGTGCGGAGTTAGTTCGCTCCGGAGGGAATTAATGATCGTAAGTTGTGATAAGAGAGATGTCTAGTTCAACCCATGATGGAGATCATATTTTTGTTGAGAATCTTATGATATATCATTGTACTCATTTGGAGATTTATTAGTTAAATTCATGAGGTTGTATAATCTATTTGGAGTTGTTGTATTATGGGTCATATTCCAGAAGTCAACATCGATACACGAGCTATACTCTGTTATAGATGATTGTCTAATTGAGGTTTAATTAATGATAATCGTAATTTGTGAATGTTAAGTGTGATTAGCTAGCAGCTCGGAAGTGCGGGCTGTTACAAAAAGGCTGCGGTTTTTGGCTAACCGCAGCCCTTCACTATTATAGTGGATCCACATTATATGACATTTGCCTGTGATTGCAATTCTTGCCTGTGATTATAATGTCAATTTGTCATTATTATGCGTCGTTCCTAAAAATCGCGTCTAAAAAAAATCATCAATCGACCAAAAATTCGACTAAATCCCTGAAAAACATGTCGGGGGAGTAGTGCGCCAAGCGCATTAAGTTGCGCCTTGGCGCACCACTCCCACGCCAGACGCACGACTGTGCGCCGCGCGCAGCAATGCTGCGCGACACGCAGTCTGTGCATCGCATGCTTTTCCTTGATTTATTCGTCGTAGTGGTCGATCTAATGTTTGGTCCTATGTTCGATCTGTCTGCATTCGCGTATTAAAAAATGGTCTTTTCATGCAAGGTCGAATCTGTCCTAAAAAGTACACCTAAAATGGTCATTGTAGAGTTAGAGTTGTCATGCATTTCTACCTCTTCCCATTTCATCCCTGCTATCCCTGTCGATCCTACCTTACCATATTCAACAATTTCAAAAATCTTTTTTCAAAATCAATCCTACACCCTTTTCTATTCTACTCTTTTTCAAAAGCATTTACTTAACACCATCATATACACGAATTTTACAAAAAATATTCCATCCTCTTTTCGTAACAAAAGATAAAACAAGGGGTTCCTTTCAAAAATGAATTTCGAAAATTCTAAGCCCATTCCAAACACCTTCAATCCAATCCAATCCAATCCAATCGACCCAATTCACTTGCATTCATTCTAGGCCCATATGCATTAGAGTCCATTTTGCATTCATATAAGGCCATCAAAATTTGAGTCCATGCATTCATATTAGGCCCGCAAGCATTAGAATCCATCTTAGGCCCATATAAGTCTAGTTCAAGTCAAAGCTAGGCCCATTTGCATCTCTATGTGAACCCTAGTCCATGTCAAGCCCAGTCTAAGTCTAATCCTAGTCTACTCCATTCTAAGTCCAATCCTAGTCCATCTACAATGTCAAGCCCATGTGCATCTCCCACACTAAGTCAAACCTGTATGTCAATTCATATCCTAGGTCTAGTTTGCATCTCCACATAAGCCCTAGTCAGTCTTCGGACTATAAAAATTCAGTCTTAGGACTATAAAAGTTCACCCCTTAAAGTCTAGCCTGCTTGCTCACCCGTAAGTTCAAGGTCTAGCTTTCCTTAAGTCTATAGGTAATTTTTGTGTCTAGCCTGCTTCCTCATGCGTAAGTTCAAGGTCTAGCATTCCTTAAGTCCATAGGCAAATATTGTGTCTAGCCTGCTTGCTCACCTGTAAGTTCAAGGTTTAGCATTCCATAAGTCCACATAGGTAATTTTTGAGTCCAGCCTGCTTAGTTTAATGTAAGTTTCGAAGTCTAGTTTTCTAGCTTGCTTGCTCACCCGTAAGTTCAATGTCTAGCTGCCTGGCCTTCTTGCCTTAAGTTAAGAGTTTGGTCTCTGTTATTGTCCAGCCTTCCTTAATGTCTAGCCTGCTTGCTCACCCGTAAGTTCAAGTTTTAGCATTCCATAAGTCCACATAGGCAATTTTTGAGTCTAGCCTGCTTAGTTTAATGTAAGTTTCGAAGTCTAGTTGTCTAGCCTGCTTGCTCACCCATAAGTTCAAAGTCTAGTTGCCTAGCCTACTTGCCTTAAGTTAAGAGTCTAGTTTCCCTTATTGTCTAGTCTTCCTTAAAGTCTAGCCTACTTGCTCACCCGTAAGTTCAAAGTCTAGTCTCTCCTATCATCACCAAAACCCAATCCAGTTTGCTTGCATAGTCTAGCCCAGTCCATGTCTGCATTTGCATAAAGTTAGGCCCATGTCTCCATCATAGTCAAGCCCATACTAATCCAAAATCATACCCATCTCCAATCATTTCCCATTTTCATTTCCATTTCCCATTTCCATCTCTCATTTCCATTTCCTATTTCGAAAATCATTTCTTAAAACTTACAAGCAAAGTCCACTCGATTATGTTCATGATCGGTCGAGAGATTACAACTTAGGAGCAACTAATGGAGGAATAAAAAAAGTGACCTACCCTAAAGCTCATCAATCGCACTATCACCACCCGACTTCATTTAGAGTCATGAAGATTATGTTTGACCGCCTTCACAATAGAGGCGTGTGAAGCTTATTTTAGACCGCCTTCACATTAGAGGCGTGATCACTTCCATAAGGTCTACTCCGGACCCTGCACCTCCAAGAAAATTCATAAGGTGCAACCTAAACTTCTACTGCGAATTCCAACAGAATAATGAACAACTGACATCTAGTGTTGGATCCTACATAAATGCACTGCTAAACATGGTCGATGACAATAGACTATTAATACTCGCTACATCGAGAATCAACATCACCGATACCCGTTTGTGCAGTGTATGAACAATGCAACGGGCTTAGTCTATTATTTCTAGTCTCCTAGGATGAGTCATAGAGTCCTTACCCTGAGCCATTTATGTCCTTTCCCGTCGAGTCTATGTCACTATAGGACACTTCATCTCATATAGCCTTTCCATTTTCATTTCATTTTATATTTCTTTTCATTTTCATTGGCCTTCCTTCATTTTATTTATGCTTCTAATTCAATGATGAAACTTAAATCACCCAATGAACGTGACTAATAATAATAAAAAGACATCTGAAATCAAAAAAATAAAAAAAGAGAGAAAAATGAAAAAAAAAATGGACATACTTTGGATTAAGAGTTATTCCCCTCTTCCCTCCATCATCCTTTAAGCCATCATCTCCATTAGCCAAATAATTCTTTCAACATCAAAGCTCCACAAATAACCTTCAAGTCTTCCAATACCCTAAACCAAACTTGAGTGCAAGCCTCACTACATAAAAAAAAGAGTCAATGTCAGGCAAAAATAAAAAGTGAATAAAAATCAAAGTGCGAAAAAAATAAGCAAAAGCAAAAGAAAACGCACAGGACAAAAAAATGCAAAAAAGAAAAAGCCAAAGGCAAAGAAATAAAAAGTCAAGCTATGGGGCTTGCACACAAGTTCTACCCTTTATTCAAATCCTTCAAACCTATATCAATGACCCTTACTTTAGCCCATCCAATTAAACCTTCATCAAGCCTAAAGCCTTTAACCTTTCAACCTTTCATCAACCCTAACTCCTTCTTCAAGGTATGTCCAAGCCCGTTAGGTTGAAAACCCGAAAGGGCGGCCTAGGCAAAATTTAGGGCACAAAAAAGAATAAAAAGAAATCAGATCTGGAACAACGAATGGTCTGATTCCGCAAGGATACGTAGGAATCCTCATTTCGAGGTCAGACCGCTTCAATAAAAAAAATTAGTCATGGTCTAATGATTTGACTTTCTAGAATTTAGGAGCATACTCTTTCTAGATCCCGCCATAGACTCGAGTCTGAACCTAGCCTCGTTAAAGCCTTTTCCTACCTACATTTATTAAAGTCACAACTTCAAACCTTTTATTTTTCAATCCAAGCTCTCCTTTTCCCCGAAGGACTCTCCGACAATTCCATGGTCTCTGGCGATACTTGACTTCCCAAAGAAGAATCCCCAGTGAAAACTTTCAATGTTCAAGACATAGCAACTACACTTCAATATCAAATCAAGTACATCTCAATTAAGGCTCAAGCCTAATTCAGGCAGGCTCACCCAAAGTGAGGGCTTCCTATACGTGTGATGGTTCCTCCAATTCAAATCAAACTCCCGAATAGTTGTAATCTGCGGACCTCGTTTACGGACCCCGATCATTTAAAACGATTTTTGAAAATCATTCTATCTATTTCTGATCATTCTATCATTCTACACATTTTCTAGCCGTGCAAAATCCTGACCTTGCATTGCAGCCTTGCAAAACCCTGACCTTGCATTGCATTTCATACATTCTTGTCTTGCATAACCCTGACCTTGCATGACGTGTCATCCTTTAGCTTTGCATAACCTAAATCCTTGCATAGCGTCTCATGCATCCTTAAAGAGTCTAAGTTTGCATTTTTGCATCATTATGTGCTTCATCTGAGTTGTTTGCACCTATCTGCCAACATCTTCTTCTGCAGGTAATCAGATTGCTTGTAGTTATTGTCCTGCACTAGTGGAAAAATGCTCAAATGCTCCGGTTAAAAAGGGCACAAATGCTCCGTATTTGACTCGTAGCAGACGTCATACGAGCATTTGAGAATGCTCCGGTTTTTCAAACAACCGGTGCATTTGCTAATATTTTCTTTTTTAAAAAAAACATTACAACGACAACACAATAAGAAGCAGCAGCAGAACTATTGTGTTTCAACATAATACACATGCATCAAATGTCTCATTAAATGATATTGACCAACAAATACATAAAGTAATTATAACTGCTGTAGAACAATTATTGCAAATATTAATTTAACACATATTACACTCTAGACAATATCTGAACTGTAGATAACATCTTCTCCAAATCTGAAAACTCCAAACTCCAACATCATAGACTATAACATCTAGGATAAGATTTTTAGCATAGATCGAAACTCTTGAACCTCTGTGAGGGCTTCCGTTACTTCTCAGGAAGAGGAAGAGGAAGAGGAAGCGGAAGAGGATCCCTGAAAAAGCAAAGAACAAGGGTGTTCACTATCAGTTTTGACCAAGTAAAATCAAGACACAAAATGCACACCCCAAAAAATTAAGAAAGGACATTTCGAGAAGAAGAAAGTGTAAAACAATTACCTAAATTCTTTGTTCAGACCCTTTGCAGCAGCTGTAGTAGCTTTGCCACCTCCATATTTCTTGGTAAACTCATCCTTGACTCTCTCAAGGAAAGCAATTAGAATATGCCTATCCGCAGACTCAACTGCAACAACATAGTAAGCTGCACCGCAGGAGAGAACATAGCTAGTCAAGAAAAGACCACCTACAAACCATACCAAAAAACGACCAGCACAGGTCAAGAAGAAATGGGCTAAGAGATACATAATCTAGCAACATATATGTATAAGCGAGAGATCAAACCCGGAAACGAGGAAGGCAAGGGGGGAGGTCCTACATTGGGGCAATTAAGAGTTTGAGCACATTCTTTTTTCTTGTCACTTTGCCAATCTAAACTCACGATACCATTCAACCAGAACATACAACAATAATATCAATCTTTATAAGTTTAATGGAATCCATCCAAACATGGCAGGAATGCACCAAACAAGAAATATTAACATTTTAATTTCCTATTCAAGAAAAACATGGCATCATTTGTTTGATACTAACTCAAATAATTCAAATAATTAGCCCTAAGTTACAAAATTGGAACACGGAAAAGGCTTATTTATTTGATAGGAATAATTTTTATGGAAGTAAGACAAAATTCAATGAAATTAAGGGGGAAATTCGATAAGAAATGAACTCTAAAACGAAAAAAAGTTGGAGAGAGAAAAATGTACCACAAGACACGAGCAGGTGAGTGGTGGAGGTAGTAACTTGCTGTAGACGACTGTAGTCGGGGCGGCGAACAACCTGGTTAAACTTCTCTACTAAATTTTCCAAAAGCTGCATTCAATTATTGACATTTTAATTTCCTATTCAAGAAAAACATGGTATCATTTTTGCTTAAGCAATAAGTGATTAAAAAAAAGAACTCCAAAGCTATATCAACTTCGATTTTTTTATTAAAAAGATAACATAATAAGAAAGCGAGAGGAAATTCTATGATTATGCACTATAAACAATTCAGCAATGCTTTGAAATTAAAAAACATGATAGCAAGAATATCACGTTTCAATTAGCAAGAAAAACACAAACATAGAGAGAAAATGGTATATACAAAATGAATGGAAATCTCAATTAGTATCAACCTTTGATTTTCATCCCTTAATATCTGAACCAACAACAAAAACCAAATCAAACCAAATCAACAACAAGAACAATAAAATCAACAAGAAAAGTGAAGTAATCAGCGAAATAACAAAGAAAAAATAGCGAAAAACCCCAAACAAGATTTGCACACTCTATCTGCATCCGTTTCTTTTTTGAACCGACATGATAGACTCCGCTCTTTAGCTCCTCACTGGAGCAGCTCTCTGTATTTACGACTATTGTATTTTAAAAAGCTAAAGTAAAAGTTGTGCAGAAGACAAAAAGAGCATCTAACTCACCGACGATACTAATTTTGTTCGGTGCCTAGAGGCACAATCCCCAAATCGCATTTGAGGTAACTTTACCAATTCTAGAACTACTTTTCGGGAGTGATGCATTAGAAGTTACTTGAGCATAATCATACAAATCTGAAAGCAATAAACATATGTAAGTTTCGGTATGATCTCAGCACAGCTTTATGAAACGAGTTAAAATTCATAATGGCACACCTGGAAAAGCTCCATAATGTTTCAACTTCTCAACAAAATGGGAAAGAGTTGGGCCTTGAATAATATCTGTCAAATTATTGGTCACCTGGACAACGCACGATCCAATATTTGCTAAACAACAAGTTTTATGAAATTTAAAACATTTCTACACAAAAAAAAAAAAACACATATGGGCTGAGCTTAGCAATACCGAGTCCGGACACAAGCTTTCGGGAATCTCCTAAAGACAAGCATCGTTTGCTTTACGAACATCGATGACTTATCTAAAAATAAATCCAACGGTATCAAGACCCCGAAAATGTCCAATAAGACATTTCATTTGACCGTAGCAATAGAGTAGGAAAAAATGGAGGTTGAACAATACCTTCATGGCAACAGCAGCTCGGTTCAGTAGTGCACCGTATCAGGGAAGTCATTCAGCTTGGAGAGTTTCTTAGACGGCCATAAGAAGAGATCCTTACGCTCCTCGGCACCAAGTTTAAATTCTAAGAGAGCAATTGCCACATAAACAAAGATAAAGTAAAAAGGCAGCAAAGATCAATTATCACAAACATAAAAAAGAAATTATGAAGCAAAACAGACTGCATATATGCTCTAGTTACAAGATTACATTTTCTAAGATCTCACTTTACAAGGCCAGCAATATATCACTTTCTTATTGTAATATATAATATGCACATTGTTAAAAATACCAATACTACAACGAATATATTTTGTATGAGTTTGCATAACCGTAAAACTTTACTCCTCTTCAATGTGCAATATATATGGTTATTGTATTCTATAGCGACAGATATGTACTTGTTAAAGATGAATTTATAACGAGATCATGCGATAAATTGCTACATTTAGTTCCAAAATCTTCATGAGTTCGGCGAAAGATATAATTACGAATAGATATGCACCGCCCAAATAATTTTTCGGTAAATATATCACCATCCGAATTTGAGTTTCTTTTAGTTCTTGAGCAACTATTTCCAAACACGAAGAGTTTCGAAGAGAATGCCCGATGATGTTGACCACAAAACCAAAATTGCGTCCACATATGGGTGCTTGGACTTTACGAAATAACGTAATTTGTTGGTAGTCGGCGACATACGCTTGGCTTTTCCATTAACAAAAACAAGTATGACTAAGTAACATATAATTTTCAAGCAAAACACATATCAAGGCAAGCTTTCAACGACCTTGTCATACCTATTTCCAGGAGTATTTTATTAAGCAATATATACCCAGTGCTTTCATCCTCTGCACAGGCAATAGCATCCCTCCACTCATAGAGACCCTACACACAAAAATCAAATAGTGGACAGCATGAGGCAACTACACGCTTTAGTCAAATTCTAATGCAGCATATATACCATAAGCTATAAATTTGAGAAGCAATGAAAAAAAAAGATCTAAACTTACAAGGAATTATGACTAATTTACTTAAAATGGAAGTTTCTGGATTTTGGCGAGAAATTTTCCCTGATAATACGATGAACAGCTAGAAAGCCATTGATTTTCTGACCAAACACAAATGTAACTCTAAGTGTCCAAAGGAGCCATTTGCTATCTCAGAAAAACAATAGACGAAAGCCTGCAGATGAAAAAGCACTAACTTGATAGCTACCTAAAAGCATCAGAGTGAGCACTCTCAAGACGTTGATCCTTTCGAAATGTCATAGCTTGAACAGGAAACAACGCCTGAATCTCTTTCGAAATCAATATATCTTTCAACGGTTTCAAAATATGAAAATTCGAAAGTGAATTAGGATTTTCTGCTTCATCCTCTTCCTCCCCCTCAACTAATTTAGAGTCGCTTCTTCTCCTTTTCCCCTCAACTAATTTAGGATTTTCTGCTCTTGATTTTCTTCTCGAATACAGGATTTCATGCTTCGTGCTCTTGATTTTCTTCTCGGATCTAGGGTTTCATGCTTCGATTACTTCAATTGGTCAATTTTTCTCTCTCTTCAATTGGTCAATTAGATTAAACCCTTGAATTAAAACCTGAAGGAGTTGGGAGGTTGATTGACGAAAAAGCGAGGTCGACGCCGAGGGAGGGAACAACGAGGTTGATTGAACTGCGGCGGAGGGAGGGACGACGGAGGGATGGACGAGGGAGGAGTACAGTGCAATTGAGAGAGCGGGGGACTGGGGAGGGGTGATAAAGCGCTCATTGTGAGCGGTTATCACTACCCACTCACAGGGGTAAAAGGGTAAAAGGGAATGGAAGAGGAAAAGGGATACACAAACAGAGGTTGTGTTAACACAAACATGGGTTTCAAACACACAAACATGGGTTGATTTTACAATAACTAGGGTTTTAAAAACACAAACATGGGTTCGTATCAATAATCAAATGTACTTTTTGGGGGGAAAAAGCTGAATGGGACACGTAAATCAATGCAACTTTTGCTTTATGTCAGATATCACATGTTTACTTTTGCACAAACATGGGTTGAGTTAACAAAAACATGGGTTTCAAACACATAAACAGGGGTTGGTTTAACAATAACCAGGGTTTCAAATACACAAACATGGGTTCATAATTGTACTTTTTTGGGGAAAAGTTGTCAGTATCACTTTTTGGCTTAATATTATTTTAATGCGTTCCACAATTTTTTATTAAGATAAATCTGTTTTTTTCTGACAGAGGTGTCACACCAATTAATGATTGGCTGTGAGTGGGTAGATAAGCCGCTCACCATGCGCGCTTTATCACCCCTCGGGACTGGGAGGGAGGGAAAACAATAGAGGGAAGGAATTATGAGGATTGAGGAGGGTCGAGAATTATTTTAGTACGACCGCCAAGTGTGGGTGATTTGCAGGAGAATTATTTTAGTGCGTACCGTGCAAGTTTCATGAAGTGAGAGAAGGTTCAAATGCTCGGGTTGTCAACCGGAGCATTTGACATCAAATGCTCGGGTTGATTAGTCAACCGGAGCATTTGATAAGTAGCAAAAGCTGTTTTTTCTACGGTGTTGCGTACTAACATTGTTTTGCGAGACCCGGCGGTTATAGATCAGTTCTAAAGCTGCGGGCGTTTAGAATCGTTCTTTGTCCCGACACCGTATACTTTGACTATCGGTTTCGTGAACCTCATTCAAAGTGGGGGCTTCTGTAGACACATAATCATGTCTCCCCATTTAAGGATCCAATGATGAAACATACCGCGACATTAGTTGACGCGACCCAACGGAAGAGCAATCTAAAGAACCATTCTAAAATGTGTTTCGAAATGATATTTTAAAGCCCAATTAATTGTTCATGATGATTAATTGTATTTCAAGCCCATAAAATGTTTTAAATCCATTTTAAAAGCCCAATCAAATATTTATTATTTTAATGGATATTTTTCATATATATTTTATTATCTTTGATAAATAAATCAGATTTTTAATCCGTAAAATTCCATCTCCGGAATTTTAGGGATAAAAAAAGTATCTTCTAAAGACGCGCAATGGAATATGCTCGAATATTCTAGAATATGCGCCGGACGCGGAGGCTGCGCTCAGCGCGCCACGTGCGTCCAGCACATTGGCCATATCGCGTCAGGCGAGCCAATGAGCGCCTGACACGTAGATTTTGTGACTCACACAGAGTCCTGCGTCAGACGCAAGTCTTGTGTGAGATGCAACATACTTTTCTATCTTTTCAAAACGTGTTTACACATGTGGATCTCTGATTGGGCTGGCTGCGTCAGGCACACCAATGTGCGCCTGACGTGTGGCACTGCGCCTGCCACGTAGGCAGCGCAAGGCTTGCGTGGAGTGCAAGTTTCCTTTTTCCTATAAATACCCGTATTTTCCCGAATTACGGAGGGCCTTTTCATATTATTATTTCACGAATACAAAAACTTACGAATACCTCTACAATACACTTCGAATTCTCAAATACTTCAAACACTCAAAAAACATTCAAATACTTTCAATCAATCAATACTTCCACTCTGCGTTCTTGGTTCCACGATTGCTCCGCCTAAAGATCGTTGCGCTCTTCAATCTAAGCCGCATAGGTATAATCCTGAGGATCCTTGAATAAACTCTATTTTTATATTGAAGTTACTAACCATTTATTTCATGATGTAGATCTTTAATATAAAATCGCGCTGTACATTCTAAACCTCCTTCCTTCTTTTTATTTATTTTTCATACATTATTATCATACTTACCTGATAATTATATGCATGCTACATGATTGTCCTGTTTCAATGCTTTTATCACCCACATGTTATTTTTGCTAATCAAAGACCTGAAGAACTGTTCTAACATTAATCAGATTAATTTGGACAACCTGCTAGGTTCCCTGTAAATTGATTGCCTAATAACATGTCACTAAAATTAGTCTTTTATGTGTTTCCTAAACCTACTTAGACTAAATATTTTTAGGGTGTTTAAAACGTTATTTGATTATTCTTTGGCATAAAATCTGTTATGAATCGATATTTAGTATAAGCCAACTTTGGGCGAATGTGGTTCATTATGACTATATTCGTACCCTCACCCCCGAACTCAATCTTTGGTTCAATTTGACCATCTATGGAGTCAGGACGGAGAAATCTACATTGGATAAGTCCCTAATTTGTCCCTACGGTTTTCCTATATCCAATTAGGTTTATGATTCTTCCTAAAAAGAATTGTTCGCGACGTCTTTCAAAATAATTTTCAATAAAACCTTTACACTGCGGTAGTCAAATCAAATACGCGCTCATCCTGCGTAGGCGAAATAAAAACACGCCTACACTCATATGGTCCTATGCACTTAGGACTTAGTTTCCCTTTCTTCCCAAATCGCATCACTCCTTTCATTGGGGACACCTTAAGCAACACTTTTTCACTCACTTCATAATTCTCTTCCCTTTGCTTCTGATCCGCATAGGACTTCTGCCTGTCCTGTGCAGCCCTAATCTTCTCTTGAATGACTCGCACTTGATCCACAGTCTCTTGAATCATTTCAGGATCTAACACCACAGTCTCACTAATGTCGTTCCAGCACAAGGGACTATGACAATTCCTCCCATATAATGCTTCGAATGGAGCCATTTTCATACTAGCATGATAATTGTTGTTGTATGAGAACTCTATGAGGTCCAAATGGTCTTCCCAAGATCCCTGGTATTCTAAGGCACAGGCTCTTAACATGTCTTCCAAGGTCTGGATGGTTCCATCTGTTTGACCGTCTGTAGCTGGGTGAAAGGTTTCACTCATCAATAACTTACTACCATATGCTTCCTGGACCTTTTTCCAGAAATTCGAAAGGAATCGTGAATTCCTATCAGACACTATACTCGTGGGTACTCCATGCAATCGAATGACGTGTTTAACGTATGCTTTGGCTAGGGCTTCCATACTCCACGTGTCTTTCATGGGTATGAACCTCGCAGTCTTGGTCAATCTGTCCACTATCACCCATATTGTGTTATTGCCTCCCCGACTCCTAGGTATGGCTACGACGAAGTCCATATATATCGAATCCCATTTCCAAGTTGGAATGTCTAGAGGTTGGATTTTGCCTTGAGGTCTCTTGTGTTCACTCTTAACCTTCTGACACGTCAGGCATTTGGAAACAAACTCGGCTACTGCCCTCTTCATTCCAGGCCACCAAAACACCTTTTTGAGTTCCTTATATAACTTATCCCCCCCCCCTGGGTGGACGGAATAGTTCGTGTTATGACCTTCACTCATTATCTTTTGCTTCAAATCCTCACATTTTTGCGGTACACACCACCGACCCTTGTAGTGTATACTCCCATCTTCATGGATTTCAAACCCTTCTAGTTTTCCCTCCTTAAGTTTCGCTTTGACTCGCTCAAGTTTCACATCCCCGGGCTGACCCTCATTTATTTCATTTAGGAAGTTGGGCTGGATGGTTAGGGCACTCAATAACTTTTCCACTTCCCCTTCATGAACCACTTCTATCTGGAGTTTAGAGAATTCCTCACAAAGTTTGTCAGCAACTACCAAGGTGTTCAGGCTATGGCTAGATTTGCTACAAAATGCATCAGCAACAACGTTGGCTTTACCGTCATGGTATTGTATGTCTAAGTCATAGTCCTGCGCTGTCTCATATTAAGGTTGACAGGCTAAAATCGTATCACCTAATCAAAAGTAATCCTAAACTCCTCTAACAAATAGTAGTCAGGGAAGTAGGGTCGAATCCACAGGGAAACGGTGTTCTTTTCCTAATTGTCGATCAAATCTAGATTATAGGGAACGAGTGTTTGTTGGTAATTATACTAAACTAGACAATAACTATATCGAGAATATCAATAATATAAAGTCTAGGGCGTAGGTTCACCAATGAACAATATTCTAGGATAAAACACAATAATAAAAAGTGAATAACGTAGTCAAACAGGTTGATTTCCTCTCTCGAGTCGAAATTAACCATAGAATGATATTAACAGGCTCTCGCAATTGATTAATACCAACTCTACCTATTGAAACTAGCCTTAATATCAAGTTTATACCTCTCGGCGCATAACCTAATATTGCAATACTATAACAATCAAATCTGGCCAAATCGGATTGAATAGAGATAACACATTCTATAGGAATCAACATACATCATCAAAAATTAATACTTTATAAACATCCCTTCATAAATATTCACGGATCCCCTTAACCCAAATTATAAACTACTCAATCATAATTGGGGAAAACATACTCATGAAGAAATAAGTAAACATGGTGAATTAATAATTAAGGATTGAATAAGAATAACAAGAGAAAGAAGAAATACCAATTCTAGAAAAATCTTGCAAAAATCCCAACTTCTATTGAAAATCCAATGTAAAAATGGTAAAGAGTAATACTATGGTTCATGAGTAATTCAAATGTGCTTAGGAAAACTAAAGCTGAAACTATAATGTAAAAACGTGCTTTCTACCCTAAAAGGATAAGTATTTATAAGAAAATAAGAGTCAGCGTAACACGCGCTTAAAACTCCTTAAAAATCGCCCCGCCCGGGCTGCCGGGGCGGATCCCGCCCGGTCGGGCGGTTGACAGGTAAAAACTCGTAGAAAAAGTAAAACAGCGATCCGCCCGGCCGGTCAAGATCCCGCCCGGCCGGGCACGCAAGTAATACCAAAACTGCTTATTTTCAAAACTTTATAACTTTCTCGTCTCTCGTCAAAATTCAGTTGTGACCAGTCGTTGGAAAGCTTTTCAAGTCTACTTTCCAACCCAATTGGAATCAATCCATTATTATTTGTGTATCAAAAGTTATGAATAAAAGAGTATACAAGAGTCAGTTTTCGCACTTCTTTCGGCAATGCTTTGCTTCATTCTAGCCCAATGTCATCCCAGAGAGATGCTTTGTGATCCTCATGCAATCTACCTTCTTTATTCATGTTTGCTTAACTCAAGATTAGCCAACCATAGTCTATTTGCATTAATATCACCTGAAATTCATCAAAACAAGCAAACGGAGAGCAGTATAGCCAAACTTGAGTAAATCATGCAAATATGCACCTAAATGCTCTCATTTGAACTTGAAATGCAACCTAAATGAACCTAAAATCTATGTATAAATATGACTCATCAAACTCCCCCAAGCTAAACCATTGCTTGTCCTCAAGCAATAAGATATAGACATTGGAGAAGAAAAACACCTACAATATGAGACTACAATAGAGCCAAACACTCAACTGAAACCACGAGAGATATAGCCACTACACAAAACAAGCATCGAAACAATATCGAACAAAGCCGCATAGCATATTATGTATCGCAATCAACTCTCCAAACATACCACAAACCATCTCCCCCAAGCTAGATTTAACTAAACCTGACATACCTCACTATGGTCATGTGCACTCAAATATCTCATGTGTTTAAGGGATAATAAATAACACTCAACCTAAATCAAGTCGACTCAGATGAAGCATATACTCTTTAACTTTGACCCTTTGACTCACTTTCTATGAAATAATATAACACATAAAGATCAAGAGGACTTTAAAGGGTAGTAACGAGGCTGCAGTTAAAGGTATGGAAAATAATATAGAAATTGTGGTGGAAAAACCAAGAAAGGGGAGCATCATGTAAATGAAAACTTGACCAAAAAAAAAGGTCATAACAACTCCACGCAACAACCAACAATCTTCAAATATAACCAATACTTGGTTCATTCAAGAAATTCAAAAATAACCCTTTTTTCTTTCACTTAATTCATAAGTCTTTTTTTTCATTTTTCTCAAACTTTCTTTTGATTTCTTTTTGTTTATTTTTTTTCTAACTTTTAATTCAATTTCCAAGTTCACTAAACATATTTTCCATCCAACTACACCACAAATCGAGCTTTATCATTCAATACAACCAAACCAAAACTAATACTCGCTCCCCTCAAGCAAGGCTTGGGACAAGAATCAAATAAGGTCAAAGGTTTATAATGTAGATATCAATTTTACAATGTCAGAAAGGCTCAATGGGGATAGAGAAAGGATAATATGAAAACAATAATAACTTTGTAGCTAAGATCACGAAAAAAAATGCCTCAATCATATCAAAATGTCTACACTATCATACATCAAAGAGTACCAAGTCAAAATCAAGATCAATCCGACAACTGAGGAACTATTCACACATGAAAGAACAATACTGACACGGATACGTCAGTTCATAGGCACAAAAGCTCACTTGGGTTAAGGTGTCTGCATAGTAAAGTTAAATCTAGCCAGAGAGACATCAAACAATTTTACCACAAACAATCAATTGCAAAATAATTGTGCTATGAAGAATCATGAACAAGATGAATGACGCTTAGGAGGTGTAGTGAAATATCAATAAGGTTCTCAAAAAGTGCTAGCAATAGTCTCATAGATGCAAACTAACATGATATGAAATCTAAAATGAAAAAAAAAATTATAATGCAACTAAGAAAACAATACATTTTTTTTCGTTACATGTAAACTCCCACCCCTAATGAGCGGTACAAACCATGTAACAATCCTACTAAAGTAATAAATCTAAACTAGTATGCAACTAACATGTACGAAGTGACATCCTTCCCTAAGCCGAACTTCACATTGTCCTCAATGTGAACACTAAGAAGAACAACGAAGAAAAAGAAAAGGGAAGGATACAACTCACAGAAAAGGGGGATAATGAACATAGAGTGTGCCAAACAGTATTGACACTTCCACCACAACCAAAAGCACGTCACTTCAACCTCAATCAGAAGAATCCAATGCCTTGAGTAACTTATCAAACGCTCCTGCAAACCTGTCACTGAAAACAAGATATGGCTTGATTGCAAGCACATCTATCTTCACAAACATAATGTCAGCAGGAACAAAATAAAAGTGAAGACAAGAAGAATCAAAAGAAAATGGAGAAATTGAAGACAAAGTATAACTTTCCTGTATTTGTTGTGTAGACACCAGAGATCTCAAGGAAAGAATATCAACAATGTCAACTTGGCCAAATGTATCTTTTAATGGTGGCCCTTTTAGAAAATATGAGGGAAATAAAATAGGATGGGAAGAAACAAGATCAAGCCTTCTTGAAAATGGAATATGGGGACAAGAAATTATAGGTTCAACCTCTACAGTTTCACTTACAATTTCACCACCCTCTAAAATAGGCTCATTAACAAAGTGGTTTGTAACTTAAAGTTTCTCCTCCACCAAAACATTCATCCTATCCATATTTTTCTCATTTTCATCATTCCTTTCGATATCGGGAGTCATATAATCACCATTCTCCACTGACATGGCATTCTCAACACAATCATCATCATCATAGGAAAACATATTTTGGTCTCTTATTTGTTGAATGCCTGATAATTAATTAACCATCAACTGTTGTTGGTCACACAATTTCTTAAGGCCAGCATTGAATTCTTTGTCAGACTCAGTCAATTGTTTCATTAAATCAAGAAGATATGTAATACACTGTGATGATTGTTGTTAAGGATAGTTATGCAAGTCCAATTGGGGAGGGGAGTTCCAATTATGCACATAAGACTCATAGGGAGCATATGGTAATCCATTGTAATCTAAGTTAGGATTGGAAGAATATTGATTATCATAAGATGCACACAAATTAGAATTCGAATAATCAAAAGATGCATTATAATCAGGCACTTGACCATCCCAACAATTATAACCATATTGTCCCTGACAATCAGTAAAATTTGCTCCATAATGGTGATTCCACTCCATTATAACACAGTCAGAGGAGATTTAAACCAAAAAAAAATATATATATATACAATTCTAGGGAACACATGTTCCTTTGAATAGGGCTTAGTATAGACAAGGAATAATCTAGACTCTAAGACAATTAAAAATTAAACAAAACCGTTTCCCCGGCAACGGCGCCAAATTTTGACAGGCTAAAATCGTATCACCTAATCAAAAGTATTCCTAAAGTCCTCTAACAAATAGTAGTCAGGGAAGTAGGGTCGAATCCACAGGGAAACAGTGTTCTTTTCCTAATTGTCGATCAAATCTAGATTATAGGGAACGAGTGTTTGTTGGTAATTATACTAAACTAGACAATAACTATATCGAGAATATCAATAATATAAAGTCTAGGGCATAGGTTCACCAATGAACAATATTCTAGGATGAAACACAATAATAAAAAATGACTAACGCAGTCAAACAGGTTGATTTCCTCTCTCGAGTCGAAATTAACCATAGAATGATATTAACAGGCTCTCGCAATTTATTAATACCAACTCTACCTATTGAAACTAGCCTCAATATCAAGTTTATACCTCTCCGCGCATAACCTAATATTGCAATACTATAACAGTCAAATCTGGCCAAATCGGATTGAATTGAGATAATACATTCAATAGGAATCAACATACATCATCAAAAATTAATACTTTATAAACATCCCTTCATAAAAATTCATGGATCCCCTTAACCCTAGAAAGAAACTACTCAGTCATAATTGGGGAAAACATACTCATGCTGAAATAAGTAAACATGGTGAATTAATAATTAAGGATTGAATAAGAATAACAAGAGAAAGAAGAAATACCAATTGAAGAAAAATCTTGCAAAAATCCTAACTTCTATTGAAAATCCAATGTAAAAATGGTAAAGAGTAATACTATGGTTCATGAGTAATTCAAATGTGCTTAGGAAAACTAAAGCTGAAACTATAATGTAAAAACGTGCTTTCTACCCTAAAAGGATAAGTATTTATAAGAAAATAAGAGTCAGCGCAACACACGCTTAAAACTCCTTAAAAATCGCCCAGCCCGGGCTGTCGGGGCGGATCCCGCCCGGTCGGGCGGTTGACAGGTCAAAACCCGTAGAAAAAGTAAAACAGCGATCCGCCCGGCCGGGCAAGAACCTGCCCGGCCGGACCCGCTAGAAATACCAAAACTACTCATTTTCAAAACTTCATAACTTTCTCGTCTCTCGTCAATATTCAGCATGTGATCAGTCGTTGGAAAGCTCTTCAAGTCTACTTTCCAACCCAATTGGAATCAATCCATTATCATTTGTGTATCAAAAGTTATGAATAAAAGAGTATACAAGAGTCAGTTTTGGCACTTCTTTCAGCAATGCTTTGCTTCATTCTAGCCCAAATTAATCCCAGAGAGATGCTTTTTGATCCTCATGCAATCTGCCTTCTTTATTCATGTTTGCTTAACTCAAGATTAGCCAACCATAGTATATTTTCATTAATATCACCTGAAATTCATTAAAACAAGCAAACGGGGAGCAGTATAGCCAAACTTGAGTAAATCATGCAAATATGCACCTAAATGCTCTCATTTGAACTTGAAATGCAACCTAAATGAACCTAAAATCTATGTATAAATATGACTCATCAAACTCCCCCAAGCTAAACCATTGCTTGTCCTCAAGCAATAAGATATAGACATT
This sequence comes from Beta corolliflora, assembly GCA_947648045.1. Lineage (NCBI taxonomy): Eukaryota > Viridiplantae > Streptophyta > Magnoliopsida > Caryophyllales > Amaranthaceae > Beta > Beta corolliflora. Next base: position 1,843,295 of record CANSZD010002984.1, read on the forward strand.
GGAGAAGAAAAACACCTACAATATGAGACTACAATAGAGCCAAACACTCAACTGAAACCACGAGAGATATAGCCACTACACAAAACAAGCATCGAAACAATATCGAACAAAGCCGCATAGCATATTATGTATCGCAATCAACTCTCCAAATATACCACAAACCATCTCCCCCAAGCTAGATTTAACTAAACCTGACATACCTCACTATGGTCATGTGCACTCAAATCTCTCATGTGTTTAAAGGATAATAAATAACACTCAACATAAATCAAGTCGACTCAGATGAAGCATATACTCTTTAACTTTGACCCTTTGACTCACTTTCTATGAAATAATATAACACATAAAGATCAAGAGGACTTTAAAGGGTAGTAACGAGGCTGCAGCTAAAGTATGGAAAATAATATAGAAATTGTGGTGGAAAAACCAAGAAAGGGGAGCATCATGTAAATGAAAACTTGACCAAAAAAAAAGGTCATAACAACTCCACGCAACAACCAACAATCTCCAAATATAACCAATACTTGGTTCATTCAAGAAATTCAAAAATAACCCTTTTTTCTTTCACTTTATTCATAACTCTTTTTTTCACTTTTTATTTCATTTTACACAAACTTTCTTTTGATTTCTTTTTGTTTATTTTTTTTTTCAAACTTTTAATTCAATTTCCAAGCTCACTAAACATATTTTCCATCCAACTACACCACAAATCGAGCTTTATCATTCAATACAACCAAACCAAAACTAATACTCGCTCCCCTCAAGCAAGGCTTGGGACAAGAATCAAATGAGGTCAAAGGTTTATAATGTAGATATCAATTTTACAATGTCAAAAAGGCTCAATGGGGATAGAGAAAGGATAATAAGAAAACAATAATAACTTTGTAGCTAAGATCACGAAAAAAAATGCCTCAATCATATCAAAATGTCTACACTATCACACATCAAAGAGTACCAAGTCAAAATCAAGATCAATCCGACAACTGAGGAACTATTCACACATGAAAGAACAATACTAACACGGATACGTCAGTTCATAGGCACAAAAGCTCACTTGGGTTAAGGTGTCTGCATAGTAAAGTTAAATCGAGCCAGAGAGACATCAAACAATCTTACCACAAACAATCAATTGCAAAATAATTGTGCTATGAAGAATCATGAACAAGATGAATGACGCTTAGGAGGTGTAGTGAAATATCAATAAGGTTCTCAAAAAGTGCTAGCAATAGTCTCATAGATGCAAACTAACATGATATGAAATCTAAAATGAAAAAAAAAATTCTAATGCAACTAAGAAAACAATACATTTTTTTTCGTTACATGTAAACTCCCACCCCTAATGAGCGGTACAAACCATGTAACAATCCTACTAAAGCAATAAATCTAAACTAGTATGCAACTAACATGTACGAAGTGACATCCTTCCCCAAGCCGAACTTCACATTGTCCTCAATGTGAACACTAAGAAGAACAACGAAGAAAAAGAAAAGGGAAGGATACAACTCACAGAAAAGGCGGATAATGAACATAGAGTGTGCCAAACAGTATTGACACTTCCACCACAACCAAAAGAACGTCACTTCAACCTCAATCAGAAGAATCCAATGCCTTGGGCAACTTATCAAATGCTCCTGCAAACATGTCACTGAAAACAAGATATGGCTTGATTGCAAGCACATCTATCTTCACAAACATAATATCAGCAGGAACAAAATAAAAGTGAAGACAAGAAGAATCAAAAGAAAATGGAGAAAATGAAGACAAAGTATAACTTTCCTGTATTTGTTGTGTAGACACCAGAGATCTCAAGGAAAGAATATCAACAATGTCAACTTGGCCAAATGTATCTTTTAATGGTGGCCCTTTTAGAAAATATGAGGGAAATAAAATAGGATGGGATGAAACAAGATCAAGCCTTCTTGAAAATGGAATATGGGGACAAGAAATTATAGGTTCAACCTCTACAGTTTCACTTACAATGTCACCACCCTCTAAAATAGGCTCATTAACAAAGTGGTTTGTAACTAAAAGTTTCTCCTCCACCAAAACATTCATCCTATCCATATTTTTCTCATTTTCATCATTCCTTTCGATATCGGCAGTCATATAATCACCATTCTCCACTGACATGGCATTCTCAACACAATCATCATCATCATAGGAAAACATATTTTGGTCTCTTATTTGTTGAATGCCTGATAATTAATTAACCATCAACTGTTGTTGGTCACACAATTTCTTAAGGCTAGCACTAAATTCTTTGTCAGACTCAGTCAATTGTTTCATTAAATCAAGAAGATATGTAATACACTGTGATGATTGTTGTTGAGGATAGTTATGCAAGTCCAATTGGGGAGGGGAGTTCCAATTATGCACATAAGACTCATAAGGAGCATATGGTAATCCATTGTAATCTAAGTTAGGATTGGAAGAATATTGATTATCATAAGATGCACAAAAATTAGAATTCGAATAATCAAAAGATGCATCATAATCAGGCACTTGACCATCCCAACAATTATAACCATATTGTCCATGACAATTAGTAAAATTTGCTCCATAATGGTGATTCCACTCCATTATAACACGATCGAGAGGAGATTTAAACCAAAAAAATATATATATATACAATTCTAGGGAACACATGTTCCTTTGAATAGGGCTTAGTATAGACAAGGAATAATCTAGACTCTAAGACAATTAAAAATTAAACAAAACCGTTTCCCCGGCAACGGCGCCAAATTTTGACAGGCTAAAATCATATCACCTAATCAAAAGTAATCCTAAAGTCCTCTAACAAATAGTAGTCAGGGAAGTAGGGTCGAATCCACAGGGAAACAATGTTCTTTTCCTAATTGTCGATCAAATCTAGATTATTGGGAACGAGTGTTTGTTGGTAATTATACTAAACTAGACAATAACTATATCGAGAATATCAATAATATAAAGTCTAGGGCATAGGTTCACCAATGAACAATATTCTAGGATGAAACACAATAATAATAAATGACTAACGCAATCAAACAAGGTTGATTTCCTCTCTCGAGTCGAAATTAACCATAGAATGATATTAACAAAGGCTCTCGCAATTTATTAATACCAACTCTACCTTTTGAAACTAGCCTTAATATCAAGTTTATACCTCTCGGCGCATAACCTAATATTGCAATACTATAACAATCAAATCTGGCCAAATCGGATTGAATTGAGATAATACATTCAATAGGAATCAACATACATCATCAAAAATTAACACTTTATAAACATCCCTTCATAAAAATTCATGGATCCCCTTAACCCTAGAAATAAACTACTCAATCATAATTGGGGTAAACATACTCATGCTGAAATAAGTAACAATGGTGAATTAATAATTAAGGATTGAATAAGAATAACAAGAGAAAGAAGAAATACCAATTGAAGAAAAATCTTGCAAAAATCCTAACTTCTATTGAAAATCCAATGTAAAAATGGTAAAGAGTAATACTATGGTTCATGAGTAATTCAAATGTGCTTAGGAAAACTAAAGCTGAAACTATAATGTAAAAACGTGCTTTCTACCCTAAAAGGATAAGTATTTATAAGAAAATAAGAGTCAGCGCAACACGCGCTTAAAACTCCTTAAAAATCGCCCCGCCCGGGCTGCCGGGGCGGATCCCGCCCGGTCGGGCGGTTGACAGGTCAAAACCCGTAGAAAAAGTAAAACAGCGATCCGCCCGGCCGGGCAAGATCCCGCCGTGCCGGGCCCGCAAGAAATACCAAAACTGCTCAGTTTCAAAACTTCATAACTTTCTCGTCTCTCGTCAAAATTCAGCATGTGACCAGTCGTTGGAAAGCTCTTCAAGTATACTTGCCAACCCAATTGGAATCAATCCATTAGCATTTGTGTATCAAAAGTTATGAATAAAAGAGTATACAAGAGTTAGTTTTGGCACTTCTTTCAACAATGCTTTGCTTCATTCTAGCCCAAATTCATCCCAGAGAGATGCTTTGTGATCCTCATGCAATCTACCTTCTTTATTCATGTTTGCTTAACTCAAGATTAGCCAACCATAGTCTATTTGCATTAATATCACCTGAAATTCATCAAAACAAGCAAACGGAGAGCAGTATAGCCAAACCGGAGTAAATCATGCAAATATGCACCTAAATGCTCTCATTTGAACTTGAAATGCAACCTAAATGAACCTAAAATCTATGTATAAATATGACTCATCAAACTCCCCCAAGCTAAACCATTGCTTGTCATCAAGCAATAAGATATAGACATTGGAGAAGAAAAACACCTACAATATGAGACTACAATAGAGCCAAACACTCAACTGAAACCACGAGAGATATAGCCACTACACAAAACAAGCATCGAAACAATATCGAACAAATCCGCATAGCATATTATGTATCGCAATCAACTCTCCAAATATACCACAAACCATCTCCCCCAAGCTAGATTTAACTAAACCTGACATACCTCACTATGGTCATGTGCACTCAAATATCTCATGTGTTTAAGGGATAATAAATAACACTCAACCTAAATCAAGTCGACTCAGATGAAGCATATACTCTTTAACTTTGACCCTTTGACTCACTTTCTATGAAATAATATAACACATAAAGATCAAGAGGACTTTAAAGGGTAGTAACGAGGTCATAGTTAAAGGTATGGAAAATAATAAAGAAATTGTGGTGGAAAAACCAAGAAAGGGGAGCATCATGTAAATGAAAACTTGACCAAAAAAAAAGGTCATAACAACTCCACGCAATAACCAACAATCTCCAAATATAACCAATACTTGGTTCATTCAAGAAATTCAAAAATAACCCTTTTTCTTTCACTTTATTCATAACTCTTTTTTTCACTTTTTTTTTCATTTTTCACAAACTTTCTTTTGATTTCTTTTTGTTTATTTTTTTTTCAAACTTTTAATTCAATTTCCAAGCTCACTAAACATATTTTCCATCCAACTACACCACAAATCGAGCTTTATCATTCAATACAACCAAACCAAAACTAATACTCGCTCCCCTCAAGCAAGGCTTGGGACAAGAATCAAATGAGGTCAAAGGTTTATAATGTAGATATCAATTTTACAATGTCAGAAAGGCTCAATGGGGATAGAGAAAGAATAATATGAAAACAATAATAACTTTGTAGCTAAGATCACGAAAAAAAATGCCTCAATCATATCAAAATGTCTACACTATCACACATCAAAGAGTACCAAGTCAAAATCAAGATCAATCCGACAAGCGAGGAACTATTCACACATGAAAGAACAATACCGACACGGATACATCGGTTCATAGGCACAAAAGCTCACTTGGGTTAAGGTGTCACGCATAGTAAAGTTAAATCGAGCGAGAGAGACATCAAACAATCTTACCACAAACAATCAATTGCAAAATAATTGTGCTATGAAGAATCATGAACAAGATGAATGAGGCTTAGGAGGTGGAGTGAAATATCAATAAGGTTCTCAAAAAGTGCTAGCAATAGTCTCATAGATGCAAACTAACATGATATGAAATCTAAAATGAAAAAAAAAATTCGAATGCAACTAAGAAAACAATACATTTTTTTTTCGTTACATGTAAACTCCCACCCCTAATGAGTGGTACAAACCATGTAACAATCCTACTAAAGCAATAAATCTAAACTAGTATGCAACTAACATGTACGAAGTGACATCCTTCCCCAAGCCGAACTTCACATTGTCCTCAATGTGAACACTAAGAAGAACAACGAAGAAAAAGAAAAGGGAAGGATACAACTCACAGAAAAGGCGGATAATGAACATAGAGTGTGCCAAACAAGATTGACACTTCCACCACAACCAAAAGCACGTCACTTCAACCTCAATCAGAAGAATCCAATGCCTTGAGTAACTTATCAAATGCTCCTGCAAACATGTCACTGAAAACAAGATATGGCTTGATTGCAAGCACATCTATCTTCACAAACATAATGTCAGCAGGAACAAAATAAAAGTGAAGACAAGAAGAATCAAAAGAAAATGGAGAAAATGAAGACAAAGTATAACTTTCCTGTATTTGTTGTGTAGACACCAGAGATCTCAAGGAAAGAATATCAACAATGACAACTTGGCCAAATGTATCTTTTAATGGTGGCCCTTTTAGAAAATATGAGGGAAATAAAATAGGATAGGAAGAAACAAGATCAAGCCTTCTTGAAAATGGAATATGGGGACAAGAAATTATAGGTTCAACCTCTACAGTTTCACTTACAATGTCACCACCCTCTAAAATAGGCTCATTAACAAAGTGGTTTGTAACTAAAAGTTTCTCCTCCACCAAAACATTCATCCTATCCATATTTTTCTCATTTTCATCATTCCTTTCGATATCGGCAGTCATATAATCACCATTCTCCACTGACATGGCATTCTCAACACAATCATCATCATCATAGGAAAACATATTTTGGTCTCTTATTTGTTGAATGCCTGATAATTAATTAACCATCAACTGTTGTTGGTCACACAATTTCTTAAGGCTAGCACTAAATTCTTTGTCAGACTCAGTCAATTGTTTCATTAAATCAAGAAGATATGTAATACACTGTGATGATTGTTGTTGAGGATAGTTATGCAAGTCCAATTGGGGAGGGAGTTCCAATTATGCACATAAGACTCATAAGGAGCATATGGTAATCCATTGTAATCTAAGTTAGGATTGGAAGAATATTGATTATCATAAGATGCACAAAAATTAGAATTCGAATAATCAAAAGATGCATCATAATCAGGCACTTGACCATCCCAACAATTATAACCATATTGTCCATGACAATTAGTAAAATTTGCTCCATAATGGTGATTCCACTCCATTATAACACAGTCAGAGGAGATTTAAACCAAAAAAAATATATATATATACAATTCTAGGGAACACATGTTCCTTTGAATAGGGCTTAGTATAGACAAGGAATAATCTAGACTCTAAGACAATTAAAAATTAAACAAAACCGTTTCCCCGGCAACGGCGCCAAATTTTGACAGGCTAAAATCATATCACCTAATCAAAAGTAATCCTAAAGTCCTCTAACAAATAGTAGTCAGGGAAGTAGGGTCGAATCCACAGGGAAACAATGTTCTTTTCCTAATTGTCGATCAAATCTAGATTATTGGGAACGAGTGTTTGTTGGTAATTATACTAAACTAGACAATAACTATATCGAGAATATCAATAATATAAAGTCTAGGGCATAGGTTCACCAATGAACAATATTCTAGGATGAAACACAATAATAATAAATGACTAACGCAGTCAAACAGGTTGATTTCCTCTCTCGAGTCGAAATTAACCATAGAATGATATTAACAGGCTCTCGCAATTTATTAATACCAACTCTACCTACTGAAACTAGCCTTAATATCAAGTTTATACCTCTCGGCGCATAACCTAATATTGCAATACTATAACAATCAAATCTGGCCAAATCGGATTGAATTGAGATAATACATTCAATAGGAATCAACATACATCATCAAAAATTAACACTTTATAAACATCCCTTCATAAAAATTCATGGATCCCCTTAACCCTAGAAATAAACTACTCAATCATAATTGGGGTAAACATACTCATGCTGAAATAAGTAACAATGGTGAATTAATAATTAAGGATTGAATAAGAATAACAAGAGAAAGAAGAAATACCAATTGAAGAAAAATCTTGCAAAAATCCTAACTTCTATTGAAAATCCAATGTAAAAATGGTAAAGAGTAATACTATGGTTCATGAGTAATTCAAATGTGCTTAGGAAAACTAAAGCTGAAACTATAATGTAAAAACGTGCTTTCTACCCTAAAAGGATAAGTATTTATAAGAAAATAAGAGTCAGCGCAACACGCGCTTAAAACTCCTTAAAAATCGCCCCGCCCGGGCTGCCGGGCGGATCCCGCCCGGTCGGGCGGTTGTGAGTCAAAACCCGTAGAAAAAGTAAAACAGCGATCCGCCCGGCCGGGCAAGATCCCGCCGTGCCGGGCCCGCAAGAAATACCAAAACTGCTCAGTTTCAAAACTTCATAACTTTCTCGTCTCTCGTCAAAATTCAGCATGTGACCAGTCGTTGGAAAGCTCTTCAAGTATACTTGCCAACCCAATTGGAATCAATCCATTAGCATTTGTGTATCAAAAGTTATGAATAAAAGAGTATACAAGAGTTAGTTTTGGCACTTCTTTCAACAATGCTTTGCTTCATTCTAGCCCAAATTCATCCCGGGAGAGATGCTTTGTGATCCTCATGCAATCTACCTTCTTTATTCATGTTTGCTTAACTCAAGATTAGCCAACCATAGTCTATTTGCATTAATATCACCCGAAATTCATCAAAACAAGCAAACGGAGAGCGGTATAGCCAAACGGAGTAAATCATGCAAATATGCACCTAAATGCTCTCATTTGAACTTGAAATGCAACCTAAATGAACCTAAAATCTATGTATAAATATGACTCATCAAACTCCCCCAAGCTAAACCATTGCTTGTCATCAAGCAATAAGATATAGACATTGGAGAAGAAAAACACCTACAATATGAGACTACAATAGAGCCAAACACTCAACTGAAACCACGAGAGATATAGCCACTACACAAAACAAGCATCGAAACAATATCGAACAAATCCGCATAGCATATTATGTATCGCAATCAACTCTCCAAATATACCACAAACCATCTCCCCCAAGCTAGATTTAACTAAACCTGACATACCTCACTATGGTCATGTGCACTCAAATATCTCATGTGTTTAAGGGATAATAAATAACACTCAACCTAAATCAAGTCGACTCAGATGAAGCATATACTCTTTAACTTTGACCCTTTGACTCACTTTCTATGAAATAATATAACACATAAAGATCAAGAGGACTTTAAAGGGTAGTAACGAGGTCATAGTTAAAGGTATGGAAAATAATAAAGAAATTGTGGTGGAAAAACCAAGAAAGGGGAGCATCATGTAAATGAAAACTTGACCAAAAAAAAAGGTCATAACAACTCCACGCAATAACCAACAATCTCCAAATATAACCAATACTTGGTTCATTCAAGAAATTCAAAAATAACCCTTTTTTCTTTCACTTTATTCATAACTCTTTTTTTCACTTTTTTTTTTCATTTTTCACAAACTTTCTTTTGATTTCTTTTTGTTTATTTTTTTTTCAAACTTTTAATTCAATTTCCAAGCTCACTAAACATATTTTCCATCCAACTACACCACAAATCGAGCTTTATCATTCAATACAACCAAACCAAAACTAATACTCGCTCCCCTCAAGCAAGGCTTGGGACAAGAATCAAATGAGGTCAAAGGTTTATAATGTAGATATCAATTTTACAATGTCAGAAAGGCTCAATGGGGATAGAGAAAGAATAATATGAAAACAATAATAACTTTGTAGCTAAGATCACGAAAAAAAATGCCTCAATCATATCAAAATGTCTACACTATCACACATCAAAGAGTACCAAGTCAAAATCAAGATCAATCCGACAACTGAGGAACTATTCACACATGAAAGAACAATACTGACACGGATACATCAGTTCATAGGCACAAAAGCTCACTTGGGTTAAGGTGTCTGCATAGTAAAGTTAAATCGAGCCAGAGAGACATCAAACAATCTTACCACAAACAATCAATTGCAAAATAATTGTGCTATGAAGAATCATGAACAAGATGAATGAGGCTTAGGAGGTGTAGTGAAATATCAATAAGGTTCTCAAAAAGTGCTAGCAATAGTCTCATTGATGCAAACTAACATGATATGAAATCTAAAATGAAAAAAAAAAATCGAATGCAACTAAGAAAACAATACATTTTTTTTCGTTACATGTAAACTCCCACCCCTAATGAGTGGTACAAACCATGTAACAATCCTACTAAAGCAATAAATCTAAACTAGTATGCAACTAACATGTACGAAGTGACATCCTTCCCCAAGCCGAACTTCACATTGTCCTCAATGTGAACACTAAGAAGAACAACGAAGAAAAAGAAAAGGGAAGGATACAACTCACAGAAAAGGCGGATAATGAACATAGAGTGTGCCAAACAGTATTGACACTTCCACCACAACCAAAAGCACGTCACTTCAACCTCAATCAGAAGAATCCAATGCCTTGAGTAACTTATCAAATGCTCCTGCAAACATGTCACTGAAAACAAGATATGGCTTGATTGCAAGCACATCTATCTTCACAAACATAATGTCAGCAGGAACAAAATAAAAGTGAAGACAAGAAGAATCAAAAGAAAATGGAGAAAATGAAGACAAAGTATAACTTTCCCGTATTTGTTGTGTAGACACCCGAGATCTCAAGGAAAGAATATCAACAATGACAACTTGGCCAAATGTATCTTTTAATGGTGGCCCTTTTAGAAAATATGAGGGAAATAAAATAGGATGGGAAGAAACAAGATCAAGCCTTCTTGAAAATGGAATATGGGGACAAGAAATTATAGGTTCAACCTCTACAGTTTCACTTACAATGTCACCACCCTCTAAAATAGGCTCATTAACAAAGTGGTTTGTAACTAAAAGTTTCTCCTCCACCAAAACATTCATCCTATCCATATTTTTCTCATTTTCATCATTCCTTTCGATATCGGCAGTCATATAATCACCATTCTCCACTGACATGGCATTCTCAACACAATCATCATCATCATAGGAAAACATATTTTGGTCTCTTATTTGTTGAATGTCTGATAATTAATTAACCATCAACTGTTGTTGGTCACACAATTTCTTAAGGCTAGCACTGAATTCTTTGTCAGACTCAGTCAATTGTTTCATTAAATCAAGAAGATATGTAATACACTGTGATGATTGTTGTTGAGGATAGTTATGCAAGTCCAATTGGGGAGGGGAGTTCCAATTATGCACATAAGACTCATAAGGAGCATATGGTAATCCATTGTAATCTAAGTTAGGATTGGAAGAATATTGATTATCATAAGATGCACAAAAATTAGAATTCGAATAATCAAAAGATGCATCATAATCAGGCACTTGACCATCCCAACAATTATAACCATATTGTCCATGACAATTAGTAAAATTTGCTCCATAATGGTGATTCCACTCCATTATAACACAGTCAGAGGAGATTTAAACCAAAAAAAATATATATATATACAATTCTAGGGAACACATGTTCCTTTGAATAGGGCTTAGTATAGACAAGGAATAATCTAGACTCTAAGACAATTAAAAATTAAACAAAACCGTTTCCCCGGCAACGGCGCCAAATTTTGACAGGCTAAAATCATATCACCTAATCAAAAGTAATCCTAAAGTCCTCTAACAAATAGTAGTCAGGGAAGTAGGGTCGAATCCACAGGGAAACAATGTTCTTTTCCTAATTGTCGATCAAATCTAGATTATTGGGAACGAGTGTTTGTTGGTAATTATACTAAACTAGACAATAACTATATCGAGAATATCAATAATATAAAGTCTAGGGCATAGGTTCACCAATGAACAATATTCTAGGATGAAACACAATAATAATAAATGACTAACGCAGTCAAACAGGTTGATTTCCTCTCTCGAGTCGAAATTAACCATAGAATGATATTAACAGGCTCTCGCAATTTATTAATACCAACTCTACCTACTGAAACTAGCCTTAATATCAAGTTTATACCTCTCGGCGCATAACCTAATATTGCAATACTATAACAATCAAATCTGGCCAAATCGGATTGAATTGAGATAATACATTCAATAGGAATCAACATACATCATCAAAAATTAACACTTTATAAACATCCCTTCATAAAAATTCATGGATCCCCTTAACCCTAGAAATAAACTACTCAATCATAATTGGGGTAAACATACTCATGCTGAAATAAGTAACAATGGTGAATTAATAATTAAGGATTGAATAAGAATAACAAGAGAAAGAAGAAATACCAATTGAAGAAAAAATCTTGCAAAAATCCTAACTTCTATTGAAAATCCAATGTAAAAATGGTAAAGAGTAATACTATGGTTCATGAGTAATTCAAATGTGCTTAGGAAAACTAAAGCTGAAACTATAATGTAAAAACGTGCTTTCTACCCTAAAAGGATAAGTATTTATAAGAAAATAAGAGTCGGCCGCAACACGCGCTTAAAACTCCTTAAAAATCGCCCCGCCCGGGCTGCCGGGCGGATCCCGCCCTGGTCGGGCGGTTGACGAGTCAAAACCCGTAGAAAAAGTAAAACAGCCGATCCGCCCGGCCGGGCAAGATCCCGCCGTGCCGGGCCCGCAAGAAATACCAAAACTGCTCAGTTTCAAAACTTCATAACTTTCTCGTCTCTCGTCAAAATTCAGCATGTGACCAGTCGTTGGAAAGCTCTTCAAGTATACTTGCCAACCCAATTGGAATCAATCCATTAGCATTTGTGTATCAAAAGTTATGAATAAAAGAGTATACAAGAGTTAGTTTTGGCACTTCTTTCAACAATGCTTTGCTTCATTCTAGCCCAAATTCATCCCAGAGAGATGCTTTGTGATCCTCATGCAATCTACCTTCTTTATTCATGTTTGCTTAACTCAAGATTAGCCAACCATAGTCTATTTGCATTAATATCACCTGAAATTCATCAAAACAAGCAAACGGAGAGCAGTATAGCCAAACCGGAGTAAATCATGCAAATATGCACCTAAATGCTCTCATTTGAACTTGAAATGCAACCTAAATGAACCTAAAATCTATGTATAAATATGACTCATCAAACTCCCCCAAGCTAAACCATTGCTTGTCATCAAGCAATAAGATATAGACATTGGAGAAGAAAAACACCTACAATATGAGACTACAATAGAGCCAAACACTCAACTGAAACCACGAGAGATATAGCCACTACACAAAACAAGCATCGAAACAATATCGAACAAATCCGCATAGCATATTATGTATCGCAATCAACTCTCCAAATATACCACAAACCATCTCCCCCAAGCTAGATTTAACTAAACCTGACATACCTCACTATGGTCATGTGCACTCAAATATCTCATGTGTTTAAGGGATAATAAATAACACTCAACCTAAATCAAGTCGACTCAGATGAAGCATATACTCTTTAACTTTGACCCTTTGACTCACTTTCTATGAAATAATATAACACATAAAGATCAAGAGGACTTTAAAGGGTAGTAACGAGGCTGCAGTTAAAGGTATGGAAAATAATAAAGAAATTGTGGTGGAAAAACCAAGAAAGGGGAGCATCATGTAAATGAAAACTTGACCAAAAAAAAAGGTCATAACAACTCCACGCAATAACCAACAATCTCCAAATATAACCAATACTTGGTTCATTCAAGAAATTCAAAAATAACCCTTTTTTCTTTCACTTTATTCATAACTCTTTTTTTCACTTTTTTTTTTCATTTTTCACAAACTTTCTTTTGATTTCTTTTTGTTTATTTTTTTTTCAAACTTTTAATTCAATTTCCAAGCTCACTAAACATATTTTCCATCCAACTACACCACAAATCGAGCTTTATCATTCAATACAACCAAACCAAAACTAATACTCGCTCCCCTCAAGCAAGGCTTGGGACAAGAATCAAATGAGGTCAAAGGTTTATAATGTAGATATCAATTTTACAATGTCAGAAAGGCTCAATGGGGATAGAGAAAGAATAATATGAAAACAATAATAACTTTGTAGCTAAGATCACGAAAAAAAATGCCTCAATCATATCAAAATGTCTACACTATCACACATCAAAGAGTACCAAGTCAAAATCAAGATCAATCCGACAACTGAGGAACTATTCACACATGAAAGAACAATACTGACACGGATACATCAGTTCATAGGCACAAAAGCTCACTTGGGTTAAGGTGTCTGCATAGTAAAGTTAAATCGAGCCAGAGAGACATCAAACAATCTTACCACAAACAATCAATTGCAAAATAATTGTGCTATGAAGAATCATGAACAAGATGAATGAGGCTTAGGAGGTGTAGTGAAATATCAATAAGGTTCTCAAAAAGTGCTAGCAATAGTCTCATAGATGCAAACTAACATGATATGAAATCTAAAATGAAAAAAAAAATTCGAATGCAACTAAGAAAACAATACATTTTTTTTCGTTACATGTAAACTCCCACCCCTAATGAGTGGTACAAACCATGTAACAATCCTACTAAAGCAATAAATCTAAACTAGTATGCAACTAACATGTACGAAGTGACATCCTTCCCCAAGCCGAACTTCACATTGTCCTCAATGTGAACACTAAGAAGAACAACGAAGAAAAAGAAAAGGGAAGGATACAACTCACAGAAAAGGCGGATAATGAACATAGAGTGTGCCAAACAGTATTGACACTTCCACCACAACCAAAAGCACGTCACTTCAACCTCAATCAGAAGAATCCAATGCCTTGAGTAACTTATCAAATGCTCCTGCAAACATGTCACTGAAAACAAGATATGGCTTGATTGCAAGCACATCTATCTTCACAAACATAATGTCAGCAGGAACAAAATAAAAGTGAAGACAAGAAGAATCAAAAGAAAATGGAGAAAATGAAGACAAAGTATAACTTTCCTGTATTTGTTGTGTAGACACCAGAGATCTCAAGGAAAGAATATCAACAATGACAACTTGGCCAAATGTATCTTTTAATGGTGGCCCTTTTAGAAAATATGAGGGAAATAAAATAGGATGGGAAGAAACAAGATCAAGCCTTCTTGAAAATGGAATATGGGGACAAGAAATTATAGGTTCAACCTCTACAGTTTCACTTACAATGTCACCACCCTCTAAAATAGGCTCATTAACAAAGTGGTTTGTAACTAAAAGTTTCTCCTCCACCAAAACATTCATCCTATCCATATTTTTCTCATTTTCATCATTCCTTTCGATATCGGGAGTCATATAATCACCATTCTCCACTGACATGGCATTCTCAACACAATCATCATCATCATAGGAAAACATATTTTGGTCTCTTATTTGTTGAATGTCTGATAATTAATTAACCATCAACTGTTGTTGGTCACACAATTTCTTAAGGCTAGCACTGAATTCTTTGTCAGACTCAGTCAATTGTTTCATTAAATCAAGAAGATATGTAATACACTGTGATGATTGTTGTTGAGGATAGTTATGCAAGTCCAATTGGGGAGGGGAGTTCCAATTATGCACATAAGACTCATAGGGAGCATATGGTAATCCATTGTAATCTAAGTTAGGATTGGAAGAATATTGATTATCATAAGATGCACAAAAATTAGAATTCGAATAATCAAAAGATGCATCATAATCAGGCACTTGACCATCCCAACAATTATAACCATATTGTCCCCGACAATCGGTAAAATTTGCTCCATAATGGTGATTCCACTCCATTATAACACAAGAAGAGGAGATTTAAACCAAAATATATATATATATATATATATATATATATATATATATATATATATATATATATATATATATATATATATATATATACAATTCTAGGGAACACATGTTCCTTTGAATGGGGCTTAGTATAGACAAGGAATAATCTAGACTCTAAGACAATTAAAAATTAAACAAAACCGTTTCCCCGACAACGGAGCCAAATTTTGACAGGCTAAAATCGTATCACCTAATCAAAAGTAATCCTAAAGTCTTCTAATAAATAGTAGTCAGGGAAGTAGGGTCGAATCCACAGGGAAACAGTGTGCTTTTCCTAATTGTCGATTAAATCTAGATTATAGGGAACGAGTGTTTGTTGGTAATTATACTAAACTAGACAATAACTATATCGAGAATATCAATAATATAAAGTCTAGGGCATAGGTTCACCAATGAACAATATTCTAGGATGAAACACAATAATAAAAAATGACTAACGCAGTCAAACAGGTTGATTTCCTCTCTTGAGTCGAAATTAACCATAGAATGATATTAACAGGCTCTCGCAATTTATTAATACCAACTCTACCTTTTGAAACTAGCCTTAATATCAAGTTTATACCTCTCGGCGCATAACCTAATATTGCAATACTATAAGAATCAAATCTGGCCAAATCGGATTGAATTGAGATAATACATTCAATAGGAATCAACATACATCATCAAAAATTAATACTTTATAAACATCCCTTCATAAAAATTCATGGATCCCCTTAACCCTAGAAATAAACTACTCAATCATAATTGGGGAAAACATACTCATGCTGAAATAAGTAAACATGGTGAATTAATAATTAAGGATTGAATAAGAATAACAAGAGAAAGAAGAAATACCAATTGAAGAAAAATCTTGCAAAAATCCTAACTTCTATTGAAAATCCAATGTAAAAATGGTAAAGAGTAATACTATGGTTCATGAGTAATTCAAATGTGCTTAGGAAAACTAAAGCTGAAACTATAATGTAAAAACGTGCTTTCTACCCTAAAAGGATAAGTATTTATAAGAAAATAAGAGTCAGCGCAACACGCGCTTAAAACTCCTTAAAAATCGCCCCACCCGGGCTGCCGGGGCGGATCCCGCCCGGTCGGGCGGTTGACAGGTCAAAACCCGTAGAAAAAGTAAAACAGCGATCCGCCCGGCCGGGCAAGATCCCGCCATGCCGGGCCCGCAAGAAATACCAAAACTGCTCATTTTCAAAACTTCATAACTTTCTCGTCTCTCGTCAAAATTCAGCATGTGACCAGTCGTTGGAAAGCTCTTCAAGTATACTTGCCAACCCAATTGGAATCCATCCATTAGCATTTGTGTATCAAAAGTTATGAATAAAAGAGTATACAAGAGTTAGTTTTGGCACTTCTTTCAGCAATGCTTTGCTTCATTCTAGCCCAAATTCATCCCAGAGAGATGCTTTGTGATCCTCATGCAATCTACCTTCTTTATTCATGTTTGCTTAACTCAAGATTAGCCAACCATAGTCTATTTGCATTAATATCACCTGAAATTCATCAAAACAAGCAAACGGAGAGCAGTATAGCCAAACTGGAGTAAATCATGCAAATATGCACCTAAATGCTCTCATTTGAACTTGAAATGCAACCTAAATGAACCTAAAATCTATGTATAAATATGACTCATCAAACTCCCCCAAGCTAAACCATTGCTTGTCATCAAGCAATAAGATATAGACATTGGAGAAGAAAAACACCTACAATATGAGACTACAATAGAGCCAAACACTCAACTGAAACCACGAGAGATATAGCCACTACACAAAACAAGCATCGAAACAATATCGAACAAATCCGCATAGCATATTATGTATCGCAATCAACTCTCCAAATATACCACAAACCATCTCCCCCAAGCTAGATTTAACTAAACCTGACATACCTCACTATGGTCATGTGCACTCAAATATCTCATGTGTTTAAGGGATAATAAATAACACTCAACCTAAATCAAGTCGACTCAGATGAAGCATATACTCTTTAACTTTGACCCTTTGACTCACTTTCTATGAAATAATATAACACATAAAGATCAAGAGGACTTTAAAGGGTAGTAACGAGGCTGCAGTTAAAGGTATGGAAAATAATAAAGAAATTGTGGTGGAAAAACCAAGAAAGGGGAGCATCATGTAAATGAAAACTTGACCAAAAAAAAAGGTCATAACAACTCCACGCAATAACCAACAATCTCCAAATATAACCAATACTTGGTTCATTCAAGAAATTCAAAAATAACCCTTTTTCTTTCACTTTATTCATAACTCTTTTTTTCACTTTTTTTTTCATTTTTCACAAACTTTCTTTTGATTTCTTTTTGTTTATTTTTTTTTCAAACTTTTAATTCAATTTCCAAGCTCACTAAACATATTTTCCATCCAACTACACCACAAATCGAGCTTTATCATTCAATACAACCAAACCAAAACTAATACTCGCTCCCCTCAAGCAAGGCTTGGGACAAGAATCAAATGAGGTCAAAGGTTTATAATGTAGATATCAATTTTACAATGTCAGAAAGGCTCAATGGGGATAGAGAAAGAATAATATGAAAACAATAATAACTTTGTAGCTAAGATCACGAAAAAAAATGCCTCAATCATATCAAAATGTCTACACTATCACACATCAAAGAGTACCAAGTCAAAATCAAGATCAATCCGACAACTGAGGAACTATTCACACATGAAAGAACAATATTGACACGGATACATCAGTTCATAGGCACAAAAGCTCACTTGGGTTAAGGTGTCTGCATAGTAAAGTTAAATCGAGCCAGAGAGACATCAAACAATCTTACCACAAACAATCAATTGCAAAATAATTGTGCTATGAAGAATCATGAACAAGATGAATGACGCTTAGGAGGTGTAGTGAAATATCAATAAGGTTCTCAAAAAGTGCTAGCAATAGTCTCATAGATGCAAACTAACATGATATGAAATCTAAAATGAAAAAAAAAATTCTAATGCAACTAAGAAAACAATACATTTTTTTTCGTTACATGTAAACTCCCACCCCTAATGAGTGGTACAAACCATGTAACAATCCTACTAAAGCAATAAATCTAAACTAGTATGCAAGTAACATGTAAGAAGTGACATCCTTCCCCAAGCCGAACTTCACATTGTCCTCAATGTGAACACTAAGAAGAACAACGAAGAAAAAGAAAAGGGAAGGATACAACTCACAGAAAAGGCGGATAATGAACATAGAGTGTGCCATACAGTATTGACACTTCCACCACAACCAAAAGCACGTCACTTCAACCTCAATCAGAAGAATCCAATGCCTTGAGTAACTTATCAAATGCTCCTGCAAACATGTCACTGAAAACAAGATATGGCTTGATTGCAAGCACATCTATCTTCACAAACATAATGTCAGCAGGAACAAAATAAAAGTGAAGACAAGAAGAATCAAAAGAAAATGGAGAAAATGAAGACAAAGTATAACTTTCCTGTATTTGTTGTGTAGACACCAGAGATCTCAAGGAAAGAATATCAACAATGTCAACTTGGCCAAATGTATCTTTTAATGGTGGCCCTTTTAGAAAATATGAGGGAAATAAAATAGGATGGGAAGAAACAAGATCAAGCCTTCTTGAAAATGGAATATGGGGACAAGAAATTATAGGTTCAACCTCTACAGTTTCACTTAAAATGTCACCACCCTCTAAAATAGGCTCATTAACAAAGTGGTTTGTAACTAAAAGTTTCTCCTCCACCAAAACATTCATCCTATCCATATTTTTCTCATTTTCATCATTCCTTTCGATATCGGGAGTCATATAATCACCATTCTCCACTGACATGGCATTCTCAACACAATCATCATCATCATAGGAAAACATATTTTGGTCTCTTATTTGTTGAATGCCTGATAATTAATTAACCATCAACTGTTGTTGGTCACACAATTTCTTAAGGCTAGCACTGATTTCTTTGTCAGACTCAGTCAATTGTTTCATTAAATCAAGAAGATATGTAATACACTGTGATGATTGTTTTTGAGGATAGTTATGCAAGTCCAATTGGGGAGGGGAGTTCCAATTATGCACATAAGACTCATAGGGAGCATATGGTAATCCATTGTAATCTAAGTTAGGATTGGAAGAATATTGATTATCATAAGATGCACAAAAATTAGAATTCGAATAATCAAAAGATGCATCATAATCAGGCACTTGACCATCCCAACAATTATAACCATATTGTCCCTGACAATCAGTAAAATTTGCTCCATAATGGTGATTCCACTCCATTATAACACAGTCAGAGGAGATTTAAACCAAAAAAAATATATATATATATACAATTCTAGGGAACACATGTTCCTTTGAATGGGGCTTAGTATAGACAAGGAATAATCTAGACTCTAAGACAATTAAAAATTAAACAAAACCGTTTCCCCGGCAACGGCGCCAAATTTTGACAAGCTAAAATCGTATCACCTAATCAAAAGTAATCCTAAAGTCCTGTAACAAATAGTAGTCAGGGAAGTAGCTAGGGTCGAATCCACAGGGAAACAGTGTTCTTTTCCTAATTGTCGATCAAATCTAGATTATAAGGAACGAGTGTTTATTGGTAATTATACTAAACTAGACAATAACTATATCGAGAATATCAATAATATAAAGTCTAGGGCATAGGTTCACCAATGAACAATATTCTAGGATGAAACACAATAATAAAAAATGACTAACGCAGTCAAACAGGTTGATTTCCTCTCTCGAGTCGAAATTAACCATAGAATGATATTAACAGGCTCTCGCAATTTATTAATACCAACTCTACCTATTGAAACTAGCCTTAATATCAAGTTTATACCTCTCGGCGCATAACCTAATATTGCAATACTATAACAATCAAATCTGGCCAAATCGGATTGAATTGAGATAATACATTCAATAGGAATCAACATACATCATCAAAAATTAATACTTTATAAACATCCCTTCATAAAAATTCATGGATCCCCTTAACCCTAGAAATAAACTACTCAAGCCTAATTGGGTAAAACATACTCATGCTGAAATAAGTAAACATGGTGAATTAATAATTAAGGATTGAATAAGAATAACAAGAGACAGAAGAAATACCAATTGAAGAAAAATCTTGCAAAAATCCTAACTTCTATTGAAAATCCAATGTAAAAATGGTAAAGAGTAATACTATGGTTCATGAGTAATTCAAATGTGCTTAGGAAAACTAAAGCTGAAACAATAATGTTAAAACGTGCTTTCTACCCTAAAAGGATAAGTATTTATAAGAAAATAAGAGTCAGCGCAACACACGCTTAAAACTCCTTAAAAATCGCCCCGCCCGGGATGCCGGGGCGGATCCCGCCCGGTCGGGCGGTTGAAAGGTCAAAACCCGTAGAAAAAGTAAAACAGTGATCCGCCCGGCCGGGCAAGATCCCGCCCGGCCGGGCCCGCAAGAAATACCAAAACTGCTCATTTTCAAAACTTCATAACTTTCTCGTCTCTCGTCAAAATTCAGTATGTGACCAGTCGTTGGAAAGCTCTTCAAGTCTACTTTCCAATCCAATTAGAATCAATCAATTATCATTTGTGTATCAAAAGTTATGAAGAAAAGAGTATACAAGAGTCAGTTTTGGCACTTCTTTCAGCAATGCTTTGCTTCATTCTAGCCCAAATTCATCCCAGAGAGATGCTTTGTGATCCTCATGCAATCTAACTTCTTTATTCATGTTTGCTTAACTCAAGATTAGTCAACCACAGTCTATTTGCATTAATATCACCTGAAATTCATCAAAACAAGCAAATGGAGAGCAGTATAGCCAAACTTGAGTAAATCATGCAAATATGCACCTAAATGCCCTCATTTGAACTTTAAATGCAACCTAAAATCTATGTATAAATATGACTCATCAAAGGTCTTTCTGGGTGAAGATGTATTTGAGGCTTTTGTGATCAGTGAAAATTCGACAAGTCACCCCGTAAAGGTAATGTCTCCAGATTTTTAAGGCAAAGACAATTGCGGCCAACTCTAGGTCATGTGTTGGGTAATTAACTTCATATGGTTTCAGTTGACGGGATGCATAAGCTATGACTTTCCCATTTTGAATAAGAACACAACCTAACCCATTCTTTGACGCATCACTATAGACATCATACCCCTCATCCCCGTTAGGCAAGGCTAGAACAGGTGCTGAGGTAATCTCTCTTTGAGTGTTTGAAAGGCTTTCTCACTGTCTTCAGTCCAGTTAAACTTCCAATCATTCTTCATTAAGTTAGTCATGGGTTTTGCTATCTTCGAAAAGTCTTTCACAAACCTCCTATAATAACCGACTAAACACAAGAAACTCCTTATATCTGTGACATTCTTTGGTGTAGGCCATTCACTCACAGCTTTTATCTTTGCAGGATCTACTGACACACCCTCCTTAGAGACGAAATGACGCAAAAATGACACTTTTTCTAACCAAAATTCACACTTAGAAAACTTTGCATACAGTTGGTTCTCCCTAAGTGTCTGTAAAATAAGCCTCAAATGTCCCTCATGTTCCTCCTTGCTCCTTGAATAGATCAATATATCGTCTATGAACACGACTACAAATTTATCGAGGTAGGGTTGAAAAATCCTATTCATGAGGTCCATGAAAACAGCAGGTGCATTGGTTAACCCAAAAGGAATGACTGTAAACTCATAGTGTCCATACCTAGTCCTGAAGGCAGTTTTAGGTATATCTTGATCAGCAATCCTCAATTGATGGTAGCCAAACCTTAAGTCTATGTTAGAGAACATCCTTGCACCCTGAAGTTGGTCAAACAAGTCATCTATCCTAGGTAATGGATATTTGTTTTTCACAGTGACATTGTTCAACTCACGGTAGTTTATACACAACCTCAAACTACCATCCTTCTTCTTCACAAATAAGACAGGGGCTCCCCATGGTGACATACTAGGTCTAATGTACCCCTTCTCTAGTAGTTCTTCCAACCGGTTTTTCAACTCGTTCAATTCCCCGTTGGAGCCATTCGGTATGGGGCTTTGGAGATAGGTCCAGTTCCAGGTACTAGGTCAACAGTGAACTCTACATCTCTCCTTGGCGTCATACCAGATATCTCATCAGGAAAAACATCCTAAAATTCTCTGAATATAGGCACATCCTCAGGTTTCAATGGATCATCCTCCACCCTTCTCACGGAACACATAAATAGAGGCCATCCTTTGTCTATATAGCTCTTAAGTTGCAAGGTATTGATTACTTTAATCCCTGGTTCTCGAGGTATTCTCCTATATGACACCCTTTTCCCCACAGAGTCTCTCAGTTCCACCTTCTGTGCATCACAGTCTATCTTAGCCTTGTACTTCCCAAGCTAATCCATTCCCAAAATGACGTCTAGGTTCGATAGATTAAACTCTATTAGATCGGAAGGAAAGAAACCCTCCCCTATTTTCAGTGAGACGTTTAGGAATTTCTTAGTGCAATTAACAGTATCCCCAGACGGAATAACTATAGGCATAGAAATTGACTCGGACTCAACCAGCGCTAGAGTTCTAAAAGTTGTATGGGCAATAAAAGAAAAAGATGCTCCAGAATCGAACAATACTTTAACAGGAATTGAGTTGATAGAGAAAGTACCCGTGACAACATCTCTACGAGCTTCCTCTTCGCTAGCCGTCATCATATACAGCTTCCCTTTGCCCTTATTATCATTATTGTTGGTCACATGGTTCCCATTTGGTGCCTGATTATTTGCATTGGTTGGTGGTTTGGAGTAATTAGAGTCCCCTGACCCATTGAATGCATTTCCACCATTCCCATTCCCATTCCTAGGCTTATCTCCATAGTTCCCTTTCTTTTGACAGTTGGGGTTAACCTTATTCTTCGAATAGCACTCGTACGCTCTATGCCCCATTTTCCCACATTCACGACACTCCATCTTATTACCCTCGCAATCCCTCCCATGATGGTTGATTGGGCACTTCTTACACCTGTACACACGCTTAGGTCTGCGGTTGTTGGTGTTATTGTTGCGGTTATTGTTATTGTGGTGAGTGTTGTTGTTGTTGGCTCCCTTACGGTGTTTCTTTTCAAATCTCTGAACCTCGTGGTTTGTATTCTCCTTTCGTTTCTCACCTTGTTTACCACCTTCCTCTCGTTTCCTTATTGCATATAAGTGGGCAGCTTTGCCAAAAACATGGTCCAACAAAGTGAAAGTATCTCCCCCCAGTCTCCCTTGCAGGTCAAGGGTGAGCCCTAATTCAAAACGTGAGGCCTTAGCTTCCTCAGTAGGGGCAATTTCAGGAGCAAATCTCATCAGTTCTATGAAGTTGCGGTAATATTCCTCAACAGACAGGTTCCCTTGCTCTAGCATCATAAACTCTTGGGCTTTCTGCTTTTTGAGGTATGGTGGGTAATACTTATCCCTCAGAGCTTTCTTGAAAGTTTCCCACCCAAAGTCAGGTTGTTTTAGGAGGTTGTCCTTAGCTTGAGTCCACAAAAAGTGGGCATCCCCAGTAGGTAATAGCTTGCTAAGGACACAGTCTTGTCATCTGGACATGTGAGGGTAAAGAAAAGCTTATCAAACTCCCCAACCCAGTTTTCCAATTCTTCGGGTCCCCCCTTTCCCATTCAGTACTGGTGGGTTCCTACGGGCAACCTTTTCAGAGAAGTCCTCATCCCGGTTATGTCCTTGGGCTAGGTTAGTTGTGATCTGCACTAAGTCACGAATCGATTGTCCGACATTCAGAGAGGTATCAAACGTGCCACCTTGACGAACCATTCTGCGCTGAAAAATGACACAACGACTGTCTCAGTGCCATACACATAGTCGTTTATTCACTTAACTATTACACATTTGCACGTTCATACAACACGTTTTTATTGCGAACAATCATTAAGTCTCTATTAACTTGCAAAATAAACATCTCAAATAAGACGTTAAATCAAATAATAAAAGAATGAAAATATTGTATTATTATTGAAAAGGGGAAAATTTATTGTTTCTAAGGAAAACATAATATGAATAAATAAAGGAATAAAAGAATGCTAATTTGCTACTTGAAATGCAAGCCTTATTAAAACTGAAATAAACAAATAAAATAATATTCTAATCCTAATTATACTTTCAAAAGAAACTAGGGACTATAATGGTGAGCTTCGTCATCTGAGTTAGGATTTTCTTTTCCTTCTTCCATGTCGGCTTCGTCCTCAGAAGGCTTGTCATCCTCTATAGGTTCATCTTCCTCCATGGGTTCTTCCTCTTCTATGGTATAGTGGAAAAAAACGCAAGGGCTGCAGTCAAAACAACCCTAAGGGCTGCGTTTTTGGCTCGCAGCCCTTGCCGTAGCAGCCCCTCGACAAAAATGAAGGGTTGCGGTTTTTGACCGCAGCCCTTCACTACGACGGGCTACAATTTTGGGTCTAAACTGCAGCCCTTTTTACAAATTAAGGGTTGCGGTTCAAATCAAAACCGCAGCCCTTGTGACCCAAAAAAAAAAATTATAAGAAATTTACAAAATAAACCAAAATTTACAATGTCACCTGCAAAACCAAAGAAATCAACTTACAAAATTTACAATGTAACCTGCAAAACCAAAGAAAGCAACTTAGATTTTCAAGGCACTCCAAAAAAAGACACCACGAAGTGGGAGGCTGCGCCATTGACGAATTCATCGAGCTTATTTTCCAATTATTTGCCTTGATCAATCAGCACAAATGAAAACGCATTTTAATCAATTTTAAACAGTTCAATGAAAAAAAGTACATATTATAGTGAAAGAAAAATAAAGAATAAATTTTTAAGGGTCACCTAAAATTGCAGGATTTTGGGATTTTCGAGAATAAAAAAGGGTGAGAATTAATCAACGAAATGGTAGAAGAGTGAGAGTTACACATTCAATTCTCAAAAAAGTGTCCATTTTGATCTTGTTCTTCAGTCTTTAAGTTTCTTTAGGTGAGAAAGAGAGATATGAAATAGAAAATATAGGAGAGTTTGACAACAAACAACAACCAACAACAACAAACAACAGCAAACAACAACAACAAACAACAACAACAAACAACAACCTTCGATTTCTGGCGTACGACAGAAAACGAGCAGGGACGAAGATGGGGACGAAGATCCATCGATTTCTGGGGACAACAGAACACGAGTAGGGACGACGTAACACGACCGAACGGAAGCGAGCCGGTGAGAGAGAGCTGCGAACGAAGCGAGCCGGTGAGCGAACGAAGCGAAAAAAAGAGGAGAGCCGCGAAGAGAGAGAAGGATGGGGGTTTGTTGAGGTGAGAGAGGGGGAAATATGGGGGACTGGGGGAGAGAGAGTGGGGGAAAAGTTAGGGTTTTGGTGTTATACGTACTCCGTTGTTTTGGGGCAGATTTTGGCGTGTAATTAAGTGAAGAACTAAAGGGTTGCATTTTTAATATGGACCGCAACCCTTCACTAAAGGGTTGCGGTTAGCCCAAAAATCGCAGCTGATGTGTTCAAGTTTATCGGGGTTTTTACGTTGTTTTAGACGTCTTTTGGATGGAAGGCTTGGTCGTAGTCATTGGCATTAGCACACTTTTAGGCTTTAGCGGAAGTTTAAGGTTGAAGTTGTAAGAGAGTGTTAAGGTACGACATTGTGAGCCTTTGGAGTTGTTGGGAGCTTTGGCCTATAGTCACTTTGGGCATCAACGCAAGCAAAGACATGAACATCATTGGACAAAGATCGAAACCATCATCCTTCGGCCGCCCAAGCAAGTTCAAGAAAAGCCCGGGTCGCACCTCGCGACCGTACCGCACCCTCGCGACCCGGGCACTTTTGTGGTTCGTTCGTGTCCGTCGCAAAATACGAGGTGCGACCATACTCGCACGTCGC
Organism: Beta corolliflora; assembly: GCA_947648045.1. Taxonomy (NCBI): domain Eukaryota; kingdom Viridiplantae; phylum Streptophyta; class Magnoliopsida; order Caryophyllales; family Amaranthaceae; genus Beta; species Beta corolliflora. The sequence continues at coordinate 1,869,584 of CANSZD010002984.1, forward strand.
GACATGGCTATGTCGCACCTCGCGAAGTATGCCGCACCTCGCGACCCCTGGCGTTGGGCAAAGTCGGCTAAGTTGCCGACTTAGACAACTTGTAACTTTCTTCTTCTTTTTCGTTATAATTTCTTTTGGGAGTATAAATAGGACATTATTCATAACCCTAAGGGGTTAGCCACTCTTAGAGAAAAAGAACTCCTCCCTTTTGTTTTAGTTTTCTTGTTTTCATCTTCCATTGAGCTCTATGTATTTCACTTTTGTATTGTGGACAAGAAGCATGGAAATTATAGCTTAAACTCTCTTGGGAATGGTTGAAGGAAGCTTTTGACGGTTTATTGTAAGATTTACTCTTTCTCTTACTCTTTATCTTGGTTATTGTCTAGCTTTCAATATTAATGTTTATGGTCATGACTTGGATTAGCTAGGAGTACTACTAGTTAATGTTTGTTGTTGATTTAATGCTAGGTTTCGGATATAATCTGATGTTATATGCTTAACCATGTTGTAGTAAGCTAGGTTCTCTTGATTTATGCTAAACATTATTGAATGAATCCAGTTAAGCTAGACAAGTTGTTGAATGCTTAGCGCTTGTTTAAATATCGGCAATATTATCGGTTCTCTATTCTTAATGCGATTCTTAGTTTGAATCTCGACGCTAGGAGAGGTTGATTGAGAATTAGGATTTTGTAATGCGCAGCTCGTACTTACTTAACTAAAAATTGAGAGAACGGAGGATTCGATCCTTAACGATAATCAACCAAGAATTGAGTAAGCTTGCAGTGAATCGATAAATAGATCCGTAGAAGTGGGTATCAACTGGACCCTAACTTCGTTATTATTGACTTCCACTAGTTAATTTTCATCTTGTTTGCTCGTCTAGATTTTGATTTAATCCAAAATCCCCCATTGCCTCGATTGTTCATCACGTAGAGAAATCTAGGTGATCAGTTTCATTAAATACACTTGCCTTGCCCATTTCCCTGTAGATACGAACCCTACTTCCTATCTACATTTATTTGTAAAAGAGAGTAGGAGAAAATTATATTTGGTGACTCTCACGACAAGAGCCCGCCAAATTTTGGCGCCGTTGCCGGGGAAACGGTGTTACTTGTTTGTATTTAGTGTATGTTTTTGGATTGTATTGCATATGGTTTTTGTTTATGGTTAATACTCGTGCTACTAACCAAGAGCCTTTGCAGTACGATCGAGATCTAGAACTAAACCTTTTCAGGTTGAGAAGAGAATTGCGTGAAGGCTTTAGAGAGCTCCCTTTTTCGCTTGAATTTGAAGAAGAGATGCCTCCTAGAGTTGAGCACCGCACTTTAAAGGAGCTCACTGCTCCTAACCTTGACCAACAGCCTTTGTGTATCACATTTTCGGAACCGGAAGTGGGGGACACATTTGAGCTAAAGTCGGGGTTGATACATTTGCTTCCCTCATTCCATGGGCTAAATGGTGAAGATCCAAATAAACATTTGTCAGAGTTTCACGTGGTATGCAAAGAAGATGAAACCAAGTGGAGTTTCAGAAGACATAATCAAGCTTAAATCCTTCCCCTTTTCACTAAAAGACGCAAAGAAAGGATCGGATGTACTACCTTCCGGTTGGGCAAAGATCACCACTTGGGCACAATTGAAAAAGAGCTTTCTCGAGAAATACTTTCCCACTTCTAAATCATCTACATTGAAGAAGGAGATAAGTAACATTGAGCAACGGGGTGATGAGTCTTTTTATGAGTATTGGGAGAGGTTTAAGAAGTTATGTGCTAGCTGTCCATACCACGGTTATTCAGAGGAAGATTTGGTGCTATATTTCTCTAATGGCTTATGTGATGAGGATGCTAGGATGGTTAATGCGAGCAAGTGGCGGCTCCATTGTGAATAAAACCGCACTCGCCGCTAAGGAACCGTTAAATGAGCTTGCTCGAAAGCTCGAGGCGGTTAGTAGAAGGTCCGGATCTCGACGTGTGGTCGCCGAGGGTTCTAGTTCTTCTAAGCCGGGAAGATCGAGTGCAAGCTCTCACATCCGTGATGCGAGAATTCATAGTGAAAGAGAAAACTCACCAAGTAAAGGCTTGTGGCATTTTCTCTTCAAATCATCCAACTGATTTTTGCCCTCATCTACAAGAAGAACCGAGTGAAGAGGTTAAGGCGGTTGGTTTTCAGGGCCAAGGTTTCCAGAAAAGATATGATCCATATTGATCTGGTACCTACAATCCGGGATGGCGAGATCATCCTAATTTGAGGTACGGGAATTCATCGGGGGAACCAAAGACCGCCACAAAGCAGATAACCGCCCACCACCTCCTTATTCGAGCGCACTGGGAGCAAGGAGCTCCATATTTTCGCCGCAAGGCCAATCACGGGGGACCGAGTACCAAGCATGTCTACAGAGGATATGATTAATGCTTTAACTAAAAATGTTACTAACATGCAGGGAAATATGGTTCAGTTTCAGGAGGAGACCCGTTCGAGCATAAAGATTCTGGAAAAGCAAATGAGTCAGGTCTCGGGAGCTGTGGGTCGATTAGAGGCTCGTGATTCGGGTAAGCTACCGTCTCAAACGGAGATTAATCCGAGACAAAATGCAAGTGCCATAACACTAAGAAGTGGAAGAGAACTAAAGAGCAATGATAAAGCGACCGCTAAAGACAAAGAGGTAGAGGAAGAGGTCATTGTTTATGAACCAAGTGCCCGATGCCGAGCCAATGTCATCTACATCGATGAGCAATCTAAGCAACCACCACCTCCACCACCTTATGAGCCGGTTCCACCATTTCCAGAGGCACTGAAAGATACTCGAAGAAAGGAGTGCGATAAAGACATTTACGAAACCTTTCGTAAATGTGAGGTAAACATTCCCCTTTTAGATGCTTTAAAACAAATTCCTAGGTATGCAAAGTTTCTTAAGAAAATGTGCACTACTAAAAGAAAACAACGGTTAAGGGGAGCACAGAAGGTTAAGGTTAGCGAACATGTGTTTGCCATGTTTCAAAAGAAACTTCCCCCAAAATGCAGTGATCCAGGCATGTTTGCTATACCTTGTGTGATTGGGGACACCAACTTTCCAAGGGCTATGCTAGATTTAGGGGCTTCTATAAATGTAATTCCTTATTCTTTGTACGAGTCCTTAAAGCTAGGTGCCTTACATGAAACAGTGTTGTGATTCGGTTAGCAATCGTTCTAATGCTTATCCTAAGGGAATAGTGGAAGACGTGTTAGTTAAGGTTGATAAGCTGATTTTTCCTGCCGATTTTTATGTCCTAGATATGGAGCACGATGAACATGCGACTCCTATTTTGTTAGGACGACCATTTTTAAAAACTTCTAGGACTAAAATTGATGCGCATAGTGGATCTCTTACTATGGAATTTGATGGAGATACAGTAGAGTTCAACATTTATGATTCCATGAAATTTCCGAGTGATGATCATTCATGTTATTCTATAGATGTGATTGACTCTTTTTCGCAGGACGTGTTTGAAATTGATGGTAAAGATGAATTGCTGGTGGTTCTTGAGCATAGTTTGAAAGATAATGAAATTGAGTATGTTTTAAGCGCTAATTTGCAGGAAATAGTGCAGGTTTTGGAAGATCAAGACAAGCTTCCGACGGCCCCTTTTCATTTTGGACCCGTCCCACTAACCATTCCTAGAGAGAAGTTGTTACCATCTGCTTTTTGCGGCCCCAAAAGTGGAATGAAGCCACTTCCCGATAATTTGAAGTATGTGTTCCTTGGAGAAGGAGAAACATTACCAGGTGATCATCTCAAGTCGACTCACCCGAGAGCAAGAAAGAAGACTTATTGAGGTTCTTAAGGAGCATAGAGAAGCAATTGGATGGACGATTGCCGACATCAAAGGCATAAGTCCCACCACATGCATGCATCGGATCTCGATTCAAGATGACGCGAAACCGGTGAGGCAACCACAACGCCGGCTAAACCCACCTATGATGGAGGTAGTGAAAGCATAAATTCCAAATTACTCCAAGCAGTATGATTTACCCTATTTCGATAGCAAATGGGTTAGTCCTACCCAAGTCAGGCCTAAGAAGACGGTGTAATCATGTTGTGGAAAACCAAAATGGTGAGTCGATTCCTACACGTATCCAAAATGGATGGCGTGTTTGCATTGACATCGTAAATTGAATGCCGTGACTAGGAAAGACCATTTTCCTTTACCATTTATAGATCAAATGCTTGAAAGACTTGATAGTCATGCCTTCTATTGCTTCTTAGATGGTTATTCAGGGTATTTCCAGTGGCTATTGCGCCAGAGGATCAAAAGAAAACCACATTTACGTGTCCTTTCGCACGTTTGCATATAGGCGCATGCCTTTTGGGTTATGCAATGCCCCTTTCACTTTTCGTAGATGTATGATGAGTGTATTCTCCGAATATGTCGAAAGGTTTGTCAAGTTTTTATGGATGATTTCACTATACATGGAGATTCTTTTGACAGATTGCTTGCAACACTTAGTTTTTGTGCTTAGAAGATGTATAGATTCTAACCTTGTGTTGAATTCCGAGAAGTGCCATTTTATGGTGCGACAAGGGATTGTTTTAGGCCATGTGGTTTCCGAAAAGGACTCGAGGTAGATAAAGCTAAGGTAGACACTATTCAATCTTTGCCTTATCCTACTAATGTTAGAGAAATACGTTCTTTTCTTGGTCATGCAGGTTTTTATCGCAGTTCATCAAGGACTTTTCGAAGATTTCATCTCCTTTATGTAAGTTGTTGCAAAAGGATGTGGATTTTTCTTTTCGACGAACATTGCAAGAATGCCTTTGAAACCTTGAAAGAAAGACTTGTCTCGGCTCCAATTATACAACCACCGATTGGTCTCTTCCCTTTGAGATCATGTGCGATGCAAGTGACTACGCCGTTCGGAGCGTGTTAGGTCAAAGGGTGGGGATAGCACCTCATGCTATCTATTATGCTTCCATGACACTAAATGAGGCTCAGCCGTAACTATTCTACTACCGAAAAAGAATTATTAGCCGTAGTATTTTCTTTGGAAAAATTTAGATCTTATTTGCTTGGAACAAAAGTTATTGTATATACCGACCATGCGCAGCTCTTCGTCATTTAATGACGAAAAAAGAAGCCAAGCCAAGATCGATCGTGTGGATTCTACTTTGAGCGAGCTTGATTTGGAGGTGAAAGACAAAAAGGGGACCGAGAATTTAGTAGCGGATCATTCGAGTAGATTGGTGTCTTCCTATGATTTAGAGAAGAATGTTGAAAAACCATGGAAAGAACCAATTCGAGAAGAATTCCCGGATGAACATTTGTTCGCCCTTAAGGAGTTTAGTCCATGGTATGCTAACATTGTGAATTTCCTTGTCTCTAACAAATTTCCTCATTTTTCAAAAGCACAAAGAGACAAATTACGAAGCGATGCAAAGCATTATGTATGGGACGATCCATATTTGTGGAAACATTGTGCGGATCAAGTGATTGGAAGGTGCATTCCCGATAATGAGGTAATATCGATTCTCACCTTTTGTCATTCCCATGCATGTGGAGGTCATTTTGGAGCAAGGAGAACTGCTCGAAAGGTATTAGATTGTGGTTTTTATTGGCCTAGTTTGAATAGAGATGCATACCATTTCTGTAAGTCGTGCGATAATTGTCAAAGAGTCGGGAATATCTCCCAAAGAAATGAAATGCCACAAAACTCGATCTTATATTGTGAAATATTCGATGTTTGGGGCATTGATTTTATGGGGCCATTTCCTAACTCTTTTGGTTTCATGTACATTCTTTTAGCAGTGGATTATGTATCAAAATGGGTGGAGGCTAAGGCCACTCGTACTGACGATGCTAAGGTGGTTGCAGATTTTGTGAAATCTCACATATTTTGCAGGTTTGAAATCTCACAAGGGAACTCATTTTTGCAATCGAACCATAGGTGCGCTGCTGAAAAAGTATCATGTGACTCACAAGACCTCCACGGCCTACCATCCACAAACAAATGGCCAAGCGGAGGTGTCCAATCGCGAGATCAAATCAATCTTGGAGAAAACGGTGAATCCAAGTAGGAAGGATTGGAGCTTGCGATTGGAGGATGCACTATGGGCATATAGGACGTCTTATAAAACCCCCATTGGTATGTCACCATACATATTGGTGTTTGAAAAGCCGTGTCACCTTCCAGTGGAGCTTGAGCACAAAGCATTTTGGGCCATTAAAAATTTCAACATGACCTTGGATGAGGCTGGATTGCATCGGATACTACAGTTGCAAGAATTGGAGGAGATAAGGAACGAGGCCTATGAAAATGCAGCAATTTACAAAGCAAAGACTAAGGCATGGCATGACAAGCTAATAATAAGAAAAGAGTTCGTGGTGGGCCAAAAGGTCCTCTTGTTTGATCCCGCCACGTCTTTTTCCAGAAAACTGCGTTCTAGGTGGATCGGGCCATTCATTGTCGTGAAAGTGTTTCCCCATGGTGCCGTGGAAATCATGAGCGAAGCTACTTCGAAGATTTTAAAGGTAAATGGGCAAAGACTTAAACCATACTTTGATGGATTCGAGCAAGTAGGGGCCGAGGATGTCCCTCTCGGTGCCCCGGAGTATGGATAAGGTTCTTTAAAATGCTTCGTCATGTCGACAACGTTAAATAAACGAACTTGGATGTATATATTTGTTTCAAATCTTTTATTTGCATTTTTTTTCGTTGTAGGATATTATGTTTGTTTGGTTATGATTTTTGGCAGAAATCCGAGAAATTTGAAGAATGAGAAGTGTGTTGTGTGTGTGAGTAATTTGTGAGTTACAACAAGTTTGAAAGAATGTTAGAGAGTCATTTTAAAAAGAAGGAAAACCGAACAAGAGAGAATTTTTGAGCGAAGGATTTCAGCCCAGGTCGCACCTCGCGACCTGTACCGCGACCCGCGAAGCTGGTGGATTTCGAAGGAAAAAATGCAGAGTGGGATCGCACGGTGCGAGAATTGTCGCACCTCGCGAAACTCGATGTCGCACCTCGCGACCTATGTCGCACCTCGCGACCTGGGTAAATCCCGCTTCTTCCTCTTCTTTAAACATGATTCTCCTCTCCCTCTCACTCTACCCACTCGACTATCTCACTCTTCCACTCCCTCACAGCGGCTCGTCTCTCTCTCATACTCCCTCCACCGCCACTCCACCGCCAAAACCGCCGCTCCATCCTTCAATAAAACCACCCACCTTCATCTCCTTCTTTAATTCATCACCTCACACTCAATTTTCAGAATTTATCTTCAAAAAAATCAAACCCTAGAATTTGAGGGTTTTCTTTTGGTGAAGAATTTGGGGAAATTGAAGGATATAAGTTGAAGATACAAGCAAAGGAAGGAGTTTTATCACCACAACAACAACTACATTACATTCTTAAGAGCATTTGAAGGCTTCCCTTGGTACACAATTTCCATCTCTAACAACATTTTGTTTTGTTTGAGAAATTTTACTTCATTATTCATAGTTAGTCTTGGATTATTGTTGGTTGTTATTGTTGTATGTTTAAGTGGTGATTGATTGTTGAGGGTTGAGAATTATTGTGTTGTTTGAGAATTGGTGGTTGTGATCGAGCATTGTTTCAATTGGGAATCGGGTGGTTGTGTTGCATTGTGTGGAGGGAGTTGTTGCTTAGAGATGGCCTCACAAAAGAGAAAGACCACTAATGCTAGCTCAAGCAGTGCACCTCGTGTTAATACCATGGGTTTGAACAACCTCACTTCCGACCATAAAGGAAATGGCTTCGCCTCACTAAGCCCTAAGAGCCATACAAGAAACCAAGTTTGTTTGTTTGGATACATTGGGCACCTTAGGGTTGCGTGCGCCTGTTGAGCAATTATTGGGTAAAGTCGGGTTACGCGGTTTTACTGAATTTCAAGCCCGTACTTATGAACGCTACACTTTAGAATTCCTTTCCACATTAGAGAAGAGTAGCGATGAGGATGGAAAGTTCATTACCTTTCACCTTAATGATAATGAATACACAATGCACTACAATGAAATTATGGAAGCTTTTGGGTGGACTTATGTGGAGGATAGGGATTTTGAAACTCCGGGTGTATTCAATGAGTCTATGTTCTATGGTAACATCACCAATGGTTCGACATGGCACTAAGGTGCAAGAATAGCTCGCTCCCACATCCGCCTCCGTTTTTTCTCACCGATTTCTTACCATGACTATCTTTTGCCACGGTGAGCCTACGAACCTCCCAAAGTTTGATTTAAAATGCTTGTGGGCCATGACACCCGAGGGATGTGGTTGCCCGAATTGGGTTGGAATATTTGTTAACAATTGTTTGGAGATCGCGAGAAAAGAGAGCGGGAAAATAAGCATGGGTGGAATGGTTTCCCTTTTGGCCGCTTACTTGGAGGAAGAGATTCCGACTGACGATAACGGCAAAAGATTCTCCAGCATTAGGTACTATTGATGCTCGTTTGTCGGCAGCCTCCAATGTGTACAATAAAGATCAATTGAAGAAGGCATCAATGTTGTGGGTTTCCCCAAGAGGCAACCATTATGTATGGCTTTACTGGGGCCAATAGTGTGAAATATATGGTTTTGCCTCGTGCTCGTAAAACACCATCACCGCTACTACATCTCATCGTCGCCTCTATCTCCTCCGGATGATACTTATCGAGACGTAGTTGAAGAAGAGTTTGGTAGGCGCGTGCCCCAGACCGCCACGGCCGAAACCCCCGAGCCCCCTTCAATATTTCACACCATGGTCGAGACAAGATTTGATGCTCTTGAGGAGAGTCAAAATATGTTCTGGATACAACTAAATGATATGCAAGGCGATTGGATGGGTTTCGAGGACTCAATGTACTCCATGTCTTCCGTGGTTTCGGCCATGAATTCTTTCTTTGCAGCCTCTAACCCCTAAGTTACCCCGACCCCCGCCGCTACCATCGAGATGCACCGCCGACGAAGGCAAGCGGAGCGTGACTCTAGGGGAGCGGGACATCGCGATCCCGGTGGGCCTTCCGGTTCTTAAATGGTTAGTTTTATTTCCTTCTTCTCACATTGAGGACAATGTGTATTTTAAGTGTGGGGGAGGAATGAAGTTCGGATTGTAAATATTTATATGCTTTATGTTTTATGTCGTATTTTCATGAGATTGAAAAAAAAAAAATGAAAAAAAAAAAAAAAAAAAAAAAAAAAAAGAAACAAAAGAATGATGATAAAATGAATCCCGCTAAGTTGAAAACCCGCAAGGGCGGGTGACTTAGGCAAAATTTGGGGGCCTTGATAGGTTGAAAACCCGAAAGGGCAGCCTATGCAAAACAAAAGGCTTAAAGAGCGGGTGAGTTGTGAGCTTCTAAAAAATATTGAGAGGCTAGGATGAAAACCCAAAAGGGCTCCTAGGCAAAATGAGAGAAAAAGAAAAGAGAGGAAAATTTTATTGCTCATTTGCGGAGTTTTGGTGGCATAAGGATGGAGGCGTTTTAGGAGTTTTCGGGTAGGTTGTGGAAATATGTTGATTTCCTTGTTCATATGGTGATTTGTAAAGTTGTGCTTATTGTTTAAAGTTTGAATTCCTTTTGCAACTTGGAATTTAAGCTTTATATTGATGGTTAGTTGATTATTTTTGTAGTAAGCATGGAATTTACCCCTTTTTGTCATTGTTCCATGGCTTACTTGGTGTAAGTTAGTTGGAGTAGATTTTAGGTTACGTTTGTGGTTTGAAGTAAGCATGGAGTTTATTCTTTTTTGCAGCACTCCCCGGCTTGCTTAAGGTTAGGATAGTTGGATTGGTTGGAGAGTTAAGGCGAAGTTTGGTGTCGATTCACTTGGGCATTGTTTTTATTTATTTATTCTCTTCATTAAGTTTACTCGAGGTCGAGTAAAGACTAAGTGTGGGGGTATTTGATGTGTTCACGTTTATCGGGGTTTTTACGTTGTTTTAGACGTCTTTTGGATGGAAGGCTTGGTCGTAGTCATGGGCATTAGCACACTTTTAGGCTTTAGCGGAAGTTTAAGGTCAAGTTGTAAGAGAGTGTTAAGGTACGACATTGTGAGCCTTTGGAGTTGTTGGGAGCTTTGGCCTATAGCCACTTTGGGCATCAACGTAAAGCGATGACATGAACATCATTGGACAAAGATCGGCACCATCATCCTTCCGCCGCCCAAGCAAGTTCAAGAAAAGCCCGTGTCGCACCTCGCGACTGCAGACCGCACCTCGCGACCCGGGCACTTTTGTGGTTCGTTCGTGTCCGTCGCAAAATACGAGGTGCGACCATACTCGCACCTCGCGACATGGCTATGTCGCACCTCGCGAAGTATGCCGCACCTCGCGACCCCCGGCGCCGGGCAAAGCTCCGGCTAAGTTGCCGACTTAGACAACTTGTAACTTTCTTCTTCTTTTCGTTATAGTTTCTTTTGGGAGTATAAATAGGACATTATTCATAACCCTAAGGGGTTAGCCACTCTTAGAGAAAAAGAACTCCTCCCTTTTGTTTTAGTTTTCTAGTTTTCATCTTCCATTGAGCTCTATATATTTCACTTTTGTATTGTGGACAAGAAGCATGGAAATTATAGCTTAAACTCTCTTGGGAATGGTTGAAGGAAGCTTTTGACGGTTTATTGTAAGATTTACTCTTTCTCTTACTCTTTATCTTGGTTATTGTCTAGCTTTCAATATTAATGTTTATGGTCATGACTTGGATTAGCTAGGAGTACTACTAGTTGATGTTTGTTGTTGATTTAATGCTAGGTTTCGGATATAATCTGATATTATATGCTTAACCATGTTGTAGTAAGCTAGGTTCTCTTGATTTATGCTGAACATTATTGAGTGAATCCAGTTAAGCTAGATAAGTTGTTGAATGCTTAGCGCTTGTTTAAATATCGGCAATATTATCGGTTCTCTATTCTTAATGCGATTCTTAGTTTGAATCTCGACGCTAGGAGAGGTTGATTGAGAATTAGGATTTTGAGAGAACGGAGGATTCGATCCTTAACGCAACCAAGAATTGAGTAAGCTTGCAGTGAATCGATCAATAGATCCGTAGAAGTGGATATCAACTGGACCCTAACTTCGTTATTATTGACTTCCACTAGTTAATTTTCATCTTGTTTGCTCGTCTAGATTTTGATTTAATCCAAAATCCCCCATTGCCACGATTGTTCATCACGTAGAGAAATCTAGGTGATCGGGCCATTAAATACACTTGCCTTGCCCATTTCCCTGTGGATACGAACCCTACTTCCTATCTACATTTATTTGTAAAAGAGAGTAGGAGAAAATTATATTTGGTGACTCTCACGACAAGAGCCCGCCAGCAGCCCTTTAGTACTAAAGGTGTAATAGCCCGAATTTTAAGCAGCTTTACTTATGAGATTGATTATAATTTATTAACTTAATTATGTCATTATGTTTTAAGGAGATAACTTTGAGAAATATAATTCATTAAGTATATTTATATTTAGTGGGTTTTATTGAAATGAGAATATGAGATATCTTAGTTATGTATTTTAATTATATATTTATATTTTTTTTTAAAAAGACAAGAATAAGAAGAAAACCTGATCTTGTTTTTCACTCTCTTACGTGTCATCCTAAACTAACAAAGGAGCACATAAACGTTGAAGAACTCTCTAGATTAAGCAAGGGACATCTAGTTTTCTATTTATAAGTAAACTAAACCCTTTGAAAGGGGATTTTTGGGGGAAATAACTAATCAAGGAAATTAACCCAAATTTACTCTCCTCTTGGTTTTCATTTTGGTATTACTTTTTTTTCTCTCTCACGTTCCTTCTGCTGGTTGCCTTTGGCTTGCCCTCTTCACCGACTTATGAGCTTCGTCCCCCTTTGAGTCACCACCCGATGGTGTTTCTGGCGGCGATGGTTCCATGAACCCGCGCTACTATGCCGGTAGCCGTGGCTTCAGCATTGCCGCTGCTGCATGTGTCAATTTGTGTGGTCTCTTCGGTGCTACATATTTCTTTTTGGCAGTAGCATTCTCGATTGAATAAGGTACAAGCTATGTTTTCAGCTCTCTTGTTTCAAGAACTCAAATTCTGATTAAAATGGGTTTTGTTGTTAGGACTTTTGTTATGTAACATTTCAACTCCGAATTATGTTATGGGTTACTAAATATCAGTTTGGGATTTCAATTTCAACGGATATTACTTAAGTTCACCATGATTAAGAAAAGGTTGAAGCTTTTGTTTCAAAACTACAAAATCAGTTTCTTTGTACCTAGAATAATCAAGTTTTATCAACACATCTTTAGAGTTAAGATTAGTAGTTAAGATTTGGAAAAATCTTTGGTTGTAGTATGATGTGTGGTTTCAGTAAGTAAACTAATAAGAGTAATTAAATTGATAAGTGTTAATTAGTTTGCTCATGTAGAATTAATAAGGAGTATTTATTGATTATTGTTGGTGTCATTGTTGCAATTGAGGTGAACTCACAAGAGATGATTATGGAGCTTAAGCAAAGTGTGTTGACGAATATTGCGAGCATTGTTGGAGATAGATTTTATAGAGTAAGTTAAATAAAGGAGTCAAGATTAATATGAACATTGAGTTCAAGTATTTAAGAAATATTGTTATGAGTTATAAATGAGTTTAAGTATTTGGAGTGATAAAAATATATATATATATAAACGAATAGTTGAATAATGGTATAACTATTTATGACGTGGAAAGATGAAATAAGATGTTGTTGAGATAAAATAATAATTGTAGATTATAAAAATTTATATACAATTATAAAAATTTGGTATAATATATTAATGGTTATGGAAGTATCGAGGCAATAAAGTCAGGAACCCAAATAACTATCTTATGATGATAAGGCTAAAGTAAAGAGGTGTCAGTTCAACTTTGGGGTGGAGTTTAATCATTTTAGATTCTTCATCAATGGGCTACTAGAAGTTTGAAGTTCAAGTATGAGAGGTCTACATAATTGAAAGAAGGGGGAGATGTTAAACGCTAAATTATTTTAATGGAAGAGTTACTTGTAGTTATAATACATTAGTCCGATCTCTGCGAGTTTCACCTAAATTATAGAAATATGTCCTATGGAGTTTTATATTATGAGACTTAGATAGACATGATACGCTTTATAAATCTAGAGATATGAGCGATGTGGGAATTGATGTTCTTACTTGTTGAATTCAGGATGAGCGTGAATAACATGAGTTATACTTGGGATATGACAAGAATATTATAATTAGTATCATTGAGCATAAGTATAAACATCGAGATTGGCTTAGCTGTATAGATTGTTAAATAAGATTAAATGAAAAGTTATTCTTAAGTAAGAGAACTTTTGTAACTAAGATATAAAGTTATGTAAGATTAAATTCTGTTTTGACTTTCTGATTAGTAAGCTACGTTTTGAGCTTCAATTATAATACGCTTGGACTATATTTCCTTTAAAAGTCCGTATTTGAAAAGTTCATTGAATTGTAACCAAATGCGATTATGTTACGAGATTTTTGATATATCTGACTCGAGAATTATGAATTGAGCCTTAGAAAATATTTAATTTGTAAATTATGTATTTTGATTCTCGCTTTGAGGGGGAAGAAGTCGCTAGAGCAAGTTGATGAACAACATTTTGTATTCTGTATTTTCTGTATCATGGGGACATGTCTTGAAAAGTCTTGCAAGCAGTACATAACGGAAGAGGGAGACGTCTCTTGTAAAAGTTTAGAGAATTCGCCTGGAAGGCAACTTTATTCGTGTTCTCTTCCCCAGTATAATATGATTTGATTTATGAAAGAAAGTAGAAATTGTGTTTGAATATGCAAGGGGTTTCGTGGAAGTTATTTCAAACTTTATTTCCGAAGTAACTCACTCAAGTTTATGGAATTCCTGGGGTGAATATGGGAATGAATTACTGGAAAACTCATTAGGAATTTATGGAGTTAGTTATGCTATGCATTTTGGATTGAAGGGTATTGAATTTGAAATAGAGAAGCGACATATATTACTATGTCTTAGAATATAATTAGAGTTGAGTTTGGAAATCGTATATATTATTCCATGGAATTGTTATGGTTCCTCTGATTGAGAGTAAATACAATTTATTTCGAAAAATATTCTTATTATTATGAAAGTGAGTATCATTGTAATTTGTGTAAAGTATTTGTTACATGATTCTTTCATTATGAATTTTTTGTACCTTGAATTCAAATGTCTCGTAAGATAAGCTTAACTCTATACATACGTTTTAAGCCACCAAAATATTTTCTGGTTGGACAGTGTGTACTCAGTTTCGCTGATTTTGTTCTTGGAACCAGTCCATGTGCAGAGTTCATTGTTAATAATTGTGCAGGTTAGTTCGCTCCTGAGGGCATTAATGATCGTAAGTTGTGATAAGAGAGATGTCTAGTTCAACCCATGATCGAGATCATATTTTTGTTAAGAATCTTATGATATATCATTGTACTCATTTGGAGATTTATTAGTTAAATTCATGAGGTTGTATAATCTATTTTGAGTTGTTGTATTATGGGTCATATTCCAAAAGTCAAGATCGATACACGAGCTATACTCTGTTATAGATGATTGTCTAATTGAGGTTTAATTAATGATAATCGTAATTTGTGAATGTTAAGTGTGATTAGCTAGCAGCTCGGAAGTGCGGGCTGTTACAAAAGGGCTGCGGTTTTTGGCTAACCGCAGCCCTTCACTATTAAGGGATGTGTTTTTCTAAAAACGCAGCCCTTGCTTTTCTTTCCACTAGTGTCATTTTCATTAGGATCTCCCTCTTCCTCATTTTCTACGTCATGTATAGGTGCAACATGATTTTCCTCAATCACTGTGATAAATGTTCTATTATTCCCTTCATCATCGAAAATGTAGGTAACAGTTCTAAGGTTTGACGCTATTTGGTACACCTCGAGTATGAATTTATCCTCAAACGTTTGGTACCTTGCTCTTTTTACAGCTCTGGGTGACGTTTGTGGCTCAGGTTTAACTCTAGGGTTCTCAGAATTCACATCTACAACCTTAGTTCCCGAGCTTGCCCCCACATGATAGGTTACTCTAACTTGAGGTGATGAGGTAGAGGGTTCACAACTTCTTTTCTCACGAATTATCCATTCATTTTCACAGTATTTAAGGTCAGTAATGAAATATCCTAGCTACAATAGGAAGGTATTGGTTCCAGTAAGTATGTTTGGTTGCATTAAAACCTTCATTTTCTGACCATATATCCCCATATCTACGGTGTACGAAAAGGTAGGGTTCCTCCTTAGGGACGTACTGCAGCATAAAGTATATTTTCTCAATTTCAGTCCTTAGTCTAGTATCTCCCTATAAGGTCCTATATTCCATAGCAGCTTTCATCTTATAGGCCAGATGTCCCAATCTTCCGATATTCGGTGTTTCATCAGATACTCCTTAGAACCTATGTCGTAAACCATCTGCGAATTAAAAGAAAGAAAATAGTCTAAGTTCTAGAGAAGTAAAAGTTTTTAAATATACATTATATATATACATATATAAGAGGTAAAATGATTATTTTCAATTTTAGAACTCCTTAAACAAGTTCAAAATATTTACAACAATTAGATGGTTCTTTCCTAAAATATTCGAAACTAGCACTATATGCACGCGATGCGTGCGGCTGTATATTAATATTAATAGTAACATTAAAAAGTGTTAAAAAAACTAACTTATAATATTTATGGTGAATATTGATAAGCGTTATGGGTTTTTATTCGCATTGCTCTGGTGTAAAGAGTAATGTTTTCTAGAAAGAACTATGTCGAGGTAGGATATGTTATCTTGTATTTGGTAGATAATTCAACAACTCTCCTTTTAAACAATGATCTAGGTTATGTTTTTCTATTTATTTAAAAATACATATATTTTGTAGGCATATTTTATGAGTAGTAGTTCAATTTAATGTCACTGGATAATTGAGGTTTTTAGGCATACTATGGTGAGTAGTGCTTCAATAAAAAAATAAATTATAAATTGATATTGTCTGATGATGTATGTTTATCTCTTTAATTATTTATTATCCCAACTAATTGTGATCCTCAAAAAATAAAAAAATGAATATTCTCTAAGTCTCTTAATTCTTTTATGGTTTGTTAATGCATGTTACTTGAAATTGTTATTGCAACTGAAAGTTTAGATAGTAAGAATCTCTGTAAAACTTTGCCTTTATAATTGTTTGAAAATTGATTTAGTCATCAGTTTATATTTTCAATTGTGATTTTTCTATTTTTTACACATTTTTATGTATTTCTTTTTGGTAATGTAGAACTTTCCTTATTACCCATATTTGTAAATGAGGAAAGAATTAAGAATATATTTTCTTTATTATTTTTTGTGAGATTAAGGGTATATAAGTCTTTTCAAGAGGGGACACCATAGCTCCCCTCTTGGCTTATATAATAGAGATAAGGTTTTAGTTCAATACCTTTTTTAAACATGTTTGGAATATTATACTAATTCGAAATTTTAGTGAATAAAATATTTCATCACTTCACTTTTTTTTTTAAAGAAGTCAAGCAATTTCAATATCTAACTTAGTGCTTCTATAAACTATCAGTGTCTATGTACCTATCCTTGGACATCCTCCTAATCTACTCATACTTCGAAGATTTGAAAGAACCTTTCACAAATTCAATCAAGCAACCAACACAACATTTCATATAATCGTAACATCTCGATTCATTCCACGGTATTTGCATACTTCCTATAAACATATTAGACATGGAAGGTGTTGAACCCTAGTTTTGATGATGACAAAGGAACAAAGATGCAAACTAAGTATTGGACTAACAAGTTGTTTAAGTGAATGAATTTCAAGGTATCAATGAAAGGAACAAAGAGAACAGTGAGTCAAGGAAGAAATCAAGTGTGGATTTTGAAGACTAAGTAAAGATGTTTCATAATTTGGTAGTGGAGCAGCATTGGAGCAAGAAGACTAAAGCGAGGCTTTTTGTTTTTAGTTCCATTGTAAAAGAACGAGTAAGAATGGTAAGGAACTATGGCAATTTAGAATGAGAATGAGCGTTTGTTCCTTTGTAAGGAACAAACGAATTGGCACTTAACTAATAAGTTAAAGGAACTAGACTTAGGATGAAGCATTACAACGGTTTGTTTATGTCTGTTGAGTAATTTATGCCTAGATTCTAGGTAACCGTTTTATTTAAGGAAAAATCTGATTTTAAAGAAAATCTTTTTAGGGAAAAGATTTTATTTATAAAGATAATAAATATCCTTCAGTTTTTATGGAAAATATTTTAATGATAATATTTTTGGTAAAAGGATTTTATTTTGGTTTTAATAATTAAAATGTTTTTATTGAATCGGATTTTCGAATTAATGCTTTAAGTGGTTGCTAAAATTAAGGGGAGCAAAGAACATAATTATCTCCACGTTTAACAAGTGATTATGGAGATCTTAGGTTGAATGAGGAACGTGTTCCTCCGGGTAAGGAACATCATGGGATAATGCTTTTACCACTAACACATGTTTTAACGTTCTAAGTTATTACCAGTATAAATACTAATGTCTAATTAAGTTCCAAGTTCTGTCTGACCAAGTGAATTAGTGAGTTTAACTAAGTAAAGTGTCAGTGCCTTCATTCTCTCATAAAAGCCATTTGTTCTTTGCCTTCTTACTCTAATTCCACTAAGTTTATTTGATCAATTGTATTTTGGTTTTGGGGTAAGGGAACTTTGAGTGAAGTTCGTAAGAGAGAAGCTTTGAGTGAAGCGAGTTAAAGTGAGAAAACTTCAAGTAAAGTTGAGAGGAACAAATGTTAAAGGGAACAGTTGTTCGAGAACTTGAGTTTAGGAACTCAAGGTGTGGCCCATGAGTAGAATTAGGTTGTAAACGAAGTTGTTTAGCCTAATTAGTGAAAGAGTTGAGTTTAAAATCCCTAGTGATCGAGGTTGTTTCTTCTTGTTGGGCCCAAGAAGTTTTTCCTCGTAAAATCCTCTTGTGTTCCTTTAGCTTGTTTCTTTGTTTAAGTTTAAAATTCCGCAAAAGTTACGTTTATTTCTACACATGCAAGTCACCCCCCTCTTGTATTGTTCCTAGTGAAATAACAATTGGTATCAGAGCTAGAACTCACGAAAGATATGAAACCCTATTGAGAAAAAGATCCAAGGAACAATGAATACCACCGAGAAACTTGAGGAAGGTTACTCTACGCAAAGGCCTCCCATGTTCAATGGAAAGTTCTATTCCTACTGGAAGAACAGAATGGAGATATTCATCAAGGCCGAAAACTACCAGGTATGGAGAGTCATTGAAGTTGGTGATTTTGAGGTCACAACTACTAATGACAAAAATGAGGTAATTCCTAAACCCTTCTCTGCATATGACAAAGCTGATTTCGAAAAAATGGAAGTAAATGCAATGGCTGTAAAATTGTTGCATTGTGGGCTTGGACCCCATGAACACAATAGGATCATGGGATGCAAATCTGCAAAGCAAATATGGGATTTACTAGAAGTAACCCATGAAGGAACTAATGAAGTCAAGAGATCTAAGATTGATTTACTAATGAATCAATATGAACTGTTCTCCATGAAGACTAAGGAAAGCATACAAGAGATGTTTACTTGTTTTACTAACATTATTAATGAGTTAGCTTCTCTTGGTAAGTTTATTTCATCAGAGGAACATGTTCGAAAATTTTTAGGAGTCTTCCTAAGGATAGATGGATGGCTAAGGTCACTGCTTTACAAGAAACAAAAGACTTCACTATGTTCAACATGGAACAAATTACTGGGATCACTTATGACTCATGAGCTTCACCTTGATACCGAGTATGGTGAAAGCTCTAAGTCAAAATCCATTGCCCTCAAAGTAGATGATGAAGATGACTCGACTCAAGAAGAGGAAGCAGCACTCATGGTTCGAAAATTTCGAAAGATGTATAGGAACATGAAGAATGGGAACTTCAAAGGTAAAACAAAAAAAATTTCTAAGAAAGCTGCTTGTCATAAATGTGGTAGTACAGATCACGTCATCAAGGAGTGTCCACTTTGGGAAAATGATAAGACCAAAGAAAGGAACAAGGGACGCTTTGCTGAAAGGAACAAGGAAACTAAATCACCTTTTTCTAAAGTGAACGTTCGAAAGGCTATGATAGCAGCTTGGGGAGATTCAGAGACGGAGGAGGAAGAAGAACAACAAACTGAAGAAACTGCAAATCTTTGCCTCATGGCAAACACTGACGAAAAAGAAGTTGAAGAAAATGTTGAGGTAAGATAACATGGACTTGAATCGTAACTTATATGGCCAAACTAGGCCTGAAATTTATGATCTTCTTTATGATGCAATTTTTGAATGTAGAGATGAACGTAAAAAAACGTGAGCAAACTGAACAAGCTGTTAAAGTTTGTATAGAACATATAGAATGGCTTAAGAAAATGAGAACGGATGTTGAAACTAGGTTCCTTGATTTATTTGATAAGAATTTAAAAATCAAGGAATCATATGAGAGTGTGAAGAATGAAAGTTATCTAATCAATTTAGAAATTACACACTTAAAGGAATTTGTCCCTGTTCTAAGTTCCTTTGATATTAGATCAACTCCTTTGAAAGGTTACAGATCTGAGATCGAAAATTTGAATAAAGAGAAAAATATTTTAAAGGAACAGATCTATAGTCTCAAGAAGGAACTAGTTGTTGCAAGGAACAGAGGCAAAGTGATGGTTGTTCCTAAATGGATTGAGAGACCACAGACTAAAAGAAAAGAAGGTCTTGGTTTTGAAAACTACAAGAAGAGGAACAAGCATAAGAAATATGTTGACCTACCTAGTGATAAAATTTGCATGTACTGTGGAAAGATAGGTCATTACATAACTCAATGTCAAGTAAGAACTGGAATGATTGGCAAAAATGTGAAGATGAGTAACATGAAATGGGTTGCCAAATCAAATGCTAGTCAAGAACAGGAACCCACGAAACAAGGGGTTCCTACAACTAACAACTAGTTGATTTTTGCAGGTTGGAGTGAGGGGGAACAACACTTGGTATCTTGATAGTGGTTGTTCTAAACATATGACAGGAGACAAATCTAAGTTTCTCTCACTCTCAACCTATGAAGGTGGAAGTGTGACCTTTGGTGATAATAAGAAAGGTAACATTGTTGCCATGGGTAAGGTTGGTAAGTCACTATCACACTCCATTGATAATGTATTTTTAGTTGAAGGTTTAAAGCACAATCTGTTAAGTATTTTCCAATTCTGTGACAAGGGAAATGTTGTTAAATTTAATAGTGAAAATGCTTGATCATTAACATTAACTCTAAGAATGTCATCTTGGAAGGAACAAGGAAAGGGAACACATATATTGTGGATCTTGACCTTGTTCCTAAAAACAATTTGACATGCCTTAGTGTTATTGAAGATGATCCACTCTTATGGCATAAGCGTCTAGGACATGCAAGCTTCTCATTACTTGACAAACTTCGATCAAAAGTTCTTGTTATGGGATTATCATCTATAAAATTTCATATTAATCAAGTTTGTGATGCATGTGCCAAAGGAAAGCATATTAGATCCTCTTTCAAATCTAAAATCAGTAGTGAGCACCACAAAACCTTTAGAATTAATTCATATGGATTTGTGTGGCCCTATGAGAATTCAAAGTAGAAGTGGAAATAGGTATGTGTTAGTTATTATTGATGATTACTCTAGGTACACTTGGGTTATTTTTCTCTCTAGTAAGGATGAGACTTATGATGAGTTCCTTGTCTTTACTAAAAGAGTTCAAAATTTGAGTGATCACAAATTGATGCATATTAGATCCGATCATGGTACAGAGTTTGAAAATTATAAATTTGATGACTTGAGCAAAACCCATGGGTAGATCATAATTTTTCTGCCCCTAGGACACCACAACAAAATGGGGTTGTAGAAAGGAAAAATAGAACGTTGGAAGAAATGGCTAGGACCATGCTAATTGCTAGTGAACTTCTAAGGAACTTTTGGGCTGAGGCTGTTAATACTGCTTGTCACATAATAAATCGTGCCATGATGATACCTATCATTAACAAAACTTCTTATGAGCTTTATTTTGGAACGAAACCCAATATTACTCATTTCAGAACATTTGGTTGCAAATGTTTTGTTCATAACAATGGGAAAGATAATCTTGGAAAATTTGATGCTAGGAGTGATGAAGTAATATTCTTAGGATACTCATCCCATAGTAAGGCTTATAGAGTCTACAATAAAAGAACTATGTGTGTTGAAGAAAGTATCCACATAATCTTTGATGAATCTGACAACTTTAATCCAAGCAAACAGGTTGATGATTTTGAGATTGGCTTGGTACGACAAAATGAGAAAGATGCAGATTCAATTGAGGAAGAAGAAATAAAAGAGGAAAGGAACGAAGGAGATGAAAACATTCATAACAATGATGTTCCTGTTCCTCAAAATGATGGAGTTGTTCCTGTTCCTACTAAGAACGAAAATGTTGAAGGAACAGCTTCAACAATTGCTGAAAGAGGAACAAATGAACAAAGCTCCTCATCCTCTCATGAAACTCAAGAGGAACAACCTGTTCCTATAAGGGAGTTTCAACCAAAACCTTGGAGACATAAAAAATCACATCAAGTGGAACTCATCATAAGTGACATATCCAAAGGTACGCAGACTAGATCTCAATTAAGGAATTTTTGTGCATTTCATGCGTTCTTATCAATGATAGAACCAAGAAATCATGAAGAAGCCCTAACTGATTCTGACTGGATAACTGCTATGCAAGCTGAATTAAATGAGTTTGAAAGAAACAAGGTATGGCATCTAGTTCCCTCTTCTAAACAACAAAAAGTGATTGGCTTAAAATGGGTGTTTAGAAATAAACTAGATGAGTATGGAACAATTGTAAGGAACAAAGCTAGACTTGTAGTAAAAGGTTATAATCAACAAGAAGGAATTGACTATGAAGAAACCTTTGCTCCTGTTGCTAGACTTGAAGCCATAAGAATACTAATTGCATTTGCTGCTTATATGGGATTTAAACTATATCAAATGGATGTTAAGTGTGCATTTTTAAATGGCTATTTAAATGAAGATGTATATGTTGAACAACCCCCTGGATTTGAAAACAATGATCTCCCAAACCATGTCTACAAGCTTGACAAGGCTCTTTATGGGTTAAAGCAAGCGCCTAGGTCATGGTATGAGAGATTATCAAAGTTCCTTTTAGAAAACAACTTTAAAAGAGGAAAGGTGGATAAAACTTTGTTTCTAAAATCGAAAGGAACTGACATACTACTTGTTCAAATATATGTTGATGACATTATTTTTAGAGCAACTAATGAATCATTGTGCAAAGAATTCTCAAATCTTATGAGTAATGAATTTGAGATGAGTATGATGGGTGAGTTAAATTTCTTTCTTGGATTACATATTAAGCAAACTGAAAAAGGAATTATTTTTCACCAATAAAAATACATAAAGGAACTGTTAAATAAATATGGCCTTACAAATTCAAAGATAAATCACACTCCTATGGGAACTTCAACTAGATTAGATGAAGATTCCATAGGAACAAGTGTTGATCAAACAAAATATAGAGGCATGATTGGTTCACTTTTATATCTAACCGCAAGTCGTCCGGACATAGTTTTTAGTGTTGGTTTGTGTGCTAGATTTCAAGCTAATCCCCAAGGAGTCTCATCTAAGCGTCGTGAAGAGAATTCTTAGATATCTTAAAGGAACATATGATCTTGGACTTTTCTATCCAAGAAGTGATACATTTGAGTTAAGAGGATATGTTGATGCTGATTATGCTGGGGATCTTGTAAATAGGAAAAGTACATCAGGTATGGTTCAATTTCTTAGTCATAGTTTAGTTTCTTGGAGCACCAAGAAACAAAACACATTTGCTTTATCCTTCGTTGAATCGGAATATGTAGCATTGCTTTGCATGTTGCTCTCAAATGCTTTGGATAAAACAACAACTTTGTGACTATGGAATAATCTTTAATTGTGTTCCTATTTATTGTGATAATACTAGTGCCATTAGTATTTCAAAAGATCCACTGCATCATTCAAGAGTTAAGCATATACATATCGGACATCACTTTCTAAAAGAAAATGTGGAAAAAGGTTTGATTAAACTTGAGTTTTGTCAAACTTAAAAATCGAATTGTTGATATACTAACTAAGCCTCTACAAAGAGATAGATATGAAAAATTAAGGCTTGAGTTAGGTCTAATAAAACTTAAGTAATTGTTTCTATTCCTATCCCTCATGTCTGAATTGATTTGTTTTACTCTATGTGATATTAAGTGACTGTGATTAATTTCCTAAAACCATTGCAAATTAACATGTTAAAACATATACATGGATTCATATGAATAAAGCTACTCACAAATGTCACATAATACTCCCCTTATTGTTCCTAAGTTAAAGAAACATGCATGATATGAAGAATGTTGACATTTAGCATAAGTTGTTCCTATAGCACAAGTTCCTTAGAATTTATTTTCTTTCCATAAATAAAAAAAAAATCCATAAAAATCAAAAATCCGAAAATCCCAAAAATATAGGAATCGATTTAATCAAGTCATGATTTCCTTTTATCTTTTCTTTCATTTTTATCTTTTATTTTTTTATCCTTTTAATTTTTACGCGTGTAACTCTTCATTACTGTTACATGCATCTTCTTCCTTCTTCCATTCCAAACCGTGTTCAATAAACGCTTCAACTTCACCATTATTCATCTCCTTCACACCTCTTCACACGACATAAAACCACAAATTCTTTTCACCAAATGGCAAAAACCTCTCTCAATTCACCTTTTCCAAAAGCAAAAACTCCCAAAACCTCTCAAATGGAAAACCCCTCTTCTCCATCCAAAACCCTAGAAGCCGAAAATTTTCAAGAAACAATAATGGTAGTAGAAGAGCAAAAATTGAAATCACCTAGGAGAAGTGTGAGAAGAAGAAAACTAATTGGGGAAGATGATGAAGAAGAATCCCCGGAACTAGTTGAGGGGGAAGAAGAAGTTACACCTGTTCCTTCCAAAGAAATTGTTGCTTCTTCCTCCAAGAAAAGAGTGGAAAGAAGTGATTCAAGGTATGTTTTAGGATTTTGTGTCGATTTGGAGTGGGCCAAGAAAGTTAGATTCAATGAATTAACCGACATACTAAAGGAACAGGGTATGGAATACTTATTTGAAACCACTTTTAATAATGCCTTAGTTCCTTTAGCTATGGATGAATTTTGTGCAAACTTCATCAACACTGATGGAGTATGGACTACAGAAGTTAGGGGGAAGAAAAAAAAAATTTCCCAAGAAACATTAGCAAAAATATGGGAAGTTCCTTGCAAAGGAACTTATCTATATTTTAAGAGGAAAGGAACTGTCGCCTTTCCCAATTTCTCCCAAGATGAAATTGTTGAATCCTTTGGGGGAACTGCTGGCCAAAACAAAATAAACCATAATCTTCTTTCTCCTGTCCACAAAATTCTGTTTAATCTTGTTTGGAGAGCACTCATTCCTCGAACTGAAAAGAGGAATGAGGTGGGTCTCTTGGATATATGTTATATGTTTTGCCTTGACCACCACATTCAAATAAACTTTCCTTCTCTCTTTATCCAACATCTAACTCATTGCATTGAAAATCATTGTGTTGTTGGCTTTGGTGCATTGATCACCTTTCTTCTTTCTCACTTCAAAGTGAAGACTACTGGTTGGCCTACCTTGGGAATAAAACAAGGAAATATTCTCAATGAAAAGACTTTGTATGGTTTGGACCTCTCTGTCCAAGATGGAGTGTTAACTCAAGGGAGGATTGTTACTAGTTCTTCTCACAAGAGAAAACTGCCCAAGGCAGTAGAAGAGGAACCAGTGGAAGTTATACTGGAGGAACAAGTTCATGCCCCTACAGAACCTAAGGAACAGAAACCCAAGAGGCGGAAAAATGTTGCCAAAAAGCCTTCCCCTCCTGTTCCTAAAAGAGTTAGACAAAGCACTAGATTGAAAATTGCTAAAACTGTCCTTGTACCTTCAAATAAGGACTCTCCTTTAGTCCTATCTGATGCAGAGGAACAGGATCACAACTCACCTAAGGAACAAACTCTTTCATCCTCACCAAAAATCCCAGCTACTCTCACAACCATTCCTTCCATCTCTCCCTCATCCTTCTCTGTTCCTTCCAGTATTGAACAGTTGAAGGTCGAGATGAAAGAACCAAACCCTTTCTCCTCTACATCCACTTATCTTCCACCACAACCACCTTTTCTTCCTTCCGTTTACACCACCACCTCACCTTCTGTTTCTCTCCCAGGAACAGCAGGTCCTTCACAAGAAAACACCTCAGTTCCTCCACCTCAACCATCCTCTGCCTCTGGTTCTAAGGGAAAGGAACAAGTTCCTTCGGATGAATTTGGTTGGCTTAATGAAGTGTGTCTCCCTGCTCAACATATGATTATGTTTTACAATCATCTTCACTGGACTTTAGATGCTAAAACTGATAAAATGATGGGTTTAATGAAAGTCCTTAGTGATACCTTAATTGAACAACAAAAGAACATGGAGATAATGGCCCAAGCCATTAACAGTTTGAAGCAACAACTTGATGGGCAACATGGAGAGGTTATGAAGAAGTTGGAAGAAGTGGTTGAGGAAGAAGTCGTTAAGGAACACCATTCCCCTTCCCTTCCTAATGTCTAGTTCTTGTTTCTCTTAAAGGAACAAGAATTCTTAGCTTTTGGTTCTTTTCTTTTCTTCATTTTCTCTTTTGTACTTTAATGGAACAAGTGCTATAAATAGATGACGTTTGCAATATTTATCTTTGTTTGTGATTGAAGTGCATAATTTCTTACTTGGAATGGCTAGTATTATGTGATTGATGTTTGAGCAAGTCTAACCTTTGAAATTCCTAACTTAACCATTTTTTGTGCTTGTTAATGGTCTCAAGGTCTTGTACATATCAGTCTTCCCAAAATCACCAAGCGTTTGATCTTTTTTACGATGACAAAGGGGGAAAATTCGAAGGCCGACGAAAGAACAGGGGTGGACTGAGGAGGCAAGAAACACGTAGGACGTGAAGAAAGGAAGGAGCGCAGGAGAGAAAAAAGAAGAAGGAGAGAGAAAAAGATTTTTGAGGAGTAAAAACAGCTGAGGATAAAAGAATGTGTTTTGATCCTCTAGAGTTCTAAAATAACTCTATAAGGTAGAGTTTGAGCAATATCAACCATTAAATAAAAAATCAATGGCTCATATATTCTCTTTCCAAAATCCCCCTATTTTTTCTCATTAAAATCCACCCCCTAATTTTTCCCTCCCACCAATATGAGCCATTGATTTTAAAATGTATGGTTCAAATACAACTCTGCCTTGTAGAGTTTCACTAAAACTCTAGAGGATCCGGACTCTAAAAGAATAGGGTTTTACTTTTTTTCTAATTTATAGCATGAGAAACCTAGGTATAATAGGATTTGTTTCCAAATCCAATTCTTATTGCTATTTTAATTATTTGAAAAACAAAACTAAAACCGAATGATAACATAGTTAGGTACACAAAGTAGTTTGTATTTTCTTATTTGTAAAATAAATCCAAAAAAAAATACGGAGTATTACAGGCTTCTCCCCTTAGAGGAAAGTTTCGTCCCGAAACTTTGAGGTAGCCAGTCTCAACGACGATCTTTTTGCACTTCTAAGTCCCAATATTTGGTAAGCTTGTTCTGTTTCCCCTTCTCCGCCATTAATGGCGTTTTTCTTCTCAGTATCTTCAACTTCCGCCATTTTTTCATTCTCTCACTCTGAGGATCGCCCATTATTGACAGGAGTTATCGAATTTCACAGAAATTGAGAAAACGAAATTAGAGTTTTGTGAAAATAGTTGTGTTCTTCGAATATTGAGGAAGTAACAATGGCACAATTTGGCAATGGAGGTGGATTTGGAGTTTCGAGAATTGAAGTGAAGTAGCTAAAAGTCTAAAATAAACAAAGTAAGAGCTGCTTGTAAATCGAAGCAGACACTTATCATTGAGAAATTGAATTTTGTTGTATTGATGGTTGTGTGTTTAATTTCATATTATTGGGCTTTTAAATTTGTTCTTTCGAAGGCAAGTCTAATTGAAATACTATGTCTTTGTTTATTGCTTGTTTGATCTGATTTAGTCATTGATGATAAGTTGAGGTTTAATACTTTGATGATCATCTGATGTAATTAGAATATCATTATTGAGATGAATCATTCTAAAATCAGTGTATGTTGTAGTATGAAAATTTTGGCTATTTTGAGATTGTAAAAGAAAATTTGTATCAGCAGTTTGCCTTTAATTTTGGCTTCAATATCATCCTTCAATTTTTATAGAGCAAGGACGAGGATTGCATATTAGTTGGAAGTTGGAACCATCATCCTTTTGGATCTATTTCCCTTTTTCGTGGTTCTGAAGTAGAAGGAAGAAAAATGGAAGGGCTAATGAGTTTAGTATTAACAGTGAAAGTGATGATTGTCAAATCAATTCTCTTCAATTTAACTTTTTAAAAATTAACAAGAATGCTTTGGGTTTATTTTGAAGAATTATCTACTATATTGGGTTTATTTGGGTGGATAAATTGGTCTATTTTGATTTATGAAGTTGGATGTTTATAAGATGGAGGAGAAACAGATATGGAGGAGGTGGGAGAAAGATATAACACATCAATTTGTCTGTTCGCCATCTATTACTATATACTAAAAGAGAATACATAGTTCAGTTTTCCCCCCAAAACTATCCTATGTGGCATGACCATATTATTGTAATTCCCGCCCATATCTATAACTGTCCATGTGGCATGTTTATGTTACTTATTTTCCCGCTTCATGTTTTAGCCAGCTAACTAAATATCTACTATTCTTCTTTGAATTAAAAGAAAAAGATACTCTCCTTTCCAATAAAAGTTATCTCTTCTCTCTTCTTTAATTACTCAGTATGACTCTTTGACTTATATCTATTTCCAATAAAAGTTGCTTTCTTTTCTTTAATTACTCTTCTTTTTCTCTTCCTTCATTTTTCTTCCGGGCACTCCTTCTCCTTTCTCCATTATTCAATCTTGAAAACCCAAAAAGATTAGACTTGGTCTTGCTTAATCTTTCAATTGAATTAAATTAAAATTTGTTTCAAGATTTTTTTAGGGGAGTTTCAAGATTTTTGTGTCAATACTATTGAAATTGGATGTTAAACTTAAACGAGTGAATCGATGAGTTTTTTCTGCTGATATTAGTAGTGATAAAATTCGTTCCCCGAAATCAGATAATTTCAGTTGTTTTCCAAGCGCAAGTTGAAGATTGAGCGTGATTATTATGGGTATGTTTTTTTAAAAAAAAAATTTCTATATTATTGTTAGAAATTTCGGATTTGTCTTGGTTTATGCTAATGATGTTGAAATTTTGGTGAATGCGTTATGTGAAAAGTGCTTAGGGTTATCTCATCGTTTTTCCTATTTACTTTCAATTACTGGATCTTAATTTGGGGTAACAAACCAATAAGGAATATGAGCTTTTTTTCCAGTCTACAACTTCATTCATTAATGTTAAAGTTTGAAAGGAAGATGAAGAACCCACTTTTGTCCTAATTCTCTTTTTATGAGTGATCCTATCATTGTTTGCTCTGTAAGTATTTTTAACCTTTCTCACATTATATTCTTAATATGTTTTAATTTCTCATGACATCATACTTACTACATTTTTGGGTCATAACTCATAAATTGATTTTCTTTTTAACGTTGATAATTTGATTACTCACTTCAACGACTCACCATAATTTTGCCCATTCGCTATCTTTTGCTATGATAGATCAAATTGCATTATCTTTTAACTTCTATGGTTAATGTACCAAGTGTTTACTTTGCCCACTGCCTCCCCAATTTTATTTTGAGTTGAATTTTGTTTGACTCTTATGAGTTTATGATTTTTGGGTTATTCTTTGCATATGTTCTTCTAAATTTAAATTGCTTTCATTTTTTCTGATTTTGAGCAATCTCCGGAACAACGATGTCATCTAATACCTGAAATGTGTATTAGGAAATTATCGGATTAATGATGATGGAGATAGCAAACAGAAGTTCATCTTTATTTAGTATTTTTAACAATCCATTCTACTACATTTACCAATTTATCTAAACTTTTACAAATGGATCATTGAACGGTTTTCTAATCAGTTGGAAAATATAGAAATAGCTACATTAGGATGATTTTGAATCAAGGTTAGATTAGGCATATCATGGAAGTATCATGTTGCATGAAGCCATGGATTTGGAATGGCACATAAACTCTGTGTATGGTACTCCTATATTGGTATCCCTCCTCAATCAATTTTCTAGATCTAATTTATTTGTTCTTCTACGTTTTAATTTTGTGTAGGCAAGGATCAATTCAAATTTCATGCTTTCTCTTGAAAGAATTGCAGATTGGTGTAGGTATAAGCTTTCTTACTCATTTTACCTGATTTTGCTATATTAAGCATTGAGTTTCTTAGGAATTGAAGTAATTCTCATTGTTTGGTCCGAAATTATATGTTGGAGAAGGTAGTTAATTATTTTGTTGGTGGGCATCCTAAATTTACGATATTGCGAAATGCGGCTGTTCTTTCACTTCTGTAAGAGATGAGACTCAATCTTAGAACCTTTGGGATCGGAGGTAATGCCAATACTAATAGGTTATAACCTGCTGCTCTTTGGTTAGTGTTTAATTTGCTAGGATTTAGTGTTAAATTGCTTTATTTTTTATTTAACCTTTAGTTTAAAAATGAGTGGAAGATGACACTATTCTCTCTTTATCTACTTCTAATTTTCTTTTTTAAATAATTTAGGGAGTGTGGGGTTGTGTCTTTATAATTTCTTTTCATTTTTTTTGAGGGAAATTTCTGTTCATTTATTGACTAAGGGTTGGAAGTGTGGAACCTTTATCCTCATTTCATCAACTTATTTCTCTGATTACCTTTATGTGCATTTTTATTTCATCTTTTTCTTTATCTAACTCCACTTTCCGTATATGTTGTTGCTTTGTAGGTCAGATAAGTTCTGCTTAATTGAGAATTTGAAACTTTTATTAACTTGCAAACAGTGAACAAGATGTAATTCTTGAAGCATAAATGTAAAATTGTACACTGCATGTATCATTAGTATAGTTTTGAAACTTTAAAGGAGGTTAATGCTCGGAATAATTCAATCAGTGTACTATTATCTAAGATTGATAAAGTTAATTAGAAATAGGAAGTCGATTGAGAGACGGAGGGAGTATATCACTACAAGCTAATTTTCCTTCTCCCACATCTATTGTATAAGGAGTTTATTTTTCCTCTACTTTCCTTACTGTATCTAATTTAGATTTATGGAACTTTAAAAACTAGATAGTGTTTATATATTACTAATATATTTCTAATCTTTCAATTTCAAAAACTATAATACAAAATTATTATTATTTATATGTATCAATAATGCATAATATATGAAGTATTTAAGTTGTATTTGAAGTAAGATTTTTTACCACTATAAATGAGGAGTTTAGAAAATCTTGAATTATAAATATTTACAAAAAAACCGTGCATTGCACGGGTGCTAATCTAGTGTAAACCTATTTTTGGATCTTCTATTTTGAGTATAATTTGATTCTAGCGATTACAGAAACAATCAAGGTGTGTTTAAGAGAGAGATTTTTGAAATTAGAGGCTAGATATTTTAGGAAAGAAAAAAGGAAATTAAATTAATGCTCAATTTTTGTTTGATCAAGTTTATTTGAGTCCAAAGGTGATGATATCTACACAATTAGATTCAAGACTACAAGAGTGGAGAAGTAGATTTATGTCATTTATTAGTTTCATATGCCCCATTCCAATATTTTTTTTATTATTACTTTGTTCTAGATTCTAGTGTTAATAATTACGAAATTAGTTGAAGTAGTAAGTTTTTGTTAATAAAGATTTAGAGGATTGAAATTGTTTTTTTTTTAATAAAAGAGAAAAGTTTGGGATAAAGATTGAAGAGATAAAACAAGAGACTTAAAAGAGTAGATAATTTCCTTTACGGTTTTTTCACCAAATACCCCCGACAAATTAAAAAATTCACAATATACCCTCAAAGTTCCAAAAATTCACCATATACCCCTGAGTTTTCAAAATTGTGCACCAGATGCCCTTTTTCTAACTGCCGTTAGGTTGCCGTTAGGTTGCCGTTAACGTTATTTTCAATGTTGCCATCATTAACCCCTAATCCCTAATTCTAACCCTAATCCTAACCCTACCCCAAACCCAAACCCACCCTCCCCTCCCCAAACTCTAACCCACCCTCCCCTCCCCCAAACCCTAACCCACCCAGCCCACCACACCTCCCCATCACCTCTAACCTTGACCCCCCCCTCCCCCTCCCATCCCTCTCCCCTCGCCGCAGCCCCTACCCCCCCCCTTCACCGCCGATTTTTCAGCCCCCCACCCCTCCCCCTCCTCCTCCCGCGGCCCCGCAACCCCGAAAATTTGAAAAGGTCTCGGGGAAATTTCCGCAACGATCTCGGGAGTTTGTGTGAAATCCTAACCCTAGTTCGGATCTCGGGGAGTTTCGTGAGAGGAGAGAAGGTGCGAGAGCAGGGGAGTGCGTTTGGGGAGTGCGCAAGGTGGTCGGAGGTTGGGTGGCGGCACGGTGGTTCGGTTTTGGGCGGACGAAACAGAGGAGGAGAGGGGGTGGGGACCTGGGGATTCGAAGGGGAGGGGTGGGGGCTGGGAAATCGGCAGGTGAAGG
Source organism: Beta corolliflora (assembly GCA_947648045.1). NCBI lineage: Eukaryota > Viridiplantae > Streptophyta > Magnoliopsida > Caryophyllales > Amaranthaceae > Beta > Beta corolliflora. The sequence continues at coordinate 1,901,254 of CANSZD010002984.1, forward strand.
GGGAGGGCAAAATCGACGGTGGAGGAAGAGGGGGTCTTGCTCGGTGGAGGGAGGGGGTGGGGTGGGGGGGCGGTGGTGTGGAGGGGGAGGGGTGGGTTAGGGTTTAGATTTTAGGGTTAGGGTTTAGATTTGATTTTAGGGTTTAGATTAGGGTTTACATTTTAGGGTTAGGGCTTAATGATGGCAATATTGTAAATAAAGCTAAGGGCAACCTAACGGCAGTTAGAAAAAGGGCATCCGGTGCATAGTTTTGAAAACTCGGGGTATATGGTGAATATTTGGAACATTGAAGGTATATTATGAATTTTTTAATTTGTCGGGGGTATTTGGTTTATAAGAAAATTAATAAAGAGTAGATAATTTCCTTTATAAGAAAATTAATAAAGAGTAGATAGGTGTCTGTGTATGTAATTAAAACCCTTTCGCTATTTACCGCCCGTATTTACTAAAAATCGCCCGTATTTTTTTCAAGATTTTCCTAAACTACCCCTCTCCATTCACCCCACTCTTACTCTCTCACCTCTTAACTTCACCTACTCCACCTCTCGGACCTCCACCACCACGGGACCACCACCACCACCACCGACACCACCACCACCACCACCACCTGTAGACCACCACCACCGGCAGCACCACCACCACCAGCGGACCACCCCACCCGCGAGACCACCACCACGGCGGACAACCACCACCGGAGCCACACTGCGCACCACCACCACCGGTGTACCAAGTGTTTTTTCGTTTCCTCCACCGAAAATTCAAAAAAAAAAAACAATGGAACCAAAGTGTTTTTTTCGTTTTCTCCATGGAGGAAAAGAAACAGATCTTCGTTTCCTGGTCCGTCGGTGGGTGGTGGTGGTGCCGATGGTGGTGGTGGTGGTGGTGGTGGTTTACGTGGTGGTGGTCCGCGGTGGTGGTGGTGGTGATGTGAGGTGAAGTTGGATGAGAGGTGAGAGAGTAAGAGTGGGTAAAAGGGGAGGGGTAGTTTAGGAAAATCTTGAAAAATACGGGCGATTTTTAGTAAATACGGGCGGTAAATAGTAATGCCCAATTAAAATGTGTTAGGTTGAGAATAATATTGTATTTGAAGGGGGGTATTTTTTTATTTTCTTTTATTCCCTACAACATTTTTGCAAATTATTGTAAAAGATTGTCGATAAAATGCAAAGCTTATACACGATACAAAGCTTATACCATATATATTTGTATACTACTATATATTTATACCGATACTATTTGGAGTTTTAATAATGAGTGGAGATTACCATATTAGAAATTAGTGGTTAAATAATTGTCTTAAAAACAATGAAAAAAGGGCGCAAAGTAATATACGACAAAGGTGAATTTAACAATAAGTAAATATTAGTAATTTCAACTCATATTTGGCTCAAATGATGTTATTATGATCAATTTGGTATCGCTACATTGTTACTTTGCTATCCTTGCGTTAATATATTGGTACCCTCACGTTCATACTTTCGAAACCTTCAATTGATTCATTGGTTATCAATGTATCAATTCAACGGTTTGAAGTTATCAATGTAAGGGTACCAATGTATCAATTCAATGGTTCGAAGTTATCAATGTAAGGGTACCAATGTACTACTACAAGGGTGCCAAATTACACTTTGAATGTAACCAAAGTACATGTCAAGTGTTTCAAAGTATATTGCCAAATGTACCAAAGTGTTCTTTAAATGATACTACAAGGGTACCAAATTACACTTTGAATGGTACCAAAATACATGTCAAGTTTCAAAGTATATTGCCAAAGGTACCAAAGTGTTCTTTAAATAATACCAAAGTATACAACTAAGGATATCAAAGTATCATTATGATACCAAAATACCAAAATTTCTTTTAAATGATACCAAATTCAAGTATTCTGTCAATAGTACCAAAATATAATTTGAATGATACCAAATTAAAGTATCTTATCAATGATACAAATATATACTAATATCTTATCAATGGTACCAAAATACACTAGCGGAAAAAACGTAAGGGTTGCGGTCAAAACAGCCCTAAGGGCTGCGTTTTTGGCTCGCAGCCCTTGCCGTAGCAGCCCTTCGGCAAAAATGAAGGGCTGCGGTAAAAAACCGCAGCCCTTCACTACGAAGGGCTGCGGTTTTGGGCCTAAACCGCAACCCTTTTTACAAATTAATGGTTGCGGTTCTAATCAAAACTGCAGCCCTTATGACCCAAAAAAACAAATTTTATTTTTTTTGCAATTTTAGTCCTAATTGATCCCAAAACAGCTATATATATATATAAGTATCATTTTCCACTACAAATTATATTTTTTATACAAATATTAGAAATTTACAAAATATAAGAAATTTACAAAATAAACCAAAATTTACAATGTCACCTGCAACACCAAAGAAAGCAACTTACAAAATTTACAATGTAACCTGCAAAACCAAAGAAAGCAACTTAGGTTTTCAAGGCACTCCACAAAAAGAGACCACGAAATGGGAGGCTGCGCCATTGACGAATTCATCGAGCTAATTTTTCCAATTATTTGACCTGATCAATCAGCACAAATGAAAACCCATTTTAATCAATTTTAAACAGTTCAATGGAAAAAAAAAGTACAGATTACAGTGAAAGAAAAATAAAGAATAAATTTTTAAGGGTCGCCTAAAATTACAGGATTTTGGGATTTTCGAGGATAAAAAAGGCTGAGAATTGATCAGCAAAATGGTAGAAGAGTGAGAGTTACACATTCAATTCTCAAAAAAAGTGTCCATTTTGATCTTGTTCTTCAGTCTTTAAGTTTCTTTGGGTGAGAAAGAGAGATATGGAATAGAAAATTTAGGAGAGTTTGACAACAAACAACAACCAACAACAACAAACAACAGCAAACAACAACAAACAACAACAACAAATAACAATCTTCGATTTCTGGCGTACGACAGAACACGAGCAGGGACGAAGATGGGGACGAAGATGGTGACGAAGATCCTTCGATTTACGGGGACGGCCCGAACACGAGCAGGGACGCGAACACGGCCGACGGAAGCGAGCCGGTGAGGAGGCTGCGAACGGAAGCGGAGTCGGTGAGCGAACGGAAGAGGAGAGGTGCGAAGAGAGAGAAGGATGGGGGTTTGTTGGGGTGAAAGAGGGGAAAAATGGGGGATTGGGGAGAGAGAGAGGGGCAAAAGTTAGGGTTTTGGTGGTATACGTACTCCGTTGGTTTGTGGCAAATTTTGGTTTGTAATTAAGTGAAGAACTAATGGGCTGCGTTTTTAATATGGACCGCAGCCCTTCACTAAAGGGTTGGGGTTAGCCCAAAAACCACAGCCCTTTAGTACTAAGAGCATGTACAATGGGATGGTTTTTGGTTGGTCTAGCAAATAGTAAAGCTAGCTTTACTTAGTTTTGTTATTGGGGAACTTGACCCTTGGGGTTGGTTTGTCTGGAATTCCAGACCATATGCACCTAGGATGGAGTGCACAATACCAATAAATCTCATACGTGTGGCAAAGAAACTGGCGAAAAAATTATAATGGGCCCAATTGAAACGCGAGCTTTGAAGAAAAGGGAGAAAGAAAGACGGAAGCGAGCCATGGAAACGCAACACTCAAGAAAATGATGGGCCCAAAGTTGCCCGACTTCTTTGTCGGTGGCCACGAGCGCGTCGAGTCCCACTCGAACACGGGTAGGGGGCTGCCACGTACATTACTTGTGCAGATTTATGGCTTCTTGTGCTGATTTTGTTAACGGCATTTCAACATTATAATATTGTTATGTTAATATAAAAAAATCAACTAATAATTATTTAAAAATAATTACAGTAACGGCGATAAAATAATTTTATCTTAAAATGAGCCCAAATTTCATATATTTTACCACACTTTTTTCCAACCTATTTTTTTAATTACTCTCTCCTATCTAAAATTACTTATACTAAGCCAATAATGTAATTTAACGTAATTTAATTAGCTTTTTTTAATTTAAATCATCTATTTCATATAAAAATAAACATTGGGTAGGAGAGAGAGTAGGTGGGGTATGGTAAAAGTTGGAGAGAGAAATAGAAAAACCAAATAAGACTAGCTCACCCATTGTGAGGAAAAAAAGATGAGTTGGTGGGAGTTTAGTGGGATGTGAGGTGTAAGAAGGAGGGAAGGAGAGAGAATGACAAAAACTTAAAGATTAGCAAAGACCAACCAACCCATTGTTGATGCTCTAAAGGTCTGCGGTTTTTGGCTAACCGTACCGCAGCCCTTTTGGTACTAAAGGGCTGCGGTTTTTGGCTAACCGCAACCCTTCACTAAAACGCAGCCCTTGCTTTTTTTCCACTAGTGATATCCTTTGAACGATACCAAATTAAAGTATTATTCTGTCAATTGTACCAAATTAAAATGTCAACCGGTTCTTATAAAATTGAAATCAAGATTTCATGCTTATTATTTTTAGTATAGCATATTTGATACCTTAAACTTGGCAAATAATAATTATTCCTTCAAGTTAACCAATGAATCAATTTAGGGGTTCAAATGTGTCAATGTACGGGTACAAATGTAATAATGCAAGGGTACCAAAGTAACAATGCAAGGTACCAAATAACCTTAATCGTACTTATTTGTCTTTTTAAAAATATCTTTACAAAATTTTAATACCGTAATCATACTTATTTAAATAATTTATATCACAAATAAATTTTCACTCGTATTAAAGAATAATAATATCGCATTTTTGTCGCATAAAAATAAATTTATTTTTATAATCATACTTTATAATATAATAACACAATATATATTCTACTAAATGAACTTGCATCAAAACATATTCGTGCAAATATACGAAATAATATTTTGAATATAGAATACAAACTGTAACACATGACTAAGGACTAAATATTATTGGCACCAATGTATCCTTTGAATGGTACCAGCTAGTTTCTACGAGAATTATTAAATAAATTTAGATATGATTAAGAATAATATAATTAGTATATATATTTCTCTTTTTTTTTACAAATTTTAATATCATAACCATACTTATTTACATAATTTATATTTCGCACAAATAAAATTTTAATGATTAAATATAATATTGCATTTTTCAGTCGCATAAATTAACTTTAGTTTTGGAATCATACTCCATAATATAATTTATCAATTCAAGGGTTCATAAGTATCAAAGCTAGGGTACCAAAGTATCACCGTGTGCTTGGCATATGATTGAACAATTATGATATTTCTATAGGAACACTAGAAGAGGGGGGTGAATTGTATGTGTGAGAAATGAACGTAACTTTTTGCGGAATTATAAAACAATGAAAGGAACAAGAGAAAGACAAGAGATTTTTACGAGGAAAAACTTCTTGGGCCCAACAAGAAGAAACAACCTCGGCCACTAGGGATTTTAAACTCAACTCTTTCACTATAATAGGCCAGAACACCTTTGTTACAAACCAATTACCTCTCGGGCCACTCCTTGAGTTCCTCTATAAACACAAGTCCCAACAACAGTTCCCTCTAACTGTTGTTCCTCTCGAACTTCACTTAAAGTTCCTTTCTCTTTCTTTGCTTCACTCAAAGCCTCACACTTTACAGGAGTTCACTCAAACCCCTTCCCCAAACTCAAACTATAAGAGTTCTTCTCAACTCTTTTCTCAACTCTAAATACAGAATAGTAGAATGATAGAAATTACTATTGAAACAATGAACTCATATGGTAATGAAACTTGAAACTTGGAACTTTGAACTTTGGTGGTACTGACTCAATAAACATGATACTTAAATTAATACCTTTGTAGATTAATTATCACTTTGTCAGACCCACCTTGGAACTTAATTAGACATAAGTATTTATAGCAGTGATTAACTAGAACGTGGGATTAAATCATGTGTTAGTGGTTAAACCATTTTCCCATGATGTTCCTCAACTAGAGGAACACGTTCCTTTTGTTACCCATGTACTCCACGATCTAATGAACGTGTGTTACTGTGTTAGATTATCTTTACTGCTTCCTTAATTTTAGCAACAACTTAGCAATAAATATAAATATGATTTAATTAGAAAATATTTTAATTAATAAAACCAAAATTAAATCCTTTTATCAAAATAATATCTTTTAAAAGATTTTTATCTAAAAACCGAAAAGGATTTTATTGTCAAATAAAGATAAAATCTTTCCTTTAAAAATATTTTCCTTAAAATCAGATTTTTATCAAACACAAAACAGTTTCCTAAATTTTAGCCTTTAACAATTCAACTGACACATTACAACCGTTGCACCATATAATACTTGTCTAGTTCCTTTAATTTCGTTAGTTCCTTAACAGTGTCAGTTCATCAGTTCCTTACAAAGGAACAGATAAACACTATCTTATAATTTTATAGGTCCTTACAAATGTTTAGTCAGTTCATCGTTTTAGACACATGCTTCCTATACTAGTTCCACTAACATAGTTCCATAGGAACAGTTCCTTTATTCACAGGAACAACTCCATAGTTCCAATTCATTACCTTATGAAGATCTTTATTTCTTACATAAGAAACCTAACTACAGCATTATGTAACTAAGCTCTTCTTCTCTTGGAGCTCCAACTCAATAACTTCATTCTTCTCTTGGAGTTCCAACTCTGGAACTTCACTTATTATCTTTATAAAGCACCATTAATAATTCATGAGCCTTGCACACATAAAACTTATAAACCTCGTTAGTTATTACTTTAGTTTGTCATCATCAAAACCATATTGGGTCAACAAATTATTATTTATTTCACCAGAATGCTTGACATGAATCATTAAACAATGCAATTATATCTTTCCTGCATTCTGAATAATTGAAACACTTATCTCTTTTATGTGAAAACTTTTTTGAGATCGATAATTGTTTCACTGATTTCATATTAGAGAAAGTATATATTGAAATCTGAATGTATTCACCGAGGAATCGATCTTTGCCGCCTCAAATGCCGAGTTTGTCTGAGTGCTTTTTGGAAACTACATGGAGCGCGTTTTCAAAAGGGTACCTTAGTATCCAATAAAGGTACCAAAATATGGCTTCAAGGTTATCAATGTATCAATTTAAGGGTTCGAAAGTATCAATGCAAGGGTACCAATGTATTACTACAAGGGTACCAAATTATCTTCCAATGATACCAAATTACGTGTCAATGGTTTCAAAGTATATTGACAAGTGTACCAAAGTGTCCTTTGAATAATACCAAAGTATCCAACTAAGGATATCAAAATATCATTATGATACAAAAATATCCAATTAATGGTACCAAAGTATTTAATCAATGTACAAAAGTATATAATCAATGTACAAAAGTATCCTTTAAATGAACCAAAGTATCATTTCAATGGTACCAAAGTATTGATACCAAAATATATTGTCAATAGTACCAAAGAATCGTTTAAATGATACCAAAGTATCATGTCAATGGTACCCATACATTGGTACCAAAATATATTGTCAATAGCACCAAAGAATCCTTTCACTGATACCAAAATATTCATGCATAGGTACCAAAATATCCTTTAACTGATACCAAAATTTATAGTCAATGGTACCAATTTGAATGATACCAAAATATCCTGTCAATATGGTACCAAAGTATCCTTTGAATGATACCAAAATATCATGTCGATGATACCAAAATATCCTTTGAATGCTACCAAAGTATCTAATCAATGTACAGAAGTATTCATTAAATGAACCAAAGTATCATTTCAATGGTACCAAAGTATTGATACCAAAATATATTGTCAATAGTACCAAAGAATCGTTTAAATGATACCAAAGTATCCTGTCAATGGTACCAATACATTGGTACCAAAATATATTGTCAATAGCACCAAAGAATCCTTTCACTGATACCAAAATATTCATGCATAGGTACCAAAATATCCTTTAACTGATACCAAAATTTATAGTCAATGGTACCAATTTGAATGATACCAAAATATCCTATCAATATGTTACCAAAGTATCCTTTGAATGATACCAAAATATTATGTCGATGATACCAAAATATCCTTTGAATGCTACCAAAGTATCTAATCAATGTACAAAAGTATCATTTAAATGATACCAAAGTATCATTTCAATGGTACCAAAGTATCATTTGAATGATACCAAAATATGCCAAATTTAGGTATCCTTTAAATGATACCAGAGTATCGAGTTGCTTAACTCGACTCGACAACATCTCGAGTTGAACTCGAGTTCGGTTCGAGCTCACTCGAGTCGGGCTTTGACCGAGTCGATCTCGAGTAGCTCGAGAGCTGTCTCGTCTCATTTACACCTCTACCCTTGCACTGTTACTTTGGTATTATTCAAATGATACTTTGGTGTCATTAAAAGGGTAATTTGGTACCGTTGCATTATTACTTTGGTACCATTAAAAGGGTAATTTGGTACCTTGCATAGGGGTGTAAATGATGTGAGATGAGTTCGAGTTTCAGCTAGCTCACCTCGACTCGTTAGCATTTCGAATCGTTCTCGATTTGAGTCGAGCTCACTCGAGTCGAGCTTTGACCGAGTATTGACCGAGTCGAATTTTAATCGAGTCGAGTTTTGATCGAGTAGATTTCGAGTAACTTGTAAGCGTCTCGTGTTTAAAACAACCCTAAGGTATAAATTATGCCAAAAGGAATTTTGTATAGATAATTGGATATTCGAGCTTCTCACGAGTTTTCGATTTGACTATCGAGTTACCTAACTCGACTCGACAACGTCTCGAGTCGAACTCGAGTTCGATTCGAGCACCCTTGAGTCGAGCTTTGACCGAGTCGATCTCGAGTAGCTCGCGATATGTCTCGTCTAATTTACACCTCTACTGCTAGCTCGACTCGGCTCGTTAGCATTTCGAGTCGAGCTCAATCGGGTCGAGATTTGACCGAGTATTGACCGAGCTTTGTCCGAGTCGAGTTTTGATCGAGTAGATTTCGAGTAACTTGCAAGTGTCTCGTGTTAAAAGCAACCATAAGGTATAAAATATGCTAAATTTAGGTATTTTGTATTGATAATTGGGTATTCAATCTTCTCACGAGTTTTTGATTCGAGTATCGAGTTGCTTAACTCGACTCGACAACATCTTGAGTCGAACTCGAGTTCGATTCGAGCTCACTCGAGTTGAGCTTTGACCGAGTCGATCTCGAGGAGCTCGCAAGCTGTCTCGTCTCATTTACACCTCTACCCTTGCATTGTTACTTTGGTATCATTGAAATGATACTTTGGTACCATTAAAAGGGTAATTTGGTACCCTTGCATTGTTACTTTGGTATTATTATTCAAATGATACTTTGGTACCATTAAAAGGGTAATTTGGTACCCTTGCATTGTTACGTTGGTATTATGTAAATGATACTTTGGTACCATTAAAAGGGTAATTTGGTACCCTTGCATTGTTACTTTGGTACTATTCAAAGAGTTAATAGAAAAGAATAATCCCACCTTTTGACGGTCTTCTCATAATAATCCCTCATTTACTTAATTTCAGAATAATCCTACCTTTATACCCTGTTTTCTTAAAATGCGCCATTTTACCTACAACCTGTTACACATATTACTATTCTCACCTCTTTTCCCTCTCCTCTCTCACCCCTTTCTCTCTCCTCTACTCTCCTTTTCTGATTTCAACAACCACCCAACAAACCACCAACACCTACTCACAAATTACCCACCACCAAACCCGGCCCACCGACCCGAGAAAAATGCACCACCGTTACCCACTTTCTTGAACCGAGATGCGGGGCTGCGGGGGTGGAGGGCATTGCGTCGAGGGGGCCGCATCGAGGAAGCGTGCGGGGTGGGGGTTGCGGGGGGAAGGTGAGATAAAATGGAGATCTAGGAGATTGCGAGTGGAGGAGGACGAAGGGGGTATAGGCGAGTGGAGGCTGCTGCGACGGCGGCTAAAGAGGGGAAGTAGGAGGCTGGGTGTTCGAGATTGCCGAGAAACAAGAGTGGTGGTGGGTTGGCGATTTGTGTGAGGGTGGTGGTATTGAGAGAGAATACGCGGGTGGCAGGGTTTAGGGCAGAGGGAAATGATGGTGGTGGTGGGTTGGCGATTTGTGTGAGGGTGGTGGTAATGAGAGAGAAAAAGGGAGGACGGTGGTGGTTTTGTTGTAGTGGTGGGTTTAGGAGGGTGGTGGTGATGAGAGAGAAGGGTTTAGGATGGTGGTGGTTTTGTTGTAGTGGTGGGTTTAGGAGGGTGGTGGTGATGAGAGAGAAAAGGGAGGTGGTGGTGATGAGAGAGAAAAGGGAGGTAGTGGTGGTTTTGTTGTAGTGGTGGGTTTAGGAGGGTGGTGGTGATGAGAGAGAAAAGGGAGGATGGCGGTGGTTTTGTTGTAGTGGTGGGTTTAGGTTGAGGTATTTTTTTAAATTTTAGTTTTAGTTATTACTCCCTCCGTCCCAGAATACTCTTGACACTTATTAGGGCACGTAGTTTTAGATGATAAGTTGTTGTTTAGTTATCAATTATTATTTTATTGAAAAAGTAGATGTGATAGGAGTTAGTATGTAGTAAAAGTAGTATTATTTTATTTGGTGGAGAGAGAGTGTGGGCTAATGGTTAGAGTTGGTAGGTAGTAAGAGTGGTATTATTTATTTGGAGGAGAGAGTGTGGGCCAATGGTTAAAAGGTAGAAGGATTAAAATAATAGTGGGTCATATCCAAAAATAGAAGTGTAAAGAGTATTATGTGACAGATGAAAAAGAAAAGTGTAAAGAGTATTCTGTGACAGAGGGAGTAGTTAAGTTGTATTAGAGATAGATTTTAGTTAATTAAGCTGGTCAAAATTAATTAACCATGGTCAAAATTAATTAACCATGGTCAAACCGGTTAATCTTCATATTTACCTCTTTTTACAGGTTATTTTTGAAATGGGACCATTTTAAGAAGACGGGGTATAAAGTTAGGATTATTCTGAAATTAAGTTAATGAGGGATTATTATGAGAAGACCGCCGAAAGTTGGGATTATTCTTTTCCATTTTTCCTTATTCAAATGATACTTTGGTACCATTAAAAGGGTAATTTGGTACCCTTGCATAGGGGTGTAAATGATGCGAGACGAGTTGAGTTTGAGCTAGCTCGACTCGACTCGTTAGCATTTCACGTCGTTCACCCGAGTCGATCTTTGACCCAGTGTTGACTGAGCTTTGACCGAGTCGAGTTTTGATCGAGTAGATTTCGAGTAACTTGCAAGTGTCTCGTGTTAAAAGCAACCCTAACGTATAAAATATGCCAAATTTAGGTATTTGTATAGATAATTGGGTATTCGAGCTTCTCACGAGTTTTTGAGTCGAGTATCGAGTTGCTTAAATGGACTCGACAACATATCGAGTCGAACTCGAGTTCGATTCGAGCTCACTCGAGTCGAGCATGAGTAGGTTGCTAGCTGTCTCGTCTCATTTACACCCCTACCCTTGCATTGTTACTTTGGTATCATCAAAATGATACTTTGGTACCATTAAAAGGGTAATTTGGTACTCTTGCATTATTACTTTGGTATCCTTGCATTAATGCATTGGTAACCTTGCATTTTGAACCCGTATATTGATTCATTGGTTACCTTAAAGGTATAATTATTAGTTGTCAAGTTTAAAGTATCAAATATGCTATATTAAAAACAATAAGACTGAAATCTTGATTTAAATTTGATAAGGAGATTGAATGATATATGTCCTAAAATATATTTTTTATTTAATTAGTCGAGTCACATCTTTTTTAACCAGAACAAGTACTTTAGTAAAATTTATAATTATTTGGCGAGTTATCATATTTTGTAATAGATTTACTGATTATAAAAACAAGGCCTTTTTCTATATATCCAATATTAACTATAAAAAATTACCGCTATTATACTGCACAACCAAACACTAAATGAAATTAACACCAATTACCACTATTTCGTTCATTTAGAGGGAAAAAAAACCAATTCATGTAAAGCAGATGAAACATTCATCAAAACTACTACTAAACATCCTAAAAAGATACATAATACTGTACATTGAATTCGATCATCTCTGTTGATTCTCCCTCTCTCTTCATCTATCTATCTTCGACTACGTAAAGCTTCGATGAAGCTTTGTTCGATTTTCCCTCGAAAGGAAAAAAAAGCTTCGATTGAGCTTAATTATGAATGCCGAAATCAATAAGCCACAAAAAAATTCATCATATCTCTGTTTTCCATTCACCATTTTCCCCCCTCTCTCTCTCTCTCTTCCATTCACCTCAAAACCCACCAGGCCACCACCACTTGCAACCCACCATCGCCCTGTTTTTCTCTCTCCCCCACCAAAATCTCTTCCTGTTTCACAACTTCTCCTTCCATTAAATCACACACCAAGATTCGAGAGATGGAAAAAAAACATATCAACAAAAGAAGAAAGACAGAAGAAATCAAGAACAACACAAAATCAACAAAGAAAATAAAGATGTATTGCCCAACATCACCAATGATCAAATACAAGCGAAATAATGGCGTGGGAAGACCGAGAGATTAGATATAGGCACTATTGCTCGAATGTTCGGGTGAGGCTCAATGGACACTTTATTAGCGAGAGGTCGAGGAGTAGACCTTATTGCTTCCTCTGTTACATGGAGGTCGCCTCTTCGCTCGCTCTCGTCGTCGACGGCAATAAGGTCTACTCTTATTAAAACCTCCACCATCATCTCCCACTCTCTCCATTCCTCCACCATCCTCCTCCTCATACTCCTCCCCTGCAACTCCCGCCGCTGCCGCCGCATAATACTCCTTCATCCTCCCCTTCTTACTCCCACCGCCACCACCACAGTACCCCGAATTTCTCGCCAGAACAACCGGCGGCGGAAGCGGAGTGTTGTACACATGATCGCCGATTTGAAGGAGATCTTGAGAGTCTAATTTCAACGGAGAATTTCCATGGAGGTGAAGAACGCCTTCGACTAGACAGCCAATTTTGCTCTCGTCGTCGTCGCCCCCAAACCACCGCAGCACCGGCAAGGCTCGCCAACCTCCTCTTTCTCCTTCTCACCCCTTTCTCCTTCGCACCTCTGTTAATACTTTTGCCTTTTTTTTTATTCTAATAAATTAACAATTGTTTGGTACCATTTCCCCACTCCCATTTTTCGGCCATTCTGTCGTCGGCTATGGATTCTCCGACGACCTTCAATCTCTTTTCTCGTCTTAGAATGGAGGAAACTGGAGAGAGAAGCACGCAGAAAGAGGAGAGAGAGAGACACGCATAAAGATAAAAGAGGAGAGAGAAACGCATAAATGGGAGAGAGGGGTGATGATGTGGCTTTCTTTGTCTTTTTGTGGGAAATGTCGAAAATACCCCGTGAGAGGCCATTTTGGCCTCTCACGATGAGATGCCAACATTTTCTCCGACGGAGTAGTAGGCGTTGAAATATTGATGATTGGTATTATTTGTGTCAGATAGAGTAGTGTATTATGAGCTGCTGGGGTTAGTTATTGACGTGAGGTAGAAAATCCATTTGATATGATAAAAGAGTAATGACACTGAAAAGATATTTTTTATAAAAGATATTTTGAAAATATTTTAGATAAAAATCAATTTTTATAAAAGGTTATTTTGAAATTTTTTTTGATAATTAATTAAATCTATTAATTAAAATGGGCTAAAAAAAGGATAAATTCACAGGAATAATCCAAACTATTAGGGGTCTTCTCAAATTAATCCCAACTACGGTTTATTCTGGTATAATCCCAACTTAATGATACCCCTTCCCAAAATGATCCCATATGACCAGCTACCTATTAAACAGGTTAAGAAAAACAATTTTTTGTTTTTTTTTTCTTTTTATTTCACCATTTCTCTCTCTTCCTCTCTTACCACCTCACCCCCTTCCAGCCACACATGAACCACCTAGCCTAAAACCACCCTATTCAATTTTAAACCACTCCTAACCACCTCCACCACCTGAACCGCCTCAACCTCCGTCGAAAACCCACCCCTTATAAACCACCTTCACCATAATTCACTTCCACCGTAAATCAACCTTTGAACACCACCTCTACCGAATTCAACCACCTAACTACCACCACCACGGAACCTCCTTATAAACAATACTCCACCGTAAATCAACCCCCTAACCACCACCTCTATCGAATTCCCACACCTAACAACCACCTCCACCAAAAAAACCCACCACCGTCAATGCCGCCTAAATTCTCATCGTCGCCGGATTATCTTCATCAACTGATTCAATTCTCTTCGTCTTGGCCGGAATTCACAGATCTTGATGTCGACAGCACCATCAGCCTTTACTAGTCGCCTAAATTAATTATCTTCGTCGCGAATTGCAGGGCAACCTTCTTGATGTCGACAACACCAACAGCACCATCAATAATGTCTTCTTCGAGGAGAGAGAGTGTGTGACAGTGAGAACGAGGAGAGAGATTTTGAGGCAAAACCATCAACGGTACTTTCATGACGTCGGTGAGTTTAGTGAGGAGTAGGAGTGTGGTTTTGGGGGTTCCAGGTTGGCCGTTTCATTTTGGTCGTTGGGTTTTTGTGTGGCTGGTTGGGTTCTTGGTGGCTATGGAGATAGTTGGAGATTTTTTTTTTTCTTTTTTTTTTTTTTGCTTAAAATTAAAATCAACAAAAAAAATTGGACCAATCAGTGAAGAACACTTGGACCAAATGACCTTCCCAACAGGTTAAATCAGGTTATAGATCATTTTGAGAAGATATCCCTTATAGTTGGGATTATACTGGAATAAATCATTGTTGGGATTAATTTGAGAAGACCCCCAATAGTTTGGATTATTCTTGTGAATTTTTCCCTAGAAAAAAGGTTTTAGAAAATGGGCTTTTATAAAACTACTTTTAAAACGGCGGTTTTCGAAGGTATGCTTAGGAAAATGGGTTATAATATGGATTGGACTTGAAAAATGGAATGGGGCTTGAAATAGTTAATTCTAGACCCGTCCTTTATTCTTTCTTCGACTTTGACCAAGTAGACAAAGGTATTAGTCACCATCAGATACTAAAATGGTCAGATTTTTGTGTTTACATGATGCGTTTTAACTTTTAATTATAATACATTTGCAATTGATCGACGAAATAAATCAGTCTACATAACCATGAAAGAGAGAGATAGAGACATATACTACATCCGTTTCTTTTTAATTTACACACTTTCCTTTTTGGTCTGTTTCATTTTAATCTACACACTGTTATTTTTCCTAATTTTGGTAACATGTCACATCTACTTTCTCCTCTTTTTCCACCCATGTCATCCACTTTTTAATATTTTAACCCACTTTCTAGTTTCCCTCTCTCACTTTTCAGTTTCTCTGTCCACCTTTTCAGTTTTTCTTTCATACTTTTATACTTCCTCCTTGGTTCTCCCCCAAAGTGAAGTGAGTAAATTGAAAAGAAACGGAGGGAGTATAAGATATGAGAGAATAAAAGAGCAATCATTAGATTCCTCATATACAAGGTTCACAATGGTTATATCTATATACACAACCCGAGCCAAATTAACCCAATGCTTCCAATAGTCGTTTGCAATTTGATATACCTATTATCAATTTTGATATATTGGGGACCTTGTTCAAGAGACTTCTTTGGTGTAAAGTTGGTTGCTGATTATGGTCAAAATCACTTCCTTAATAATTGATAGGTGTGTCGCGCACCTAACAAAGATAATTCCTAACTAACCTCCTAATTATGTAGCAGGGCAAGTCAAGATCGAATCCACAGAGACAAACAGTATTAAACACTAGGTATCTTGACTCAATTTAACTAAACAAGTGACAAACAATGGTGGAAAAGATATTGAACTAATACTAACACTAAACTATGATAACTACTAATAGCACACGAGGTAGAATCAATTAATAAAGGCATCTAGAATTAAGTATCCCCACTAGCACGAGTAATACATGAATAGTTCCCATCCCAAATAACATAATCAATCATCCAAAAGGAGTAATGCACCCTAAAAATACCAAAGATCTCTCCCGAGTACCTATGGCTACCCTAAACAAGCAATCATACCTATTCCCTTGGAATCATGCAAGAAAGAGACATTAAACATGGCATCACAAATAAATTCCTAGTAATCCTATCTACTTATTCCCATAGAGATATTCATACTCTTGATTGAATCAACAAATCCATCTAGATTCAATTCCCATTGAAAACAAGACATAAGGAATCAATTCAAAATCACCTATCCCTAGTATGATAATGAAAATAAGCACAATTCAATCAAACAAGAACAATTAATCACATCAAATTGGAATTATGGGAGGGATTCATGCATTAATCATTGCTAGGGTTCAACTTAACCCTAGATTATAAAACTACTCACTCATAATTGAAATAACAAAACAATTGATAAATAAATTGAAAGACATAATAATAATAAAGGAAAAGAGTAAATTAGAAAAACTTAATCTTTACTTCAATGGATCCAACTTCTAGAATTCAAGGTTTTATAATGGAGTTTTCTCTCAAGAGCTCTCTAAAAGTAGTACTATCTTTTTCTAATCATCAAAAACTACCCAAAAGTATGTTTTAATAAAACCTAATATTGTTTACAAAAACTAAAAAAGGAAACAATTAAAGTCGCGGAAATCGGGTGAATAACAGCTTGCACGGGCAAGCAGAAAACGGCACGGGCGTGCGCCTTAGTGCACGGGCAAGCGAGAACTTGCTTGGGCGTGCACGCGAGGCCGTAACGTTTTGTTGTTTTCATTCACAGATCTGCACGGGCAAGCGATCGTTCGCTTGGGCGTGCGTACTGGTGCACGGGCAAGCGGCATCTTGCTTGGGCGTGCACGTGAGACAGAATGATTTCTCCTTTCTTCCAATAGATTTGCACGGGCAAGCGGCTATATGCTTGGGCGTGCGCCATAGTGCATGGGCAAGCGGAATCTTGCGTGGTCCCGCAAGGAGAATATTATTCAATATCATCATTCCTTTAAACCCAAAGCACTCAAACTCATCTTCTCGCATCCCGGGAGCCACCAATTAGACCATCTACGAACCATCTTAGCTTCTCTTAGTCACAACCGACCACAAGAACCTGAAAATCACAAAGAAAAGCCGAAAGTATCCCGAAATAACACAATGGTTCAAAAGAATGCTCAAATTATGCAATTAGACCTAAAATGCACTAAAAACTACATGAAAATGAGACTTAAGACCTACTTATATGCAACTAAAAATCGACTTATCAAACTCCCCCAAGCTAAACTATTGCTTGTCCTCAAGCAATCCAAACTAAGAAACCAACGAAGGAGTTCAATAGCCGCCTCAAGCAAAATATTCGTGCCAATTTCCAAAACCAATTCAAACACAATTTCAAAGTTATCATGGTAGAAAACAATCAAACCTCACAGTATAACACAAGGAAAAGCAACCATCTTACCACAAATTCTCTCCTAAGCTTGACTCATTCATGAATATAGTAGCTCTCACTTTAGTCGTGCACAATATCTCTCATGTGTATAAAAGGGTCAAATGATCGCTCAAGGCTCCATTCCATTGACTATATCCTACCATAAGCTTGCATATCTTCTCACTCTCCGCCGCTACAGGACTACGTTACATGCAAAGAATCATGAGGACTTCATATGGGTTGTAATGAAGGCTTAAGGTATGGGTATGGAAGATTTTAGGAAAGTGGTGCTCAATGGGGAAAGTGAAGCTTTTCAAACACCTTTGACAACAATTACCAAACTCCAAACACAAGCATTCCAATTGCACTTCATATTTATTTATTTTTTATTAACTGAACCATAACTCCTCAAATAGAAACTCCAATTTCCTTTTATTGTATACTAAAGACATAAATCACAATCTTTTTTTTTTCATTTTGTTTTTTTTTTTCTATTTTTTTTTTCCGAAGGATTTAACCAAAATCATCTATAGAGGAAATTAATAGGAGTATTAAAAGTAACTCTGAGGAAATAAACTCAACACAGATCATGAGTTCTAACTAAGCATTATATCACATCAAGCACCACAACAAATCTCCAATATCACAACTTAACTATCATCAATATAGCTTCACAATCCCCTAGGTAGGACAAGGTAAAGGGTTAGAGATGTAGCTAACAAAAGAAACAGGCTAGGCTCACAAGGGTGACAAAAAGGAGTAATCAATGTAGGTGGCATTTGGCTATGTAGCTCAGAATTCAACAATTGCCTCAATCACATTCAATGCATAAAAACAAGTCAATGCGGTCTCAAGGAGTATCAATGCAAGTTCTAGAGAATAGTCGTCAAGGAAGAGCATCACACACAAAAGAAAGAAGACTGAAAAGATGTCAGTCTATAAGGCATAAGAACATCCTCACTAGGTTGTAGCTACCAACGCTGATCTAATCGCACATAGGAGAGACCAATCTTACCACAAACCAATCAATTCCTTGTTAACTATGAGATTCTCAAAAACATTTTTTTCTATTTTCACAAGCACATGCATAGATCTTTGCTATCATTGGGGGACTACTTCTAAATGCAACCTAAATGCAAAAACTACTATGCAAATGATATGCAAGATGCATCCTAAAAATGAAACTATATGCAAAAACGGAAAATAAGGAATGCCTAAATGATGACTAATATGTACACATGATGTGATATATATCCCTCCCCCAAGCTAAATGGCACAATGTCCTCAATGTGCAATAAAAAAAACATGCAAAGAGAAGGGATAAAGGGAACTCAAGGATCAGGAGGAGCATCATGCATGGAATGATCGCTGGAGCTGCCCGGTGTCCATCCTTGTGAGATGTGTCATGCGCGAAGATCGCGTAGCAACTCGGGAACATCACCAAAGGTGGACTGAAAAGCCTGGTACTGAGAGGTCATCACATCCACAGAACGCCGCATAGCGGCAATGAATCGGTGTGAGGCCCGATGGAGCGGTTGAACCTCTGTACGAAGGCTCCCAATATCTCCTCTCGAGCGCATCAAGGTGGTCAACATAAGGGGATGGAGGCTCGTCAGCCTGAGTAGACGACCCTGGAGCATTGCTTGGCTCGCCGCTCTGGTCCTCAACAGGAACCTAAGGAAAGTCAGGACCAAAGAGCCAGTTCTGCCAGTCGTAGATGACGGTGCGCTCCGGGTTTGGAAGGTAAGCATAGGGACGTTGCCCAACCTTCCAAACATACCCATCGGCAGTAACCTCATTGGCTATCCAACCCATGGTCTGGAAAGCCTTCAAATCAAGTCTCGTCTTTGCCGGTATGACCCGTCGACTCGTCAAATCAACACCAAAAGGAAAGAGCAATCACGAAATCATACCACCTATAAGCAATTTCACCCCCGAGACTTGGCAACCTCATCAAAATGATCCATGAGCCAAACAGCGGGGTTCAAGAAACTAGCTCCATCTACAAGACACCACAAAATAAAAAGCTCACGAGAGGTGACAACCCCGGCACTATCTCCCCTAGCAAAAAGAGTCAAAGAAAGAAAGCGATGGGTTGTGCGGAGGCGGGGCTAACAATCCCGAAGCCTTAGCACGGCGGGGATAATAGACGACTTGACCCGTGATCAAGTTCCAAAATGTATTATCATCAAAGCGCTCAGGTCGATTAGAATGGGGGCCATATGAACCCTCGGTAGGCCAACCAAAAATGGCATTTAACTGGTTTCTGTTCAATTGCTTAGACTCGTTCATGAGTTGAAAGGAGATGGAACGAGGGTTCTTAGTGGTAGAACGAACGACCTCTAAGGTAGAGAGAAATTCCAATGTAATGCGCTTGTAAGAGAGGGCATGCATGTTGAGGAATTGTTGCCAACCTACAGAGTAGAACAATTGTTGGAGGTCGCCATCTATTCCTAGTTCAATGGCTATTTCAGGATCATAGAAGCGAGTGGCGCGAAAACGACGACCACTAAGGACACGAAAGCGCTCTAGGTGAGTCGCACAAGTGAATTGAATGCCTAGGGTGTCGAAAGGAGGTGGGTCAATGGCGGGTGGAGGAGGTGGAGTGGAGGGCACATTGGTGGAGGGAGTACGGGTGTTTCTGAGATGGGAAGAGGAAGTGCGTCGGGCAGGGTTCGCTCTAGAAGATGGCTTAGGAGGCATGATGACTCACGAAGGAGGCAACAAACAAGGGAAGACACAACCAACAAATTCACAATAGAAACACCCAATAATAAATTCCCAACCAAAAAGCACCAACTAAATCTTCAATGCCATGAATCCAATGTCAAGAAGAACAATAGCACTAACAATTCAACTCCACAAGTGATCAATTCACCACTAAGAACTTCGTAAAGTTTTAGGCACTAACCAACACAAAAGATGTTCAAAATTGAGCAAGAAATCAAGAAATTACATCCAACAAGCAAGTAATCAACCCACAAATCAATGTCAAGCAAATAGTGCAATGAAATTCAAAGAGAAAAATCAAAAACACTAAAAGAGAGAAAAGAGAGTGGAAAGAGTATACCAAACTTGAGGTGCACTTCCAAAAGGATTAGAGATGCTTCCTTGCTACCCAAATTTCTTCAATTTCGAACCACAAATAAATCCCCAAATTGATTTCAAAGTTAGGGTTTTCAGAATTTTTGAATGAGAGAAGGGAGAAAGAAGGATGGAAAGAGGAGAAGAGGAGGCGTGAAGGTCGCCGGTGGGGCGGCGAGTTTTCGCAGGTGAGGAGCCGACGGTGGTGAGCCGGAAAATATGGGGCGGTGAGAAGTGGTTTGTGGTAAAGTGAGAGAGGGAGAGGGAGATGAAGGAGGGGGCTCGAAAATTTTGAAAAGGGAGGAGAGAGAAAAACCCGTGAAAGGGTTTAATGTAGCTGTACGCCAGGTCGCACGGGCGTGCAACATTGCGCTCGGGCGTGCGACCTTAATATTGGGCGTGCGCTAGTTCGCTCGGGCGTGCAACTATGCAGGGTTGCGCCTCAAACTCTCTGCCTCGACCGCAAGGTCGAGCAGGAGTTCGCTCGGACGTGCGGTATGATGCTTGGGCGTGCAATGTCTCGCTCGGGCGTGCGGCTCTGCAGAATTCTTTCTCCAACTCTGCGCCTCGCACCTGGGCCGAGCAAGAGTTTGCTCGGGCGTGCGACCTGCAGTCAAACGCCAATGAACACGTTTTTTTTTTTTTTTTTGTTGAGATTAAACTAGAGGATTAGCAAATAAAACTATAAAAGAAATTAAATAAATCAATGAAAATCTAAGAAAGAAAATATAAGAGAAAAATAGAAAATTGGGTTGCCTCCCAATAAGCGCTAATTTGTAAGGTCATTAGCTCGACCTCCTCATTGATCAATCACATGAAGGAATAGAGAGTACGATGTCAACTCTCTCAGCAATGGGATCTCCAGCTCGGTAGTGCTTCAATCTGTGGCCATTCACCTTAAAGGTGCCATCTTGGCGGTTCCATAATTCGACCGAACCATAAGGACAAACCTTACAAACCTTGAATGGACCCGACCACCGCGAACGGAGTTTACCAGGAAATAGCTTCAAACGGGAATTAAAAAGAAGAACTAAATCTCCTTCCTTGAACTCTTTTCGCACAATACCTTTGTCATGCCATCTCTTGGTTTTCTCCTTGTACAACTTTGAACTCTCATAAGCATCAAGCCGAATTTCATCAAGCTCATTAAGTTGAAGAAGTCTCTTCTCACCCGCCGTTTGAGAATCGAAATTTAGGCTCTTGATAGCCCAAAAAGCACGATGCTCTAATTCAACAGGAAGATGACATGCTTTCCCATAAACAAGGCGATAAGGGGTGGTACCTATAGGAGTTTTGAATGCCGTTCTATAAGCCCATAGTGCATCTTCAAGTTTTGCTGCCCAATCTTTCCTCGTTCTCGCAACCGTCTTCTCTAAGATAGTTTTGATCTCGCGATTAGAAATCTCCACTTGACCACTAGTTTGTGGATGATATGAAAGACCCACTCTATGGTGCACACCATATTTCTTGAGCATAGCTTCAAACTTGTTCTCCAAAAAGTGCTTGCCTCCATCACTAATCAAAACCCGTGGAATGCCAAATCTTGGAAAAATAGTTTTCTTGAAAAATCTACTAACCACACGAGCATCATTAGTAGGAGAAGCAAGAGCCTCCACCCATTTGGAGACATAATCCACAGCGACCAAGATGTACTTGTTCCCATAAGAAGAAGGGAATGGCCCCATGAAATCTACACCCCACACATCGAATAGCTCAACTTCAAGGATGGTGTTGAGAGGCATCTCATTCCGACGGGAAAGATTTCCCGTCCTTTGACAACGATCACAAGAATGTACATAATGATGAACATCTTTAAACAAAGTAGGCCAATAGAAACCACATTGAAGAATTTTCGCTGCAGTTTTATTAGTACTAGCATGGCCGCCACAAGGTAAATCATGACAATGAGATATAATAGGGGATACCTCATTTCCAGGAATACATCTTCTGATCACCCTATCTGCACAAGACTTGTGAAGAAAGGGATCATCCCAAAAATATCTCCTCACCTCCTTAAAGAATTTTTTCTTTTGTTGTGATGAGTAACCATGAGGAATAGTGTCACTAGCCAAATAGTTGGCTATATCAGCAAACCATGGGATCTCTGTAGTGGCCGAGCTAGGAGTTGTTCATCAGGAAATGTATCATCAATTGGAAGATCATCATCACCTTCACTATCAAGGATAAGTCGAGAAAGGTGATCAGCAACAACATTTTCGGCTCCTTTCTTGTCCCGAATCTCCAAGTCAAATTCTTGTAGCAACAAGATCCACCGAATCAAGCGGGGTTTAGCATCTTTCTTGCTCATCAAATACCTTAGTGCCGCATGATCGGTGTGAATTATCACCTTCGACCCTACCGGGATAAGATCGAAACTTCTCCATCGCATACACCACTCGCTAACAATTCCTTCTCAGTTGTGGCATAGTTCATCTGGGCTGGATTAAGAGTCTTGCTTGTATAGTAAATGGCATGAAGCTTGCCATCTTTCCTCTGACCCAAGACTGCCCACACAGCATAGTCACTAGCATCGCACATAATCTCAAAAGGGAGATTCCGGTCGGGCGATTGAATGATAGGGCAGAGATAAGAGCTGCTTTTAACCCGTGAAAAGCCTCGGTACAAGCGTCGGTAAACACAAAAGGGACATCTTTGCCTAAAAGTTCGGGTTAGAGGTCGAGCAATTTTTGAAAAATCTTTTATGAAGCGGCGGTAGAAGCCCGCATGACCAAGAAAACTCCTTACTCCTTTGACAGAGTTAGGAGGTGGTAGACGCTCAATGACCTCTATCTTTGCTTTGTCGACTTCGATGCCCCGATGAGAAACAACATGACCCAAAAACAACTCCTTGTTGCACCATGAAATGACATTTTTCCCAATTGAGAATCAAATTAACTTCTTGACATCTATGGAGCACCTTTTGTAAATTAGCAAGGCAAACATCAAAGGATGTTCCATAGACGGAGAAGTCATCCATAAACACTTCCATAGAGTTCTCAATAAGACTTGAGAAAATTGCCATCATGCAACGCTGAAAAGTGGCAGGAGCATTACATAATCCAAATGGCATCCTTCGATATGCAAAGGTGCCATAAGGACATGTAAAAGTAGTCTTTTCCTGGTCACTTGGATGAATAGGAATTTGGAAGAAACCGGAGTATCCATCCAACCAACAGAAAAATGAATGTTTTGCCAACCTTTCCAACATCTGATCAATGAAGGGGAGGGGAAATGATCTTTTCGGGTGGCTTTATTCAATCTCCTATAATCAATACACATGCGCCACCCCTGTCACGGTTCTAGTTGGAACTTGCTCACCCTTGTCATTCTTGACAACGGTCATTCCTTCTGTCTTTGGGACTACTTGAACAGGGCTAACCCACTTACTATCAGAGATAGGGTAGATTATTCCTGCATCAAGCAATTTTAGAACCTCTTTCTTGACTACTTCCATCATATTTGGATTAAGTCGTCATTAAGATTCTATAGAAGAAGCATGTTCGTCCTCAAGAATGATTTTATGCATGCAAAATGAAGGATTAATGCCCTTAATATCATCAATGGTGTACCCAATGACATTCTTGTATTTTCTCAAAACAACAAGTAGCTTTTCAATTTGAATGTCATCAAGCTCAGCATTAACAATAATAGGGTAAGTATCATTGGGACCCATGAATACATATTTCAAAGTAGAGGGGAGAGGTTTCAGTTCTACCTTATGAGGCATAGTACTCTCCTTAGTTTCTCCCGAGCTCAATATCTCCTTGATAGGCTTTTCAGATTCAATGGCTCGTGTCTCCTCTAGAATTCTCTTGTATTCCTTGGTTTCCCAATCTTCCTCATCAGCGCTACCCATCAAGACAGTTTGCAGTGAGTCATCAAGTTGCAGACTGAAAGCATTGGCTTCTATAACTTCATCAAGAGCATCCACTCTATAAACAGTTTCTCCCATTAAAGGAGAATTCATGGAGTTTGTGAGACTGTATTCTATCTTCTCATCACCTACTTCAAAGGTGATCTTACCCTTCTTCATGTCAATAATGGCTCCAGCAGTGGCCAAAAAGGGTCTCCCAAGGATGATGGGAACCTGTGCATCTTCTTCCATCTCCATGACAACAAAATCACGTGGAATGAAGAATTTTCCAACTCTAAGAGGAACATCTTCAAGGATACCAAGCGAAAACTTGACTGTTCTATCTGCTAGTTGGAGAGAGATGCGTGTGGGTTTTAGTTCACCCATGTTGAGTTTCTTGCAGATAGACAAAGGCATGAGACTAACACTAGCCCCAAGATCACACAAAGCATTCTTGATAGCGATATCACCAAGTTTTACTGGAATAGAATAGCTGCCTGGATCGCCTAGCTTCTCTGGAAGCTTGTTCTGCAAAATAGCACTACACTCAGCTGTTAGTGAAACAGTGACATTTTCTTCAATTTTTCTTTTGTTAGAGAGCATGTCTTTCAAAAACTTAGCATAAGAAGGCATCTCAGAAATAGCATCCAAGAAAGGGATGTTGATGTGCAGCTTCTTCAAAATGTCAAGGAACTTCCCGTATTTCTTCTCAAGTTTTGAGTGTGCCAATCTTTGAGGGAATGGAACAGGTGGCTTGTACGGTGGAATAGGGATGACAGTGGGTTCCTTTTGCTCAGTCTCCTTAGCTTCATCTTCCAAAACTTTCTCACCTTGATCGTCCTCATTCAACCTTATAACCTCTTCTGCACTTTTCTTTTGCTCGGTCACCTTCTTTGTAGGCTCTTGCAATTCCTTACCGCTCCTCAATGAGATGGCATGGATATGCCCCTTAGGATTTGGTTCAGTTTGCCCAGGAAGTTGGCCTGAAGGTTTAGAAAGATGACTGATTTGTTGTGCAAGTTGGGTCATCTGATTCTCCATCAACTTATTGTGAGCATTGATTTGTTGGAGAGAGTTGTTGAAGAATTCATTTTGCTTGGCTTGATATTCAACTTGCTTTGCTTGAGAAGAAGCTAGATTCTCCATGATACTCTCAAGGTTGGATCTAGAGGATGAGGAGGAAGAGTTGAAAGGTGGTCTTTGTTGGAAACCTGGTGGTTGGGAGTAGTTGGTGTGTAGAGGTTGAGGTTGGTTATTTTTATAGGAGAAATTTGGATGATTCTTCCAACCTTGATTATATGTGTTTGAGTATGGGTTGTTTTGTGGTCTTGTGTTTGTGTTTAGGAGGGCATTGGCTTGCTCAGATATCATGCCCATGGTGTTGTATTGACACTCATTCAATGAATGGCCCTGCACTTCACAAATCTCACAAATAGGTGCTATTGGTCCGCTACTCAATTGATCAACCTTAGCTGCTAAAACTTGCACAGTGTTAGTTAAAGTAGCAATAGCATCAACCTCATACTTACCTCCCCTTTTAGGGGCTCCACGAGACACACTCCAATCATTCAAATAGTTGTTGGTAGCCATATCATCCAACAATGTCTTAGCAGCTTCCGGAGTTTTGGCCATGAAAGTACCGCCAGATGCGGCATCAATAGAGCTTCTAACCTCATGCTTCAGACCATTGTAGAATGTCTGAATCAAGAGCCACTCAGGAATGCCATGGTGTGGGCATTGTCTTTGCAAAGCCTTGTACCTCTGCCATGCCTCATAGAGAGACTCCAATTCATGTTGTTGAAAACCAGATATCTCATTTCTGAACTTGGAAGTTCTCATAGGAGGGAAGAACTTGTAGAGGAAAGCCTTTTTCAATTCTGGCCATGTGGCAATCTTCCTTACTTCTTCTTCTTTCAACCATTCTTTTGCTTCGTCCCTGAGAGAAAAAGGAAAAGCACAATATCGAATTAGATCATCAGAAACATTTGTTAGTTTCAAGGTATTACACTTCTCTAGAAAGCTAGCCAAATGATCAGTAGGGCTCTCTTTTGGTGTTCCCGCATAAGAGTCCTGTGAAATAAACTGAATAAATTGTGGCTTAAGCTCGAAGTGTGTTGCATTGGTGGTTGGCCTGGTGATGGTGGTGGTGGTCTCATCGGGCATAGCATATTCCCGTAGAGACTTTGGTGGTGTTTCGTCTCCCATTGTTGATCTTTGTTGTTGTCTTCTTCGTTGACCTCCTAATCTCCTCTTGCTGTAGCTTCAATCTCGCGATCAAGAGTTGCTAGATCTTCTGGACCCTTGCTACGAGTGCGCATGCAACAAAGAAGACTGAAAGAAAAGAAATCAAACAGCAAACAGAGTAACATTAGTCGAACAAAAATAAGTTTAGCTAACTAAATCAAAGATAAACTAATCTAATACCGTTAGTCCCCGGCAACGGCGCCAAAATTTGATAGGCGTGTCGCGCACCTAACAAAGATAATTCCTAACTAACCTCCTAACTATGTAGCGAGGGCAAGTCAAGGTCGAATCCACGAGAGACAAACAAGTATTAAACACTAGGTATCTTGACTCAATTTAACTAAACAAGTGACAAACAATGGTGGAAAAGATATTGAACTAATACTAACACTAAACTATGATAACTACTAATAGCACACGAGGCAGAATCAATTAATAAAGGCATCTAGAATTAAGTATCCCCACTAGCACGAGTAATACATGAATAGTTCCCATCCCAAATAACATAATCAATCATCCAAAAGGAGTAATGCACCCTAAAAATTCCAAAGATCTCTCCCGAGTACCTATGGCTACCCTAAACAAGCAATCATACCTATTCCCATGGAATCATGCAAGAAAGAGACATTAAACATGGCATCACAAATAAATTCCTAGTAATCCTATCTACTTATTCCCATAGAGATATTCATACTCTTGATTGAATCAACAAATCCATCTAGATTCAATTCCCATTGAAAATAAGACATAAGGAATCAATTCAAAATCACCTATCCCTAGTATGATAATGAAAATAAGCACAATTCAATCAAACAAGAACAATTCATCACATTAAATTGGAATTATGGGAGGGATTCATGCATTAATCATTGCTAGGGTTCAACTTAACCCTAGATTATAAAACTACTCACTCATAATTGAAATAACAAAATAATTGATAAATAAATTGAAAGACATAATAATAATAAAGGAAATGAGTAAATTAGAAAAACTTAATCTTTACTTCAATGGATCCAACTTCTAGAATTCAAGGTTTTATAATGGAGTTTTCTCTCAAGAGCTCTCTAAAAAGTAGTACTATCTTTTTCTAATCATCAAAAACTGCCCAAAAGTATGTTTTAATAAAACCTAATATCGTTTACAAAAACTAAAAAAGGAAACAATTAAAGTCGCGGAAATCGGGTGAATAACAGCTTGCACGGGCAAGCAGAAAACGGCACGGGCGTGCGCCTTAGTGCACGGGCAAGCGAGAACTTGCTTGGGCGTGCACGCGAGACCGAACGTTTTGTTGTTTTCATTCACAGATCTGCACGGGCAAGCGATCGTTCGCTTGGGCGTGCGTACTGGTGCACGGGCAAGCGGCATCTTGCTTGGGCGTGCACGTGAGACAGAATGATCACTAACCATCTACGAACCATCTTAGCTTCTCTTAGTCACAACCGACCACAAGAACCTGAAAATCACAAAGAAAAGCCGAAAGTATCCCGAAATAACACAATGGTTCAAAAGAATGCTCAAATTATGCAATTAGACCTAAAATGCACTAAAAACTACATGAAAATGAGACTTATGAAAATGCACTTATGAAAATGAGACTTATGAAAACCCCACCCCTCGCCCAACCTCCCCACCTCCCCCACCCCCTACCCAGGCACCCCCACCCCCTACCCACCCTCCCCAAGCCCTTCCCCACCCCCTACAATCACATTTTACAACACAAAATAGAAGAGAAATGAAATAAAACAAATTAATTAGAGAAATGAAAAAGAGGAGAGAGAGTGAGAGGGGAATTACCGACAATGCTGTAGTGGTGGTGGTGGTGGCGTCAAGGTGCGCTGAGAGAAGATAAGAAGAAGGAGCTCAGGCGATGGTGCGTTGCTCAGGCGATGGTGCGTTGCTCAGGCGATGTTTCCGGCGTTAGTGCGTCAATGTCGATGCTCCGACGATGGGTCGGTGCTCCGGTGATGGGTCGGTGCTCCGGTGATGGGCGTTAGGGTTGTGCGAGTGAGTGTGAGGGAGAGGGGTGGGGGAAAATTTTTCTAAGGGAGCGAGGGAAATTTGGGATGCATGTGTGTACTGTGTGTTGCGCGCAAAACTAAAGGCTTGGGCGGGATGTGAAGGGTTGCGGTTATCCCAGAATACGCAGCCCTTCCAGCGCAGCCCTTCCTTTTTTTTCCCTAGTGTATGTGAAACTCTTCAAGCCAATGTACTTTTGGAGAAATTCCCACCTTCATGGAATGACTACCGAAATTCCTTAGAGCACAAGAAGAACGACATGAACCTTCAAGTGCTTATTGGTCACATGAGGACCGAGGAGGCTAACCACCTCAAAGATAAGTTTGATTCTCTCTCTTTGAATTCTTCTAAAGTTAACTTGGTTGAATCTAGTGATCCTATGGCTAGAAACAGGTTCAAAGGTAAGAAGAAGGATAATGGAAACAAAGAGAACTTCACTTTTAACAACAAGATTCAAAAGACCAAAGGAGCATGCTATGTGTGTGGAAAGATAGGACACAAGGCCTATCAATGTGTCTACCGCAAGAACAACTCCAATGGTGCCTCCCAAGCCAATCTTATTGAAAAGGATGATGTAATAGCTGCGGTGGTGGTTGAAGCCAACTTGGTGGAGAACAAGGTGGAATGGATCTTGGACACGGGAGCATCAAGACATATTTGTGCTAACAAGGCTCTCATGACGGACTTTGAAGATGCTACCGATGGAGACCATGTTTACATGGGAAATAGTAGCACCGCGGGAGTTCTTGGCAAAGGGAAGGTCCACCTTAAACTCACTTCTGGAAAAACTTTGTTTTTGAATAATGTCTTGTATGTTTCCTCCCTTTGGAGGAATCTTGTTTCGGGTGCCCTTCTCAACAAAGCCGGTTTAAAGCTTGTCTTTGAGGCGGACAAGATTATTATCACTAAGAATGGAGACTTTGTTGGGAAAGGTTACCTTAGTGGAGGATTGTTTGTGATGAATCTTTTGAATAATAATGAAAGTACTTCTTTTGCTTATATTGTTGAGCCTATGGATGTTTGGCACAATCGATTAGGACATTTAAATGTTTCTTACATGAAAAAACTAAAGGACATGGACTTAATTTCTTTTGACCAAATTGACAAAGCCTCTAAATGTCCTATTTGTGTTGATGCCAAACATACTAAGAAACCATTCAAGCAAGTTGTATCAAGAAGTACAAAATTGCTAGAGTTGATTCACTCGAATTTAGCGGACTTTAAAAATTGCACTACTAGTAAAGGAGGGAAAAATTACTACATAACTTTTGTTGATGATTTTTCAAGATTCACTAAAGTTTATCTTTTGAAAACTAAGGATGAGGCCGAAAGTGCATTTTAAAGTATTAAGTCGAGGTTGAAAATCAACTTGATCTTAAGATTAAAAGGGTTAGAACCGATAGAGGTGGTGAATATGGAAAATGGTCTTTAAAAGAATTTTGTGAAGCCAATGGAATCATACATGAGCTAAGCTCCCCTTACACTCCACAACAAAATGGTATTGCCGAAAGGAAAAATAGATCTTTAAAAGAAACTATGAATGCAATGCTTTTAAGTTCCGGATTATCCGACAACATGTGGGGAGAGGCGGTTCTATCCGCTTGTTATGTACTCAATAGAGTGCCCCATAAGAAATTGGATAAAACACCTTATGAACTTTGGAAAGGTTATAAACCTAACATGAGTATTTTGAAAGTGTGGGGGTGCTTAGCTAAGGTTGCTTTTTCAGATTTTAAGAAAACCACTATTGGGTCTAAAACTTTTGATTGTGTGTTTATTGGTTATGCTCATAATAGTGTCGCATATAGATTCATGCTTTTGAGTGATTATTCTATTTGTGAATCTAGAGATGCAGTTTTCTTTGAGCATACTTTCCCTTTGAAATCATCATCATCTTTGCATATGAATGAGTCAAGTGTTGATGTGTCCTTGGATGTTTCTTTGCCGAGTTCTAGTGATCCTCCTCCTCCTCCTTTGGTAGTGGAAGGAGTCCAACCTAGGAAGAGTAAGAGGGTTAGAGTAGAGACTACCTTTGGACCGGATTTCTTGACACTTTTCTTATTAAGAATTTTGATGTGAATTGTTTGAGTGAAAATGTTGTTTCTTTGTTTCTCTTAGAAGAAGACCCAAAGACTTATAGTGAAGCTATGAAATCCATAGATGTTAGTTTTTGGAAAGAGGCCATTAAAAGTGATATAGATTCAATCATGTCTAATCATACTTGGGACTTATGTGATTTGCCTAAAGGGTCTAAACCCATAAGTTGTAAATGGATCTTTACTAAGAAGAAGAAACCCGATGAATCTATTGATAAGTTTAAGGCTATACTTGTTATTAGAGGTTTCACTCAAAAAGAGGGAATAGACTTTTTTGATACCTACTCACCCGTGACTAAGATTGCCACCATTAGGACTTTGGTTGCTTTAGCGGCAATTCATGACTTAGTGGTTCATCAAATGGATGCTAAAACAACTTTCCTTAATGGTGATCTTGATGAAGATATTTATATGACTCAACCGGAAGGTTTGTGGTTAAGGGTCAAGAACATAAGGTGTGTAGGCTTAGAAAGTCTTTGTATGGTTTGAAACAAGCTCCTAAGCAATGGTATGAAAAGTTTGATAGTACTCTTAGGAGTGATGATTTTGTGACTAATTCTTCGGACTCTTGTGTATATTCTAGAGTGTTGGATTCCTCTTGTGTTATTATTTGTCTCTATGTTGATGACATGCTTATTATTGGTACTAACCTTGAGGTTGTAAATTACACTAAAGATTTTCTCTCTACTAAGTTTGAAATGAAGGACTTAGGTGAAGCCGATGTGATCCTTGGTATCCGGTTGACCAAGCTCAAGGATGGTTTCTCAATGAATCAATCTCACTATGTGTAGAAAATCTTGAAGAAGTTCAATTGCTATGATGTGGAGCCATGTAAGACTCCATATGATGCAAGTGTAAAGCTCATGAAGAACAAGGGTTCTAGTGTGTCTCAAGAGCAATATGCTAAGGTAATAGGGAATGTGATGTTTTTGATGAACTGCACACGTCCCGACATTGCTTATGCGGTAAGTAGATTAAGTCGTTATACTCATAATCCTAGTAGTGAACATTGGAATGCACTTTATCGGTTGCTAAGGTATCTTAAGGGCACCATGGAAATTGGTTTGCATTTTAATCAATTTCCTAATGTCTTGGAAGGTTTTTGTGATGCTAATTGGGTATCCGATAATGATGAAATAGTCTATACTAGTGGTTATGTGTTTATGTTGGGTGGAGGTGTTATATCATGGAAGTCCTCAAAACAACCATGTTTAGCCCGCTCCACCATGGAATCTGAATTCATTGTTCTTGAGTTGGCGGAGTCAAGAAGCGGATTGACTAAGAAGTCTTCTTGTCGACATCCCATTGTGGGGGAAAAGATCTTCCCGGTATCCTTGCATTGTGATTCACAAGCTGCAATTGGTGTAGCTAACAATAGCAATTATAATGGTAAGAAGAGGCACATACGCCTTAGACATAGTTCGGTGAGACAACTACTCAAGAATGGAGTTATTGATTTGAACTATGTAAGGTCCGAATGGAATTTGGCGGAACCTTTGATTAAGGGGTTGGCAAGGAGCCAAGTTCATGATTCGTCGAGGGGGATGGGGCTTAAGCCCATGAAGTGTATATAACTAGCATTACTTATATTACATCCCTATGGCATTTTGTGTTGTAATGCTTGTAGTAGGATGAATTCGTTGAGAATTCTTAATGGATTTATACTTACGTGGTAGGTGCTCTAGCTAAGCATTTGAGAAATCCACCGTTGTAATTTTTGTGGAGGTTGAGTTTGTTTAAACTCTTAATGAATCCTAAGAGATGTTTTGTGCTATTAAGAAGCACAAGGGATTCACCTATATGGTTGTGAAGACTCGCCATCTTCTATGGAAACTTGGGCGGTTTCCTAGAGCTTCCATGAAAACTAAGGTAAATGCATGGCTTAAAACGCGTTCACTTTGCAGAGTTTACTAGATTTTTTAGAGTGATGTATGTGTTGTGGGGGGCGTGACTTAAATCTTAGAGTTTCAAGGTTAGTCCACTCTTTGATCAAAATTTTAAGGGTTTCAAGGTTTGTCCACCCTTGGGCTTGTAAGTCATTTGGTTTCAATTTACTTAAATGTAACACCGGATGTTATGTATTGATCTCCTCTTATGCCCAGAAATTTCCTTTCTCTCTTTTTGTATCTTTTCTCATCTTTAGTGGGAGATTGTTGGAAGTAAAGATGGAAAACAGGAAAAATATGGGGCGCCCGATGGGATCGGGCAATCGCTGTTTGTGCCCGATCGGGCGGGGTTCGCCCGGTTGGGTGACCCCTGTGAGGCTTTGTGATTTTTGTCTCGGGCGTGATCGAGCGGGGCTCGCCCGACCCGATCGGGCGAAGGCCCAGAGACGTTATTTCTCGGGTTTTTAATTATTTCCTTGGATGATTTGTGTAACCCCTTTTTTAATTACGTGTTTAAGGATGGTTTTCATCCTTATGATGGTAATTTATGTTATTCCATTATTTCTCTTGATGATGGGAGTTTCAATTCTTCATCTTCATGAGTTTAAGTGAATTAATTTTATCATTGGATTCCTTGGAGTCCTTTGATTGCTTTTGGGATGTTACTTCTTCTTCTCTACTCCTATAAATATGTTTCATATTCTGATTTTGAGATATATCTTTCCACTCTCTCTCTTCTTCCTTTTGTCATCTCTTTTGGGCATAAGTTCTAGTGACTCTATCTCACACCCAAGAGTGCCATTGTGTGTTGAGAGTTGTGTAAACCTTAGGGAACGAATCGGTGGGTACAATTGTGCACCCCGGTTGCACCGAATCTCGTTTTCAAGGCAGTGGTTTGTTTACCACGGCACAACAAGTTCTTATTATTTGTTCACATCGTGTTCTTCTTTCTAGCCTTGAAAACCTTTAAATGCAACATAATGTTCATTTTATTAAATTGAAATTTCATTAGCATGCCAGTTATAACTCCAAGCACACGCGTATGTTTCTATTTGACCATATTTTGACCCTTGACCACGTTGGTCACATTACTAACGTGTGTACCATCTAGCCACTAATCATAAGGATGTCTTTTTTCTTGTTTTTGAGGGTATTTTTATCTTTTCAGAATTTGTATATACAAAAAATTTAGAGCATCTAGCAACTCCTTCCCGTCACCTAAAATAGAGTTAGGGCTTGTTCTCTTCGGCATAAAACAACTGAACTGAACTGAACTGCATTGAACTGATCTGAACTGAACTGAACTGAATTGAACTGAACTGAACTGATTTGAATTGAACTGAACCGAACTGATTTGAACTGAATTAAATTACAACTAATTAATAGTAATGATAATAATTTTGGAATTGAACTGAACTAAACTGAACTGAGCTGAATTGAACTGAACTGAACTGAATTGAATTGAACTGAACTGAACTGAACTGACCTGAAAATAAGCTGGGGAGAACAGGCCCTTAAGCATACAAATGGGGACTAATATTTTGCAATGTTTACCTTGACAGACCTCATATGTTTTTTTCACCTCTAAAGATGTACATCAACTATTCCATTGAGTTAATCTTACCGCCCATTGACCCAAGTTGACTTTTCGAATCAACAAAGATAAAAATAAATTGCTTTTAGAATTATTTTTGCAATTAAAAAAATGAAATAATTTTAGAATTTACTAGTTGGAAACATGGACTACAGAAATGCTTGAGTAAAGCATACAATTAGATATTTACAATTTATTTCACCTTTTAGGACCATACATGTCTTCTTTCACTGTTTAGAACTGTATCCCATTTTTTCAGGTTACTTAACCATATGAACTCAACTTATAACCCCTTAGTAAAATGTATATTGATAAATGCAATGATGATAAAGTAAAGTATTATTATTTTTCATCTTTATTTTTAATGAAAAATTAACACCATCAGTCCCAACTTTGGACCATCTTCCATAAACGGTTCATACTTTTGAAAATCCATGAACAGTCCAAACTATTAACGCAATCTTTCAGAAATGATCTCATTGACCTGTTTATCTGTTATAACTGGTAAACTTGAGGTCACGTGACCTTCTAATGAATTTTTTAATTTTTTTCCCCTTTTTTTACCTTCTATTTGACTTATTATTTTTATTCTTTTCCCTTTTTTCTTCATTTTTCTATTCTTTTCCCTCTTTTTCTTCTCACTTATCTTTCTTTCTCCTCTTTCACCTCACCTCATAACTCCTCAACCACCCAAGCCACCATGAAACCCACCGCCAACCGCCTTACCACCAGTCCAACCGCCCCACAATCACTGCAACTTCACTGCCGTCATTCACCCCAAAACCACCGCCACCCACCCTCATACACCCCCAATGTAATAGTCTGACTTATTAAGCTAGGATTAAAATCGATAATCCACGATTATTAGGCTAATGATTATTAATTAAGCTGTAATTGTTACGTGTTGAAATTTAAGAATTAAGATGACTGTTATGTGAATTTTGTTGCCAATGTGGATATTATGTGTTATTAGCTAACTAATAACATGAGCTATGTGATAATTGAGTAATTCATGGGCTACGTTAGGAACATTGAGTATCGTTTCGGAGTTATGGGATTTGTAGAAGTTATTGATATCATTTTTTTTGTTATTTGGGGGAAGTGAGATTAAGAACTAATTAAGTCAAGATACTTCCATTAAGGTATACTATATAGCTTAGGGAAATTTAGTTAAGAATAATTAAGGATTAGGAAGTAATTGAGGAGAGAATCCAAGTTAAAAGCCTTGAAAATTCTGGTTAGTTCATAAGCAAGGGAAATGACGATTCTGCCCCTAATACTAAACCAAAAATCACGATGTTGCCATTACCCGTTCTCCATATATATGTGACTAAGGCCCTCATTCATATTCATTCCACAAAAACACAACAAAAACACATCACAATCTCTCCTCCTTCCTCACGCCATTTCTGGCGGGTTACAGAGCTGCTGTTGGCCGCTTGTTTCTCTTGGATTCTAGTTCTGAATCTTGCATGCAATCACTTCCCTAGGCTTATCATGTTGTTCTCCAAACTGGGCAAGCGTTACTTTTGAGGTTTCACTTCAGTGGCATCAAGTAAAACCAAGGAAGGTGAGTTGTGACTGAATTCCAGCACTTATGAGGTTTACTAGATTGAAACTTGATTTCTTTGGGTTAATTGCTGAATTTTAAGTTATGAATGTTTTCTCTTAGGTCCTAAGGAGTTTCTGGAGAAGTGATAAGAGTGGTTAAAGAATATTTGATTCCCAAACATCGGATTAAGGTACACAAGGACCACCCTTCGAATCCTTACTTTCTTAGTTTGTTTGTGTAGCACTTGTTTTATGGAAAATGTGTGAGCTTCGAATGTGTATTTTGTTGGGAACCTACTGATTTGTTAATGAGTTATAAGTAGTTGATTTCAAAGTGTTGCATGTGAATTTTTGGTAATGATTTCCGAGATATAAATCGTTGCATGTCAAGTTCCTCTACAACCGATCGAACCGTGATACTACTTTGATTGTACCTTGATTAAATGCCTTAAATGTTGCTGGTCTTTCATGGTATACTCCCTGGAAAGTTCATATCTTGATTGTTGATAAACCTTTGTTTTATTTTTTCCCCTCATATGTCAAGTACAACCTCCGTTTGAGAAGTAAACAACACTTAAAACTCGATTTTTCGCTTAATTGCTTTCCGAGCTAATAAATCCTTGTTCTTTTGGTTCTTAAAATGTTTTTGAGTGAAGAACCCCTACTGCACATATTCTATACTAAGTTGTACACCAAGACTTTGGCTAAACACAAGAGTTGCATGAGATTTTCTCACAAAAACCGCTATCTTTTAACACAAAAACCGAAAACC
The DNA here is from genome assembly GCA_947648045.1 of Beta corolliflora. Lineage (NCBI taxonomy): Eukaryota > Viridiplantae > Streptophyta > Magnoliopsida > Caryophyllales > Amaranthaceae > Beta > Beta corolliflora. Next base: position 1,937,677 of record CANSZD010002984.1, read on the forward strand.
ATTAAATTGACATATGTTTACTTGTGTGGTATAATCTTTCTGAATATTTAAGAGCCTTTCTCTAAACCCTTTACATGCTGCCATGTTATGATAAACACTACCTTTAATCACCTCAACTAATCTCAACATCCTTTCGAAATCTGATTCTTAAGTCACGTTTCCAAAAGAAGTGGAACTTGACATAGCAAGCTTGTTTTATGAAACTTGTTTTGATAAGTTAAGTTGATTTTAAAAGCTGATACCATTAAGTATTTGAGATTAAGGTTCTTATATATATTTGAGTATAAGCTTCTTATAAGTATTAAAAGTTTAGTTTTAGAAGGGAAGTAGTTGCGTACACAGTGATGAACAACACTCACAGAACGGGTTTGCTCTTTAAGTTTTTAGAGCGGGTATTGCTCCGTTATGTAGGGTCATGACCTAGAATTCTTGCAAGCAGGAAATAAGAAAGGTGGGGAGACATCCCTCAAAAGTCTGGAGATATGGCTTTGCCCTCCATTCGTGTTCCTTCCCTGAGTTAAAAATATTTTGAGATATGTATAGAAAATGTTTAAGTAAATTAATTAAGAAGAGTATAACTGTTATTCATAGAAAGTTCCTCGATATGTTCATGATGTTGTTGTTATTTCTACATTATTCAAAGAGGGAAAGTAACTTTGTAATTAAGCAAAATAAAAGTGTTTGAGACATCGATTATGTTGTTGCATCAAAGTAAATCTATTTTCAGCCACGATACTATTTTGGAACTGGTGGGACTTGAGTACCAGCGTAAGTTGACTGTTTTGTTCACTTGAACCTGTCTTGGTGGGGGCAGATTCAACTGTTTTGCAGGATTAATCTAAAGATCAAAGATTAACTTAGTCTGGAAATGTTCGTATTATGTAAATTACCGCTGCAAGGTGCTTGTTATATAATATTAACTAGGTTTTGTAACTTATATTTTGAGCTCAAATTTTTAAATACTTAGACTATGTTGTAATAATTAAATAATTTGGTTTATTTCATAACTAAGCTTATATACTTCCAGCTTTCCTAAGCTTCCAAGGGCAGGGTGGTGTGGAAATCTCACTAACAGCATCTCTAACTAGCAGCTGGAATATTATGATGTGATTTTGGGAATGAACTGGTTGAGTAGGAATAGGGCGGTTATAGAATGTTATGCTAGAGCCATTAGGTTGAGGTCCCTAGGTAGAGATAATAATTTATATCAAGAGGAAATTACGAGCCCAGGAGAGGAAGGTAATGCGGTAATTGAGATTGATACATAAATAGTACCTGAGGGTGTTGGTTATGTGAACCAAGTGACAGGGGGTCAAAAGGAGGAAAGCACGGTTGAGGGGATTCTGGTGGTGAGGGAATTTTCGGATGTATTTCCAGAGGACTTACCGGGATTGCCACCTTATCGGGTGGTCAATTTTCATAAAGATTTGGTGTCAGGGGCTACGCCGATATCCGGAGCTCCTTATAGAATGGCTCCAGCAGAAATGGCTGAGTTGAAAAAGCAATTAGAAGAGTTGTTACAAAAAGGTTATATTCGACCAAGTGTCTCTCCTTGGGGTGCACCGGTGTTGTTTGTGAAGAAAAAGGATGGTACGATGTAGAGATACTTTAAGCCTTTGCTCGATCGGTTCGTGGTGATCTTTATAGACGACATATTGGTGTATTCCAAAGATCGCAAAGAGCATGAAGACCATTTAAGAGAAGTGTTAGGAATATTACGAAGAGAGAAACTCTACGAAAAGTTGAGTAAGTGTGAATTCTGGTGGGAAAAAGTAATGTTCCTAGGGCATGTTGTAACCAAGGAAGGTACAGCAGTAGATCCTGAGAAGATCAAAGCGGTAAAAGAATGGCCTACACCCACCAATGTTAGGGAAGTTAGGAGTTTCCTTGGGCTTGTTGGTTATTATAGGAGGTTCGTGGAGAATTTCTCGTGAATAACTCTGCCGATTACGAATTTAATTAAGAAGAGTACAAAATTTCAGTGAACGAAGAAATGCGAAAAGGCCTTTCAGGAACTGAAGAGAAGATTGACTAGCGCTCCAGTCTTAGCTCTACCTTCTGAAACAGAAGGATTTGAGGTCTATAGCGATGCCTCCCAAGAAGGGTTAGGGTGTGTCCTAATGCGGGAACCCGGCGAGTTATAGCCTACGCTTCTAGGTAACTGAAACCGCATGAGAAAAACTACCCTGTGCATGATTTAGAGTTAGCAGCAGTCATCTTTGCACTGAAATTGTGGAGACATTATTTGTACGGAGTCACTTGCAAGGTTTACACTGATCACAAGAGCTTAAAATACATCTTCACGCAGAAAGAAATGAACCTGAGGCAACGGAGATGGTTAGAATTGCTTAAGCATTATGATATAGATATTCAATGTCATCCAGGAAAAGCAAATAAAGTAGCGGTATGCTCGAGTAAAAGACCTCGTCGGGAGATAAATTCGCTAATATCGATGCTAGAAGAGTCTGTATAAAGAGTCGGGTGCAATTGGATTTACGGGTGGTTACGAAGGACCGATTACAAGGAGAATTGAATGCCATTATGATTCAACCGTCTCTCTTTGAGGAAATTCGGGAAAGGGGAAAAGGATGACTTTATCAAGGAGTTGAGGTCAAAGATAGAAAGGAATGAGAACAAGGACTTCCAAGTATATGCTGATGGGAGTGTTCGGATATATGGAAGATGGTGCATTCCTAATGACAAGGAATTATGGAATAAGATTTCAAAAGAGGGGCATAGCACTGCTTATTCAGTTCATCCAAGTAGAGATAAGATGATTCAGGATGTAAAGAAATATTTTTGGTGGAAAGAATTAAAGCGAGACATCTTTCAATTTGTGGCAAGATGTTTGATTTGTCAAAAGGTAAAATTTGAGCGGAAAAAGATGCCAGGATTGCTACAGCCATTGCCAGTACCAGAATGGAAATGGGATTCGATATCTATGGATTTTGTAACAAGGTTACCTAAATCAAGGAGGGGGAATGACTCTATATGGGTTGTGGTTGACTGACTGACGAAGATGGCCCGATTTATTTCCATGGGAGTAACGTGGAGCAAGAAGCAGTTAACTAATGCATATATCAGGGAAATTGTTCGATTGCACGGAGTTCCAACCACTATTATCTCTGACCGAGATACTCGATTTCTGTCACATTTTTGGGAAAAATTACAGGAGGCTTTGGGGTCAACTCAGAAATTTAGTACAACATTCCACCCAGAAATGGATGGACAAACCGAGCAAGTGATCCAGATTCTAGAGGACATGTTACGAGCTTGTGTGCTGGAATTTAAGGGTTCTTGGGAGGACAAATTGGCGTTAATAGAATTTTCCTATAATAACAGCCATCAATCTAGCATCGGTATGGCTCCATACGAGGCTTTGTACGGGTGAAGGTGTCGAACACCCATTTGTTGGGATGATGTGAGCCCTGGTATACCAGTCGGACCTGAGTTAATACAAGATACAATGAAGCAAGTTCGAGTAATTCAGGAGAAAATGAGAGTCACGCAAGATCGACAGAAGAAGTATGCTGACTTACGGAGGACAAAGTTGGAATTTGAAGAAGGAGATAAGGTGTTTCTTCGTGTTTCACCTACCAAGGGGCTGAAAAGGTTTGGGCTGCGGGGGAAATTGAGTCCTAAATTTATAGGACCATTTGAAGTTTTGCGAAGAGTTGGTGAAGTTGCATATGAATTAGCCTTGCCAGTGGAATTGTCCAAAGTTCACAACGTCTTCCACGTCTCTCAACTACGGAAATATATACATGATCCTTCAGATGTGTTGTAGTATGAGCTGTTACAGATAGATGAATCGTTATGTTATGAGGAGAGGCCTATAAGGATCCTTGACATACGGGAAAAAGTGTTACGAAACCAGATAAAACCTTTGGTTAAAGTACTCTGGACCAATCATGGAACGGAAGAAGCGACTTGGGAAAAAGAAGTGGATATGCGAGAACGATACCCCCAATTATTTCAAGGTACGTTATGAGTTTCGGGACGAAACTTCTTTAAGGGTGGTAGAGTGTAATAGTTTGACTTATTAAGCTCGGATTAAAATCGCTAATCCACGATTATTAGGCTAATGATTATTAATTAAGCTGTAATTGTTACGTGTTGAAATTTAAGAATTAAGATGATTGTTATGTTATTTTTGTTGCCAATGTGGATATTATGTGTTATTAGCTAACTAATAACATGAGCTATGTGATAATTGAGTAATTCATGAGCTACGTTAGGAACATTGAGTATCGTTTCGGAGTTATGGGATTTGTAGTAGTTATTGATATCGTTTTTTTTTTGTTATTTGGGGGAAGTGAGATTAAGGACTAATTAAGTCAAGATACTTCCATTAAGGTATACAATATAGCTTGGGGAAATTTAGTTAAGAATAATTAAGGATTAGGAAGTAATTGAGGAGAGAATCCAAGTTAAAAGCCTTGAAAATTCTGGTTAGTTCATAAGCAAGGGATATGACGATTCTGCCCCTAATACTAAACCAAAAATCACGATGTTGCCATTACCCGTTCTCCATATATATGTGACTAAGGCCTCCATTCATTTTCATCAGATTCATTCCACAAAAACACAACAAAAACACATCACATTCTCTCCTCCTTCCTCACGCCATTTCTAGCGGGTTAGCTGTTGGCCGCTTGTTTCTCTTGGATTCTAGTTCTGAATCTTGCATGCAATCACTTCCCTAGGCTTATCAAGCTGTTCTCCATACTGGGAAAGCGTTACTTTTGAGGTTTCACTTCAGTAGCATCAAGTAAAACCAAGGAAGGTGAGTTGTGGCTGAATTCCATCACTTATGAGGTTTACTTGATTGAAACTTGATTTCTTTGGGTTAATTGCTGAATTTTAAGTTATGAATGTTTTCTCTTAGGTCCTAAGGAGTTGTTGGAGAAGTTATAAGAGTGGTTAAAGAAGATTTGATTCCCAAACATCGGATTAAGGTACACAAGGACCACCCTTCGAATCCTTACTTTCTTAGTTTGTTTGTGTAGCACTTGTTTTATGGAAAATGTGTGAGCTTCGAATGTGTATTTTGTTGGGAACCTACTGATTTGTTAATGAGTTATAAGTAGTAGATTTCAAAGTGTTGCATGTGAATTTTTGGTAATGATTTCCGAGATATAAATCGTTGCATGTCAAGTTCCTCTAAAACCGATCGAACCGTGATATTACTTTGATTGTACCTTGATTAAATGCCTTAAATGTTGCTGGTATTTCATGGTATACTCCTGAAAAGTTCATATCTTGATTGTTGATAAACCTTTGCTTCATTTTTCCCCTCATATGTCAAGTACAACATTCGTTTGAGAAGTAACACTTAAAACTCGATTTTTCGCTTAATTGCTTTCCGAGCTAATAAATCCTTGTTCCTTTGGTTCCTAAAATGCTTTTGAGTGAAGAACCCCTACTGCACCTATTCATATACTGAGGTGTACACCAAGACTTTTGCAAAACACAAGAGTTGCAAGTGATTTTCTCACAAAAACGACTATCTTTTAACACAAAAACCGAAAACCATTAAATTGACATATGTTTACTTGTGTGGTATAATCTTTCTGGATATTTAAGAGCCTTTTTTTAAACCTTTTACATGCTGCCATGTTATGATAAACACTACCTTTAATCACCTCATCTAATCTCAACATCCTTTCGAAACCTTATTGTTAAGTCACTTTTCCAAAAGCAATGGAACTTGACATAGCAAGCTTGTTTTATGAAACTTATTTTGATAAGTTAAGTTGATTTTAAAAATTAATACCATTAAGTATTTGAGACTGAGGTTCTTATATATTTGAGTATAAGCTTCTTATAAGTATTAAAAGCTTAGTTTTAGAAGGGAAGTAGCTGCGTAAGTAGTGATGAACAACACTCATAGAACGGGTTTGCTCTTTAAGTTTTTAGAGCGAGTATTGCTCCGGAGCGAGTATTGCTCCATTATGTAAGGTCATGACCTAGAAGTCTTGCAAGCAGGAAATAAGAAAGGTGGGGAGACGTCCCTCAAAAGTCTGGAGATATGGCTTTGCCCTCCATTCGTGTTCCTTCCGTGAGTTAAAAATATTTTAAGATATGTATAGAAAATGTTTAAGTAATTTAATTAAGAAGAGTATAACTGTTATTCATGGAAAGTTACTTGATATGTTCATGATGTTGTTGTTATTTCTACATTATTCAAAGGGGGAAAGTAACTTTGTAATTAAGCAAAATGAAAGTGTTTGAGACATCGATTATGTTGTTACATCAAAGTAAATCTATTTTCAGCCACCTTCTATTTTGGAACTGGTGGGACTTGTGTACCAGTGTAAGCTGACTGTTTTGTTCTCTTGAACCTATCCTGGTGGGGGCAGATTCAACTGTTTTGCATGAGTAATCTGAAGGTCAAAGATTAACTTAGTCTGGAAATATTCTTATTATGTAAATTTCCGCTGCGACGTGCTTGTTGATAATATTAACTATGTTTTGTAACTTATATTTTGAGCTCGGATTTCTAAATACTTGGACTATGTTGTAATAATTAAATATTTTGGTTTGTTTCATAACTAAGCTTAGATACTTCCAGATTTCCTAACCTTCCAAGGGCAGGGTGGTGTGGAAATCTCACTAACATCATCTCTAACTAGTAGCTTAGTTTCTTAATTAATTATAGTTAGTTAATTAAGCTGCTATTTAGGGAGGGCTGTTACACCCAACCACCCCCACACACCCCAAAACACCCCTAACTAGGGGTGATAATGAGTCTGACCTCTTCGCGAATAGGTTGGGATTAGCTCGGTCAAAGCTTGGCTCGTGGAGGCTCGACTCCGATTCAGACTCGACTCGAGACTTTAACGAGCCGAGCCGAGCTAGGCAAAGCTCGGCTCGATTATACTTTTATATAGAAAACTAATATGTTTATATATATACATAAATATATTAACCTAAATATCACTAAATAATAAGTTAATAGTTTCATTGCCTAAAAGAAAACCTACAAATCTCAAATATTAAAAAAGGAAACCAAAGAAATCATGTAAAAACTAGGGGTGATAAAGAGCCAAGCCTGTTTGTGAACAGTTCGAGCTCGGCTCGAATAAAGTTCAGGTCGTTAAGCTTCAAGTTCGGCTCGAGCTCGAATAAACTTAAACAAACACAAGCCGAGCATACCGCAGTTCGGGCTCGGCTCGACCGATAAGCAGCCCTACCCCTAACCACCCCCACACACCCAAACCCCGAAACACCCACCCTCCAAAACCCACACCCAAACCTCGAAACCCATAACCTCGAAAACACCCCACCCACTCAGAGAGAGAGAGAAAGAGAGAAGATGAGGGTGGGTTGTTAGTGGAGGTTTCCGGTGAGGGTAGGGTTTTGTGGGTTGTGGTGGCCGTTAGTAGTGGTTTCCAATGAGAGAGAAAAAATTAGGGTGGTTAGAGGGAGTAGATGAGGGTGGTGGTTTCCGGTGAGAGAGAGAGAAGATGAGAGTGTGGCTTCCGGTGTGAGAGAGTGAGAGTGATGACAAGGGTTGTGGATTCCGATGAGAGAGAGAAGAGCGGTGATGGGAGGTGATTGGGTAGTGATGGGGCGGTGCTAGGTGGTGATGTGCAGTGATGGGTGGTTGTTGGTGAGGGAGGTTGATGGAGGGAGGAGAGAAAAGATGAGGTGTGTGATGGTAGGTGGAGGAAGGAGAGAGAAGTGAAAAGAAAAATATTAAAAGAAAAAGGTTTATTAAAAAACAAAAAAAAGAGAAATTTTTAAAAAATCAAGTTTTACTTGTTGTTGCAGGTTAGCAGGTAGATTGGACCATTTGTTGAATATTGGGGTCAAAGTGGGGATCAACCATGGATTTTTCATAGTATGGATCTTGAATGGAAGATAGCTCATAGTTGGGCCCAATGGTGTTACTTTTTCCTATTTTTAATGATAAAAATCGTCCTTGGCTTAATTGCGGTATATTACTTTTGCAATCCATTCTCTTTCCTTTGTTCTTCGTGATCAAGAATTTTTCTAACTCAAATCGGCACTTATATTACTTTTGCAATCCATTCTCTTTTCTTTGTTCTTCTTTAAGAATTTTCTAACTCAAACTGGCACTTAGTGTAATATCATAGTTCTAATTTCATCTTCACGAGGAATCTAAAAATCATTTTTTTTAGGTATGAAAATGACGGGATCAATGTAAATACGTCAAAGATACCTCAACTAAATATAGGGCAAGTAAAGGGTCGAATCCACAAGGAAAGCAAAAAGGCTAAGTCGAATCCACAAGGAAAGCAAAAAGGCTAAGCAAAGATTAATTCACTAACTATGATGAGCTAAAATCTATTTTTGGGTTTTTTGAAGGATTAGTAACTAGGTCTAAAGTCTAAGATAAATAGAAAATGAATAACTTAAATTAGCAAAACAAATGAGGAAGATAAACCAAAGATTAAAAAAAACTAGGAGATTAGGGAGGTTCACCAACAAATGATCTAAAACTCCAACACCAAATTCAAGGGGAAAACATATGGGGGAATCACAAAGGGAAATAATGCACTTAGGAACTCTAATTACTCTCTCGAGCTAATCGGAGGAGATTGATTAGTCATTCATAACCTATTCTCATGCCATGAGCAACTAATCTAGCCAAATCAAGAACAACATGATAAATCAAACTTCCCTAGACTAGAAAATGCCTTTTCTCATGGAAATCCTAATATAGTAATCAACCTTAGTATATCCCTAACTTCACCTCTCGATCCGTCATTAGGGATTCCAAATATGCAAGTTAAGTGGTGATCAATCACCCAACAAACAAAAGCAAACAAGCTTGATCAACAAGCTAAACCCCAAATATTAACCCCCTAATTTAGATATAGGATCTAAGGAACAAATGAAGGCTACAGCCTTTCCCTTGGTAGAAGACTACTCACTAATCATAATAACACCCCAGGGGCCCACTAGTAGATATTGTCCTCTTTGGGCTTAAAGAGGACAATATCTCATAGTGGGCTCCTGAACACCTAGGGGTGTTACATGGGCGGGTTAGCTAAAATGACCCAGGCGGTCAACTTCACAGAAAACTTGGAACCTGTGGCTTCGAAGTGACCCGGGTGGGCCTGTAACACCCCGAAATTTCGCTCCTAAATTTTCGTGTTGTTTTACCCTTCATTATTATTTTCCGTTAAAATTAGAATATTTTACTTCTTAAAAATATTATATCTTACGTTATTTGTTTTTGAACTTTTAAAATGTTATATTTATATTATTTACTTGATGAGAAATTATGGATTTTCTAGTATTTAGAAATATGCGTTTGAGCTAGTATTTTTATTTATTCGATTTGAACTCATCTGGACCGTGCGCACGACTTTTTAATGTGAAGTTTCAAGCTCTTAAAAGCTGTCCACAAAATCAGAATATTGGAAGCATGGGAGAGGCTTTTGAGCATCCTTGTAACCCCTTGTAACCTCCTTTTTAATTCATCATAATTATCCAACTTAAAACCCCATCATTAGTCTTTGTAACCCCTTTTTTAACTTCATTTTATTGCTGAAATTATGCTAGAAAAATTCAGTTTTTAACCCACCCCCTCTCACGCCAGTCTTAGAGTGGAAGAGAAAGAGTTATTCTCTCTTTTCGCATTTTCGTCCATTTTTGCACACCCATCTTGTTTGCCCCATATCTCCTTCGTTTCTTATCGGAATTGGACGTGTGAGTAGTCAAAATCCATATCCTCGGAAAGATCTTGCTCGTGGTATAATTTGTTTTTGAATAGAGGGAAAGACGCGACTGCATTTTCCGTTTCAATCAGACGAGTCACCCGATTTTATTTTTCTGTCACACCTTCACGAAAATGATCATATATGGAGATATAACCGTTAAATCGTCCTGAAATTTGGACAGCACGTTGAGGACGTATGGAACAATACCTTTGACCGACACGATTTGGCATCCGAGCTTCAGATCATCGGGAGTCGTGGTCGGAACAGAACAGTATATTATAGAAATGCAAGCAATTGGAGGTCTTCAAAAGGTAACTAACGGTTTTCCTAGAACGGTTAGAATTCGCGTAAGAATTATATTGGTTATAATACTTAAGCTGGGTTAGTATTAATCTAGGAATTTGGGTGGGAATAATTATATGTTGGATGTTGTTTTCTTTTCATAGTTTCTACGAATGATATGATTATTGTAGCTTGTGAACTTAGAATGTTATCCTTTTATGCTCTAGAACCATGGTACTGTTATGAATTATGATGCTGCTCCATGTTGCTGTTGTAATTGTTGTTTTAAGCTTCTATTGCAACGCTATTGTTGGTGTGTTGTTGCTGTTGTAATTGTTGTTTTAAGCTTCTATTGCAACGCTATTGTTGGTGTGTTGTTTCGGAGCTCGTAAGTGTCTATGTTGTTATGTATTAGATGCTGGTCTGCTGATCTTTTGTTTCTTGCAGCTTTGCATTATGGGGATTGGTTGTTGTTTGTAGTGATTAGTGATATCAATATGTGGTTGTGGGTCTTGTTATTTGATAAGTTGCCATGTATTGCGTTTTATGAGTTATAACATCATGTACTAGTTAAGTCAAAATTTATACTTGGATATATGTTGTTGCTTTATGTTGTAAGTGTGCTGTTATTTTATATTTGGGTTTACAACTTATCCTTCAAGTTAATATGGAGATTTTTGTTAACTATTTTATGATTTTGGTGATGAATTAAGATGTTTTTGAAGATATTATTATTTTTATTATTTTGAGAAGAATTTTATTTAATTTGAAATTCTTGGGTTGCGATCCTAGATTTCTGCTGATTTGGTGTAAGGCCTTAAGGGCATCCGTGTAATTTGATGATTGAGTATTATTTTAGGATTTTTTGATTTTTACTACCTTTTAAAATCACAATTTTCAAGATAACCACCTTATAATTAAGTTCATTTTTTTAAATAACCACCTTATATGACCTAAATCTCTTTAAATACATACCAATTGACAGATTTCGTCCAAGAAATCGGTGTTAAAGAAGGGTTAAAACCTTATATACATTCTAATAAATAAAGGTGGAGGTGATGGAATCATTCTTAAACCCTTTTTGAGGATGATTTCCTTGACGGAATTTGTTAATTGGTAGGTATTTAGAAGGATTTAGGTCATATAAGGTGGTTATTTAAAAAAATGAACATATAAGGTGGTTATTTTCAAAAACTTGATTTTATAAGGTGGTTAAAGTCAAAAAATCCATTACTTTATTATTATTATTGTTTGAGAGCAAGATTATCCGGAGGGACGTAATCCCGAGCTGAAGAACATGCAAACCATAGGACGTAATCCTAGGTATACCTTGGTTTTGTTGTCGTCCGAGAGGTCGGTGGGGACGTAATCCTACACCGCATTGGGAGTATGGTCATTCTTAGACACAGGCAGTAGGGAACGTAACCCATAGGCTGTCTAGAGGTTGCGATCTGACATTACCATAGGAAGTGGGTTGTCCACTAGCGTTCGGCTCTCTTTTATTTTGCTAAGTAAATTTCATTGCATCATCATTAAAATTACACCTAAGTCCAAGCCAAAATCAACGAACTAACTAGGTTGGACCCTTGAAATAAGGCAGGACACAACTGATTACATCCTTCAAACAACTTCAGAGCTAACAGCATCTATCCATCATACATTTGCAACTAAACCATTACAGAGTTATAAACCAAGCATAGTCTTTCCTACTGATTTTCTTTGGAAGAACAGTTCCAATTCTCATTCTAATTTGAGCTCTAGTTTGTTTCACACTCAGCTGAATGATAGGGCTGCATTGTTGCCAGTAACACTGATTCCTCCCTTGCCATACCCAATATACTACTGCAGCAATACCAGCTGACATAACTTGCTTTCTAAATTTCGTCTGATGACAATTTTTTATCCATATGATAATCCCAGGTAGTGAAGTACTAGCTGCTAAAATTCCCAGCCAACTCTTTATCTCTGCAAGTACAGCAGAACTAAAGTGACATTGAAAGAAGAGATGAGAGTGAGATTCTTCTCTGTCATCACATATCAAAAATTTATTAGTGTTAGCAATACCCAATCTAGCAAGCCTTGCTGTAGTTTGCAGTCTCTCTTGTACAGCTAACCAAAGTATAAATCTATGCTTTGGAATAGATAATCTATTCCAAACAGTTTTATCCCAATTAACGGCTAGCTTTTGTCCTCTCAACTTTTCATATATTGCTTGTATAGAATAAGTTGGCATAGAACTAAATTCTGCTTCAGAGAAATGCTCTTTAATTTGCTCTTTGACTCTGCAGATGCTTTTCCAGTACCAACTAACTCCAGACTTGGGAGTATAGTTCCACCAACTGCCTTGCTTGATATAGACAGAGTGAATCCATTTGATCCACATGTTATCTTGCTTGGAAGTAATTGCCCAAACATACTTTCCAAGACAAGCTTTATTCCAAGCAATCACTTCTCTAAAACCTAGTCCACCACATGACTTGCTCCAGCACAATGAATCCCAGGCAACAGCACCAGCTTTCTGAGTATAAGCATTACTACTCCATAAAAATGCTCTACATACTTTCACCACTTCCTTCAGAACAGATTTAGGTATAATAAATACCTGAGCCCAATATCTATGAAGACTTAACAATACTGAATTAATCAGTTGTGATCTAGCCTCATAGGATAAATTTCTTGTACTCCATATCCTTATTCTTGCTATCATCTTTTCTACAATGACATCGCACTGTGCTTTTGTGATTTTCTTAGAGCAGATGGGAACACCTAGGTACCTGAATGGTAACCTGCTTCTCATGAATCCAGATACAGCAACTATCCTCTAAGCTTCTGCTTCTTATACTCCACAAGTATAAATTGCTGACTTGCTAATATTTGCCTTCAAGCCTGATGAGTCTGAAAACAGCTTAAAAGCTTTTAATAAGAGGCAAGTTGATGCAAACTCACCTTTGCAGCATAATATGAGATCATCTGCAAAGCACATATGTGTCAATTTTACTTCTCTGCATCTAGGATGAAAGTGAAATTGAGGCAAAGCACTCATATTGTGCAGTATTCTGGAGAGATATTCCATACACACCACAAAGAGTAATGGAGACATGGGGTCTCCTTGTCTCAATCTCCTAGCTGACTTGAAATAGCCTTCCATTTTCCCATTCAACAATAATGAGAACATAGGACTAGTTACACAAGTCATAACCAATGTGATAAAATGTGCAGGGAATCTAAGATGAGTGAGCATTTCTTGTAGAAAGGCCCAATTCACTGTATCATAGGCCTTTTGCAAGTCTATCTTGAGTAAGCAGCTAGGAGTCACTTGCTTTCTGCCATAATGCCTTATCATGTCTTGAATAATCATGATATTGTGTGCAATGTATCTCCCATGCACAAAACCCCCTTGATTTTCTACAATTAAATCAGGCAACACTTTCCTTAGCCTACCACATATCACCTTAGTTATACACTTGTATAGTGTATTACAGCAAGCTATAGGCCTGTATTCTGTAACATTACTAGGACACCTAGTCTTAGATATCAGAGTAATAGATGTGTTGTTAAGTTCTTTCAGAATCACACCATTCTGTAAAGAGTCCAAGACTGCAGCAACAATGTCCTCTCCAATAATGTTCTAGGCATCTTTGTAAAAGAAAGACCCAAATCCATCAGGTCCAGGGGCTTTGACCCCTGGAATAGAAAATAATGCAGCTTTTAATTCTTCACTTGTATAAGGAGCATTCAGAATGCTTCTGTGTTCTTCTGTAACAACAGGTCCAGTATGGATGATCTGTTGAATAACTTCAAGTCTTTGTGTGACATTAGTCCCTAATAACATTTTATAGTATGCTAAAAAGGCTTCTGAAACAGCTTCTGATGTATCATGCCATACACCATTTTCATCATTAATCTTTGTAGACTTGATTCTTCACCCTCCTTTCTTTAATACTCGATGAAATAATCGGGTGTTGTCATCACCATCTCTAATCCCGATCCAAGCTTAGCTTTTCTGTCTCAAAAAAGAAACATATGCGGCATGCTTCGGTTTATAATTTTTAACGACTTCCAACTCGCTTTCCGCAAATTCAATATTGCTCGGGCATGAATGCATTTTCTTCTGAGCTTCAATCATGGCTTGATAAGTCTGTGTATCATCAGCTTGCAAATTGTTAAACCCAGACTTGTTCAACTCTTTTAACCCAACCTTCACTTTCTTCAACTTCTGCAAAACTACAAACATCTTAGAACCTTGAATAGGGGTGTTCCAAGCTTGTCTCACAATGTCTTCAAATTGTGGGGCTCCTCTCCACATGGTAAAGTATCTAAATGGTCTCTTACCACCTGTATCTATAGGAAATACAGTGAGTAAGGCTGGAGAGTGATCAAACTCCCCCTCAGCTTGAAAATTAACTTCAGCTGAAGTGAAAGCATCTTGCCATGCCTGATTTGCCAGCATCCTGTCTAATTTGGAGAACACTCTATCTACTCCAAGTTGCTTATTGTTCCAGGTAAAGAAATTACCTGAACATTTTATATCTTGAACATCACAATACTCCATACACTCCCTGATAGCTCTAGTTTCAGCTTCCCTTACTAATGATCCTAGCCTTTCATCCACATTCATCACACAATTAAAATCCCCACAGAGTAACCATGGTTCAGCTATTTTTTCTTGCTTCAAATCTTCCCATAATGCCTCTCTGCCAGCTCTTTCATTCATAGCATATACAAATGAACAAAAAAAGCCCTGTACACCACTTGTAGGTTGAATGTAGCAATGTAAAAATTAACTACTACCTCTAATTATATTAACATTAAAGCTACTAGGCTTCCAAGCTAATATAATTCTTCCACTATTATTATAAGATGCATTTGAAGTAAAACACCATCCTGTAAAAAGTTTTTGATAAAGATTCCCAAGGTTAGAAATCTTCACCTTTGTTTCCAAGAGACAAACAATGCCAATAGAGAATCTGTGAATATATTCTTTCACGTCTCTTTGTTTCTTAGCATTATGTATCACTCTTACATTCCAACAAATCAATCTATCCATTTTGGATTGGGAAAGTTCCCTCTCCCATAGCTTCATTACCTCATGTGTCTTCATTTGCAATCCTTTGATCCCTTCCATCACCATCTGCTGCTCCAGCTTGCTCTAATGTCTGAAATAAATTACTAATACTAATAGGTTTAGTATTAGTAACTCTAACTTTGATAGGCCTCATATTCTTCTGGAATCCATCAGGATCCATCTCTTGTGATTTATTCCCCTGCACCACCTCCTTCTGCTTCTGTGATGGTAGTATTTCAGCTACAGTAGCCACATTAACTACATTAGCTAACTCAGGTGCTGTAGTGTTCACATCAGTTACTAGAGGTGTAACATGATGTTGAACTTTCTTAGGCATCCACACCTGCTTCACTTGATGCGTTCTGCATTCCTTTGATTCATGCCCATACTTATTACAAACATTACACTTCATAGGAGTCCACTCATATTCCACTGGTACTGCTACTCTTTGTTCATGTTCATCCAAAAAATGAATTTGTGTAGGAAATTTTCCTTCCACATTCATCTCAATCAAAATACGAGCAAATTGCAACTTATCACGATTCCTTGTGGCTTCATCTCTCTTGAAAGGATCCCCTAATTGTGCAGAAATCTTATGCAAAGATTTTCCCCCCCAATACTTCAATGCTATCTTAAAATGAACCCAAACTGGAATGGTTTTGAGTTCATCTTTTTGGAAATCAGTCTCATGAGACCAATGTTTAACAATCAATGGTTTCTTATCAAAGAAGTAATGTCCATTGATCACCTTGTCTCTTGAGTCCATAGCTGGAAATCTAGCCAGATAAACACCTTTCTTAATCAATGCAACTTTATCAACCTTATAATTTCTCCAAATTCTACTAAAATATCCTTCCATCACTTGTATTGGAGGATTAGCTCCTAATACATAACAAACAACAGAAGAATTCCAAAATTGAATCTCATCTTCTAAATCCTCCAGTTCTATTTTCACGATTTCATTCAAATCATCATTAACATCCTGCTCAACTTCTACATCCGCTACATGTTCGACATTTTGCTCCACAGAAACATCATCATTCAACTCATATAAGATAGGAATAGGGCGAATACCTTCCATTGATTTCGCTGATTTATGAGAATTTGAATCTCCACTCCTTGAAATGGATTGCAACCATTCATTAAATGTGTGTCGCACCTCGATTCTTCGCTTCAAAACCCGAATAGATGAAGTTGGTGTAAGAACTTCACCTATTCCTAGTCCAAAATCTAGTGCTTCCACACCTAGAATTTCATCCATTGATCGAGTACGTAACGCATGAGAATCAGACGTAGGTCATGTTGCTTTTACCTTCTGCTTACCGGATTTACCTTGAGGTTTCTCAGCCGCCTTCCTTGCCATGGCGACAGTGCACGTTAAGCTAACATGCACCGAGAGAAACTTGGAGAGAAAGTTTCAAGGTTAGAACTTACTTGGAAGCGTTCAGCTCTCTCTCTCAAACTAATTATACTATTTTTACTACTTTAAACTTTGATGGTTTATGGTATTGATACTTGAGTTTATATATATAAGTTGTTTATCCATTTTGTTTATTTTGTTATCTTTACTCTATTTATATTTAAGCATGTTGTATTATCTTTGTTTAAGTGTTTTATTTGGTTATCTGTTTACTATTAAGATGTTTTTGTGTGACTTAATTATTAAGGCTTTTATAACTCTTATATGGATCCTAATTGGGCTGGGAGAGCTGTTAGCTACTCCCCACTGATTGTGGATGTTTGTTGATATATTTTGCAGGTGATTATTTCATGTTATGGGAAATGATCAGAGAAAGGCTATTTAGGATTTTGGTTTGAGACATCTTATTATATTTTATATTTACTATATATATTGTGTTTATGAGGTTGTTTTGCCTCTTTATGGTTATTTTGAGTTAATTCATTTGGGTTTTTTTATTTAGTTTATATTTAACCCTGATTTAGAGTGACAGTTCTGTCAGACGATATTTCCGCTATCGTCATTTCTTTAATAAAATGTTCTATTTTGCTTATATTATGTTTATAAAAGGACGGAGTGTTACAGTTGGTATCAGAGCAAATGATCCAAAAACTCTCATTGAGTTGCTACATATTCCATGGAAAATGTGTAGTTGTTGCATCTAGGATTATTAGTATCTTAGGCTTTAAGAAAAGTACTTAGTGAGAGTTACTTGGGTAGGAAGAAAGCCCCGGGAATTTTTTTTTTGTTAAACGATGTGCTATATGTTTTTCTTATGTGTTAGTTAGTGAGGTTTAGCAAGGACTAACGTTTTCGTTTTTGCAAAGTACCTCCAAGGCGTTAACTAGATGCCCGAAACAAAGTTGTATATATGTAGTCGTCGTATAGCGTATTTTCTTGTCATTTCAAGTTTCGAGGACAAAACTTTCTTAAGGGGGAGTGATTGTAACACCCCGAAATTTCGCTCCTAAATTTTCGTGTTATTTTACCCTTCATTATTATTTTCCGTTAAAATTGGAATATTTTACTTCTTAAAAATATTATATCTTATGTTATTTGTTTTTCAACTTTTAAAATGTTATATTAATAATATTTACTTGATGAGAAATTATAGATTTTCTAGTATTTAGAAATACACGTTTGAGCTAGTATCTTTATTTATTCGATTTGAACTCATTTGGACCGTGCGCACGACTTTTTAATGTGAAGTTTCAAGCTCCTAAAAGCTGTCCACAAAATCATAATATTGGAAGCATGGGAGAGGCTTTTGAGCATCCTTGTAACCCCTTGTAACCTCCTTTTTAATTCACCATAATTATCCAACTTAAAACCCCATCATTAGTCTTTGTAACCCCTATTTTTAACTTCATTTGTATTGCTGAAATTATGCTAGAAAAATTCAGTTTGTAACCCACCCCCTCTCATGCCAGTCGTAGAGTGGAAGAGAAAGAGTTCTTCTCTCTTTTCGCATTTTCGTCCATTTTTGCACACCCATCTTGTTTGCCCCATATCTCCTTCGTTTCTTATCGGAATTGGACGTGTGAGTAGTCAAAATCCATCTACTCGGAAAGATCTTGCTTGTAGTGTAATTTGTATTTGAATACAGGGATATACGCGACTGCAGTTTCCGTTTCAATCAGACAAGTCACCCGGTTTTGTTTTTCTGTCACACCTTCACGAAAATGACCATATTTAGAGATCTAACCGTTGGATCATCCTGAAATGTGGACAACACGTTGAGGACGTATGGAACATTACTTTTGACCGGAGTGATTTGGCATCCGAGCTTCAGATCGTCGGGAGTCGTGGTCGAAACAGAACAGTATATAATGGAAATGCAAGCAATTGGAGGTCTTCAAAGGTAACTAACGGTTTTCCTAGAACGGTTAGAATTCGCGTAAGGATTATATTGGTTATAATACTTAAGTTGGGTTAGTATTAATCTAGGAATTTGGGTGGGAATAATTATATGTTGTATGTTGTTTTCTTTTCATAGTTTCTACGAATGATATGATTATTGTAGCTTGTGAACTTGGAATGTTATGCTTTTATGCTCTAGAACCATGGTACTGTTATGAATTATGATGCTGCTCCATGTTGCCGTTGTAACTGTTGTTTTAAGCTTCTATTGCAACGCTTTGTTGGTGTGTTGTTTCGGAGCTCGTAAGTGTCTATGTTGTTATGTATTAGATGATGATGGCCTGCTGATCTTTTGTTTCTTGCAGCTTTGCATTATGGGGATTGGTTGTTGTTTGTAGTGATTAGTGATATCAATATGTGGTTGTGGGTCTTGTTATTTGATAAGTTGTCACGTAATGCGCTTTATGAGTTATAACATCATGTACTAGTTAAGTCAAAATTTATACTTGGATATATGTTGTTGCTTTATGTTGTAAGTGTGCTGTTATTTTATATTTGAGTTTACAACTTATCCTTCAAGTTAATATGGAGATTTTTTTTAACAATTTTATGATTTTGGTGATGAATTAATTTTGAAGATATTATTATTTTTATTATTTTGAGAAGAATGTTATTTAATTTGAAATTCTTGGGTTGCAATCCTAGATTTCTGCTGATTTGGTGTAAGGCCTTAAGGGCATCCGTGTAATTTAATGATTGAGTATTATTTTTATTATTATTATTATTTGAGAGCAAGATTATCTGGAGGGACGTAATCCCGAGGTAAAGAACATGCAAACCATAGGATGTATTCCTAGGTATACCTTGGTTTTGTTGTCGTCCGAGAGGTTGGTGGGGACGTAATCCTACACCGCATCGGGAGTATGGCCATTCTTAGACACAGGCAGTAGGGAACGTAACCCATAGGCTGTCTGGAGGTTGCGATCTGACATTACCATAGGAAGTGGGTTGTCCACTAGCGTTCAGCTCTCTCTCTCAAACTAATTATACTATTTTTACTACTTTAAACTTTGATGGTTTATGGCATTGATACTTGAGTTTATATATATAAGTTGTTTATCCATTTTATTTATTTTGTTATCTTTACTCTATTTATATTTAAGCATGTTGTATTATCTTTGTTTAAGTGATTTATTTGGTTATTTGAAGTTTACTATTGAGATGTTTTTGTGTGACTTAATTATTAAGGCTTTTATAACTCTTATATGGATCCTAATTGGGCTGAGAGAGTTGTTAGTTACTCCCCACTGATTGTGGATGTTTGTTGATACATTTTGCAGGTGATTATTTCGTGTTATGGGAAATGAGAGAAAGACTATTTAGGATTTTTGTTTGAGACATCTTATTTTATTTTATATTTACTATATATATTGGGTTTATGAGGTTGTTTTGCCTCTTTATGGTTATTTTGAGTTAATTCATTTGGGTTTTATTTTATTTAGTTTATATTTAACCCTGATTTAGAGTGACATTTCCGTCAGACGATATTTATGCTATCGTCATTTCTTTAATGAAATGTTCTATTTTGCTTATATTATGTTTATAAAAGGACGGAGTGTTACAGGGCCAGTCAACCCGAGCCCTCGGGTCAGGTTTGACCTGGTCCCTCGGGTCAGTGCATGATCCTTGTCTTTCTTCTTATGAGGTTCTTGATGCCTAATTGCCTCTTCTTCGATCTCTTGTGCCCGGGGTTGTGGAAGTGTCCTCAAGCATGCTCCTAACCCCTGAAATGAAACAAAAACACCCAAAGAGAGTGCACACGGGGAGGAAATTAAGGTTGCACAACTTAAACTAACTCAAAAACCACTATAATACCAACTAAAAGTTACCAAAAAGTAAAGCAATAAACAATATATTAGAGAAACCTTGTATTGTACTTCGTCACGTAGAAAGTGGATAAATAATCTGAAATTGAGGTATGTGGATGGTGAAGCGAAGTTATTGATATTCATTTCGTAATAAAACCTCAACTCACTTTGTGCAGATAATCAACCTAATCATAGAAATTAAATCACAAGCAATTGTTTGCTTATAATTTTGACATATATCAAAACCTCATAAATGAGTTGCGAATAGCTCTTGATGTTAATATTTTTGCTCGCCTACTACAATAACCAAAGATAATTAAGTGATTCATGTGTATTTTATTTTCTTATTCCAATGTTTTTTATTATTTATTTTAATATATTTTTTGGGGACATAATATATTTTTTGTTGTATGAACTTTTAAAAAATTGGAAACGATTGTTAATGACTTTTAAAGAAAATGAAGACTTTTTATTATAATTGTTTGAAAAATTGAAGAATTTGTTATTTTGAAAACGATGGAACGAAGTATTTTACAACCCCTTTAATTGTGAATTTTTTTCTTCTTCTTATTGAATAGTGGAGGTGAAAAATGTAAAACGTTAGTCCCTCATTAAGTCCCTAAATCATATGCTTAAGGCCCTGCTTTTTTAAACTAAATTAATGAAAATTATTTAATTCCTTTACACATATTTCTATCACAATTTCAATTTAGTTCAATTCAATTCAATTTAGTTAACAAAAACAACAAAGCCTAACTCCCAAAAACTTAAACCCTTCTCTGTCTTTCTTTCCCTTGTAAGTTGTAACCTAAAACCTCTTTCTCTTTCTCCTCCTCCAATGGCGAAAGAGAAGAGCAACGGCGGTTTCCTAGTAAGTTCTCAAGCAGAGCTGAAACGCAAGGAATTACTGAAGAAGAAATCAAAATCAGGAGGATTTGAATCCCTAAATTTAAGCTACAATGTCTTCAGAGCAATTAAAAGAAAAGGGTACAAAGTTCCAACTCCTATTCAGCGCAAAACTATGCCGCTCATTCTTTCTGGTGCCGATGTCGTTGCCATGGCGCGTACTGGCTCGGGTAAAACGGCGGCGTTTCTTATCCCTATGCTCGAGAAATTGCAGCAGCATGTTCCTCAGGGTGGTATTAGGGCTTTGATTTTGTCTCCTACTAGGGATTTGGCGCTTCAAACTTTGAAATTTACTAAGGAATTGGGTCGTTATACAGGTGGATTTTCTATCAATGATTGTTTTATGTTTGTTGAATAAATTGTGTTAAATGTTGATGTTTTATAGTTTGGTTGGAATTTTTGAATTGATTTGTGTCATTAATTTGTGAAATTTGGGTGTCTGATGTTTGTTAAATTAGTGTTCTGTCTCTATAGTGCGCGAGATCGAACGTTTGTTGCCAATTCTCTGAAAATCTATGAAGATTTAATGAAAGAACTATTTGACATTAACTTAATTATGTAGCTCTTCTCAGTTTTATCATTAATGGTGGAAGCTCATTGTTCGAAATGTGGTGCTTTACGATTACGAACTGGGGAGTAGTTCGTTTTAAGTGAAAGTGTGACATATGAAAATCAAAAGGAAAAAGCATTTTTCTCTGTATAGATAAGGTAAACTTAACTGATGAAAGATAGCATGTTTGTTGAAGCCTGAAATATCAAAATGAATTGTGTATTTTGTAGAGAGATTTTAGCATTTTGAGCGTATTTCTAAAACACAGTTGTTGAACTTTCTCTTTTGGGTAAATTTGTATCCAGATCTCCGTACGAGTCTCCTAGTTGGTGGGGATTCAATGGAAAGACAATTTGAAGAATTGGCTCAAAATCCTGACATCATCATTGCCACACCGGGTAGGCTGATGCACCATTTGTCTGAGGTGGACGACTTGACGCTTCGAACAGTGGAATATGTGGTCTTTGATGAAGCTGATTCTTTGTTTGGCATGGGTTTTGCTGAGCAATTGCATAGTATTCTGACTCAGTTGAGTGAGAACAGGCAGACTTTGCTTTTGAGTGCAACTATGCCAAGTGCTTTGGCAGAGTTTGCTAAGGCTGGTCTGAGAGATCCTCAGACTGTACGCTTGGATGTAGAGAAAAAAATTAGTCCAGATTGTAAGCTCGTCTTTTTTACCTTGAGACCGGAAGAGAAACATGCAGCCCTTGTGTATTTGATAAGGGAAGTGATCAGTTCTGGGGAGCAAATGTTGATCTTTGTTTCCACCAGACACCATACAGAATTCCTGAAATCATTGCTTGAATTAGAGGGTATTGAGTCCGGTACATGCTATGGTGACATGGATCAAGAAGCTCGCAAAATCAACATATCAAAGTTTAGAGCAATGAAAACTAAGCTGCTAATTGTTACAGATGTTGCTTCCAGAGGCATGGACATCCCTTTGCTTGATAATGTAATTAATTGGGACTTCCCTTCAAATCCGAAAATGTTTGTGCACCGTGTTGGAAGAGTTGCTAGGAATGGTAGGACTGGTACTGCTTACTCTTTGGTGACGCCCGAAGATATGCCTTACGTCTTGGATCTTCATCTCTTTCTGTCAAAACCCATCAAGCCTGCTCCAACAGAGGAGGATGTTCTGAAGGATATGAATGGTGTTATGGAAAAAATTGATCAAGCTATGGCTAATGGTGAGACTATTTATGGGCGATTTCCTCAAACTGCCTTAGATCTTGTTCAAGATAAAGTTCGGGAAATCATTGACTCATCTGCCGATTTAACTGCTTTACTGAGGACTTGTATAAATGGATTCCGTGAGTATATAAGGTCAAAACCCTCGCCGTCAAAGGAATCAATCCGGAGAGTCAAAGATTTACCTCGTGAAGGTTTGCATCCAATGTTCAAAGGTGTTTTACAAGGAAATGAGCTGAGTGCATTAGCATTCACTGAACGCTTGAAATCTTTTAGGTAGGCGTTGATTCTTGATGTTTGCTTCCTTTATGCATTTATTTATCTTCTCCCAGCTCCTCCCTTTTTTGCATGTATCTGTACCCGATCAGTTTTCATCTAACCCTTTATTATGTCAATATGAGCTAGACCCAAGCAGACGATTTTGGAAGCTGAAGGTCACGCTGCAATGTCAAAACGGCGACAAGTAATTCTTTATTTGTTAGGGCATCATTTATGCTTTGTTCAGTTATATAATTTCTTTGTTCTTGTTGAAGTGTCTTTGTAAAATCTAGTTGAAGAAAGTGATAATGTGTTTCCAAGATTCTCATTGTATGCAATTGCAGACCGTCTTTCAATATCGTCTTTCAATGCGGCTATGCTAGTATGTAGGTTCACAGATGAATTGATAGATATCGTATGATTAAAGCTGAAAGGGAGGTTTAGCATAAAATTTTAGAATATTTCAAATCTATTGGATGAAGTACAGAACTTGAATTCAAAATATACCTGTAAACCTTAATGGCCATATCTCAGTTATCCAATCTTTGATTCATTGCCATAAATATTAATAGCGAATTACATATGTTGATTATCATGCCAAACTTATGCTAATGATTATTAAGAAAATTAGTTGGTGAATATCGTCCGTGTAATTTGTCTTGTAAAGTGGGGATATTCAGATCCCTTGAATATAGATGCTTTTAACAAGTTCTGATATCATTCTTTGCTCCCAAGTACCTTGTTAATGTCTGTCCTTAAATGTACATGCTAATGGTTTTTATTTGATTTTGGGTATTGATCATTTGGAAATAGATTAGGGAAGTATTCCTCCTAAAAAATTTATGTGCTTATATCGTTCCTTGCTCCTGCGGACCTTTCCTGTCCCGGTTTCCTGGAAAAAAAAGGACTAGGATAAGGGAGAGGCCACCGAGAGGGTAAACAAGGCTGTCACTTGAGATTTTGCATGTTTTATTTCTTGTGCATTCCTAATTGAATGTTTTCGCTGAAGGGTTCTTCTAGTCAATGGGTTCACGTGATGAAGAAGAAGAGGGCTATCCATGAACAGATTATTAACCAGGTGCATCAGCAATGCTCCAGTGATAAGGCAGCCAAGGTAATTTTCCGAGTTATGGCGGCAATGCTTCAGACTCTATGCTTTAAGTTTATAACAATGCTTTATAACCTTCAATAATTTTCATCCAGTAAATTTGGGCTAATGAAACTATGTGGTCTTTTTTTCCATTTTGGATGGACTTAATTATAATAGTTTATCATCAGAAGGCCTGCACTTTTTTTTAATTGAGTATTAGAAGGTTGTTTAAGGTCAATTGATAACCTCCTTATGGCTGTATGTAATATGTAATCTTACCCCTTGTAGAGAGGTAGCCTCTTAAGAGGTATTAGGGCAATGTCCATGCTGATTCTTAATTAGAATATCTCATCACACTTCATGCACTTTTTCTAATGGAGTATTAGATCGTTGCTTTAAGGTCAATTGATAACCTCATTGTTAGTGTATTTGAAATCTTACCCTTGTGGGCAGCCTCTTAAGAGGTATCAGGGTAATGTCCTTGTTGATTTTTCATTTTGATGCTGAACCCCTCTTTGTGCAGGAAGTCGAACCTGAGTTCATTTCAGTGAAGACAAAGGAGGGAAAAGGTATCTTCTCTACTTATTTTATTTTGACGACGCTGCTGATTATAATATTGACAGCCCATATTACAGAAATGTTTTGTCATGTTTTATCTGTGATATTTTATGACTGCAGCTTCTCAAATACAAGTAAATGTGACCTTCCAAAGACCTTTTTCCTTTTTTTTCATTGATTGTTGGAGCAGAGCTAACCTGATTGTGGTGAAGAGAAATGAAAATGAGAACTAGTTACTAGACTATATGAGCATATGTTTTTATTGTACTTAATATTCTATGCATGGAGAATAAGATGTTAAAACTCTCTTTTTAAATGACTACGCTATCTTTAATTATTTTTATCGATTTAACCTTCACTGATGCAATATATATTGTATGATGTGTGATTGAGAGAACTAGAGAATCTGCTAAATCTCACTTGCAGCTGTGGGTTGCAGGAAAGATCTTTGTAATCTTCACTCCACTAGCCTTTTGTTATTTTTTATACATATATACATATATTTATACATACATATATCCCTGCTTTGAAATATTTTTTTTTTTATCTGATGTCTGGCAAGTTTTGTTACTCAGAATCCAGTACCCATGTTGGACATGGGTATGTGTCCAAGATTTTTGGTGCAACTTTTCCCGTCCTGTGACCTTGGTGCAATTAATATCATTCTCTTGCTCAACTTCTTGTTTATCTATGATGACATTCTATAATCTCTGACAATACTCATATGTTTGTATTAGAAACTGTTGGCTCTAAAAGGAAAGCAGCGAGCTTCAAGAATGAGGAGTTTTTCATCAATCCAGTGCCTACAAACCAGGTAGCTTTCTCTTTGGTTTTTCTTGACTCTGTTGGTGAAAGCTCATCATATAGCCCATTTCCCATTTATGATATTGATGTCACATCCCTGAGTTTCAATTGTTGTACATATCTTTTGTGGCCCACTGTTATACTGAAGTGATGACCTTGTACTTCTGAGTGATTTTTGACTTCATATATTGGCTTGGTTTTCAGCATTCGGAGGCTGGACTTTCGGTGCGAGCTGACCAAGGCTTTGGATCAAACAGGTGTGGCAGATGAACAATTAGTTTGGCAGCTATTGGTGTTGTTAATACTTCTTTCGTCTTGATAAGCAATAGAGGGATTATATCAGATAGACACCAAGGGAGGAAGAAGGGAGGGGGGGATGTGTCACCTGTATATTTCTAAAACCGGCAGAAGTGGGAGGATGCTTTATTCTTATGTCATGTTGATGCTTTCTAAATGATCTGAAATATCTGTTGTCCGACTCTTGATAGTATTATTCCTATGTCATGTTGATGTTGGGTGCGACATGATTGCTTCTATGCTGCTTATGTGATGGATTTACTAGAAATTTTTGTCATAAGGCTCCTCAAATAAGTAGGAATTTTCACCCTCAAATGGATGATACATGGACCAACATTAAATTCCATGTCTAATGTATGTAGGCAATGAATGTATGACAAAAAATGCTTGTTCAGGGCTTAACAACTTGGCGGTCCAAATGTACTGCTTGTGCAAAAGTCTAATTTGCATCTCTTGTAATTACTATATGAACCCATTGTAGGTTGGATTCAGCTGTTATGGATTTAGTTGCAGACGATAAAACGGGCATGCAGAAACAAAGAAGTGTCTATCACTGGGACAAGGTACCTCCTAGTGTAGAAGATCTTTTGGTCAACTCCGTTCATGTTAATTAAAGATGTTATATTAACATTGATGTACTTTTATCCTTCAGAAAAGTAAGAAGTATATCAAGCTTAACAATGGTGATCGTGTGACTGCCACTGGAAAGGTATTTCATTGTACTATTTTGCAGATTCTATATATATATATATATATATATATATATATATATATATATATATATATTGTTTTTTTTTTCCTGGATAAATTGTTAATTGGTACCATGATTGTTACATATCTGAAATATATGAGGATATGTTCTTCTTTCCCCTAAGGCAGGCCTCATACTGCCTTTTTTTTTGCACCTGACAATGGTCTCCTTGGAACAATGTTCTCTTTGGAGTTTTGCAGTCTTCTTGAAACAATGATTGTAAAGTCTTCTGGGTCTTCTATAGAGTATCTATGATTTAGCACAATTATTGACCAAGTAATTTGAGAATTTTGTTTTTGAATGTGCAGCCGCCAGTCAAGCTGGAATAGTCTGACGTCTGTTAGTAGAGATGCCCTTCTTGCTATATTTCCGCATCTCTTAAAATACAATCCCTCTGTTTTTCATTGATCTACCCACTTACTGTAGATCCAAAGACCAAGGAAAGTGCAAGGGAGGAACCACTTGAGAGGATAGAGAGTGTGGGTCTAATATATGTAAAGGGAGATGGAGAATATGGAAGAGAGAGAGTGTGGACCAATAATGCTTGAAATATGGTATAACTTTCCAAAATAGGAATAAGATAGAAGTTTTAAAAAAGGGATGAATATGGAAAGTACGTAGATCAATGAAAAATAGAGAGTAAGACAATATTAAAAATATGATAATTAACAAACAGTTTTGATAAGAAAGAGGCCCCATGGATTTGATTGCTTGCTAATCAAAAATAAAGGAGAGGAAGCCGGGGTTCTTACTTCTTCCTCTTCCTTTAGACCCCTACTATCCTCTCAAATTCACAGTTTCTTTGTTTGTATTACTTTCTTCCAGGAACTGGATCAAATTTACAAGACTGAAAATTAAAAAGAACGCACGTCGTCTCTCAGTTAACATAATTTTCATCCCTCTATCCGTTCGGCCACTACTTTAAAGTTAAAGCCATTGTCCTTTGAGCCAATCAAGCTTTTATTTTAATCATAATCATATCTAACACGAAAATTGATCATATTGTATTATTGCTACATCTATGGTCTTCATTTAGTGGTTGAAGCTTGAAATTGAACTCCTAGCTGTCATGCCCTGGGTATAAAATTATAAATCACCCCCTCTCCCCCACCCCCCTAAAGAAGGGTGTGGGGGGAGGGATGATTTGGGAAGTGTGATCCAGTGGTCTCCCCTCCCCTTCCTTACCTTTTTTTTTTTCTCCGTGGGCATTATGGAATATTTGTCTGACCAACATTGTATTCGTAACTCTATGATGAATCTGTACTTGGAGTTGGTCATTGCTAAGGCTGGAAAAAGTTCAAGTGATGTCATCTACAGATTATGTCCCTTTAGAGATGAGGGTTGGGATGTGGCTTTTTGGGGTATGACAGGCTTAGATCTGTCTATCAGCATGTGAGAAGAAACTGTGGGCTTTGAGGAGATAGCTTGCAATGCTTTAACTTCTTTCCAGGTCTTTTACCGAAGATCCATTTGGGAGGAACTCCTGTTGAGTGAACTCTTAGACAGGATTATACAGCAATTGAATCCATAACCTTTGTTGTTGCATCTTCGTCGACAGGTTATGATACACAGGCGGAGGTCTCAACTCTTATTCTATTTTCAGTACGTGTAAAAGACCTCTCACACTTTTAGCATCCTTGGCGACCTAGTCGGGATTTGCTCTAGCTGTTGGAAGCAAAAGCACTAAACTAGTCAAAATCAATTTAGAAGTAGAACCTGCAAACTTGTATGCTTTAAATGAAGATGATGAATTTACTAGTCACATTCATGAACTCTATTTGGAGGGCAGTTCCAGTTGTTAATATTTAATTGTTTCTGACTTGGTTGTTCCCCCCATATCCCCCTAGTTGATTTGATTGATCATGCGTGCATGTTTTCTATTGGACAGGTTAAGACTGAAGGAGGGCAAAAAGTGAAGGCTCAGAGAACTGGGATTTACAAAAAGTGGAAAGCAAGTACACATAATAAAATTGCTTCTAAAGGATCTCATAATGAAGGCAATATTGGAGCAACCGTTGGCTTTGCAGGTATTGTTCAGACTTCAGAAGCATGTAGGCTTGTAGTTTTCTATATCATTTTCTAAATGAGCAGAATTTTGGCTGCCTCCTTCACCTTTAATTCTCTAACCAATAACCAATGGTCTCAGGCCTCATTATTTCAATTGAATCTGTTACAACCTTCGTGGGATAACTAGCCAACAGATGGAGCAGTATCATGTTAGAATAAGTTGAGCATGGACAATTGAGACTAAGTAGTAATTATGAGGACTGATGATGGTAGTTCATTAACCTACCTGAGTACATGTGTTACTTAACAACCTGTTTGGTAGGCGGTGATAAATGGTGGTAATGGTAATGAATTTAGTAGGACTTTGTAAGAAAAATCATGTCAATGTCCATGGTAATGAGAATGCATCCCCAAACATGTGTTGTTCATAAATTTGCACCATCCATTACCACTTTTGATGTGGAATTGTGTGGTAATGGAAATTTATGAAGAAAATCACGTGTTTGGTGATGAGTTCCCATTCCCTTGGTGATGAGTAGGAGAATTTCCATACAGTTTACCTATGATTTCATTGTCATTACCGTCTTTTAGTACTGCCTACCAAATGAACCGCAAGAGTCAAATTCTTTAAAGAGGAAGATTATTCAACCGCACAGAAGAGTTGCAGCATTATTATTTAGTTAGTCTGGTCCCTTTTTTTGGCAATTCAATTTTTTTTGTTGAAACCAAAAAAGAGAGTTTATACAACAATAAAAAGCACCTAGCCAAAAGGGGGTGGGGGGGGAAATAGCATCAGTATCTTTCTTTCCCCACCTTCTAGGAAGGGTTGAAAAGAAAGACCCTTCATGTGCTCCCCAAAAGCAACACCTAACTAACACCAGGGCCAAACAAAGCCAAAAACCACAGCCAGCATGAACTAGGCCAAAGCAACATTAAGTTGGGTGACAGGCTACCACAACAACACAAAGAGAAAACTAAAAGTTCGCTAAATCATAGGCATCTCCCTCATCTTGTCAGAGCTTCTATTAGCCACATGAAAGGTAATCTATCTCAGCAATAGATGAGCTTCCTGGGCAGGCCCAGTGAAGATCACCTGATTCCTTTGTAACCATATGTGATATAAGCACTCAACAGAAAACATCCCATATAGCTGACTTCTACAAGTCTTACTTCAACAGCACCTAGTAGCTGCTTGTACTTCTTGATCAAAGGCATGAAGAGGTCTGTGAATGCCAAGAAGCTGCGGGCGAGCTTGCCACACAGTACTGCTATAATTACACTCAAAATAAATTCCCAACAGTCTCAGCCATCTGATTGCAAAGAACAGAGACAGCATCAGGAGCAATACCCTAAGAAACCAGCCTAGTTTTAGTATTCAATCTCCTGTGCAGAGCTAGCCAAGCTATAAACAAAGCCTTGGCCTAGCCTAGTTGGTCCCTTTGCACTTGTTTTGCTGCTCTCATTTGTGTGCTTGTCCTTCATCTTCTTATGCCTTTTTTTCACTCTTACAAGCCTTAATGGTGATTATTCTAATGCTTGAGCTTCTTTTAGCCTAAATTTTCCAGACAGGCTATGTTGAGACTTACTTACCTTGAACCTATTCTCAGCACTCTCTGATATGAGATGATGCTTAGCAGCCAGGGAGGATGTTATTTAAACTAGTGGTCTATATAAATAGATGTCAAAAAGATTGGTTTGTTCTTTATTTGTCTAACATTTTAGTCCTGATGTTTTTGTTGCTTGTAGGTGGTCGATTTAACAGGAGGTTCAACGGACAAAACCAACAGCGATCAATACCAAATGCCCACGTGCCTTCAGAAATTAAAGATCTTGAACAAGTTCGTAAACAAAGACAGAAGAAGGCGAGTCAGCAATCTGCTATGAAGAAAAATTCAAAGGGAAATAAATTTGGTAAAAATAACAAGAAAAGAAAGAGGTAGAAGATATTGAAGTCAGTGTCTGGTCTCCCTATCAAAGGGTACCAACTGATATTTTGACTATGCACCAACAATTTTGCCAATTACCATAGAGTTCTATTATTCATTGTCATTTGTCCTAATCTCTAATTCTTTTTTAATTCTAATCCTTAGTTTCCAAGAAAATGACTTGAGGGAAATATGTGAAATAGGTGTAATTAATATGCCAACTTGTGAAAACTAGACCTTTGACACGAGGTTGTTGTTTCACTTGTTACACATACAGCGAATTGGTGTGCGGTTGATCTCATAGATTAAAGGTTTCATAGCCACTGAAAAGTAGCCCAAATGGAGCTCAATTGAGCATTTAAAAGGCTGAAAATTGGAGCCAGGTTGAAACCTATATTGTTCAAGGCTACTTTGAACCTTGCGCTAAACCCACAATTCGGTTATTGAAGCACAAGGGGAAGATAAGGGAATTCCTACTTCTATGCAACATACTTGGCAGATTTGAACCTAAGACCTCTAATATGTAAGGTAAAAAAAGTAACCACATACTATTTGATATAATCAATATGCGATTTACATCTAGTCTTTAAAAGTTGTACATAATCATCAAGTTTCATGGACTACTACGAATTACATTAAACAGAGCATTCAGTTCAAGTATTCAATAGATCCCAACGTTCATTTTTTTTAAGACTAATCAACTTGCTGAAAAAAACCCACCAAATTATGAATTCACAAAACCAAAAAACATAATGAATTGAGAAATATGGATGATTTTATATACAAGCAGTCTTCCTGCATGAACAGAATTATCGAGAAGTTCTCACCTTTCTCGATGTATCTCTTGCAAAGCAATCACATTGTTGAAACTTGCTGCAAAAGTACAATTACTCTTAAGTTCATTGTCTTTGTTTAGTTGGACGAAAAATATTTTTGTAAAGAAGTTCTAGCAAATGCGGTTTATTAATTTCATTTTACAAGTAAAAGAATAAGTACACTTAAGATCCATTATGTTTAAATATTTTCATTTCCTTGTTTTTGGGGTAGTGGAAACTTGGCAGTCTTAGATTCGTAGCATTATCAAGTTCCTAGTATTACATTAGCCTTGATCGCTTTCAAGTTCATAGGAAAACATGCAAATGTATCTTTTTAAAGTTCACTTGTCTTCAGTAATTGCTGATTATAATAAGTACAACCAGGTCACCAGATGACCTTATTCAAGAGAGATCCCAATATTTAATTTTCTTTTCTCTATCTTTTGTTTTAGACCTTTCCAAGTTGTTAAAAGGAAAGGGCTTCAATAACCAAAGTTTTGATTTACAACAAAACTAAATACATGAAAAATGTAATAACAATATTATAAGAATGGAGGGTTTATATAGGGAAATTAGCAGTACATCTATGAGATGTGCATATTTTGCCAATCAAGTAGCAGTTTCATAAAGAAAATGCCATTCATATCTAGCCGGGGTCTCAGGGAGGTCAAAAATCTAGTCGTGATTGTCAGACTATATACATGTCCAAGATTATCGAGATGCCTCTCAGTTATATACAAGCAGCCTCTCCTACATTCTCGAAATAAACCCGGATCCACTTCGCAAACCTGCACACAATTACAAGGACCTCATGTTCACTTTCACCAACACTATCGTCAGGAAACTATCTAATGTGGAAATATATGGAAGTGCAATAATTGGGGAATGCACTAGAAAAAGCAAAACCATAAAGATTACTATATTAGTTTGTACTTGTTTGGCTAAATAATATGGAAAACTACTGATAAGGAAAGATTTATACAGTTATCCCATTGTTTAGTTTGTCATCGATAAAGATTGCAAAACTGTGGAAAGCTATATTGAGACGAGTTAAAAGATGTGCACAGGTTTCTCTAGTTTAAAGATGTAGGAATTTGTGCCTTGAATCTGGTCAGAGGGGATGTTCGTCGGCTCGCCCGACCGGGCGGGATCAGCGTCTCAGCAGCAGCTCAAGGAGTGGAGCGCCCGATGGCATCGGGCGTGTTCGCCCGATCGGGCGTTCGTAGCGAACTACGACTCGGGCAATGGTCGCCCGATCGGGCCCGAGGCGATTTTTGGCTTGGCAAGTACCGCCCTATCGGGCGGATTCCGCCCGACCCGATCGGGCGGTGTGCAGTTTGACGCTGAAACGCGTTTTCCGAATTTGCTTATAAATAGGTTTTAAACCTAATTTATTTGATTGACGATTAAGTCATTAATCACCTCTGTAATTCTGGTTATCCTTCTCATCAATAATATTATTATCTCTCTGCCCGTGGACGTAGCCAACACTCCGTTGGTGAACCACGTTAAATCTGTGTGTGATTATTCTTTGTTTTGCATTCAATATTTGTTCTTTCTCACATCTGTCATAACAAATTGGTATCAAGAGCTTTGTGTTCGATCCGGCTGAGAAAGATGTCTGGGATGAATGTGAAAATTGATAAATTCACTGGGAGAAACTTGATTTCGATGCATGGCGGATCAAAATGCGGGCTTTCCGAAGCAACAAGGGTTGTGGGCACCGTTGGCAAAAAGGTCATCGGATTCAGAAACCGCTGAGATGGCCGTTCTGGAGGAGAAGGCACATTCAACGATTATGTTGTGTCTTTCTGACGACATAATTACTGAGGTTGCGGAGCAGGAAACCGCCGCCGGTCTGTGGTTGAAGTTAGAGAGTTTGTATATGACAAAATCTCTAACCAACAAGTTGCTTCTGAAGCAACGTCTGTTCAGCCTGCGTATGCAGGAAGGTATGTCTCTGAGGGACCATCTAGATAAATTGAATACTATCTTGCTAGATCTTCGTAATATTGATGTTAAAGTAGATGATGAGGATGCCGCTTTAATTCTCGTTAGTATCTTTGCCTTTATCGTATGAGAATTTTGTGGATTCTTTTATTGTTGGGAAAGATAGTCCGTCGTTAGAAGAAGTAAGATCTCGCTCTTCATACTAGAGAAGTCCGTCATCGGGCATCCGGTTCGGTACGTAAAATCGGACATCCGGATTAATTGTCACTTGGGGGTAAGGGACAGGAAAATCGGTAAAAAGAAATCGAACCATAAAAATTCGAATTCTAAGGGTCCTAAACCTAATGATGTCCGTAATTACTGTAAAGAAAAGGGACATTGGAAAAATGAGTGTCCTAAGAAAAAGAAGCAAAGCAGGACAAGAATGAAGGTCTTCTTTGCTCCGGCGTAAACCGATGGTAATTTCGAGGAAGATATGGCCCTAGTTGTTAATAACCGACCACATTATAGGAATGTGTGGGTTCTTGATTAAGGCGGATAGATGGGGGCAAGTGTTTCTATGGCCAACACTTCGCTCGCAAAGTAGTTGGAATAGGCTCCATCGATTGAGGACTCATGATGGTACATTACGTACCTTGAACGAAGTTAGGCATGTTCCACTCGATGACAAAGAATCCGATATCTTTGAGTCTTCTTGACAAGGTAGAGGTTTCGATTTTCAAGGTGAAGGTGGAGTTATGAATGTCTACAAGGGTTCGAAGGTAGTTCTGAAAGGTATTAAAAAGGGTACCTTATATTTTCTTCAAGGTTCTACTGTGATAGGTTCTACTGTTGTTGCATCATCTGAGGTTCCCAAGGAGGATATGACCAAGTTATGGCATAGGAGACTTGGACATATGGGTGAAAGGGGGATGCAAATTCTGTCAAAAAGGGATATTCTGTGTGGGCACAAGGTGCATGACCTAGAGTTCTGTGAGCATTGTGTGTTTGGGAAGCTTCATCGCAGCAAGTTTCCAAAGGCTGTGCATACTACAAAGGGCACACTTGATTATATTCACTCTGATTGTTGGGGTCCTTCCCGAGTTGAGTCTATTGGAGGTCACAGGTATTTTGTGTCGATGATCGATGATTATTCAAGAATAACTTGGGTAATTATGATGAAGCATAAAAGTGAGGCTTTCATGAACTTCAAGCAGTGGAAGGCTTTGGTGGAAAATCAAGCTGGAAGGAAGATCAAAAGACTGCGAACTGATAATGGTCTGGAATTTTGTTGGTCTGAGTTTAATGAGTTCTGCAAGAATGAAGGGATTGCACGCCATCATACTGTCGGGAATACTCCACAAATGTAACGAGGTAGCGTAACGCATGAATCGAGACTTTGTTGGAGAGCGAGGTGCATGCTCTCTAATGTTGGGTTACCTAGAAGATTTTGGGCAGATGCTGTGAGTACAGCTTGCTATCTGATCAACTGGGACCTCACACTGGTATTGACTGTAAAACACCTTATGAGGTGTGGTCTGGTAAGCCTGCAAATTATTCCTTATTGAGAGTTTTTGGTTCTACTGTTTATTACCACGTAAGTGAGGGTAAATTAGAACCTAGAGCTAAGAAGGGTGTATTTGTGGGTTTTGGGAGTGGAGTTAAGGGCTATAGAATCTGGTCACCCTCTGAGAGTCGAGTTATACTTAGTATAAGTGTAATATTTGATGAAAATTCTATGCTTAACCCCACTGTGAAGTCTATGGTGGTGTCTATTGGTAGTGATGTTGATAAGCAGGTGGAGCTGGAAGTCACTTATGATGGGAGTGAATTACAGCACCAAGGTGGAGAAGATCAACATGGTGCTACTGAATCTGAGCCTTCTAGCCATCCATCTACCTCATCTGAAGCACATCGAACTAGTATAGCACTTGATAGAGCTAGAAGAGTTGGTGTGGGACCTCCTAGGAGGTATGGTTTTGAGGACATGGTCGCTTATGCACTGCAGGTTGCTGAGGAGGTGGAGGTAGATACTCATGAACCATCCACCTACAAAGAAGTTTGTCTCGAGGTAGTGAGTCCGCTCCCAATGGCTCGTTGCTATGGGAGATGAAATGGAGTCTCTGGATAAGAATCAGACTTGGGAGCTAGTCAAGCGTCCTAAGGAGAGAAAAATTGTCACCTGTAAATGGGTTTTCAAGAAGAAGGAAGGACCTTCTGAGGGGGTCAAGTATAAAGCTCGGGTTGTTGCAAGAGGGTTCACTCAAAGGGAAGGGGTTGACTATAATGAGATTTTCTCACCAGTGGTTAGACACACTTCCATCAGGGTGCTACTACACTAGTAGAAAAAACCTCAATTGCTCCGGTTAAAAACCCCTCAAATGCTCCGTATTTAACGCGTAGCAGACGTCATACGAGCATTTGAGAATTTTACAAATGCTCCGGTTCTCAACCGGAGCATTTGAGACCTCAAATGCTCCGGTTGTGGAAAAATCCGAAGCATTTGACTTTCTTAACATGGGAAAAATACCACAAAAGCTTCGGTTGTTTAGAAAAACCGGAGCATTTGTTATAACAAATGCTCCGGTTTTTCCTAACAACCGGAGCATTTGTGTATTTTATATAGTAAAAAAAAAATTCAGCTGCTGCCTGTATGCGTGCTAGCTAGTGTGCACTAGGGCAGCAGACCAGCAGTACATTCATATTCATATCAGCAGCAATGCTCACCGAATCTAACGCATACAGATATAATAGACACTCTTTGTGCCCCTCCCTTCAATCGACACATCTCATGTTCCTCTCATTTACATAGTATACAAAAAAAGCACACGCAAATCATACATCCAACACATTCCAAATATTATTATTAAAAAAATGAAATAAGTGTACATAAGTTACAAAACACGTGTAGATTCGAGTTACATAATATAACAAACCTGCTAAATTTTTTGGCTACATTGTCATTAATTTCATGTGCCTTCAGTTTCAAGGATATGAATAAGCATTGCTACTTTGTTTACATAGTGAGAACAAATCTCTGAAAATGATTAGCTATAAATTATTGAGCGCGATATCAAACCATAGTACCAAATAACATAATCCGAAAACACGAACACATATTTGCTACTATATCCCTTCAAATACCACCATGTGACGGAAGGTAAAAGCTAAATTTATACATAAAGAAGATTTCCGACAGAAGCAGTTCAGACTACCTGGAATTCAGGAGCAAGCCGCCGAACTACCTAGGAACACCTCAATGGTATCACCTTTGCGCTACCCGAAGAAGCCAAGTTATGGTAGGGAACAACGACAAAAATATCATATACGAGATAGATAAAATTTGTGTGAGAAACAAAGAAGAGAGAAATGAAAATGTTTGTGGGGGGAAAACTAACACCTAAATCACAATGTATTACAGATTATGATTTTAGTTTCTTTTGCGTTGCTCCAATTGCTCCAATGACCATTCTATCGTATACTACGATTTATAAATGCTTATCCACGTAACAAAATAGCCAAGGTGTTCTTTTCTTAATCCGTCAAAACAGACACATTAGAACTTGCATACTTTACTACTACAATTGAATTATAGAGATTCTACCAGATGATATAGAATAGGTAATATTCTAGTTCCCTTTTTCCCAGGTATATTGTGTCAAACTACCCTAACAAACACTAACACTACTAAATCACTAATAATATGACTATACTATACCAGATGCAGGAGACAGTAGAGGCATATACATCTTCATAACCTCAACTTCAGCATACATGTAATTAGGACTCCATCCAATAGGATGCATTTTCTATTTTCGCGGTAGCATATACATTTATATTAAAACATTATGAGTGAACAAGAAAAATAAAAAACTCAAGGTGCCGTAAACGCAGCAATGCAACAGAGAAAGTATATAATGGAGATGAAGTTGTAAACGCATATACATTTTCTTTAATAAATAGAGGTATATGAAGAGAAAGTGAAAATAAACCTCGGCGGCAAGATCGGAAGAGCTAAGAAGGTCGTGATTGCGGAGTGCATGAGAGGAGTTATCGGTATAATGTCAAGGGTTGAGAGAATAGCAAGTGTATATTTGAGGGCGATAAAGATTTTCCATATTTTTAAGCTCTTCCAGGTCATATTATTAGAAGGCACTATGATGAACACCACAACATGCACAGAAGTAACATGTCACCTAAAGAAACAAACATTGGGAGGCAAATTCAGAGCATAGGTTGATTCAAGGGAGAAAGCAGACATATTATGCTCTATATCTCGAAAACTGAGCTAGTGAAGGACATTTTGTATTTGTTTGAGCAATGATGCATATAAATATATGAAAGCTACAAACAACAATGATCAAAATGAGGATTTGTGGCAAATCTAGTAATAAAAAAAATTCTCGCTAGCCACGGGCTAAAGACGCTGCTAGCTAAAGCGAGACCCACTAGTGGATTAAAGTCAGCAAAGAGGATCACCCATGTACGGTAAAAAAAACAAACTAGCTACTAATTACTATAGTTGTTATCATTTGTCAGTGTACGGTCGCGAGAATACCAAGTATCATCATTCATCCTACCTAGGAGACTTTTAGGAAGCGGGCATAACGACAAGTATATATATGCATTTATTTTGGAAAACTGAATTTCAAAATCACCTTTCTATGAGCTTCACTTGCTAGTATTTCATCATGCTTTAAGAAAACAGTACGTAAGCTCCTCATCTTCAGCCTCTGCTTGCATCGGCTGCTACATTTTTTGTGCCATGAATGCATTCACGCTATGTAGTATTTGGTCCAAAACTCTTCCTTTGACATCCGATGTAAACAGAACAAATCAAAAATTAACTTAAATGTTAGATTAAGAAGGAATATTAATGAGTAGGCAACAAGCTTTTCGAAAATAGGATATATTCGCCTTTTTAGTTTCAGATTTCTGACCAACAAGTTCATCACATATGCGCCAGATTGCAAATTAATTAAGATCAGACAAAGTATAAGGAGGAAGAATATGATGATTATTAATAGAAGAAGTGGCGAGTAAGAAAACATTAATTCTTCAAAAGAGGAAATTGAAGAAGTGTTGGAGTCTGACCCTCCTTTTAACCCGTAACAAAAGTTGGAGATCAGTCACTTCCCCAAAATGATACTGAGAGCTTCGAAAGAGACACATGACGGCTTGTAGAGAACATGGTTTTATCCCGGTTGCATCACCCCATTGCAAATCTGCAAAGGCAGTATTTGACCTTAGCGCAACCGAGATATAAGGCCGCAATTGCTGTAAACCATCCGCATTTCCCGCGAAAGTGGTGCATCCGAGATTTAAAACCGTGATCTAGAACTAACCAGAAGGAGGTCCCCCGTGACGGAAGGGCTTCTACTTCGTCCTCAATGCTCTGGACTACGGCTTCTAGGCCTTCTTCCCTAGTCATGGTACCGCTGATTTCTATCATCATCTCTTCTACCATAACCACAGCCACCATGGGGACGGTCTCCATACCTCCTTTTGTACCTTCCAAACAACTGTCGCCTAAGCTCCCTGAAATTGATGTAAAAATAGCATGTTACTATGAGCTAACAATACAATCAAATAAGTAGAGACTACAGAGGGTAACACCACAAGTAATCACCTGCTAATTTTTTTTTCAAATGCATAAAGTTGCAGTAACCTCCACGATTGCACACGTTTTCCTCATACTCTCTGCAGGTTGCTCCTCTGAAGTTCGTTACAGGAGAAAAATCGACAATGATTGGACGATCTACAACATGTTATACAATGCCATCAGAGTTCAGAAAGTTGAATATGAGGCTAGATTAATCAGAGACAGTTTAAGCAGTGATGGATTAAAATACTCTATAAAGGCACATGTTAGGTAGCTTAACACCAACTGATGTACATCATTGTCACCCTGATTCAATGAATTAAAATGATTCACAAGAAAGGGTTTCGTTTTCCAATAGTCAAAATATCTTAGCCCTTGTAGTCATGCAAGACCCACACATGGTAAGAAAACACCAAAAACACCAATAACTCTCTGTTTCAAGGCAAGCTAAAAAAGGTAAAGGTCAAACAGAAAAAATTGCATCTCAAAACAGTATAAATCTTCAGGCTACCAAATACATCTCATTCATGACTTCCAAATTACATAAAAGAATATTCAACACCTATTCTACTCACCAACCAAATAAAAAGAAAATCTCCTTTAAACTAGAAACTAACAGAGCACAAGACAAACTGAACCTTTGAATGACAATATTTTTAAAGATGTAATGTTCGTATTTTAATATACAGAGCACAAGACAAACTGAACCTTTGAATGACTTTTATTTTAATATACAAAGTACGTGAATTCATATTTTGAGGTCGATGACGGGGTTGGAGAGAAAGAATCAGATATGAGAAATAAAATTTGCTAGGGTTATATGAGAACATGCATGCACTAGAAACCAAATATTCACATGTCCGGCTCCATTTGTTGAGACTACCCTACTTGCACTCACCTTTAGTCTCCTTGTTTCCCTTGTCAAGCGATCAAGAAAGCTTGGTGAGACATATTTGAGTGCTTACAATCGTTTTAAGTTTATTAAACATTTCATCATTTTAGAGGCACCTTAAAGGACAACAAACAACATTATGGCTCTTGAACTAAGAGGATTATGAAGATTCTTGGTCTTCTAAATCACAAGTACAAGCTGCTAAGCACAAATTGACTAAGAAGTAGGTGCACATGAGAGCCTTATGATTTCTCAAAAAAATTTGAAATTCAAACCTAGTGTTTCCAATATAAACGCACATTTGGTGTATTTTTTTCTTGAACACAAGACAATATGCTTTTTCAGCTAAACAGGACACCAACCATCGAAAAAATCACAAACTCACCATTTTTAGCCTTCGAATCATCCTTAAAATCACCGGCCATGGCGAAATTCTTCTACTAAGATTGAAAAATTACCAGAAAAAAAGTTGAAGCTAAGTCGAAAAGTTAAACCTAAGACAGAATTTGAACCAAAGTCACCTTGAATTAAGCAGCTAATGAAAGCAAACACAAGCTATGTAACTAGAAGTCTAGAATTAACCGTAATTTCAAGTAAGCTTAGCCACTAAGAGCTATGGCAAACTAGGAGACAACCTAAGGATCAAAGAAAGGCCAAAAATGTAACTCCATTTAACAAGTTTGACTCCAGCAAACCAAGTAAACCCAAACCTCTCTTTTAAATCGTCTGACTTTAAGTCTGGACCTAGTAAGCTTGTAAGCAGCGTAGTATGAACTGGAACTGTTCTGCATCAACATGAACAACATCATTTAACATAAACTACAAATAAAGCAGTGTAGATAAAGCATAAGAGGATCTGAATTTAACAACATAAATGACACCAGCCCAAATCTATTGTTGCACTCTCACTACTATTATCATTCTCGTGCTGTCGTGCATCAGCTTTAGGTACAAATAAATTCAAGCACATAAACTACAAAAGTTAAAGAGAGGCAAGGAAATTGCAGAAGGACATCAATCAACTGTTTTCTGTCAATTGAAGAACATTTGCGAAGCTAATTTGAAGGTAATATGAAATTTAGGAGAAAAGAAAAAAAAATGTTAGAAGAAAATTCATCGACACTAAACAACTTTCAAAAGAGGTGTTATTGCACATAACTTCTCACACAACAAAAATCCTCACAAATTCAAATTGAATCTTTAGAAATTAGTATAATAGCAGCAAGACCTTCAATTATACATTTTCTCAACAATAAAATTATGGGTTGGAGAGAGACAATTAGATATGAGAAATAAAATTAGCTAGGGTCATATGAGAACATGCATGCTTGACTCACCTTTACTCTCATTGTTAACATGCCATTCATTGAAGCTAAAACTGCCATTATAACAGAATAATAGCACTAATAACTCCAGGACTTGGAAATATAAATAACCAAATGAGCCTAATCAGTTACAAACCATATTTTAGGGAATACAAAATTATTCTACAAACCGTAATCTACTAAATACAAGTATTTATAAATTAAGGATTAAAGAAAGGTAAGAAAAAACTATTAGCTAACCTTTACATAGTAATGGTCTCCCTCGGTTTACAGCTTCTAATCTGTATTCTCATGTTCTTGTTCCTAGTCCGGCTTTCTTTAATGTTGCAAAGACTCCCTTCGCGATGCCTGTTCATGCAATCACATCAAACCTGTTAATAACTTAAACCATGGTGGGTGGTGAACTAGTGATTGCAAAATAGAATTTCACTATTCAAATCAAAAAAAGTAAACATAAAACGTCTATATTTACTTGCTACATTTGATGAACCAACAAACAGTAATTGACGAGCAGGAAATGTAGCAAGTAATGTAGACGGAGGGAATAGTACATAGACTGGTTTTATTGAAGCTGTTCATTAGCAATTTCACAGTTGCATAGTCAAGTTGGACTCACATACTAGAGTATATTGCACATAAAATTTCCGTCTCTTTTGGTCTGATTTGAAGTACCAAGTGTAAATAACCAATAGGCAAGAGTGGAGGACCAAAAACTAACCAGAATATTAACAAGTTTACTAGCTATACAACAGATGATTGATTTATTCATAGTAAATTCCACAATAATACTCAATCAAGAGCTTTTTTTTCTTGTATATAATGGATAAAAGAGTGAAGAACCAAACCTTGGTCCACTTCTCAGGGTCCGTTTTTTGAAGCACAGTAATATTCTCCACTAACACTGCATCCTTGCATACATTCTTTCCCATCGGCAGCAGCAGCCCTCATGTAAGTGCTTATGGTTTTACCATCACCAGTCTCCTTAACTTGGTCCAGGTAATAGATGATGGGCCTCTCGCAAGGATCATTCCTCGTAGGACGGGTATTGAACACGAAAGGCCCCTCACTACCGCTACGCCAGGTACGAAATGTCTGCAATGGCATACCAAGGACTTTGGATGAGATAAGGGATGGATATAACTGCACGGTATACCCCCAAGATATGGATACCGACCATTTAGGGTTGTGA
Organism: Beta corolliflora; assembly: GCA_947648045.1. Classification (NCBI taxonomy): domain Eukaryota; kingdom Viridiplantae; phylum Streptophyta; class Magnoliopsida; order Caryophyllales; family Amaranthaceae; genus Beta; species Beta corolliflora. The sequence goes on from CANSZD010002984.1 coordinate 1,979,995, forward strand.
TCGTGTCAGATACTTTGCTGGATGGTGAGGCCCGGGTCAACATGGTATGCACACCAACAGTCTTCTCAAGGAGTCCAACTGATTTTAACCCGGAAACAATGGCTTCGCACTAACGATATGATGGAGAGACACCAAGGGAGCCACAGGATGTGCAGCCAGGAAACCATAGGGGTCTCCTCTAATGTCAAGCTGAGGAAAGAAAACAAATCAAGATTATCACAAATTAATAAATCCACTAATCAAAAGCAGCGTATCAATTAGGCTTGCATGCCACCTAAACATAAAAAAAGAGTATTTTCTTCTTCTTTTACCCCCCTCTTTTTACAAGTTCAAGTGATTATTTCTATGATTTTGCATAGTTTCCAAGGTACTCACATCCAAACCTAGTACAGTAGTATGTCATAGTGAACTCCGGAGCTCTATCAACTTTGAATTTTCAAAAAAAAAAAAAGAACAGAATAAAAAAGCAGAGGAAATTCTACGATTATAAAATCAAACATTAACGAAAGTAATTTCTCTAAGAACAATGTGACTTCCTCAACACTTGTAGTGTAGTATCCACCAACAAACTTCTCCATTTCACTCTTCTTGCCCTTGAAAACTGGAACAGCCAAAAATTCTTCATATATTCGCCGGTAGAGTTCCAATATATCTACAACCTAATGCAGCAATTAAAAGATCAGACAAAAAGAAGAAAAAAGTATTCTGCTACTAATAAACGGATGAGATTATTTAACAACTATATTGAATTTTGAAAAAAGAAAAGGATTATTTAGAGTTCCCTTTGTCCTTCAAAAGGTGTTAAAATAAAGTTACCCATAAAGTTACAACAAAAGTATAATACAAACTAACCGACAAAAAAAAAGTATAATACGATGTACAAAGCCAATATTAGATCGGTTTAGAGAGTACCTTACGAATTCTTAAAGGGGGTTGTTTAAAGAGTAACTACGACACATTTTTTTAGTTAAAAGTAGTCATCCACTAGTGTAGTAGTGTGTACTATGGTTTTCTCTCTGTATGCTAATACCTATTTCTATATACTTCCTCTATGTAGGGTTATGCTATCAGAGTAAGGGTAGCTAATACATCTGAATAAGGCCCGACGATGAACTTTGGATCGGAGAAGGCTATAAATGGACGTCTTCAATATATTGAGATGATTATTGCAACCTCATATTATTAAGCCCTTTCATGTTTCTTCCCAAGCTGCACTGGGTATATTAACTAAAGGAGATGCTCAACAAAATTCTAGATGTAAATGTGTGATCAAGCGGATGAAGAAAGAAGCTCTCTCTCTCTCTCTCTCTCTCCCCCTCCCTTACCGGGAAAAAAAATAATGAGACAAAAAATAGATCAAATACTTTTAACATAGTCAAAATACAAATTTATAAATTGTAAAAATGCAAATATTGTTTATTCCTACTATGGTCTGTCATATATCAAAACTCAAAATGTGAAATTAGTCGCGTTTCTATATCGAGAGTAGCTCGTAATTAACACTAGTGGGTGACTTATTGAACAACTATATTTCACAGATGTAAGGCTCTAACATTAAAGTAATTAAATATAGAAGTACTTGTTAATACTTAGCTAGCTAGGTAAAACAATATCATACCTCAAGCATCCGCCTCTTCCCGTGTTGGCATGTTGCAAAAGCCGTATGGCCTTCTTGTCGGAGAATTTCACGACTCCTTCAAACACATGATCGAACAAGCACTATTAGTTGGTGCATGATACAATTAAATCAGCAAGCGTTCAAACCCCCAAAACACCCCAATGCACCAATACAGTTACTATAATACTTGGTGCTAATTGTAAAAAGGTAATATTATGTTAATTGTACAAAGTTATAGATCAAAACCTCAGAACAAGTAATACCTTAAAGCTGCAAAATCCAATAGTATACTTAAAAAGAGGTCAAAACCTCCTAACTTTACTCATTTACATATCAAAATCGCGAACCAAGTGAATCCAGCTACTTTGAAATCGCAAACTCGAATACATTTACATGGAAAAAAAGCTAAAACTCCTCACAATCTTCCAAAATTCACCAATGAATCAACCAAACTCAACTTCGAACCAAAGACGCTAAAATGGTCTAAATTTCACTGAATTACGGATCCATTCTACGACTAACTAAAAATTAAAAATGACTAGTCAAGTGCAACACAGGAGACTAGTGCCTACAAAGATAACAATAATAGTACTTCTTCTCATGAGCAACTTTATAATGTGATTTATACATAGAAATATGATTTATAATGTACTTCTTTAATACTACCCATAATCAAGTTGAGAAATTACCTATGAAAAAATATATATAGGTATAGCATAGACTCGCAACACGGGAGACTAGTGCCTACAAAGATAACAATAGTACTTAGTACGTACTTGAAGACTATCCATGAGCAAATTTGTTGATTTCGATCCCCGTGAATAATATCATTGAGATGCAAGTATTTCATTCCTTTTGAGACATCAATTGGAAATTTTAACGACTCGGACAGACTTCAAATTCCATAACTCACAATTCGTCCCACATATAATGGCCAAAACAAGCAATTTACACACGGAAAAAAGTGAATGGACCACACATATTCTTCCAAGTCTTGGAAAGGAAACAATACCATTCTACATATTAACAATTCACATTCGATGTAAAAAGAAAGAAATTTTAAAGGAAAAAAAGAAAAAAAAAACACAAATTATTTGTTACCTCTTTGTCGGCTGCGCCACGTTGCTTCAACTCACCAGCGAGATCTAAAAGCATAATATGATAAATATATACATTACAACAAAAAGTTAAAGAACAGTTATATTTTTAGAGTGCATACACCAAAACACCTTCACAAAACAAAATCAAAAATCACAAAATTCAAGATCCAAACCACAACAAAAACATATACTAACATAAATCCAAAACATTAAACAAAAAAAACATATCACCATAAAAAATTAAAAATAAAAACAGATTGAACAATTTCATAACAAATCTAGGGCACAATTCTCACATAGAAATTCCACATCGAACAGCGAAAATCGAAAAAATCATAGCATAATTTTGCAAAAAAAAAACACACCTATATTCAATTTCTCGCACAAAGAGTGGATGTGGAGCGGGTGGCGGCGTTGCGCGGCGAGGATGGTGGAGGGCGTGCCAAAGAACTGTCTATGTGGATCCTAGAGATTGTAGGGTCGTGGTGGGAGAATTTGGCGGCAATTTCAAAGAGCGAAAATTAGGGTTTTGGAAGGGGGGTGATTGAAATGCAGGAGATCTAGTTTTTTGTTGATGTTGTTGGAAAGGGAGGCAGAGATTTTGGAATGCAAGAGAGTTGGAAGCCATGGGAGGAGAAAGAAAATGGGGGGAGGAGATGAAAGAGAGGAATGACGAGAGAAAGGAATGACGATAGAGGAGAGAAAAGAGACGAGATAGGAGAGAGAAGGGAGCGGGGGCATACAACGGAGAGGGAGCGGGGGTAAATAAAAAAAGGCGGGAATCACAAATGCTCGGGTTGATTAGTCAAACGGAGCATTTGACACATTAAATGCTCGGTTGACTAATCAACCCAAGCATTTGTGAATTTTTATATTAAAATTTTCACAAATGATCGGGTTGATTAGTTAATCGGAGCATTTGATAAGTAGCAAAAGCAGTTTTTTCCACTAGTGCTAGCAATAGTTGCACATCAGGATCTTGAACTTGAGCAACTAGATGTGAAAACAGCTTTCCTACATGGGGAGTTGGAAGAAGAGATTTATATGACTCGACCGGATGGGTTCCAAGTTCCCGATAAAGAAGACTATGTTTGCGGGCTTGAAGAAGTCCTTGTATGGGCTAAAGCGATCTCCTAGGCAATGGTATAAAAGGTTTGATAGCTATATGATTGAATTGGGTTACAACAGAGTTCGTATGATTGTTGTGTGTACCACAACAAGCTGGATGATGAATCATGGATTTATTTAGTCCTGTATGTAGATGATATGCTTATAGCTGCAAAGTCCAAGTCCGATATTCGGAGGTTGAAGGGTCTTCTCGATCTTGAGTTTGAGATGAAGGATTTGGGTGTCTTTGCGAAAAAGATTTTGGGGATGGAGATTTATAGGGAAAGAGATCGGAGGAAGCTTTTCTTGTCACGGAAGGGCTACATTCGAAGATTTTGTCAAGATTTGGCATGTCAACAGCCTAAGCCTATAGATACTCCAAGTGCCTCCAATAATCATTTGTCATTTCCTTTTGCACCCAAGTCTGCCGAGGAGAAGGAGTACATGAGTAGGGTTCCCTATGCTAGTGCAAGAGGGAGTCTCGATGTATGCTATGGTCTCGCACTAGGCCGAATCTTGCACATGCGGTCGGTGTTGTTAATAGGTTCATGGGTGATCCCGGTAAGGAGCATTGGCAAGGCGTGCGATCAAGAGGATTTTTCGTTACCTTCGAGGTACGTCCGATGTTGGTCTCATTTATGGGAATGATACTCGGTGTTTAGTTACTAGTTATTCCGATTCGATTATGCTTGGTGATGTAGACAGGTAGAAGGTCTATGACTCGGCTATGTATTTACTCTTGGTGGCTCTGTTGTTAGTTGGAAGGCAACTTTGCAGGCTACAGTTACTTTGTCTACTACTGAAGCAGAGTATATGGCATTGACAGCAGCTGCTAAAGAGGGAATATGGTTAAAGGGACTAGTCAGTGATCTTGGTTTTCATCACGATTAGGCCATTGTGTATTGTGACAGTTTGAGTGTAATATGCTTAGCCAAGGATCAAGTCCATCATGAGAGGACTAAGCACATTGATGTGAGATATCATTTTCTGATGAGTGAGAAGAGGGTTAAGGTGAAGAAGGTAGGCACTGCTGATAATCCTGCTGATATGTTCACTAAACCTGTTCCACAGAGTAAGTTTCAACATTGTTTGAACTTGCTCAATGTTCGTGATTGTTAATTGCCCTTTGGGGTAAGTCTGGGGCCTTTAGGGGCTAATCTGGTGTCCTTAAGGGACAAATCTGGCCTGGTTGTGTTTCGGGGCAAATCTGGTTGCAGGGAGAATCTGGGCATTGTGTTCAATGCATCTGTTATCTGGTTCATTGTGAGAGGATTCAAGTCAAGGTGGAGATTTGTAGGAATTTGTGCCTTGAATCTGGTCAGAGGGGATGTTCGTCGGCTCGCCCGACCGGGCGGGATCAGTGTCTCAGCAGCAGCTCAAGGAGTGGAGCGCCCGATGGCATCGGGAGTGTTCGCCCGATCGGGCGTTCGTAGTGAACTACGACTCGGGCAATGGTCGCCCGATCGGGTCCGAGGCGATTTTTGGCTTGGCAAGTACCGCCCGACCAGATCGGGCGGTGTGCAGTTTGACACGGGAACGTGTTTTCCGAATTTGCTTATAAATAAGTTTTAAACCTAGTTTATTTGATTGACGATTAAGTCATTAATCATCTCTGTAATTCTGGTTATCCTTCTCATCAATAATATTATTCTCTCTCTGCCCGTGGACGTAGCCAACACTCCGTTGGTGAACCACGTTAAATCTGTGTGTGATTATTCTTTGTTTTGCATTCAATATTTGTTCTTTCTCACATCTGTCATAACAAAAGATTCCCCTCTAAGTAAATAAACAAAGTACTTCACAAGTTTCCTCATTAACTTCTAGTTCTCAATCATACTAGGAGTATAAAAAACTCTCCCCATAGCTACTAGGATAATAAAAGGTTCGAAAATCGTGCTGAAAATTTCCAGTTCAGGTTTCAGCAACAGAGTTTTTTCCCATCATATTAAGAAAAAAATGCCCTGAAAGTAAGATCATGTGTATTTTTTCTGATATCTACTCGATTTTGCACCTCATTGTTAGGTGCAAGGTGAGGATGAAACGGTACTTAACTGGTTGGTCTAAATCACACAATTTGGAGAAAGTATTATGTGGTAGGAAACAATTTGCTTTTTTAGAGCAGCCCAAAAAAAGAACACTACTGTACATTATTCACATGATAATATGTTGTTCTTTAGTTATCATCACCATATATACGAAATCGAGGTATCAGATCACTCCAAACACAAAATACATATGTACTCTTCTAAGGGAGACAGGTTAACATCTCTATAAGCTACTAGATCTTCTGCAATGTAAAAAATTTAGCAGAATCATGAGATGAAAAGCCAAAAAGCCAATGTGTTAAGTTTGGTTTAATTTTCAGTCATCCTTCTCATTCATAAAACAAGTGTATTTATATACATCCTAAGTAGAGTCCTGCTTCATCACAAACTAGGATAATAAATCTAATCCTATAAGATAACATAAATAGAGTCCTAACACCCTCCCTCAAGTTGGAGCGTGCAAATCATGAACGCCCAACTTGGACAACAAAAATTCAAATTGAGTCCTACCAAGTGCTTTTGTAAAAATGTCTGCCAACTGAAACTTAGTAGGAACATAGGACGGACTCACAAGACCTTCAGTCACGACATCACGAACAAAATGACAATCAGCCTCAATGTGTTTAGTACGTTCATGGAACACCAGATTCTTGGCAATATATAACGCAGACTGACTATCACAATATAATCGCATTCCAGCAGGATGCTGAACTCCAAGATCACCTAGTAGTTGCTTAAGCCACTTTAATTCACAAACGATAGCGGCCATAGAACGATATTCGCCTCTGCGGATGACCGAGACACTCGTAGGTCGCTTCTTAGTCTTCCAGGAAACAGGGGAATATACCAATAAAACAAACCACCCACTCAGGGATCTTCGAGTAATAGGACAACTAGCCCAATCAGAATCACACCACCCTTCAAGGCGGAGATCACTATCAGAACGAAATAATATTCCCTGTCCTGGATTTTTCTTCAAGTATCGAACTACTCTCAAAGCGGCCTCCCAATGAACCATCTTAGGAGCCTGCATAAACTGTGACAAAATGTGAACAGAATATGCCAGATCAGGCCTCGTAACAGCAAGGTAAATTAACCTGCCCATCAATCTGTGATACTTTTCTGGATCATCAAACAAAGGACCATCAGCCAAAGCAAGCTGATGGTGCTGCTCCATAGGAAACTCGGCAGGTTTGGCACCGAGCAATCCGGCCTCAGAAATAATATCCAAGGCATACTTTCTTTGGCTCATAAAAATTCCCTGCGGCCCCCTGGCAATCTCAAGGCCTAGGAAATATTTCAGAGCACCTAAATCCTTCATTTTGAAACATTTTCCAAGGTAAGCTTTGAAGTTCAGTAAAGCTTCCTGATCGTTTCCTGCAATAATCATATCATCCACATAGATAAGAACGTTCATCTGAATATTTTTCCTGGTCAAAGTAAAAAAGGAATAGTCAGAATAAGACTGCTTAAACCCATAGGCTTTCAAAGCAGTGGCCAATTTGGCAAACCAATACCTAGGTGCCTGCTTCAAATCATACAATGATTTTTTCATCTTGCATACTAGATTAGTATTGTTTCCCTGAAAACCAGGTGGAATTTTCATGTACACTTCTTCCTCTAAATCACCATGTAAAAATGCATTGTGGACATCCATCTGATGAATATCTCATTTCTTCACTGCTGCAATTGCCAGGAAAGTACGTACTGTAGTTATTTTTGCGACAGGGGCAAATGTTTCATTATAATCAATTCCTTCTACCTGATGATGCCCAAATATAACCAATCTCGCCTTCAACCTTTGTAGGTTTCCTTTCTCATCATATTTTTCCGTATACACCCATTTGCTCCCTAAGGCCTTCTTGCCTGGAGGAAGGGGTTGCAATTCCCATGTGCCTTGATCCTCCCGAGCTTGTATCTCAGCTCCCATGGCTTCACACCACCCTTCATGTTTCATAGCTTCCTTAAATGACTTGGGAGGGTGCCCTGCAGTTATAGCTGCTAGAAATCTGCGATGTTTATCAGAAAACTTTTCACAACTAACATAATGTGTAATAGGATAGGGAGTACCTGAGGACGATGTTGAAACAGGTGCCTGAGTTGATGAACTTTTCTTTTTCACTACAGTATGAGTCACGAAATCTTGCAACTTTTTATTTGGGATTTTGGTTCGTTTCCCCCTTACCAACACCTCAACATCCTCCTCTCTACACCCTCCCTGCATTGGCGCCCCAGACCGGGGTCACGCCCGGCGTCACACGAGGCGCCTAGGCTCGGCCTCCCCGTCTGGCACACGCTGTGGGCCATCATCAAGACCCACAGGAACATCCACATCCTGCGCCCCACCCCCCGTTTCACCAAGTCCCCCTTCAACTTGCACGAGAACTTCAACAAGGGGCATATGCATCTCCTCTTCACAGTATTCCACACTATGATGTACATCATTGGACACTGGCAATGGTTCAGACGCACCAAAGGGGTATTTATGTTCAATAAACTTCACATCCCGGGAAATAAAGTATTTCTTGGTCTCTAAATCATATAGTTTCCATCCCTTTTGAGTATAAGAATAACCAAGAAAACACACGGCGTCGGCTCCTACTAGCAAATTTATCACCCCCATGAGAAATATTATAGGCATAACACAAACAACCGAAAATCTTTATATCTGTCATCGTAGGTGGCTTACCAAACAAACACTCATATGGGGTCTTATAATCAAGGACAACAGAGGGGGTTCTATTTATCAAATGGCAAGCTGCCTGCACACAATCCCTCCAAAATTTCAAAGGTAGATTAGCCTGGAACCTCAAAGCACGTGCAACATTTAAAATATGGCCATGTTTTCTCTCAACTCTACCATTCTGTTGGGGAGTTTTAACACAAGAAGTCTCAAAAATAATCCCTTGTTGCATAAAGTAAGGCTTGAGGCAATTAAATTCAGTGCCATTATCACTGCGCACACATTTAATTTTCTGTTCAAATTGGCGATCAATCAAAGCCACAAAGTGCAAAAACATAGTTTCAACTTCCAATTTATTATATAATAAATATGTCCAAACGAACGGGAAAAATCATCAACTAATGTCAAAAAATATGAAGCACCACATGTAGACTTAGTTCTATAGGGCCCCCATAAATCACAATGAATTAATTCAAAAATCCTACTAGCTCTACTATTGCTCTTAGGAAAACTAGTTCTAGGTTGATGAGCACGAAAACAAACATCACACCCATCTTTATTGCAACTACTAACACTAGATGGACTCACACACGGTAAATGCCGCAAAACTTTCTCCGAAGGGTGACCCAAACGCTTATGCCAGATATCAATAGATGCCATGCCATCCACAACATTGATCTTCACCTTTGGAACGCCCCGGAAAAAGAAAAGTCCATCTTCCCGCTCACCCGCTCCAATCAGCGTCCTCGTCCTGCGGTCCTGTAAGACACATAATGTTTTAGTGAACTGAACGATACAATTCGCATAATCTAATAACTGCGGAATGGAAATCAAATTACAATCAAGATTAGGAACAAATAAAACATTATGGAGTTTAAGATTTCCAAGAAGAATGACATCTCCCTCATGAGTAGCTTCTGCAGAACTACCATCCGGCAAACCCACCGGACATCCATTAATTTTCCGTGCTGCACACAACTGCGAAAACTTTCCTGTCACATGATGTGTAGCACCCGTATCAATAATCCATAAACACTCACCAGTCACACGATCCTTTGGTTTAGGCAAGTTCAGTAAATCCAAGAGAGTCTGCCACTGTTCAGTTGTGATGCCGGCAAGACCCGCACTTACGGGGTCACGTGGTTGGGAAGCCGAAGCACCCCCGCCACTCGGTTTGTCTGTCGGACCACCACTACCAGCCACGACTTTGTGGGCTCGTGCTGGGGGCGCACCTCTGCCGCCACGTCCGCGGCCAGTTCTGCCGCCCCGATTTGCCGTAGCTCCCCGTCGGCCACGAGGACGGTCCCCCCACCACTCGGGGTACCCAATTAATTCAAAACATCCCGAAATATCGTGTCCTTCAAGATGACAGTGAGGACAAATCACAGAATCTGTAGAAGAACGAGGTTTTGGTCGAGTTTCTACCTTAAAAGCCAAGTGTTCACCCGGCGAAGGCAAGGAAGAGGCTTGGGGGGCCCTTAGGCGCTCTTCTTGAGCGATGATTTGATAAGCGCGAGCCACCGTGGGCAAAGGGGCTTGCACGAGAAGATGAGATCGAAGAGGGCCATAACAATCATCAAGGCCAATCAGGAAACGATGCAAACGATCGTCAGAACGTGGTTGTTCGAGAAAGCGAACAACTTCACAGTGCGCGCCACCCTTAGAACAAGTAGGCGCCACCTCCTGGGATGATAACTCGTCCCATAGACGAGTCAAACGACCTAAATAGTCTGCCAAAGGTTCCGTCTTTTGCTACTTACAATCACTAATCTGAGATTTGAGTTGGCAAAGTCGAGTGCCATTAGAAACGCAATATCGTTCCTTCAGATGAAACCACAATTCATGAGCAGTTTCATAGAACGAAACGGAATTTCGAATGGTCGGAAAGATAGTGTTTAAGAGCCACGAAACAAGCATGGAATGTACCGTGCTCCAGTCTGCCAATTTTTCCGGTGTAGTAGGCTTGGTGATAGTACCATCCAAGAAGCCAAGTTTCCGTTTGGCATTCAAAGACATGCGAATCGCGCGTGCCCATTCATCAAAGTTGTCATCTTTCAACTGAATCGGATTGATTAAGTTGCCCGGATTATCATTAGATCCTAGAAAATAGGCTGGGTCAGGTTTATTTATGTTGGTTTCGGAAGTTTCCGTCATTATGACGCGCCTAGCACCACGAGAATAGGTGCGAACGGGTGAAGCAATGATGAGCAATAAAAAAAATCAAATGGGAAGAAACGAATCAAGAGATCGAGTTCTAGGCTCGAAAAAAATCGAGTCTTGGTGCCGATTTTGGTTCGATTTTTTCAGTTTTGGGTAGAGAGAAATTTTTATTTTTTAATCTTAGGCTCTTGATACCATGTTAAGTTTGGTTTAATTTTCAGTCATCCTTCTCATTCATAAAACAAGTGTATTTATATACATCCTAAGTAGAGTCCTACTTCATCACAAACTAGGATAATAAATCTAATCCTATAAGATAACATAAATAGAGTCCTAACACAATGAGACATCTAGAAAAGGTCCGCATAATTTTATGTACTACCACGGAATGCCTTTGCCCTTGTCAAATCAAACTATCTAAACCTCACTCGTGCATCTAACCTGAGCTATACTAAACTTGCAACTTAATAAGAAGGTTCACGAACACAACCAATTTACCCAAATTGTGGGCTCTACTTGTGAATGTAATTTGGGTAAATTGGTTGTGTTCATGTTTGATCTCTTGTCAAATTTGGGTTCTCAAAATGTATGATAATCGCATTATATGAGAAGTTGATAAATTAAGATTAGATTCAAGTTGATTTGGTGTTCGTGTCGGTTTAGATACTTATTTGGGATGGCAGATGAGTATGATTTGGTGCATTGTGCCCTGCAACTTCCCTAGTTGGAATGCACAAGGCTTTGACTTCAGTGGATATGGATAGTGGTTAGGTATCAATGTCAATGTAATACCCGAGATAGGTAGTGGATAGGACTAAGGGTGCTTACCGATCGAGTCGAGCCTGAATTCTTGTTAGCTTGGCTCGTATTCATCTAAGTTTATTCGAACTCGAGTCGAGCTCGAAACTTGACGAATCGAGCTATGACCGAGCCGAGTTTTGACCAAGCGTTTTGTTAAACCTTATCGAATGGTTCACGAACAAGCTTGACCTATTATTATCTTTAGTTTACTCGTCTTCTTCATATTTCTATTTTGAATATTTTAGTTTTTTGAGTTTATTCTTTGACAATAAAAAAAAATTAACTTATTATTGTATAATATTTAAAATAAATATATATTTATGTATACATACATAATACATTATTTCCATATATAACAAAAAGTAATCGAGCCTGTTCACGAGTTTTACGAGCCAAGCTTGTCATAACTTAGTTTGGCTCATTAAGACCAACAGATCAGGCTCATTATCACCCCTAGATATAAAAGCTTACAAACCCCATATCATCCCAATTTACATCCACTGCCGATATGCAAAATACAAAATTCTTATGAACTTTCTAAATGATATTAGTTTTCATGGGCACGTACATTGCACTTATATGAATATAATAGTAATAGTATTATATAATAACAATATATATATACACACACATACGCATATGCAAGATTTTTAAGGTAATTCAATCTTTACATGAGGAGATTTTTTTCTGGAGGGAAGCAGAGGAAATTTTATCGAACACTTAATATGCCATAATGCCTAAAAGCTAGATTTGTTAAATTCACAACTACTAAGACTTAGAAAATTTCTATTATATACCAAATTCATGCCACAAAGGAGATTAAGATGCATGACAATAAAGAAGAGTAGAAGATTGAGATAACAAAATGTAGTAGAGTACACACATTAAGCATGAGGATAAAGATCAATAATATACCTCACAACGGAAATATAGTAAGTTTTACATTGTTGCATTTTTGTGTTACATCACAAAATGGAAATTGTTGCGTCTTTTTATTACTAAGGTAGTACTATGGCTTCTTCTTCTCCCTAGTGTTGCTATAAGAGAAACGAGAATTGCTATAGAATTTAAGTGATAGAAGTTGTGAGAATAAAAGAGATGAAAGACTTAAATGAAGTAAGAAAAAATGGTAAATTAACTCCACCTGTTAACTTAAGTCTAATGAGTCATATTCGTTAAAAAAATAAAGAATCTTAAGCCTAATGTACAAAAAGAGAGTTAAAAATAGGAATAAGGAAAATTACTACAAATTTGACTTATAGCTTGGGGATACATATAGCTTGCGAGCTTATTATGAGGTGTAGTAAAGACCAAGTGAGAGTCGATTAGTCGTAGTTTTGGGGATCAGAGCAAAGAGAGTCGAGGGAACTGGAGATCAACTAAATGTTAGTTGTTGACCAGTTTACGCATTCAACTCTTTGTTTCTTTTCTTTTCCTATGCTATGGAAAATTAAGACCATAATTTTTTGCTATAAATGTAATCATGTCTTATTTGTCTTAGTACTAAGATCATTAGCTTGCATTTGACATGTTTCGAATTCTAGACTTTAAAGACTTTTTTTTTTCCCTTCAAAAAGCACCTAAACTATTATACATACGTGACTTAAAATTTGGTTGTACAACTTTATAAGCTGATGACACCATGTTACCGTGAGTAAAAAGAGTCACTTAACAAATCTTTATGAAAAACTAAGGCCAATTATAGAGGCTCCCAAAACTTAATTAGATACATCAATATCATTATAAAAAACTAAAATCATATAAATATATAGTATAAATCTAACTGTTTTTTCATCATATACCCCCTATAATTTTTTTTATTCACCATATACCCGATGTTTTCAAAATTCACCATACGCCCTTCAATTTCTTGATTATTCACCATGTACCTTAATGATTGACGACTATCAACTTTTTTTAATAATTAACCCTTGACTCCATTACTAAACCTTTATTAATCTCTATTTCACTCATTTACCCGAATAGTTTAGCATTGAAACAACACCTAATTAAGGCCAAAGAAGAAGGAAGAGAGTTATGGAGGAAGAGTGATAAAAGGGTCATTTTGTGGTGTTTTAATGGTGGTCAATTAAGTTTAGCGACTCAAATAGGAGTTAATTAGAGGTCTCCGGTAAGGGAATTAGGGGTTCATGACTAAAAAAATTGACGGTCCTTAGTCATTAACGACATATGGTGAACTTTGAAGAAATTGAGGGGTATATGGTGAATTTTGAAAAATGCAAGGATATATGATGCATAAAGAAATTTATTAGAGATATATGGTGAAAAATCCGTAAATATAAATATAGAGGCTTCCAAAACTTCACCCTTCCCCAAATCAACAATCGTCCAACAACATAGCCTAAGAAGACAACCAATCCAAATCCAATCCTAAATCCTAAATCCTAAATCCTAAATCCATCAAACATTTACACCAACACCCGTAAAAAAAACTCTACTTCTATACCCATTAAAAAGCCACAAGTTTGGTTACTGTTCTTAGGAACAGTGCTTTGACGTTTTTACCCTCCCAAACTCTCAAAACTGCTTGCCTGCCCTTTGCCGCGTCAGCGTGTTCTTTTGTCTCTCCTGTTCTCTGCTTCTCTGCTTCTCTCTTCTCTCTGTCTCTCGCTCTTCTTCGCTCTTCCTTGAGATTTTTCTCTTCCTTTCTCTCTCCTTTTTTTTCTCATCGGAAAAACCTAAACTTTCCGATTTCTTCAATATTCAAAAAATAGGGTTTATTTATCTTCTCTCTCTTCATTATCTTCCAAATCTAGGGTTTACTTTCTTCTGCAGCTGAGTGAAGTTTTGCTGCAATGGGAGTACCGGCGTTTTATCGACGGTTAGCGGAAAAGTATCAGTTAATATTGGTTGATGTTATCGAGGAAGAAGGAGTTGAAATTGATGGGATTAAACCTAATCCTAATAGTCTCGAAATAGCAACAAGGACAAGGAGAGAGAAAATGAGCTTATCGACGGCGTCGTATTTGGCAAGAAGAACAGCTCAGAAGCAGAGAGTCTGCGTTGTGCCGTTGTCTACCGTAAAGCTCTTTGAGAAAGTAGAAACCCTCAATTGGGCTGTTCATCGTCGTCTCTTTTACGAAAATGTATTCTATTTTTCCCGAATCTGAAATCCTAATTTTTTAATGCCAAATTTTTGGGTTTATTTTTTCTCTTTGATGTGATCCTATTATTTCATTCCAATCTTCTTCTTTTGCAGGTTGATGAGCTCCGTAAAAAGTTCGAAGCCAATAAAAATCTGGTACTTTTTCATCTTCCATTTTTTTGGATGTAATGCAAGAATAAAATTACCTTGTTTTAGTCGGGAATTTGCACTTCTTTGTCAATGCTATGTTTTTCTTATGGTATGAGATAGATTGGAAGGATTTGTAACTTGCTATATGTTGTATGGTGGTTCGAAATGTTGTGTTTTCAATCGATTGCTCTAAATAAGAAGCAATTTATTTGACTAGATAGATAAATGGATGCAGTAACTGAATTTTATTAGTGTGGAATTTGAGATTAATGTTCCTTTGTATTGTGTCTTTATGTTTATTTTACTTTATTTACCTATTAACTGTTTATTAGATGAATATAGCGTTGTTGACATTAGTTTTAGGAATGTGATTGAAATAATTTGTTGCGTGCTCAACAGGTTTTGCTATCGTAGTTTTAGTTAATGTCGTATGTTTATTACCAATATTTTTTTTGGTGTTACAGCAAGATCTTGATGCAATTGACAGAATGATTGTTGCTGGTGAAGCACAATAACTGGCGACACCATTGTCCTTCAACCTTCATCCACTTTAGGGGGTTTCATGGTTAATCTTTACAATGTCTGTAGTTTTTTTTTCTCCCTCTTAACCTTCCAAGTTCCAGCCTTGGATCAGATTCCTCTCTCATTTGGCTTCTCCTCCATTGCTGAAATCTCTCAGTTTTTTCCTTCTATTCTTACACTGGGTTCCTTTTATTTCAATTAATTTCATTTTTACCTCCTCTCTAAAAATGGGTTTCATCCACTCAGACTTTGAAGCTACTACAGTGACGGCTAGGTTTTACTCTCTCTGTTTAGTGTTTATGTTCTTCACTATAGTTTAAACGTTCCTCTCATTTGTTTTCTTTCCACATATATGGATCTTCATTTGAAGCTACTTCAGTGATGGCTAGATTCAGTGATATTTTTGGTGAGTTAGTTAATGTTCTAGAAATTGTAGCTTTTATGGCTGTTTTTTAGTCTATTAGAAGGTTTGATTTGATGATAGGGATGTATTTCTTCAAACTAACATATATGAAAACATCTATGATACTCCCATGCTGGATCGTTTGCAATTCTTATGAAAATAAAAACATGGAATTCTTTGTATATGAAATAGCTAAGTCTGACATTTGGGCATGTACCCGTGCAAGTCATGAGTCAAATACATAAAATATTAGATAGTATACGTGGCTACAAAGTCAAGATAGTTTGATCTTTTGTCTCTTTCACCCTGGTCTATATCCTCTTTGTTTGCAGTGCTTGCCTATAACCCTTGATGTTGGCACAAACAATGAAGCTTTTGAATGACGAGTTCTACATTAGATTGAAGCAAAATAGGGCTACTGGGGAGGAATACGCTGGATTTGTACAGGAATTTATGTCCGCAGTTAATTAAGCAGAACTATGGGGAGAAAATCCTGGTACAGTTTGAAGTTTTTGCCAACCATAATGCATTTGAATTGCTGGAGAAATACCGCACTACACACCTTATCTTCAATGATGACATACAGGTTATCTAGATTCTTTTGTCTAAACATCATCTGATTGCTTTTAGAAATTTTAACTGATATAAAATCCCCTTTTGAGTGCAGGGTACTGCCTTTGTGGTGCTCGCAGAACTCATTGCTTCTCTGAGACTACTGAGAGGAAACTTGGCTGACCATACCTTCCTATTCCTGGGCGCTGGAGAAGTGAGCACCTAACAGCCTATTTAAGAATATATATTATACTAGAATTCTTTTTAAATGTTTCCAGAACTGCTATTAGTGTTTACTGTGAAAAGAAAATATTAAAGCAACACTGAGATATTTTCCTTTATTCTTTCACTGCTTCAAATTGCTTCAGAAGAGTATGTGAGCAGAGCTACGTTGCAGTTGGTATGTCTTTGGATTTATGTATTATGCTTATGGATTGTACAAGAGGAAGCAAAAGGACTTAGAACGATCCATTGTTCTATGTTCTGCGCTTTTAGAAAAATCAAAATCTTTCAATGTTGGAAATATTTGGAATAATAATGCTAGCCCACTATCACCCCCTGCTTCAATTTTCTTTTCCTTCTATGATTTATGATCATATGATGTTAATAAAAACTGGGTTACTTTTTGACAACCTGATTGTATATTCTTGTCTTATCATAGAATTTTGTTTTCTCGATTCTTATCTTCATCCGTGGACTTGCCATGTCATCTCTTTTTTTAGACCATTACTAGACGCTTCAAATGTTCTTCCAGTTGAATAAGGTTTGGTATCTTGACTTTTGTTCCAAAGGAGAGTGGGGGTTAGATCTGTCATCTGCCAGATACTGCTTAGTTTTATGGTTTAATAAGTAGGCAGTTTTACATCAATATGGTGTTTCTTCTGTATTGTCACGCCTATGTCTTCTTGGATTAGCTGCCACTACGACTCACTTCCCCTCTCTACCCGAAAAAGATAAGAAAATATGACACCAACAATCTCAACTATGTCCCATCTTTATTCAATAGTCCCAACTATTGATCAACTCAAAAATAGTCCCAGCTTTGGGTTTTTTTTTCTGAAAGCAGTTCCGGTTGACTTATAAACTGGTAAACATGTAAAAAAGATACTTTTTTTTTAGATATGTTGTCTCTCTTTTGGCAATCACCGCCTTTCTTTTTCTAATCTGTTTAATAGGTTATAAGTCATGCAAGACAGCTTTTGGAAGACATCCCCCCAAAATTAGAACTATTCCAAGCTAATCCTTCGTTGGGACTGTTTAAGGAACATAACATACATAGTTGACTGTTGGTGTCAATTTATCCAAGATTATTATTATAAAGAATCTGTTACGCTGTTGAAGCAACTTTCATTCCTTCAAACAGGTAATTCTGGATCTCTCATAGTAGAACTTTGGAATTGATGGTAAGCTGGTTGTCAATTATGCTTGTTCTATGGCGTGGGGCTGACTTTGGTGCGATGTCTTTGTTGGGCTAAATCATTCTACCGGTAAGGTTTCGATATCTATTTTCATATTGGAAAAACCATGTTGATAATTTCATGTGAAGTATGGTTTTCGTATTGATTTATTGTGACATGTTGAATTTGATCAGAAATGTACATTCAGTTTGCTATATCAAGTTCTTCACTGCTACAAGGCCATGTACTGGAACCTGCAGATTGTATAAATTTCAAGGAGCTGGTTAGCTGATAGATTGTTGAGTATTCTAGCTTTCTCTCCTAGATATGTCTTACAGCAGCAAAATTAATACATATGATTTCTCTGGATTTTATTTGTAAAGTTGATTTGATTCATGTTAATGTCTGTAGCAAGCCAAAAGATTTGATTACAAACTCTGGTCCCGCATTGTGCTTGTTTTTCCTATTTCACAGTCGACAAAGGTAACATGGAAATAAAATAGATAATTGAATTGAAATTGAGTTCAATTGAATTTTAAGCCAAGTACTGCACTGAAATGTACTTTGGGTCTGATTTTTTCACCTTATCTCCTATCCTCATAAGAAAAGTAAGTTTAGATAAGCAAAAATAAGGTTTGATATACTAACAAATAAGTTAAGCTACAATGATAATAAATCCTACAACCATTAAAAAGAGAGAAGTTTCTTACTGTAGATTAGGAACCGTAAGATACCTCCCGAGCTTGCTGTATGTAAAAAAATTGCTTTTGTTTCACAACTGTGTATTATATGATCTCATTGTCTTGATAAATGCCCATGATTTTTGTGAGGTTCCTATGGTCTATCCTGGTCATTGATGAGGGATCTTGGTTCCCCTCCATGTGGTAGTCTTCTCAACTATTATGGTTGATATGAAGTCGGAGAATAAATTTTTGGGTTAGATTCATAAATTACGTGTCAGGCTATAATTAGTTCTCTCATTTGAGACAATCTCTCTCTCTATATATATGGTTTATGTTCTGAAATAAAATGATGTTGATAGAATTATCTGGATGAGAAACATCCCCCCAAATTTTCCGATAAGATCTTTTAAGATCCCTCAGGAGGAGGTCTGCAAATTGTGCTTATAATATAGAAAGATCTAGCTGTGAAGATTTTTGCTAGCCTAAATATTTGTTATAATGATGAGCTTTGTATGTGAAATGGGGTTGTGTGGGGAGTATTGGCAGAAATAAATATCTATGTGGTATGGTGATTGTTTAACATGTGCTTTCATTATAACTGTATTGTAAGAAACAGATGGGAACCAAGGGTACAAATTTACAATAGCGGTCTGAATAGTGATTTTTATCAACATTAATGTTTGGCCTTCTTTAATGTTTCTTTTAGGCTAAGGTGCTTGAGCCTCTGGGTGCTGTCACTAGCGGCAGTAAGTTCTTGGAGCCGGATGGTAATTCATGGTATTATTGACTTATTCAAGTGAGGGTCTTTGTTCGTTCTAACCAATAACCATATCTTTCTGCATAAGGTATGTTTCCGAACCATATCCCAAACCCAAAAGATAAGGCTGCAATGAGAGCAATCACTCAGGATTTCTTAATAACAAAGCGGATTTGGGCATCATTTTTTATACTGATGTGGATAGGTGATTGTAATGCGGAGAGCTCTTTGAACGGATATGTAATGCTGGTAGATTCAGGGAGGATGAGGTATTGAACCTTCTTTCTTGGTAGAATATTTCAGAAGGAATATTGATAATAATAATAATAAGGATTGCTAGAATGAGAAGAAAAAGTAAAAAGGTTAATTCACAAACACATATGAGTAGAGTGAGATGGAGAGAGGAGGAAGAATCAAGATGGGGTAATGGTAAAAAGGATAAGGAGAGAATATGAGGATGAAGATTAGAGAAAGAGGAGGGAGTAAGAGATGGTCTTATAACTTAAACTATATTTAAGTGTTATTAAGATAGAGATAAAGAACATTAATAAATCATTTCCTATAACTTGCGAAGCTATGAAATATTGGTTGGAAAGGAGGAGGAAGAAAGCATTCCGAGAATTTTGAAATTTCAAAGCCATATAATTAAATAAGCGTGATACATAGAGAGTGAAAGAGAATGCAGGGGTAAAGATGAGAAATTGGGATAAGAGGGTGGAAGGGATGCAGAGCTTAAAGAGACTATTTTTAGAGTGTAATAAAAATGATGAGGTAAAGAAACACTTCTAAGAGAATTTTTAAAAATTCAAAAAATCATAAAAGACGAGAGAGAAGGAAAGAAAAGGAAAGGGAAAGGAAAAGAAAGGCGGAAAATGTAGTATTTGATGTTATAAAAAAAAAACATAACAATTGGGAAAGAAGGGAGGACAAAGAGAGAGGAGCACTTTTAGAAGATCTTCGTCATTCGCAAAACCATAAGAAATACACATATAGGAAGAAGGATAGAGATAGAGATGTAGGGACGTAGGTTTGATCTAGAGTTTAGGTTTGGGACTTTGATAGAGTAATGTATGCGTCACGGTCACACATATTTCACCAATATATCTAAGTAACATCAAACAGAAAATGTTTTGCTCTTATATTTTTCACCAATATAACCTACGTCCCTATCAATATCTAATAGAGACAAAAAATGAACAATCACATATAATCTACGTCCCTACCCTTATATCTAGAGGTAGGGACGTATTGGTGAAGATGTTGCTACATCAAATGAAAAAGAATTTAACGTTACGAAAAACTTTTTTGATTGCTAATGAATTATTTTTCTCTTGCCTCATGTTTTTTAAAGAAGCGTTTATATCTATAAGTTTACGGTTCCATAGGCCTATCCATTCTCATTACATTATACTTCTCTTTACTCTCCTTTGATTGTTGCTTTTGGTTTTGTTGTGTATTATACTTCCCTTCATTCTCTCACAATATTTAAACTTCTAATCGGTGATTTGTATCTTTGTGGTATAGGACAAGATGTATGTTTGATAAGGATGAATGGGACGACAATGACTTGATCACTGTCGCCAAGCTTTCCCATTCCATGCGGAAGGTCGACTATACTTTTTTGCAAATAGTATTGTAGTATATGATCAGTATATGCGAATTGGTTCCTTTTTGTACATAACAGTACTTCAAAAAAACTAAATCTTTTTCTTCTCTTTGTGCTCTACTTTTCAACCCATACAAACTGGTAGAATGCAATTGTATTGACTTTATTTGGCTCCAAATGCTTTTTTGTAGGTTCTTAGAACATGGGATGCATAAAAAGACCCAGGGGAAGGTGAGAATTGCTCTGCCCCTTGTACTTGTTGGTTCTTTCAAGAAGCTTTGTGGTTGAAATCCTTGTCTTATGTGTTTATGGGCTAGGTATGAAGTACACGAACTCATGCCAATTAGAGGTTATGTTAGTTTCGTCAATACTTTTCAATATGCTTTTTAGAAATAGGAAGAAATATCTTTAATTCACTATAATTGAGAATGATAGATTTTTTTAAGGCGCCGCTGATAAATATACTTGTAAGAATCCATGATACAAATTCTTACGGCCCATTCGTTGCCAATTTTGATTTTAAGTGCTGGATTACTATTTAAACAAAAAATCAGATATAGTTATTACCAATTTTTTGTTGTCAATTATCAAAAACATAGATGATTAATTTTACATGACTTTTTAAAAGTTTCTAATGGCACTTACATGTCATATGACTTGATGCATAGTAAGGTGGAAAAGCTTGTTATATAGGGAAAACTGGTGAGATTATTGCCAAATGAACAATCTGAGTGTATCTTGGATATATGCTTTTTGAGACGAGTCATAAAATTTCAGATCATGTGAACTCCTATATGTTGGACTGTAGCTTTTCAAGACAAGGACGTACCTGATGAAATTTATTGCTATGATGTTACCATGAATACTTTGAGTGAAGCAACTTCCTTGTCAACTGCGAGGTACACGTTCATCTTATTGCAATTCATCAAGTTGTTCCAAAGAGTCAAAATGACCCGTTATTAATGTAATTGCTTGTCGGCTCTATGTAAAATATTCGCTTGGCCGAGGGCTTCCGATCACGTCGTAAGCTAAACCCGTGCTGACGAATAACCAACCCGCAATGAATAGAGAAATATCACATATCTGTATGTAATCGTGGATGATATTAGAAGATCTTTGTCATCTATAATACTCGGTCTTTTGAATTTTTGCTATGAGTTTTTACGCTAGATACTTTGTGTGCAAATGGGAACTAACACATTTTGATGCTTCATACCGGCCTAAAAGGCTAAAATTTAATACCTCATAACATTCCCATGTAATAACTTCAGCACATGTAATTGTTTCTCTTCCTCTTGAGGTTAATAGTGTTCCATGTCAAAAAGAAACTTACATCTTAGTTTGAGCGTAGTATTTTGTCATTGCCAATGTATGTTAGTGTGTTTTTCTTGTTGTATGGCTGATCAGAATGTAGCTTTTCCTTTTAGTGGTGTCAATGGATGGTTGCTTGTTAATATTTGTTGTTCTACCATGTAATTGAGAATTCTCATTGAATTTAAAAACTTGCATGAACTATAAAAAAAGCTAATTTTGTGTGAATGAAATTTGACACTTAAAGATCATTCTTTTTTTGACAATATTCTCTTTGAGTTAAATAACTCAATCATTCTGCAAGTCATTGCAGTCGTCACTGGAGTAATTTACTGAAATTAAGGAAGAAATTGCATTGACAGGGACCAAGAAGAAGGTAAAAGTGGCCATGGATGGAAGAAAAGTTAGATCGCATGAGCTTCATCATCAGATTTCTGCAACGGATCTCTACTTTCCAATGGATCTTGTAACTTGTATGTAATTCCTCTTGTTAAAGCTTTCAAGCGTAAGTAATAACACCACATCTTTTATCGAATGCATATCTTCTGAATGTGTACTTCAACTGTTCATCCACAAGTTGAGAGTAAAAACCATATAATCAAAATGTTGTTTCTTTAAGTTTCAGCTAACGGGTATTATTTTCGTTAGTGTATGTTGATATTGGTTGGTGTGTGTTTGATTCATGGAGAATAGGAGACCTATTTTATCCATCTTTATAGTAGCATATTTTCACTTTAGAGTGAATTATGGAACATATGATTTGAAGCATCCCAAATTGGAATTTAGGAAAGTTTTAAGTGAAATGGGGGGAGTAGGAGTTAGTGTCATTAGATTTTAGAATACTTATTCTAAAATTGTTGGAAATTGGTCTGACTCATAGCATTGGGTGCCTATTTCTTTGTATTGTTGATGCTATGTAAATATAAACATAGAAGCGTGCAACTTACTACATTTGGATTTGGATTAGAAAATAGTAGAGGTTAGAGAAAAAGAATGAAGTCACGGAAGAGGAGATAAATTGAGAGAAAGAGGGGGGAAAGGCCGAGAGTGAGTTTAAAGAAAAAAAAAATTTCAATTTTATAATGTGTTTCAGTTATATCATTAACGCTTTCTTGTTCCCCCTTGTTGATTAAGCAAGTCTTTATCACATCAACTCAACCATAGTAAATGAGTGAGAGGGTCAGAAAGGGAGAGGGGGAGCAAGTAGAAAAGACTTTTAAAAATTTGCAAAATCAGAAAAGTTGAGTGATAGGAGAAAGAAAAGAGCGCTTTAGGGAAAACAGATAGAAAAAGTAGTAAGAGATGATCTAAATTTACGAAATTGTATACGAGACTAAGAGGGGTTGAGAGAGCAGGGGGAGAGGTCAGAGAGGTGGGGAAAGAGAATTGGGTTATTAGTCATTTCAGGCCTATAACACTAATCGAAATTTTGGGTAAGATTATTTTAAGTTGTAACATATAAATTAGTTTATTGTTGATGTTATGATAAATATAAACATAGAAGCGACAACTTACTACATTTGGATTTGGATTTGGATTAGAAAATAGTAGAGGTTAGAGATGAAGAATGAAGTATGGAAGAGGAGATAGACTGACAAAAGAGGGGGGAAGGCTAAGAGAGAGCTTAGAGAGAGAATTTTGTTCAATTTTATAATGTGTTTCATTTATATCAATAACGCTTTCTTATCCCCATTGTTGATTAAGCAAGTCTTTATCAGATCAACTCAACCATAGTAAACGAGTGAGAGGGTCAGAATGGGAGAGGGGGGAGCAAGTAGAAAAGACTTTCTAAAATTTGCAAAATCAAAAAAGTTTAGTGAGGAGAGAGAAATGAGTGCTTTTGAGAGAGCAGAGAGAAAAAGTAGTAAGAGATGATCTTAAATTTACGAAATTGTATACGAGACTAAGAGGGGAACACAGAACCGCCAGAGGGGGAGAGAAGGTGAAGGTGAGAGAGGTGGGGAAAGGGAATTGGGTTATTCGTCATTTCAGGCCTATAACTTTAATTGAATTTTTGGTAAGATTATTTTAAGTTGTAACATATAAATTAGTTGATAGTTGATTATGGTTGATGCTATGATAAACATAAACATAGAAGCGTGCAACTTACTACATTTGGATTTGGATTAGGATTAGAAAATAGTAGAGGTTAGAGAAGAAGAATGACGTCACGGAAGAGGAGATAGAGTGACAAAAAGAGGGGGGGAAGACTGAGAGAGAGCTTAGAGAGAGAATTTTGTTCAATTTTATAATTTGTTTAAGTTATATCAATAACGCTTTCTTGTTCCCCCTTGTTGATTAAGCAAGTCTTTATTAGATCAACTCAGCCATAGTAAACGAGTGAGCGGGTCAGAATGGGAGAGGGGGAGCAAGTAGAAAAGACTTTCTAAAATTTGCACAATCAGAAAAGTTTAGTGAGAGGAGAGAGAAAAGAGAGCTTTTGGGATAGCAGAGAGAATAGTAGGAGATGATCTAAATTTACGAAATTGTATACGAAACTAAGAGGGGAAGAGAGGGTCGGGGGGAGAGAAGGTGAAGGTGAGAGAGGTGGGGAAAGGAAATTTGGTTATTCGTCATTTTAGGCCTATAACACTAATCGAAATTTTGGGTAAGATTATTTTAAGTTGTAACATATAAATTAGTTGATTATTATCGATGCTATATAGAAGCGTGCAACTTACTGCATTTTTATGTCCTATAAAAAAACTTGATTAGCACATGCCAAATTTACTGATGTAGATTAGGATCATGATAAGAAAATGTATGGAAAGTTGGAAAAAAGTGCTGAAATATTGTCATAATTGATAAGTGAAAATTGCATTGCAAGGACTAATTTATATATGAGAGTTAGCATCGGAACCCGACTTTTGTACTAGAAGACCTAGGTGGTGCTTATGGTTCGCATGGTGCTTTCTTTTATGTCAAACTATATCCAATACAAGTCTTTTGAGTCTTCAACCACTATCTCTTATCATCATAATAAGATATTTACCTACCATCACTAAACATATTTGAGGACGTTCTCTTCTATTCAGTTTTAGCTTTTGCAAGCATGTTGTATTATTTACTTGATGTTATTTGGTTTATAATTTGTTTCTTTCTTGTTGTCATCCAATAATTAGTTTTGTTATCATCATTGCAGCTTTAGGAAGGAGACAATTCAGTCGATTGGGCCCTGCATATCCTCATTATGGAACTCGAGAGACATTTGCACCCTTTTATATTGGATGAGTCATATTTTACCATTTTGTTTTGCTTAATGATGGGTATGTTAGTGTGGAAACACAATTAACTGAAGAAAAGGAATAGATAAAAACATATGATGAAGAGGTATTGATGTTAAGACATTTGGCTAAATTGGAAGAAATGACATTATTGATATAATAGTTTTGAAAGAGAAAATAACTTATACTTTATCAAATTGCATTGAGTTAATTCAAAAAATCTATGATTAAGATAATTACGCAATCGATTCTCTAATAAGATTTTACTACCTTGGGGGACGACACTTTGCTCCTCCGGCTTGTGTGATGAATGATTACAAGAAGGAATGTTTAACCCACCCAATTTAGCTCCATCCATGCTCCTTGGGATTATTAATAGATCTTTGATGATGGTTTATATTTTTAAGTTGTATGTGTGTAATATTCTAATTATCAGTGACTTTTGTATGACAGTAGCCTTCAGGCTGTTTTAATCTAATTTCTCAATTTGTGTTAAAAAAAATAAGGAGTTGAAAAGTGATGCCATTATTATTATATACCATGTGAAATTATGATATGTATAAAACTCATATACATAGAAATCATATATTGTATATCTTCCCAATATGATTATATGAGGTTTACATACTTAGAGAATAACAAGAAACATCCGTGTTTAGACCAAATTAACAAGCGTTCAATGAAGGCTTTAAAGCTGGCCAGGAAATGCTGCGCACGTCCCATTTCTTGATTAAAGTAAGCCCGAAGATAACTCTTACCTGGAACAATGTCCCGCAAGGCTTCAAAGTTGTCGAAGGACTGTTGTGCATGTCACATTTCCTGATTGAAGTAGGCCCGAAGATAACTCTTACCTAGAGCAATGTCATGCAATGGGTCCTCAAGAGAGTTGTACTTGAAGATTAGGTTCTAAGACTATAAATCAGTATGCTACATAACCTACAAATCAGTTTACATCCGCGCCAAGAAGTGAGGCTAATGTTGAGCCTAGCAATTAAACTACTTGACATTCCCTTTTGTTTAGTATTAGTTGTACAAACATGTTGTCTTTACTCTTTGTAAGTGTTCTTATGTGAGGAATTTCCAAGATTTTGGCGAAAATTTGTAATAGTTGTGAGGCTTTAGGTGGGATGTTGAACATTTGCCTACTCTTAGCTAAATGTCTTTTCTTCTTTTGCTATTTTTAACGTGTAATTCTACTATTTTGGTTAGTCAAGCTTCAAAATTTATCAAGATATTTTCGCCACAATATTACTCCCTCTGTCACATAATATAAGTCCTGATTAGGTTGAACCTTTGCGGCGCGAAGGAAGGAGAGAGGGGACTGGGCGGCGCGGTGCGAAGGGGAGGGGGGGGGACCGGCGGCGCTCGCAAAAGGATAGGAGAGGGGGCTGCGGGTGTGGGGGGAGGGTGGGAGTGGGGTGGAAGGTCTTGTTGTGGGGGTGGGGGGACTTGTTGTGGGGTTGTTGTGGGGGTGGGGATGCAAGGGTTGGCGGGGGGTTGGGGTGTTGGCGGGGGTGGGGTGGTCGCGGTGTGGTGGTAATGGTGACTAGGTGGTGGTGTTATGGAGGAAGAAGTAGAGGAGGGAGAAAAAAGAAAAATACCGTATAAATCTAAACGATATACGATAAATATGGACAACAAATAATATGGCAATTAAACCTTATATATAATATACGAAATCAAGCTTTATAATATATGAAATAATACATTATGATACAAAAAAATAAATAAATTATGATACTAAAAAAATATATGCTTAATAAGTTCTTAAATCACAAATATAAATACAGAAAATAAATTAAGAATTAAATATATATATATACAAAAAATGAGGAAGATTTATCCACAAGTATATTAACATAAATAAACTACTGTTGATGTGGAGGCATTTGTGGCTGTTATTTATTCTTTACGGTAGCGTTTTTTGAAGAAAGCTATTGTAAAATTTTCAGTAGGAATATATGTTATGCAATTTACTTAGCTTATGTTCTTAACTACCAAGTTTAGATGCATTCATTTTCCCTTACTCGATTATGCTAATGTTTAACATTTAGTTCTCCGCATTTATTGTTACTCGATTATGCGAATGTTATAACATAAATAAAACGGTTTTTTCACCAGGTACCCCTGAGGTTTCACAATATTCACCTGGTACCCTCGCGTTTTCAACAATTCACCTGGTGCCCCTGAGGTTTTGAAAAATACATGGCTTGCCCCTGCCGTTAAGTTTCCGTTACAAACTTTATTCACCATTTACCCCTCTGGTTTGTGAGAATTTAGGATTCGACGATTGCCAACATTTCCACTCGTATTTTATTTCTCTCTCCACCACAACAACACCAACACCACCACCCCTACCTCCCACTGCTGCATCACCACTAAAACTACCACCCTTCACTCTTTGCTTCGCCGGTGCCTACGCCTCCAACTGGATTTCCTTCTCTCACTTTGCCTTGATTTCTCTCTCTTTAATTTTTTCCCTGTTGATCCTAACCCCATTAAAGTGTTTGAATCCTAACCCACCCCCCTCTCCTTCCCCTCCACCGCCCCCCACCCCCTCCCCCCCTCCACCCCCACCCACACCCCTCCCCTCCACCTGCAGCCCCCTCCCCTTCCCCGCCACCGGCCCCCCAAGCCCGCACCCTCCCCATCCTATCCCCCGTCGCAGCCTCCCCCCCCCCCTCTCCCTCCCCTCCCCGTCGCGGCCCCCCACCCCTCCCCCTCCCGCCGTTGCCCCCCACCCCCACCCTGCCGGCCCGGACCACCATCTCCACCATTCGAACCACCATCTCCACCATTCGAACCACCATCTCCACAATCGAGCCAACCAAGCTCGGAAATCGAGCCACCCAATCCCCCGTCGTTTGGTGCGAGAGAGAGAAACAACGGAAAGGGTCCGCGAGAGAGAGAGAGAAAAACAACGACAAGGGCGTGAGAGAGAGAAACAACGGCAAGTGGCGAGCGAGAGAGAGAGAAACGCCGACAAGGGGGTGATGCGAACGTTTGGTGGTGCGAACGTCGTTGCTGCTGTTGTTGTTTTGGTGGTGCGAACGGCAAGGGGCTGCGAGAGAGAGAGAAACACCGACAAGGGTTGCGTCGGAGGGGAGGGGAGGAGCTGGGCTGGCAGGGGGATGGGTGAGGGGAGGTGGTGGGGTTTGGGTGGTTAGGACATTAGGGTGGGATGGGGTCAGGTGGTGGGATTAGGGGTTAAGGAGAGAGATAGGTTAATTAGGGTTTAAAGTTATTAATTAGGTTTAATTAGAGTTAATTAGGATTAATTAGTATTAGTTAGGGGTTAATTTGGTTGATTTAGCCTTAATGACCAACGGAGTTGACGACCGTTAGTCATTAAGGGTATTCTGATGATTTTTCAAAACCTCAGGGGCACCAGGTGAATTGTTGAAAACGCGAGGGTACCAGGTGAATATTGTGAAACCTCAGGGGTACCTGGTGAAAAAACCATAAATAAAAGTATACTTGCAAGAAATAATTAAGTTTGTTCTCGCAAATACAAAATTTAAATTACATTATCAAGATTTTTACGCCATTAGAGTAATTCTAATTAGATTTTGCCCCTTGAGGGACCGTACTTACCACCGAAGATGCTATGAAGCCTAGAAATTAAGCTACTACATCACCCACCCAAAAAAACCATTTTGCTTATTGTTTTGCTGTAAAGTCTAATGGTACATGTTAACAATATGACCCTTATAGTTAATCACCGCCTAATATGAACTAATCTCTTTTTTCTAATAGGCATGAATGAGTTCTTATAACAGATATAACAATGACTCAAGGACATTCTAGAGGATGCGAAAAGCCCTCCACATGTTTTGCAACCCAAAAATAGCTTGCACTAACAAGGGTTATATGTATATATGATATGCTATCTAATTACTTTCTCTTCCTAACTATCAAGTTCGCTTGCTTTGGTTTTGCTTAAATCAATAATATACTAATATTTGCATTTAGTTATTCACCAACATTTTCGCTACCTTGGGGGACTGTGCGCGATAGCGCACGGTCCAACAACTAGTAAACTAAAAAGTGGGGACCTCATCATGATAAGCGCCACCACCTTTGATCTATCAAAACTTTTGGCCGTTAAAATACTGTTTATTGCCCGGGAAAAAGCGTTAGGACCCCATTTCTTTATTCTGTTTTCAGTTCTGGAAAGTTAAGTGTTACTCGTGAGTTTAACTAAGAACTATCCTCTTCTTTTTTTTTCTCTTCTCTACTCTCACTTACTCCAACTTTTTTTTTCTTCCTTAGCTTCATTTTCTCTCTCCTTTTTCTTCCTGTTTTTTTGCTTTGAATACTCCAACAAAGATTGAAAATGGTGAAGGAGACAGAGTACTATGATATTCTGGGTGTTAGCCCTTGTGCGTCCGAGGACGAAATTCGAAAAGCTTATTATCTTCAGGTGTTATTCTTGATAGATTTTATCAACCCTTTTCATTTTTCTATGTATTATGCAAGGTTTTATACTTAATTATTACATAGATTATATGTTTCGACTCGTAATTCGACCTATCAATTGGGTGTTTTATTTGTTACATTTGTTGATCATATTTTGTTGCTTTTTTTTTTTATCCCATCTGGGGATCTTAGCTTTAAATTTTGACATGATTTTTCTTTTTGTTTGAAATTTTATTTGATTAATAGGCTAGAAAAGTTCACCCAGATAAAAATCCTAATGATCCTCAAGCTGCTGAAAAGTTTCAGGTAATGTGTCTTCAATTCTAGCTTTCAGTCTTTTATTTTGTACTTTTTGGTAATGAAATGATGGTATAATTTTCAGATATTAGGAGAAGCTTACCAAGCCCTAAGTGATCCAGTGCAACGAGATGCATACGATCGAAATGGGAAGCATAGCGTTTCGAAGTAAGTATTAGAATTCTAGTACATCTGATAACTTTCTTGTGTAGATAAGTATATTAACAGATTCATTAATCTATTAAGATTTAATTAAAATGTATTGATGTGAAAAAGTTGTTGCTATTAATGCTGTGATGAAAAAATTTACTTGTGCTTTCAAGTCACTAATATCTTTTTTTATGTGGAACTCTTAGCTTAAATGTTTACTTGATCGAAGATTTAAACTACCACAATTTTTGTTACGTGATCCTATAATCTTGAAGATTAGTTGAATTGAGCATACTTTATTTTCTAGAGATTCAATGCTTGATCCAACAGCAGTATTCGCCCTGCTATTTGGAAGCGAACTTTTCGAGGACTACATTGGACATCTAGCTGTAGCATCGATGGCCTCATCTGAATTAATCAGTGAGCATGATACTCCTGAAAGGATTAATGAAAAGTTGAAGGCAAGTATGTTGCGAATTCAACTCTTTTCTTCATACTTGTAATGCAAAACTTTAAAAGGAGAAAAATTAAAATGAACATGACAGAACTGAAAAAGATGCATTCTTTTTTACAAGGAATCATTTGTCATGCAGGCAGTACAGAGAGAAAGGGAAGAAAAGCTGGCAGGAAAACTGAAGCATATTCTTAACCAATATGTTCGAGGAGATAAGAAAGGATTCATACAGCGAGCTGAAAGTGAGGTCAAGCGTCTTTCTGATGCAGGTAGATGCATGATAACCGCATTATTCTGATTATATTCATTTATGTTTAGTCTGCAATCAATATCCAAGGTTGTTATTTGTTGATGATGAAAACGTATTGAGTGCCTTCGAAAGTATGTGCACGAAGCCACGGACAAGACATTCTTGCTGTCTAGGCTAGAAATTTAGCTTAATCCTACTTGTGGTTTGGACCTGGTTCACCATAACCTCTTAGCTCTAATGACTGTGACACAAATCTGCAAGCGACTGCAAATGCAACAACCAGATGTTTTGCACAAGTATATTGTTTTATTTAGTGTTTGCTCGACGATATTGGTTTTGATATCTTAGTTCAAATATTTTTTGAAGGTATATGTAATTTCTGAAGCCTTAAGAATTCCTCATTAAGATTAATATCTCAACTTCTTAATCTGCTTTACTGTACAAATACAGCTTTTGGAACCGAGATCTTAAACACCATAGGCTATGTATACTCAAGACAGGCTGCACTGGAGCTTGGGAAGAAAACTATGTACCTTGGAATGCCCTTCTTGGCAGAGTGGGTACGCAATAAAGGGCATATCTGGAAATCCCAGATAACCGCAGCTAAAGGTATAACACTACACATCTACTCAAGTATCACAACATTTAATTAAACACAAACTTGTCATAAGTCCCCGCATTTGCAGGTGCTTTTCAATTGCTTCAATTACAAGAAGATGTACGCCGCCAATTTAAGATGGATTGTAGCGGCCCTGCAAATGACTTTGAATCTCACATACGGCAAAACAAAGAAATGCTTATGAGCTCGTTATGGAAATTGAATGTTGTTGACATTGAAATGACTCTCCTACATGTTTGCCAATTGGTTAGTGTCTCTTGGAAATATGCTTATTTTCTTTACTAGGCATGTTGGACAGTTGCAATATTCGAGATCATAATATACTCGTCATTATTGAAATAACTTGCAGGTGCTACTGGAGAAGAACGTAAAGAAAGAAGAGTTGAAAGATCGTGCTTTAGCTCTGAAATTACTTGGGAAGACATTCCAGGTATGTTCATGACATTTTGTTCTGTCCTTTGTTTGAAAATGATATTACAGAAAACACTAGTGAACATGTAACGCAGTACATGAATTCTCACATGTAGTTTCTTATTCCTGTTGAAATTTGTGCTAACACCATTCTTTTCCTTTCAGAGGGAAAAACTCACACAGGAATCTGAAACATCAAAGAAAAAAACACTAGCTGAGATAGATGATGACAGTGATTCTGATAGCGGTTCTGAAGAGGATTCATCCCGGATGCTAAGTTATCGTACTCCTATGTTGAGTCAGGCAAGTTTCAGAACTTTTGATGTTGACTTATATTTTAAACCCCCATGTGTTGATACATAGACAACAATACAACATACATCCATATATGCATACATACATACATAATGATTATCGATAGTCTGATGTGAAATGCATGAATAGAAGAAAATAAATAATCAAAGAAGTTACACTAAATCTTATATATTTTTCTGTTACAGGGAATTGGGAAGCTATTCAGATGCTTGTGTAATCCTGCATTTGATGTGGATGATGATGAGATTGTCTACAGGGGGAAATGAGCCAACATAATTCACCAAACTATTGCTATTCAAAATGATGACAAATGCATCAACAGAAGTTGCAACACTTTGATTTATCTGCATATAGCTGTCCAAAAGTTACTGGCTTGACTTGTGAAGCGAACATTCATAAATTTGTTTTATTAGCCTGATGGCTTGTTTGAAAAGAGAAGCTGCCATCCGAAGGTGAGTACATGAAAGATATGCTAATATATTTGAAAGTTCTTTATCTAAAGTTTTTAATCCAAGCTGTTAAGTAACTATCAAATGTACTTTGATCAAAACATAAAGTTGGAATCAGTTTCTGCACAACTGTGACTTTATCTTGCAGCACATTCGCTTCACATACAAGTACCCAGTCAAAAACATCAGGTGTTCCTGAAAGTTTATTAATTTTCATTTTCTGTGTTGTTTCTCTCGGTATTTGAGACTTTGAAAATGAAGACTAAGGTTTTTTCGGAAAAAAAACTATCCTTAAACAAACAAAACATCAGGTTCATAATAATTTATTGTGCACTTAAACCGATTTTAAGACACAAAACCGACTATATTAAAAAAAAGCGGTATATTATATGAAAAACCGACTATATAAGAGGTGATTATATCATATAAAAATGATTATATCAAACGAAACGGACTATATCAAATGAAAACCGATTATATCATGTGGTGTCCGTCGCATGATAAGTTAATGTGAATCCAAGTCCATTCAAGTTTTTTTGAGGAACAAATACGCTTTGCAAGAAAACTTCCTCTTACTACACAAATGGCAACCTGAGTTGAGACAGCCAGATAGGCATATGCTGATATAAGATATATTAGTAGCGGAGATTAGAGGTCAAAACCCATCAACATTTCAACATCGTATTTTTAGAGGCTCCTTATGGCCTATGGCTATAAACCACCAAAATAATGAAATATGAAATATGTATAGCTTTTTCTTCGACGGATAGTTACTTGTCGAGTTTGGTTCAAGTCATATTCGTGTGATGAGTCATTCAGCTTAAATAAGGGTTGGATCGAGTCGTGCTCAATCATGTTGATAATTTAACTTATTATCATGATCATAAAAAATTAATGCCAATTACTTTTCAGTGCGCCAAAACAATACTTCTTTGCTTTCAAAATACTTACATCTAATTAAATTTTACACGCTATACACATTACTAATTTTGACCATGTTTTTGTTACAAATATATATTTAAAAAATTAATTATATAAAATATTATTGGATTAGTCTGAATAAATATTGTTATAATGTCAACTTTATATTAGTTTTTTTTTTTTTTGAGGAAATTTTATATTAGTTTTATTAAACATAAAAGTCAACACGTTGCAAGTATTTTGCAAAAAACGGGAATACTAATTTTCAATTCTAATAAATAACTAATGATTAAATGATCAAAGTTGTGTTTTAAGAAACATAAAAATTAACGCGTTGCAAGTATTTCACAAAAAAGAGAATATTATTTTTCAGGTAGGAACAAGTTTGGCTTATGTTTATTTCAGTTTGGGTCTGAATGAAGTTATAAAATTTGTGCGCAATTGTATTCTAGGTTGAGTAATTCGAATCAGATGATAGATATGGATCAGTTTTGTCGGTCTTTCTAGTTGTACAAGTTTTGATTACTTCTGGGTAAGGAAAAGGCCATTGACAACCCAATTTCATTATGTTGCGTACGATTATGCGAAGAACAAAGCCCATATTTACATTACAACGAAGAAACAGATTTATACCGCATACATTGATGATGAAAGCTGCTTTTACCTTACTCTTCCCTGTTTTTATTTTGGGCTTTTCTTTTACGTTATATGACTCCTTCTAATTAAATCTTATCAATACAAAGTTTGACTTTCTCCATCTGTTAATTTTTTTAGACTCTATCCATGAATTTTTCCCTATATCCTACATTGACTTATTCCCGAATGATTGCACTATTTTTTAATTAGGCAAATTAGAGACAACTTTGTCTCTGTGATCCCACGGGTAAAAAAAAACCTTGACCCCCGCAAGGCCGCAAATACGCAATAGAGTTCCTAAAAAATAGCGAAACCAAATATTATGTATGTGCTTGTCACAGATTATAATAGTAATATGTAAAAATAATCTTTCCTCCGTCCCATAATATAGTCTTGATTGATTTTTTTTTTTTCACGGAAATTAAAGTAAATAGAATCTAAGAGAAAAGTAAAGACTTTCTATTTACGTAAATAAATGTTGTATGGAAAAAGGTGATTTTAGGAGATAAAATGGAGAATAATTGGTGAAAGAGTATTAAATGTAACCCTTAGATTAAATAAACAAAGCAAAAAACTAATTTCAAGAAGCAAATAAATGATAATGACACGATTTTTCTAGCCAAATCACAAAAAAATATAAAATTAAATATAGAACCAAGTACTACATTTTGGGACACCCAAAATGGAAATGAAGAACTATATTATGAAACGAAAGAAGTAGCATATTACACAGCTTGTCACAAATATTATATAGAAGCTCCATTCATATAATGCATTTATTAAGAAAAAAATGTACTAGTTTCGCTGAACGGTGAAAGGGACCACACAGCCGTATTAACTATGATGTGATTATGCAACTAGTTTATGAATGCGAAACAAGAGAATGAAGAGTGCATTAGTGGGACCATTCTAAAGCAGCTAAATAATTTATACATATGATGGACCACAGTCAAAGAGTCAAAAGAGTCAAGGTCACTGTCTTCAAGTTCCAATAAATTACAACAGCACCAAAACAGGTTCTGCAATTTAAAGTCAGTCTCTCTCCCCACCTCTAACTTACCTTAGTTTTTGAAGTTAAAAACAACCATATAAAGCAGTAAAGCACTACTTCCCTCATAGCATTAATTAAACAGAACCCAGCTTATTTACAGGAGGATGATATCGGATTCGACTATTCGAGCAATCTCTCTCAGTGAGCTGTTGTACTTGCAGCACGGTGAGCTTGGACAGCGCAAGCACAATGTACGGAGTTTAAATTCAGACAACCGCTTTTAATGAGAGAATGTCGTCCAGGACAAGTGTGAAGGGCCGGGAAGGAATCGCATACGGCCTGAACTGCGTGAGGTGTCAGAGCAGTACACTGACTAATGTTGAGGTTCATGAGACCGTTGTAGTCTTCGTATCTACTTTTGATGGACTGCCAAACACCGTGCTTGTTTCTGACACGACTCTGGGCCAGAGAATACATTGCTGTGTCCGTGATGTTCTGGCAATAGTAGAGGCCCAGTGATCGAAGGCGAGGGCATCTGTTTGCCAGTTCAACCACACTCTCATCTGCAACATGGAGTAGGATCATAAGCACATAAGTAGCAAACCAGTGTCATTTGAGTTAGGTTAAGCTCATTTATATGACCCCAGATTCAGGAAACATGGAAATAAGATTAGAACTTCAGATAGGTGACTAAGGCCTGTTTAGCTAGTTCTTAGGCTTGGCTAATTGGCTGGGAGGAAGCTCGGCACTTCTCTTATCATTTGTTTTCTTGTGGATAAGATAGGAGCTTGAGCTCTCAAGCCTTGGTAAAATCAGCTCCATTTAGGCGTAGTTATATATAGCTAACCCAAATCATTAGGCATGAGATTCCTCGAGACCAGAAGAAGATAATATTGCCTTAATTCTTGTAATAGTCAGAGACTAGATCCCAGATACAGACCATCATTTTAATCAGTAAAAACCAGTTTAAAAATCAGTAAAAGTCAGTTTTGGTCAGCAAAAAATAATAAACTGCTTGAGAAAACACTAGAAACTTAGCAAAAACCACTTCTCATCAGTAAGAATAAGTTTTAATCAGTACAGAGAAGTTCATTTCAGTAAAATTCAGGTGAAGTGAACAAGGCCTAAATGTTGCTTATTCAATTACAAATTTACAACCATCTGTTCTTATTGTTAGCATTTGTAAGTACTTAATTTTAGAAAGCATCAATAAGTTTTCTCATGATATACTTCTTTGGTCTGTCAATAATCTTCAAACCATGGGTCAGCACGAAGATTAAGAAGTTTTAACAGTAAGAGAAAACGAGTACAAGAAAAATATAAGGGCAAGCGCCAAGTTTATTTCGGGACATTCCAGAAAGGAAAATATCAAATCTTACGAGACAGAGGTAGTACCTGTTATAAGTACACAACCACACAGGTCAAGTGCTCTCAGATCTGGGCAACCATGTGCTAGACTTGTCACTCCCAGATCTCCAACTTCTTCACACCATCCCAAATTGAGAGTCTGCAGCTCCTTGCAGTTATATGCAATAGACTGCAAGCAAAAAAATTTATAATTAAACAAAGAACGGAGTCTTCAAAATAAGGAGTCAGGCAACTATACGAGTAAAAGATACCTGCAACGCCTTGTCAGTTGCAGTCCTCACACATCCACAAAGATTTAACGACTTCAACTTTTTGCAAAAGCTAGTTAAATATGCAAGTGCAGCATCGCTGAAAGCTGTACACCCACTAATGTTCAGTTTTGTGAGATTTGGGCATCCGTGAGCCAACGCATAGAGAGAATGATCCGTTAATTTGAAGCTTTTGCTCAAATCAAGCTCTTGTAGGTCATGACAGAAGTTTGCTATAGTCTCAACAGCAATATTCTCCAGCTGTGGTTTGTCTTGCCGAAGTACTAAAGTCCGCAAATTTGTAAGTTTTGGTACAATCGACAGAACTAAGTTGTTCATGTTGTTCTGGCACCTACACGGACATGTAGTTATTAGCAATAAAGCTAAAACAGTCCACATCTAAATGTACTCTCAATCCGACATAGCAATAAGTATGCAAAGTTTGTTGGTCATTTTGTTTACTCCTATCTGAAAATATAAGGGACTCACAATTTCGAATTCGAACTTATACCACTAATTTTCCTTAGATATTGACAGATATTATTTTACAAAGAAAGGATTATGAGAGTACTTTTCAATAAGCATCCAAGAAAATATAGTTTAGAAAGTAACAATATATTCTAAGAAAAGTTAATAGTCAAAAGTCATCTCAGATTACATAGGCATCTTCTTTGAGTATAAAAAAAAAAAGCATGAGCATCTTATATTCTGAAACAGAGGGTGTAAATGTATAACCAACGCCCATTCTAAAAACCAACAAACCTTGATGTCCTCTCAGATGAAATTATGCTTAGTATAGCAAAATTCGATAGATACGTCTAATAAAAGAAACATACAAACTGAAAGAGAGACAGAACTAGCTACACAATCAGCAGACGTGCTGTGCATAAACACCCAAAAGATTCAGACCATTATTAGAAGTAAAGGCCATAATTGACATGCCTTCATGGAATGACGAATTAATTTCTATCAAAACCAAAAATGGAATCTCAAACTTCAACCACCAAGTTCAATAGCCATAATATAAGTTGCTTCCAAGCTATAGAACTTCAGGTAGTCTACCCCACTCAAGTTAATAGGGAAATTCAGAAAAATGGCCTATAATTGTGTAAAATCTTTAAATTAATCAATCAAAATGCAAAAAGATTGTACAAATTCCTCACTTTCTGTGTTCTACATTTTTACACAATCAACACCCTGAAAGCAAATCATAAGTTTGATGCACAAATATATGAAACAAGATTATGATATCATAATAATTACAACGAAAGAAGTCTAAAAAAGAGTCTACTCTTCAGCAGAATAGCAAATTAAATTCAACATGAATTAATATGCAAGATATTAACTATCAGGACCCAAGCAAGAAAAGGTAGGAAATGACAAACTAAATATATACCATGAGAGGGAAAGATGAGTTAGCCCTAAACAAATAGCTTCCCTCCATCCACTACACACCCCGGAAGCTCTGATGACTGTCTGGCCATCAACAAGGGTCACGATTCGAAGGAGCAACTCCATAGGGATATCTTTCCAATTCGCCGCCATCTCCCCACCTCCATTGACACCACCATCAAGAGCAGCTCCAAACACCATCAACTTCTTAAAAGAGTCCAAGTCCTCAATCCCTAGTCCTCCTTGTGTTGCCATCTACTCAATCTTTCACAACTTATCAAAACACTCCAAGGATTTTTCCTGTTTGTGCCACCCAAAAAGACATAGATAAACCTTCTCAGATTATTGAAATTAAATAATTAAGCTGTCTTTAAGCACAATTAGAAAGTTACGCCTCAAGTAGAATACCACTTGTCAACAGAACAATAGATGATGAGAAATTCAAGACTGACTCAGCAACAATTTGGATTGTATTTACGAGTAATCACTAATCACACACAAACTAATCCCCCTTTTCCTCATAAACAATCATCAAAAACCTTTTTATTATGGGAAAAGAAATCCAGTATAAAACTCACCTCCTTAAAAAAAATTCCCTGGTCCCTATCCCCCTCTATTAATTTTTTTTATAAAAAAGTAACATTTAACCAAAGTTCATGAATACCCACAAAGATAGCATGGAAAGTTCTAGAGTTTTCTTATCATACAATGCAACATACTAAAATCAAAACAAGCCCAAAAAATAAAAATAAAAAATCATTCTTTTGATTTGGAAACTGTTGATATCAAATTAAATTGTCTTGACATAATCATCATACACAAAATTACCAGAAATACTAATTCTTTGTTTGATTAATCACTCAGTTCAAACATGCAAAAGAACAGAGAAAATAAACAATTAGAAGAATACAAGTGACAAATTCAATCAAGCAAACCATATTCTACAGAAAGAACCCAATTCTTTTCTCATGCCAAAAAAAAAACATACCCAATATACCCTCAATTAACCCAGAAAAACTTGTAAAATATGATTGGGGAAATTTGTGATATCTTCTCATTATTCAAATCTACCAATATATAGGTACAGCAATCCTGACCAAGATAGGAGAAGCTATACTAATCTAAATAGAAATAGGAAACCATATAACAAACTCAAGACTCCTATACAAGGAAAACTCCTTAATACAATATATTTCCTAACAAAACTAAACAAAATTAAGTTTAGTTTCCAAAAAAACAACCATAACTAATGCAATAAACACAGCAATTAAAATTAAGATGATGATCATTAATTTGAGCAAGAAATTTTCTAAAAACAGCAAGGTCAACTATCAAATTAAAAGGGAATAATAAGTCAAAAGAGACCAGAAATATCACACCTTTGTTAAAAAAGAGCAAATTTTTGAACTGATAAATTTTCTTCTGAGCACTCGGAAAAATATTGAGAAGGCACAAATGAGAAATTTGTGCCTGTTTTGAGTTATGAGAACTATGAGCAATTTAAAGAAGCAAAAGATAGCTGACAAGAAACGTACTAAACTGATCAGACTGTCTAGGTTGAGCCACGTGGATGGATGAGATTAGAAGTTGTACAGCGGGTCCCACAAAAAGATTGTTTAATCGGTTTAAAGGGAATGGATTGCTACGAGGGAAAATATCAAAAAAAGGATTAGAAATTTAGGAGGTGATGGAAGATTCCAGGTTTAAATAAACATGTCTATAATCGAAGCCGCTACATATAAAAAGCAGGAAAAAAAAAAGGAAAAGAGTAATGGAATAAAGCTAATTTAAGGGTGTTATGTTACATAAGTGGGTTTAAACAAGGTTAGGTGCTCATTTTTGTGTTTATCTTGAGACATCACGGGATTTATGGGACTATATGCACAGTAAAGTAATGTAAGTACACTTTCTGTTTGCTCCAAACAGGGAGTGTAGTGACTAGTGTGTACTATGTAGAGTGGATTTTTTTTTTGTAAGAATGATTACATTTACATAGTTAGGTATAAGTTGTTTTTTTTTAGGAAAAATTGATTTAATCAGTCCCAACTTTGGGCGTCCTGACAAAAACGGTCCCAACTTTTGTTTTTTATTGTTTCCGCCCCAACTTTGGGGATACTTTACACGCGTGGCCCAGGGTTCGCGGGTTACCTACTCGCTAAACCCGTTAAAAAAAAAAATTAACCCCTCATTTTCCTTTTTCTTAAAATATCTTAATTATTTCCTCCCTCCTTCCTCCAATCCCCCTCCCCTGCGAGTGGTGACCCCCTGCCACCCCCGCCCCCCTCCCCCGTCTCCCGCCGACCCCCCCACCCCCCTCCCCCTCCTCGCCAAACCCCGCCACTTATCTTGCTACCCCCAACCCACCTCCCCTCCAAACCCGAAACACCCCTCCTCCACATAAGCCCCCACTTTCTCTCTCCTTCTCGTTGTTCGCACCTTCTTCTCCTCCCAAAAACGGCTTCAAATCTGGGAAGCCAAGACATAGTCACACAAGAAATCAAACACCGTTCGGCATGAAAGATGGAACAATGTCATATGGCTATGTGCTCACATACTCCGTATTTGATACCCGGATTTATAACAAAATTATAACAAAATTGTCCATCTAAATTAGCCACCAAGATTCAATCTTTAGCATCTAAATTTCATAAATTTGTTGTTCAAGTTTGGAATAAGGGTAAAATGGAAGAAACCCCAAAGACCCAAGTGTATTCTCTTTCTTCTTTCGCGTGTCATTACTTGAATTTGGTTCGGCCCGTTTCGCTTGGGTGTTGTTCTTGCGCACGCATTTAAACACCGACATTGTGCCGATGGTGGTTCTTCTTGCCACCGGTGTTGTGTTCGGCGGAGCTCCTAGTGGGGGCGTTGATCTGCTGCTTTCGTTCTGTTTTGCTACTCCCCTTTTGCTTTCTTGGTGGTGGGGCTTCGAGAGTTGGGAGTTTGGGGATTGGGAAGGAAAAAGGCGAGGGGTTTTGGGGACGGGGAGAGGGGTGGTGGGGAGTGGTGATAGTTAGGGGGAGGTGGGTAGTGGGGTGGAAGGGGAGGGGTTGGGTGGCGAGGGGAGAGGAGGATGAGGGAGCAATGAAGGAAGGAGGGAGGAAAGAGGAGGAAGAAGATAGAAAAAAAGGGTTTTGTTAACTAAAAAAAGTCACGTGGAGGCACGTGACTAGTGTTACTTGCATTAGCAGGTTGGTAACCTGCTAGGTCCATGCGTGTAAAATATCCCCAAAAGTTGGGACTGAACAATAAAAAACGAAAGTTGGGACCGTTTTTGTCAGGACGCCCAAAGTTGGGACTGATTAAATCAATTTTTCCTTTTTTTTAATGTTGGAATTATGAGTTTGTGGAGGATTATTGTAATTTCAGAGTTGTTACTTCCACCATTCTTGTATTT
Source organism: Beta corolliflora (assembly GCA_947648045.1). NCBI lineage: Eukaryota > Viridiplantae > Streptophyta > Magnoliopsida > Caryophyllales > Amaranthaceae > Beta > Beta corolliflora. Next base: position 2,021,534 of record CANSZD010002984.1, read on the forward strand.
TATGTTTGATGTTTAGATTTTAGATATACAGCGTTCTTATTATTTTTCATCTGTTGTTTGGACGTACAAATACACGGAATGATGGAATATGTATTTGGCATATGGAGGAGAGAAAATTTCTAAATCACTCTTTAGTGATATTCATATGACAATCTGGTTTACTCGAAACATGAAGAAGATCATTAAATTCATTTCTGAATAGTCGTAACGATTCTACAGCAGAAGTAATTATATGCGTGTCAAGTTCTCAAAGTGTAGTTTTGATTAGACAAAGTGGCCCGACCATTATTTCTAAAGGGGTGTTACCAAAAGTTCAACAAAGATCCATGTAGTAAGTGAATGGCCAATTTCAATTAGAAATGCGACTGACATAAAAAGTTTTCCTATGTCTGGTAGGAAACTATTGATGTTGTCTTAAGGATTTATCCAAAATAGCCCGACTCATGGCCTATCTGATAAAAATAAGTCATAACTTTTTTAGACCTTAGAATGTGAGAAAGTGTTTGGTGTTTTAGAAGAATAAAGGTTGACGTACATCAACACTTGTATTAATGGGAGTAATACCTTTAAAGTTTATAATGCATCCAAACATGTAATAGAATGTGTTCTAATGCAAAACATGAAGTTCTTGCTTATGCATCTAGGCAATTGAAGCCTTATATAGCCAATTGTCTTACTCTTGACCTAAATTTAGCCGCCATCAAAGTACTTATTTTGAATACTTAACGAGCAGTATTTGTGTGAGTGACGTGCAAGATCTACACAAATCATAATGACAAAGAAGATGTTTCAAATTTACAAATGATTTTGACTTTGAGACCCACTTCAATAAAAGAGAAGTAAATGCAATGGCAGATAGCTTGAGTAGGGGTGATAATGAGTCTGGCTTGTTCGTGAATAGTGCGGGACCGGCTCGGTCAAATCTCGGCTCGGGTTCGGGCTCGGCTCGAGACTTAAACGAGCAAAGTTGAGCTAGACAAAGCTCGGCTCGAAAAGCTCGTGACCAGCTCGATTATTATTTTATATTAAAAAATTATTTTATATATCTTTAAAATTATATTAAGTATTACTTTTTAGATATTAACTATGGTAACATTACATTTTACTACATTGGGAAAGAAACAATGAGTAAATAATACATTGAAAGAAAGAGAAAAAGAAAAGGTAAAATCAATAAAAAAACAAAAACAATAAAAAGGAGTAAATAAGAGTAAGGGAGTAAAGGGACCTAAGTCCTAAACAGTAAAACAAAACCCTTCGTACTACAGTAAAGAAGAATAACTTGTGTAAACACTTCTAATCCCATATCGGCAATATAGAATAGGGAGGAAGGTAGTAACATCTATGTAATGAAAACAAACTTGCTACAGGTATTCTATCACAGCTTGGGCCTTGCTTATTAGCTTTGGGCCTAAGTTTGGACTTTGCATATGTATAAGGTAATACTTTGGGCCTAAGTTTGGACTTTGCAAATGTGTAAGGCAATATACTTTGGGCTGAGTTCTTCGATTGACTGATAATGGGTCGAGCCTCGAGCTTCTTACGAGCCGAGCCGAGCCGAGCTTAGAGAATCTAGGCTCGACGAGCCACGAGCTCGAGCCGAGCCTTCATATTCTTTAACGAGCTCGACCCGAGCCCAGCTCTGTTCGGGCTCGATTCGTTTGATAAGCAGCCCAGCTAGGCTTGAGTAGATTGGCAATTCATTCAATGAATTAGCACGATGGTTTTCATTGACCTAACTGTGTATAATTCTAAAGGATGAACCTACTTGTGACGACTGATGCGGTAGGGGAAAGTTGAAAGGATATTAAGTACCTTAATCATTTAACTGTCCATGTTCGACAAGATTAAGGAAGCTCAGCTACCAGATGAGAAAATAAAAAGGATCAAGGAAAAGGGAAAGGAAGGTCGTGCAACAAATTTCCAAATCCATGAAGATGGTAGTCTGAGATTAAGGGAAAAAGGTATATTCTTGATGCTTCTGAAAATCTAAGACTACATATTAATGGAAGAAGGCCCATATTTATCCATATTCAATGCACCCAAGGGTCATAGGTTGTATAAAAATCTAAAGAACTTTTGGTAGCCTCATAAGAAGCTAGATATTGAATTCGTCTTTTAACACTATGTTTAGATAGGAAGATTTAGAGGGAAAGCGAGGGAAGAGAAAGTGAGAGATTTAGTTTTCCTTGTTAATTTGCATAAGACATAGCAAAAGTGAAAGGAAAGCAGTTGGAAGGATCCATTTTCCTTCCTCCTTTGTAGATCAAATCTTTCACAAGTGGAAGAGTTTAAACTGAAAGGGAGCTCACTCTTTCACTCCCCTCCCCTCGCATTCTGTTTTTTCTTTTTTCACTTCTCACCTTTTTCTTTCCAAAAATGCTATCTAAACAATTTGCAAGTGTCTCACATGTTAAAAGGTGAAGAGTAAACACAAGTGACAATAGGGCAATTGCAACAATTAGATGTCCAAGGAGGAAAATGAAAATATATATCAATGGATTTTGTAGTCGACTTACCTAAAGGCGAAACTAAAAATTGGTATTTAACTATATATACCTAATCACTTTCTCTTTTTCTTTTATCCATATAACCTTGTATATTACCCTTTTCATTTCACCTCATTGCACCATTATAGACTTTTTCTACACATAAATCCATCGAGGTATCAACAATTGGGTCATAAGCCAAAGACTCACCAAAAAGTTCACGTAATTAATAACTTTATTTGAAGTGATAAAGTAATAAATGTTGGAGCAAATATATATATATATACATATATATATGTATATGTACATATACATATATATATGTACATATATATATGTACATATATATATGTACATATATATATATATATATGTATATATATATATATATATATGTACATATATATATATATATGTACATATATATATATATATGTACATATATATATATATAGGAGAAGGGTCTTGTGAGAACACCTTCTCTATATGAGAATACTTTTTTATGTGAGAATAAATCTGGATCTTTGAATCTAATCTAATCTAGCCGTCCTAAATCAATCTACAACTAATGGCTTTTTTGTAATTTCAGCTAAATATTTACCCCATTTCTTCCTTCTCTTTCACGCTACTTTTTCTCACTCCAATTTTTTTGCAAAGCTCCACTGTCTTTCTTCTCTCTGTATACTCTCTCTATCTCTCTCTCCTCTCTCTTCATTTTCGCATGTTCCTCGGAAAATCCTTCATGAATTTTGTTCGAAATTCATGCTATACTACAAATTATAATTGTTCTTCATCAATTTTTCCAGATTTCGTGATTTTAAGTTATTTCAATATCTTATCTTCGATTTTTTTATTTTAGTTTGATTTCTAGTTTTCAATCTATTAGTTTTCGATTTTCGTTTGATATTCATTGAATCTGTTGCTCGTCGTAAATCTCTCTCCTCCTTACTCCGATCGGCGATGATTCAAATTCTGGATCTTCATCTCTCCCCTCACTTTAGATTTTGACATAATTATCACTGAAAAATTGTGATTTCGCCTTCTATGTTGCCGGCAATTTGTGTTTAATTTTGACATAATTATCACTGAAAAATTGTGACTTGTTTTACTACGATTTCACCGGAATTCGGTGATTTTTTGTTTAATTTTCGTGGCTCGACGCTTCTGGAATCTCCTCATTCTCGATGCTTTTGGAACATGTTTGAAAAAATTCAGAACATGTTTGAAAAATTTTAGAACACACTTGACATATTTCACAACATAATTAAAATACTTTGGAACATGTTTGAAATAATTCAGAACATGTTTGAAAAAATTTAGAACACACTTGAAATATTTCAGAACATAATTAAAATAATTTAGAACATACATGTTTGAAATAATTCAGAACATTTTTGAAAAGTTTTAGGACACACTTGAAATATTTCACAACATAATTAGAATAATTTGGAACATGTTTGAAATAATTCAGAACATGTTTGAAAGAATTTAGAACACATTTGAAATATTTCAGAACATAATTAAAATAATTTGGAACATGTTTGAAATAATTCAGAACATGTTTGAAAAAATTTAGAACACACTTGAAATATTTCAGAACATAACTAAAATAATTTGGAACATGTTTGAAATAATTCAGAACATGTTTGAAAAAATTCCGAACACGCTTTAAATATTTTAGAACATAAGCTTGATATTTCAGAACATGTATATATGTATATGTATTGATTATATTCTCATGTTCTAAAAAAATATATTTGTGTTCTAAATTTTAAAGTGTTCTCATATGAGTATGTGTTCTCACATAAGGGGATATTCTCGAATACCCCCTTATGTGAGAACACATACTTATATGAGAACACTGTAAAATTTAGAATACAAACATATTTTTTTAGAACATGAGAACCAAATTAATAATATATATACATGTTCTGAAATTTCAAGCTTATGTTCTAAAATATTTAAAGTGTGTTCTAAATCATTTGAAGTGTGTTCTAAATTATTTCAAGTGTGTTGTAAATCATTTCAAGTGTGTTCTAAATTATGTTAAGTATGTTCCGAATTTGCAGCTCATGTTCCAAATTATTTCACGTATGTTCTAAATTATATCAAGTGTGTTCCAAATATTCGATTGTACTCTAAATTACTTCAAGTGTGGTTTAAATTATTTCAAGTTTGTGCTAATTTATTTCAAACATGTTCTAAATTATTGGAAATATGTTATAAATTTATACAAATATGTGCTAAATTTTACAAGCATGTTCTAATTTGCCAATAACTAAAACTTCTTTCGCATCTCAACATCTCAACCTCGGATCTTAGCTTCGATTGATAAAATCAGCCTCAACAAGCTTCATAGCATCAATTGGAGTTAAAAAGACAAATTATGAGCAAAATTGAACCAAAAAAACCTAAAAAAAATCAAAACAAAATTAGAATATCACAATAACACCATGAATCTATAAGAAGAACAATAGCAGCAGCATTAAGGATAGTAGCAAGGACAACACAAGGGAAGTGGTGGACGGCGAGGTGGTCGACTGAGGGAGAACGCACCACCACAAGCAAGCCGTCAAACGGTCATGAAATCGAAGGAATTTCGCCGTTAAACCGAAGATAAAAAGGTCGCCGCAATAGTGCAAGCCTTATGAAGACTAATCGCCGATTTTCGGTCATTTTTCCGACGCGATAGAAGGTAAAATCACCGGTTTTTGGTGATGATCTTAGAAAAAAATGAAAGTGAGGAGAGAGAATGAGAAAAAATGAGCGGTGATCGGCGAAGCAAGAGGAGAGAGTAGCCGACGGTGGTCGCCGGTTGGTGCTGGTTGTCGATAGGTGGTGGTCACGACGGTGACATGTTGAGAGGAGAGAGAATGAAGAGGTGAAGAGAGAGAAAGGAAAGAGGAGAGAGAAGGAGAGGGGCTTGTGTGAGGTGAGAGAAATGAGTGAACGAAAGTAAGAGAGAGAAAGAGAAAGATAGAAAGAGAGAGAGAGAGAATGAGTTTTAAACTCTTGACTTTTTTAGGAAAAATACCAACCTTTGTATTTTAAATATCCAATGGTAGAGATCTATTTTCACATATAAGTGGGTGTTCTCACATAAGGGAGGTGTTCTCACAAGTATATATATTGTTAGAAGATAAAAGGCAATGTTGCTATTCTATAGTAGTGAGGATGTTTTACTTTTTGATAAGTGGAGATCAAATATTATTAGGATATATTATATTTAGGAGTTTAGGTGTGAAGGAAATTACTTATCCAATTATATTGTTTCCTAATTATTTTAGAGATCTAGTGGTAGTTTACATATTCCGAAGAGGGAAAAAGAGATCTTGTAAGTCCTATAAATATAGCATAAAAGGAAGGTGTTTTTTTTATGGAGTTGGGAGGAAAAACACATAGTAGTTGTTATTTTTTGCAGTTTATTATTTAAAGTAGAAGTGGTCCATTAAAAATTTATTGTGTGTTGCTCTTGTTTTTTGAAGTGAGGTTCCTAACATGTAAACCGCCATGCCTCATATACCATTCAACCCTAGTGATTAGTGAAGTTAGCTCGATATTTTGAGCTTGCTCGTGATACTCACGGTCCATTTGGTAGTTGGTTATAAATGGTTGTAATGGGAATGAATTTGTATGTAAATTTGTGAAGAAAATCATTGTCCATTCCCATGGTAATGCTAATTCATCATAAAGTGTCTAGTTTTCTTCGTAAATTTTCATTCCCATCCATACCACCTTATAGGTAGTATTGAATGGTAATGAAAATCGTTTCCCCTTGGAGAAAGAACACAAGCTTAGGGGTGAGATTGCTTCCCCATGGAGAAAAAAACACAAACTTAGGGGGTTGAAACTGCCTCCCATTGAGAATTTAAGGGTGTTTCCCTTGTATCATTACACTTAAAATTCATTCCCATTACCACTTTTATTAACGACTACCAAACAGGCCGTCAATGTTAGATAAGAGAAGGAAGAAATGTGTTCAGCACCAAAGATCAAGTGATGGTAGTGGAAAAGAATGATGAAGCAAACGAGATCACAAAGTACCATCTCATTGTACGTATACACCTATTTTTCTCAGTGTAAATAAAAAAGGGTATTTCAATAAGCTTAGACGAACCTTTTGTGTTATAAGTTTGAAAAAATTACTTCTCCTATTTTTTTTTAAAGGTAAGGAAAAAAAGCATTAGGCGACCCTCCGCTCGAGGGGAACACCTAATGCATCAGTTGCAAGAATATTGGATAACGTTGGAGCATTACAAAGATCTATAGTAAAAGAATTCTGAACTAAGTGCCCGACATTAGCAATCCAATCTGCCGCTCTGTTGGCTTCCCGAAAGACATTGGCTATGTGCGAAGATTCGAACTCATGAAGAAGAATCTGAATGTCTGTGATGATAGGTTGAATTTACGAAGGAGCGGTCCATATCTCTTTGACTGCATTGACCACTAGTAGATTGTCCCCTTCAATATGAATGTTCTTGATGTTGTGTTGGATGGCGAAGGAGATGCCCCTATGAAGAGCAGTGGCTTCGGCCACAAAAACTGGGGTAGTGCCAAGGTGGTAGGACATGGCATGTGTGCCTCGACCTTGATGATCTCTAATGATGAAACCAGCGGTGCAGAGGCCTTCTTTCTTGAACCATCGAAGTTGAGCTTGAAGAAGTTTGGTGGTGGCGGACTCCAAGCGACGAGGATGGAAGAATGATGGGGGGAAGGGGAGGGGATAGTGCTCCCGTAAAGGGAGAGCCTTGAGAATGAAGGTGATCAATAAGTGTTCTAGTTCTCCATTGGAAGTGGTTAAACTTTGCTCTATGCAAGACCCTACTGTGGCATCATGAATCACTGGAAAAGATAATTGCATTTCGTTCTTTCCAAATACTCCATAAGAGGAAAACGACTTTGGTCATGGATTTATTTGATTTAAAGGTTTGGAGTGAAGAGAGAAGCTTTTACGGATGGGTCGGAGAAGGGAACTGAAGCCAGTCTTTGGTTTGTGGGGAGAGCCATATGGAGACAGACAGTTCACATTCTATAAAGAGGTGATCTATGGACTCACTTTTCTTATTGCAAAGTAGGCACATGTCGGAAGGAATAATGTTACGCTTGTGGAGTATGCCACGAACTCCTATGCTGTTATGACATATTTGCCATAAAAAGATTTGAAGTTTTGGGGGGATATATAACTTCCAAATCCATTTAAAAGGCCACGGAGGATTGTCAGGAATGTTGTGAGCGAGCCAAGTTGCAGATTATACTGAAAATGGCCAGATGGGGTAGGACCCCAAACCGGGCAGTCTTTCATATTTGAGAAAGGCAGGGGAATTCCTTTGATTATGGAAATTATATGGGGTGGGACAAGTTGTTGAAGGCGGTGAATATTCCAAGTATGATCGGTATTAATTAAGTTAACTACTTTTAGGTTTAGGTCGATATTGTTGCGGGTGATATTGAGAGCTGTAGCAAGGTCTTCGTTAAGGACCCAATTATCTACCCAAAACAAGGTATCCTTGCCATTACCGATTTTCCATCTAATTCCTTTCCTCAGAATATCGCGTTATGCTAGGATTTTTTTCCAAATCGCAGAATCATTAGGCTTCGGAATATAGTCAAAGAAGGAGCGTTGGTTTAGGTACTTTTCTTTCATTAATTTTGCCCATAGGCTATCATGATTGGAAAGTAGGTGCCATCCCAATTTAGCCAGGAAGACTTGATTAAGTGGTTGAGTTTTTCGTAGACCGAGGCCTCCTTGGCTCTTTGGCTGGCATATTTTATTCCCGACTTAAAAGAGGGATATCTTGTTTTTATCTTTGTTTTGTCTCCAAAAAAATTGTCTATGGATTGTGTCAATTTTTTTACTAATCTCCCTAGGAAGGAGAGGCGAGGAGCGAGAGAGTATGCCTTGGAAGTGCTTCAAGATTTGATTGGATGAGAGTTAGTCTTCCTGCTTTTGACAGGAACCCCGCTTCCCATTCTTTGGATACGGTTCTGAGTTTTTTCCAAGATGTGGAGGAAATCTTTCTTGAGGGGGTGGAAGGAGGAAAAAAAACTCCAAGGTAGCGGCCTAGGTGGCCATGAGAGGTCATATTAAACTGGCTAGCAATTGATGCTTTTCTGGAGTTTGGGACTTTACGGGACAAGATTAGTGATGATTTGTGAAAAATTACTAGTTGACCTGATAAAGCACAGAAGTCATCAAGGATGGCTTTGAGATTGTTGCAAGCTGATGCAGTGGCTTTGCAAATAACAAAACTATCATCAGCGAACATTAAGCATGGAATTCTTGTGCCTCTGGGGCATAACTTTATGCCTAGTCCAGAGTTTGGTTTTGCACTCTCAATTGTTAGGTTTTGAATGAGAACATCCATACAAATAATAAAGAGGTAGGGTGAAAGAGGGTCCCCTTGCCTTAATCCTTTTTTTGGGTTGAACCATTTAGTGGTTTCGCCATTAATTTTTACTGAGTAGGATACATTAGTAACGCATTCTTTTATCCATGAAATCCATTGAATGGGAAAACCCATGGAACTTAGACATTACCAAAGGAAATCCCATTCAAGGCGGTCATATGCTTTCTCCATATCAAGTTTGAGGGCACACCAGCCCACCTTAGAGGATGATTTTTGAAAAATATTCATGATTTTTTTGGACAATAAGAATGTTATCATGGATGGATCTATCAGGGGTGAAGGCGTTTTGCAATGGGCTTATATTTGATTTAAGAATAGGGCATAAACGACGGACGAGAAGCTTGGAGATAGCTTTGTAAAGAGTGTTAATAAGACTAATCGGGCGGAAGTGGTTGGGAGTTTCTGGATTAGATTTTTTAGGAATGAGGGCTATAATTGTGTGGTTCAAGGCGGGAGGAAGCTTCCCATGATAGAAGAAACTTTGAATTGCCAAGCAAATATTATTTTCAATATAAGGCCAGTAAGCTTGGAAAAAATGGGCACCAAAACCATCAGAACCGGGGGCTTTATGGGGGTTCATTTCAAAGAACACTGCTTTTATTTCTTCAACAGAATAAGGAGCGGTAAGGGCTGTGATATCTTCTTGTGAGATAATGGGTTTAACGAAACTAAGGTCAATATTGCGGTTAGTGGCTGAAGAGTGATACCTTTCTTTAAAGGCGTTATGGAGAAGAAGTTTTAGTTCTTCTGGCGAATCAATCCAGATATCGGAATCGGAACGAAGTCTGTAAATAGCAGAATTAGAAATCTTCTTTTTCATTTTGTTATGAAAGAACAAATTTTTGAATGTAACCTCCTATAAGCTTAAGATCCTTTCCAACTCTTTTTCATGACTAGTTTTGACCCATACCAATTTTAGGATTAAGGTTATTTGTCATTATATCAGACCCTAGGTCGGGGCCTAAAAATGGGCCAGAATTATGTGTAATCACATGTGACAATGTGTGTTGAGATCTTATGAAAAGCTCATATGAATTGACCCATTTTGAACAAGAAAAGAGAAATAAACCAAAGTATTAGTTTGAGAAGTTATTCATTCTATTGCTAATTAGTTTTGAAGTAAAAACCTGTTATAGACTTATGAATTGTCTAACCTTTTATCCCCTAACTAGTATTTTGGCCCGAGCGATGCCTCGAGTCAATTACAATAAATAAATATATTATTATTCATTAATTGATAGGTAAAAAAAACTTAAAGGTTTGAGCTTGAAAATAATAGCTTCAAAGTAAATGGGATAAGAGTATATGTCATCAATAGTCTCTTTGTAGTATTATGATAAGAGTGTTAGAGATCTAAATACTTGTTTAAGTCTTTTTAGTTAAATATAATTATTATAAGACTTTATCATATTTTATTGGAAAATTTATCATAAACAACCTTTTAAATACAAGTTTTTGCGAGAAACAACCTTTTAAAAGAAACTGGCAAAAGAAGACCTTAAGAAGAAAATATTTTGCGAGAAATAACCTCGACCCATTTTCCGACATTGACCAAGCATTTTTCAGCGTTAACTCGTTAAAACCAAACATGTGGAGGGCACGTGAACTACATCTTTCATGTTTCAACCCTGTTTTTCTCCATTTTTCGACATTGACCAAGTATTTTTCGATGTTGACTTTATCAGTATATGAAGGGAAATGGGGTTGAAACATAAGAAATGTGGGTTACGTGCCTTGCCATGTTTGGTTTTAGTGAGTCGAAGTCGCAAAATACTTGGTCAATGCCCGAAAAATGGGTCAGGGTTGTTCTTCGCAAAAAAATTACTTTTAAGGTCTTATTTTGCCAGATTTTTTTTAAAAGGTTGTTTCTCGCAAAAATTTATATTTAAAAGGTTGTTTCTGACAAATTTTCCTATCTTATTTGAAACATTAGACAATAAAGTTATAGTGTGTTGATAATTAATCTCTCAATTTTCATTTCAAATGTCATATGTTCGACACCTTGCAATTACACAATACTAGCCTTATATGCACGCGATGCGTGCGTCAATTGCTTGGATGTGTTCTTAAATTTCATCTAAATATAATTTTGAAAGTGTAATTTATAATCATTATATATAGTACAAACTAATGTAATTTATAAAGTGTTTAGAAATTGTGATGAACATTTAGATTTTACATGTAAAGTTTTATAGTCAAATTAAATTTGTAAAAGTTTTTTTTTTTGAGTAATCATTTTTCTCATTATGTCAAGTTACTTTGTTAATGCTTATTTAGTTTATTATTGGAATTGTAAGGAGACACCAATACACCATGACCCCATCTTTAAATTAGAAAAAGATATAATTGTAGAAAATCTGAATATGCAATTATATATTTAGCTAAGGACAAAAAAAGACTTTTCATATGGGGACACCATAGCTCCCCCTGACTTATATAATAGAGATTTATCTCTATTATATAAGTGAAGGGGGGAGGAAGATTGTGTCCCCTTGCAAAATATCGGATATATCCTTAATGAATTTAAATTGTCATATATATAAAATAATCTTTTCTTTTTCCTACTTGTAATATATATTGAACAAGTTAACAATGGAATTAAATTTGAAAATTTAATTAAATATTAAATTAAGGAGAATTGTTTCCTCTTCTTACATATGTGTGAAAAATTCTGATAAAAAATTAAATTGACAATATAACTTGATTGACACAATCAAAAGAAAAAATATAAAACATAAATTTCATATTAATAATTATACTTAAAATATTTTAAAACCTAAATATTAATTATTATTTGGTAATCTCTATTATATAAATCAAACTCTTCCACTTTATTAATATTCAACGATTGAACCAATGAACCTGATACACAAATTCTTCCACTTTATTTGAGCACAAGGTTTCTTTTGTTTTATATTTCCTTCTCTCGATACTATATTTGAATAATGATGAACAAATAACTAAAAAAACCGACGAAACATTTATTGAAGAAAAACATATTAGAATATTAAAAATAATTATAAATGTCTGTTCGAATCAAAAAATTTATAACACTGATGAATAACTAACTGAGAAAAAAGAACATTAATATGACACGCACACATAGCGTGCAAAAAATACTAGTATATTTTAATTAAGGAATTCACATGGACATAAATCATTGCATTAGGAAGCTTGAGCTGAGTGTCACGTAGCATATAGGATTCCTTACGTCTAGATACGCTTTTTAATATATTTGTATAGATTAGCGCGACTACACCCATATAATAATTGATGTAATTTGATAATTCAAGCCGAATTCGGGTCATTTAGATTTCAGATTTCGTTGAGTAAATTCTAAAGGAAAATTGGACAGGAATAATCCCACCTTTGCCCGATCTGCCAAAAATAATCCCACCTTTGGATTATTCTGGAATAATCCTACCTTTGCTTACTAAATTAATTTTTTGGTCCCAAGAACCTGTAACTTGGCAAACCAGTAACTCCCTTTCCTCTTCCTTTTTTTTTTCTTCCTTCCTTCCTTTGCCCGACTGAATTGGACCTCGCCCCAGCCACCGGACCTCGCACCAGCCACCAGGCCCCCACCCCCTCTCTTTCCCCGTCACCGCTTATCTATCTTCCTCATGTCTCTCTCCTCCTGAATCTGGCTTGTTGAGTTCGAACATCCGCCGAAATTCTGGGCGTGGGTTGGCTCGATTTCTGAGCGTGGGTTGACTCGATTTCTGGGCGTGGAGATGGTGGTTCGAATGGTGGAGATGGTGGTCTAGGGCCGGGCGGGGGGGGGGCGAGGGCTGCGGCGGGGGGATGGGAGGGGTGGGGGGCTGCGACGGGGAAGGGGAGGGGGAAGGGGGGGGGCCGTGACGGGGGAAGGGAGGGGGAGGGGTGGGGGTTGCGACGGGGAGGGGGTGGAGCAGCGGGGAACTATGGTAGTGGTGGGGGTGGGGTGGGGCAGCAGGGAACGGGGTGGGGGGCTGCTGGGGGTGGGGGTGGGGTGGGGGGTGGGGCAACGGGGAAGGGGAGTTGGTAACTTGTTGTTACGGTCATTATGTTCTTGGGACCAAAAAACCGATTTAGTAAGCAAAGGTAGGATTATTCCAGAATAATCCAAAGGTGGGATTATTTTTGGTAGATCGGGCAAAGGTGGGGTTATTCCTGTCCAAATTTCCAATTCTAAAAAGGCCCAGAGCAAGTTATTGGATTTGATTAGATATTGTCAGTTCTGCCTACATGAGAATTAAAAGTTTGATGCACAATACTTAATTTATATTATAAATTACGTGTTATTGCTTCATCGTGCGATTGACCCATAACAAAGTATTCGAAACAAAAAATTAAGCACGTACAACTAAACCTTTTTCACGCCTCCTTTCTCTCTCTCTCTTTTTTCTCTCAAACCCTAGCCACCCCTACTCCTTCTTCATCAGTTAGGGGCTGCCATGGATGATTTCATCCATGGTAAGCCCCTTTTCCCTTTTTATTTTCAGTTTTTAGTTTATTTTTTTGTTTTGTTGAATAATTTAGTCTCTCTTTATGAGATTTTTTCAAACCCTATTTTGGGGATTTTAGTTTCAGTTGTGGAGATCTCCTTCTCCCCTATGGGAGTTGTGAGTATGGTGCTTTTGTCTTTAGGTATGAGAAATTGTTCTCATTGGTTGAAGTTCGAGACTCAACATGAAGGTATTGGAATCTCAGATACGGTCAACATGGCTCGATCAAGAATGCTCTTCCCAAACTATGTCATAATGATAGACTTCCTCATCAATACCTGCTTGATTCAGTAAATACAAGGGAGTTGTACTGTATTGCTCGATCTGGTTCATTGTAGTTTATTCGAAGACGAATTTGATTTAACCTTATTTTATCGTATCTTGTTTTTTTTAATACCTATTGTAGATGCCGTTTGACGTTCAATTAATGAAATTTCTCTTTCAAAAAAAAAGTATTCGAAACAAACATATTCCGTTTGAATGGTTCTACCAAGTTTACCCCAAGCATATGGTTGTATCATTGACATTATATAATATCACAATATTATAATTATGAGTTTGTGACTGCTTATTTGATCCTTCAATGCCACCCATTAATCTTTATCGATCATTAATCAAATATTATTAGGGTCTTAGAAAAACAACATTAGTTAGCGTAACAAATATAAATATACTTCAAAGGAATATGCCATATTTGATGGGAATGTGTAAGGGACAATCATTACGGAATCTAACAATCTTAAAGATGTTGAGATAACAGTGGATCCACAATTCCACTGTTAACATGATGAAGTGCACATTTTCCTGGCATGCATTTAATGCATACCAGGAAATTTTCCTCCCACCGCAAATGTATGTTAGAAAAGTTTCTTCCGCCGCGCTGCAATTCTTGAATTTGCAATTGTACACAGTAGAAATTTTGCTTATAAATACCGTCGATGTAAGAAATTAGTTTTACACAACTGAATACAATACACTCTCTGATATATTTCTATCTATAGCTTCTCTCTCTATATATTTCTCACAACACGTTATCAGCACGAGTTTGCTACCGAAAAAAATTAAAGGTATCTTTAAAATTTTTATATCCATTTGTTTCAAGTTTTAATTTTTTTTTTCTCCAAGCCCAACCCTTTACTATCCGAACATGGAGCAACAAAGTAACGGGATTAACATTGTTTTACACAATGTCTCTGTCTCGGGTGTTTACTTTTGGATAGAGCGAAACAATGTGCCATTCACTACCAACCCAGCGAGGGCAACTGTAAGACAGCCCCGACCCAGTAACCTTAACGACGGTACAAATACCCATACCAGAGAAAACCCACAAACCCCTGTTTCCAACACCAATAATAACCCTCCTATACAACCAACTGAAAATCAACCTCCACCAAGTAATAAAAGAAATAGGGATGAACAGGAAGGGACTAGTAGTAAACGTCACCATGACACTAACCCAGAAAATAAGTAATTTGATAATAAAGCCACCTTCATGGAGGGCAAGGACATTTATTTTTTGTTATTTCTTTTTGCTCTTGAACCGCCTATATGGACGGGTTAATTTTTTTTGAACTTGCCGCCTATATGAACGGCCTAGTGAAGCAATAAAATTATTATCTCTTATATGTGCAATAATGTCATATGTATGCAGGAAACAAGCATTCAGAACACTATTATATATTATTGTCTCTAATCTTCTATTTTTTTTGCATTTGTAGTTACATATATTATATCACCATTTTACCAACATGCATAATAGTAGACCAATTTAGTACATATAATTTTATCGCATTGTATATTTTTAACTGTTGATGAACTGCACAGTTAGAGATAACCCTCTATAAAAGCGGATTACCCACCCCATTTTCACCACACAGCCCTTATCTTCTTCCAACTTTTTTTCTCTAAACTCACAATTTTTTTTTCTCTTCTTCCTCAACTTTCCGGCCACCATGTTCCACGCTGATGACAACCGTCCTCCACCTTCATCTTCTTCTTTTGAGGAGGATTTTAGGATAATAAGGCTATACTTATTCCTTATAGCCGGTTTCTTTTTCCTTCTTATGGCATTAATGATATATCTCCTCATACACAAGTAGGAGACATTTTTTTTTATCTCCCCGGAAGAATGACGAAAAACAAATGCACATGAATATCATTTTCTTTTGTATCTTTAAGTGCATTTTAGGAAGTTTTCTTTTCTTTCACTCGTTGTTTTTTTTCTATTTTTGGCATTTTTTTTTGCTTAATTAATATTGTACGCTATTTTAGTATTTTTTGTTTGTACTGTTTATCTATAATTATAATGATATAAATCAGGAGGAGATAATATATATAATTTATTATCATTGACTAATTTTAAATATTTACATGTTTGTAGTAAAAAATGGGAGATCTAGTGAAAAGATAATTTAACGTACTAGATCTATCTGGACAAAAGTTTTTAGAATGGACGGTGGACGCCCAAATGAATTTAAAGGCCCAAGGACTGGAACATACAATTAAGGGTGTGACAACCCAACAAGGTGATGCAACTACATCAGCCGCATCAGTCAAAAAAGCGACTGAACAAGAAAAGGCAAAATCCTTAGTCATTCTCAGGCATCATTTACATGAAAGTTTAAAAACTGAATATCTCCTTGTGGAGGATCCCAAAGAACTATGGGATAGCCTGAGTGAAAGATATGGGCATCACAAAAATGTGCTCCTCCCAAAGATACATTTTGACTGGCTCAATTTGAGGTTCCAGGATTTTAAAGCAGTCACTGATTACAATTCAACATTGTTTAGAATTGTATCATTGTTGAAATATTGTGATCATCCCATCACAGAAGAGCAGATGATAGAAAAAACGCTCTCTTTAGTTTCCACGCTTCTAATATAATATTGGCAGAACAATACAGGTTCAGAGCCTTCAAAAAGTACTCTGAGCTAATATCAGTATTACTTGTGGCTGAACAAAATAATGATCTTCTGTTGAAAAATCATAATCTTAGACCTACGGGGTCTTCAGCCACACATGAAATAAATGCAATAGAAAGCTCTGATCCACCTGAAGCAAATGCTATACATAGAGGTGGACGCGGTAATTACAACGGTCGTGGGAGAGGACGTGGTAATTATCGTGGTCGAGGACGTGGACGTGGCAGAGGTCGGTTTTCCCCAAGAAATAACAATTTTAAAAATTCTGATAAAAATTGGGGACAATCATCTGGAAATCAGAGGCAGTCGTCCTATAAAGGAAATGACACTTGCCACAGATGTGGCATGACTGGGCATTGGGGTCGCACATGTCGTACTGCCAAACATTTGGTAGACCTATATCAGGCTTCAATAAAGAACAAAGGGAAAAATGCTGAAGTAAACTTTGTTAATGAAGCTAATACATCCATGTCCAGCCTTGATGTTTCAGATTTTTTTATGGATAATGCTGAAGCCGAAAACAACTTTGCAATGCATTAATATGCTTAGTTTATTTTAATTGCTTCAATATTCATTTTCATGTATTCCGTCTTTTGAATATTAATAAAATATGCATTTTCTTATACTGATCTTCATATTTATTATATATGAAGATATGGATTTACCAGAAGTTGGATCCAAAGAACAATGTCTCCTCGACAGTGGGACAACACACACCATATTGAAAAATAAAGAGTATTTTTCAAAACTTACAATATTCCAGGTAAATGTTAGCACAATATCTGGGACAGCCAAGTTAATTGAAGGCTCTGGGAAAGCCTGTATTATTTCCAAATGGGACAAAATTGATAATCAATGACGCGTTATATTCCAGTAAATCTCGAAGAAACCTCATAACTTTCAAAGATGTACGTCAGAATGGTTACCATTTGGAAACAATGACAGTGAACCAAGAGGAATTTATATGCCTCACGGCAGAAAAATGCGGCAAGAAATACATCTATGAAAAATTGCCAGCAATTTCCTCGGGACTATATCGCATAGATATACGTCCAATTGAAATTAATATGATATCTAACCAGAAGTTGATAATAGAAAATTATTTACTCTATGGCATGACTGATTTGGCCATCATGGCACACGAATGATGCATAGAATCATTGAAAATTCAATTGGACACTCTATAAAGAATGTCAAAATTCCTCGGTCAAATGAATTATCATGCTTTGCATGCTCACTTGGCAAATTGATAATTAGACCATCTATAAATAAGATTGCCACTGAATCTCCAATGTTTTTAGAAAGAATACAAGGAGATATTTGTGGGCCTATTCACCCCGCATGCGGACCATTCCGCTATTTCATGGTATTAAGATGCATCTACTCGATGGTCACATGTGAGCCTTTTGTCAAGTAGAAATGTTGCATTTGCAAAACTTCTGGCTCAAATAATTAGATTAAGAACTCAATTCCCAAATCATACAATAAAGAGAATAAGATTAGACAATGCTGGGGAATTTACATCCCAAACTTTTAATGACTATTGCATGTCTATTGGGATTGTTGTTGAGCACCCTGTGCCTCATGTACATACACAAAATGGTCTTGCTGAATCATTAATCAAAAGATTACAATTAATTGCAAGACCATTAATAATGAGATCAAAATTGCCCTATTCTGCTTGGGGTCATGCTATATTACATGCAGCAGCATTGATAAGATTAAGGCCGACAGCCTATCATAAATTCTCACTGTTACAATTAGTATCAGGTTGGGCGGGCGCGGATGTGTCGTTGTGCACCGCACCCGGCCAAAGATAAAATTTCTCCTACTCTCTTTTACACTAAGCTAGTATAATGGAAGTAGGGGTCGTATCCACAGGGAAACAAAGACGAGTTTAATATTTAGCGTGATTCAAAACCTAGATTAAGCTAAGGGCCGAGAAACCTAATTACAAAGGGGGGTTTCAAGTAGATTATAACTAAACTACAACTAACTAGCATATAAACAAGATGAGAAATCAATATGTGAAGATCTTGAATCCGATTAACATCCACTTCAATTCATTATCGATCGTTGAACCTCCACTCTAATTATTTCCACGATTATCTATTGTCGAGAATTAATCTCGCATTCTCCTTATTCCTAGTTGAATAGCACGATCAGCGTGACTATAAAACCCTAACTAAAGGATAACCTAGTCCGATCGCGTCTAAGTTCAATCCAATAGCAAAGCAATAAACACAAGAGAACCAACGGACACCCGCTAACGTCATACAAGCGATAAACATTCAACAGTTGATTCAATTTCCCCAAGAAATAACCAAGACGATCTGCATCTAAGTTACTTCCTAGTTTGCTACCAATTGATAAAAGAATAAAACAATCCGATTCTATTCTTAAATCTAGCATTAGATTAATTACACAATCAAACTAGTAACGTTCCTAGCATAATTATGCAAAAATCATAGAAAGCAAGCATAGAAATTCAACCATAATCAAAGAAACTAAATAGAGAGGAAAGATCTCACAATAATGCTTGAAGCTCCATATTAATCTCGTTCAAGAACGGTTCAAGCTACAATCGGCATAGCATAAGCCAATCCCATAATTGAAATCTCCTAAAACTAAACTAGAAAATAAAAACTAAAAAGAGAAGACAACAAGAGAGGAGTGGAGTTTTGGAGACTCCCTCTCCTTGTGGCTGCTGCCCCCTAGGTCCAAAAATAGAGTTTAGTATTTATACTAAAGCTCAGAAATCAGCCGACAATTACACCGACCTAGGGGTCGCGAGGTGCGAAGTAGGTCGCACCGTGCGAAGAGTGCTCTGTCTACCGCACATTTGGCTGGGCAAAGCAGGCCGCACCGTGCGAAGGATCTCGCGAGGTGCGAGCAAGCAGGTCGCGAGGTGCGACCTAGCTCGCGAGGTGCGAGCGCTGGGCGTGCTATGGGCGAGCGCTGGGCGTGCTATGGGCGAGCGCTGGGCCTGCTATGGGCGAGCGCTGGGCGAGAGCTGGGCGATGAGCGCTGGGCAGTGAGCATGCGATGCGGCTGGTGAACGTGCACGCGAGAGCTGGGCAATGATGCCGAGCTTGCGGTGCACGAGAGCTTGGTGATGCTGCTGTGCTGGCTTGGATGCTGGGCTTCGATGATGCTGTGCTTGGGCTGCTTCGTTGTTGAGATGGTGCAATGCTATTGAGCTACACCTAGGAACACTTCCAAGTATATAACTCAAACCCATTTTACCACAAAATCTCGAAACACATGACACTAACACTAATTATCTCGTATAATTCCCAACTTCCGCTAAGGGCTAAGTATAATACAAATGTGAACAATTATGATCAAAACCTCTAGCGAAGTGCACCCAAAATAACGTACATACACCGTATAACATGAGCGTATCAAATACCCCCACACTTGAACTTTACTCGACCTCGAGTAAACTCAAAAATGAGAAATACCAATTAAATCATCACCCAAATTATCAACACCAACCTCTCTCTCCACCAACTACATCATCATCATCACATCTTAATGAAATACGCTCAAAACCTAAACGTAAGGGACGATGATTCCCCCACACTTAGATTTAAGCTCACCTGAAGTATACAAAGACACGACAACAACAATAACCAGCAAACGACAACCAAAATGTGAGCTCAAATCCTGAAGGATCTCAAAGGAGTTGAACTCACTCAAACGCCACAATCAAAATGACAGCTCGCCTAAAACCTCAAAAGATAAACTAAAACTACTACTACTACAACTAACTTAGAATAGCAAGCCATGGAACAAAGACAAAAAGGGATAAATTCCATGCTTACTCCCAAAAACAAACAATCAACCAAAAGAATGTGAAAGCCAAAATAAATCTTCACAAAATCAAGGATGAAATAACCAACCCAACCCGAAAACGCTTTCCACCTTATGACACCATCTCCGGCAAATGAGTTTTCAAAGTACAAAATTCTCTCTTAATCTCTCATTTTGCCTAGGAGCCTTTTCGGGTTTTCATCCTAGCTTCTCACATTTTTTTCATCTCTCTTCTTTTTCCGGCTCACAAAACTCACCCGCTCAACTAGCTCTTTTTTGCATAGGCCGCCCTTTCGGGTTTTCGACCTATCCGAGCCCCCAATTTTGCCCGAGTCGCCCGCCCTTGCGGGTTTTCAACTCATCGGGATTCTTTTCATCACTTTTTTTTTTTATATTCTTTTTTCTTTTCAATTGTTTTTCATTTTCATTTTTTTTTTAAATTGAAAGTAATATATACAACATGGATACATGAGAATGAGAATACCCTCCCCCCTACTTAAACTACACATTGTCCTCAATGTGTCGACAATTAAAAGAAAAAGTAAACTGAAAAGGGGGGGAAATTTAAAAATCGGGTAAATCGAAGATCGAATGCTCAAAACTCATGGCAAACAATCCGTCAAACTCAAACTTCTTAACAACATCAACTCAAATCTCCTAAATCAACTCACAACCCTCTCCCTCGAATCACTCAAACAAATGACAAATTCAAATTTTGTTTAGATTTTTGAGATTTGCTCCTAGCTTAAGAGATCGAAAAGATACATTAACAATCTCAATCCTCTAGTGTTACCAACTCCTAGCTATTGAAGTCCTCCCAACGGGTTTTCTTTTGTGGATTTTGGTTCCAAGTGAATTAAGATTGGTTGTGGATCTTTTGTAGTGTGTGGGCGGTGGGTGAAAGAAAATTTGTTGTGGTGGTGGAAATTTGATGAGAAATAAAGAAAAAGAAAGAAAATAAAAAAGGGTCTCGGGTTGCCTCCCGAGAAGCGCTGTTGTTTAAAGTCGTTAGCTCGACTTAATACCTTAAGCTTAATCATTAGGTTGTGCTCCATGTGTGACAATGGTGGTTCCATGTCAATCTCCACTTCAAGTACCTGCAAAATTAATTGAGAAGAACTCTTGCAATGCATCGTTAGTATCTAGCTTACTACATCATGGTTGAGCATATAACATCAGATTATATCCAAAACCTAGCATTAAGTCAACAACAAACATCAACTAGTAGTACTCCTAGCTAATCCAAGTCATGACCATTAATATAAATGTTTAAAACTAGACAATAACCAAGATATAGAGTATAAGTCAATCAACCATTCCCAAGAGAGTTTAAGCAACAAGTTCCATGCTTCTTGTCCAAAATACAAAAGTGAAATACATAGAGCTCAATGGAAGATGAAAACTAGAAACTAAAACAAAAAGGGAATTCTTTATATGAGTGGCCAACCAAAAACAAAGAGCACAAGCAATACCATCCAAAAATCACGCTAAATACAAACAAGTAACACCGTTTCCCCGGCAACGACGCTAAAATTTGGGCGGGCGCGGATGTGTCGTTGTGCACCGCACCCGGCCAAAGATAAAATTTCTCCTACTTTCTTTTACACTAAGCTAGTATAATGGAAGTAGGGGTCGTATCCACAGGGAAATAGGGACGAGTTTAATATTTAGCGTGATTCAAAACCTAGATTAAGCTAAGGGCCGAGAAACCTAATTACAAAGGGGGGTTTCAAGTAGATTATAACTAAACTACAACTAACTAGCATATAAACAAGATGAGAAATCAATATGGGAAGATCTTGAATCCGATTAACATCCACTTCAATTCATTATCGATCGTTGAACCTCCACTCTAATTATTTCCACGATTATCTATTGTCGAGAATTAATCTCGCATTCTCCTTATTCCTAGTTGAATAGCACGATCAGCGTGACTATAAAACCCTAACTAAAGGATAACCTAGTCCGATCGCGTCTAAGTTCAATCCAATAGCGTGCAATAAACACGAGAGAACCAACAGCATCCGCTAACGTCATACAAGCGATAAACATTCAACAGTTGATTCAATTTCCCCAAGAAATAACCAAGACGATCTGCATCTAAGTTACTTCCTAGTTTGCTACCAATTGATAAAAGAATAAAACAATCCGATTCTATTCTTAAATCTAGCATTAGATTAATTACACAATCAAACTAGTAACGTTCCTAGCATAATTATGCAAAAATCATAGAAAGCAAGCATAGAAATTCAACCATAATCAAAGAAACTAAATAGAGAGGAAAGATCTCACAATAATGCTTGAAGCTCCATATTAATCTCGTTCAAGAACGGTTCAAGCTACAATCGGCATAGCATAAGCCAATCCCATAATTGAAATCTCCTAAAACTAAACTAGAAAATAAAAACTAAAAAGAGAAGACAACAAGAGAGGAGTGGAGTTTTGGAGACTCCCTCTCCTTGTGGCCGCCCCCTAGGTCCAAAAATAGAGTTTAGTATTTATACTAAAGCTCAGAAATCAGCCGACAATTACACCGACCTAGGGGTCGCGAGGTGCGAAGTAGGTCGCACCGTGCGAAGAGTGCTCTGTCTACCGCACATTTGGCTGGGTAAAGCAGGTCGCACCGTGCGAAGGATCTCGCGAGGTGCGAGCAAGCAGGTCGCGAGGTGCGACCTAGCTCGCGAGGTGCGAGCGCTGGGCGTGCTATGGGCGAGCGCTGGGCGTGCTATGGGCGAGCGCTGGGCGTGCTATGGGCGAGCGCTGGGCGAGAGCTGGGCGATGAGCGCTGGGCAGTGAGCATGCGATGCGGCTGGTGAACGTGCACGCGAGAGCTGGGCGATGATGCCGAGCTTGCAGTGCACGAGAGCTTGGTGATCTTCTTTGTCTTTGGCTTGGATCTTTGGGCTTCGATGATGCTTGTGCTTGGGCTGCTTCGTTGTTGAGATGGTGCAATGCTATTGAGCTACACCTAGGAACACTTCCAAGTATATAACTCAAACCCATTTTACCACAAAATCTCGAAACACATGACACTAACACTAATTATCTCGTATAATTCCCAACTTCCGCTAAGGGCTAAGTATAATACAAATGTGAACAATTATGATCAAAACCTCTAGCGAAGTGCACCCAAAATAACGTACATACACCGTATAACATGAGCGTATCACAGGTCGAGAACCGAATGTCTCACATTTGAAAAATTTTGGGTGTGTTGTACATGTACCTATTGCTCCTCCCCAACGTACTAAAATGGGTCCACAAAGAAGGATGGGAATATATGTTGGATTTGAATCTCCATCAATTATCAAATATTTAGAGCCAACAACTGGCGATTTATTTACGGCTCGATTTGCTGACTGTCATTTTAATGAGTTAGTATTCCCATCCTTAGGGGGAGAGAAAGTGGACCCACAAAATATAAAAACATAAATTACATGGAACGCATTGCAAATGTCGTTTCTGGACCCGAGAACAAATTCATGTGAACAAGAAGTCAAGAAAATTGTTCATTTGCAAAGTATTGCAAATCAATTGCCAGATGCATTCACAGATACTAAGAAAGTGACAAAGTCACATGTGGATGCTGAGAATGCCCCGGCACGAATTGAAATTCCTAGTGACAATAAGGCCATTGAAGATGAGTCAATAGCACGTCGACAACGTGGTAGACCACCCGGTTCTAAAGACTCTAAACCGATAAAAATGAAAAAAGCAAGGAGAAACAACGAATGAAATTAAAATAAATCCTCCAAAGGAGCATGATGAAATTCATGATGAAAACAAAAATGAAGATAAGCATGTTCCAGAAGAACATGAACATGAAAGCATAGACAACAATGAAACTTCAATTAATTATATTTCTACAAAGAAACAATGGAATCGAAAAGATGTTGTCTTGAATGAAATCTTTGCTTACTCCATAGCGGTTGAAATGACATACGATTAAAATGATATAGAACCAAATACAGTAGATGAATGTCGTCGCAGAAAAGATTGTCCAAAATGGAAAGAAGCAATTCAAGCATAATTGAAATCACTTGAAAAACGTGATGTATTCGGACAAATAGCCCAAATACCAAAAGGTGTAAAACCAGTTGGGTATAAATGGGTATTCGTGAGAAAACGAAATGAGAAAAATGAAGTTACTAGATATAAGGCAAGGCTAATAGCCCAAGGCTTCTCGCAAATGCCAGGGATTGATTATGATGAGACATATTCTCCTGTAGTTGATGCAACTACACTAAGATTTCTGGTAAGCTTATCAGTTTCGAAAGGATTGCAAATGAGGTTAATGGATGTAGTGACTGCATACTTATATGGGTCACTTGACACAGATATTTATATGAAAGTCCCTGATGGACTAAAACTACCAGAAAATCACATGCCCAAAGAGATGTTTTCAATAAAATTGAAAAAGTCACTCTATGGGTTAAAACAATCTAGAAGAATGTGGTATAATCGTCTTAGTGAATACCTATTGAAAGAAGGATTCAAAAATAATCAAACCAGTCCTTGTGTTTTCATAACGCGATCCAAATCAGGATTCGCCATCATTGCTGTTTATGTCGATGATTTGAATATTATTGGAACTCCTAGAGAACTCGAAGTAACTGCAAAGTACTTGATGAAAGAATTTGAGATGAAAGATCTCGGGAGGACAAAATTTTGCCTTGGCTTGCAAATAGAACATTTGAGAAATGGGATTTTTGTCCATCAATCAAACTATACAGAAAAAATTCTGAGATGTTTTTTCATGGACAAAGCCCACCCAATAAGTTCTCCAATGATAGTGCGTTCTCTGAATGTGAAAGATGATCCATTCAGACCACGAGAAGAAAATGAAGAAATTCTTGGTCTTGAAGTACCATATTTAAGTGCGATTGGTGCCTTAATGTACTTGGCTAACAATACTCAACCTGACATAGGTTTTTCAATAAACTTGTTAGTTAGATACAGCAATGCACCAACGAAGAGACATTGGAATGGAATCAGACACTTGTTACGCTATCTTCGAGGAACACAAGATCTTGGATTATTCTACCAGTTGAAACCAAATGCGTCACTCATTAGATATGCAGATGCTGGGTACCTATCAGATCCACAAAAGGCTAAGTCTCAATCCGGGTATCTATTCACGAATGGAGGTACCGCAATATCTTGGAAATCCACGAAGCGGACTTTGACGGCCACTTCATCAAATCATGCAGAATTAATTGCTCTTTTATAAAATTGGAAGGGAATGTGTATGGTTAAGGTCAATGATCAAGAATATCCAAGAAGAATGTGGAATGGAAACAATAACAACAAATCCAACTATCATCTACGAAGACAATACTGCATGTATCACCTAAGTAAGCGAAGGGTACATCAAAAGATTTAACTAAACATTTATCACCAAACCTCTTCTTCACTCATGACCTCCAAAAGGAAGGGACGATAAACATCCAACAAATCCAATCATGTGAGAATCTTCCGGATTTATTCACCAAATCCCTTCCGACGAAGAAATTTGAAGAATTAGTCCGAAATATTGGAATGCGTCATCTTCGTGATATATGCTAGATTCAGGGGAGTATTATATGCGTCGCACTCTTTTCCCTTCGATCGGGTTTTTATCCCACCGGGTTTTTCCCGACAAGGTTTTTAATGAGGCAGTTAATTTTAAGCATATAAGGATACATAATAGTTGTACTCTTTTCCCTAGTTATGGATTTTTCCCACAGGGTTTTTCCTAACAAGGTTCTTAATGCGACAACATCTATTATGAGTTATCAGTGGACATTCAAGGGGGAGTGTTGAGATAACAGTGGATCCACAATTCCACTGTTAACATGATGAAGTCCACATTTTCCTGGCATGCATTTAATGCATGTCGGAAATTTTCCTCCCACCGCAAATGCATGCCGAGAAAAGTTTCTTCCGCGCCGCAATTCTTGAATTTGCAATTTGCAGCGTTAGAAATTTCTTTATAAATACCGTCGATGTAAGAAATCGTTTTACACAACCGAATACAACACACTCTCTCGATATATTTCTATCTATACTTTCTCTCTCTATATATTTCTCACAACAAAAGACACGTTCTTTTTATTTGTCACACTACACAACCAAAAAAAATTGAATAACAGCCAAAGTTTTTTTTTGTTTTCTTTGTTTAGGACAAATTGACATAAATAGTTGAAAAAAGTGTATTTCCTTCGCAAAGTGTCTTGTGCAACTTGATCAGGCTGCTATGACTTATGAGGTGGAGACTAAAAAAAAGATGATTACTTCTAAATTTTTTTTTTTTTTGAGAGGATTACTTCTAGTATCACAAGAAAGTGAAAATAAAGGAAAAAAACTGATTACTTTGGAAAATGACTTTATGAAGGCAACCTTAAAAATAAATTATCCATCTTTCACAAATTAGTTGTAACAAGACCTAGCAAATAGCACTCAGTTCTAATTTCGGATCGGTTCACTTTTGGAGCTTTTTTGCACTTTCGGATTCGGTCTATTTTAATTCTGGTAAATTCGGATTTTGGGTCTAATTTCGTTCCATAGATAGTCGGTTCACGTATTACGTCATCCTGCTGGTTTAATATCGAATCGGGTGGTTTTCGGTTTGGGTCCATTTAGTGGGTATCTGTTTGGTTAGGCTTTATAACTACGAGCTTTTTCGATTCGGGTTTATACGAGTCATTTCAAGATTGATCAGATCAAGCATCTTTATAGTAGTAACTTCGAGTTTTTTTGGGTTTGTTTGACATTAATTCATTTCGGGTTACACCGGATCAAATTCTAAATCTTACGGCCCGTTTGGTTAGTGGTCATAAATAGTGGTAATGGTAATGAAATTTAGTGTAAATTTGTAAAGAAGCTTCTCACGCTATCGATACTGTGGGAATGAAACTTTATCACAAAACATGGGTTTCCCTTTATAAATTTTCATTACCATCCAATACCACATTCCCAAGTGGTAATGGATAGTAATGAGATTTTAGGAAGAAAATGGATATCTTGTGATGAAGTAGCATTACCATAGGTAATGACATTGGAGTTCTAGTATAAATTTACACTATAATGCATTACCATTCCCACCATTTATGACCTCTTACCAAACGGGCCGTTAGAGTCTTTGAACCTTGGTTATTTCGAGTTCAATTCGATCAACCTTTATAACTTTAGGTTTGTTTTACATAGCTCCTTTCGTGTTAGATCTAACATTAAGGCAAGTAATATCACTCCATTTTTTATTTCGGATGTAAAGTGATAATCCTTGCCTCAATGTAGAATGCCCACCAATAACTATTTGGGCAATCAAAGGGAGGAGAGTAAATTTTAAGAATATTAATATGTTCAGTTCCAATAATCAGAAGAGAGATGAAAGAAATAAAAATACCAAAGGTTGCAAATGAAATGAGATTTCTCACACACCATTTCTATATTTTCATTATAAGAACTACAAAAACTTATTGATCACATAATGCAAATCAAAACCATCAAATGATGAACTTGGTAGAGAACGAAGACATAGCACGTCGAAAAATATTTTTTTATCATTCAATGCATGTATTTAGTTGGGAATTTCAAATGATTGTGACTGAAAAATATATTAAGCGCAATTAGAAACAAAAATCATCGTTTAAAATTAACTAGACATGTGGTCTGTGTCATACACATGTTAAAAGACTCAATAATATGGTTAATTTCTACTTACTTTGTTTCTTTCTACTTGCAACCGTTTGACTTTCACGCTTGCCGGCCAATGCATAACTTCAACCATTAATATCTTTAATTACCGATGATTAAAAATTACAAAAAGTAGATATTCGAAAAATATACATCGAGCCGAATCCAACAAAATCCCACATAAATATCTTTTTTCTTAATTATAATTCATCAAAGATAAACTAAGTGCTTGTTTGGCTGCAATTGGAATTATTTTCCCATAGGAATTTACAATTTGTGGGAATTTAAATCCCTTATGAAATTCCTAGGAATTAGTCCAAGTTGTTTGGTAATCATATAGGGAAGTTGTAATTTATAGTACTTTATGTAGGAATTGTGAGTGACCAATGGGAGGGTAGGTAAATCAATTCCTATATTTTGTAGGAATATCAAATTTCCATGAATTTTCATATATTCCCCCATTTTCCCCACTTTTTGTCATCCAAACAACTACCTGAATTAGAAAATCATGGGAATTTCTATTGCCTACATAATTTCCTGTATACCAAACAACCACTAAGTAAAGTTTATGAATAGTGTAAAAGTCAATCCGTTGCAAGTAAAAAGAACGGAGGAAGTATGTTGTAGAAAAATCTTATATGCTAAAAAGAATTTAAGAAGTAATTAAACAATACAATATTTGAGCAAATATAGATTTTATGGAAATTTTCATGTAAATAGTACTATCAACTACAATTTTCATAATATTCGAATAAAAAAATAGTTTTCATATTATTGGAAGATTCATGTACATTACTATTACTATGCTTACATACAAAATTATGGAAATTTTTGCCAAAAAAAGAATTATGGAAATATTTTATATGGTTAAATATATTTGATATATGAAGCCCTTAGGTGCAAATAAACATTAAATACATCCTAGAATAATATATGTTTCTGTTTACTTACAATATAGCTTCTTGGCACACAATTTAATGAGAAGATTAGAGAATGTATATAAACGGACAAATTAATCAAAATAATTCAAGCCTTAACATCCTAATTCATCCCTTTTATCGGTGTTTAAATTATTTTATTCAATTTATCCGTTTACCTTCTCTAATCTCCTTCTTCTTATATTGCGTGCCAGGAAGCTATGCCGCAAGTAAAAGGAAACGGAGGAAGTATTAATTTAGAAATTTATGATATAATTACGCGTAAATCAATGTAATTGATGCTTATTTATTGCTTAATATTTTCATTTTAACTTCTTATATGCAGCCCTAATTAGTTATAACACCACAATCCACCAGACCCGAAGGAAGTAAACAAAGCTGGCTTACCCTAAAGTCTTAAACTCCTCTCGTACGCCTATTGCGATTAAGAGCTTTTCCTTTCCCATAGGTTAACTTGTGTCTGTTTCCCACGAGGTTCAAAAAGAGATTACAGTGCTTGCCCCTCCAATTTAAATGACCCATTGATTCTTATTTAAATAAGATCTTACTGAACCTACTTTGTCTTAAAAAGCCTCTTAAAAAAAACTTAAGAACGAAGACTTAACCAATCGACTGCCGTTATTTGTAGGCGGCGAAGGAAATATTAGGTTGAAAAAAGAAGTGGAAAAGAAATGGGCTGCATACTTGCATATATCATTTTCCTTAATATAAACACTTGGCATTTAATGAGAAAGGTGATAAGTGTTAATCTTGAGTGAATACATTCGACTCTATATATATACTAGACTTGTTAACCGTGTCATTCTCAGATTTAAAGAGTCAATATTAAAGGCCTCTAGATTAAGAAGGGTAACTTCAGGTTTTTTTTCTCCCCATAAAAAAAGAGTCAATATTAAAGTAATTTTCTATGTTGAGAAAAAATATATATTGAATTTTTTAAGAAAAAAAAAAGAAGTAATTAAATAATACAATAATTGATTAAAAAAATGGGTCTAAACACAGTGTAAATCAAAATTCCAGTACATATACACGATAAATCCATGCAAGTTGCATTCATATCTTCAATATGTAATTGACCTGATTGTGATGTGTATTGCATCAGCTGATAACTAAGTCACAATTAGTTGAGTAGAAAGGATATAAAAATTATCCTCATATTTAGGCTACATTCTAAAGAAGAAAGTATTTACGTCCTAGAGTGAGATGTCAAAATGACATCTTACAAAAAATTTGGTATCAAAGATAAGTCAAAGGGGTACCAATTAGAGTACTTTAGTACCAACTCTATTTTGGTACCAAATTTCAAATTATTACCAAGGTTATATTTTAGTACCAAATGACTTTATTTTGATACCACTTTGACTTAACTTTAGTACTCAATTTTTGTCACGTCTGTAACGCCTCATTCTAAAATCCCTAAAGCATTGACTGTACTTTAAAGCTAAATAAAGGAGACATGACTACATAAGTGGTAGGGCCTATTATTTAGCTATCTTGCATTTCTTGACATTTTTTTTTGGGGGGGGGGGGGGTTGTCTTCTTTCAAGCACAATGAGTATTAGGCTATGTCTAGCATTAGTATTGTGTTAGAATTAAATTGAATCAGGCCAAAAAATTTGAGATCATACTAATTCTAAAAAAATGTTAAGTCCAGATTAAATAAGAAAAGAAATATTCAGACGGGATGATATAGCAGTTTTATTTTAAGATTCAGCGGCATTGGTATAATTTATGACATTAATATTATTACTACTACTATTGTTGTTATTATTATTAATTCATAATAATAACAACAACAACAATTCCTTTTTTCAACAACAACAACAACAACAATAATAATAATAACAATAATGTAGATAAAATTAGTAAATATGAGACAAAGAAAAAGAATAATAAAAACGACAGTTTCAATACTACCAACAACAATAGCAAATATTAATACTTTTATTACTGTAATAATTAATAAGAACCCACTAACAGACGCTCCAAGGCGCTAATAAGAAATATCCCCTCCGTCCCTCAATAGACTTTCCATTTTTCTTTTTCACGTTTGACAATGTACATTCTGTATCATTAATATCTTTAATTACATATTCGTAAAAATAATAAAAGTTTGATTTCCATGATGTATACAATGAGATGAATCAAACAAGATTTCATATGACTATATTTTTTCTTATATATCGAGAAAAAAATTGGATGATTTTCCTTATTCATGAATAGTGTCAAAATTAGAAATGAAAAGTCTATTGAGGGAAGGAGGGAGTATATTTTTATGTTTAACTACTTATATTTTAAAATACTTGAACAATATATTATTCCAATACAAAAGCATTTTTTTTCTCTTTCCTATATATGCAAAAACATGCTTTTAATATTTTTCTCTTTCCTCATTGATTAATTCCCCTAACGGGGCCGAATTAATTAATTATATGAATAAAAAATAAAACCATATGTTCTTTTTATCTATCGCACCGGGTGCGGCTATTAGCTTTTGCCTAGATAAAATTAGAAACAACAATTATGTTGTTAATACTAGTATTTATAGTAGAATGATCGTTTATGATGACGATGCACTAGTACAAAATCATTGATTTGCGTCGGACCTGGGACCACCATTTGCGTCGGACATTGGTCTGACGCCACATGTCTCGACGCAAATGTCCCTTACAAGATATGCGTTGGACAAGGAGACAACGCAATTCTTGAACCATTTGCGTCGGAGCTTGTGGAAGTCCGACGCACATGACAACAACAACCCAACATACAGGGTCATTGGCAGGACACATTTGCGTCGCATCCGGGGCTATATGCGACGTAAATGGTAGTAATAATACGGAAAAAAAAATTGCGTGCTGATTGTGACACGCATTGAAGCAATTGGAGAGAGAGAAAAAACTGGAGTTTCCGTGCAAGAACTGGAGTTTCATCTCCAACCATTAAAACCATTACAAATCGTCGACCTCTCAAGTAATAACCCATTACAAATCAGATCTAACACAAACAACGAAATTAAAAAACGGAACCCAAAATACTCAGATCTAACACAAATAAAAACTTAAAACTTCATCTCCAACCATTAAAGGAACCACTTTACACTAAATTATGAGAAAAAAAAATTATAATTACAAATTTACAACTTGAAATACATAGATAAAAAAAAACTAAAATCTAGAGCAATTAACATTACAATTTGGGTGAGATCGAATATGAAAAACATAACCGTCAACTTAGAATCGTTGAATTCTGATGTCTTCTTCAATCTTCACCGTCATCTCTTTTTTTCTGGTCGCCCTCCGCCTTAGTTTTAGTGACAAACACCGGCGTCGTTTGTAGTTCCAGTCTGATCGTCGTTTAGTAGTTACGCATGGTTGATGGTCTCACTCTCACCCTAGTTTTAATTCATGCTTCAATCTTGATCTTGATGTTTTCTAGATCTAAGAAAAATTAGGGATTTAGGAGTAGAATAAGAAGAAGAAAATGTGCGATGATGATGCAGTAGAGTTACAGCTTGCTGAGTAAAGTCGACCTAATATTATGAGTAATGAATGAGTGTGTTGATGTTGATGACAGTAAGAGTAAAGAATGGACGAAGAGAGAGAGAGAAATGTTGGTGTGAGGAAGTAACGGCGAGTGAATCAAAAGAATGAGGAGGAGTTGTAGGGTTTAAAGTAAAAAGGGAGGCGGGCCTGGTTTAATTTGCGTCGGATGGGCTTCTATGGTCCGACACAAATCGATCCCAAATAAGAGGGCATGAAATCCATTTGCATTGCACGGTGCTAATGTTCGACGCAAATCCCCGGATACAAAATCCAATTGCTATACTCATCTGCGTCGGATGAGCATTCAAGTCCGACGCAGATCGCCTGATACAAGGATTTGCATCGCATCGTAGGCACGTTCGACGCAAATCCTTGGATCATGTGCATCGGATGCCTATGACCATGCGACGCAAATTGTCTGCTCCTGACCACTTGCGTCACTTCTTCATGCATGCAACGCAAATAGGCAGACGCAAATCGTTGATTCTGTACTAGTGATGACAACAACAATAATAGAACTTTTTGTCAAGAGGGACCTTTTAAAACATTTTAGGTGTGAGTAGGGACCCAAAAAAAAATTAATTGTGAGACAGTACCTTTTAAAACATTTTGGTTGTTATTTGGGACCCGAAGCCCATTTTCCGGCATAAATGTCAACATTCCGGCATTGACTTCATTTAGCTCCCCCGTCTCTTCCCTAAACCTCAGGCGTGAAACTCAATTTCCCTCTTTTTCCACTTTGAGTTTGGCATATGGGGGTGTTAATGGAGGGAAAAACGAGGGAGCAGAAATGAGGAAAAGGTGGGGGTTTTAATGGAGAGTGGGATGGGAGAAAGAGGTTGGGGTTCACGCGTGAGAAGTAAGGAAAAGGGTGGTCAATTTAAGTGAAAAATGTGGGTCAATGCCGGAATGTTGACTTTTATGCCGGAAAATGAGTTTCGGGTCCTAAATAACAACCAAAATATTTTAAAAGGCCCCATCTCACAATTAATTTTTTTTTGGGTACCTGCTCACAACCAAAATGTTTTAAAAGGTCCCTCTTGACAAAAAGTTCACAATAATATCATATCGAACATGAAAACAATAACCAACCAAACTAGATTAGACACGGCTAAAGCACGTGTTTGAGATATTCAAACTAAAACTTCTTATTTTCTAGTGAATAGAACGGAGCCTTAACATAAATTAACCTTATCTTATATATGTCTTATATTTTTTACACCACTTGTACACCACTTCAATGGACTGTTTGTTATT
This sequence comes from Beta corolliflora, assembly GCA_947648045.1. Lineage (NCBI taxonomy): Eukaryota > Viridiplantae > Streptophyta > Magnoliopsida > Caryophyllales > Amaranthaceae > Beta > Beta corolliflora. The sequence continues at coordinate 2,055,066 of CANSZD010002984.1, forward strand.
GTTATTATGTCTGATCTACCATATTTTATTAAAATTATAACCAATTAATAAGTAAAGTGACACACAAGTAGTAAACATATTATGCAACATATACTCTGAGTACATGTAGTTAGAGGTGATCAACATCGACCAGATGCGCGACCCTGCAAGAAAATTAGCGGGTTTTGGCCAAGATATTTGGCACGTGGTTCGGGCCTGATCTACCCCAACCCTATTTTTGGGCAAAAAAGACGGACCGTGGACAACCTAAATCCAGAAATTTTGGCTAAATTTTGGCCCGAGGATTTGGCCCGAAATGGCCAATTTTTTTGCCAAAGTCTACCTTGACCCAACCCATGATCACCTCTATGTTTAGTACATCATTAAATTACTTTTTTTTTTCCTAGATATGGTTTTCTTTTAATTGATAGCATGGTTCTTTACTCTATATTTGTTTCACTTATTTAAACAACTTGTTAGAACTTACTATATTATAAGGTATGTTAGAATTTATTATTGTAACTAATCATCCGAACATTTTTAGAACTTATCTGAACTTATTAAAACTAATATATATTATTAAAAGCCTACAAAGTCAATGGGATTTTGTTAGATTCAATTCAATATATATTTTGTAAGTATTGGAGCGTAAAAAGGCAGTTGTGCTAACTAATATGAGTTAAGGAAATAGAATGCAACATATTTGGTGGTTAATCATTCTCTAAGAAATCTTCAACGATTCTATGGAATATTACATCCCCATTACATAAGGGAAGAGAGGAAGACTTGGGCTTTGTTCTTTTGGACTGAACTAAACTGAACTGAACTGAACTGAATTTGTCTGAACTGAACTTAATTTGTCTAAACTGAACTGAAGTGAATGAAAATTGTGAGAGGAAACTAACTGAACTGAACTGAATTTGTCTGAACTGAACTGAACTGAACTGAATTTTCATTAATTTAGTCCAAAAGAACAGAGCCTTGGTGTTCACCCTATTTTACAATTATACCTTCAACTAAAACAAAACAATGATAACTTCTCAAATTTATTGGTTTTTCTAGAAAAACATAAGAAAAAAATACAGTGAACTTTGTTAACAATTATTCGTACAAGCTGTTACATAATCGAGCCTTCTATTTCGTGCATATAAGAATAGTCAAACATAAATACACCCCTGGCTGGATAACAAGGCACTATCAAATAATTTTTCTTCGTGGTGTGGGCAAAAGGATCTCCATAGATTTATGAAACATGTGTTATGTTCAACTAATTTTTGCTTATCTGAACTTATCTAAACTTGTTAGACATTATTAGTCCTTATTAGACATTATCTGAACTTATTCGCACTAAATTAGTCCTTATTTTGTGAGAATGTCAAACCTTATTCTTATTGAATTGAAGTTATTTGAACTTATTAGACCTTTTCTAGAACTTATTTTTTTATAAGGATTGGAAATAAGGTGAGTAGAACAAACCTATATCTCTATTATATAAGTGAAGGGGGATCAATGTTTTCCTGTTATTAAATTACAACTCTACCCTCAATAATAAGAGATAATAACATCATACATAATTATCATATACAAAATATTCCAAAAATAAATTCTCAATCAACTCAAAACCTTCTTTAATCAATGCATATCAACAAATTTAAAGTTCAAGCACAATCAAGGCATATTGGACATCAATTTTGACAAAAAAAAATCAAAATTGGAAAGTTACCATGTTCTAAACCATGCATAATATACAAAATACGGAGTAATACATTGAATAACTACAATCTCAAGAATATTTTTATCTAAAAAAAATTCCGTTTTCAACTACAGAAACTTAAGACGAAAAAAAAAAACTCAAGAGGCTTGGAACATCACAACTTTTACGATTTACAGGCGCGTTATATACTTTCAATTAAGTATGCAATTTGTTTATCTTGATATACAACACATACTTCTCTACTAAATTTACAAAAACAGTAGTGCGTTAGATTAACATAAGTAGTAACAAATTTCAAAAAAAATGAGTATTACTCACAACCGTAAGATACACAATCTTTAAAAGGCAATAAAAAATTCACACTTTTGGTTATAAGATAATCGTCAATATAAAAAAATGTACATAATGCGAAGAGAAAAAGACACCTAGAGTTTTACAAAAAATGTTATGTAAGTGCAACTTCTCTTAAAAATAATACAAATCAATGGAGTTTTTTAAAAATCGAAAATAAAAGTAAATCATTCTTATAACTACACTTAAAGTGGGTGAAATCATACATGTGTATGATAATGATTCAATTAAAATTATAACTAACCAATTGATTTTATGTTATTTTATGATTGAATAACAGCACTAAGTAAAAAATGTCACCTTATACAAAGCGTGTATTTATATGAAGAGTAAGATCAACCTTGTTCAAATATCTAAAAGAAATATCTAAAAGAAATAAAATGCCCATAATTAATGAATTTAACTGACACGCAATTGCCATTTCCTTTTGTAGATAGGATTGTCTAATCAATGCTCTAAATTTGGCAAATTTACTCCTTATCGTTTACGTCAAAGCTTCTTGTTTCTTCTCATTAAGCTAGGGTACCAAATGGCCAAATATAATGCAAAGAATATGACCAATTATCTGGTCTATATATATCCTCTCCAATGAACCCACCATTCAATCTCGTCTGTGTGCATGCACATATCGACATATCGTACACTTTGTATTCAATAATTCATATGATGTGAAAAATTAATTATTATTACTTCATGTATTAAAGTAATCCTCTTTGTCCCAAATAGTTTTAGCCACTAAGAGAGACAATAATTTATTGGACAGCTTGTCCGTGTAATAGACGTTCGTGGCCATTATCATAGCTATGATGAATTGGGTTACTAATTAATGCAGTATAATGCTATGCTAGCTTCTAGCCAATAACCCATGATTCCGAGGAATAGACGACCGACCTCATGCACACTTTTTCTTCCAGTTTGTCAAAAGGAACGACTCAATAGATAACTACTTCCTCTATTATTTTTAAGGATGTAACATTTAAATTTTACCTCCATTTATGTATTTAGTGAAGTTTGTTAGGAACTTCACTTTAATAAACAACAAGAATAACACATGCATAAGAAATATTTATTAGTGATTTAAACCACAATTTCTTTAATTAATAAACTGTAAAAATTGCAACTACTATGTCTTTTTCCTGTAAACTTTAAAAAAAAGAGAGCTTCTTGCGTGTTATAGGTGTGGTTGCGCGCGCCATTGTCAGCCAGCCAGCCAGCTCATTTTCAAAAGGTCATATCTCACTCGTTTCTCATCGGAATCGGGCTTTGACTTGGCGTTGGAAAGCTATCGAGCCAAATTTTCATCTCCAACATGAATTTTCCAAAGATATTGGGTGTGTTGTGAGATATGGCCTTTTGAGGTTGACCCTTAGCTTGTGCACAAACTTTTATGAACAAATGGAAATACTCTTGTGAGCAAATGTAGTTACTTGTAAAAATATGCGGTTACTCTTACCAATAAAAGGGAGTCGCTCCTATAAATAAATATGGTTACTTTTATAACAAAAGGGAATACTGACCAATTTACTCTTATGAACGAATGAGATTACTCATCTGAAGAAATAGGGTTACTTTTGTGAACAATCGGGGTTACTCGTATGATTAAATAGGTGAGGTTACTTTTATGAACGAATGAGGTTATTCGTATGAAAAAATGAAGTTACTTTTATGAACGATTGGGGTTACTCGTATGATTAAATAGGTGATTAAAATAGGTTACTCATAGGATTAAACAATGTTATTACTCTAAAAACTAAACGAGGTTACTGTAAAAAAATAAACTGGGTTACTCATATACTATTTTAAGGTTACGAGTAACAGTAGAAGGGGTTACTATTATAAACAAAATGGGAATACTTATGTGAACAAAATAGGGCTACTCATATGATTAAATGGGGTTATTGATATGAATAAATGGGGTTACTCCTTATAAACGAATAAAGTTACTCGTATTAATAAATGGGGGTTACTTGTGTGCATAAATGAGGATACCGGTATGAATAAATGAGGTTACCGGTATGACTAAATGAGGTTACTCATAATATCAAAGTATGTTACTCATATGATTAAAATAGGTTAGTCATCGGATTAAATAAGGTTACTCTAGAAACTAAACGAGGTTACTGCTAAAAAAAAAAATGGGGTTACTCATATAATATTTTAAGGTTAAGCGTAACAGTAGACGGGTTACTATAATAAATAAAATGGGATTACTTTTGTGAACAAAATGGGGTTACTCATTGTAGACATGATTTTATTTCGCCTACGCGGTGTGAGCACGTATTTGACTACCCCATTGTTAAGGTTTTATTAAATACGTTTTTGAAGTCGCCAACAAGTCTTTAAAGGAAGACTCATAAACCTAATTGGATATTTGGAAAACCATAGGGACATTCTAGGGACTTATCCAATGTAGATTTCCTGGTCATAACTTCATTAATGGGCAAGAACCAAAAAATGAGTTCGGGGTGAGGGTACGAACACGGTCAGGAACCACGTTCGCCCATTGCTGACCTTTACTAAATATCGATTCACAATAAGTTTTATGCAAAAGAATAACCAGAGAATATTTTCAAGCACCCTAAAAACATTAGTCTAAGTTGGTTGATTAAACACATCAAAAGACTATTTTTTGTTGATATGTTATTAAGCAATCAAAATTACGGGGTTCCTAATAGGTTGTCCAAATTATCTAATTAATATTAGAACAATTCCTTAGGTCTTGATTAATAATAATAACATGTGAGGTGATGAAAACACAAACAGGACAATCATAACAATATATAAGAAAAATAGAAAGAAGGAAGAGAGGTTAGAATATACAAAAGAACGGTTTTTTACTAGAGATCTACATCATGAAAGAAAATGTTAGTAACTTCAATAAATAAATAAGAGAGATTTATTCACGAACCCTCAGCAATATACCGTGTGGCTTGGGTAGGGATGCTTATCGGTCGAGTCGAGCCCGAACTGTGGTCTGTTCAGCTTGTGTTCATTTAAGTTTATTCGAGCTCGAGCCGAGCTCGAAGCTTAACGAGCCGAACTTTATTCGAGCTGAGCTTTGCCAAATGTTAAACGAGCCTGACATGTCTATTTTATATAGAGTTTTTACCCCCATCTCTCATTGATTATTGGTCTTAATTGCGCTCCTCGGAGCCATTTTTAGTACTAATGTGCTCCTTGTAGTGTGTTTGTAGCTTCAGGTTGATCATTGTAGGAATTAGTATGTTTTGGTGCATTTCCTACTCGTTTATACCACTACAAGAGATGATGTACTTTTGAGAGCACGAGCATTGAGTTGGATCAGTTTTGAAACGAAGCGAATAGTGAAAGAAGTTGAAAATTGATTACCGTCCACACTTTTGAGGATGATATTTAAAGTTCTACAAATCCATATGCATTGATTTTGCTTGGGTTAGATTCTACATTTCAAAAGTTTTCCAACGAGTGGTCACTTGCCTAATTCCGACAAATAATGCAAGAGTTATGGCATTTTGAAGATGGAAAATTCGGCTTTTTTACACCTGAAGACCGCCCGATCGGGTGATATCCAACCTGGCCGGTCGGGCGATATCCGCCCCGGCCAGTCGGGCGACATGACTTAGCCAATTTCTGCGGTTGAAGAGATCTGCCAACAAAGTTACTTGCGGGCCCGACCCGATGAAATCTGCCCGGCTGGGTCGGGCGAGATGAGGTTATGTGAGAAAGAGGCAGCTGAAGACCGCCCGGTAGGGCGTGGCGAAGACAATGACAACCGCTCGATCGGACGGAATCTGCCCCGGCGACCCGGGCGGGGCTGTTTTGAAGCGCGTGTTGCCTGGTTATTGTTTTAATATAAATACTTATCTTTTTAGGGGAAAAACACTACGTTTTCATATTATTATTTCAGTCATTAGTTTTTCTAAACACTTATTCGCTCAAGAACCCTAGTTTATTCTACATTACAAACACATTGAAGATTTCAATAGAGTATTGTTTTCAAGATTTGTTCTTCAATTGGTATTGTTTCTCATCCCTTACTATTCCCCTTGTATTCTTTCTTGTTATTCCATCATGTTGCTTTCTTATTTAATTGTGATTATTTTTTTCCCCAATTATGTGTGAGTAGTTTATTTTCTAGGAATTTGGGGATCTATGTATACATATGAGGGATTGATTGAATGATTATTTAATTCATTGATTTGTTTGATTCTTGCTATTGAGTTATTTAAGTTAATCTAGAATTTTGGCCAACTGTGTTGATTATTGTTGCAATACAAAGTTATAGACCGAGAGGTAGGATTTTGTATAGCCTCTCAATAGTAAGTTTAGCGATCTATGACCGTGCGAGAACGACTTAGTGAGTTTCGAGGGAGGTAATGTTCGAGAGAAATTACATGTGCCCTAGTTAGATTATTTCCTTGAGTTTCTTCAATCATTCTTGATATCCTGAATTGCATACATGGTGAACCGTTTCCTAGTCTTTCCCTTAATTGAAATTTGTGATTTGATTATTTGCTTAGTTTAGTAAACCAATCCTTTTTTAATATTTGAGATTTATAGGTTTTCTTTTAGACAAAGGAACTATTAACTTATTATTGTGTGATATCTAGGTTAATATATTTATGTAAATATATAAATATATAATTTTTCTATATAAAAGTATAAGCGAGCCCGTTCACGAGCTCTCGAGCCGAGCTTTGCCTAGCTCAGCTTGGCTTGTTAAAGTCTCGAGCCGAGTTCAAATCCGAGCCGAGCCACCACGAGCCGAGCTTTGACCGAGCCGAGCCCGAACTGTTCGCGAACGGGCCATGCTCATTATCACCCCTGGGCTTGGGTCTGAGATAATAACAACCTTCGGGAGGAGCAATCGTGAAGCCTTTCAACGAACGCTTGTGAAGATCGATCAAAATATGTGTTTGTGTGTATGTCTTTTTTGTGTTTGTAAATGTGAAAGTATGAGAGTACGAGAGTTTGCAAGTATTCGAGTGCAAAGAGTACGTGAAAAGTATTTTTTTAGATCCGGAAAATCATGGCCTATTTATACAAAAATATTAAAAAAATGAGATAGAAAAGCAAATTGTGCGTTGCGCAAAGAGTGCGCTGGGCGCACGTCTCTGCGTGACGCACAAATCCACGTCTTAGGCGCAGATGGGTGCGCCTGATGCGTCACAGCCAATACGACGAGTGCACGTGGCGCGCCAGATGCACCGCCTGCGTCAGGCACACTTACAACCTTTTTTCCTCGACGCATTTTTGTACGATTTTCTTTTATCCCTCTAAATCCGAAAATAAATTTTTACGAGATAAAATCTGATTTCACATTTAAAACATTGTTGAAAAGATATACTTCCTCCATTTTTTTAGATGTTACACTTTCTATTTTAGGAAGTTTCAAATTAGATGTTACACTTTTATTTTGGGTAATAACTTCTCTCTATCTCTCTCCTATCACATGTTCACATGAGACCCTTTTGTTTTCTTTCTCTATATCTCTCTCCTCTCCAAAAATTGCCTAGGAGTCCGTGATTTTAAAAGTGTAACATGTATAAAAAAAGGAGGAAGTATTAATTTATGAAAATATTTATAAAAATAAAAAATAAAAAATAATTAATTATCATGAATAATTAATTGGGCTTTTCCAAAGGATTGAGCTTAAAATACAATTAATTATCAGGAATAATTAATTGGGCTTTAAAATAGGACTTTGGATCATTATTGCAAATAAATAAGCTTTTACATTCAAAAACAGTTTCGGACCTGGCTATTCGGACTGCTCTCCCCTTGGGTTGGACCAATTAAGACCGCGGTATGTTTCATCATTGGACCCTTAAATAGGGAGACACGATTATGTGTCTACACTCATATGATTAAATGGGGTTACTGATATGAATAAATGGGGTTACTCCTTATGAACGAATAAGGTTACTCGTATTAATAAATGGGGTTACTTGTGTGCATAAATGAGGTTACCGGTATGAATAAATGAGGTTACTCATATTATGATTAAAATAGGTTACTCATATGATTAAAATAGGTTACGCATAGGTTTAAACTAGTTACTCATATGATTAAAATAGGTTACTCAAAGGACTAAACTAGGTTACTCGTATGATCAAAATAGGTTACTCATAGGATTAAATAACAATATTGCAAAATATAAATATGAGTTTATTTTTGGGAACAATTGGGGTTACGCGAATGAGGTTACTCTTATGAATACAAAAGTAAAAAGGAATTACTTTATACACATATGAAAAATTGAATCAAAGAACAACAAACATGCTGAAAGATTTAGAAAATACTCTTCAAATAAATTGCATCCCCATTTTTTTAAACTGAATCAATGAGGATTTAGGGTTTGTTAAACTGGAAGTGGAGGATTTAGGGAGGTTCTGTCGTTGTTGGAGGAGCATCTGCCATTGTGGGAGGAGCTTCCGTTGTTGTTGGGGCGTCCGCCATTGTTGAAGGAGCTTTCGCTATCGAAGACGAAAGTTGAGAGGTTTGCATTTAAAGGCTCTGTTCTTTTGGACTGAATTGAACTGAACTGAATCTGTCTGAACTGAACTGAAATGAATGAAAATTGTGAGAGGAAACTAACTGAACTGAACTAAACTGAATTTGTCTGAACTGAACTGAATTTTTATTAATTCAGTCCAAAAGAACAGAGCCTAAATGTAGAGAAAAATTATAAGGAGCGGACAAGTTGAAATGGTGATGGAAATTTCCCATGGGCTAATATATATGGGCCGACCACATATAAGAATTTGTGTATAAAAAAAATCTCCCTAATTTTCTATATTTATAGGACTTACAAGATCTCGTATTCCTACTCGAATGTGTAAATTAACACTAGATTTCTAAAATAATTAGGAAACAATATAATTGGAGAATAAGTAATTTCGATTCCTCCTACCTAAACTCCTAACTATATTGAACTTCCTAAAACACAAAGACTTCTTATTTCATAATACTTCTATACTCAAAAGATTTTTTATTAATATATTTGGTGAGCTTGTTGGATTGTAACCAACAATCTCCCCTTCAGGACAAGAACACATCATTTCATCTACAAACGTCACCTGTTTAGATAATACAGACTTCCGATCTTCCATCAATAATTTACTTTCTTCTAACTCGTACAAATTTTTTAGAATTTCTTATATCTTTCATAATTACCAAGTTACTTTTGGTTACCTACATAACACCATCTTTGGCACTACAACCATAGCCCAAATCATTAAGTTTCATTCATTGCACAAATTACACCTAAACCACCTCAATCAGAGGAAGGCAACCTAATACAAACTTCACATCTACCACTCTTTTCCAATAGCAATGAACCAACTAGGTTGGACCACAACAAGGAAAAGAACCAACTTACACTTCACTACAATCCATCAAATTACAGCACTTTAAACATCTATAAACTGACAAACCAAACATAATGGTCGTGTTTGGTAAATGGCTTTTTCATTGGCTTTTGGCTTTTCAATTTGGTCAAACAGCCAAAAAAGTGTTTGGTTATTGGCTTTTTGGTTGGCTGAAAAGCTGACTTTTAAGCCAAAATGAAAAAGCTGCTTGGAGCAGCTTTTTGGATTGGCTTTTGGCTTGTTGGCCCACAAACTCTCTAATAAACAGCTAACAGCCACAATTAATTTTGCCAAACACTTTTGCAAACAGCTGGCTTAAACAGCCAACTTAAAAAGCCAATACATACAACCAATGCTTCTAGCCAGTCAAACAAGCCAATTAAACCAGCCAAAAGCCAGCAGCCAAAAGCTGATTGCCAAACAGCCCCAATCTCTCCTACTAATCTTAGTTGGTATCACAGTACCAATTCTTTGTTTAACAACATTTTTAAGTTGCTTAATACTGCTACTTATAGTAGGCACACTTCCATTCCAATAGCTACTATTCCTTCCTTGCCAAATTGAATATATGATAGTTGCTAGTGTAGCATACATGACTTGTTTCTGAAACTTTGTCCTCCTGCAATTCTGAATCCATCTGTTCAGGCCCTGAATTGTTGTTGTGGTAGCTTGAATATCTAACCAGTTTTTAACAGCTTGCAAACAGCTACTACTAAACTTGCACTGGAAAAACAGATGATTATGAGTCTCAGAAGCTTCAGCACAAATTAAACATGAATCTGTATTGCTTATCCCATATCGTGCCAACTTCTCTATTGTTTGTAATCTAGCTTGAACAGCTAACCAACAGATAAATCTGTGCTTAGGGACACTCAGCCTATTCCTGACCAACATATCCCAAGTAACATTCTCATGTACCCCTTTTAGCTTCTCATACACCACTTGTATAGAATAATCAGTCATTCCCACCAATTCCACTTCACTATAAACAACCTTCAATTGTTCTTTCACTTGACAAACTCTTTTCCAGTACCAACTGGCACCAGCAGTAGGTACATATCCCCACCAATTCTCTCCTTTTATGTAGACTGAATTAACCCATTTTATCCATACATTATCCTTCTTGGATGCTATGGCCCAGACATATTTCCCTAAACATGCAGTATTCCACACTATGACATCTCTGAACCCAAGTCCACCTTGTGCCTTGTTCCAACACAACTGATCCCAGGCCACTGAACCAGGTTTCTGAGTGAATGCTGTGCCACTCCACAAGTATGCTCTGCAAATCTGATTAATCTCCTGTAGCAAGCTCTTAGGCAAAATGAATACTTGTGCCCAATATCTGTGAATACTCATCAATACAGAATTGATTAATTGTATTCTTGTTGTATATGATAAATTTCTGGAGCTCCATATTCTTATTCTTGTTGTCATTTTATCCAGCAACAACTCACATTGTGCCTTAGTGATTCTTTTAGCACAAATGGGTACTCCCAGATACCTAAAAGGTAGCTTGCTCTTCATAAACCCAGAAGCATCTGCTATTCTGTTCTTCTCCCTTTCCTGCATTCCACAAGTATAAAATGCAGATTTATTCACATTTGCCTTTAAGCCTGAGGTCTCAAAAAAAAAATGAAAGCTCTCAACATCAGATAACTGGAAGAAAAATCTCGTTTGCAGCACATGATCAAGTCATCTGCAAAGCACGTGTGAGTAAGCTTCATTTCTTTACATCTGGGGTGAAATTGAAAATGTTCCAATCTGCTTAACTTGTGTAATATCCTGGAAAGATATTCCATGCATATCACAAATAATAGTGGTGACATGGGGTTACCCTGCCTCAATCCTCTTGAAGATTTAAAATAACCCTCCATACTCCCATTTATCATGAGTGAAAACATGGGTGTGGAAACACATGTCATCACAAGCCTTATAAATCTAGCAGGAAGCTCTAATTGAATCAACATTTCCTGCAAAAATGACCAATTGACTGTGTCATATGCCTTCGGAAGATCTATCTTCATCATGCAACTTGGTTGAGCTTGCTTCCTACCATAATGTTTCACCAAGTCTTGTACCACCATTATGTTGAGCACAATAAACCTACCATGAACAAACCCACCTTGATTATCCATTATTATATCAGGCAACACCATTCTCAATCTGCCACACAATACCTTTGTAATACATTCATATAATGTATTACAACAGGATATAGGCCTAAATTCACCAACATTCTGAGGGCATCTTGTTTTAGGAAATAAAGTTATCACAGTGTTATTTAATTCCTTCAACACTCTTCCACTTTGCAAGGTATCTAAAACAGCAGCTACTACATCATCCCCCACAATACTCCAACAATCTCTATAAAAATGTGATCCAAATCCATCTAGTCCGGGTGCTTTGCAACCGGGACCGAGAATAAAGCTCTTTTTACTTCCTCGATTTGTGTAAGGAGCTTCTAAAATAACTTTATGTTGATCGACAAAAGAGGACCTTCTTGAACTATCTGCTGAAAAACTGGCTTTCTACTTGCTTCATTGCTACTCAACAACTGCTGATAATAATCTAAAAAAGCAGAAGCAACACTTTCAGCATTATCATGCCACATACCCTTCTCATCATGTATACTATATACATGATTCTGCAATTTTCTAGCCTTGATACTCTGATGTAGCAGCTTAGTGTTTTCATCACCATTCTTCAGCCAATCAAGCTTTGCCTTCTGGTTCAAGAACTCCATATACACCTTATGCTTAAGCTTATAATCTTGAACTGCCTGCTGCTCTTCCTCTTGTAATCTAAAATCTCATGGCTGCTGGTGCAATTGTTTCTGCTTCTCAATCATTATCTGATGTGCCTGAATCTCAGCAGCTTGCAAATCTGAAAACCCTTTTTTGTTCAATTCTTTCAATGCAACCTTCACTCTTTTCTACTTCTTCATTATGCCAAACATTGGAGTACCTTGAATCTCCACATTCCAAGCTTCTCTAATAAGATCACCAAATTGAGGAGCATTCCTCCACATATGGAAATATTTGAAAGGTTTTCTACCACCTTTAACATCAGGGTGCACTGTGATTAAGGCAGGAGAATGATCAAAATCCCCTTTACATTGAAAATAAACCTCAGCTGAACTGTATATATCCTGCCAAGCTTGGTTTGCTAAAACTCTATCCAGCTTGGAAAACACCCTAGCATCTCCCTGTTGCTAATTGTTCCAGGTAAATAAATTACCTAAGCATTTTATATCTTCAACACAACAATCCATCATATAACTTCTAATATCAATCATTTCAGCTTCTCTAACAGATGAGCCTAACCTTTCATCAGCATTCATAACACAATTAAAATCTCCACATAAAACCCATGAGTCTTGGGTTCTCAAATTCCTTAAGTCATCCCACAATTCAACTCTTCTACTCCTCTCATTAAAAGCATAGACTAAGGTATAAAAGAGACCAGGCAAACTACTCTTAGGTTGCACATAACAGTGTATTAACTGACTACTTCCTTTGATAATATTCACATCAAAACAACTAGGATTCCAAGCTAAAATCACCCTTCCACCATCATGAAAACTTGCATTAGATGTGAAACACCAGCCATTAAATACTCTTTGGTAAAGATTACCTAAATTGATAGCTTTTACCTTTGTTTCCAGAAGACAAACCATGCCTACAGAATATCTGTGAATATAAGATTTCACATCTTTCTGCTTTCTAGCACAATTAATCCCCTGGACATTCCAACATAGGATTCTATCCATGTTGGGAGGGAGGGTTCCCCCTCACCTCTGTTTCTTGTCTTCCAACATTCACCTCTGTGTCAAACCCTTCATCATTCACATCTACCAGAGTAGTAAATGCATTCACAGTATGAGTGGGCTTAACAGAAGCAACTCTTACCTTAATAGGCTTTAGAGCTCTCTGAAAGCCTTCTGGATCCACTTCAGCATTATCTTCCTCTGATGGAACAGATACTTGAGCATGTTGAACAGGCACCTGCTGCACTTCTGTCATCACAACTGGTTGTTGTTATTTTGGAACCCACGCCTGCTTGACAATCTTTTTCCTACAATCCTTAGTATCATGACCCAAATTCTGACATTGTGCACACTTCTGAGGCCTTCACTCATACACCATAGGTAATTCAATGTTCATATTATGCTCATTGATGAAATGAATGGAATATGGAAAATCCTGATCCACTTTCATCTCCACCAGAATTCTTACATACGGTATCTTGTCCCCGTTCCTTGTAGCCTCATCCCTCTTGATTGGATCCCCCAACTTAGATACAATCTTATGCAATGATTTCTCCCCCCAATATTTGAGTCCCAATTTCAATTGAACCCATATTGGAAGCGTTTTCACATCTTCCTTCTCAAAATCCATCTCAACTGACCATGGTTTTAGGATCAAAGGCTTTTTTATCAAAGAAATAATGTCCTGATAAGACCTTATCTCTTGTATCCATTGCCTTGAACCTAACTAAGTAAATTCCCTTCTTAATCATGGCCACTTTATCCACATTAAAAGATCGCCAAATCCTATGAATGAATCCTTCCATTACATGACTAGGAGGATTGGCACCAATTACATAACAAATTATGGATGAGTTTCAAGAATCAATTTCATCCCGAATGTCGCCTAAATCAATTTTAAGCGATTCTCCTATTCCATCCATACAATTGTTATCAACACTCTGTTCGAGTTCAAATTCCTCTTCTACTTCATCCTCCAAGCTTACAACAGTTACTTCATGAAGAATTAGAATATGCGACATACCTTGCTGTTGTATCAATGGCATTTTCTGTGATTCAACACTCTTGTGAATCGATTGTAACCACTCATTGAATGTGTGCCTTATCTCCGATTGCTGTTGCAATTGTTGAATCGAAGATTTTGGAGTATGAACCTCCCCAATCCCTAATCCAAAATCCAGAGCTTCCACTCCCAAAATCTCATCCATCGATTTCGTTCGTAATGCTTGAGAATCCGAATCAGGTCCACGAGCCTTACCTTTCTTTGAAACAGCTGAAGAATCTTGAGATTTTTCCCTCGCCTTTCTTGCCATGGCGACGATGCACAGTAGCATGCACCGAGAGAAACGTAGAGAGAAAATCTCTATAGTTGATATAATTTTATCTTCCCAATCCCTATGTTTCACATTCTTTACCTTCCCAAAGAGTTATATACTTATTACCAATTCTTGGTACGTATCTCACCTTCCCGAGAGTCCTCGTTGTACCATCTTGCATATTATTTATCAAATCACCAATACCCTTAACCTTAACATTCTTGATTAGGTAAGATTAGAGACATATCTTCATATATTTGATGATTAACAAAATCTTCTTTCTTCTCACAAATATGATTCGAACACGCAGAACCCAACACCCTTGTCTTTACTCCCTTTCTCTTCTTCAACCATTGATGCATCATCTATACATTCTCCACTTACGTAATCCACAGACCACATTTGGCTCCCCCTTTATTCTCATCACCCTTCAGCATCTTCATTTTTATCATATCTTCTTTAAACTCCTTGCAAGTATATTGGATATGTCCCAACTTTTTACAGTAGTGATACTCCTTCTCACTATCATCCCTTTTCGGTCTAGAATTAGATGTTAATTTCTCCTTCCAGCTGTTTTGGTTGTTCCCTCTTCCTCTTTCTTCCTTCACGACAAGAGCATTATTGTCCTTTTCATTAGAACTATATACATCAACTTCTCATTCTCAAGCAGTACTACATCTGTTTCATCCACAATCAAAGTACAATTCCCAACTAGCAAACTTGTCATAAGCTTTCTATACTTCCTTTCAGGGAGGGAAGCAAGCAAATTTAGGGCTTTATCTTCTTCTTTATATTAATGATCTAAACTGAATAGTTGTGTTACTAACCCATTAAAAGTATTAATGTGGTCTTTAAGACTATGCCCTCTTCCATCTCCAAATCATAAAAATATATCTTTAAATACAATTTATTTGTCAATGATTTTGACATATAAATTTTCTCCAATTTATCCTGCCAAACATTAACACTAGTAGAATAATTGTATATTGTACGTCGCGGTTTGTAAGTGATCTATTGCAGCATTTTTGGCACCGCCACAAATTAAGGCGCAGCACGCAATAGGTAAATCTATTGCTGCCTATTGTGCGGTTGTATCCCAAAACAACAGCAACAAGTCCAGGTAAAAAAAAAAATTATTTTTTTGATAATTTAAATATTATTCGTTCTCTATCCTAATATTGCATCACTCAAATGCGATTACACCACAAATTAAAAACATTTAACTTACTACAGAGATATATGATATTTTACAAACACTAACTACAAAAAAAATATCATATATCCGATAATAATAATGATATTTTACAAACACTAATTACAAAAAATATTTAAAAAAACGAAAAATGAACAAATAAGGAAAAATAAAAAATAAACGAAAAAGAAAATGAGAGGTATAAAGAGAAATAATCAACGAAACAGTAATAAGGAAAAATAAACGAAAAAAGAAAAATAAAGGAAACATAACTCCAACAGGCTAACATGAGATCTTGAGAAAGGAAAAATAAATTACAAAAAAAAATAGAACTGATAAACGAAAAAGATCGGCGGACTTGGTGCAAGACGGCGACGAAGGGACTTGGTGCAGAAGGCGGCGAAAGCGACGACAGACTAGGAGGTGCGAAGAAGATGAGAGATGAGCGAGACTGAAGCGATATGTTCAGCACGTGGGCGAGCATGATGCGATGTGTTCAGAAGGCGGCGATGTTGGTGCGACGAAGGACTTGGTGCAGAAGGCAGCGATTTCGGTGCAAAGAAGGACTTGGTGCAGAAGGCAGCGATTTTGGTGCAACGAAGGACTTGGTGCAGAAGGCGGCGATGTTGAGCGAGAATGATGCGAGATATTCAGCGTTTGGGAGTGAGAGATGAGGAGGTGCGAAGATTCCGAAGAAGATGAGGAGGTGTGAAGATTAGTGAGTTTGGGAGGATGAGAGATGGTATGAGAGAGGTGTGAAATTGAGAGACGTGCAAAATTGAGAGAGGCGTGAGAGACTGAGAATGCGAGGATAGACAGGGTGAAAATGAAAAGTTGAAACGACGCCTAATATTGAGGGTGAGAGAGAGGGAGTTATAACCCTAGCAACCTTAATATGCACCAATGACCTATTGTTGCGGTTCTTATAAAAACCACAACAATAGATAAATAAAAAATAAAATTTTAATCTATTACTGCGGTTTTTTCTAAAAACCGCAACAATATGATATTTGGACTTTCTTTTTTCCGCACGCGGTCTACTGCTACGTATAGCTAAAACCACATCAATTTAACTGCAACAATACAATAAATTTTTTCTTTTTTCTTTTTACATCAGCAAATTATGCGGGAATTAACTAGCAAAATAAGGAATCTTGTTTAGGCGGCATTGCTTAGCTAGATCATGTGCTTCTTGAACCATAGCTCTGGAGACCTTGGTAATTCTGCAGGATGTCGTCTGTCTAGCAAGAGCGCGCAAGTCTTGAATGATCCAGCTCATACATATGGCAGGATGAGAAGAAGGGGAAAGGTACTTAACCAGCAGCTCAGAGTCCGTAGAAATGGAAATGTGATTGTACCCCGCTTGCTTGGCCCATTGGAGAGCGTGGAAGCACGCCCAAGTTTCCATGAGAAGGGAGGTGGCTGACTGAAGAACCCGGCTTTGCCTTGTCTCTTAAGCATGGTGTGTGGGTCTGTAGCCACCCACGCAATCCAACCCAGTTGCGACTCCTTGTTCCAAGCCCCATCCACTAAAATGCTAATCTCAGGGTGGCGCTGTTACCTATCCCCAAATATAGCCACGAGGAACCCTGGCGGGATACTTGGATCATGCTTGGCCTGACTCTGTTGTAATTTATCGTTGCTCTTCTCAAAAATACTCTGTTGGCCCATGCTTTCCAGTAAACGAGCTCTTATTCCCTCTAAATCATCTTTAATCCCCCGAAAAAGTTGTTCATTCCGTGTACACCATATAGCCCATAGAATACCAATGAACTGTGGTATGCATTCTAAGTGCCTCCCATCCTCCCGGCGAAAATAAAGGAGCCATGCTATAAGCCAGTCCCGGAACGAAACATGATTGTTGATATTGGAAAGAATCCCTAAAGGGCTAGTGAGCCATGCTCCCGCCGCCAGAGGATATAGACGAAAACAATGTTGGAGATCTTCTAGAGCAAGATGACAAACGGGGGCACCGATCCGATATGTCAAGCCCATGATGAGAGAGGTTGGCATTAACCGCAATCTTTGTTATGATACCGCTTCCATAAAAATAGTTTCCTTTTAGGCATGATGTTCAAACTCCATATCAATCGGAAAATCCGGCGATCTTGTGGAGTTGTCATGCTATGAGTTTCATTTTCCATGAGTAGAGAGTAGTAGCCAGTTTTAGTTGTATACTTCCCTGTTCTGTGAAGTGTCCAATATTGAGAGTCATCCTTTCACTGCAGGACTAGTAATTCCATACTCAGAATCTGTCTTGTTGTAGAGGGGGTGAACAGTTGACGAATCAGACCCGCATTCCAACCTTGGCTACCGGGATGGATGAGGTGCTCCACCTTTGTTAAGGCCACATTATTAAGAGCAATATTATCTCTAAATATCGGGATATTACCGTTGACCCATTTGTGCTTAGAAGCGATGAGGAGTCGGCCATTCCCCACTTTCTATGCACAATTACGCGAGATTAAAGAGGAGACAACTTGTAGACCCTTTCTCCCCCAAGAGGACCTGAGCCTGGTGCTTTCACTCATTGTTTTGTTAATCCTAATATTAGCATAGACTTGGGAGAGGAGGAGGTGGGGTTAGCTGTGAATTCGCCATACTTTCTTCATCAACAATGATTTGTTATACACTCCCGAGTTCCGAATCCCAAGCCCTCCCATTCCTTTTGGTAAATGAAGAATTCCTTTCCGACGACATTCGATCCCTTTAGATGAGGAGGAAGCCCAAAAGAAATTAGCTACCATTGCATTAATTTTGTCCGTGATTGTTTTAGGAATCGGAAAAGCGACGGAATATGTGCAAGAGAGGCGATCAAAAGCGAATTAATAAGAGTAAGCTTCCCTTGTTGAGCTATATGGCGTTGATCCCAACTAGATATGCATTTTGCAATTTTCTTCTAGTGTGAGTTCCTTCTCATCTAAAACATAATACTTGATGTCAGGTACAAGGGCTAAACGAATCGTACTTACAACACAAATCTTCTATTCTTCCCAATCTACATCCTTCCTTGGGTTCGACTTTTTGGCTTTCTCCACGAGCACCTTGCGTAATCCTTGTTGGACCAAGATGTCATTCATCATACTCGCTAAAGGGCGAAATTGTTCTTCCCATTAAACAATTCGATCCCGAACTTCGCACCACGAATTACCGACATAGCAACCTATCTTTTGATACCATTTGTTAGGAACTTCACTCTAAAAAATAACAAAAACAACACACAAGGAATTTTTAATGGTGATTTAAATCACCTCTCCTTTTAATAATAAACTACAAGTTAAAAAATAACAATTGCTATGTGTATTTCCTATCTACTCCATAAAAAGTACCTCCCTAATATCCTATATTTGTAAGGCTTACAAGGTCTCCTATTCCTACTAGAATATGTAAACTACCACTAGACTTCTAAAATAAGTAGGATACAATGTAATTGTAGAATAAGTAATTTCCTTCCTAACTAAACTCCTTACTATAATATTTTGATTATATCAAACATTCTAAAATACAAGAACTTCTTATTTCATAATACTTTCATGAAAGTGTCTTGTGTGTAACAAATTACACAATAACTTATTGTGTAACAAACTTCACACGTACGAAACAATGGAAAATCAAAGAGAAATTCATAACGACCATTTTCATGCGAGCTTTACCATAATAATCTAACTCGAGGAGAGAGAAATTCAGAGAGAACGAAACCATAGGAGAGAAAAATTTAGAGAGAACGACACCAGAGGAGAGAGAAAATTGTTCGAAAGCATTTCAAACCAGAGCGAAGCCGCCGCGCCACCGCCATCGGAGAAAAGAAGAAGAAGATAGATCGAGGAACGCCGAGGCCTACGAGATCGACATTCTTCTCACGATTTGGATTATTTTTATGATTTGAATTTCAAAATAATTTCTAACCTAGAAATTGAATTTGAAGGAGGAGAATTTTGAGGAGGAGAGAAAGCATAGTTTGCTCAAATTCTCCTATCGTTGTCGCCGGAAGCAGAGAAAGCATAGTCGAATTCGATTTTGAAGTTTCTCAGGAGCGTCGTCGCCGTCGTGGTGGGGGTGTGGAGTTTCGGTACTACTGACTATCGCATGGTGGTGGTGGTGTGGCTGGTAGTGGCGGAGCCAGGATTTCAAAATCGGGGGAATGGGCACAAAAAAGACAAAAGATATTCAATATTAAAAATTTTACAACGCAAAGAAACATTGTCAAATATCGGGTTGTTTTCCCATTGCCTTTGATTTTTTTGATCTAGGTGTATTACTCATCATTTCCTATATTCATTATTTAATACAAATTAACACATATAAACTAAATATATGAAAATCAATCAACAAATTACCATCATACAAGTATATAAAAAAGCTAATAGAGAAACTAAATCATCATATAAAATTATTAATTTATTAACATTACCTAATTTATACAAATTCACAAATTCACAAAACTTAGCAACAAAGTGCATCAATCACAATTTAAAAATTAGAAAATTCTCACACTTAAGCAAATATTACAATTAATATCAACCAAATAAGATTTTAAATATACAATATAGGAATTAGGAATTAATAATGTAAAAAAAGTAAATTGTTTTAATACCTGATTCGGAGACTGTGGGACAGTGGGACAGCCGCCTGCCAGGAACAGAGGTGTGGCGCGGTGGACCTGATTCGGCGTCGTGACTCATGACTGAAGATGAAGTTTTGAAAATTGAAAGGGTTAAGGGTAGTAGCGTGAGTTATTGGGAAAAGAAGGAGGGAGAAAGTGAATTTTGTTTAAGTTTTGAAATTAAAAATCCTTTTAATTTTTTAGGGTGATTTTTATTTTTATTGATGGACCGGTGGTGTGGTCACATAGGCCCGCCCAATTCTAGTTCTCATTAATTGAGATGCAGTAGTCTGCAAGTGGCAGACAACTGAGACAAGGAATCTGAGACAAGTCAGACAAACTTTATTGCTTTTTTTCTTTTCTGACACTGCAACTCTCCTGCGTCTGGCGCAGTAAGTTTTTTTTTTTTTTGAAAATCCTTAAAAATAATTTTTTAATTCGGGGGGTCATGGCTCCGCCACTGGTGGCTGGGTTTCGTTGGTGTCGTGGCGTCGGGTTTCGGTGGTGGTAATTTATGGTGGAGCTAGATGGATGTGTGCGTGAAATAGAAGATGATGGAAAATAATGGTGAAGTATGGAGTAGTGCGTGTAATGGCACAAAGGACGTGTAAAATGACACACATGCATGGGGTTTTACAATGCCATACTTCATTAGACTCATAATGATATAAGTTATATGAATAATGACATACAATTGGAGAGAGAAACATATTATAAGAGTGAATAATGACACATGTTGGGTGAATAATGACATGAAATTTAAAAATAATGATATTATTTGTATTATAAATGACTCATTTCGGTGTCATTACTACTCATTTCTATGTCATTATTCCGCATTTTTATGTCATTATAGAGCAAACTTATATCATTTGAACATATTTTAATAAATTTGTCAACTCCTTATGTAGCATATCATTACTACACATTCTTATGACACATTACTCTTTTATGTATTATTGAGAACTTGTATTATTATAACTATTTTAATATTATTTGTCACCTTTTATTATTACTTTTTTCAATTCTTTTTATTCATTATAGAACTTGTTATTTAAACCTATTTGATATATTTCACTTTTGTACAATTTATTACTTTTATTGTTATTATTTTTTTTATCTTATGATACATTACTTTTATGAACTCCTTATGTAACATATCATTATTACTCATTTTTATATCATTATAGAGCAAACATGTATAATTTAAACCTATTTTCATATTATTTGTCAACTCCTTATGTATCATATCGTTATTACTCATTTATGTGTCATTGTTACTCATTTTTATGTCATTATAGAGCAAACTTGTATCATTTAAACTTATTTTAATATATTTGTCAATTTCTTATGTACTATATCATTATTACTCACTTCTATGTCATTATTACTCATTCTTATGTCATTATTTAGCAAACTTGTATCATTTAAACCTATTTTATATTATTTGTCAACTCTTTATTTCTGTGTCATTATTACTCATTTCTGTGTCATTATTACTCATTTTTATGTCATTATAGAGCAAACTTGTATCATTTTAAATTATTTTAATATATTTGTCAACTCCTTATGTTCCATGATTCATTTCTATGTCATTATTACTCATTTTTATGTCATTATTGAGCAAACTTGTATCTTTTAAACCATTTTGATATTATTTGTCAACTCCTTATTGTTATGTCATAATTACTCAATTCTGTATCATTATTATTCATTTTTATGTCATTATTCAAACTTGTATAATTTAAACCATTTTGATATTATTTGTCAACTCAATATTTTTGTGTCATTATTACTCATTTTTGTGTCATTATAACTCATGCTTATGTAATTATTGAGCAAACTTGTATCATTTAAACCTATTTCGATATTATTTGTCGATTCCTTATTTCTGTGTTATTATTACTCATTTTTGTGTCATTATAATTCATTTCTATGTCATTATTGAGTAAACTTGTATCATTTAAACCTATTTTCATATTATTTGTCGATTCCTTATTTGTGTCTCATTATAACTCATTTATGTGTCATTATAACTCATTTCTATGTCATTATTGAGCAAATTTGTATTATTTAAACCTATGTTGATATTATTTGTCGATTCCTTTTTGTGTGTCATTATAAATCATTTCCGTGTCATTATTATTCATTTTTATGTCATTATTGAACAAACTTGTATAATTTAAATTTATTTTGATATTATTTGTCAACCTAATGTCATTTATATGACAAATGGTTCATTATGTAAAGCTGTCATGTCATCATTATCTACCAAACATGTGTCATTTTTTCAGCAATATCATTTTCACTTATTAATCTTTATATATAATTCATCAATATTACACAACTTTTTTTTGAGAGGATTATATTAAACAACCTAATGTCATTATTTATCACTTTCATGACATTATTCCCAACACATGTGTCATTATGTTTTTTATTAACTTGCAATCTCTCTCCCTCCGCCCCCTCAAAACCTCAGCCATCCACCAGACCACCACCACCCAAGCACCCATATCCTCATCACTTCACCTCCTCTCACCACCGCACACCACTGCATCACCTTCAAAGCTCACGATACCAGCGCACGACGCCTTTAAACACCAGCCACCAGCGACACTAGCCGAGCAACTCCATTGCCTCCCAAACACAATGACGAAATCAATTATCGAAATGAAGGAAGATTCAATGGCGGAGGAGGAGAGATAAATTGAGCGACCTATCACCTAACAATGGCTTCCAAGAATCGTCATGGATGTTGAAGTTCATAGCTTCAAAAATCCGTACATTATCGCGAAATTATGGAGAATGAGGTAGGAAATTATTGTATAACAGTTACACCTAATACTTTCATACTACTCAAAAGACAGTTAATATTTGATGTGCTTGTTAAATTGTACTCCAACCCAACTTAAATTCTTTGTTGACAACGAACGAGATGTTTGGTTATTGAGTACTCCATCAAGCTCAAAGTCAAACCCATGCTCAAGCAAATTTTTTGGAACAACAACAATTGAGTTTGTCATATTCCAGATCAGAGTTGGCAAAAATCTTTATATATTGGCTGGCTATAGAATCACTGCCCATAACACGCTATGTCCAATGTCCACATAATGACATAATGATTTTCATTACCCAATTTTCTTCTTTCCTTTTTATTTTTATTGTTTTTCGGAGTTGGACCTTTCGATTATTATTTTCGCTTACTATTCCACCTCTTTGGACAATTTCTTACATACACGTCTAGGCGGTTTTCCATATGTTATTTGCATTAGTAGCAAGAAAAAGATTAAACAAACACTCTTATTTCATTTATTTTATCATCCCTTCAAAAAGAAAGAACACCTTTTTATAAGTAAAATGGACTAGAGCTGTAAAATCATTTAATTTTGTGTGCAAAATACCTACTATTTAAAGTCCATTGTCTTATGAGGCCCCAAAATCTGAAGTACTCCCTTTGTTTTCTTTTTTATCTTTCTCACTTGTAATCTCGACACTATTTATACTTAGAGAGAATGTTATCAATTATTCTCAATTATTTATAAGAAAATATATAGTCATGTGGAGCCTTGTTTGATTCGTCTCAATTAGATTTAATCGTTATAATTTTTACTAATGTATAATGAAAGATATTTAAGTTTAAATATGTGCATTTGAAGACACGCACAATTAAATAAGAATGATAAAAAATAGAGGGAGTACATGTTTATTTTAATTATATCATTATGGCTAGCTAACAGCCATACTTTGGTCTTTACATGTTTTATTGTTTAAATATGATTAGAAGTATTTTCTAAAATATGTATTTATTTCGAAATCATGCATAATTATCTAATTTTTAGGGCTTAGTCTTATAATAAGCACAAGTCCTAATATACTGAAAACGGCTCCACAATTGACATGGTAAATTCTACAATAGATATGAAAGATAAAATCTAAGGAATAATGCGCACAAATTCTTTATTTAAAGGCTCATTCTCTTCACCTTATATAAGCTTTTATCCTACTCGCCTTTGGGAAATACATCATTAAGACTGGTTATGCCAATTGTTGTGGAATATGTCTCTTACACATAAGAGGAAAGTTTTTGAAAATTATAATTTTTAATATAACTTCTAATATATATTTTCGAAAATTATAATTTTTTGCCGTTGGAAAGAACTGAAGAGTACTTTAAAATAAGATCCATTTATAATATTTTAAAATCTTGTAATTTTATATATGACATTCAACCTCAATAAAGACTATCTATATATTTACATACCTTAATTTGACATGTGAAATTATAAAGGTCCAATTCTTTTGTCCTCGATGGAATTTGATGTGAAATAGAATTGCAAAGTACAAATAAAAAAAAAAATTATATAATACATTTGAAAGTTTGTAAAATAAAGTAAACAATTTCTATATAATCCGTTAAAATATTTGAACTAATATAATTATTGTGAAATATTTTTTATCAACTAATTTGAGAAGTGTTTGGTATTAGTAGGATTCATATTGTTTTAAAATACAACTAATATCTGACTTTTTTAAATGCTTAATTATTATAAGTCCTGACCCGATCGTGTATTGCATGGGGGTGAAAACTACTAACTAATATATAAAGCGGAGTCTAAAAGCTAGCACACAAGGTTGTGAGATTTGGCATCCTTATTAGATGTCATTTGCCATGCTTATTAGGTGTCATGTCATTATTTTTAAAAAGAAATAGAGTTCTAGATTTATAAAAATACATATATACTTAAGAAAATAGTAAATTCATTATAACTACTTTTGATATATATTTCGAAAAATTATAATTTTTGTACTATTATATAGTATTTTAAAATAATATCCATTATAATATATCTAAAATTTTGTGAAATTAGACATTTCTCTAATATTCCCTAATATATTTGAACTAATAATATTATCATGGAAATTTTTTTGATCAACTAACTTGAGAAGAGTTTGATATGGCTAAGATGCATGTTATAAAATTTCATTATTTGTTTTTTATATAAAATAACAATAAAAATCATGGATCAACTAAAAGTAATATATAAAAGAAACACAAAGCTTTATATGCGGCCAACCACAGTGACACACCTATAGTTACCGGTGTGGCTGATCCACATGCATATAAACCATAAACCAGTAACAAAACCATTAAAATATACTTTAATGAATGTTGTTAGCACTTAATTTCATTAAACACATATGAAGCTTAAAAAGTGATTACATAAGTTTTAGTGATAGACAAGGAAACACTTTTCAACATATCTAACTGATGAGTGGAGATCTTTGCATAATGAATTGTTTCATATGTACATAACATATATTTAATTCGATCCGTGAACACAATGCCTACTAACAAAAGGTAAGTTTTATCTTAAACTTTCTTCCTAATTTTTTTTGCTCTTAAGCATATACTCATGTCTTAGGCATTATGATCAAACTATCATGAATCTTACGTGCTATGCTATTGAAAATAAAAAGGTGAAGGATATTAACTGAACCAGTGAGGTACAATCAGATCAAGGATTATTTGAGCAAAGAAAGGCAAGATTGAACTCTCAAAGCTAAGGTCATAGAATGTGAGATGCAATAAACCCGCAAACCAACCATTGGCATTATCTATGTTTGACACTGAAATTCAAGGAACTTACACAATTAGATTTTGGCTTCAATGTCGTAGATATGGTACCATAATGGCTTGCAAAGCTATGATTACATGAATCACAGTAGACAATGATTGGCTCTTCTCTTCCTATTCCAAATGCAGATCAAAGATACAAAAAGAACGTGAGATTTTTTTCTGCAACAAATGTGTGTAAGAACCAGAATTTCCAATAACAAGGTAATATATATTACTTCAAGATCTAAAAATTAAATTTCAACTATTTTAATTATACAAGTTGGAATGCACTTCAACTTTGAGATAAGGTTGAATGACTTCAATTTAGTACGTAAGAAAATTTAAAAGTCTACATTTTCTACGCGAAAAGCCCGGACATTTACCCGGGGTACCAATACTAGCATATTGTTAGACCATGTGGAGAAGCATTAGAGTCAAACACGTGTTGCTCCATGTCAAGCACTGATATAGCGCCACTTCAGTATATTCATTTTATTGATTTCACCGGTTTTATATGAGCATATAATAAGGAAGCTTAGCTGTCCATTTTCTTTCCGAGTCATCTCTAAGAAAAAGGAGGAGTGCCCATACGAGAGAGAAGATGTGTAATATCCCTCATGATTGCTTTAGCAGGCTACTTATTCCAACAAGATGCATCTTTTTTTTTAGGGAGTTCATTTCCTTAGTTACTCTACAGTTAAGTGTGTTTGGCTGAGAGTAGTCATGGATGGGTGACATCCTGGGAAGTTTATCGGGGTGCGTATGAGTGAGGACAAAATGCGCTGGAAGAACCTGTGTTGGTTATTGATGACAGTTGTTGGCCCTGGATGCGCATTGGTGACGATAGACTCGACTCCTTATGGGTCGGGTGTTACAAGATGACTTGATGGACTTTCACGCTGATGGTTGGAGAGAAGAAGTAACTCGTGAGGTGTTTCTTCCCTTTGAAGCTGAAGTGATCCTAAGCATGCCCATTGTGTTTGTGCCACTTGATGATATTTTTGTGTGGAGCTATGAAAAGGCGGGTTCATATACGGTGAAGTCAGGATATAAATTTATTACTTTTTTCAGGAATTATATGGAGGATGTAGCAGGGCCTTCAATGACTTCAAAGTTGTGGATTAAAATATGGAGTATTGTGGTTCCTCCAAAAATTAGAATGTTTATTTGGCGATCATGTAGTGGGGGCGTTACCCACTTCCCAAAACATTCATAAGAGAGTGAAGACAATGTCTTCAATATGTCGAAAGTGTTCCAGGGAGGACGAGTCAGACCTTCATGCGGTTGGGCTCTGCAGCTACGCAAAAAGTATGGGATTTTTTGACTTCAGATACAATGCAATTCTACCCACTAGTGGGATATACAGTTGACTGGGTGGAATGGTGGCTGCACAAGTTGGATGATGGGAAGAAAGCGAAGGCTGCAGAGGTGGCTTGGAGTGTGGAATGAGAGGAATACGGTCCTCCATGGTGATGGTAGTGATGTGCGCCACCCAGAGGAAGTGGGCTCGCTGCATCTTGTCTCGCTGGAAGCGTATGTATGAGAATGCTCGTGATGCTGGAACACGGGTAAAAGGGGGCGGTGGAGGAGAGAGACTTCAGCAAGGTGACGAGTGCCTGGGTTCTTAAAGATCAACGTAGATGGGGCAATCTTTAATGACGTTGGTGTAGGAATGAGGGTGGTTATCCGAGATGAGAATGGCATTTTGGTTAGTACGACGTTTAAGCAAGTGAGCTTGTGTTGGGAATTGGGATGTGAGTGTCACGGAGGCAAAATCCGTAATGCTTGGGATGAGATTGGCGATCCAAAGTAATCCAAAGAAGATAATGGTTGAGAGTGATAGTCTTTAGGTGATAAATTTGATAAACCGCAAGCAATTTGATGGCTCGCTTGTACGAATTATTAGTAGGGAGATATGGTCACTTGTTAATTATTTTGATGATATGCTTTTTTCCCATGTATTTAGAGAAGCAAATTTAGTCACCCACACTATGGCGCACCTAGCTCCTCTAGAGTTCACTACTAGAGTATGGGTTGGAGAATGTCTTAGTATTGTGGATCATGTAATTACTTCTGATTTTTGTTTGCTTAATAATAATAGCTAAAAGTTTGTCGTTTTCCCCTCAAAAAAAAAAAAATAACGTGTTGATTCATGTCAAGCGCTGACATGGCGCCACATCACTATTTTGATTTTATCGATTTCACCTTTTTTATATGAACATATAATAAAGAAGCAAGTTATTAGTTATTAACTTTATGGCTTTATTATAAATTAAAGCTATAGCTTGGTTGTTGGACAATCCATGACAGCGCTTGACATGGAGCAACTCGTAGGCTCCAATGTTTCTCCACAGGTTTTAATAATATATATACATATAGATATAGATCACAACAAAATTCATTATGCACATAAATTTGACAATGTAAAAGAAAAAGGATGTGATCATCACCAAATAGTAATATCCGGAGTTAGATTACAAAACATTCAAAGCTTCAATTTGATCCTCCAATAGTAAAATAAAGATATACTATATTGTACTAATTTGGTTCAAACTCAATCAAATTAGGTGAAATTTTCAACGAAATGGCCATGCATGTAGAAAATTCAAAGAAAGATGAAAGCCCTAAACTGAATTCAAGAAGAAATAAGAAAAGCCCTAAACTTAACTCAAGAAATTGAGTATTGGGATTTCAGAGAAATCAAATAGAGCCAAAATTGAATTTGGTATAATTGTGGGCCTTGGCCCATGTACCAGATATTAAGCTCTTAAGTCTCAAGTATATATACAGACTTGATCTTACTCAATAGGGAAAAAAAAGGTATAGTTCATGGCCACATGGGACAACCAAGTATTCTGGGCCCTGGGGCACAAATCAAACTTGATATAGTTTGACCACAAAAGTCAAACCGCGAGCATGTATAAAATTATGTGGAACCTTTCCTGCAGGCTGCAATAACATGACATAAAATGATAAAATACAATATGTTTATCAAAGCCACTAGCAGACTAGCTCTATAAACAAGTAAGAACTATTAGTCCCATCTCAAATTGTACTTCATGTCCTAAACTCCTATGGTTCTCTTCCTACATATCTACTACCTAAAATTATCATTAGATTAACAGATCTGACGATAATCGATCAGAACACGAAGACAACGCCTGATCTTGTCTTCTCTTGATGACAGGTAAAACAGGTGAAATAGTGACCGGGAACCAGCATGACTGCATGAGACTCTTCTGTAAAGTCCGGCGACTCTTGACGACAGGTAACAGGTGAAATAGTGACCGAGGACCAGCATGACTGCATGAGATAACCATCTTCTGATACAAAAGTATTCCAGTAGGCAGTAGCTACTTTCTTTGGAGACAATTTTATTAGTCTGTACACCAAATGATACATACAAATGCCATCTTGGCATTTATTTTCAAGGTAAGAACTTCTCAAGCAGACTGCCAAAGAAGAAACTGGTTTTGGCCCATCCTCTAGCTTCATGGGGTGCCATAGCGCTGACCGGATCTTTCTTCACGTTGAGCATCATTGTAAGTCCAATTTCTTTTCGGAGCGCTTCAATAGTCTTGACATCTACCGGATTCCCTGAAGAATCCCTCACATAGAACACATTCTTTGCCTTCTCTCCAACAGTGGACACACCTGCTCTCATTACTGACAGTCCATTTTCTCGGAGAATCCTTGTCACTTCTGATAGTAATCCAACTCGATCCTTTGCGCACAGTTCTAGACTTAGACCCTGCTTCATAAGCATCAAGTTAGTTTTTAGATAAACGCTCCCACAAGATAGTTGTTTCTTACGATATGAACAACTTCTAGCCATTGTTACTCAAAACTCTTCATTTCAATTCAAGTACCCATGTCAGATCCTAGGCATGAACACTTTAACACTTTGTTTTGGGGCCAAAACTACTAAAATTATACTTAAAATAGCCGACTGAGTCCGAGTAACATAGCTGTGATAGCTCCTAGCATTTAGAGAATCATATAGACTCTAAAGTCAGTTATGTTGTTTACATATACTCCCTCAATCCCATTATAAATTTTGCACTTCATATATAGTGTTTCTAAATGAGTTTCACACTACCTTTTTAGGCTAAGTCAATAAGTTGATAATAGTTCCCACTTTTCTCTCTCCATTCTATCATCTTTTTCTATCTCCATCCCAACATTTTCTCTTCTTTTTCCATCTCTACTCACGGGCCTAATTTTTAATGAAGTCTCGCAACTCTTATCAATGCCCAAATGAAGTTCTAAGTTTAATATGGGATGGATAAAGTAATAATTAACACCTATGGAAAAGTTCCTGGATAAGTGGAGATCTTTAACTACTTAGTAAGAGTTTTTTTGTCATTTTACTCGTCCAATTAACACACATTGATTGAGCTACATGACCCTTTAGTCGGCCGATTATGCTCCCACACCTCTTAGTCCCTCCCTGTTTGGGATTTTTTTATGCTGATTATTGTTCAAAAGCATAGAGCAACAACAATTACTAATAATTTAGTTTTCAGAGCAATCTCCTCTTTCACCCACTAACCGTAAAATTGTATACCAGCACAAAATCAATTCTGTTCTCTTCAGTTCAGAAATGGTGCTCAGGACCTTCCCAAGAAATATGTTCTCACTAGAAGTCTAGAACTTCCTACCAGAAAAAACAATTCAAGCAAAGTACAACATATTTTGTGATAGTACTTACGTCGCTTATTCTCCTTTGAATGGCAGCTTCAAGGCATTTGATAACCCTGTCCTTCTCTCCTTCCATGTCAACTGTACAGCCATCCATATGTCGAATGTAGTACTCCTGTAACTCCGTTTATCAGCAATTTAGTGTTGCAGTAGAAATAAATGTTGGTTACCGAGGAGTTTTGTCCTTAGGCTAAGGGATCAAAAGCAAGGATATTAAAACTTTTTATGCATATGGTAAACACATGGAAGGTATTCTGATGCATGCACTTAAAAAATAATGGGAGGAAAATCTTTTTCAACCTATATGAAGATCAAGAGGGGGAAGCATTAAACTTCCAACACTTTTTATAACTAAGAAACAGAAAGGCCTTAGTTGAACAATGTGCATCTCGAACTTCCTGGAAAATATAACAGAATATCTGTTAATATTTTGGAGGATACAATAAAAAGAATCTGTCAGCAAAAAATTGAATCAACCAAAAGATGTTTTACAATAAGTTCATCAGGTAATTTTTCTAACTTGAGATCACCCTCTTGATGTTATTTCTCCACTCTCCGAAAGTGTTACACTAGATGATAACATAAACTTGCTCCTATTATCAGTGAAGCATAGACATAAACTTTGACAACGCAAGAAATTATTAAACCATACTAATTTCCTTTCCAACAAATTTGGCAACTTAAATGATTTTGGTACCTGCGATGCATATGGGCCATCAGAAGAGATGGTTGCATGGAAAACAACATACTGCATATCTGTAAGTGTGCAGACAATATCAAACATAAGCTTCGGTCGATCCTTGCACTTCAATGTAACTACCGAGTACCCTTTTTCCTTACAATGTTCAACAAAGATTTTAGGCTTGAGAGGAGGAGGATATTCCACTTCGGTTGCTGTGACAGCACCTTCATAATCCCTGTCAGCAAACATCATCTGATGAAGACGTCGATCAACATGGGTGAATCCCATGGAAAAACTAGTGTGAGTCGCTTGCTCATCGTCTTGGGTCCCACCAAGAATGTTCTTGATCTGCTCTTCCATCAAAGATAATTTGCTAGGGTCATTCACAGCACGATAGGTGGTGTCGTCATTAACATATAGGACACAAGCTATTCGTGTGTTGTGGGTCCAAACTTCAGCAGCAGCTATGTTGAAGTGAAGGTCAGCGAGAACAGCAAAGATCTCCGATAAGAGACCTGGACGATCCCTGCCTATCAGCTCAACTGCTGTGTGATCACCAACAGAGTGTAGTCCGACACTTTTTCCTGGCCAACTCTTTATCCAATCAGCTGCTTGGCCTTTGGGTCCCAAAGCCTATTGAGAGACGAGGTGCAAAAGTAATTAATTACATTTTGAAGCATCAGGATTTTTTGACTTGGCACTAAAATTACTTTAAAACACTAAAAACATGACACCAATAATACACATGTCCCATATACACATGTCCATAATACAGCTGCAAGTTTTCTGTCCTTGAGTTTCCTGGGGGATTGGCTTCAGAAATTAAACGACGTTGCTTTTGAAAGATAGGTTGCTTTTGAAAGATTCACTCTTGTCATCAGTCGCTTTCCTGAAGAAGGGCTACGGGATCAGTTGGGTAAATGAACACCTGAAGGGTGAGAAGCTCTGGTCTCTTAGCAAATAAGGCTGCAAGGTTGAAAGTGAACAGAGATCTGATATAATGCTTTTTGCTTGTTTGTGTCTGTTTATCTACGAAAAGCTGCCTGAGTGAATTTTAAAGGCCTCTTTCTAGCTTGCCTGTGCAATGCTTTTGTTTCATTGTCATTCGTTTAGCCCATGAATTTATGACAAGAAGAAAAAGAGGAAATCAGAAATAACTCATTACTACTAATCTTACTATATATCACAATTGGTAGTTCAGACTTCAGAGTTTGTCAACAGAGTTCTTTTATATTGAAAAGAAACTCTCAGCTTTAGATTAAGAATTACAAACTGAACTGAACATGGACCACTGAATTGCCACATGCTTCTTTTCTGCTGTGAAGGAATAGGTAAATTGTTTTCAACATCAGAAAGTCTAGTGTAAATAAGCTCCTTTCAATTGCAGAGACAAGACCAAAGGACTTTTTTGAAATTATTTGGATTGGAACTATGAATCCCGAGGTGGCGAGGCCCAACCTAGGCTAGAGACTCATTAGGGGGGCAATGGTATTATGGTATTGCAGCACAGAGATGGCACAGTCGAAGTAGTCCCAAAATGGCGAAGTATCTCTCTCTCTTTTACCACTACATACTATGAGGCATGGAAACCTCAAAGACCTGAGGTTTTCCCATTCCCAAAACCCATAGCCTTTCGTGTTAATGGAACCCAAAAATGACTAGGACCTGGATTTCCCCGCTCCGGAAACGTTCCACATATACATATATATGCCTTACTGAATACAGTTCAGCTTGCTAGATAATTCCAGAAAGATACTAATAGCTGCAATCCAATATGTGAAATAACAAGACCATTATGAAAAATCTATATCAGTATATTGCTGCCGTTGATGGATAGTCCCCATCATGAAGAGGCAATTATGTACAAGCTAATAAAGATGGTTGAATGCATATATAACACATGATTGCACTGTTGATCTCCGGGACGATTGACATACCTTTTCTATATATTCTATGGTCCTGCTGTCTGTAATCTTCTTCCCGTTTTGATCAGTAACATGGAAGACTGTTGTTTCATAAGGAAAGAGTAATTTTAAACATTAAAAGACAGTCAAAGCAAGAATTTTACAGATAATACGAGCAGAAAACTAAAATTATTGACATTAACAGTAAACAACTACAACAACAACAACAACAACTAAGCCTTATTCCCAAAGTGATTTGGGGTCGGCTAACATGAATCGTCAACTGAAACCGTCACCAAAGGAGATGGCATCGCCAAGAGTGATAAAAAGGTTTTTTTTTTTTTTTTTTTTTTAAAGCAAGGTTTACACCAACAAGTTTTAAAAGAGGTTTTCAACAAAAGGTTTTAATACCAACACAATTGAGAAAAACAAATAAATGCGAAATCACACCCCTTCCTCCTCATGGATACCGCCCTCCACTCACTTCTATCCAACGTCATGCTCTCCTAAATCCCAAGTAACCTCATATCACTTTCAATTACCTTCATCCAAGTCATCTTAGGTCTTCCCCTACCCCTTACAACTTGGTTACTCCTCCACTCTTCAATTCTTCTCACCGGTGCATCACCTGATCTCCTTTTCACATGACCAAACCATCTTAACCGATTCTCCCTCATCTTTTCTTCAATGGATGCAACTCCAACTTTTTTCCGGGATCACTTCATTTCTTAATCGGTCTTTCCTTGTGTGGCCACACATCCACCGCAACATACGCATCTCCGCCACGTTCATCTTATGGACGTGGCATTGCTTTCACCGCCCAACATTCGGTGCCATATAACAAAGCAGCGCCTAATTGCCTGCGGTAGAACTTTCCCTTCAAGCTTTGGGGAATGCCGGAATCACAAAGGAATCCGGTGGCGCTTTTCCACTTTAACCAACCCGCGTTAATTCTATGAGCCACGTCTCCATCCGGTTCTCCATCCTTTTGGAGAATGGATCCTAGGTAACGGAAGACGTTCGATCCTTGAACCACTTTGCTATCCAAAGTGACCGCCTCGCCTCATCTGCTTGTAACCCCACCGAACTTGCACTCCATATACTCCGTCTTACTTCGCTCAATCTAAAACCCCAGGGCTTCTAATGTATGTCTCCACAATTCCAACTTTCTCTCAATACCTTCCTTTGTTTCATCAATCAACACAATATCATCCGCAAACATCATACACCATGGTATATCATCTTGAATTGACCTCGTTAGTTCGTCCATGACTAGGGCAAAGAGAAAGGGACTAAGTGCGTAACCTTGATGCACTCCGATCGTAATAGGAAACTCTTACGTCCTCCCCACCGTAGTCCGCACACTCGTAGTTGCCCCCTCATACATATCCTTGATGATATCTATATATTTTTGTGGAACACCTTTCGCCAACGCCCACCAAAGTATTTCTCTTGGTACTCTATCATATGCCTTCTCCAAATCAATGAAAACCATATGTAGATCCTTCTTCCTATCACGGTAATGTTCCATTGTTTGTCTTAAGAGGTGGATGGCCTCTATAGTCGATCTTCCGG
Source organism: Beta corolliflora (assembly GCA_947648045.1). Lineage (NCBI taxonomy): Eukaryota > Viridiplantae > Streptophyta > Magnoliopsida > Caryophyllales > Amaranthaceae > Beta > Beta corolliflora. The sequence continues at coordinate 2,089,821 of CANSZD010002984.1, forward strand.
GCATAAATCCAAATTGGTTCTCCGATATCTTCACATGTTTCCTAAGTCTTTGCTCAATCACCCTTTCCCGAGTTTCATCGTATGACTCATTAGTTTGATTCCTCGGTAGTTGGTACAATCTTGTACATCGCCTTTGTTCTTATACAAAGGAATCAAAGTACTCTTCCTCCATTCTAATGGCATTTTGTTGTGTCTCCAAATCATGTTGAAGAATGTTGTCGACCATTCGATTCCTCTCCCCTCTAAACACCTCCAAACTTCGATAGGTATGCCATCCGGCCCCGTAGCTTTCTTCAATCCCATCTTTTTTAATGCCGCAACGACTTCTCCCTTTTGAATCCTCCTCATAAACTCTCGATTTAACATACTTGGCGGAATGTGTACATCCCCGATGTCTTGTGCTTTATCACCGTTGAACAAGGTATCAAACAACGACCACCACCTATCCTTTATCTATTCATCCTCCAAAATAACTCTTTGGTCCACACACCTTGACACATTTTACCTTTCTTATGTCTCTCTTTGTCTTCTTGTCCCTCATACGCGCAATTCTATAAATGTCTTTTTCACCTTCGTCAGTATCCAATCTTGCATAAAGCTCTTTGTTTACCCGTGCTTTAGCTTCCCGCATCGCCTTCTTCGCTTCTTTCTCGCCTCTTTGTACTTCTCATAGTTCACATCATTCGCTATCTTTTCCCAAAAGTTTATAACTTTCTCGTTTGTTTTTTATCGCTTGTCTCACCTCCTCGTTCCACCAAGATGTGTCCTTACTTGATGGTACAGTTCCTTTAGATTCTCCAAGGGCCTCTTTCGCCACTTCCTTTATACCAAGTTCTATCTTTGTCCAAATCGAATCTACATCCATTTCCGTGTTACAAGCCCAAATATCTTTATTAGCCATCTTAGCTAAGAAGTTCTCTTTGTGCTCCCCTTGGAGCTTCCACCACTTGATTCGCGGCTCCACATTGGGTTTTCGCTTTCTTAAAGACTCCCTACCCCGGAAATCAAGCACGACTAGTCTATGTTGGGTGGTCGCGCTCTCACCCGGTATCACCTTGCAGTTTGTATAACTCTTCCGCCAACCATTCCTTACTAAAAAGAGGTCAATCTGACTCGCGTTACTTCCACTCCTATACGTCACAAGGTGAGATTCTCTTTTCTCAAACCAAGTGTTCATAATACTAAGACCATAGGCTAATGCGAAATCCAAGATATCACTTCCAGCTTCATTTCTCTCCCCATACCCAAACTGGTCAACTTTAATTTAGTATTAGATAGAAGTTCCAATGCCAAAGATTGAAACGATCAGAAATCTTAAGTTTGAGAGCCACGCACCATCCATAAACCATCCACCATCAGAGGAAATGTAAGCTTTGGTGATGATGAGATCAAGATCAGTTAGGATTTGTACGACTTCCAGCAGTATTCCTGGTTTGTTCATGCTGTCAACCTGTTCCAAGAGAAAGACTATTTACATGTTTACTCTATGTGAATTGACACAAATCAGTACATAACATGGTACAAAGAAGAAGATCAAAGGCTGATTATTCAGAGACACGAGGGGATCTTATAACAGATAGGTTAGCAACCTCCTGTTCGTCAGGAATGTCAACACAAATTAAGACACAACAGCACTCGACATGCTAGATTCCTGCCAAAGATGCAAGGACATGTCTGAGAGACAGGAGGTTCTCTAACTGATAATTAAATAACTTCTATGTCATCGATTTAAATCACTTCTCCCAAAAAAAGGAACACTATCATGGTATCACTCGTTTCATTGCACAGTTGAAAGTCATCAATCGACTATATTGCAACCATGAAACCATATTTAGAGATGCCATAAGATGAGTAAATGATACTATCAAGCTCATCCTGTATCATTGTCAACAGGAAGATACAAAGACTTCCTCTAAGAGAATCAAACTACATGCTAATAATGTTAGACATTACAAGCCGATAAATGTAAAAAGCACCAAACATAGATGACCATAAAGAAGCTAGATAAACCATAGGATCCCACAGCACCTTAATTCAACTAGCTCTACTACATAGATACATTCATTTTGTTCCAACCATAAAGCTGAAATCATCGCCAGAAAAAGCATCTTCGAAGATCCTAATGATGTTTATTTTTCCCAAAACCAACCCATTTCACTTGTAACTGCCCCATGAAAGAAGCAGAGGACAACCAAGGCTAACCTTTGCAGTTTTCAGTTTTGAGAGATCAGACGTTGTATGTAAAGAATAATTATTTCGATTCTTTGAATGGTCATAATCAAACTGATCCTTCTAATTTTGATAACTAACAGCTATAAGCCTATAACATTTAAGGCCATTTTTGAACCAATTAAAAAGGAAAAAAGAAAGCTGGCAATGATACCTAACACACCCTTAGCCTTTTCCTTACAGTATTAGGGGTTGGGGGGGGAGGGTTGGGCGTATTGTGAGTAAGTGTATACTTGTATATTGACCATCAGAAGATGAGATTCTGACCTTAACTAGGGTGCAGTCCCTGCAACTGGAGTTATCCACAGAAACCCTGAAAAGAAGACCAGTTAAAGCTATATGTAAACAAGAGAAACTGTATAATATCATCTCAAAGTGTTTCAGAAGAAAGCATAGTCAGGTTACAAACCTCGGAGGATTAATTCTGATGCTCAAGTTTTCATATTCAGGATCAAAATATGGGCCAGCCATGTTATTGTCTTCAACAAGATTCAAGAGACTTTCCAGGGGATGACAGCTGATTCAACAAACACTAAATAGGCTACATCAAATCAAAATGTTTAAATTGAAGATAACATTACCCATGGCTTTTTACATGACCATTATTTTGACTTACCTAGCTTCACAAGAAGAGGGTGGAGTCCTGGTTTCTACCCTTGAACTCACCCCTAGTCCTGCACCAACTTACATCGTACAACTTCGTACAACTGGAATCATTGACCTTGCAAAAACAAACAACAAAAGCTACTTGAACCGAATTCAACATTGTCAAGACAACTCTCTATATCAATAAAACGATTTCCATGACTACCTGTGTTGCAGCTCCTAAACAACAGCTGAAGAAGAAAAATCAGTCCAACTATGTCTCTCTAGTTACCGCAGCTTACAGTACAGCGACTTGACCACTGCAATGAATTTGCAAAGCATCACCAAACCAAAGAAATTCAGATATAATGTCATCCTAACTTCTTGAAGACCATATTAAAGCATAGACATGATGCATCAGATAATTTAAGGTACTCAATCGGTATCATAAAACAGATATAAGTTGTCAAATTTATTTATTTCTAGTTCTATATCATTTTTTATCCAACAGTCTGTCAATATTGTTAGCAGACAGTGAAGTCATAGTGTCAAACACAGAAAAAAGGTCAAGCAATTCAAGATCTCAAGGTGTTTTGACACTGTTACAGTGTTACTTAATTCCCCTCTTTTCATTCTCTGATATACCTCTAACTATTATCCTGGCTAATTAAGTGTATATGGAACCCCGCAAGTATTGTAAAAAATTATATGATTCTATATTTCGAAAAACAAGGGAACTGAGTCTAAGTATATCGACCTTAATATCTCTCGTTTAATATAGCCACACATTGGTAAATGTAAATCAAGAAAATCACAATCTAGTCTTTTGGTGTTTTTCATGTCATTAGATGATCCTTTACTTACAAGATTTTTACTCGTATTTAGAACTTCGTGTTTGACAAATAGCTACATCAGAAACACTCAACCGCAAATTGAGTAATAGACTAGTGGTTAGCAGTTATCAAACTAGCACAAAGTGCCCCAACGGCCCAAATTCGCCGGTCACTACAAAATGCTTGACTTCATGTCCTAGCCAAAATACACAAAAAAAAAAAACATTTGCAAGTTTTGAAGTTTCCAAGTTTTGCAACCCTCTCTAAAACCTCAATAGCAAAACCCTCCATCTCCCCACCCCACCCACCCTACCTTATTTATCCTAAAGCCAACCTTTTTTTTTTCTTTCTAAATCCTCGTCTCACCTTGTTATAATACTAAAAGTAATCCTCGGAGACATATAATAAAATTGGAACGATATAGAAAAGATTAGCATGTCCTCTACTACACAAAGATGACACCCACAAATCAAAAACTGGTCCAAATCTTTTGTACCACAAATATATATATATATATATATATATATATATATATACATAAGTCAAGGGGGAGCTTATGGTGTCCTTTTGAAAAAGACTTATATACCCTTAATCTCACAAAAATAATAAAGAAAAGATTTTCTTAATTCTTTCCTCATTTACAAATATGGGTATAAGGAAAGTTCTACATTACCAAAAAGAATTACATAAAAATGTGGAAAAAGAGGAAACTCACAATTGAAAATATAAACTGATGACTAAAATCAATTTTTAAACAATTATAAAAGCAAAGATTTACATAGATTATTATTATCTAAACTCTCAGTTGCAATAAAAATTTCAAATAACATGCATTAACAAACCATAAAAGAATTAAGAAACTTTAGAGAGTATTCATTTTTATTTTATTTTTTTGGGGTTCACAATCAGTCGGGATAATAAATAATTATCAATTTATAATTTTTTTTATTGAAGCACTACTCACCATAGTATGCCTAAAAACCTCAATTACCCAGGTGAAATTAAATTGAACTAACTACTACTCATAAAATACGCCTATAAAGTATATGTATTTTAAATAAATAAAAAAACATAACATAGATCATTGTTTAAAAGGAGAGTTGTTGAATTATCTACCAAATACAAGATAACATGCCCTACCTCGACATAAATTCTTTCGGAAAACATTACTCTTTACACTACAGTAATGCAATAAAAATTCATAACGCTCATCAATATTCACCATAAATATTACACTCTTAAGTTAGTTTTTTAACACATTTTGATGTTACTATTAATATTAATATATTGTCGCATGCATCGCGTGCGTATAGTCTTATTTTTACTTATATTTAACCGATTTCAACTTATTTTCTTTGAAAATAACTTCTAATAAGTTGAACAAAACAGCCTTGTAATAAAAAAAACTGTCAACTTAAACTACTATAATGAGTTGTCGCTGCATGTAAAACTAACTACCCGATATTATGAAATATCACAATGAAAAAATTATCGTCGCACGCATCGCGTGCTTAGAAAACTAGTATATATATAAGAGGACTGTATCCCAAATGAACAAATTTTGTTAAAAGTATCTCCTTATTACAAAAGTTTTGCAATAACAAAATTTCAATTATTAAAATTCTAAAAGTTTCAGAATTCCAACGTCCTCAAAATAAAAAAATAAAAATTGGAATCCCAATCTTCTTTAAACCCCTAAAAAGACGGGCAACAAAATTATAGTAGAACAAAAAATGAAGATGATTAATAACAAAATGATAACAAGTAACCATCTAATCAACAATTACGAAGCAAACAATATGAATTAACATCTTAATCAATCTAAACACAAATCACTCTCAGATAAACATAGAGAGAGAAAAAAAAACTTACAAAAAGAAATGAAAGATGAAGCAGAATGTCTGTCTGAAACAGCAAAAAAAACAGCCAGAAAAAAGAAGTAGAAAGATTGAATTTTGAAGTGAAAGAATGTGTCTAAATATGAAAAGAGTGGTGGGTTGAGTAATGCATCAGCAGATGGCGCACTATGTTGGATGTTGATGCTGATTTGAAGCTTGAGTGGAGAGAGAAAGAGGAAGACACGTTGGTATGGCGTGGCTAGATACCCTTTTTTTTACTTTGTTGTTTTTTTGTCAATTCTTGTTTTTGGTTTTGTAAATGGAGTTGAGTGGTAGCAATAAAATAATGTAAATTTGTGTAAAGTCAATCAACATGAATTTCTGCAACTTGCTGACTCTAATCATTTTTCATCCACTTACAGCAGTAACTGCACCGCCGTTTTTTCCATTTTGGAAAGGAAAATAAATTAAGTATGTTTTTCTTTTTAATTTATTAAATTTTTTTTTTTGGGAAGGAAAGGCTAAATTTTATTTCCTTTGTTTTGTTTGATCTACATTGACCTGATAAAGGGGTGAGTATGGCTTGATTGTATTTTGGGTTGGATAAATTCAGGTTGGGATGTATATGAGTTTATATGGGTTTCAGGTTCGTATTGAGTTACACCTTTTTTTGAATTTTTGTTTTTTCTTCGTGATATTTGAATGTTACCCTAACCCTAATCTTAAAATTCCTGAGTGTTTTTAGGTTTGAATAAATTCAAGTCTTGGTTTGAAAGTCATGTTTACAACCCAAATCAATCAGGTCATTAGATCATCGATGGCTACAAAAGGGGCTAAAAAACGTGCAGAGTACTCAAAATTCAAACTTCAACCCCTTTATTCTTTCAATTTATCTAAGAGATAGCACCATCGTTGACTCTTCTATTTCAAATTTGGCTTTGAGGCGTTTTTGACGCTTCCATACACGTTTCACTTTGATGGAGTATCAATGAAAACTCGGAAATTTGGAGAGAGAAATAAGAAGAAAGAAAGTTTCATGCACATGAATTGGGATAATCAATATATATATATTTAAGAGTGGAAGCGGGATATTTTCATGACTTAGATTTTAGAAGTTATTTAAGCGTGGAAGCGGGATATTTTCATGACTTAGATTTTAGAAGTTATTTAAGAGTGGAATCGGGATATTTCATGACTTAGATTTTAGAAGTTATGTGATTTTTCTTAAAAAAATGGCCCCTTCTAAGTCCTAGAGAAGCATAAGCCTAGTCACTTTGGAAAAAGGACATAGGTAGGAAATTGAGGTAAAAGGTAGAGGAGGTAGAGTTGTCGGTTTGGTTAAAAACGATGGGTGAATTGCAACCGATAGTCAATCGAACCGAATAAACCGAACCAAGTGACCCATAAGCGAAAAGTGAAATAACCAAAAGCCAACGGCTTAAAATAAACTGCAACTTAATTTAACTGAAACTGAACTGAAACATGAACTGAACACAAACTGAACTGAAATTAACTGGTTAAAAAACTGCTTTAAACTGAACCGAACTGAATTTTGACTGAACTGAAATCAACTGAAAACTGTTTTAAACTGCACTGAACCGAACCAAAAGTATACTAAAGTAAACCAATAATCGTTTTTAATTGTTTTCAATCGTAACAAATAATAACCTATAGTAATTATCTTACTACATCATTACCGAATAATGACATGATGCCTTAATTTACAAAATTGATATATTGCAAGAAGCTCCTCAACTTGAATCAATTTTGTTGTGATGCCTTAGTATTTGTTTTCTCATTTTTAATTTAAATATTAGGTTTTTTTATTTAACCTTATTTATTTTAGAAGAAGCAGAAATCCGCATCGATTTCACCGAAATGAAATATGTTCTAATCAAAAGATTCAACTTTTGAGATCTTATTTCAATACATACGTTATTTCTAACATGTTCATTTATAACTATTAGTATTTTAGATAGTTGTTTTGGAATTTGTAAATAAAAAAAATATACTAGAAGAACAAGTTACATACATTGTCAAATTTATTAAAAGAAGTGTGAAACTTTCACTTACATTAATCACTCAAAAGTATGTTACAAACAAAAACACATACAAAGACAGTATTATGTAGTACAAATTAGCCAAAAAAAAGTAAACTTCGATCTTCTCTCCATTGAATCCATGTGTTCCATTCTTCAAGCTACAACAACACGTATTTAACAAATAAATTAATTGTATAGTTAATAGTCAAAAATCATATAACTTACCTTTACCATATTTAAGAAATTATCACCATTTACTTTAAATTAGGCAAAAGCATTATCTCCACAAAAAGAGTAAGAAGCCAAGAACCGAAAGCAAAGATAATTAAGGACGAAAGAAACCCGGATGTAAATATGAATTGCGATCCCAAACTTAACCCAAGCAACCTACAAAAATTCAAGATGAAATGTCAAGCTATGAACTAAATGGTAAACTTTTATTACACTAAACAACCAATTAGAAAAAGGTTTTTGCACACAAAAATTGCATTTCGCCCTTATTTCAACAAGATTTACAAGTGCATTACCCAAAAAACTGGGCTTAAATTAACTTAACACCTTGTTTAACCAAGTGTTCACTCACAAACATCAATAATCGTAGATTCGTATAGCTTATTCAACAGTTTAATTGACGAATTAACTTAGTTACCATCTACCTGTCAAACCAACTCATATTTGCAATACCACTAACCTAATTCAAGTATGAGAATTAATTCAGGTATAATTCAAGCATGAAAAAAAAACGAAAAAACTAACAAACTCTAGGTCCTTGGGTCCAGTAAATCAAAAATAAAAATCAGATCTGAAGCTACAGCATGAGAAAACTTCATTAAAAAAAACGAAAACAAAAACGAAAACAAAAACATAATTCAAGCATTAAAAATAAACAAAAAGAAAAGCACAAATTCTAACTTCGAAAAAATGTAAATCCAAACATTCTAAAATTAATAATTCAAACATAATCCATACGAACAAGGATAAGTCAAACATGAAAACTAATTCAAGCGTATATCAATCATAATCCGAATGGAAAATTACACATTATAAATCCAACAAGCTAAAACTGAAACTCAAAAAAGTACACATATTCCCATAAAAAAAAATAAGAGGAAAGTGGGAAATACATAACTTGTCGTTCTCGCTTTTGAAGTCTCGTTTTCACCGATTCATCTTCACCCCCTAAAAAATCAAAGTTTGCTAATTAAATTAACCAAATGCGAGGAAAAATAAAGTAAGAAAACAGAGAGAAAGAGAGAGGGTGAGAGAAAAATAAAGAGAAAGCTATAGAAGAGGCGGACTAATTAGGGTTCAGAAAAGGGAATGAGGTGAGGAAAGAGAATAGGGTTTATATATGGGAAAAAAAGATCGTTGATTTTAGATGTATCGGACGGCTCGGAATGTCGATCCATGTGTTGTTATATTAGTGTGGTATAGCCATATATTTGATTTGATCAATGGTCTAGATGAAGTGATGGTTTCTTTGTTGGATTTTACATATCTATCAATTTGATCTATGTATGAGATTAGAGATTTATACTTAAATCTAGCAATTTCACTTTTTTAAAAAATTCTTTACAAATTATGATGGAATTTTTTAATATTTAATAATAATTAGTAACAAATTTTGATGGAGATTTACTTTTATTATTATTAGTAGTAGTATTGTTATTAATATTATCGTTGTTGTTGTTGTTGTTGTTTTATTATTATTAATTATATCGAGCAAGTTAAGCGCAAATTATGAAATCGAATCATCTACATAAACGTATAAATGATAATATAATTGCAGTAATCAATATATAATACTCCCTCTGTTTTTTTTATCCTTCTCACTTTCCTGTGCGCGTCTTCCAATGCACCTATTTAAACTTAAATATCTTTCATTATATATTAGCAAAAATTATAATGATTGAATATTAATGATATACTAATTGAGACGAATCAAACATGACCCCACATGACTATATTTTTTCATATAAATTGAGAAAAATTGAGAAGATTCTCTTCAAGTATGAATAGTGTCAAAATTTCCAAGTGAGAAATATAAAAAAAAAACAAAGGGAGTATTCATTGTTATTGTGCGGTTGGTTATAAATTAGAGCAAATTACGAGTCCTTGATAATTAATAAAGTAATTTAACTTAAACGAAGTATAGCTTAATGACGATAAACTTAAATGAAGAATTGTTATCTTGAATAAGATTATCGACTTACATTGATACATTGATCTTATTTAATAGTAACTTGTTTCAATTCAATTAGATGTTTCGAGTTTCGAATGAACATAGCTTAATAACCATTAACTTGAATGGAGTATTGGAATCTTGAACAAGTTTATAGACTTAGATTGATAGATTAATCTCATTCAATAACATATTTTTTCGGTTTCAAATGAATTTAAATTAAAGACTATTAACTCAAATGCAATATTCTTAGTTTCTATTAGCTAATCACAAGTCACTGAGTAATGATACATTCATTTAACTCATTCGATAACAATTTGTTTTAATTATATTAGATGTTTTTATATCATAAATGATTTTAACTTAAAGACGATTAACTTAAATATATTATTGTTATCTTGAATTAGCTTGGCAACTTACATTAATACTCATTGCATTGGTCTCATCCGATAACAACTTGTTTTAATCCAATTAGAGGATTTTAGTTTCAAAATCAATTGAACTTAGATAGAATATAGTTATCTTGAATTAGCTTATCTACTTACATTCATACATTCATCTAATCCCATAGCAACATGCAGGTTTCAATTCAAATAGATGTTTTTAGTTTCAAAATGCATTTCTCATAAAGACGATTAACTCAAATATTGTATTGTTATCTTGAATTAGCCTATCAACTACCATTGACACATTCATTTAGTCTAATACGTAATTTTAATCATTCAAATAGATGTTTTTTGTTTGTTTTTGAAACGCATTACACTCAAGGTTGATTATCCTAATGATTACCAACTTACATTGACTAATCTATACACTAATCCGTTTGTATTAGTTTGTGTTTATACTAATCTATACTAGAAATGCAATACATTGATCTATACACTATCTATACATTAACATATAGTCGAAATGCAATACATTATTGATCTATATACTAATCCAGTTTAGAAGTCTACATTGAAAATTTGAATATCAACCAAATGTTAAAGCTTTAATACAATAAATTTCACTATAAATTGACCGGGACAACTTTCAATCTGGCTTTTGTAGCCAAATATAGACACGATTCTTGATGGCATCAGGTTCTGACAAGATCAACCGTGCTTAAATAACGCGGGACGGTAAAGTATTTGATCCGTAACACGGTACAAAGTAAAAAAAAAAAGAAGGATGCATATGGCATAATCGACATTGGTTTTCACTAAAACCGGCATGGTTTTCTACAAGAAACTAAAATTAACCAAAACTAAACTAAAATTAACTGTTGGAATTGATAGTAATAGGTAAAAGTCAACTGTTTCAAACTGAAACTGTATGGATCAAACCAAAAGACAATCAGTAATCGAACCGAACCGAACCGCAAATTGAATTAATCGCATTGGGTTGAAACCGAAACCGAAAAAATTTAAACGAATCAATTTAGTTGGGAAAAAGAACTGAAATCAAGCGAATCGGAAGTCAACCAAACAGTTTGGTTTGAACCAGAACTGAACCATTTAACCGAATTGGCACAACTTTGAGTGAGATAGATTTCAAACGCATTACACTCAACCGTTTAACCTTGATCTCCCATGTGGGAGATAGGAAGCCATACCATTGGACCCAACTTTAGGTTGGTTCTTTGTGAAGAACCATTCAGTGGTGGCACAATTGGAATTTTTAATAAGAGTTGCAGAGAGAGTGTTAGATTTTTCAAAAATCCAAGCATTTCGGCGGAGCCAAAGGCTCAAAATGGTGAATATGAATGTGACGTTATGAGGGACAAAGAAGGGAGCCCTTAACTGATTGTTACAAATGTTAGATTTGATCCATTCCTTAAAAGGAAGCTGAGAATTGACATCCAAATTAATAAGCGTCCAGATGGACTGAGCCCGATGGCAATGTCTCAACACACACTAGTGGAAAAATGCTATATATCAAAACAAAACCGTTGCGGTCCTTAAGAGAACCGCAGCGGTAAATCGTCGAAAATTTGGGTGGGAAAAGTGGCCTAACAAACAGCTGCGGTCTTCATAAAACCGCAACGGTTAACAGTTAACCGCTGCGGTTCGCTATTAACCGTTGCGGTTTATTTTGTTTTTTTTTTTCGCGTCAAAGAGGTCGGGCTCCCTCTCATCACTGTTAACTCCCTCCTTCGTCCTTCCTTTCAAAAAAACGACTCCCTCCTTCGACATTTCACGCAAGGGTTCACCACCACCACTGCCACCACTAGGTTCCACCACCACCACTGGGTTCCACCTTTCCCCGACCCCGACGACCACCAGCTGCTGCGTCCTCATCTCCAATTCGGTGGGTTTCAACCACAAACCCCACCTGCGGTGTCCTCCTCCGTGGCTGCACCTGCGTCCTCCTCCGTGGCTGCACCACCACCGCCGCACCTCCACCGTTCCTAAACACATACATTCCTTCTCTACCTCTTCTTAGGTACCTACATTCCTTCTCTACCTCTACCTCCACCATTCCTTCTCATATTTGAAGCTTCAAGTTTATAATTAATTATTCTTTTATGAATAATTGTTAATGAAATTAGGTTGTATAATAGTTAAAGGGTGTAAATTTGATTGATTTGAGTTAATTATTTTATTTAAAGTAGTTAGTTTGATTTTTAGGTTAAAAAACTAGGGCTTTGTTGTGGTTGCTATTTTTGTGGTTGTTGTTGGTAGTAGCTATTGTTGTTGTTGTTGTTGTTGTTGTTGTTGTTGATGTTGTTGTTGTTGTTGTTGTTGTTGTTGTTGTTGTTGTTGTTGTTGTTGTTGTTGTTGTTGTTGTTGTTGTTGTTGTTGTTGTTGTTGTTGTTGTTGTTGTTGTTGTAGTTGTAGTACTTACTAACTAGTTAGGTTTGAACTTTAAACGTTGTTGTTGATTATTGGTTTAGATATTTAGTTTAGTTTAGCTTAGTTTAGTTTAGTTTTGTTTGAATTGCTAATTTATACTAATGTTAACTTTTAAACTTTGTTGTTGATTATTGAAGCTAGCTAGGGACGGAGTGTTGAGCTCGATTTCCCTATTCAAAACCTTGATATTGGTATGTTATCACTCATATTTAACTTTCTTTCATAGTAAATTGGTTTATATATATGTGCAAATGTGTATATATATTTATCGTTGAATTGAGATTAGATGTAAAATGTTTTGTTGTTTTTAAAAACCTATGTTTGCATCATCATATCATATGCCTAGATACCCGTTCGAGACTTACTCATTAGGAGTAAGTCTTGAATAGTCCCCGGTTTGGGGATCGTTCTTAGATGTTTAATCTCACTTAGGTGGTGAATGTATGTCTTTAGTTCGATTCTAGAGGAAAATCTTGGCTCGTCGTTTCCCTACTTTTGTTCTCTGGGTACATATGTAGATATAAATAACTATATATCTACATCGTGTACTTGGAGAACTCGTAGGGAAATGCCGCCGATTTTCCGTAGATTCGAATCGAAGGCAATACATTCACTAGTGAGATTAGACATCTAAGGATGGGTTAGGTTGGAGTGATAAGGACCCTTGGAAAGCATGCCTAATTTCATTAAATATATATCGTGTATAAACTCTAATAATGTAGTGAAATTCGTCATTGACATGGGGTACTTGTTGCTTGTGTTTAATTAGAGCTAGGTTTGGTTGAAATGAATCGTGCATGGATGTATGGTAGTCGTGACACGTGTGAATTCGTGGATGGGGTCTTTGAATTTTGTGATGCTGCATTAAGTCATCAGGCTGCAAAGGGAACCGAGGGGTTTTATTGTCCTTGTGTTGATTGTGGTAATGTGAGCATCGTTAGTAGCATTGAGTCGCTTAGGGAGCATATCTTTCGTCGCGGGTTTAGACAAGACTACTATGTATGGGTTTGGCACGGTGAGGAGGGTATGTATGATGGTCGAAATGCCATTGTTAACGATGTGCATGAAGAAGGTGAGTTTGATGTCATTGAGAATGACAACATCGAGGATGAATATGAGGATATTCAAGTAGAAGATGATGATGATGAAGGGGATCATATCGAGGAGATGATGGCGGGGGTAGATCATTCTGGCAAACGGCCTCGTATTTTTGAGTGCATGGACGAGGCATCTCGGAAACCGTTGTATCATGGTTGTACGAGGTACACCAAGCTGACGGCCGTGATGACACTCTTTAATATCAAAACGAAAGCCGGTATAAGTGACTCTTGTTTCACTTCCTTGTTGCAAGCATTTGGTGATATGTTGCCGGACGACCATGAACTACCCAAGTCGAAAAACTATGCTAAGAAACTGATGTGTCCCTTTGGTTTAGAGTACTAGAGGATACATGCTTGTCCAAACGATTGTGTGCTATATCGAAATGAATATGAAAATATGGATGAGTGTCCTCGATGTGGGAAGTCGCGTTACAGGCGCGCAGGGGTTGGTGATTAGAAAGGTCCTGCAGCAAAGGTGATGTGGTATCTTCTGATTATACCACGATTCAAGCGCATGTTTTCAATCAAAAAAGATGCTAAGAACTTGAGGTGGCATGCAGAACGAAGGAAAAAGGACGGTTTTCTCAAACATCCGGCTGATTCTCCTGAGTGGAAAGGTATCAACCATTGTCATAAGACCTTTGGTACCGAGGACAGAAATTTGAGGCTTGGCCTATGCACGGATGGAATGAACCCATTTGGCAATCTTAGTTCTCAATATAGTACGTGGCCGGTTCTTCTAGTTATATACAACTTGCCTCCTTGGTTGTGCATGAAACGTAAATACATCATGTTGTCGATTCTTGACAAAAAGGGCAGCTACTAGAGGTATTATTGACAAATCTACTAATATTAACTCGAGTGGGCATCCTTTGCCACCAGATTTGCCAAAGGAAGAGCTGGAGTTTAGGGTGCCCAGGGCATCTCCATAACCATTCCCAAGAGTCTTGAGAGTTTGGGGGGTTCAGGGCATCAACTACTTTTTTAGAGTCAAATCATTTCACATTTGCCCAAACAGAGAAGGTAGAGTCAGGTTCAATTTTTAGCTTAGTCGCATTCATTCTATTAGAAATGAGGGTCGGGAAGTTATAAGAAAGGGGACTAGGGTCAGTTCCAATGACGTCCCTAAGCTTTAGACTAGCTTACAATCTGTTAAGAGGGCCATGAATAAGAGATCTTAAGTTGTCACCATTAAGCCATTTATCCTCCCAAAAATTGATATCATAACTATTCCCCACCTTCCAAGCTAGGCTAGATTTGTAGTGATCCCAACCCACCCCAATGCTTCTAGTCCAAATGTGAGAACCCCTCTTAAAGTTAGTTGGTTCATCTTTTTTATTGATGTACTTCTCATGAAATATTTTAGCCACCCAAGAAGGTTCATTATCAAGTTTGCAACACAATCTAGCCAGGCTAATTTGATTTATCACAAGATTTGGGAGGAAGCCTAATCCTCTATGATTTTTGTGTTTAGAAACCTTTTTCCAAGCTGTCCAACTCATCTTCTTAATTATTACCCTTGTTCCCATTCCAAAAGAAGTTACTACAAATGGAGTCCAAATTTTTTATGATGGAGTTAGGGAATGAAATGGTATGCATAAAATACCTATGAAGAGCTTGGAGGATTGATTGAACAAGAATTTTCCTACCCGCTTTAGAAAGAGCTCTCGTTTTCCAAGAAGCTAATTTATTGTTTATTTTATCAATAATAAAATTGAGCTTGTTTTTAAAAGGCCTCCTATGAATCAAAGGGAACCCTAGATACTAACCTAGGTCATTTGTGTTCAAAATGTTCAACTCTTGCTCAAACTCATCTTTTGTATCCAAAGGTGTATTAGGAGAAAAGTAAATCATGCCTTTAGATTCATTCACTTTTTGACCTGCTATCCTAAAAAAAGATTTTAAGACTGAGTTCACAGAGTTAAGAGTGGACAAATTAGTGATAAGAGGTTTTTAGTGTGTCGTTAAGGCACCAAAAATCGCTTTTCAAACAATATTTATAAAACCTAACAAGCAATTACTAAGAACGTAGTAAAGGCAAGTCAAGGGTCGATCCACAGGGAAAATGGGATTAATTAAAGTCTAGCAAGTCTAGATTACCAAATTGAAGGGTTTTTGGGGTTTTAGATGATTTTTGTAACAACTAAAGCTAACTATTATCAAAGAACTAGCAAATAATATGAGATGAAAATATGAATAAGGAAGACACTAGAGTTAAGGTTACTAGTATGGATCAAAGTGGACAATGATTATTAATGCAATTGTGATTCAAAGGCAATGATTACGCAAGGTTTAGCTTTCCTCTAAAATACTCGAGTCCTCTCTCGAATGGTCCTCGAGAATGATCGCTTAATCAATCAACTAAATCCTCTCTCGAATGGTCTTTAGTCAATTGATTAAGAGATCCAATGAATTCGGAAAACCCCTAATATATGATCCCCTTAATTTCTACCCAATATCTTGGCCTATAAATTAAGTTGATTCATGGGGATGATAAAAGAGTTCATAATTCAATTAAGAACATTTGAAATCAAAATACCAAAGCACAAATATGATCAATATCTATCCTAAGGACTCAAAACACCAAGATCAATGCATAAACATCTTTAGATCATCACAATCATGTTAACAATACATTAAATCCTAATCCATACTTTCACCCTAACCCTAGATAGGAAACTACTCACTAATCATGGATTCTAAGCAATAAAACATGAAATCTATAACTAATCTAGGGCAAAGCATGATTAAGAGAATAATAATTCAAATAAAAATAAGCAATTCAGAAACTACAATATATGAGATCTAATGATAGGAAGAACAAATAATAACAATGAAAATAGAGAATAAAAACTGAAACTTTGAAATTAAATCGAATAAAAGTACCTTCAATGTTGTAGAAATCACAAACTATAATCTACGAATCTCAAATCTCATAACAAGCTAATGTTTTTCTCTCTAATATCAACCCTCACAATCCTCTCTAAAACATAGAATAAAGCATAATCCAAAAATAATAACATTCTATTGTTTTTAATAGGCACGAGCCTTACAATTTTCTGACGGAACTAGGTGGTGCGGGCGCACCAAGGCTACTGATGTAGGTGGCCAAACTTCACAGGAATGGTGCGGGGGCACCAACTTGGTGCGGGCGCATTTAAGAGCCGGTGCGGGCGCATTTAGCTGACTGACAACAAGAGTGCTGAATCTGTGGGGCGGTGCGGGCGCACCAATGTGTGCGGGCACCTCTAAGGGAGTGCGGACGCACCATAGTTCTCAGCTCACGCTTCCTTGCTTCCATTTTCGCGCGTGCAAACTCCTCGAAACTTCCGCCTATTACCGTATCTCCCTACTCTCGACCTTAGAAAAGGTCATACCTGCAATCAAAGCACGGAAAAACACGGTGAAAGCAAATGTACTAGAAATCCAGTCAAAATTGACCGAAAATCTAGCAAAATGTCACTATGATCAACAATGATCAAGTGAAAGAAATAGAGAGGGAAATGAGGAAGAAAGAGGGAAGAAAAGGGTATAAAGAGGATCAAACCAAACCAAAAGGAGATCATAAAGTGCGTTAGAAATGCACTTAACAAACTCCCCCAAGCTTAGCATTTTGCTTGTCCTCAAGTGAACCAAGAATGAGAAAGAAGAAAGAGAAGAGGTGAAACAGAGGAAAAAGGAAAAACCATGCAACAAACTAACCTAAATGCTCTATACGCAAAGCTACAAACATGACATGCAAGCTAAATGAGTTCATAACAAGATTTAGGAGACCAACCAAACAAAAGAGGGAAGATGATTAGGAAGCACAAGAGTGACTTAAGGGATCCAATCCACCGATCAACCGAGTCTCCTTGAAAAATAGGCTTTCTAAGAGTGATTTCTCACTCCTCTCCACTTCCAAGTCCCGAGTTTGACTCCTCCCTAGGGATGCTCAACCATAATAGCTCGCCTCTACCACATTTTGATGACCCTCATCATGACTTGCACAAAATCTCACCCGCCACTACTAATTGACCAAATCCAATCTAGAAGTCAAAAGGGACTTTATTGAGGTTGTAACGGGGCTAAGTTAATGGTGTGGATAACAATTTAGGAATGTGGTGCAAAAAGGGTAAAGTGAAGTACACACTAGGGGGTAAAAACTCTCCCAAGCTAGTTCAAACACCAACTCAAATCGAAATCTCACACAACTTTGATTCTCACTTTGATTTTTACTTTTTGGAACATTGATTTTCACTTTTTGAACACATTTTTTTATTTATCTCAACAATTTGCTCTTTCTTTCTTTTCAATAGAAACTCAAATGAAGCACTAAGAGCATTCGTTCTTTCTTTTTTTTCTTTCCTTTCTCACAATTTTCTTCAACTTTTGCAATTATATACGCACATTAATTTACTTTCATCCAAAGACTTAGTATCAAAGCAACTCAACTCAACACAAACTAGACATGTACTCCACTATGGGGAAAGTTTGGCCATGATTTATTATGAGGGTTAAGCAAAAATAGGATAAAAAGGCTCAAATGGGTTGAGAAGTGGATAATTATGCAGGTATAAAAGCTTTTTGGCTTTTGAGCTCCTATTTCTAGCAAAAAGAAACGCCCTAAATCATTCTTCTATAGGCTCGGTCTTATGCAATCTTGGGGAGCTAAAATGCAAGTCACAAGTTAGGCGATCAATGGCGAGGGTTGTAAATGAGTCTTACGAGGTTCTTGGCCTAGTTTCAAAAAGACTCTACCAAAAGTTACCGATCTCAAAGATCACCTAAAGTCACAACGAGGCTTCCAAAATCATCAAGTCAAATGCAAAGAAGTTATTCCAATCAAGTTATGAACACTCTTAGCCACAAATCATACATGCAACTAAGCTTCCCTAAATGCAGAAAAAGGAAAAACACAAAAAAAAATTGTGTTTTTTTTTTTTGTGATCAGGGGTGGGGGAAAAAAACCAAATAGAATAACCAGTCACCAATCCGAACCCACAACCAATAGAGCCCCACCTAAATAACCACCTAGGACCCCAAACTCCCAAAAACATAGGCATGCATGCATAGGCCCCCAAGCTTAAGCGAAACTCCGTGCTCGGAGTTGCACAAGGAAGGAGGGGGAGGGGGGGGTCAAAAAGAGCACCTAAGAGTTCCCATCATTGCCCCCATCGGGAGGGGGGTTAGAAGTGAAAAACGCACCTGAATACCCGTCTGAAAAGTAAGACGGGTAGTGGGGGAAGGGGCGGAAAGGTGCCTCCTCAAATGGCCCGGTACTAGGGTCGAAGGCAGGAGGGTAGTAGGGGTGGTTAGGGAATGAAGGCTCATGTCCGGAGCGGACATTGGCGAGATGAGTTCGCCAGACACATGGTCAAGGTCGTGCGGATACCGTCAAGAGTAGCAGTAACCGCACGGTGATTGGCCGCTTGAGTGGCCTGCATCTGTGCTATGACCGCCATGACGGAAGCCATATCAACGGACTGGGAGGAAGAGGCTTCGGCCCACTCACTCACAGGAATGCGGTGGTCGGACCTCGGAACCCTCGGTACCCTGTCCAAAGTGGTGGACTGAAGGTAGGTCATATCAGAGCAATGAACTGGTTCAATAGGGGAAGGGGGAACCCGCCATGGGTTATCACAGTCAGCGGGGGGTTCCAAATGAACTCAGTGTCCATATAACAGTAGGGTCTCCCTCCCACAAGCCAAATGCAACTAGTCTTCATAAAACCACGCAGAAATTTCATCTGCTGAAGGGCCGCACCATCCAATAAGTTGGACTGACCAACAGTAGGCACGCTTTCTTCTAAGCGGGCCAGGTCATCGTCCAACGAGAGGTAAGACGCTAGCCGGGTGATCACTCCACCACAAATGATCTCTCCGGTTACCGTAGTACCCCCCTAATCTCTTGCAATCGTTTAAGGAAGATAGCTGTAAAATTTATTCGGGCTCCACGGCAGGCCCCATCAGTGGCCAACCAGAGAACCAATAGCTCTTTCTTTCTCAATTGCCCGACTTCTTGCTTAGGAAAGAAGGTATAAACCAACATCCTATGGAAGTAGCGGAGAGCAGGATGGATAATCTCAGAAGCTTTGGACGAGTTCGTCCGGAACTGAGTGGTGCCATCAATGATTTTGGCCCACCACTCTTGTTCATTGTACCCCTCCCAAATTGTTGCTGAGGGGGCATCACATGGGGCACTAGAGTCCGTCCCAAATGCGTCACATACCTCGTCAAAAGACAGTGTTCTGAATTGATTAAAAAGACGAGCTTGGATTGTCAGAGCACCAGATTCCGGCTCCCGACTTATGTTCAACGAACTCAAGAACTCAAGAGTTAGTTGGTCATAAGTAGGTTCCCGGACTGGAAGGAAGTTCGACAACCCTAGATTTCCTGCCATCTCCCTTAATATCGTGTCGATATTAAGGTGCTTGCAGGTATCAGAGTCATAGAACTTCGTGGGACGCAGAGTTCGATTCGAAAGCTGTGCAAAAATCAGACGGTGTGCAGCATTCGGGAATTTGAGAGGGTAGATGGGAGGGGGATTAGAGCTAGAAGAGGGTTCCTGCGAGGAGGACCCTGTTTTAGCTCTCTTATCCCGAGAGGATGATCCTTCGCCACCTTTTTTCCCATGAGGGTGTTTAAAAACAATTTGAGAAATATTTTCTTTCAAACGGGGGAAAAACAAAGGACGGGGCCGTGTCAATGGGACTCTTCAATACCTTTGGTTAAACAAATCACCACACTAATAACACACAAAGACCTAAAAAGAAAAAATCTACCAGCACATAAATCCCACAATCAATAGCAACGAAGTTGCTAACAAGCAAGAACTTGATTCTACTCCGAAAACTCAATCAAACTCATAAAATTCTTCAACTCACACAATCAACAATCCAACAACATGTTTATCAATACTTTCTCATCAAATCACTTCAAACAGTTCAATTTAGTTCACAAAAATCTCATAGACTATGAAATTTCCACAAAGAACATACAATTAAACTAGTTCATCACAACACCAATCACAAATTTGGGCAAAATTCATGAACAAACTAAAGCTAGAAGAAAAACAAGCATGCAATCAAAAAGAAAACAAACTTGTAGTCCAAATAACAAGATTATAAATGAAAAACAAGAATTTAGAAAGAGATTACCAACTTGGAGATGAAAATCCCCAATTTTGAAAACCTAGAAATCCAAATCTTGCAAAAACCCCCCAAATTGATGCACTTGATTGTTGTAGAGATAAAGAAGAAAAAATTTTCCGGTGAGAGGACGGTCGGAGGTCGCCGGAAAGCCGCGGTGGTCGCCGGATCTAGAGAGGTTGAAGTGAGAGAAAGTGAGTGAGGGAGAGAGGGAGTTTGAAAATATGAGAGAAAGTGAGCTTGTGAGTGCCGAAAAACAGAACAACGTTCGTGTTTTATGTGCTGTCGGGGTTTGGTGCGGGCGCACCAAACTTCCTGCCTGCTGTAGAAGTTTGCGGGGAAATTGGTGCGGGCGCACCGTTCAAAATTTCTGGAAATTTTTTTTGAACGGTGCGGGCGCACCAAAGTTTCTGTTTTTGTTCACCCACTGCAGACAGAGTGGTGCGGGCGCACCTCTCAGCAGTGCGGGCGCACCTCTCAGCAGTGCGGGCGCACCTCTCAGCAGTGCAGGCGCACCATTCAAAATTTCCCGGAAAAATTTTCGAATGGTGCGGGCGCACCACTTCTTCTGCCAAAAGAAGACGAAATTGGTCTGTTTGGTGGGGGCGCACCTCAAGGGGGTGCGGGCGCACCAAACAGACTGCCAGGAAATTCTTTTCTCATGGTTAGCTGTTAAAACACAAACTCATTTCCTCTTAAGCTCGATTTAGCTCTCATGGCTAGCTGGTAAAGCAAAAATCTAGACTAAAAATAAAAAAAGAAAAAGAGAAACGGGTTGCCTCCCGTGTAGCGCTTGTTTTAAGTCATTAGCTTGACTAAAAGGATATGCTCTTCAAGGGGTGCGCTCGGGTGAGCGAAGGATCAAGCAACCAACATAACCGATAGCTTGATTATCGTGGTAGATCTCCAGTCTTTGACCGTTCACCAAAAATGGACCATTCTCGCCCAAAATCTCATAGGCTCCATAAGGTGTAGTCTTCAACACTTGGAAGGGCCCCGACCACTTGGACTTTAATTTTCCGGGGAAGAGCTTTAGCCTTGAGTTAAACAACAAGACTTTGTCTCCAACCCAGAAGTCTCTTTGTTGAATCCGGTGATCGTGCCATTTCTTTGTTTGCTCCTTGTACAATCTCGAGCTCTCATATGCATCAAACCGGAGTTCCTCAAGCTCAACTAGCTTTTCTTTCCGGGTGTCTCCCGCAAAGTGAAGATCCATGTTGAGCTCTTTGATTGCCCACCAAGCTTTGTGCTCGAGTTCAACCGGCAAATGACAAGCTTTGCCATACACGAGGCGGTAGGGAGTGGTACCTATAGGCGTCTTGAAAGCCGTGCGAAGAGCCCAAAGAGCATCATCAAGCTTCAACGACCAATCCTTCCTTGTCTTATTCACCACTCTTTCAAGGATATTCTTCACTTCTCGGTTAGAGACTTCAATTTGGCCTTGAGTTTGGGGATGATATGGAAGTTCGACTTTGTGATTCACCCCGTACTTCTTTAAAAGTGCCTCTAATTGCTTCTTGGCGAAGTGTGAACCGCCATCACTTATACATACTCGGGGCACTCCAAACCTTGGGAAGATGATCTTCTTAAGGAGTTTGGTTACAACCTTGTGATCATTTGTGGGGGAGGCAATGGCTTCAACCCACTTAGTTACGTAGTCAACCGCAACAAGGATGTACATGTTGCCCAAAGAAGGGACAAAAGGCCCCATAAAGTCGACTCCCCATACATCAAAGGGCTCAACCTCTAGAATGTTTTGTTGAGGCATCTCATGTCTTTTCGTGATGCCACCACTCCTTTGACATCTATCACAGCTCAAAACAAACTCACGAACCTCTTTTTGCAATGAAGGCCAAAACATACCACATTGGAGCACCTTAGCAACAGTTTTGCTTGCTCCACCATGCCCTCCACATGCCGAGGTATGGCATTGGTTTAACACCAATGTGATCTCATGATTGGGCACACATCTTCTAAACACACCATCGGCGCACTTCTTAAACAAGAGAGGGTCATCCCAATAGAACCTCAAAGCTTCCTTGAAAAATCGCTTCCTTTGTTGAGAATTAAAACCATGAGGTTCAATCCCACAAGCCAAGTAGTTCGCATAGTCCGCGAACCATGGAACCTCATTATTCAGAATGGCGAATAGTGCTTCTTCTCTCAAATCTTCTTCAATAGGGGTCTCGTCAGGATCCAAGACCTTCTCATCAAGAGGGAGACGAAAAAGATGATCAGCTACCACATTCTCCGTCCCCTTTTTCTCTTTCATCTCAAAATCAAACTCTTGAAGAAGCAGCACCCACCTAATGAGCCGAGGCTTTGCATCTTTCTTACTCATCAAATGACGGACCGCAGAATGATCCATATACACAATAGCCCTATTGCAGGTCAAGTAGGACCGGAATTTGTCAAATGCAAAGACTACGACCAACATCTCCTTCTCCGTAGTTGCATAATTCCGTTGAGCATCATCCAAGGTCCTACTTGCATAGGCTATCACATGTAGCCTTCCTTCCTTGCGTTGCCCAAGAACAACGTCCACTGCAAAATCACTAGCATCACACATCAGTTCAAAAGGCAAGCTCCAATCCGGAGCTTGCACAATGGGGGCAGAAGTGAGGGCCTTTTTCAAAGTTTCAAAAGCCTTAATACAAGACTCATCAAACTCAAAATCTACATCCTTTTAAAGTAGATTTGTCAATGGTTTGGCTATTTGAGAAAAATCCTTGATGAAGCATTTGGTAAAAACCCGCATGTCCAAGGAAAGCATAAACTCCCGTCACCGAATTTGGTGGTGGATGCTTCTCAATAACCGAAACCTTTGCTGGATCCACTTCAATGCCCTTCTTTGAC
Organism: Beta corolliflora; assembly: GCA_947648045.1. Classification (NCBI taxonomy): domain Eukaryota; kingdom Viridiplantae; phylum Streptophyta; class Magnoliopsida; order Caryophyllales; family Amaranthaceae; genus Beta; species Beta corolliflora. The sequence goes on from CANSZD010002984.1 coordinate 2,113,449, forward strand.
ACTTTATGCCCAAGGACAATGCCTTCCTCGACCATAAAGTGACACTTCTCCTAATTCTGGACGAGGTTCGTTTCTTGACACCTTTTCAATACACACTCAAGATTAACTAGACATGTGTCAAAAGACGAAGCACACACACTAAAATAGTACATGAACACCTCAATAGAATCCTCTAGCATGTCAGAGAAGATTGCCGTCATACACCTTTAGAAAGTAGATGGGGCATTACACAAACCAAAGGGCATCCTTCGATATGCAAATGTCCCATACGGACAAGTAAATGTGGTTTTCTCTTGGTCATCCGGATGAATAGGGATTTGAAAGAATCCGGAATAACCATCGAGAAAACAAAAGTGTGATTGACGAGCAAGCCTCTCCAACATTTGGTCAATGAAGGGGAGAGGGAAATGGTCCTTGCGGGTGGATTTGTTTAACTTCCTATAATCAATACAAACCCTCCACCGTAGCTGGTTCTAGTAGAAATAGTTTATCCTTTCTCATTCTCAATAATAGTCATGCCTCCTTTTTTAGGAACCACGTGAATCGGGCTCACCCACTTGCTATCGGAGATAGCGTAGATGATTCCCGCGTCACGCAATTTCATGATCTCTTTTTCACAACCTCTTTGAGATTGGGATTGAGCCTTCTACGATGCTCGATGGATGAGGCATTACTATCAATGAGATGGATACGATGCATAGCAAGAGAAGGGCTTATCCCCTTAAGGTCATCAATCGAGTACCCAATGACATCTTTATATTTTTGTAGTATCTCAATCAATTTTGATATAGAGATGTCATCAAGACTCGAATTGACAATAACTGAATAAATGCATGCATCATCAAGAAAAACATATTTAAGAGAAGAGGGAAGGGGTTTGAACTCTACTTTGGGAGGAGGCTTTGAACACTCCTCTTTGTCAATAGATGTAGCTAGAACCTCAAATGCTTCATATTGTGTCTCCTCAATGGTAGTGTCAAGAAGCATGGAGAATTCCTTCACCTCTTCCATGTCCAAGCTCGGGGCTTCGGTAAGAGAAGCATACAACTGATCCCGGTGTGAACCACACTCGCAGCATCCTCTATCTCATTCTCCACTAAACTGACCCGGTAAATTCTCTGTATCATAGGCCTCTTCAAAGTCTTAGAGAACTCAAATACAACCCGCTCATTGGCTACCTCAACCGTGATTGTATCATTTTTGCAATTGATCACGACACCCAATGTCTTTAGAGCCTCACTTCCAAGAATAAGAGGAGTCTCCGGATCTTCCTCCATATCCATTACCACAAAATCACAAGGCACAAACACATGCCCAACTTGGATTGACACATCCTCCAACTCACCATGGGGGACTCTCACAGTGTGGTCCGCCAATTGAATCGTTTTCCGCGTTGGATGAAGAGGAAAGTTAAGGTGCTTAGCAATAGACAGTGGCATCAAACTCACACTCGCTCCTAAATCGGCCAATGCACCCTTAGGCTCTAGATCACCTATCTTCACCGGCAAGGTGAAACTCCCGGGGTCCCTTTGCTTCTTGGGCATAGCACGTTGCACAAGAGCACTCACTTGGTAGGGCAAAGTGATGAGCTCATCTTCAAGCTTCCGTTTGTTGGAGAGGATCTCCGTCAAAAATTTAGCATAGGCCGGCATTTGAGACATAGCCTCAAGGAATGGAATGCTGATTTGAAGGATCTTCATCACATTGAGGAATTTAGTGAACTTGTCACTCAATTTTATCTCCATTAACCATTGAGGATAGGGAACCGGAGGCACATAAGTCTTAGTTGGTGGAGATGATGGCGTTGGAGCTTTATCCCCAACTTGGACTTGTGGCTCATCTCTTTCTACATTCTCTCCTTTATCACCCTCTTCAACTTCAACTTCTTTCTCAACAACCTCAACTTCTTCTTCCTTCTCTACCTCCTCAGTAGGCATCTTGGGACCCTCATAACTTGTTCCCGACCTCAAATGGAAGGCTTTGGCTTGGTGGAGGTTGGGGGTTAGGAATGGGTTGGACCGGAAGTTGATTTGTGGGAGTATAGGGGTTTTTCTCGGCTACTTGGGCAATTTGGGTTTCAAGCATTTTGTTATGGGCTTGTAGCTCTTGAAACCTTTGCTCATGGTTTTGGAGAATTTGGTTCATGAATTGGAGTTGTTGGAGAATTTGGAGAGAGGTTGGATCGGGAGATGGAGTGGGTTTGGGATTTTCTTTGGGGAACGGAGGATTAGAGGGAGGTTTTTGGGTATTGGCTCTTTGATGTGGAGCTTGGTAGACATTAGACCCTTGTGAGGATGAACCACCTTGATTATAGTTTTGGTTATACCCTTGCACATACCCTTGGTGTTGAGCTTGGTTGTACCCTTGTTGAGGTTGATTTCATCCTTGTTGAGGTTGGTTGAAGCCTTGATTGTAGTTTTGTTGGGGTTGTTTCCAACCTCCTTATTGATTGCTTCTATACCCTTGGTTTCCTTGGTAACCATCTCCTCTTGAGTTTATTGCCGCCACATGCTCCGAATTTGTACCTCCATAATAAGAAGTATCATGATTAGTACCTCCACAAATATCACAAGAAAAAGAATTTACCTGTGATGGATTAGATGATGCGAGGTTGATCTTGGAGAGCTTCTTGTCAAGTTGATCCATCTTAGCTTGAATTTGATCCATAGGATCCAATTCAAACTTCCCACTCTTCTTAGGTTGAGCACCTCTTCGTCGTCCACCCCATGAATAGTTCTTAATTACTTCCTCAATTGTGGACTCAAGTTGATCTTGCGGGATCTTAGAAAGTTGACCTCCCGCTCCAGCATCAAGGTTGGCACGTGATATAGGATCAAGGCCATCATAGAAGAATCGCATGAGGAGATTTTTGGTGAACTCATGGTGAGTGCATGAACGGATCATCTCCTTGAACCGCTCCCAAGCTTCCACAAGTGTCTCATCGTTCTCTTGCTCAAATGAGGAGATCTTCCTCCTTATGTCTGCTGTCTTCCACTTTGGGAAGTATTTCTTCAGAAAGGCCATTGTGACTTCCTCCCAAGTAATGAGGGAGTTAGCAGGTAAGCTCTTGAGCCATGATTTTGCTTTTCCGGTAAGAGAAGACCGGAATAAATGCATCTTGATGTAGTCTGGAGAAACGTCATTTGTGGTTATCATGGCACATATCTCAAGAAACCTGCCAAGATGGTCAAGAGGATCTTCATCCGACCCTCCACAAAATTATTCTGCCTTCACCATCCTAGTGAATTGAGGATAAATGCTGAAATTTGTAGTAGTGGTGGGGAGTCGAATACCACCTTGAAGAACATAGGAACCCGGATTTCCGAAATCCCTAAAGAGTTGTGGATTTGCTTCACCCATTTCTGACTCAACTTCACTTGTTGTACTTGAGACTGGTGAAGATGGTTCGGAACCCAAAGACAAATCTTCCAAATTTTTCCGAAGCTTTCGCAAGGTACGGTCAATTTCTGGATCTAGAGGAAAGGTGGGTGAACCGTGAGCTCTTCTTCTCATATAACACAACAAAGCTAAGTAGAGGATTAGCAAATAACAACCACAATAAAAAAAAATAAAAGAAAAATCAACTAAGCAAAACTAAACTAAAAAAAACTTAAATTAATAGCACAAGTTTCCCCGGCAACGGCGCCATTTTGATAAGAGGTTTTCAGTGTGTCGTTAAGGCACCAAAAATCGCTTTTCAAATAATATTTATAAAACCTAACGAGCAATTACTAAGAACGTAGTAAAGACAAGTCAAGGGTCGATCCACAGGGAAAATGGGATTAATTAAAGTCTAGCAAGTCTAGATTACCTAATTGAAGGGTTTTTGGGGTTTTAAATGATTTTTGTAACAACTAAAGCTAACTATTATCAAAGAACTAGCAAATAATATGAGATGAAAATATGAATAAGGAAGACACTAGAGTTAAGGTTACTAGTATGGATCAAAGTGGACAACGATTATTAATGCAATTGTGATTCAAAGGCAATGATTACGCAAGGTTTAGCTTTCCTCTAAAATACTCGAGTCCTCTCTCGAATGGTCCTCGAGAATGACCGCTTAATCAATGAAGTAAATCCTCTCTCGAATGGTCTTTAGTCAATTGATTAAGAGATCCAATGAATTCGGAAAACCCCTAATATAGGATCCCCTTAATGTCAACCCAATATCTTGGCCTAGAAATTAAGTTGATTCATGGGGATGATAAAAGAGTTCATAATTCAATTAAGAACATTTGAAATCAACATACCAAAGCACAAATGTGATCAATATCTATTTTAAGGCCTCAAAACACCAAGATCAATGCATAAACATCTTTAGATCATCACAATCACGTTAACAATACATTAAACCCTAATCTATACTTTCACCCTAACCCTAGATAGGAAACTACTCACTAATCATGGATCCTAAGCAATAAAACATGAAATCTATAACCAATCTAGGGCTAAGCATGATTAAGAGAATAATAATTCTAATAAAAATAAGCAATTAAGAAACTACAATATATGAGATCTAATGATAGGAAGAACAAATAATAACAATGAAAAGAGAGAATAAAAAATGAAACTTTGAAATTAAATCGAATAAAAGTACCTTCAATGTTGTAGAAATCACAAACTATAATCTACGAATCTCAAATCTTAGAACAAGCCAATGTTTTTCTCTCTAATATCAACCCTCACAATCCTCTCTAAAACATAGAATAAAGCATAATCCAAAAATAATAACATTCTATTGTTTTTAATAGGCACGAGCCTTATAATTTTCTGACGGAACTAGGTGGTGCGGGCGCACCACTGAAGTGGTGCAGGTGCACCAAGGCTACTGATGTAGGTGGCCAAACTTCGCAGGAATGGAGCGGGCGCACCATGAAGTTGGTGCGGGCGCACCTAAGAGCTGGTGCGGGCGCACCTTGCTGACTGGCAACAAGAGTGCTGAATCTGTGGGGCGGTGCGGGCGCACCGATGCCAGGTGCGGGCGCACCAATGTGTGCGGCCACTTCTAAGGGAGTGCGGACGCACCATAGTTCTCAGCTCACGCTTCCTTGCTTCCATTTTCGCGCGTGCAAACTCCTCGAAACTCCCGCCTATTATCGTATCTCCCAACTCTCGAGCTTAGAAAAGGTCATACCTGCAATCAAAGCACGGGAAAACATGGTGAAAGGAAATGTACTCGAAATCCAGTCAAAATTGACCGAAAATCTAGCAAAATGTCACTATGATCAACAATGATCAAGTGAAAGAAATAGAGAGGGAAATGAGGAAGAAAGAGGAAAGAAAAGGGTATAAAGAGGATCAAACCAAACCAAAAGGAGATCATAAAGTGCATTAGAAACGCACTTATCAATTAGCTTTCCCAAAAAGAAGAATATCATCGGCAAACAACAGGTGGGAATTCTCAGTGCTACCCCCTCTAAGTTTAAAGGGAGTCCAAGCCTTAGAAGCACATACTTTGTGAATTTCTCTCGAGTATTCAAGGCAAATTATGAAGATGTAAGGGGACAAAGGGTCCCCTTGCCTGATACCTGTTGAAGGTTGACACGGGGTGGAACGGTCCCCATTCCCTTGGATATAAGTGAGGCCCGAGGAGATGCAACTCATTATTAGTTTAATGGAATCCTTATTAAAATTTAAAAAATGCAAGCAATGTTCAATGAACTTCCACTCTAATCTGTCATACGCTTTTTCCAAATCAAGCTTTAAAGCGAACAAACCCTTTCTCCCCTTTTTTTTTCATGGAATGGAGGATTTCAGAAGCTATGATGAAATTAATCTCAGAACCTCGGCCTTGGATGAAGCTATTTTGGTTAGGAGAAATTAAATCCAGAAGAAGGGGTCTTAGATGCTGAACCAAGATGTTAGTGATAATTTTGTAGTTTGTGTTAACAAGACTTATGGGTCTAAAGTTGGCCACTCTCAAAGGATTAGCAATCTTGGGAATGAGAGAAATGAGGGTGGAGTTCATAGAAGGAGGGATTACCAAAGAGGTAAACACACTTTTAACCAAATTGAGACAGTCATTTTTGATGGTATCCCAAAAATGGTGATAGAAAAGGGCGTGAAACCCGTCATCACCGGCGCTTTACTCCCCCGATTGAGAACAGAGCCTCTTTAACATCAACCATGGAGGGGATTTGACAAATATCTATAGTTTCCATAGAACTACAACAAGGGGGGCTTGGGGGGGGAGTCCGACGAAAATAGGGAGGAAAAATATTCAGAAATAATAGTTAGAATTTGGTTATGGTCTGAAATACAATTACCCACCTCATCCTTTAGCATTAGAATTCCTCCTAATGATAGTTGATAAATGAAAAAATAGGTGTTTCTGTCACCTTGTATTAACCAATCCGACCTAGATCTAATTTGCCAATAAGCCTCCTCTTTATCAAGGATAATATTTAGCTCATCCAAGAGCTTAGAGCCCAAGTCAAATAAAAAAGGATTTTCGGGGTCCAGCTCAAGAGCTTTCTGGGCTCCTTTGATACGGGCAAGGATGAGGCGCTTTTCTTTGGGAATGGAGTTTCTATTACGGTCCCAAACTTGGATGTCATTACTAAGCTTCTTAATTTTATCTTTTAGAGGGGTGGGGTTGGCGGCCCAAATGGACCGAACCCACGGATCAAAGGGGGGATCATCTAACCAAGGCGCTCAAACTTGAAGAATTTTTTTGAGGGCCTAGAAGTATTATTTTGAAGAGTGAGTAGAACTGGATTGTGATCCGAAGAAAGACGAGGAAGGTTGTTAACAACCGCATCAGGGTAATTAAGAATCCACTCTTGGCAAGCCCAACACCTATCAAGTCTTTCAAAAATCGGTTTGTTCCTCCTTTTATTAAACCAAGTAAACTTGCTCCTTATGAAACCTAAGTCAATTAAATTTCAAGTATTCATAGTATCTTTATAAGCTCTCATTTTGTGATCCTTTGGCCTGTTTCCACCTAATTGTTCATGAGAATAAGTAACCTCATTGAAGTCCCCTAAAACTAACCGGGGAAAGAGCGATCGGCCGAGAAGTGTTAACAAGATTATCCCACATTTCAAGTCTTCCGTTGTACTTAGTATTTGCATAAATAGTAGAAATAATAAAAGGTTGAGAATTTTGAACCTGGAAAACACCATGGATGGCCCGAGCTTTCTTTGTTATTGGAGTGAATGAATGAAGTCCCTCATTCCATAACATCATAATCCCTCCAGAGTAACCCATTGGCTCAACCGTTTCGAAAGATTTTGCTTTGGAAAGCAAGAGGAGTGGCTCGTCAGGGATTTCACCGTAATATTAGGCAACTTATCAGGGATCACGACCCCATGATATTCATCATCACAGAAACGAAGGTGGCGCGTTCTCACATGGAGGAGATTGTGGATAGCTTACCCTTATTTAATGCTTGCACTTATTAAGCATTTTACTCGTATCTTTTAAAACTTATTGTCTCTTATTAAGTCCTTTTATCATTTACTTTCGCCTTCAAGTTTGTTCTTTGAAGTTAGTTTTTTCAATTATTCGCTTTTAATATCTTTGTTTTTTATTAATTAATTTGTCCTTGCCTCCTAAACAAAATTTATATCATCTCTAAAGTAATAGCAAATTATTGAACTTATGACTTATGAGTGTTGGAACATATAGATGCATATAGCGGAATTTCAGAAAACAATTTCCTAACATCTATTATAGGATCGCAAACATAATCAAAACCACGAATCATTCAATAGGGATTGAATATCAAACCTTTGTAGCGTGATTTCCCTGTTGTATGCAAGCTTTGAAGATCCGAGAGCCCCAAGTGTTGCTCCTCTAATCAGTCCACGAGCACCAATTGAACACCAATGTTTGCTAGAACGGAAGAGAAGAATTCTCTTGCTTTTGATGGTATAGGCGTCGGTTTAGAGGGAATAGTTTAGGGTTTCACTTTCTCTCTCTTGTGAAAAGAAACTGCTCAATGAATTGATCATCTAAACCCTAATATTATATCCTATATATAATAGAAGAGTCATTGACTAGTTAGGAGAACTAATTCTCCTCCTATTCCCCTTAGGACCGGCCCAACCCTAATCCTAAATGGATTTGGATTGCTTTGTCCAACTTGTGCTACAATGTGTGACCTCATAGGATTAATCTATTTTAGCTATAGGCCCAATCAATATTGTCCTATTAATCATATTTATTCTCTAGCAAGAAAATACGATTACTAAAATAATTAACTTTATTATCTTCATACTATAATTCCTATTTATATTTAGTAATTGACGTGATGTCTAAGGACATATTCCTTCAATCTCCCACTTGTCTGAAGACAAGAGCGCAATGTTAAATTCATTAAGTCACTTAATGCCAAATTTGATAACACCATGTTATTCTCAAATTTTTGTTCCTTGATAGCTGAGTTCGAACTGCTCAAATAAAGATTAACTCTTTAATCCTATTCCGCATGGCCATGTAATTTTCCGGTTCTCGCTCATCAAGAGGCCGGACACCATTCCTATTTAATAGGAGGACTTATCCACTCTTGTATGACCATAACTCCCACTCAATTCTTAGCCCACCCGATCCTTTGCCTTTATAACCTCGTTTTACGGCGCGACGTTTAACAGCGTCAAATTAAACTAATAATTATATTATGGTTATTAAGACATACTCATGTCTAAGGAATCCAAGTAGTTTGATTCTACTTTTAGAATCTAAGTAGGTCAAGTCTCAATGTATCAAATATACATCCATATAATCAATTAGACATCCCTATGTCTCCATAGCCCATGGAACTGCACTATCAATTAATTATATACTAGTCTTTTAAATAAATCACTTATGTCCAATTTAGTGATTTTTAGACTAGGGACTTTAAATAAATTGTGATTTCAGTTCACTTTATAGGGTTCCATTATCAAAATGTTTTCCATAATGCTATTTGAAAACACAAATTATTTGGACATTTTATTTAATACTAAACCAAACAATTAAATAAGAAATAATTTTTTTTGATAAACATTCAAAGCATAACAAATGTCTTTACAATTGTAAACATGAAGTAAACAACCTAAAGCCATTATCCCATATGCTTAAGCCCCATAGACCTAGTATGACATTCATGCTTATTTTGAGCAAGCGGTTTAGTCAGAGGATCTACTACATTATCCTCAGTATGAACCTTGCTTACTTTCACATCCTCTCTTCCAACGATCTTTCGGATAAGATGGAATTTCTTGATCACATGTTTCGACCTTTGATGCGATCTGGGTTCCTTAGACTGAGCAATGGCACCATTGTTGTCACAATACAACTCAATGTCATTCTCAATGCTAGGAACTACACCAAGATATTGACCTTTTTGATCCAAACAGCTTCCTTTGCTGCTTCAGCTGCTGCAATGTACTCAACCTCTGCTGTAGAATCCGCGATGGTACTCTGCTTAGAGCTCTTCCAGCTCACAGTTCCTCCATTGAGACAAAATATGAAACCAGATTGAGATCGGAAATCATCTTTGTCACTCTGGAAGCTTGCATAGGTATATCCAGTAACTCACCATCTCCACCATAAACCAAAAAATTATCCTTAGTCCTTCGCAAGTACTTAAGGATGTTTTTCGCTGCAATCCAGTGCGCATCTCCTGGATTTGACTGGTATCGGCTGCATATACTCAAAGCATATGCAACATTCGACCGAGTACAAATCATGGCATACAAAATGGATCCTACTGCAGAAGCATATGGAACATTACTCATACGCTTGACCTCATCAGGACTCGAAGGACACTAAGTCTTGCCAAGTGTTATGCCATGTTGCATGGGAATGAAACCTCTTTTGGAGTTTTCCAACTTGAACCTTGCAAGAACCTTATCAATATAAGTCTCTTGACTAAGTCCAATCAGCCTTTTCGATCTATCTTTATAGATCTTTATTCCCAATATGTACTCTGCCTCTCCTAGGTCTTTCATAGAGAAACAATTTTTAAGCCATTCCTTGACTAACTCAAGCATAGTTTTATCACTTCCTATGAGAAGTATGTCATCCACATACAAGACCAGAAAAACAATACTACTCCCACTTAACTTCTTGTATACACAATATTCCTCTTCATTTCTGAGAAAGCCAAATTTCTTGACTTCCTCATCAAATCTGAGGTTCCAACTCCTTGATGCTTGCTTTAGTCCATAAAATGGACTTATTAAGCTTGCATACCCTCCCTGGATGTTTTGCATCTTCAAAACCTTGAGGTTGTGTCATGTACATATCCTCTTTTAAGAACCCATTCAAGAAAGCGGTTTTGACATCCATCTGCCATATTTCATAGTCATGAAAGGCAGCAATCGCAAGGATTATCCTAATTGACTTTAGCATGGCTAATGGTGAGAATATTTCATCATAGTCTATACAATGAATTTGTTTGAAACCTTCCGCCACCAACCTTACTTTAAAAACACTAATGTTTCCATCCTTGCCTGTTTTCAACTTGAAAATCCATTTGCATCCAATGGGTTTTACCCCATCAGGTAAATCAACCAAGTCCCATACTTGATTTTCAGACATGGAATCCATTTCAGATTTCATGGCTTCAAGCCATCTTTCGGAGTCTTGACTATCCAAAGCATCTTTGTAGCTAGTAGGTTCTTCTGATTCTAAAATCGTTATTTCAGAACTTTCAGTCAAAAGGAAATCAATATATCTCTTTGATGAAATGATGGTCCTACTAGACCTACGTTAGGGAACAACAGAAGAAGTTTCTACTTCATTAGGTTGAGTGCTTTCACATGGAGTATCTCCAAGTGGGACGGTAGGAGGTACGTGAATTGAATGCACCGCCTCCTGAGCATTTCCATGCCGGGCCGCCTCTGATGAGGTGTTAACCTGGTGGAGTCCATTGTGAAAGGATGCCACAATCTTTCAAACGATCAACAAACTCTTGAGATAAATATTCACCACCACGATCGGATCGCAATGCCTTAATTTTCTTCCCAAGTTGGTTTTGTACTTCATTCTGGAATTCCTTAAATTTTTTAAAGGATTCCGACTTATGCCGCATGAGGTAAATAAATCCAAATCTGCTCACATCATCGGTAAAAGTAATGAAGTAACTGTACCCTCCCCTAGCTAACGTACTCATAGGTCCACACACATCCTTATGTATGAGGGCTAAAAGGTCATTGGCCCTTTCACTAGAACCTGTGAAAGGAGACTTTGTCATTTTCCCCATCAAGCAAAACTCACAAGTATCAAATGATTCGAAATCAAATGATTTGAGAATTCCATCTTTATGAAGTTCTCAATGCGCTTTAAGCTTATGTGGCCTAATCTACAATGCCATAGATATGTAGGGTTTGAATCATTTGCTTTATGTTTCTTGATGTGTATGTTATAGATGTAGGTTTCTAAGTCTAGCACATATAAACCATTTGATAACTTAGCGGAGACATAGAACATATCATTCAAGTACGCAGAACAACAATTGTTCTTTATGATAAATGAAAAACCTTCCGAATCCAAAACAGGATTCAAAATAATGTTCTTTGTTATAGCAGGAACATAATAACAGTTATTAAGTTCTAAAACTAATCCTGAAGGTAAAAGTAGACTATATACTCCCACTGCCAATGTAGCAACTCGTGCTCCATTGCCAACGTGAAGATCTACTTCTCCCTTTCCTAATGTTCAACTTCTTTTGAGGCCTTGCATATTACAGATAATGTGCGAACCACAAGCGGTATCAAATACCCAAGAAGCAGAAGTTGCTAAGTTAACTTCTGTAACATACATATCTGAACTATAAACTCCTTTCTTTTGATCCTTCAGATACTTGGGGCAACTACTCTTCCAATGACCAACCTTGTTACAGGTGTAACAATAGTGCTCATCAGCAACTTTTGGTTTTGGTGTAGTCTTTTGCTTTTCAAAAGTTTCAGACTTGGCAACTTGTTTGCTTTCATCCTTCTTAATAGCAATCCCAATCCTATTGAGCGATTGCCCTTTACTAACCATAAGAACATCCTTATGTTGTTTTCCTGGCTTGTTAGGGATTTTTCGCTCGGTCTGAGTTAGCATTTCATGCATCTCTTGCATCGTTGCTTCTTCTCCTTGCATGTGATAGTTGTTTAACTTTTCAGTTCTGAGAACAATTCTCATATCCCTTTCACTTGCAATGAAACGTTCAGCATTCAATTTGTCCTTCGAAAGGACGTAGCGCAAATTACAAGTAGAATTATTGGTGTTGATGTTGTTGTTACTAGACATAATTACTACAACAAATAATAAAGCAAGATTCAATGAATGTTTATCAAGAAATCAGTAATTAATTTTTTTTAATTAACTACTACCCTTTATTCAAAATGAAAGTCCCCTATTGAATAAAGAAATAACCAAGATCCCCTCCCACTACAATCAAACGGACTTTGGCCCTGCCTTCAATTTATAGTAGTTGAGGTAAGTAAACACTTTACTAATTATAACTAATTATAATTATTGGTATACAGGTTAACAACTCCTTGTTTAGTCCTATCTCTTAGCTTCAAAACCCAAAACTTTGTCTTTTGATGATTTTGTTGAGTTAAACCAAACATTAACATGTAAGTTTCAAAAAACCTACCCTACTATCTCCGGAAATATGAGTAACACCCTGCTTTGACAGAACCTATCACTCATTATCTAAGGCTTTATAGGTGTTGTTTGGAAAAGCAATTAAAACTCAATATTACTTTTGGGGACCTAAGTTTACTAATATGGTCAATTAATAGTGAACACATGAATCAAGGCCTGCAGAAAAAGACTTGGTAGTTAGAAGCGTCGTTTGAGAGCTTTAGGGTTTCTACTTCCATGGTAAACTAAGGATTACGTATGGCTCAAGCTACTGATTTCTTAGCTTAGCATGGGTCGGAAGAAGAAAATTCAGACACCTAATCCTCCTGTAACACGCCAATCTCAACTTTTGAATGCAAAGCAAGGATCTTTAATGGTGAATAATGTTGATACTCCAATTGATAAAACCCCAGTAAACACCCCTGAAACTGGTGACATTGGGAAACAAAATGCTACTGATGCTATGCAACAAGTGTTTGAGCAACAAAGGATTGCTCAAAGACAAAGTGCGATGGTTAAGAAGGTAAATGAAGCTATGGCAAGTTTAGCTCCTTCTGCAACAGAGGAAGTAGTGAATGCAATTTCTATTCCTGCTTCAAGTGGTGAGGTTACTAATGTTGATGATGAAGAAGAAGCTATTGAGAATAGGGTGCAAGATCCTATTGTCAAAACTTGGTCTACCATTGCTAAGGGGAAAAAACTCACATCCGAAGGTATGTCTCTGAAGTTTGTAGCTCCTAGCTTGCATAATGGAAAGGCTATTGCTAAAATAGATAAATCTGAAGTTGAGCACTTATCTGATGTGTGGGCGAATGCAATAGTCCTATATGTGGTGGGTCAAACACCAACAATAGGGGCTATTATCAGGTTTATCAATATGGAATGGAATCATGTTGGGAAGCCTAAAGTCTTTCTTCATGTAGATGGGTACTTCTTGATAAAATTTGATTTTGTTGATGACAGGAATGAGATTTTGTTAGCTGGTCCATATTCCCTAAACAATAGACCTATGATTATAAAAGCTTGGACTCCCAAATTTAATTTCCATGAGGAAATAATGAGGGTGATTCCATTATGGGTTAGGTTTCCTAACTTACCTCTGAATTATTGGGGACCAGAAACTTTGAGTAACATTGGTAGTATGATTGGAGTTCGACTTTTTGCGGATGAGTGCACTACTAGGAAAATGAGAATTTCCTTTGCTTGACTTCTTATTGAGGTAGATGTCACAAAGGAATTGCCTAAAGTTATTTCTATTGAAGACTATGCTGGAAACATAATTAAGCAGGTTGTTCACTATGACTGGGTTCCTCCTTTTTGCCAGAAATGTCAAACTGCAGGTCATGACTGTGCTAAGAAAGTCTCTAAGCAACCAGTTAGACAAGAACCAGTCAAGACAACTCAGAAATGGGTTCCTAAAGCTCCTGCTACTGTTCAAGTGAGCAAAGATACTAATGTGGGAGTTTCAGAGAAGGTAGTTCAGCCAACTGAGATCCAGCAGCAGGGTGGGAATTCTTCTATTTTGGCAGAACCTACCCATCAACCAGTAGCTGATATTGCTTCTCAACAAGTAAGAATTGGTGATATTAAGTGGTCTGTTGTGCCTGCAAAGCTTGGGAAAGACAAACAACCTGTTACCAGTGGGCCTGGTACTATTGTCCACACTGTTGATGAAGGGGGTTCTAGTTCATTTCATATCTCACCAATATGATCATTAGTTCTTGGAATGTGAGAGGATTGAATAATCCTACAACCATAGTAGAAGTTAAGAAGTATATGAGTCATAATAAAGTAAACGGTTTTTTCACCAAATACCCCTGACAAATAAATTTATTCACCAAATACCCCCACTTTTTTCAAAATTCACCAGATACCCCCGACCTTTAAAAAAATTCACCAGATGCCCTTAATGACTAACGGCGGTTAACTCCGTTAGTCATTAACCCTAATTAACTCTAAAAAACCTAATTAACTCTAAAAAACCTAATTAACCCTAAATAAACCCTAATTAAACCTAACTAAACCCTAAATAAACCCTAAAAACCTAATACTCTCTCTCCCTAACCCAACCCCAACCCACCCTAGACCCACCAGCCCCACCACCCAACCCCATCCCCCTCCCCCCCCTCCCCGGTAGCCCCCACGACGTAGAACCCCCTCCCCGGCCAGCCCCCACGACGCAGACCCCCTCCCCGGCAACCCCCACACATGCTCCCCCTCCCTCGACCTCCCCGGCGCCCCCCTCCCCCCTCCCTCCCTCGCGCCTCCCCTCGACCTCCTCGGCGCCTCCCCCTCCCCCTCCTTCCCCCGCGAACTCGGTCCCCCTCCCTCGATCTCGCCGGCGCCTCCCCTCCTCACTCATTCGAATGATTCGCAAGCGAGGGAGGGGAGGCACCGGTGAGATCGAGGAGGGGGGACCGAGTTAGCGGGGAAGGAGAGGGGAGGGGCAACTAATTTCACTGGGGAAGGGGAGGGGGATGCGGGGCAGGTTACTCTAAGAACCGAACTAGTTTATGTGGAAAATACACAATTAAAACTAAAACTAATATGGAAACATAAAGTTGGAGTGAGAGCAGCAAGAACTTACTGAAGTAAAAGAGAGGAAAGGATGATTGAAACTTGGAATATTATTGATAACTTGGAAATATTACAAACTTTGGATGAGAGCTGAGCTTCTTAGTTTTTCTTCTAAGTTTTGCTCTTAAATTCGCTCTGGAATTTGATCTGCCTTAAACTGGATACAAATGAGCCTATTTATAGACTCTTGAAAGAAATACAGTAAAATAAGTACAATAATTGAACTAATTTTTCAACATTAAGTAATCTAGAAACGACAAATTACAAATATAGTTTTTAGACAGTTGGAGACATGTGTGCAGTTGCTTTTTGGAGTGTGCCATAACTTTTGAAAATTGTTGAGAAGTTTTGATGAAAACACTATTCATGGTACTGTTCATCGGTTACTTTTCACTATTCACTATTCATCTTTTTGACGAAATTGGAAATTGAATGGAAATTGCATCTTTGGAAGCCTTATACGTCAATTTGGAATCCTTATCTATAATTACGGAATCTTTGGACACCTGTAAACTGGAATAATCATGTCCCTAACTTTTGCCTAAGTGTAAATTATTTTACACTTAGCGGGATCTTTTTATTAAAAATCAAATGGATCTTGGGCACAAGGCCCACCATATAAATCTGGGCTGGAGGCCTCAGAGGAACTGGAACTAGTGAGTGATTGGGCTTTTATAGTTTGATTAATAAATTGGAGAAATTGATCAAAGAGGTCAGCCTTATTTATTGAAGCTTTCTTTTTCTTTTTGGATTTTGTGGATGAAGGTGGAGAATGTAATGTGTTTTGTGGAGGGGCTGTTTGGATTTGTTTATATTCTTTGGAAGCTCTTGTTTAGTCCATTCATTATAGTCATGGAGGGCGGGTAAACCATCTTTGGAGATATTGAGAAACATAATCTTGCATTTTTGGATGAATCTTAAAAATTTTCCACCATTTGACCCTATATTCGCGAATCAGGAAATAAGGTCTGGATTCTATCATTCTTCGAAGAGAATAATTCCAACACATAATCCATGAAATTCGGAATATTTGACAGAAATAAATAATACTGGAAAATTCATAACCCTCTGGAAATCTTGCTTCTGGAAATCTTGCTTTAGAATGGTAGAGTTGGAAAGAACTCTGAAGTTCTTCTGGAAAGATATCTGGAATTGCTCCAAAACAATCCCACCATTCAATGAACCATATTGGAAATATTTTATTGTGCTGAAGACAGTCAGGAGGGAAACTGAAGAACCAAGAGTGATTATAACTTTGGACTAAAAATGCACAATACCAGGCTTGCACATAATCATAAAAGTTATAAGTACGTGGAAGTTTTGGATCAAGGAGATTCGAAGAGAATGTTTTGGAGTTGGAAAGAGAAGAATGTAGTGTTTTCCATTCAGCACTGGAAATGACATGGAAAATCAGGCATTTGGAATAATTTATTGTGGTGTTAATATTATCCTTAATGTGACAAGAATTTGTGTCATGAAGGATATTGCGATAATATTGAATAGGTTTAGTGATTTCAAAAGGAAACCAATTAAAACCATCTGGAAGGACCTTTTTGACATAGGTGGATATTGTTTGAGTAAATTCATCATAGGATGAGAATTTATTGGAGGTAAAATTTGTCAAAAACAAAGTAGTATATTGGAGTTTTTGATGATATGAGATATCGGTGGTATTTGGATGATACGTATGTGAGAGTGTTTGAGCATAAGAAATATGAGGGAAATCGATAAATTGGAGCTGGTTTGTGGAGACGGGAATGCTTCTGCAGGATGAATTACTATACCTTTCTCTTTCGGTTGTCTGGAAGCAGGAACCTTGGAACCTTGCATTCTGTCCATCCCTGTAGAAATCATATTAATTTGTTTATAAATGGAGTTAGTTTGGAGATGATGGATATCACTATGCGGTAATTTGGCTGCAAATTTGAAAGAAATCTGTTTTTCATTTATTACAGCATGGATACCAACTTCATCTACAGAAAATGGATACATCTGAATAAGAAATGGAGTACCAAGAATAATATTATAATTTAAATTCTTAACAAGAGTAAATGGAGTTTGAAAATAATAAATATTATTAAAAATAGATGCATTGGAAAGTTTGTATTTTTTTTTGAAGTTTTTTGACCATTGGCGATAGTCAAATGTTCAGTGGTATGTTCATAATAATGAGGAGGGATTAATCCTTCCTTTATGCAATTAAGATCAGCACCACTATCAAATAATGCAACATCATTAATTTGGAAATCGTCATTTATAACTAGTGTGATTGGACAGAACCATTTTTGAAAATTAAATCGATGAATAATGTGAAGAAAATTTTCATTTTGAATTGGAGTGTCTGAAATATGGATAGAATCAGTTGGTATAGGAGAACGTTCGAAAGTTTCTCCTATCTCGAAATTGGAATTTTGAAGAAGAGTAATTTTTTATTCAAGTTCTAAATCTTTAGTTTGAAGATTTAAAATACTCTGCTCAAGATCTTTAACATGAGATTTGATTTGAATCACCTCAATTTGAAGATCATGAGTATTAACAGGCGAAATAAAAGATTGATGATATGGAGAATCATTAAATATTTTTTGAAGACTAAAAGAAACTGATTTTTGCTTCTCGTCAAGTGGTAAAGATTTTAAAACAATTTCTCGTAATCTTTCAAGATACTGTTTTTGAAGATTGCTATCTGGAATTTTTTCAATAATATCGAGAAGTAACTCCTTCTCTTGATCTTTTTTGGAAATAACACAAAGTCCTTTGGAACAAAATTGGAGAGTATGATCGGAATTAAAATCACGGAATTCGATCATAATCTAATTGGTAAATAACGTGATCGGAATCGGAATGATCGGATTCTTCTAGCCCATTCGATTTAATTGGAAAACATTTAAGAGTTTATCTCTTAAATCTGGATTATCTTGAAAAATCTCATTAATCTTATTTTTGAAATTGCAATTATTTGCTTTGTGACCAGGTTTGCCACATTTGTAACAAATAATCTTTGAAAAATCCTTTTTTGAAAATTCTTTTGGAAATGTTTTCTTTTGGTAGAACTTTTCAAAAGATAGAACTCTCCTTTGACGAAAATTTTGAACCTGTTTGAGTTTCTGCTTGCGAACAGTTGAAGGGGCTTGGATTTTCTCAAAGCCAAAGGCTTCACAGAAAGATCCAAGTTCTCTTCTTTGCTGAGCTTTTTCATTGCCATATTTGGATTGGATTTTTAGCTCATTGCAAAGAGATAATCCTTCTTTTTTGATAAAAACAAACAATTGGCCATATGTTAAATCATCATATGGAATTGTTTCCTTGTTTGTAACTTCTTTCAATTTTTGGAAAATCCTTTGAGCAAATAAGTTTGGAAGTCCTAAAATAAATTTTTCTTTCCAGAATGATTGTTGAGCATCATACCGAACAAGAACATTGGATAAAAACGTATCTTTGTACCAACGATAATCATTTAACGTTGGACATCGAAGATTGGAAAGAACTAAAGTATTGGATTTTAAATGCTTTGTGGAAGAACCAAGAAAATGGAGACTAATAGTTTGGATTAAAAGAACAAATCCATCTTTTTCTTTTTTCACATTTTCATGATTACAGATTTCTTTTTGTTGTTATGTTGTAAAAGTATTCTCCCACCAATTTTTTAATTAGCCGGAAAAACCGTTTACAATAGTGTCAGCAATTTGATCACTTGTAAAATCATTGGAAGAATATGCATTAGCAGCAATGCACATTTCATGTAAGACCTTAGCAATTTCAAATTCTGATCTACCATCTATATTCCAATCATATAGTTGGTCACCAGAATAGACATTTTGAGAATCATAAGTTCCTCGTTCTTCAAATTGAAGATCTGGAGGAGTAAGTCTGGAATAATAATTTCGTATTGGATTATTGTTCCAGTTTTTGTGAGAAATTCGATTGATTTGAGATGGAGATTCATCACCTGAAGAATAGTTTTCAGCAATTTCTTTTGCCATCTTATCCTTTTCTAGACACGTGATGTTTTTGTCTAATTTTTCAGAAATTTTTTTCAAAAGTGTTTTGTACTTAGTCCAAAGCCTTTTGGAAGATGATTTGGAACATGAATCAGAGGTTTGGAAATCTCATTTAGAAAAGTTGATGAACGGCTTTCGTTAAGAGAAATTTCATTTAACTTTTTTGATAAATCGTCAATCTCTTTGGAAGATTCGAAATCGGAATTTTTTGAAGATAAAGAATCAATTTGAGTTGAAATTTGATCAACTTGTTTGGAAATTGTATGTAAAATTGTATTGGAAAAATTATTTTGTTCATAAACCTTTTTGATGTCCCCTAAAGTAGGACCTGATTTCTCATCAGCATCTCTTCCTACTTTATATGGAATAGCTTCACAAGTTCTACCTTCTTCTGAAGGAACTCGTAAACCTGTTAATGGAGGATGAATAGATGAAACAAGTTCACCATTTTTGAGAATCCATTTTTGAGCAATATTGGACTTAACACATAAATCAGAAAATGGATAGGGAATTTTTAAATTACTTAAGTAAATTGGAAGCCATGTGAAAAATGGAATATTAGCACCTAATTCATTTAATTTGGAATAATATTTTTCACGAATAAACTCTGTAGCAGGTTTGTCAAAATTGGAGAAAAACCAAAGTCGTTTTTCACGATTTACAGGAGCTTCGAAATCATTGGAAAGCATTGGTTTATTAATTTGGAATTCACTTTTGGTAATAACATTCAAACTGGAGAAATTTGGAGGTCTCATTTCAGACTTAGTTGGGGATGGAAAATCATTTTCATCAACAATTTCAGGAATGGGAGATTTTTCGAAAACTTTGTAATTTTGAGAAGTATTTGGAAAATCATCTGTATTTGGAAAAGTATTAGATCTTTCAAAAGAACAAGAAGATCTTGCACTTTGAAAGTCATAGTTGGAAGAAGAAGATGGAAATTCCCTACTCGAATTGAATCGAATAAGAACTCTGCCATCTGTTTCTTCAACTATTTGTTCAACCTTTGATTCTTTCAAAGATTTTGGAATTGGAGGGGTTTGAAATCGCCATTCATCAGGAATAGTAACTTTATCCCATGGAAGAGCTTCTGGAATATGGGTAGTTGCTTTGCCATGTTCAACCTTGAAAATCATAGTTTGACCAGGGGCAAAACGTATTCTACACCTTGGATTCATTTGAGTATTCAAGAGTTTGTAATAAACACGATAAATAATGGAAAAGTTTCTTGCTCCTTCTTTTTGAAGATCTTTGGAAATATTGATATCAAGAGTTAAAGATTCAAGGATATGAGGATCTTCTAAATCTTTACTCAAATTTGGAAAACAATTGAAATAAATTGGACCTTGACAAATATTAGTATTTGCCAGAGCTAATAAAGAATCTTTGAAATAGATAAGAGATTTATCTCTTAAAGCAAGCATAATTGGACAGTCAAGACCTAATCTGACCATAGGTTTGACGGCTATTTGGACACAACTAAAATGGATATATCTAAAACCTTGATCTAAGTGTTTTTTGACAGACTCATTATCAAAAAGTTGGATGGACATTCGACGCTGATTGGCACTAGTAGTAAATTCTTCTATATGGATTCCTTTACCAAAATTGAATTCCCAACTAAACTGTTTGTCATAAATAGCAGTTTTGGATAACATTGGCATTTCCCAAACAAATGGATCATCCTTATGAGTAATCTGTTTCTTTTGAATCGATTCTTCTATCGTCACCAAAGACTTGTGAAACCAAACTACTAAACTTACCTTTTACCATTTTTACCGATAAACACTACAACAACAGCTTATAGCTTGAGGGACCACTTGGGACCACCCGAAGGACCACCATACGGAACACCTACACCACAGCTTACCAACGGCTTTACAGGCTGACCAAACCCAGGCTAACCAAACAGCTGACCAAACCCAAACAACAACCACCACTACAGTGATGTCTCAATAACAATGGTAATTAGTAAACTTACCAAATAGCTTAACTTGGCTCGATACCGTGAAAAGACCCGGGACGGGGAAGGGCGAGTTACTCAAAGAACCGAACCAGCTTTATATGGAAAATACACAATTAAAACTAAAACTAATATGGAAACATGAAGATCCCGCTATATGGTGGGCCTTGTGCCTAAGATCCAGTTCATTTTTAATAAAAAGATCCCGCTAAGTGTAAAATAATTTACACTTAGGCAAAAGTTAGGGACATGATTATTCCAGTTTACAGGTGTCCAAAGATTCCGGACTTATAGATAAGGATTCCAACTTGACGAGATAAGGCTTCCAAGATGCAATTTCCATTCAATTTCCAATTTCGTCAAAAAGATGAATAGTGAACAAGTGAAAAATAGCCGATGAACAAGCACCATGAATAGTGTTTTCATCAAAAAATTTCAACAATTGTCAAAAGTTACGGCACACTCCAAAAAGCAACTGCACACATGTCTCCAACTGTCCAAAAACAATATTTGTAATTTATCGTTTCTAGATTACTTAATGTTGTAAAATTAGTTCAATTATTGTACTTATTTTCATCGTATTTCTTTCAAAAGTCTATAAATAGGCTCATTTGTATCCAGTTTAAGGTAGAGCAAATTCCGGAGCGAATTTAAGAGCAAAACTTAGAAGAAAAACTAAGAAGCTCAAGCTCTCATCCAAAGTTTGTAATTTTCCAAGTTATCAATAATATTCCAAGTTTCAATCATCCTTTCCTCTCTTTTACTTCGGTAAGTTCTTCTTTGCTCTCACTCCAACTTCATGTTTCCATATTAGTTTTAGTTTTAATTGTGTATTTTCCATATAAACCGGTTGGGTTCTTAGAGTAACTCGCCCTTCCCCCGTCCCGGGTCTTTTCCCGGTATCATAGCCTAGTTAAACTGCTGGTAAGTTTACTAATTACCATTGTTATTGAGACATCACTGTAGTGGTGGTTGTTGTTTGGGTTTGGTCAGCTGTTTGGTCAGCCTGGGTTTGGTCAGCCTGTAAAGCCGTTGGTAAGCTGTGGTGTAGGTGTTCCAGGTGTGGTGGTCCTTCTGGTGGTCCCAGTGGTCCCTCAAGCTATAACTGTTGTTGTAGTGTTTATCGGTAAAAATGGTAAAAGGTAAGTTTAGTAGTTTGGTTTCACAAGTCTTTGGTGACAGTAAGAATCCAGTTCAAAAGAAACAGATTACTCATAAGGATGATCCATTTGTTTGGGAAATGCCAATGTTGTCCAAAACTGCTATATATGACAAACAGTTTAGTTGGGAATTCAATTTTGGTAAAGGAATCCATATAGAAGAATTTACTACTAGTGTCAATCAGCGTCGAATGTCTATCCAACTTCTTGATAATGAGTCTGTCAAAAAACACTTAGATCAAGGATTTAGATATATCCATTTTGGTTGTGTCCAAATAGCCGTCAAACCTATGGTCGGATTAGGTATTGACTGTCCAATTATGCTTGCTTTAAGAGAGAAATCTCTTATCCATTTCAAAGATTCTTTATTAGCTCTGGCAAATACTAATATTTGTCAAGGTCCAATTTATTTCAATTGTTTTCCAAATTTGAGTAAAGATTTAGAGGATCCTCATATCCTTGAATCTTTAACTCTTGATATCAATATTTCCAAAGATCTTCAAAAAGAAGGAGCAAGAAACTTTTCCATTATTTATCGTGTTTATTACAAACTCTTGAATACTCAAATGAATCCAAGGTGTAGAATACGTTTTGCCCCTGGTCAAACTATGATTTTCAAGGTTGAACATGGCAAAGCAACTACCCATATTCCAGAAGCTCTTCCATGGGATAAAGTTACTATTCCTGATGAATGGCGACTTCAAACCCCTCCAATTCCAAAATCATTGAAAGAATCAATGGTTGAACAAATAGTTGAAGAACCAGATGGAAGAGTTCTTATTCGATTTAATTCGAGTAGGGAATTTCCATTTTCTTCTTCCAACTATGACTTTCAAAGTGCAAGATCTTCTTGTTCTTTTGAAAGATCTAGTACTTTTCCAAATACAGATGATTTTCCAAATACTTCTCAAAATTACAAAGTTTTCGAAAAATCTCCCATTCCAAAAATAGTTGATGAAAATGATTTTCCATCCCCAACTAAGTCTGAAATGAGACCTCCAAATTTCTCCAGTTTGAATGTTACTACAAAAGGTGAATTCCAAATTAATAAACCAATGCTTTCCAATGATTTCGAAGCTCCAGTAAATCGTGAAAAACGACTTTGGTTTTTCTCCAATTTTGACAAACCTGCTACAGTGTTTATTCGTGAAAAATATTATTCCAAATTAAATGAATTAGATGCTAATATTCCATTTTTCACATGGCTTCCAATGTACTTAAGTAATTTAAAAATTCCCTATCCATTTTCTGATTTATGTGTTAAGTCCAATATTGCTCAAAAATGGATTCTCAAAAATGGTGAACTAGTTTCCACTATTCACCCTCCATTAACAGGTTTACGAGTTTCTTCTGATGAGGGAAGAACTTGTGAAGCTGCTCCATATAAAGTAGGAAGAGATGCTGATGAGAAATCAGGTCCTACTTTAGGGGACATCAAAAAGGTTTATGAACAAAATAATTTTTCCAATACAATTTTGCACACTATTTCCGAACAGGTTGAACAAATTTCTACACAAATTGATACCTTATCTTTCAAAAATCCTGATCCTGATTATTCCAAAGACATTGATGATTTATCCAAAAAATTGAACGAAATTTCTCTTCGAGAAATCCTCCATCCACTTTTCCAAATGAGATTTCCAAACCTCTTATTCATGTTCCAACTCACTTTCCAAATAATCTTCCAAAAGGTTTTGGATTAAGTAACAAAACACTTTTGAATAAGATTTCTGACAAATTAGACAAAAACATCACATGTATGGAAAAGGATAAAAAGGCAAAAGAAATTGCTGAAAATTTTTCTTCAGATGATGATTTTCCATCTCAAATTAATCGAATTTCTTCGCAAAAACCGGAATTATAATCCAATGCGAAATTATTATTCCGCACCCACTCCCTCCGCATCTTCAATTTGAAGAACGAGGAACTTATGTTTCTCAAAATATTTATTCTGGTGACCAACTTTATGATTGGAATATCGATGGAATATCAGAATTTGAAATTGCTAAGGTCTTACATGAAATGTGCATTGCTGCTAATGCATATTCTTCCAATGATTTTACAAGTGATCAAATTGCTGACACTATTGTAAACGGTTTTTCCGGACAATTAAAAAATTGGTGGGAGAATACTTTTACAACAGAAACAAAAGGAAATTTGTAATCATGAAAATGAGAAAAAAGAAATAAATGGATTTGTTCTTTTAATCCAAACTATTAGTCTCCATTTTCTTGGTTCTTCCACGGAGCAATTAAAATCCAATACCTTAGTTCTTTCCAATCTTCGATGTCCAACGTTAAATGATTATCGTTGGTACAAAGATACGTTTTTATCCAATGTTCTTGTTCGGTCTGATGCTCAACAATCATTCTGGAAAGAAAAATTTATTTCAGGACTTCCAAACTTATTTGCTCAAAGGATTTTCCAAAAATTGAAAGAAGTTACAAACAAGGAAACAATTCCATATGATAATTTAACATATGGTCAATTGTTTGCTTTTATCAAAAAAGAAGGATTATCTCTTTGCAATGAGCTAAAAATCCAATCTAAATATGGCAATGAAAAAGCTCAGCAAAGAAGAGAACTTGGATCTTTCTGTGAAGCCTTTGGCTTTGAGAAAATCCAAGCCCCTTCAATTGTTCGCAAGCAGAAACTCAAACAGGATCAAAATTTTCGTCAAAAGAAAGTTCCATCTTCTGAAAAGTTCTACCAAAAGAAAACATTTCCAAAAGAATTTTCAAAAAGGATTTTCCAAATATTATTTGTTACAAATGTGGCAAAACCCGGTCACAAAGCAAATAATTGCAATTTTAAAAATAAGATTAATGAGATTTTTCAAGATAATTCAGATTTAAGAGATAAACTCTCAAATGTTTTCCAATTAAATCAGAATGGGCCAGAAGAATCTGATCATTCTGATTCTGATCACGTTATTTACCAATTAGATTATGATCAGAATTCCGATGATTTTAATTCTGATCATTCTCTCCAATTTTGTTCCAAAGTACTTTGTGTTATTTCCAAAAAAGATCAAGAGAAGGACTTATTCTCGATATTATTGAAAAAATTCCAGATAGCAATCTTCAAAAACAATATCTTGAAAGATTACGAGAAATTGTTTTAAAATCTTCTCCACTTGACGAGAAGCAAAAATCAGTTTCTTTTAGTCTTCAAAAAATACTTAATGATTCTCCATATCATCAATCTTTTATTTCTCCTGTTAATACTCATGATCTTCAAAGTGAGGTGATTCAAATCAAATCTCATGTTAAAGATCTTGAGCAGAGTATTTTAAATCTTCAAACTAAAGATTTAGAACTTGAATCAAAAATTACTCTTCTTCAAAATTCCAATTTCGAGATAGGAGAAACTTTTGAACGTTCTCCTATACCAACTGATTCTATCCATATTTCAGACACTCCAATTCAAAATGAAAAATTTCTTCAAATTATTCATCGATTTAATTTTCAAAAATGGTTCTCGTCCAATCACACTAGTTATAAATGATGATTTCCAAATTAATGATGTTGCATTATTTGATAGTGGTCTCGATCTTAATTGCATAAAGGAAGGATTAATCCCTCCTCATTATTATGAACATACCACTGAACATTTGACTATCACCAATGGTCAAAAACTTCAAATAAAATACAAACTTTCCAATGCATCTATTTTTAATAATAATTATTATTTTTAAACTCCATTTACTCTTGTTAAGAATTTAAATTATAATATTATTCTTGGTACTCCATTTCTTATTCAGATGTATCCATTTTCTGTAGATGAAGTTGGTATCCATGCTGTAATAAATGAAAAACAGATTTCTTTCAAATTTTCAGCCAAATTACCGCATAGTGATATCCATCATCTCCAAACTAACTCCATTTATAAACAAATTAATATGATTTCTACAGGGATGGACAGAATGCAAGGTTCCAAGGTTCCTGCTTCCAGACAACAGAAAGAGAAAGGTATAGTAATTCATCCTACAGGAAGCATTCCTGTCTCCACAAACCAGTTCTCCAATTTATCAGATTTTCCTCATATTTCTTATGCTCAAACACTCTCACAAACAGATCATCCAAATACCACTGATATCTCATATCATCAAAAACTCCAATATACTACTTTGTTTTTGACAAATTTTACCTCCAATAAATTCTCATCCTATGATGAATTTACTCAAACAATATCCACCTATGTCAAAAAGGTCCTTCCAGATGGTTTTAATTGGTTTCCTTTTGAAATCACTAAACCTATTCAATATTATCGCAATATTCTTCGTGA